>CP126892.1:145947500-147215000 GCA_030440675.1 Furcifer pardalis
TACGGTGTAAAATACTCTTGCTAACAAAAGAAGCATCCCATGTTCCTCATCACCACATATGACAGATGTTTGTCCTGCAAAAGCATTGTTCATCTGACTTCCTTTTGCTTTTTAAATTTCCTCTGCTGTTGGTGGATTAGGTGGGTGTTGTGCTAAGCAAGGATAGGAAATGAAACTTTTATGTCATGAGCTTTGTGCTATTTTCCTTTCTTTACACCAGAGGTTCCCAGACGTTTTGGCATTATGTCCCCTTAATTTTGAGAAGCTCTCATGTGTACTGTCATCTAAACCTCTTTTATTTAAAAAAATTAACAAATTTACTATTGTCATTTAAACATACAAAAAATATTTTAAAATCAATAATCAGGACAAACAGCTTTTCTTTAGAAGTCCTGAATTCTAGTAAGGATATCTGTCATAGTAATTTGTTAAGCTTGTAGAAATATCTTTTCTTTATGAAGGTCTGGTTCGTGTGCCTTGGAATTGTCAAGTTAGCCTTCCTGGGCAAGAAAATATTGTTTGGGTGTTCCTTCCTGCTTACACGAATCCGCTGGTTCATTGAGATTTCCATTTCCTTCTCAATTGGTGCCGACTTAGAATGATCTTTGCCTCCATCTTTCTTGTTATAGTCCTTTTTAGAAAAAAACTTCCTATTGTCTTAGAAATGCTCCAATTGACTGCCGAAGTAATCAGAATCCTTCCTACAGTCAAGATCTTGGTTGATGACCTAGAAGCATAATGGTGAACCTTGGCACTTTAGATGTTCTTGGACTTTAATTCCCAGAAGCCCAAATGGGTTTAGTGCCAAGGTTCGCCATCCCAGACCTAGGATCAGATAAGGGGCCTGTTTAATTGACGTAGGCCATGCAATTTATTTATTTATTTGTTCTAACTTGTTATCCCGCCCCAATCGGGAAAAACCCAACTCTGGGCGGCTTACAAAACAGAGTTAAAAATGCATAGTTGAAGACCACCGATCAAAATTCAATACCCTATTAACAGTTAAAAAATATGAATTAATACAATATTAAAAGTTAGGCTAAAAGGAAATTAAACATTTTCAGTTACAAAATTACAAAAATTGTTAAAAGAGCAGGACAGGAGTAAGGAGGTAAGAGCAAAGGGTGGCTGTCTCATCTGATAAGCCACCCAACATGAGATCCAGTATTCTTTGTTCCCCAAACTTGTCCTGCCAGCCAGGTTTTAAGGCCTTTCCGGAAGGGCAGGAGCTCTGTCTGTTGTCGTAGATTGATTGGCAGGAGGTTCCATAGGGCCGGGGCGGTTACGGAGAAGACCCTCCTCCTAGTGCTAGAGAGGCGAGCCTCTCTAGCTGATGGAATTGCAAGAGAGCCTCTCCGATCCGCCCTGGTGGGACGGACAGACGTTCTTGGGGTGACACGGTCTCTGAGGTATCCTGGCCCACTACCATATAGGGTTTTAAAGGTAATGATCAGCACCTTGAATTGCACCCGGAGACATACTGGCAGCCAGTGCAGCCGCCGAAGCAGTGGCGAGGCACGAGCATAGCGCCCGCACCCCATCACTATCCGAGCAGCCGCATTCTGGGCCAGCTGGAGTCTCCGAATGGTCACCAAGGGCAGCCCCATGTAGAGCGCATTACAGTAATCAAGTCTGGAGGTGACCAGTGCATGTGTGACCCTTTCATCTTTCTCTTTTTTCTCTTATGGTTTCCCACGGTAACCATGACCCAGTTGTGAATACTCTGCATAGACCTATGTCAGATCTACTCAGTCATCCAACCTCAATCTGTGCCATTCCAACTGGGAAACATTTACAACATTTACAACAATGCTAGACACAGATTGTGTCTTAACTGGAGAACTATGATCAGTTTGTAACTTTTATTTTGACACATTCTTGTTCCTCTATTACAAGAAGATACTGGACCAACTACATCCTAAATCTCACCCGTGAAATAAACACCTGCTATCTAGATTATTTTTCTCACATTAAGAAGATCTTTTTAGTGACCATACAATAAAAGCTGGGATAAATTTGATCTTGACCCTTGCAGGCACAGAAAGAACTTACTGGATAGACACTATAACAACTTGATATGACAAAAAGCAGCCAGAAAGCTTGGAGACTACTGAATAACTATCTAAACAAATTTAACTCCAAACCAAATGACACCACCAACTGCTTCTGTCAGGAAAGGCTAACCAACAAATAAAAAAAAAGTAATAATCAGAGCAAATATAATGAACTTTCTACTGTCTTCACATTGTGGATTTAGAGGAAGCTATAAGAAGCTATAGGAATGATTGGCAAAGTGGGGTGGGGGCTCAATGATATCAAGCAAATCAAACTTTTGGGAGCAAATCAAACTTTTGGGAGCAAACCCCAAAGGAATGGCTCCTTCAACTCTTTTGTAACTGCTTAGTAAACATACAAATTCCAAAATATATTGGAAGACAAATGTAATTACTACACTGAAACCAGGCAGAGAACTATGCCAGAAATAACATATTTAGGAAACTGCTGGTTCACACTGGGGGTGCACATTCATAAACAATGAGAACAACTTTGTCCCTATGGTACTCTATAGCAGAATGTGCTAATGCTGTATGGCATAAATCAGTATGTGTCAAACAAGTAGATCTAGCTCTTAATGAACCATGTAGCATTATTACTGGATGCCTGAAATGTAGGTAAAGGTAAAGATTGAAGTAAAAGTGCAGATATGAACTATATACACAGAGTGTACTGTTAAAACCAGAAGGCATCCAGCATGTATTCCTTTGTTGTCTTTGACTTAGTTTTAAAGTGTTGAGACAAAAAGAGTGCACGTCATCCTAATAGTTGAACTAACTTTAGACTGATTGTTTAGAAAGTTTGACAGAAATGCAGCAAGATAACTTCTAACCATTCAACTTAGTCTTCCATGATTTTGGTACCTGACACATCTTTTTGGACAACAGCTCTCATCACTTTTGAGAATTGTTCATGCAGATGAGAAAAAAATCTGTTTTTGTTGAGAAATGTTATACCTGTATTCTGAAATGTAGCTTTGCATTGTTACAATCTTCTAAAATAAAAACCTATAGCCATGCAGCAGATTTATTCTGTTGCAAGAACAGTAGTGGTACCTTGCTTAAAGAGCATAATGCGTTCCACAGAATTGCTCTTTAAGCGAGTTTGCTCTTTAAGCGAAATACCATTGTGACTAGTTACGACTTAAGATGGGGGGGATTGTGAAATCTGGTTTATTTGTTAAGCAAGTCTTTGGTTGGTGTTATTTGTTAAGTGAGGCAACCATTCAGAGAAAATTCTGCTCTTTAAGTGAGTTACTCTCTAAGCAAGGCACTCTTTATGTGAGGTTTTACTGTACATGCTATGTTCTAGTCACTGGTGTATTCTTACCAGGATTAATCCAGACATTCAATTTCTGTGTTATTTTAACTGTTGATGCGTATGTTGTCTGTAAATGTATAACTCACTACCTCACCCCAACAGATGCCTTTCAAAAGATTATAGTCCATTAAAATGCTACTTAAAATACAAGCCACTGAGTAACTTCTAAGGAAGTAGTAAAACAGCAGCCGAGTGAATAATTTAGTGAGTTGGATATTTGTCTGCAGTGCCAGAGGTTGGGAGTTCAATTCCCCACTATCAGGAACATAACCAGTATGTATTGCTCTGGATATAATAATTTTGTGTCAGAGATTACTCTGGGTTGAAATGATTTTTGCTAGAGAAACTCCACTCAGGGGACACCTGAATGAGGTTCCTTTCATGTCCTCAAGTGCAGCTCTCGGGTATCAAAACCCAACCTTCCAGTCTCCAGCACAGCATCTTAACCACTAAGCCACTGGGGGAGCTGCATTGCTCTGAATAAGTTGCGCTATTCAAGGGAGACCCCAGAAGAAGGAAATGGTAAACCGTTTTCTAGTACTGTATATCTGAAAGCCCTTGAAAGAGTTGCCATAAGTCATAATTGACTTGATAGCAAGGAGTGTGTCTGTGTGTGTCTGTGTCTTTGTCTGTGTGTCGCTGTGTTTTTAAGGGCAGGTGGAAATCTTCAAAAGACATTGTGGAGCCCAAATATTGCTTCACACTGTGTGGGATTTTTACCCACCAAACCCACCTCCCATTACGTCCCGCCACCCCATGGAACCGCCGTTGGGTATTACTTTGTGGGGGACAGACTGGCTGTTAATAACCCTCCTCCAATTTGGCTACTCTGTGTGCGTGCGTGCACGTGCATGTGTGGGTGTAGAGTTTCTATAAGCCTCATCCTAAATTCTGTTCTCAAGAGTCTCACAGTTCAGTGTATGTCTTCCTAAATAAAAAGAGCTTGAACTAGTTGCAGGAATCCTTTGGTCAACTAGTTAATCTGAACTACAATTCCCACAGTCCATTGCTACTAGTGAAGGCTGCTAGTGAGACATTGAAGAATTATCCAAAGTAAAGGTTAAACATCCCAGCTATTGCTACTCCCTCCGCCAACAACACCACCGGCGGATGGACGGAGGCCACCTCCGCGTCCGACCCCGGGACTCACCCACCTGTTCCTGGAGGCTCCGCCCGGCAGAGAGGCTCTAAAGCCGCGGCGGCGGCAGGACTTTCGCACCGCCGCCGCCAACAACACCACCTGCGGATGGAGGGAGGCCACCTCCGCGTCCGGCCCCGGGACTCGCCCCCTGTTTATGAACTGTTGTTTTCTTGTTGTTAAGGTGAGAGCCCTGGTATTATTGCATCATGTACTGCATCTCTGTATTTTTTATATTTTTTATATTGTATCGTATTATTGAAACTACGTAATATATATGTAATTGGAATTGAACTTTGTAACTATATTTTTTAGTGTGGTTTTGTTTTGCTGCACTGCTGTACTGTATTGTTATATTTATACTGTATGACCTTTGATTATGTTATATTACTTTTGATTGTCTTCTGTAAACCGCCCTGAGTCGGTTGCACCGAGTAGGGCGGTATATAAATCGAATAAATGAATGAAATGAAATGAATGAATTGTGTGCAAAGCCTCTGAAAGGAAAAGGTTGACTATCAACCCATATCCCAGAAGGTCAAAAGTAAAATGACTGGGTTAACCTTCCCTGGGCAAGGAATTCCACAATGAGGATGCCACAACAGTAAAGAAACCCTAGAGTAGGGGTGCCCAAACTTTTTGGGCCATGGGCCGATCATGTGGTTCAGGGAGCCAGTCACTAAGGCCCGGGGGCTGCACCCGGCCCCCAGGCCTTAGTTTGGGCACCACTGCCTTAGAGCAGTGTTTCCCAACGTTTGGTTTTTGGACTTCAATTTTCAGAAAGCTACGTCAATCCCCCAAAGCATGGATCAGCCAGTGTACTGACTTACATTTCTGGGAATTGAAGTCCTCTACATTGGGAACCACTGCCCTAGAGTGAATAAGTTATTTGTTGAATTCCATCAGCTGGAGGGCACTCAGCACAGTGTCAGTATCTTGAAATTTTGAGGCACAAAGAGAAATACAAGAGGAGATTATCCTTGAGGGAGTAGCAATAGCTGGGATGTTTAACCTTTACTTTGGATAATGTCCTTCTCTTAGCTGCTCAGCATGTCTGTCAATACACTTTGCCTGAAATATACAGCTAAAACAATTTTTCAATCGCAATTTTGGCAAGTTGGCGCCTCCTTCTTTCCATTTCATCACAGTAGGGTGGTAAGGAAGCTTTTTGCAAAAACAAAATCTCATAAGCTAAAATCTGTGATTTGTATATAGAAGAGTTCAGTCTGTCCCTCTGTTGTCCCTCTCCCCCCTCTCTATAGATGAGAAAGAAACCTGAAAGGCTGAACTGGAGACAACAGGTTCCTTGGCATAATAAGCCAATAAATCAGTTTTCTCTCCTGTTGGTTTGCCAGGATTACAGTCGGCCTGACACAAATGACTTCTTAGTATTTCTAGATTTATCTTGGATTGAAGGGGGTGGTGGAAATGAGGGCAAATTCTTTGCAGGAAACAAAAGGGCAGTCTTTCCTTCCCCAGCTATTGGTCTTCATTTGGCCAGTCTGCTTAATTCTCTCCCCTCCCTCTATGAAAGCTGTGATGTCATCAGTGCTCTAATCAGGTTTCTCTGGCTGGTAGCCAAGGGTCATTAAAGGGACACTGCGCTGTATACATGAATTCTTCAGCTACCTTTTTGGGTGAAGAACTGTGCCCAATTGTTTTCTGCTCCCATTTGCCAAAAAACAAAAGCCCATTATATAGTCTTAGTCTATATATATTCCATAAAATTGCTTCCCATCTTACCTGAATATAATTAAAAGCTGCAAGAGAAAGTTACATTCATTATATGAAATGAAACCCGTAAATCTTGCTGAATCTTGGCTTGCTGAGGATGAGTTGTCCAGACTACCACTTAACCAAGCAATCTTTTGTATAGCAGTATTCATTTCTGTTTAGAGAAACTCTCATAAACATTTCAGTGTGATAGCAGGTGCCATCCCTGTGGACTAGAAAGGTAAGGATTGATGTGAATAAGAGACTCTTGCATGCTGACTTTCTCTTAGCACTTTCCTATGTATTTGGAAATGTCAACTTTATTAGCAGTATACTATACACACAAATTGAGCGACCGCAGTGATTTAGTGGTTAAACCATGAACTTGATGACTGGAAGGTCGGCAGATCAATAGTTTGAGACCTGAGTGCTGCAGGATAGAGTGAGCTCCTGTCTCTGTCCCAGCTTCTGCCAACCTAGCAGTTTGAAAGCAAGAATTTGAAAGTAGATAAATCTCACTTCGTTGGGAAGGTAAACAGCATTTCATGCACTCTGGTTTCTGGTCATACCTACCACATGTCTACGAAAACGTCTGGAGACGCAGACAGCGCTGACTCTTTTGGTATAAACAGAGATGAGCACTAAACCCTAGGGTTGGATATGGCTGGCTTTCGAGCAAGGGCGACCTTTACCCGTTCACACAAATTAGAGTAAATGTATAATTGTATACCATTGAGAAAAAAACATGAAATTTGAGGTTAATTTGGAAGTTCTTCTGAACAGCAAATGTTCTATAAACATTTCAGTTTATGAAATTAAGCTGCCATTTTGTATTGCATTTTGTTTTAAATTGAGCAGGGGGTTGGACTTGATGGTCTCATAGGCTCTTTTCAGTTTAATTATTCAATGATTCTGCGATTTGAACATTATATGTTTTTTTTTTTGTGAGAACGTACCTTGTAGTTTCTTGCTAGCCAGTCTATAATTGGTTAAACCCATCCTGACAGGAAAAAGTCCGTTTGTTTGTTTGTTTGATTCCTCTCTCCCTATACTCTGAATGGGTGATCAGTTGTTACTAGCAGCAGCCGCCTGGCTGATTATTTTCATACATTTGGCACTTGGTTTCTCTCAATTGGTAATGTATGTGTTTTACACCAAATGCTACACCAAAGGTCTGACTTAAATCAGTAATGAATGGTGTACTGGAACATACTATCTAATTGTTCCTGCTTGTCTCTTCCTGAATGTAGTGGCAGCTAAAGTAACAGAACATTTGACATGGAATGACGAAACATGGATTTCTGGCTTATTGCCCCTCTCACAAGCTAGAATTTGAAGTAGATCAACGGATCTGTTTGTTGGAGAAGCAAGGAGCCAGGATCCTGATGCATTGCACCATGGAAGAAGATCCAAGCATAAGTACTGTGCATGACCAAAATTCTTAAATACTCAGCAATTCTGACTTAGCATTTTGTGCAGATGCATCTGGTGTGTAGAAACCAAAACAGCGGAGAAGATAAAAGGCTGCTTATAAGATTCTCATTCTCCTTTTGGGAAGGGCTCAGTTTTAAGAGTACAAGCTGGCAGAAATCTTCCTTCCCAGAACTGTCAGTTAAAAGCCGATGTGTTCCTTGGACCTAGAGTAGACCCAAGACTCCTTTGTCAGTTTTGGCCCTCTCCAAGACTGCATTTGAATATTTCTTTTTATTTTACAGCATCAGTCAAGGGTAACAGTTGGGTATAACTCTCTCTCTCTCTCTCTTTCTTTCTCAACAAACAAACAAACCACCTGTCACAAATATTGTGTATTCTAATCAGTGCTGTAAGTAGTCTTAAGGAGTAATGTACCAATTGTTAGGTAGGTGAGAAAACTTGTAACAAAGTCCCTTTTTGTACTAGGTCACCGATCTGTCTGCTTTCTTGCCTCCCACCACCCCGAATCTTTACTTCTAGTGGCAATGACATGTTTTGTTAAATTTGGCTGTGTGACTATATCACAAAGGGGAAGCAAAGCTAATTCTGAGGGCGTACATGCTGATTTGAAAAACAACCTACAGTTTGGGAAAATAACCATCAGTGTAGATGTAGTATGCTAGGAGGGGATTAATTTCCTAGTTCTTTGGTCCTGTATCTTCTTCCGACGTTCCATCCTCACTGCTACAGTTGTTGTTTGAAGAAAACGGCTGGCAATCCTATTCAGAAATCTTCCCTGTCATGTGTAATTGTACCTCAAATGTTCACTAAATGGGCATGTGGCTTAGGCTCCTATTAACTGTTGCAAATTGCAGTGATTGAATTACAGAACAGCTGTTATGAAAGTTCTGTAATAACTCTAATATGTTTTGGAATAGTAGCCATGATAGTCTGTGTTTCAAGCATATCAGGGAGTAAACAAAAAAAAAAACATGTTGTGGCACTTAAAAGACTAACTGCTATATCTTAATGTTAGCTTTTGTGAATCAGGTCCACTTTATCAGACATGGGAGTGAGACTTCATGGAATAAATTTATACACACAAGGTACAGAGATTCAGAGTGGTTAGCATGTCAGATAGGTACTGTATGTGGGCTTGTTTTTTTACAACTGGTAATACCCTGTTATTTAGATTAGTGGTGAAGCTTTCCCCTGAAAGACAACAATTACACATTTACTAATGAGTTTACTCTTCAGGCCTAGTATCGTGTGAATGGCCCAGGTTGAACACCTGGTTCTTCCTTTGTTCTGAGAGGAAGCCCAAGGCTGTGGAAGGTGAAAACAGTGAAAAATTCCAAAGTGCACTTTCGAATAGATAAAACATGTTAATTTGGCTTTTTTCTGAGCTCAGGAGTTTATTATTTTGGTGTGCAATGCATATTCGCCATATTGCTGACATTGCCATCTAGTGGCTAGCCCTGGTAATTGCAGGGAAAGTACCCGCTGAACAGCTGAGGGGATTGGGAAATTTCAGCACTTCCTGGTTGTGGGGAAAGCTTCTTGAGGTGCCAAAAAGCGACGAAAATTTTCAAAAACTGAGTGGAAATGCTTCAAACACTCTCCCACTGCCGTGGGAAGTGTCAGAACACCCCCAAAATCTTTCCGTATGGTGATTTCCCCCCAGTAAGCGGGGCGTTATTTTCTCAGGATTTGTTTCTGTATAGCGAGTGTTCCGTTAAGCAAGCCATCCATAAAATGGGGTTCCACTGTACTTTATTTCTGCTATCTCTCTCTGGATCCTTGTCTTGTAATGTCTCTGTTCCATAATGGCAACTTTCAAGTCTTGGATAGCGTGTCCAGATAGATTGAAAAGTTTTGAAATGGGTTTCTGTGTATGCCATTCCTGATGTTTGGTTTATGTCCACTAACTCTTTTGTGCAGAGATTGTCTTGTTTGTCCTATGTAGAGTGCAAAAGGACATTTTCCCCAAAAGATGGTGTAAACAATATTAATAATTTTGTGTCAGAAATTATTTGGGGTTTAAAGGAATTTTGTGGAAGAAACTCCACTCAGGGAATGCCCAAATGAAGCTCCTTTCATGTCCCCAAGAGCTGGGACAGAGCTGGGTGCTCAATCCATCATGTTGTACCTGGGCCTTGAACTGCCAACTTGCCAGCCTTCTAGCTAATAAGGCGAGCTTCTTAACCACTGAGCCACCACAGCCCCTGATGTAAATCACGTTGGTAGAAGAACAAGTAAAGCTGCCCTTAATGTTGTGTGTGGTGTTTTTTGGGACTCTAATATTGTGTCGTTAGTAGATGTCACTTCTTTAACTGCATGTATTTCTTCTTTTCTACTGACATTGTTTAACCGCACAGTACTTGTGTGGACTAAAAGAGATAATCATAATTCATCCTTTTCCATATCCTTTCCATTTCCGGTTTACCAAGATCTTTAATGTGGGGAGTGCTATTTGTAAGCAATCCTCTTCATCGTCTTTATATTTTATTTAAGTAAAACCCTTCTCAGATTAGCACAAACTCAGGGGCTGTGTGCCAGGGTTTTCTCTTTTTCCTCCTTTCCTTTCCCCCTCTTAGGCACATTTTAATTAATGGCTGGGATATTTCCTTTATTTCTTCCAGTAGCTTGACTTGATCTACCTTTCAAGAGGGCTTAAATAATGCTTGGGTACTGTTCAAATCAAGACAGTGCACATTGGAAGTTTAAAGCAAAATAAGAGTTAGCTACACAACCTCAGAGTTCAAATGTAGAAGGAGGTCTTCTTCTTTCATGTCCTGATCAAATCCTAGACTGCCAAAATGAAGCCATTTTTTTGGCTTTCTCATTGGCCAAACTTAAATCCTCATCTGTGCATGTTTCTGGCAATAATTGCCAGACTAGTAAATGAGCCACATTTACACAACATGTTGTCTGCCAACAGTCCCCACTTGAGCATGTTGGTCTTACATTTAGGCACTCCAACTCTTAGCCTATTCAGGGTCCTCCAAGCGAGGTAGAGGAGGTTATGTTTCTCAGCTATATCCTCCTTTAATGTTTTTCCTTGTCCAGTGAGCTCCTTCCTCCATCTAGGAGGAGGTGAACTATTTACATGGAGACTGTATTTCCATGTAAAGAGATTTAAAATCCAAGTACTAAGGAAGTATGACACTTGCTTTTTAACAATTCAGATGATTGGTCCAGTTTGTTAAATCTCTTTTGTGCTCTTGTCTGCTGTGACCTCTAATTTCATTTTTGTCTTGTTTTGTTTGTGGTGATTCAGGCTTTCATGTCTCTATTGCTAGAAACGACTTCCACGTAGCAGCACATCACACTAGCATGGCAGAAGGGCACATGAAACAGTTCTCCATGTATACATCTCTTATTCCATGGGGAGTATCAAAGCTGCTGCTACCACATCAACCTGGTAGTCAAAAAGATACTGAACTATATATATTTTGCTTTGTTTCCAGCAGTAGGGATTTTTTGACAGTGCTTGATCGGCAATGCTTTTATTCTGTCTGTACTTTTAAGATCTTCTATTTTTAACAAGTTATATTGCCCAATACCTGATCCATGTGATAATTATCTGAAATGGATGGATTCAATAAAATAAGCTGTGACCTAGATTTTGCATAATCTGAGCAGGATTGTTAATAATTGAACCTTTTGGAGGTTCTAGTTCATGTGGTTTGCCTTAGGTCAGAAATCTCTCCGTGGCACATAACAATAACAGTAAGTGGGATCTAATGGGGAGTAAAGTAAGATCTAGTTGGCAGTCTTTTTAAATGATCTGCCAATAAATTCTTTTGTAGCAAATGATGTTTTCTTTGAATTTCTTTTTTTCTTCCTCTGATTGAACAACTTGGAAACCAGGCAGTGTTTCCTAGTGTGGCAGAAATGATTCAGCTGGCTTTATATTGTTTTATCCCCTATTCTTGATGTTTCCTAACCCGATAGGTTTGATTAGAGCAGGGATTCTCAACCTTACTGTATCATGGGCTGGATAACCCCCCCTCAGACCACGCCATGGGCTGGATACAATGGTGGAGGGCATGTTTGCGCATGCATGTTTGTGCATGTGTGTCCACTTCTGGGGGTGTCGCTACGGGCTACATGGAACAGCATTGGGGTCTGGGTCCAGCCCATGGGGCCATAGGTTGCGATCCCCTGGATTAGAGAATGATTTTCTCCTTGTGTTGTTTAAAAACTACCCTCTCTTCTCTTTATTGCCCCCATTTCTGCATTGCAAATCAAGCAGCAATGTGATTATGGGATAAAGATCACTGCAACAGATTTACCAGTGTATGCATTAATATAATAAAGACAAAAATCCAGAAAGCATAGTGGATTTTATTTATTGTGGTATCTGGTAGAAGTGAGCTTTGTTTATATTGATTTGGAGAGAACCTAAATGCTCTTCCTCCCAATCTCTTCCCATGCTTAACACAATACAGTAATACCTCATATAACATTAGTATCGAATAACACTAAAATCGCATAACATTAAGGAATCTGGGGGGAAGAATTGCATCAGATAACATTAAGATCCTATGGGATGCTTCAGATAACAACTGCTAAAGCCTGTGTGGTTACAATGTATCTCTATGGATCCCATAGGATTTTAACATGCATCAGATAACACTAAAAATAATATAACACCAAGAGTTGTGGAACCAGGTTTTAGTATTATATGAGGTTTTACTGTACTTTTAAATTGTATTTGTCATTCCTTGACTTTTTCTTCTAATTCAGAAGCTACATGTAAGTCTTTTCTTTCATTGAGTGGAATTATAATTTGTTGGGTGCTGAGGATCTTTCAAAATAATGAGTTAGTGAACCCTTCAACTCATGGCCAAGCAGGGATTTGATCCAAGACCTTCTGAGTCCAAATCCAGCATTCTTCTCACAGCATCATGTGGATTCTCGCTCTCTTTCTGTGGCCCAGCTTGTTTTAATGTGAAACACTTCATTTTTACGGTACTACTTCGTATCTAGAGTTGAAGATTAATAATTGAAAAACCCATGAGGTCTTGTTCGTAAATAGGATTCCAAGTGTTCCACCCCACAGATCCACATCTCCAGATACCTGGAGGCATCTACATTTCCTTCGCCTAGGCCAGAGGCTAGTTATCAGCTGCGCCTTTGTGAGTCTACAGAAAAATAAGTTGTCATGGTGCATCCTGCTAAGTCATGTTGCCCTTTAGGCTTTATAGAGGTGCTTCATAAAGACCTGCTACTTAAAGGAAGCACTGTGGCAGCTCCTGTTTTTGACAATTCACAACAGGAAGCAAAGCTGGATCCAGTTTGTGGTCTAAGTCAGGGGTTAGCAAACTTGGCTCTCCAGATGTTCTTGGACTTCAGTTCCCAGAAGTCCTGGTCAGCAGATGTTCTGACTTAGTCTTCTGGTAATTGAAGTCCAAGAACACCTGGAGAGCCAAGTTTACTGACCCTAGAACAAGGTGGATGAAAAGCCTTGGGAATTATTAGAGAATTCTGGGAGCTGGAGTAAAAAAAAAATGAATGGCATATCTGTGTTATTAAACTATAAAATTAGTTCACAGGCAATTCATGTTTTTGTTTTTTCAAATAACTGAAATGTTCTTTGATCTTTGCACATAGTAAATCAGGATTTCTTACTTACTGCAAATGAACAGTATGATAGGGTAGATAGCCAATTAGTTCATTGACCCAAGTGAATAAAACTGTCTGTGGCTGAAGAAAAAACAACAAAGAAATTTATGTCACCTTTAAGCCACATTTTATTTACATAAGCTTTTAGTAGACACCTCACTCAGTTCAAGATATGATGGTTGCTACAAGGTGGGATTTATTAAAATAGGAAAAAGTTTAACATATAACATGAGAATGCCCTGCCTAGGTTCCTTCATTGGCGAATAGTCAGTATACACATTCTGTGATCCTTTGGTTATATTTACTGAGGGGTGAGCGTTGTCCTTTCTGTCCCCAGTTCTTTTCTCTGAGGTCTGGGTGAGTCCTGGAGTTAAGGCTCCCAGTCTGAGTTTTGTGTACCCCTCAGTGGTGAGGGGCGGTGTGTCCACAGTGATGGCACAGGTAAAGACAGTCTCACTAATGTATCCAGAACAGTGTTTCCCAGCCTTTGGTTTTTGGACTTCAATTACCAGAAGCCTAAATTAATTTCCCAAAGCATTGATCAGCCTATGTACTGACTCAGGCCCCACATTGGGAACCACTGATCTAGAAGAGCTGTTGGTTCCTTTTGATATGATGCGACTGTTGAAGCAAATCCACCGAAGGGATTTCATTTCTGGTTGTGGAAGATAGTTAAACAAATATTTTCAGGAGCCACTTTGCTCAGAACAGGATCTAATGCAGCAATTTGGCTTTCAAATAATCTTTTCATTTATTTTTGAATGGCAAAGCAGTTTCCTAGTTCTCATGCTTACAAATAAATGTCTAAATATACTTACTGGCAGTTGTCAGGGTGTGCTGTGACAACAATGAATATGAAAAGGGTTTAGTAACTTTTTACGGAGAAGCTTACTGCCCTGGGTGGCCTTTTGGCTAGAAGGCAGCATATAAATTTAATAATAAATTAATTAATTAAAGTTATTTTTATGGACTTTGTGGTCAGTGGCCTTGCATACTGAAGGATTCTGGGAGGTGTACTGTCAAAAGTAACTTCTTGAAGCTCTGGTTTGAGGATATGTGTACATTATATAGACTTTTGGGATGCCATTACAAACTGTTACTAATACTGTACTCTTGAAAGTTTACAAATGTTTGAAGAGTCCTGCTGAATAAGACCAAAGGGCTGTCTAGCATCCTGTTTTGTACAGTGGCTGACCAGATACTAGTGAAATAACACAATTGGGGCATGAGAGCTGTGTCCTCTTCTGCTGTATCCTCCAGCAACTTATATGGGGGTGGGCATTACTGCATCTAATCTTAGATGCAGTCTGTAGTAGCCATCATAGCTATTTCTTCTTCTTCTTCTTCTTCTTCTTCTTCTTCTTCTTCTTCTTCTTCTTCTTCTTCTTCTTCTTCTTCTTCTTCTTCTTCTTCTTCTTCTTCTTCTTCTTCTTCCTCTTCTTCTTCTTCTTCTTCCTCTTCCTCTTCCTCTTCTTCTTCCTCTTCCTCTTCCTCTTCCTCTTCCTCCTCCTCCTCCTCCTCCTCCTCCTCCTCCTCCTCCTCCTCCTCCTCCTCCTCCTCCTCCTCCTCGTCCAGGCCTGACTTTTAACTGCCAAACATAGCCACCTTATTGGCTTTATCGTTGGGCAACATTAAAACATCGTCGGTACATGTTTCCAGTAGTAACCAGCAGTAACCAGTATCTCTTCACATTCACATGGCATGTTGTTGTCCACCAACAGCCCCCATTTGAAAATGTTGAACATTTAGTGACTCAGGCCCTCAGCCTGTTCAGCGTCCTCCAAGTGACATAAGGGAGATCGAGTTTGTCAACCATATCCTCCTTTAAAGTTATTCTTTGTCCAGTGAGTTCCTTCCTCCATCTTAAATTTGGTTTTGCTCTTGTGTACTCTCAAGAGTGTTTGTTCTTGCCATAAAGCTCTTCCTTGATCTGAGTTGGTGGACTTGAGGCACATATCCATTCAGAGGATCTTGAGGGTCATTCTCTTGCTTAGTTCTCTTGGAATATATTGCTTTTTGTTGTTCAGTCACACAGTTGATTCCGACCCTTGGCGACCTCACAGACCACTGTCTGCCAGGCACTTCTGTCCTCCACCATCCTCTTCTGCTCGCTCAGTTCTGTGCCCATTGTCTCTACAATACCATCTAGCCATCTCATTTTTGGCTGTCCCCTTTTTCTTTTGCCCTCCACCTTTCCAACCATCAAGGCTTTTTCAAGTGAATCCTCTTTTCTCATTTGGTGCCCAAAGTACTATTTGACCTTCTAAGGAGCAGTCAGGGTTGATTTCTTCTAAGATTGACCTATTTTTTTCTCCTTGCTGTCCAGGGTACACTCAAAACTCTCCTCCAACACCACATCTCAAAGGCATCTATTCTTCTGCGCTCAGCTTTCCTAATGGTCCAGTTCTCACAACCATACATTTCCACCAGGAAAACCATTGCTTTGACTATACAAATTTTTGTTTACAATGTGATGTCTCTACTTTTCACTAAGTTCCCCAGGTTTCTCATAGCTTGCCTCCCAAGAATCAGCCGCCTTTTTATTTCATGGCTGCAATCACCATCTGAAGTGAGCTTTGAGCCTAGGAAAGTAAAATCTGTCACTGCTTCTACTTCTTCCCCATCTATTTTCCAGGGACTGATAGGGCCTGTTGCCATGATCTTGGTTTTCTTGATATTGAGTCTCAAGCCAGCTTTTGCACTTTCTTCTTTCAACCTAATCAGGAGCTTCTTTAAGTCCCCCTCACTTTCTGCCATTAGGGTGGTATCATCTGCATATCTCAAGTTGTTGATGTTTCTCCCAGCAATTTTGATCCCAAATTGTGATTCCTCCATCCCTGCATTGAGCATTATGTGCTCTGTGTATAAGTTGAATAAGCAGGGTGGCAAAATGCAGCCTTGTCTTATTCCTTTTCCTATTCCAAACCATTCTGTTCTTCTGTATTCTGTCCTAACCGTTGCTTCTTGATTCATGTACAGATTTCTCATGAGGTATATAAGGTGCTCTGGTATTCCCATCTCTTTAATTACTTGCCACATTTTGTTGTGGTCCACACAGTCAAAGGCCTTAGTAATCAATGAAACAGAAGTAAACTTGTTTCTGATATTCCTTTGTTTTTTCCATGATCCAATGTATGTTGGCAGTGTGGTCTCTAGTCCCCCTGCCTCTTCTGAACCCCGCCTGCACTTCTGGTAATTCTCTCTCCACGTGCTGCTGCAGTCTATCCTGTACTATCTTGAACATCACCTTGCTAGCGTGTGGGATGAGCGCAATTGTTCGATAATTTGAACATTCTTTGGCATTACCCTTTTTGGGGATTGGAACGTATACTTATCTTTTCCAATCCTGTGGCCATTTTTGTGTTTTCCAAATCTGCTGGCATATAGAATGTAATAATTTGATTCCATCATCTTTTAGGGTTTTGAAAAATCCAACTTGGATACTTTTCTCCTTATCTTAGGTGGAGTGATACCTACAAGAATTATATCTATAGAATGACGGCAAAGCTTGTGCCTCATGTGTAAACTCAGTTGGGGGAAGAGGAGGCTGTGTAGCAACTCTGCCTTCTTTCATAGTTGATTTTTGCTTGGGAAAAAGATGATGCTTTAACATTAAATTAGTATTATTATAACATTCTATTTATCCATAGCATTTGAATCACATCTTATTAGTTTTGTGTGTGTGTGTAGCCTTTGGACCGAGAGAATCTGGGTGTGTGTCTAGATGGTGTCTTTGGAAATGAGGAATGAAATATTCTCTAAGATGTTACACATTACTAGAGTCTTTGAGGAAGAAGATGAGCAAATCTCTTCCTAAAAAGAAAAAAAGCACATCTCTGTCTCATAACGGAACTTGGTTACTTTCTTTGACATGGTTTGACACATTTCACATCCTTGGAGCAAAAAAACTAGTTCCAACCTCAAGTGGGAGTCAGGTGTCTAGTTTGAGAGAGGAAAGTGCTGCCCAGTTGCTATTTTTAAGTGCTTGAATAACGCACAAACACTGCTAGCGTGGAAGATGGACACTTTCCCCAGAAGGCAGAAGCTCAGAGCTTAGCTTTGTAGAATCCAGGTCATTGCTCTTGTAGAAAGCTGCTTCCATGAGACTTTTAGCATAGCAAAGGGAAATTGCATGTTATTTTTGCTATCCTCTTGAAGAGCTTTATGGGGAAGTAATTTGTTTTCTTATTTGTGCTAACGAAGTCTTATAATCTTCTCTTGCTGATTGGGAAGAGTGCTGGCCTCGTATCAGTCCTGGTGGCGCAGAAGTTAAACTGCTGTACGGCAGACAAAACTGCTGATGTTGTAAGTTCTATACTGATGGGATTCATGGGTGACTCAGCCTTCCATCCTTCTGAGGTTGGTAAAATGAGTACTTGTTGAGGGCAAAATGCTAATTACCTTGTGAACCGCCCAGAGAGTGGCCTAAGTGCTATCTGGTGATATATAAGTGCAATTGCTATTGCTATATCAACCTACTAAAGTCCAGGTTTGTTTTCTCAGTGCTCTTGGACTTTCCCATTGCTAAGGAGATGCAGTTAGGCGTGGTTAGATTTAAGGCATGCAGTTTTTAATACGATTGTGTGTGGGTACTTCAGCTAATTTGTTTCTAATTGCTTTGCTGGATCTTCCAGTTTAAATTAACTCATAGTGACAGATTAAGTTGATGGAATGCTAGCTCGGTTTGAGGTTTGATAACTGGTTTAGTGTTGCATGGATTTGGGAATTCAAAATGGGAAGGGAAAGAGTGAAAGCATGTTTCCCTTTTCAAAGCAGGAACATGAGAAATCAAGCTAAAAGCAGAATAGTTTTGTTTGTACATAAGATTCTCAATACAGAGTTTATACCCATACTGTAGTCTCTTAATATTTTATTGTGTAATAAACCTAACATAGCTATCACTTTCTGTACTAGGTTTAGATAGTCAGAGGGCTATTATCTTCAGTGCTTATAGTCTTTCCTTGCTATTATATGATAGCTGATCATTTGATGACAGAGGGTCTAGGTTGATCATGAGATATACAGTATTGATAAAATAGAGGATTAAAATAAGTACTGTATCCTGGTTCCCAGTCTTGTGTTATGAGCAAAATTCTCTATGAATTGGACTTGGGTCGGTGAAAGCGTATGTCATAAAAAACCGTTAGTCTTTCAGATGCTGTGAGACTTTTTGTGGGTTTGTGCTGTAATAGGCTAGCATCATCTTTCTAAATTAAATCTTGTGCCTATTGTGTTGAAATTCTATTTGTGAAATCGGTAGTTGCTACTTCCTTAATAATGGTGCATATATTCTGCTGCCCTCTGCTGGCTGTAACCAGATTTATTAAAGCATTTAATGCTTAAAAAAACATTATTACCTGGTAAGATATTTTAGCGTATGGGACTAAAGGAGATTGAATAACATTCTGCAGAAGAAGAGAGACTGTGTATACATAGAAAATACATAGGCCCTTTCGGAAGGGCCTAAAAACCTGGCTGGCAGGGCAGGTGTGGGGGTCCAGGAACATGGGGTCCCATGTTGGGTGGCTGATATGATGGGACAGCCACCCCTCCCTCACTCTTTTAAACTTTTAAAATCTTTTTAAACCTTTTAACCTTTTTAAATCTTTTAGATTTTTGTAAATTCATGGTTTAATTCTTTTTTAATTGACTTTTAAGTAATTTATGAACCTTAAGGTTTTAATTTATGAATTTCTGTAAGCCGCCTAGAGTCAGGTTCGCCTGATTAGGGCGGGATAATAAATCTAAATAAATAAATAAATAAATAATAAAATAGAAAAATGCCAGGCTAAGATCAAGATAACAGTAGTTTTAAAAAAGGTTGTGCTTCTTTGTAGGTGATGATATAAAAGGACTTGTACAAGCCACACCAGACACTTCTTTCACATTCTATTCTTGCTGGAACATTGTGGCTAGTTCGGCTTAGTCTTGCTTGTGTGGTTTGTTTGATTGTCCATTTCTTAGCTGATAAACTGCAATCCCAGGGTTATAAAACATCTGAAGAACAGTGTGGGGAAGCTGGACATGGAAGAGTTTGAAACAAATGCATTTGGTGCCACTAGCTATTGCTGAGAAGTGAATTTAATTCAACAGTTATTTTTGTTTTTAGAATTCAGAGAGGTGGGTCTTGGAAGGAGTGACATTCAGAGGCAGAAAAAAATAAAGTTTGCATGTAGCATGTGCCTGGTATAGTTCCTATGATGTCCAAATAAAACAGAAAAATGCTTCTGACAGAAATCCTAAGAATCTACTGCTAGCAGTGTGTCGTTGTTGTTGTTCGATTTATATGCCGCCCCAATTGCTTATAGCAACTCTGGTTGGCTCACAATGAAACAATACATCACAGTTACAATATCAAATAAAGTATATTATAGCATGCAGAGTTGTACTTTTGGATAGGTAGCTGTGCTACCTAGTAAATCCACAAATCTGCAGATGTCTTGTGTTGATAATGCTGTGCTAGATACAGTCTTTTGAGATGTTATAATTTTAAAAATCAGAGTAGCCAAGTATTCTGAGAGTTATAGTCCAAAAGCATCTTTTTATGACCTCTTCTTAGATGGTTAGCGTCTGATTCAGTATAAAGTTGCATTATATATATATTTTTTCCTTTCAGATATTTTCTACCACTAGTCAGATTTTTTAAAATACAGTACTTGACATTTACGGTAACTTCATCATAAGAGAATATGATGGCTGTGTTACCAGTTGGTACTTTTGCGAGGGAAATCAGTTGGTGAAACAACATGTTTACAGAGCTTAATTTCGGTGGCAATGTACAAGCTGAGCAAATGAAATTTTGATTTGCTGACAGGCAGAAATCTTTGAGATCACTGCTGCTGGGACTACAACTTTGCAACTGGACATGGAACTAAATTGTATCGGCATCACAGGACTGCCTTAAATGGATGGGGATCGTGATGGCTTGGTTGAAATGTTGATTTCTGAAATAGCCTGAATTGCCATGCATTAGATTTGCAAAATAACAATGATGATTGTGAAACTTTGGAGGCTAACACAGAGTACAGTAATTGGCATGTCTTGCAACCTGCTTCATCAGAATGTGTCTTATGCCAAGGTTTCTTGGTTGTTGTTTTTTGTCATAGAGTAAGATGGCTATCAGTGTTCCCTCACAGTTCAAAATAAATTCACTTCTTGTACAGGTGCTTGGAAAGAATTCAGGAAGTAACTAGACAGGTGCACACACTGTATTTCTTGTTCCTTTCATTATTCTGTTGACCACACACAGTACTACTGATAGTGAGTAGATCTAATCTTTTGGCACAACTATACAGTATATTTTGTTTGGCCAACAGAACTTGCTTCTTTCTTTCTTTCTTTCTTTCTTTCTTTCTTTCTTTCTTTCTTTCTTTCTTTCTTTCTTTCTTTCTTTCTTTCTTTCTTTCTTTCTTTCTTTCTTTCTTTCTTTCTTTCTTTCTTTCTTTCTTTTAACCTAGTATGAGAAAGATTAGCTGGTAACACAAGGTTGCCATTACCAGGATACGCCCAATTGTTCATAAATTCCACTATCTTCGAAGAGGCTCTTTCTTGATCTAATCCTTTTGTCTGCTTTCTGCCCACACTGAAAAGGTCTACTACTGCAACTCAATTTGTACATTGAATTTTAAAAATATTTTTATAGTTTAAGAAATGATTACAGCTCTGATTCAGATGCTCACCATTTTATGTCGGTTCAGTGCTGTTCCACTTACAAGACATTTATGAAAATGAAGGACAGAAAGGATTTAAAGGTGTGGCTGAGAGGTTGACCCACCCTTACTTGAAGTTTTTTTTTCTGTACTCCCTGTCTTGGTTAAGGAAGGATGAAAGGGTAAGGAAGTGAAGTAATCGGTCCTCCAGACTGAGCATTTTTTGAGTAGGTTGTTGCTGGCAGCATTATATGGCAGAGGGTCACGTTTTAAATTAGGACATATATGGTTCTTTCTTTTTAAAATATCTGTTGCTTCTCTTTCTGTGCTGTGCGAAAAAGCAAATGGAAAATGTGTATTAGAGTTCAGAATACCTGGAACTATGGCATTTTTCATGTTGAGACAGCTCCTTTGATGGTCCAGATGACCTCAGCCTAGTCTGGACCGCATAATATTATGTGTACTGTTAGTGGCCTCTGTTTAGATGGGTTTGTGCAAGACAGGTTGTGGGTAGTACTTGACAGCATGAAGAGACTAAAGCAGTGCCTGTTTCTTGTGTAGACTGATCCACTGGACACATTTCTAACCATGTATCTATTTTGATAGATACGGGTTTAGTTCCAACTTACATTTTCTCTCCATCCAGCCTGAAACAAAGCCATGCTAATGTCAAAATTTGCTAAGCCTCATCAGTGCCAAGAATGCCAAGTTTTGCCTTTTTTCGCTCACTCGGTATATATTGCTTATGTTTAACTTTTCCTTTGGTTTTCTGCAGAGCTTTGGGCCATTCTCTGTAGTGAAAAACTGGGAAGAGGGGGTGTACAAAATATACCATTTTCAGGGTTCACACTTTCCTGTATTCCATGTCTTATCCAATTGTGTAATTAAAACCTGGTACTGGCTCGTGGCCTTGTAGAGGCTTCTCCTTGCAAGAACAAGTAAAAAGCTTCCTGCAGGCCTTCTCTTTCACCACTGACTGAAGGGGAATAAGAATGTGCCCATATTAATTTCCTCTTCCCCACCCTCCAATTTGGCCTTTGCTCATCCCACCTATTTTTTTCTGCTCATGATTCCATCAAAGCAATTTAAAATACTTTCTTGGAACCTTGTTTAACAGATGGTGAGAAATGTTGACTAACCACATCCCTTCATAGGGTGCATAGGATGGTGGAGATTGCAGGCTACCATATCCAGAGGGCACCCACTGATTTAAGCAAGATTGGCATAGAAGAGCACCAGAAAACATGTGGCCTTCCAGTTGTTGGATTATAGCTGCCATCAGGTTAAAATAGAGGTTCACAACCTATGGTCCATGGTCTGGCCCCGGCCCTCAACGCCGTTCCATCCGGCCCATGACAATGACCCCAGAAGCGGATGTGCCTGCTGCCATTGGGTCTGGCTTGTAGCGTGGTCTGAGGGGGAGTTGCATGGCGCAGTAAGAGTGGGAACCTCTGATTTAAATATTGATGAAGGAGGATCCAGCAGCTAGATAGATGTATCTAGAGAGCTATGTATCCCCTTTTGCTGTTTTAGAAAGTTGAGGATGCAATTTCAATTGGGATTTCGTACCCATGACTAGTGTTACCTGAATTTCAGACTCCATGGCCTTAGAGCTGCAGGCATCCAGGCCAAAAAGCCTGAAATCATTTTATTTTCAATATAAAAGAACCTTCTCACAGGTGGAAGCTTTAAAAACGAGCCATAGACCAATTGTTTGATACATATTAAAGAAGTTTACTTGAAAATCAAATTTAAATAAAAAATAATTAATACAGATTTAAAGGGCCTGTGGGTTTTGACCTATCTCTAGGCAGATGGTAAAGCCAGGAAAATAGGTAAAGTCTACTGACTGCAGAGTTCAGTTTTATATGTTTCAGGGCCCCCAAACTATTACAGTTTCAGTAAAACAAAGAAAGGAAGATCATGACTATTCAATTAAAATAAGTACACAGATTAAAGAGTAAATGTTATAGTTTTACAATCACAAAAGAAACAGCAGCTTTTGGAATTTCCCAGATCTCTGCATTTTTCTCTTGATGAGTTCTCCTAGTAGTGTTAATCCAACAATAGAAAGACATCAGCAAACATCTGGAGGGATGGGCAGGAGAGGAAAGTATTCAGCTCCTTTCTTTAGGCAAGATTATCAGATGTTCTCTTTAGCAGTCCAGGGAGACAGTATTGTATTCTGTATTGATTCAATATCAAAATTATCCTGTTAATTATAATTTTCCCTTGGAATGAGGAGACACAAAATCCAGCATTAATATCATTGTCAAATACAAGCAGTTGTTATTCCATAGAGGTTCCCTATATATTCCTGTCTTAAAGGAATCAAACTTCAGTGGACCAAAAGTCTTAAGCTTCAAGTCAAACATTTGCATTGACTAGCAGGAAAGATGAGATTAACATTTTAGCATTATCTAAAAGGTGAGGAACTCCAGATCACCACCTGGTCAAATTCCACTAATTTCCAGGCTCCATTTGAGTGTATTGTGTGAAGCTTAGGTTTACCATGGTCCATGAAGGGGGTGGAGAGACAAAGGAAATCTTTATTGATTAAAAGGAAATTTCTATTGATACTAGATTAAAGTATGACCAGGACATGGGTGTTAATTGATGCAGGCATTGTCTGCCATCAAGGTCTGTGTTCTGGGGCAATATGAACGTGTGATGACTATTTCAGGGGTTATTTCAAGGGAAACCAAAGGGTTCAAATAGCTTTATTTAAAAATAAATGAATATGTCTTAAACTAAAGGGTGAATTTCAAAATTTTAGGTAACACTAGTATGTTTATATTATTTTTCTCGTCACATACAACATTTTGCCCATAACTCTCCGTTGTTGTTTTTTTTAGGCTCTTCTTAAAAGCTCTGGTAATTGTAGGCGGTACAGTTGTCATACTTACTATTTATAATTCACAAAGCTGTCAAAGAGTGTTTGTCAAATGAGGAAAGAATTCACCCCTGTTAACCTCTTTGGATAGCTGTAAGGTCGTGCCATGTGGAAACTGGAAACTTCTTACATAGATGGGAGTGTGCATAATTACATGCATCGCTGGATTAAAAGGATGGTTCACCAGTTCTGCATAACAAAATATGTGGGTTGCTCTGTAGGAGACTGATGGTGTGGATGTTTTTTCCTTACTGTAAAGTGAATGGATAGGGGCCTTGTCATGGATTACCTCACCGACACACTATGGGCCTGTTATGTTTTTTCTCTGCATTAGGATAGAAATTATTCAGCATGCTACTAAGGCTGTTATATTAACTTCTGGGGCATTATCAAATTTGATACACATTGTTATATGTTGCTATATATGTTGTACATCATATTTTGTTATATTATACCACCTTCACTGCTTTCCTGTAAAATTCTTTTTCATGGTATAGGCTGTCTCACAGAACAAAGGATGTGTTTATACAGAAACACAAAGGTTAAACTCATTAGCAAATGTTGAGTCCCAGGTGTTTGTTTTGTATCTTCCCAATACTGCATTTGCGATTGAATAGCATCTTCCCACTCTTCCCACTATTTGCAATTGAAAAATAGAGGGATTTACAGCTAATCTGAATAACAACCAGAAATCATTTGCCATTACCAATTGTATGAAGTCACATTGATTTGTATGCTTACCTGTTATGCTAACCAATCACTCTGTACCTGATGTATATAAATTGATGCCATGAAGCCTCACTCCCATGTCTGATGAAGTGGACTTCATCTACGAAAGCTTACAGTGAAATATAATAGTTACGTAGTCTTTGAAGTACTATAGCATTTTTGTTTTGTTTTCTCTCTGATATGCCTGAATCATAGACTATTCAAAAAATATGTTAACTCCTTTTGCTTTTTAGCAAGCTTTGGCATGTGATATGAGACTTGCTTTAATGTGGTACCTTTGCAGATGTGGTGAAGTACAACTTTCCATCGTGGACCTATAGTATGGGCACCATACTGTACATTAACAAATCTTGGGAATTGGAGTTCCAGAACAGCTGGAGTGCCAAGGTTAGCCATCACTGTGGTAATGCCTAAAGATGGAACATGAAGATACCTTTCATTTTTTTCCCAGGGCTTGGCAAATGTCAGTACTGTGTGTGCAATTAATAGTGGATGATATTTTAGGGGCTTTTTGCTCCCTTTCTACTTGTGTTGTGCAGGCTGCACATTACACACATTATATTGCTAGCCTCTCTTGTTCTTGATGTAAGTTTGAAACCTTGATATTCCCATGCAGATATGAGTCAACCTGCTGGGTGTTATACACAGGAAAAGATTTCTTCCTAAATACCTCTTCATAGATTGTAAGTCCCTGCCCCCCCCTTCCTCTCCTCACCCACATGCTTTAGCCAAGTAACATAAAGGGGTTCTGAGTCAGCACTGTCTGTCTAGAGACAAATCATACAAAATCCTGTGGGTTTACTGTAAGGCACAGGCATGCATACTAGTACCTTGGAAACCTGGCAGACTTCTTCACCTTTCGGTGATTGTTCCTGTGATCTCTGGCTTGCTGCCCTCAGGTTTCAAAGGCTTAAGGGGCCTGGCTATTCCCAGCAAGAATTTTAGTTGGCAGCAGAAGGGGAGGGTAATTGTGGATGGGAAACACCAAAGCTGCAGGGTAGCACAGAGTTTTGATGTTCCGAGTAGTAATATGAGGTTATATCAGAAAGTATTTTTGCCTTCCCCAAAGTACAAGCACAATGTCAAAATAGCAGTGGATATACCTTTCAACCTTTTAACAGTTCTACAATACGAATTTTCATATTTAACAACATTGTGTTCCTGTTTATACCAGTAGTTTACATTGTTGTACATAATAAGAGTGTTAATTGTATTTTGGAGAATAAATGATAGATAAGCAAAAAGATGTCTAAATAAACTCTCTAGTTCAGGGGTTCTCAACATTTCAAGCCGAGGGCTGGGTCATGCTCCCTTAGACAGCTTTGAGGGATGGATGGCCATTTTGCCCTGCCTGCATGATGGGGGTGGCCTGTACATTAAATAGGAACCACACATGGCATTTCCAGGTGTGGCAGAGGCAGGGGGGCGCACATGAAATGGTGCTGTGGGCCACAGGTTGAGAACCCCTGCTCTAGTTCCTCACTCTATTCCTCCATCAATGAATGTGGATGCAACCTCTCTTCCTCCCCCTGTATATCTACTTAGAAGTGTGGTAAAACTGAGTTTGTGGATGAGAAAGCCACAAAAAGGTTCAGCACTAACAACAAGAACAATAACAGTTGTTGTATCCAGTTTTTTAAAATAGATATAAAATATTTGCATACTGGAGAGCTGATCTCAGCATATGTCATTTTAAAGGGTTTTTTTAAAAAAACTTTTGCATGTAGTGGACTGCAGTGGCTTAGTGGTAAGACACTGAACATGATGACTGAAAGGTTGGCCGGTCAGCAGTTCGAGACCCATGTGCTGCATGCCAAAGTGAGCTCTTGTCTATGTCCTAGTTCTTGCCAATCTAGCAGTTTGAAAGCAAGAAATTGCAAGTAAATAATTAGGTACTGCTTTGGCAGGAAAGGTAACAGCATTCCATGCACTCCGGAGTCTAGTCATGCCTGCTGCTTGACCATGGAAATGTCTGCAGATGCAGACAGTGCTGGTTCGTTGGCTGTAAACAGAGATAAGCACCGCACCCTAGAATCGGATATGACTAGCTTTTGAACAAGGAAGACCTTTACCTTACACATGTAGACATAAGTACAGAAAGAGAGGAGGGGTGGGTTAAAAGTCTGTATGGATTGTTTGTGATTTTTGGAGATGATATGAAATAGCACTTGTTTAGTTTTCCCACTCTGTTTTAATCTTCTTTTCTGAGATTCCTCCAGTCAGGCCAAAAATCCTAGAGGAGCATTCATTTATTTGGGAAAGCAGTAAAACAAGATGAGGACATCAGGGAGCTATCTTTAGCTGTTGCCTATCTCTGCAGGCCTCTCTTGGTGCTAAACTGAAGAGTATTCTTTGACGCATGTTCCTCGTTACTATAAAAAACATCTTGTCAGCATGAGGGGGGCACAGTTACACCTCGATATCCATGAAAACATATGCAGATATGATTTCTGGGAAGACACATTCTTTATTCTGGAATGGCTGATATGAAATAACTGTTGATCTCAATTTATGTACTTGCAACTCCAGTCACCAACTACATAACTCAATAGGGATGTCTTTCTTAATCTCAGAACAGTGATAATTAGAAGAGTGGGAGAAACTATACATTTATTATTTTGACTTCAGTACTGTCCTGTTAATGTGAACACATACTGGGCAGTTCAAAATGCATCAAAACATAATGATCTTAGAAAGAAACCCATAAAATGCAACAAACACAAAAAATCCTGTCTCCAGCTTAATTGATTAAAATTATAATCGATTAAAATTTGTGTGCTGGACCTGGCCCATGATGCCATTCCATCCAGCCCATAGTTGCTGGACCCGGAAGTGGAAGCGAGCATGTTTACATCAGCCTAAAACGCTCCAGCACATATGTAACGTGCCCGCGACTGTCGTAAACATGGAAGTAGCCACATTTACGACAGCCATAAATGCACCCACTTCCAGGGTGTGTGGTCTGGCCTGCTCAGCTGTCTGGGTGTGTGGCCAGACCTGCAGCATAAAAAGGTTGGGAACCCCTGATTTAAATAAATTAAATTTAAAACAAATTTGAACATCCTAGGTCAGTTAGTTAAAACACTAATAAAAGTTAGTTTTATTCCCAAAATTTCTGGAAGAAAAGCAAGTTGGAGCCCATTGAGCCTCTGTATGGAGCTTATCTCAGAAGGAAGTGGCCACATACTACCCACATTATTCTTCATACAAAAAGATGATTAATGTGTCAATGAGTGGTGTTGTATTCTGTCTAATCATTTCCAGCTTTTAGTGACCCTATAAATTGGTAACATCCAAAAGGTGCTTCCACAATCCAGACTGTGGTTGTCTCATACCTGGTCGTCTTCTTTTCCTACTTCAATTTTTCTCAATGTTAATGGTCTTTTACAGCTCCATAGGTTTGTTGGTATGGAGTCAGCTTTTTGTCCCAAAGTTTGAATCAGCACCATGTCATAATTCCATCTGTTATAATATCTTTGGGGCTTTATAATTACATATTTGGTGATATTTTTAGCTCTTTTTTTCTTTTCACAAAACACATTATGGTCTGTTATGTCCGTGTTATCTATTATTTTAGATTTTATTTTGTGCTGTCCCTGATCATTGGACTTATGGCTGAGGCTTCTGGGATCTGGAGTCCATAATGTCTAAAGCAGGGTTGTTCAAACTTGGCTCTCCATGTGTTCTTGGACTTTAATTACCAGAAGCCCAAGTCACCACACCTGCTGATCAGTGTTTCTGGGAATTAAAGTCCAAAAACATCTGGAGAGCCAAGTTTGAGGAACCCTGGTCTAGAGGACTGGAGGTTGAAAACAACTGTTTTATTTTACCGGTAATTGGTTTTGGATAAACTTGTTCTTAATGTCTGCTGATACTCAATTATCATGGAAGTGTGTGGAACTTGAGGCTAGGTCACATGTTTGCATTGAAGTTTTATTTGCGTACATCTTTAATTGCTGCAAACAGGGAGCATGCAGTTGTTGATTTCCATGCAGTTGTGACACTAATTTGGATCAATTTGCTTTTGTTGAAATAGAAACAATAAATAGAATCATAGAATAATTGAGTTAGAAGGGGTCTAGAAGGCCATTGAGTCCAACCCCCTGCTCAATGCTTCACACAAACAGGAACCCCTTCTCAGGTGGCCTGTGTTGTCTCTCGTCCTAGAACCTTGATGGTGAACCTTGGCATTCCCAAGTGTTCTTGGACTTAGCACATGCATAGTAAACCCATTCGTGTGGATTCACAGAGACTTGGGCTTCTGGGAATTGAAGTTCAAGAACACCTGGAGTGCCAAGGTTCACCATCATTGCCCTAGAAGGATGCATTGTTTCTCCAACCTCTCCTTGGATAGAGGTTTCTATGGAGACTGCTGTCCTCACAAACTTGACCTTATCTAAGCAACACCCAAGGGAGCTGCTTGCTCGTTGCTTGAAACAAGTTTAAACAACAAGACATGCACAGCATGGGTGATTTCATGGCAGAGAAAATGCCAGAGAGCACTGACAAATTGGAATGGCAAGAAGGATAAGTTATAAAAGTTTACCTTGGCTTATTCTGTGCCAGGAGCAAGAAAAACAAGCTAGCAAGAATCCAAATAAGTTGGATGTGTATTAAGACCATCCCTTAGTTCCAGTAAAAATACTTCTAAAATCACTTTGGCTTGTATGAGCTGTGCTGCCATGACTGAAATTATAGGTTCTCTTGACTTCTACCTAGAGATGCTATAACACAGTGATGGTGAACCTTGGCACTCCAGGTGTTCTTGGAATGCAATTACCAGAACCTCAAGTCAGCACTCCTGCTGATCAAGGCTTCTGGGAATTGAAGTTCAAAAACATCTGGAGTGCCAGGGTTTGCCATCACTGCTATAATGTCCTTATCTTCAATATTGTGTATAAGCCCCACTAATGGATATAGGTACAGTACAGTAGATGGAAAATGTCAATATGAAATGTTGGCTTGAATTGTGGTGGATTAATGGGAATATCATTATATCTAGGTAGTTTTCTTATACATATTAAAAAAGAATCTACTAAATAGTGATGGATGATATTTCTTTACCTGGAATTTAGAGTAGCAACGCAGCCTCATATGTACCTAATGCTTTTTAAGGGATTTCTGACAACTTGAAATGCTAAAATCAGATTTTCAAAAATATGTTAATATCCTTTTGTAACCTAGAGTACCTCCTTGAATTTATGGATTGAACCTACCTATGTGTTGATAACTTTTTTGCTTCATGTTCTCTATCCTAAATAAATAGTGTCAACATTATAATGCAAAAAATATTAGAAAGGGTTTTGATGGTAATTAGTATTTATACCCTGCTTTTAATACTTGGCTGTTTTTCTGGTTGCTATAGAGCGGGGGTTGCCAACCTTTTAAAGTCAGGGGCCAGATCACACTCCCTCAGACAGTTTGGGGGGGCAGACTGGTCCCCCCCCCCCCCGGTTTATGACAGCCATAAATGAGTCCGTGGCCAGTTTTGGCAGCAGCTGGAGTGAAGGAGGAGGCTGGATTATTTGGTGCCATGGGCCGAATTCGGCCTATGGGCTGTAGGTTGCTTACCCCTGCTATAGAGGAAAGTGTCAAGCCTATGTGTTATTTTGAACTTAAGTCATTTAGATTCTGTAAACACTATTAAATATGAAAAACAGGGACATGTGAATATTTTGTTTATTTTTCATAATTATCCTGCTGGTAATTATAGGGAGCTGTACAATAGATTAAAACTTTTTCCTGTCTTTTTGCAGATGTTCCTTCTGTTTCTGATGTTCCCTCACTTTCGACCCTTAAGGGCTGTAATCACAATGTTTTTAAAACAAAAAACTGATTTATTTTTTTTGTAGTAGTGAGCAGATCATAGCGTGCTTTATTTGGGCAGCATTCATGGGAGCTTCTCTCTTCAGTACTTCTCTTCTCACACTTGAGGATGTTTTTTTAAAAAATCCTTTTCCAGGTACTGTAGGTGGTATTTAAAGAGTGTTAACATCAGTAGTGTGCCAACTTTCCCACTGAGTTGGTATTAGCAAGAGCTAGATCTGCACATTGCTGCATTCCTGAGCTACAGTGCTCATCAGCTTGATGTTAACAATTTTTGTGATTTTTGTTTAAATCTCTGAATAAAATGCATTCTTTCCGTTTCTGCTCCCTAGAAGCCTGAGTGGTTTTGGGGACTGGGCCAGGATTAAAACATCAGGCAAAACCTTATAATGCATCGTGAATCAAAGCTGTCTGCTCTGCTTGAAAATGAGTAGGAACATGGACGGTTGCCTTGATATACAATTGGACCATTTATTTACCTAATTCAGTGTTGGCACTGAATTACACCACCTTGTCTTGATTTCAAGTAGAGATCATTCTTTTGCTTTTTTCCAAGTGCCAGAGATTCAACATGGGATCTTAGAAACATGCTAAAATTGTATTTACCTCAAGAAGGATTTACTTTTAAACTTCTGTAGCAATATTTCAAATGACTTCTTTTTTTAAAGTTCACCTAATAAATTTCTCATTAAAATCTACCTGTTTGATGGTTTAAAGCACTGGCACCCAAACCTTTTAGACATTGGGAAGTGCATTAAACCATCCAATGCCTAAAGAGGGTCACATGATAAATCAAAATATAACAAAAAGCAAGAATATTAACCTACCGATTTAGATCAAAAGTAAACATTCAGTTAGACTATGGGAGCTTAGTGGTTAAGCTGCTGAACTTGAAGAGCGAAAGGTCAACAGTTTAAGTACATGACAGAGTGAGCTCTTGTCTCGGTCCCAGCTCCTGCCAACCTAGCAGTTTGGAAGCAATAAATTGCAGGTAGATTAATCGGTAGCACTTCAGTGGGAAGGTAACAGTGTTCCAAGCACTAGGGTGTCTAGTCATCCCTGCCACATGACCATGGAAACGTTTGCAGATGCAGATAGCACTGGCTCTTTGGTTGTAAATGGAGATGGGCACCGTACCCTAGCGTCAGATATGACTGGCTCTTGAGCAAGGGAGACCTTTACCTTTACTAAACATTCAGTGGTCAAGGTAGAAATGTTAACTTGAATGCATTCTGTTTTGGAACAACATTTTACTGTGGCTGAAAGAACAGTAAGAAATGCCTTAACGGTGGTAGAAGTAAACAAGCAGGTTGGATGGCCACTTAGAAATAGCTGGTGGGTTGCATGTGGCCGACAGACTACAGGTTGGAAACACCTGGATTAAACAAATTGTTCCATATAATAGTGGACTTCGGCCAGCCAAAAATAGTTCCATAGACTCCCTAGGTAGAACATGCTTGTGTCTGGAAAGGAACATTTGACTCACGCTGAATACCTGAAGCAGGTGAGAAGGGATAACAAGTCTTCAGTGAAAAGTATATAAAAATCCTGGATTTCTCCAGTATTAAATCAAATGGTCAACGCTAATGTCTATTCTGTGAAGAGGAAATTGAAAACATTTAGAAGCTTGCCAGGAGCTTGCCAGGCAACTTGTGTCTTCTAATTTAATCTGTGGTTGAAGGCACCATGAAAGTATTTAGTGTTGGCTGAAGAGAATAAACGGGAAAATAAATAAAAATATAATTGCAAAAAAACAGGGGAAATAAAAGGGAAAAAAGGAACTTGTGATAGTTCCAAACACAAGTGTGTGTTCATATGTCTGGCTAGGCTTAACATGTAGCCCTAAAAGTTCTTGGTCAGCAACTTCCACCAGCCCCAACCAGAATAAGCAATGGTGAGAAACCATGGCACTGGGAGATCTACATCTGCAAATTCATATATGCCTTATCACTTCCCTAATAATTAACTGTATAAGTGATGGTTTCTCAACCTTGGGCCCTCAGATGTTTTTGGACTTCAATTCCCAGAAGCCCTGACAAGCAGGTGTACTGACTTGGGCTTCTGGTAATTGAAGTTCAAGAATACCTGGAGGCCAAAGGTTGAGAAACCCTGGTATAAGTGATGAACATGTTGGATTGATTAAGGCTGTGAACCATAAAATTAATATGACTGTAAAGGGGGTCAGGATTAGTGTTGGGAGTTAGTTCTTAATTGTAGTCCAGGGCTTCTGTTTCAGGCTGAGTGAAACCTGAGCAGGAACCCTGTGGTTATGGGTCTTGTTGCAGGCTCCAAAATTGAGCCATAGTACTACTGAAGGCAACCTGCGGTAGTAGAGTTTATTTAGAAGTAAGTACTGTCTTTTCTGTGGCTTCCATTTCTCAGGAAGGAATGAAAGTAGGCAGCATCTTTAGTCAGTAGATGACTCTTCAGACTGAAAATGTAACCAGAGTGAGTTGTGTTGTGTTTTATCAACATGCAGCCATTTTATAGGAGTGAGGGCTGTTTTTGAGAAATGGTTATGTTCAGGTCTTTCCAAATGTAAAATAAAGACCTTGGATTTTCCGATCATGAGACAAAAACAAGGAAATCGACACTAGATGTAGGATTCGGGACATTTAACTCTTTACTTCCCTCTCCTTTAAATTAAAATTCTTAACCCTTATGATTTAGTGGATATTATTGCAAGTGTCTGAATTGTGCTTTGTGAAACCTCGTTGGTGGGCTTGATTTCCCACTGAGTGGCCCTGCCAGATGGGGGATTCTGATAGTTGTAGTCCAAATAAGCTAGTTTCTCTAAGCATTGTTGGTTGGAATGGTCCATCAGTGGTCATTGTAGTCATTTATAGACATTGCCTAGTTGTCATGTACCACTCTGTGTGAGGGAGTTAAGTAGATATATGTGACTTGGCTTAACTTGCAGTGTTTGCTAAACATATGAGACACCCTAGATTCTAAGGTCTTTGGAGGAAGACATTTTCTTGGCTCCATCACTCTCAAGAGTAGCTCTTGTGAGGACCTAGAAATAGGAACTTTTCAGCAGCTGCTCTCAGGCAGTGGAAGTCCTGTTTAGAGGGAGGTTATGTTGGCAGACAAAGACTCTTCTCATTGGAAAGGGTTTCGGTGACTGAATAGACTGCTGGGGCAGGGTCTTTTAATGAAGAATAACATACTTTTTATGTTTTCTGATGTTCTTTTCCATTGTTCGAGATCAGTGTTTCCCAAATGCTGGTTTTTGGACTTCAATTCCCAGAAGCCTAAGTCATTTCCCCAAAGCACTGATCAGCCAATGTACTGACTTAGGTTTCTGGGAATTGAAGTCCCCCTGTGGGCTGTGTACCCCTTGTTGGGAACCACTGTTCTAGATCAGTTGTTTTAATGTGATAAAATATTTAGGCGAGTTTTAATGCTGTCACTTATTGCGATTTACAGCTGTATCAGGTTTCTTTTTTCTTTTACAGTTTTGTAAGCTGATTTAAGACACTGCGGTGGCTTAGTGGTTAAAATGCTGAGTGAGTCAGCAGTTTGAGACCCTAGTGATGGATGATGGAGGGAGCTTCCATTGTGTTCCCCAGCTCCTGCCAACCTAGCAGTTCGAAAGCAAGAAATTGCAAGTAGATAAATAGGTACCACTTGGGCAGGAATATTCCAAGTGCTCTGGTGTCTAGTTGTGCCTGCCACATGACCATGGAAACGTCTGCAGATGTAGACAGTGCTGGCTCTTTGGCTTTAAATAATGAGCACCACACCCTAGAGTCAGATACAACTGACTTTCGAGCAAGGGAGACCTTGACCTTTACTAAGCTTGGCTGGTTGGATGTAAAATAAGTATTGTGTATGCGCAGATTCAGTGACCTCTTCCATTTGTTTTTTCAGATTCATGATGCATATGGATCAAACCCAGTAATTGTTGATGAGCAAAATAGCAGCCAAGAAAACAGGCAGTCTGGAAGGGAACAGCTGCCAACCCATCAAGGAGGTCCAGTGGCTAAGCTGGAAGCATGGAGGAAAGGAATAAGGAGAAGGTGAACCAAGCCCATGTCCTCTTTGATCGATTTGTTCAGGCTTCAACCTGCAAAGGAACTCTTAAAGCCTTCCAGGACCTCTGTGATCATCTAGAATTGAAGCCCAAGGACTATCGTTCTTTTTATCACAAGCTAAAATCCAAGCTTAATTATTGGAAAGCCAAAGCCCTCTGGGCCAAGTTGGATAAGAGAAGCTGCCACAAAGACTTCAAGAAGGGGAAAGTATGCACCAGCACGAAGGTAGACATTGAAGAACTAATCTTTTTGAGATTTAATAATTATTATTTTTAAAAAGTCTTCAAAACAGTGTGCAGTTATATGGAGTTCTGGCCATTAGCTGTTGTTTCCATTGTGGCTCTTGGTGATAGTTCCTTTCCTGCAGTAGTTTGAGCAATAACCAGAGTATAGTGCAGTGATGGCAAACCTTGGCACTCCAGCTGTTCTTGAACTTCAATTCCCAGAAGCCCAATTCTCTTGAATCCACATGAATGGGTTTACTGCGCATATGCAGGGACTTGGGCTTCTGGGGATTGAAGTCCAAGAACAGCTGGAGTGCCAAGGTTTGCCATCATGGGATAGCATATAGCTGAGCTATACAAAGTATTGTATATGGTAATACTGATACTATGTATTGAACTACAAGTTCCCATAGGTTTGAATGGAAGTACAGTACAGTGGTACCTTGCATAACAAACACTTTGTATAATGAAAAACTCGCATAATGAAGTGTTCGTTAGGCAATGGTGATACCCTGCATAACGAATCCCCCCCCCCCCCCGTTATGTGGGGTTTTTTTTTTTTTTTTTTTTTTTGTAACCTGGGTATAACCCGTCAATGGGAACCCCGTATAACAAACGGAACGGAGTTTTTTCGTTATGCGGGGTTCTACTGTACCATGAAGGGGGAAAGGGAGGAGAGCTGTACAGTAAAACATCGCACAAAGAGTGCCTTGCTTAGAGAGTAACTCGCTTAAAGAGCAGAATTTTCTCTGAATGGTCGCTTCACTTAACAACTAAAACCAACCAAAAACTTGCTTAACAAATAAATGGGGGGTCGGAATCCCCCCCGCCAGAAGTCACAATTGGTCACTTATAATGGTGTTTCACTTAAAAAGTAAACTTGCTTAAAGAGCAATCCTGTGGAACACATTATGTTCTTTAAGCGAGGTACAACTGTATCTTGATCACTTATACTTACTAATACTTCGTTCTAGTGTTTTAATTTTAGCTAGCAATTCAACTGAAACCTAAAATAACTATAGAAGCAGCTGTGTATTTTCAGGAAACAGGTCAGGATTGTTGGCTTTTTGGAGATTTGGGATTATCTGCATCCACACATAGTGATCACTTAGTGTCATTGTCCAGATATGAATTCGAACTGCCACAGACATTTTACATGGTTTGATGTCAACTCTTACATAATGCTTGTTATATAAGACTTTTTAGATTTTTCTGGGTGATGAAGTGATTTTTGTAAACGGATGAAGTAGTCCTTAATTACAAAGAGTGACATGCTAGGAGACTATGTGGCACTAAAAACTAGGGTTTACAGATTTCAGTACTTCAGTCTGAGCAATAAACAACCAGTTGTAATTCTTTGCATTGTATGTTCATTCTATCAGTTTGTTACTATGTTCAGGTTGGTATTTGGGTTCCTGGGTCGTTTGGTACCTTGAAAATATGAGTTCCAGACAGCTACTATTCTCTGCTTGATAGTGGACCTGGATTATAAATCAGGTTAGCCCGTAAGTGGTTTCAGTAATGCCAGTACTCATACCTAACAGCTCTGCCCCCCCCCCCCCCGGGACTAGTTCCTCGGCCTTTGGCCAAGAGGGGGGCCAGGACAGTGATCCATACACAAAAGAGATACAGGCAAATGATGATACAGTACCTTTATTGGATAACGAAAAAAATATATCAAAGATTGTGTGAGTTTTTGTGATTCAAAACCACTTCTTCAGGCATGCATCAGTTTCTTGTAGATAGGGTTTGTTTGTTGAACGGGGGAGAATATCGGATACAGTCTGCTGTTTTTCACAACTCATCTCTAAGACACAGAGCCTGGCACAACATCTTGCCTTGAACTTTCAAAACTTTCATTGATAATTTTTCTACCCTATCCACAAGATACAGATTTTTAAGTGATCCAATAAAGGTATCACCTTTCTCCTGCAACTGTAATGATGTGTTACTTGAGAACAAAGTCAAGATCATCTATCTATACTAATCACCATTTACTGGTGTAAAAGCTGGACAGTAAAGAAAGTTTACAGGGAAAATTGATGCATTTAAAAAATGATGCCAGAGGAGAACTTTACGGATACCTTGGATGGCAAGAAAGACGAACAAATGGGTCCTAGAGCAGTGGTGGTGAACCTATGGCATGTGTGCCAGAGGTGGCACTCAGAGCCCTCTCTGTGGACACCCATGTGGTTCCCCAGCACAGAGTTTTCACCGCCCTTCTGCCTAGCCGCCCAGTGGGAGAGTTTCCTACCTCCCCTATTGTTGTATTGGCACTTTGTGATAAATAAGTGGGTTTTGGGTTGCAGTTTGGGCACTCAGTCTCTAAAAGGTTCACCATCACTGTTCTAGAGCAATTCAAGCCCGAACTTGTCTCTGGAGGCAAAAATGATAAAGCTAAGGCTGACCTACTTTGGTCACATCGTGAAAGGCAAGATTCTAGAGACAATAATGCTAGGAAAGGTAGACGGAAGGAGGAAAAGAGGAAGACCAAATAAGAGATAAATTGACTCTAAAGCAGGGGTGGCCAACCTTGGTGCTCCAGATGTTCTTGGGCTTCAATTCTCAAAAGTACTGATCAGCAGGTGTGCTGACTTGGGCTTCTGGTAATTGAAGTCCAAGAACAGCTGGAACACCAAGGTTGGCCACCCTTGCCCTAAAGGAACCCACAGAGTTACGTTTCCAAGAGCTGATTGGTGCTGTTAAGGACAGGACATTCTGGAGATTTCTTTTTATAAGTAAAGGTAAAGGTTTCCCTTGCTTGAAAGCCAGTCGTATCCGACTCTAGGGTTCATTGCTCATCTCTGTTTCATAGCCAAAAAACCAGTGCTGTCTGCTTCTGCATACGTTTCCATGGTCATGTGGCAGGCATGACTAGACACCGGAGTGCACAGAATGCTGTTTACCTTCCCAACGAAGTGGTCCCTATTTATCTACTTGCAATTTCTTGCTTTTGAACTGCTAGGTTGGCAGGAGCTGGGACAAAGACAGGAGCTTATTCCATCCTGCAGTACTCGGGAATCGAACTGCTGACCTCCCACCTTCCAGTCAGCGTCTTAGCCACTTGAGCCATATGGTCACCATAAGTCAGAGCACATATAACAGCAAAAGCTGTTATAAAAATCGTTTTGCTTTGTGTGTTGCCATTGAAGTGCCAAATGGGGGACTAGGAGTGACAATATGACCTCCTGAGTCCTAGAGGTTTAACAGTTTTCCTTCAATATTTTCAAGGTATGGTAGTACCCTGCATAACAGAAAAGCTCAGTTCCATGGAGCTCTTCGTTATGCGTTTTTTCATTATGCGGATCAAATTGGCAATACCCCGCATAATGAAAAAAAATGTTTGTTGTATGGGGTTTACGTTAATCTGGGTAACAAAAACCTTGTAATAATTTTTTTTCATGATGCGGGTTATCACGATTGCCTAACAAATGCTTTGTTGTATGGATTTTTCGTTATACAAAGTGTTCATTATGCGGGGTACCACTGTAATCTATACACATCCTGTGTTTTTTAAAATAATGATTTATTTTGCTTACATCTTTATGGTTGGAAATATGTTGCAAGTCCCCTGTTGTTTCTTCTTGCACACATATATTTTCAGCCAAGCAATGTAGAGGCTGTTTGGAAGGAAAAATATGTCAGTCGGTAAGGTCCTTCCTTGTTTTGTACTTTGATATTGTGCTAACTTAGCAGTAGATTTGACAGGGTTTTTTTTTTTTTTTGGGGGGGGGGGAGTTGCTTATGACCTTGGTCTAGAAAGCCTTTCTTCCCTAGTAAGTAATCTGCTAAATGTTCTTATTTGTTTTTCAAGATCGCCAATAAATAATTCACTTCAATTTGTATATGAAAGTATGTTAGGCGATAGAGAAGCATCTGGCAGTTTATTTCTTGTTCTTCTGTTCTGATCTGCAGAAACGTCATGTTCCAAAGATTAATACAGTTCACAGTGTACTTTGCAAGTTTCATCACTTGCTGCTACCGCCTTGTCTTAGCTTTTAATACCCTGGCCTTCTCTTTATCATTTTTGTCCTGTCTGTTTGGTGGCCTGATGTTGTCACTTCCCAACATAAGTTAATAATTTGGATTAAGAATTCCAGCTGTAGCTACAGCATGATTCTCCATATGCTGAGCCATATATGTGACAGAATGACTGCAATACGAGTCACAAATAAGGATTTACATGAATATTTATTATGATTTGTTCTGCCTTTCTTCAAAGGAATCTGGGATGAAAATGTTAGTAAGCCATTTGTTTGTTCTAGCCACAAATAATCAAGTAGATAAGGGATCTTCAAGATATTTCTGTGTGCCCTCCAACCTGCTGGTTTACTGCTGTCATCCTTAAGGTATTTTTCCTCAGACTCCTGCCTCAAGCAGCACCATCCACTGCTGTTTTTTCCCTGAGTCCTTTTTATATAAAAACACAATAGCATTATTGTTTCTTCTGATCTACATAGTTCCTCTGTCAGTTCCCTCTTGGTCTTATCCTCCATACTAGTATTTTGGACCAATATGAGTGCTTTGCTAGTTAGCAGAGCTTTAGGTACCCTTAACAGTAACATTTCTTCATTGATTTCTGATTGTTTACTTTTGATCTAAATTGGTAGGTTAATTTTATTACATTTTGATTTAAGACATTGCCTTCTTTTTGATTATTTTTATTTATCATCATACTTCTATGCCGCCATCCTCATAAATGACTCAGGGCGGCTGACAACAAATAAAACATAACAATTATACAATCCCACAATATAAACCCACACATCACAAAAGATAATAAAAAGTTAAAATTTAAAAACAGTAAAAATTAAAAAGCAAAAATTAAAATACAGCTAAAAACACAGCTAAGAACACAGGGGGTTTAATAGGGAGTCAAATGAGCCAACTGGCCTGAGTGACCGTCTGGCCCAGACCCCATACCTGCCCAGCCAGCCAGGTCTTAACACCCTTCCTAAAGGGCAGCAACTCCGTCTGGAGACACAATTATGTTGGCAGAAGGTTCCATAGGGCCGGAGCGGACACAGAGAAGGCTCTTCTTCTAGTGCTAGAGAGGTGAGCCTATCTAACTGATGGCACCACCAAAGAACCTCTCTGGTCCACTCTGGTGGGATGGACAGATACTCTTGGGGTGATCTGGTCTCTTAAGTATCCTGGCCCACTACCATGTAGGGCTTTAAAGGCAATAACCAGCACCTTGAATTGCACACGGAGACATACTGGCAACCAGTGCAGCTCCTGAAGCAGTGGTGAGGCACGAGCATAACGTCCGCACCCCATCATGATCTGGGCAGCGGCATTCTGGACCAGTTGCAGCCTCCAAATGGTCACCAAGGGCAGCCCCATGTAGAGCGCATTACACTAGTCAAGTGTGGAGGTGACCAAGGCATGTGTGATCATGAGCAAGGAGTCCCGATCTAGGAGCGGGCATAACTGACGTATCACACGAAGTTGTGCAAAAGCCCTCCTTGCCACGACTGCCACCTACTCTTCCAGCAGTAGTTGCTAGTCCAGGAGGACCCCCAGATTACGCATTGGGTCTGTTTGGGGTAGAACTGCCCCATCCAGAACTAAAGATGGTAGCTCCCAAGATAACGCAGGACCCCTGACCCACAGCCACTCAGTCTTGCCAGGATTCAGTTGTAGCCCGTTGTGCCCCCTCCAGACCCTCATAGCCTCCAGGCACCTGGAAAGGACTTCCCCTGCATCACTTGGGTCCCCCCGGACAGAGATATACAACTGGGTATCATCTGGGTACCCATTTCATACTGTCTGGTCACTGATGTCACTGCCATACAGAAACTTGTACATAGGGATGGAGGGCAAGGAAGAAGAGGACAGTGGTGATAACCAGATTATTGGTGATAACAGTAACACTAGCAGGCAGTTTTGGATTATTTCCAAATACCTCCTGGCATTTAGAGCTCAACTCTATAAGTAGGTCTTAGAACCTCACAGATAAGATATTGGAAGTGGCTTCCCCTAATTTTCTGGTTCCAGGGGCCCTGGAATTCAGTGGCCATGTTCCAAAGATGGCTTAGCAGCCAATGACACACTTGTTTATTCTAAATCAGTTTTGTGAATTTGGTCAAGTATTTCATGGTTTCCAGCCCTCATCAGATCTTCCTTTATTGCTGCATAGGACTGTTGTGTTGGTCTTAACTATTCTGTCTTGTTTTCATTGCCCTCTGATTGCCTTTTGAGCAATCTTTAAACTGGTTGCTTCTGAATTCTTCTCTTGTCATTACCATTAGTTAATATGATCCAGTGGACTAATATTTATTATGTGGGCAAATTAAAATGAGATGGCAGAAAGTTCTTTATTCTCCCCTACCTACATGGATTTTCAACTTGTCATATAATTTTTTCTCAGGGCTTTCTCATGAACACTTTATGTTGTTTCTAGATTGGAAAGTGGTGCTGTAGATTTTTGGAATGATCTAGGTTCCCATATGCTATGTTGGAGTGGACACCTAACTGTTGTTGTTGTTGTTGTTGTTGTTTTAAAGCATGTGTAGGATAGCAGCACACTTTCCCTATCCAAAATATAGCTAAATATTTCCCTTCCCTTCATATGTATTGTGTTTATAGATTTCAAATTTGGTTGTAAAAAGATGATATAGTTGATTCTATGTGATGCCATAATAGTTAATAAAAGAGTGAGAAAAGCAGTAATGGGATATAATCTCAAAAATGATAGAATGATGTCAGTCAGAATACAAGGCAAACCTTTCAATATCACTGTAATCCAAATATACGCACCAACCACTAGTGCAGATGAAACCACAGTTGACTAGTTCTGTGAGGACCTAGAACACCTCATAGAACAGACACCAAGAAATGATGTACACATTATCATAGGAGACTGGAATGCCAAAGTAGGAAATCAAAAAGTAAATGGAATAACAGGCAAGTTTGGTCCTGGAACACAGAATGAAGCAGGCCAAAGACTGATAGAGTTCTGTCAAGATAACGCACTGGTCATAGCAAACACTCTCTTCTCCTTCGTGTTGTTTGGGGATGCACACTGATGGGTTCTGCGCCTGCGCTGAATCCGGAGCGGAGCTGGAAAGCTGATTGGATAAAGAGTTTTGAATGTGGGACCGCCCACCATGCCCAACCCCTTTAGGCGCCATTTCGCGCTCTCCCCTCAGTTTGCTTTTTTCCGCTGCGCAAGCAGGAGCCTGGAAAAAAAGCTGTGAGTACTTTGCTGAGATTGTCTCAGAATCTTCCAATTTTTCCTACTTTACAATTTTTCTCGGACTAGGGGACTTGTTCCCTTGGTCCTCGTGTGGCTGGGGCTCGCCCTCAGCCGCCGTTTAAAAAAAAAAAAAAAAAAGACCAACATCTCGTGTCGGGGCCTCCCGGCCGGGATAATTTTTTCTCTTCGGCCATCTACTTCGGTGGATGGCCTCAGCGGCAGCGTTCAAGCAGTGTCCGTCCTGCAAGAGAAAGTTCCCTAGCTCGGACGGGCACGTGCGTTGTCTTCGCTGCCTCGGGGAGAGTCACCAGGTCCAGACCTGCGAAGTCTGTCGCGGCTTCTCGAAGGCCGCCATCAAGAACCGCCAGTACCGCCTTCAAGCCTACCTCATGGAGGCCGCACTGGCACCACCGGCTCCCCCAGCTCCAGAGCAGGCCGCTTCCACGTCTGCTCCTTCAACCTCCGCTTCTTCTTCCAGGCCCTCGGCCTCTGAACTGTTCAGGCGGAAGAAGGAGCAGGAGAAGAAGAAGAAAGACAAAAAAGAGAAAAAGAAGCGCCGTAGCTCTTCGTCTTCTCTTCCTCCGACCCCGGCACCGGCTCAACTTTCGCCGCCACGCTCCCTAGCATCCGCCCCGGTCGCAGCTCCACCTACGCCGGGTAGGATGTCGACCGAGGCCCGGGACGCCACGCCGGAGAGGGCCCACAGCCCTCCACCGCCGCCGGAGACTCCTCCACCTGTACCACCGCACAGGTCTTCCTCCCTCCGCAGTCCTTCCGTGGTTCCTGGTCCGGCTACCGAACCGCCGCCCCAGTTGAGCCTCATCGCCCCGTACATCGAGGCGATGGTGCGGAAACTGCACACCGAGCTCTACGGCCCGCAGACGACACCGTGGGAGCGCCCTCTGCCCTCACCACCAGCCACGGAAGCACCACCGCTCCGTGAGGAGGGCCCCGCACCGAAGCGGCAGAGGGTGGAACAGGCGCGGTCGGAGGCCTCTCTCCCTCCGTACCAGCTGCCTTTGCCGGGGAGCGATCCGAGATCCGCCAGGCCGTACTGGTCGGACTCGGACCCCGAGGTCTACCTGCCACCGCCCAGCGTCTCGGCGCGGTCAGGAGACTCCGACTCGTCGGATCAGGAGGAGGAGCAGCATCAGCCACCGCCGGTTGCGGTCGACAAGTCCCCGGACGACAACATCGGCGCCGTCCACGGATCCCAGCCGGAGGATTTGAAGACCTACACCGGACTGATCACTCGCCTCGGATCCACCCTTGGGATTCGGGCGGAGGCTCCCCCGGACGACTGTGAGGATGTCGTCTGCGGCCTGGCCGACCGCAAGGAGTTGGTCCCCGTCCGCCTCGGACTGCTCCCTAAGATTGCGAAAGCGGCCAAGGAGGTGTGGAAGAAGCCGGTTTCTTCGCACTCCGTATCCAACAGAGTGGACTCTATGTACAGACTGCTGGACGATTCCAACTTTCTGCACATTCACCCGGCACCGAACTCCCGAGTGGTCAAGGGCTCCCAACACCGGACGCCGATCAGCAGCACTCCCATCCCGTCGACCCAAGAAGGGAAGAAGCTGGACGCACTGGGCAGGAGGGTCTACGCCAATGCCTCCTTGTCCTTCCGTGCGTCCAACTACGCGACGGCCATGGGAGGCTACCAGTGTCGACTCTGGGAGCAAGCGGAGTCGTTCAAGTCCCTGCTGCCACCTGATCGACAAGCGGACTTTGAAAAACTCTGCATGGAGGGCAACCACCTCTCCCTCCAGCAAATCCGCACCGGCCGCCACGTCACCGAGTCGGAGGCAAAAAACTTGGCCTCCGCCATCCAGCTCCGTCGCCACGCCTGGCTCCGTTCGGCTAACCTGCAGGACGATGTCAAGCGGCTCGTGGAGGAGCTCCCCTTCGATGGCGAGGGCCTCTTCGCCAAGGAGACCGACACCTCCTTGGGAGAGCTGAAAGGGGACTACGCCACAATAAAACAGCTCCGCCCTCCACACCGTGGGTCTGGCCGTTACCATCAGGACCAGCCGTCGACGTCTCAGGCGGGCCCATCCTATCAACCTCGCCCGCCACAGAGACAAGGGGACTACTCCCGGTACCAGCCCTACCGGCAGCGCCAACAACCCAACCGTCCACGCTACCAGCAACGGCCTCAGACTGGCAAGCGTACGGAACGGAAGGGCAAACAACGTGTTTGACTCTTCCGTGACCGAGACTCTACCCTACCGCCCCCTTTCCGACTACCTATCGGCGTGGTCTGCCATCACCACAGACCGATGGGTTTTAACCATCTTAGACTCTGGCTACGCGATCGAGTTCGAGAGATGCCCTACTGTCGGACGGATCCGCATCACCGATCCATCCCCACCGCTCCAGGAGGAACTAACAGCTCTCCTAGAGAAGGGCGCCATAGAGCCGGTCGCAGCGTCGGAGTCTCACGAAGGGTTCTTCTCCCGATACTTCCTTGTGGACAAAAAAGACGGGGGGGCACGTCCCATCCTGGACCTCCGTCTTCTCAACAACCATATCGACGCGAGGAAGTTCCGGATGGTAACCCTTCACTCCATCCTCCCGCTGATCAACCACGGGGACTGGTTCACCGTCATCGACCTGAAGGACGCCTACTTTCACGTGTCCATCAGGAGGGAACATCGTCGTTTCCTCCGATTCCAGGTGGGCGGCAACATCTACCAGTACACATGCCTACCCTTCGGCCTCTCCACCGCTCCGAGGGTATTCACGAAGTGCATGGCACCGGTGGCTGCTCATCTGCGACTGCAAGGCGTCCAAGTGTTCCCGTACATAGACGATTGGTTGATCTGCTCCCCGACCCAACAAAAAGCCAAGGACGACGTTGCACATTGCCTCGCCCTTATGCAGAGCCTCGGTCTGCGGGTCAACTTCAAGAAATCCCAGTTGACCCCCACTCAACGAATAGAATACATCGGAGCCGTTCTAGACTCTCTGGCTCTAAGAGCCTACGCCCCAACCAAACGTCTGCTCGACATCCGCACAGTGGTGGCACGGATCCAGGGCAGACGTCGGGTCCGTGCGAGGGACGCCCTCCGTTTGCTAGGACTCATGGCGTCGACCACGGCGGTGGTCTCGCACGCCAAACTCAAGATGCGCTCCCTCCAGTCGTGGTTCCTCTCCTCCTTCAACGGCACCCACGACAACCTCGGGAAGTGGCTCACACCGACTCCCGAACTCCGAGACCAGTTAAACTGGTGGACAATGGACCAGAATGTGACCGCGGGGAGACTCTTCACCCTTCCCGCACCGTCCATCCAAGTCACCACCGACGCGAGCACCCACGGATGGGGTGCGTGCTGCCGCGGACTACGGATTCACGGCATATGGACACCCGAGGAAGCCGACCACCATATCAACTTCCTCGAGCTGCTAGCGGTGTGGAAGGCGATGAGGTCCTTCAGACCGTCGATCGCGGGCAGTGTGGTGCAGATCGCCTCGGACAACACCACGACACTAGCCTATCTCAACCGGCAAGGAGGGACCAAGTCTCTCTCCCTCCTCTACCTGACCGTCCAGATGTGGGAGTGGTGCCTGAAGGTACATGTGTTCCCCATAGGTGTCCACATCCAGGGCACCCTGAACTCCGATGCAGACTCCCTGAGCCGCAAAGGGACGGCGATGCACGAGTGGGAACTGGACGAATCGGTGTTCGACCGCCTGTGCCGACGGTGGGGCACACCGACCCTAGACGTTTTCGCGTCACAGACCAACTCCAAGTGCCGCCGTTACTGCTCCCGAGCAGGGATCGGCCACGGATCGGAGGGCGATGCCTTCATGGTGCCGTGGCACCAGGAACTGCTGTACATGTTTCCACCGATCCCTCTCATCCAACGGGTCCTGATACGGATCCGTGCGGAGAACGCCTGGACGATCCTGGTCGCCCCGTCCTGGCCGCGCCAGCCGTGGTTCCCACTACTCCAAACCCTGGCTTGCGATCGTCTCCGCCTACCCACCGATCCGAATCTCCTCCGCATGGAAGACGGTCGGATCCTTCACTCCGATCTGCCGAGCCTACACCTGACGGCCTGGCTTATCCGCCCAACATAGCACGGATCCTTGATCTGTCAAGGAAACCTTCCACACGGAAGTCCTACGATGCCAAGTACCGTCGCTTCACTGACTTCCTAGCATCCAGCGACCGCACCGTGGACTCCGCATCCCTGCAGGATGTCATGTCCTACCTCCTGCACCTCGCCGAGTTGGGATCCGCACATTCATCATTAAAGGTCCACCTAGCTGCTGTGGTCGCCAAGGCCCCACCTTCTTCAGTATTGTCCTCCGCCTTCAGAGACAAAACTGTTAAAAGGTTCCTTCAAGGGCTACGCAACGCCTATCCTCCAGTGAAGATACCACCCCCTCAGTGGTCCCTCACTACAGTGCTCACCGCACTCACGAAGGCACCCTTTGAACCCATGGCTTCGGTGGACATTAAATTTGTCTCCTACAAGACTGCTTTCCTTGTAGCTATCACTTCTGCCCGACGGGCAGGGGAGCTGGCAGCCCTTCGGTCTGACCCTCCTTTTCTCAAGTTCTACCCTGACAGGGCAGTATTGCACCCAGATCTGACATTCCTGCCCAAGGTCCTGACTGAATTTCACCTGGCCCAAGCCATCACGCTTCCAGCATTCTTCCTGAATCCCTCGTCTCCACAAGAGAGAGTGTGGCACTCGTTGGATGTCAGGAGGGCTTTGCTGTTTTACACCCAGAGGACTGCGTCCTTCAGGAGAGCAAAACAACTGTTTGTGGCTTATGGTGGCAAGACTAAGGGACAGCCTCTGTCTGCCCAGAGACTATCTAAATGGATCTCAGGTACCATTTACCTGGCCTATCAGATGTCATCCCTGCCACCTCCGCCTCATGTCCGGGCTCACTCCACCAGGACACTGGCTTCCTCCACTGCATTCCTAGAGGGCATCCCGATGGAGGATATCTGCAAGGCTGCCACTTGGTCCAGGTCCTCCACCTTCATCACCCACTACCGGGTTGATACAAGGTCCGCCCCTGATGTCAGACGGGGCAGGTCCATCCTGACGGCTGGTCTCCGATCCTCTTCGCTGATGACCGCCCATCCATGATGCCATCGCGCTCTCCTACATCTCAGGACGCCGGCTGCCCACCATCCAAGTAAGTGAGCTTGTTAGTCACCCATCAGTGTGCATCCCCAAACAACACGAAGGAGAAGGACAGGTTTCACTTACCAGTAACTGTCGTTCTCCGAGTATGTTGTTTGGGGATTCACACAACCCAACCCTGCCTCCCCTCAGGGCTGCCGGCCTGAGATGGCCTTAGGCTTAGCGGGCAGCTTTAATATCAAACTGAGGGGAGAGCGCGAAATGGCGCCTAAAGGGGTTGGGCATGGTGGGCGGTCCCACATTCAAAACTCTTTATCCAATCAGCTTTCCAGCTCCGCTCCGGATTCAGCGCAGGCGCAGAACCCATCAGTGTGAATCCCCAAACAACATACTCGGAGAACGACAGTTACTGGTAAGTGAAACCTGTCCTTCCAGCAACACAAGAGGAGACTTTACACATGGACATCACCAGATGGCCAACATTGAAACCAGATTGATTACATACTCTGCAGCCAAAGATGGAGAACCTCCATACAGTCAGCAAAAACAAGACCAAGGGCAGATTGTGGCTCAGATCACAACCTACTGATCACAAAATTCAGGCTTAGACTAAAAAAAATAGGGAAAACAATTAGGCCAGACAGATATGACCTAGACAACATCCCTAAGGAATACACAGTGGAGGTGTGGAACAGATTCAATGGCTTGGACCAGATAGACAGAGTGTCAGAAGAATTATGGACAGAGATGTGGGACATCATGCAGGAGGCAGCAAGGAAAACCATACCAAAAGAAAAGAAGCATAAGAAAGCTGGTTGTCCGATGAAGCTTTTAAAATAGCAGAGGAAAGAAGGGATGCAAAAGGCAAAGGAGAAAGGAAAAAATACAACCACTTGAATACAGAATTTCAAAGAAAAGCAAGGAGAAATAAAGAAACCTACCTGAATGAACAGTGCAAAGAAATAGAAGAAAACAACACAAGAGGCAGGACTAGAGATCTTTTCAAAAAAATTGGGGAAATCAAGTGAACGTTTAAAGCAAAAATGACCATGATAAGGGACAAAGAGGGCAAGGAGTTAGCTGATGCAGATGAGAACTCTACAAAAAAGACCTAAACACTCCTGATAATAGCAATGATGAAGAAACTGAACTTGAGCCAGACATCCTAGAGAGTGAAGTCTGAAAGGCCCTAAAAAGGACTGCAAACAACAGAGCCAGTGGAGATGATGGTATCCAAGTTGAACTTTTCAAAGTTCTAAAAGATGATGGAATCAAATTACAGTAAAACCTCATATAACACTAAAACCTGGTTCCACAAGTCTTGGTGTTATATGATTTTTAGTGTTATCTGATGCATGTTAAAATCCTATGGGATCCATAGAGATACATTGTAACCACACAGGCTTTAGCGGTTGTTATCTGAAGCATCCCATAGGATCTTAATGTTATCTGATGCAATTCTTCCCCCCAGATTCCTTAATGTTATGCGATTTTAGTGTTATTCGATACTAATGTTATATGAGGTATTACTGTATTGCATTCTGTATGCCAGCAGATGTAGAAAACACAACAATGGCCACAGGATTGGAAAAGATCAGTATACGTTCCAATCCCCACAAAGGGTAATGCCAAAGAATGTTCAAATTATCGAACAATTGCGCTCATCCCACACACTAGCAAGGTGATGCTCAAGATAGTACAGGATAGACTGCAGCAGCACATGGAGAGAGAATTACCAGAAGTGCAGGCGGGGTTCAGAAAAGGCAGGGGAACTAGAGACCACACTGCCAACATACTTTGGATCATGGAAGAAACAAAGGAATATCATAAACAAGTTTACTTCTGTTTCATTGATTACACTAAGGCCTTTGACTGTGAGGACCACAACAAAATGTGGCAAGTAATAAAAGAGATGGGAATACCAGAGCACCTTATATGCCTCATGAGAAATCTGTGTATGAATCGAGAAGCAACAGTTAGGACAGAATACGGAAGGACAGAGTGGTTTGGAATAGGAAGAGGAGTAAGACAAGGCTGCATTTTGTCACCCTGCTTATTCAACTTATACACAGAGCACATAATGCGCAATGCAGGGATGGAGGAATCACAATTTGGGATCAAAATTGCTGGGAGAAACATCAACAATTTGAGATATGCAGATGATACCACCCTAATGGCAGAAAGTGAAGAGGACTTAAAACAGCTCCTGATTAGGTTGAAAGAAGAAAGTGCAAAAGTTGGCTTGAAACTCAATATCAAGAAAACCAAGATAATGGCAACAGGCCTTATCAGTCCCTGGAAAATAGATGGGGAAGAAGTAGAAGCAGTGACAGATTTTACATTCTTAGGATCAAAGCTCACTACAGATGGTGATTGCAGCCATGAAATAAACAAGCAACTGATTCTTGGGAGGCAAGCGATGAGAAACCTGGGGAACATAGTGAAAAGTAGAGACATCACATTGCAAACAAAAATTTGTATAGTCAAAGCAATGGTATTTCCGGTGGCAATGTATGGTTGTGAGAGCTGGACCATAAGGAAAGCTGAACGTAGAAGAATAGATGCCTTTGAAATGTGGTGTTGGAGGAGAGTTTTGAGTGTGCCCTGGACAGCGAGGAGAACAAATAGGTCAATCTTAGAAGAAATCAACCCTGACTGCTCCTTAGAAGGTCAAATAGTGAAGATGAAGCTAAAGTACTTTGGACATCAAATGAGAAGAGAGGATTCGCTTGAGAAAGCCTTGATGCTGGGAAGGATGGAGGACAAAAGAAGAAGGGGGCGGCCCAAAATGAGATGGGTAGATGGTATTGTAGAGACAATAGGCACAGAGCTGAGCGAGTTGAGGAGGATGGTGGAGGACAGAGGTGTCTGACGGACAGTGGTCCATGGGGTCGCAAAGGGTCGGAATCGACTGTGCGACTGAACAACAACAAATGTGATGCCTTGATGTACAACAGAATCTCTTACAGAAGAAGTGATTTGGGAATGGTTCATTGAGCTGTAGAAGTATTGTTTTGAGACTTGAGGAGGAGTCTTGTTATCTAGCACTTGCTGCCTGAGATATTTCTAGTTGGAAATGAATGTGAGGGATTTAACTTTTGACCTTTTGTGTGTAAGGTTTGTGCTGTACTACAAAGACATGGCCTTTTCTAGAAATATTTTTAAGTCAGATACAGTGTTGATGGGGACACTATGTCTAGAGATTTCAAATACTGTACATCCATTTAAATACTATTCCTATAACCAAAACTGTAGAAAGTGTATGTTCATAGTAGGGAAATTACCTTAAATATCTATTTTGTATTATTGGACCTTCTTTTGCAGCTCATGGAATGTGAGAGAAACAGAATTCTCCTCCTTCTCTCCCCACTCACTCACTCACTCACTCACTCACTCACTCACTCACTCACTCACTCACTCACTCACTCGGTTAATTGAAAAGTCCTTTCTATATGAAGGCTGGTGAACTTCTTTCTTTCTCTTTCAGTGTCTCATCATAGGGGCTGGACCCTGCGGCCTTCGAACAGCCATTGACCTTTCCTTTCTAGGGGCAAAGGTGGTGGTAGTGGAAAAGCGTGATGCCTTCTCCCGCAACAATGTTCTGCACCTGTGGCCATTTACAATCCATGACTTGCGGGGCCTTGGCGCCAAAAAATTCTATGGCAAATTCTGCGCAGGAGCCATTGACCATATCAGTAGGTGGCCACCATTTTTGCTTATCTTCTTATCACAGTAGATATCCATAAAAGTGGGGGAAGAAAAAATAAGCATGCTGACTGCCATGTGGGAGGATTTTGCCATCCTGATTCAGTCTTGCCCAGTGTTTATGGGCTTGCCCATACATATGTTGCGGGTAGAGCAGGGGTATGCAACTTCTAGAAGTCAAGAAGTCACATATCTTCCCTTCTAGGTTGCAGACAGCTGTCCTTTGTCCCCAAACATTTCCTTGGTCTTTTTAAATTTAGAAACTCTCCATCCTCTTGGGAAACATTTTGACACAGATATTGTTTCTGTTTTTTGGGGAAAATCTGCACCCTATATCTAGAATAGACTGGAGAAGAGTAAAAATGTGACAGATGTTCTTTACATTCTCGTGTGAAAGGGATTCTTGCTCAGAATGTTTTGGGGAATATCGTGACCCTGGTAATCATGTACTTTTTCCTATCCCTGGGATCAAGAAAAGATGAAGATTGAGGCTAGGTATATATATGCATGGCAGGGAGTGAACCTGCTCGAAGTATGTGATCTCCAGGTTGAATTTGATTTAAATCACTAGTCAATAAGATTAGATTTAAATAATGGATTTCTATATAAAGGCTCCAAAGGTTTCACTTTCATGTTTACTGCTTGCTCCTCCTTCCTCACACTTAGCTTCTTGTGCAGATCTATTCCATTTCCAACAATTTTCTGTTCATTTAATTTTATTTTATTTTTGAAATTTAGCATTTAAGAGGTAAGAGGTTTATTTATTTATTTATTTATTATTTTATTTATTTAGATTTATTATCCCGCCCCAATCAGGTGAACCTGAGACTAGACGGCTGTATGATTCTGTATACGCTAGTACCCTGCATAACGTTATGACTCGGTTCCACAAGTCATGTCGTTATCCGGTTTTTAGTGTTGTCCGATACATTGATCGAACGACGCTAAAAAAAAAGCCCTGACGTCATGGACAAACCACGCCGAGGCAAGGCTCGGCTTGTCCGAAATTCCCCCGCCCCTGGGGGGGGGGGATTTCGGACAAGCCGAGCCCTGGGTAGGCACGTGATCGCGCGCCTGCCAGGCTCAGCATTTAATTATGAGCCAAATATCGGCCTTCTCAAAATTCAGTCAGTTCACTGATTCTTTGATAATGCACACATATTTCAAAGCACTTCTAGGTGATTGATACTATAATTTGTTGTACATCTGTCAGGAATAATGTAAGAAATATAATTTGAAAGACTGCTTCTTCTCACCATTTGGCATTATTCTGTGTTTCAGGTATTCGTCAGCTCCAGCTGATACTCTTGAAGGTTGCCTTAATCCTGGGCATTGAAATTCATGTCAATGTGGAGTTTCAGGGACTTGTCTACCCTCCTGAGGACCAGGAGAATGAGAGTAAGTGGAACTGGAAAGTTCTTAATGAGTGAAGGAGAATGTTTATATTGCTCTGTATGTCATGCCTACCAGTTACTGTGTTATGATAGCAGGGTGGGTGCTATTTCTATAGGGGCATTTGCATTAATAAGTGTAATAGGGAGGCAAGTGTGTCCAACATGTAATGCCAACCAGAGTAGGCCCAATGCATTAGGTGGTGAATTGCAAGTGAATACTTAGTCAAATCCTGTTGATTCAGTAGATTTACTCTAGTGGGGTCTACCATATTGGGCTGAGGCCATGGTTTTTTATATGCAGTGTGGTGTGTCACGAAACCAGCCAGCCCCCTCTGCTCTGGCCCTCCTAAACCAAAGCCCCCAGAGAGCGAGCTGGCCGGCAATGGTGTTATCAGAATCTGTTTGTCTCATTTTACCAAAACTTTGCATATATCTTGGTAACGCCCAATTTATCAACAGGGATAGGTTGGCGTGCACAAGTTCACCCAAAGACACATCCTGTGTCAGAATACGAGTTTGATGTGATCATTGGCGGAGATGGAAGGCGCAATACTTTGGAAGGTAACTATTGTGATTGTCTGTGTCATCAAATAATAAAGTCTTCTGCCTCCAATCTGTAATGTTTGAAGGATATCAGTTCCCATTGTCCACAGCCAATATAGCTTCTCCAGTTTGTGCTCATCCTTGTTCCTTCCCACCATCTTACTTGCATGTCCTCCACAGGGGCCTGTTATTCATTGCTATATTTTGAGGTTGGGAAGTATGTTCCAGTGATAAGAGGAACATAGTGTATAACTACAAGTCTTGATTAATTTGACTCAGTGTAAGGAATCTGTGTACAACCATAAGTGCTAAATTGCTCAAGGCAGATTAATTGCTCTGTGTTGTCGTGTCACATTATTTTCTTTCTTAGAAGTTCTTTACCAATTTAACTGCTATGAAAATATTTTTGGTAGCTTTGTATAACAGCTCTTCCCTGGGTTAGATTCAGAAAAGCTTAGAAAAGCTCATATGGCCATGCTATTCCTAATTTACAAGGTGCCCTTTTGTGGGACAAACATGGCTTGGCTGCTCTTTAAAAGGTCAATGGATCATGCTGGAGATACAACATAAGGCAAGGGCTAATTCCTTGCTGCTTCTCACCCCACCCCAGTAGGAAGAGAAGAATTTTATTGCAAATCATTACCTGGTCCAAAGATCCAGTAAATAAGAGAAGTGGGGAAATTCTGCTTCTTATGTAGGCGGAGGCTGTGCATGCTATACACCACCATTTGGTAGCATGCATGTTGCCATAAGCTTCCACTTCATTTTTCTGATTGTATTTAGCCATAGGGTAGGTCAAAGAAAATCATAGGAGGTAGCTCTGTGAGGTGCACATATAGGGAGCAAATATCAGAACATGCTCATGTAACATAAAGAGACAATATACACACCTGATTCGTTATGCTTTTGGTGAAATATATATATCTACCTCATCTTAGGGTGTGTACCACAAGTAGACTGCTAATTCTGTAATAAAGAAAGCAACCCTGACTTTTAAAAATGTTGTTCATAAGCAGACCGGATCTATTTAAATTTAGCATTGTTGTTTGCTGAAATAGAATAAAACCTCGAATCTCCTGTTCTAACTAATTTTTCTCCCCCCCCTTTTTTTTTAAAAGAAAAATAATGGTGGTTTTCCTACCCTCCTTTAGTATTTGAACATCCTCATCCTTTAAATATTGTTTAATGAGCCATCTCATTAGGATAAATCCAAGGTCTTTTTGGTGTAAATATGATGTCTGTTTTGTAGGTTTTCGCCGAAAAGAGTTTCGTGGCAAGCTGGCAATTGCCATAACAGCAAACTTCATCAACCGCAATACGACAGCAGAAGCCAAAGTTGAAGAGATCAGTGGCGTGGCCTTCATATTTAACCAGAAATTTTTCCAGGATCTGCGAGAAGCTACAGGTTTGTGGAATAAAATGTGGCTCCCCTGTTTGCATGTTTGTGATCATCCATTTTATGATGTTCTTGTACGAATTAGAAATGGCTGCTAATGAATATTGTGAATTCTTATTTCCGCAGACAGCACTTTCAGTTGTTTTGTTAGCAGTGTTTTTGGGATCAGGTGGTATACCAGCTTTCTGTGATCTATTTCACAGTGGGTCATTCTCATGGAGGGCTTCTACTTGTGTCCATAAATCACTCTTCCACTTAATTGTTCTCTTAATAATGAGATTTCGTCTGGCCATTCAGATGCTCATCTTCTAGTAAAATAAAATCCCAAATGTCCTGCTCACTGCAACGTGCAGACAGTTGCTCAGCCCCTGAGAAGTGTGTAATTTGTGTGTCCCCTACTCATAGCTTCACAATAATGGCTTGGCGTGTCCCTAACACCACTCCATAGCAGAACGGATGTTGGAAGAAGGCTTACAACATCCACCCTGCTACAGATTGGTGTTAGGAACACACCAAGCCAGGTGGAGGGGGAAAGGGTGTCGGAAGTGGAAGATGCTTGCAGCCACCCGTGTCCTTCCCCGATGCCGTTCTGGCTGAGTGCAGGCAAGGACAGATAGGACCTCTCCTTCACCCATGGCCACCCGTGTCCTCCCCTGATGTTGTTCTTGATGAGCATGGGAAAGGACAGGTAGGACCTCTCCTTCACCCACAGCAGGCCAGTAAGCAGCGAATCGGTGGCATGGGGGGAGTCCTTGTGGGCCAGACTGTGCCATAGGGGGAAGTTGCCAACAGTCTGAGGGGGAATGATCCGGGCCCCCGGCTCAAACAGGTTGAGAAACCCCTCATTTAAAATAAGTTAATGTTGACATGGTGCCCTTCGGTGGGTTTTGTAAGCTTACCAGGCCTTTGTTCTAAGCACACTTACTTAGAACAAATTTAGTTTCTTCTATTACAGCTTTGAACTGAACCTGTTCTAATTCCTGGTCACTGACCATGCTTAGGCTGGGTCTCATGGGATGTGGAAGCGAAAACATCTAAGTGCGCATTAAATTAAACTAGGTGCTTCACAGAAAGTGAAAAGACTAGGATGGCATTTATTCACAAGATTACTCTGAAGGCTGATATATTTACTCTCATCCTGCCACTTGCTTTGGTTAGCTACCATATGTGATAGTCATGTGCAGGGTCTCCATTTGAATAGAAGGTGTGAGTAGTGATAGTATTGAAACCGGCCATAAGTCCACATACTTTGAACAAAGCTAGTTTCTTTTATTGTAGCATGCTACAGTTTATTTATTTATTTATTTATTTATTTATTTATTTAATCAAATTTATATTCCGCCCTACTCGCACAGGCGACTCAGGGCGGATCACAGACACACAACCCCCAAAGTAAGGTAACGGTCAAGGGTTGGGGACATCTTCTGGATAAAAGTCCGAATTCAATTCCTAATAATTCACTGGGGGATGCATTTTGTGAAGGGCCATCAACGGTAGCCAATTTGAGCCGGTGTCAAATTCTTCGGACGGAGAGATATAGACGTGGCCACTTGAGGGTATTATGGGGGTCGGATCTCAAGTATTGTGCTCTTGAATTCATTCCTAATACCGGTAGTTAAAATTTGTCTGAATTCTGATCTAGTTTAGAAAAAGAATTCTACAAAAGGTCTTCGGTAGAGCTCACTCAGTAGTATGCTCAGAATGGGAGGACCTGTCCAACTGTTCTTAACCTCCCTTTCTATTTTGCTTTAGTTATTGTTATGTTTTGTTGCACACTTGAAACTGAGAAGCATTTATATACCGGTACTTGGCAACTTGATCCTCTGGATTTCCCTGTGGTTTCTGTTGTCCACTGTTGTTGTGTCCTGAGACTTTAAAAGAATGTCAGGATAATTATACCTTATGAGCTATATTTTAAGTTAGCTTTGGAACAAGCTGAACACAATTGCTAAATTGAGCAGGGTATCTTTATTTGTATTTTTCTCTATCTGTGCTACGTATCCATATAGCTGGTATAGCATAGTTTACTTTTTTGGAATGCTTAGTTGCAGAGAGTTAGAACTGCATTGTGTTTTTGTAAGAGAGAGGCCAGAGAAGATCACTCAGAGCAGGTGTGGCTGATGAGGTTAGACGCATTACTAACTGTGTGGCCTTGGGGAATTGCACAACCCGAGATTGCTGCAGAAGGACTAATGAACCACTTCTGAGTATCCTTAGAAAACCCTGGAAAGATTGCTATACTGTACAGTATTTCAATATGGAACTAATGGTAGAGAATGTTTTCTGTATCTTTATGTCACAGCACTACTGATGGTGGTGATACAGAGTTTTCTAGCTCATTTTACGTCCTTATCTTCTGCACTTTGCCATTTAGATACTTCATACTCTCTCAAGTTTTTCTTGCTTCCAATTTAGGCATTGACCTGGAGAACATTGTCTACTACAAAGATGACACCCACTATTTTGTCATGACAGCCAAAAAGCAGAGCTTATTGGACAAAGGAGTAATATTACATGTGAGTGTGGCCTCTACTCTGAAATCCTGATGGACGATAAGCTTACATTTATATGAAGAAAAGACATGAATTTGCAGTATCAGTTGACTGATTATCTGGGGCTTGGTTACTATATTGGGAGATAGGTTGTAAGGTCAAAAACAATTTATTACTGTAATTTATTACTTTTATCAGAGAATGAGTTGTAAGGTTAAGAGCAATATGGTCTAATTCTCTCTGTCATCTACTACTTCTGTCAGCTTTGGGTTTTTAGACATGGGATCCTGGACACATTGTTTTGGTGGTGGTGTATGTATTTATGTGTCTTTTAGTTGTGCTTTTCCTTAAATGAAGTGAAGATGGCATGCATAGCTTCTCCTCAAAACCTGTCACACTGAGTCAGAGTCTCAATGTCCTTCATTGTGCTTCATGATTTGGTAGATTCTAGATCAGGGGTTCCCAACCTTTTCAAGCCGGGGCCCAGGTCACGCTCTCTCAGTAAGGTTCGAGGGCCGGATGGCCAAGGTGGCCAAAAAAATTGTCCCAACAGGTTCAAAGAGGTGGCCATTTTGTTTTTTAAATGCCCTTGGAGGAATTGAGGGCCACATGAAAATTCGCCATGGGCTTTAGATTGGGAACCCCTGTTCTAGATCTCCCAAGTACTCATTTAGCTCCAATAATAATAGCATACTGGCAAGTGTGACTCATTTCTGTGTTTCCCTGTTGGTGTCTCAACCTCCTTATTCAACAGGAATGACTAGTTCAAGAGGTTTGTGTTATCTGAAACCTGGAGGCATGCTATTTGGCCTCTGACAGCCTCCCAGAGATTCAATTAAAGTGTAATAAAGGTATTTTTGCTTTTAATTATAATTGGGAAAATGTTTTTCTGTGGAGAACCATATAAGCAAGTGGAATGACCAATGATGTGGACTTTTACGGCCACAATAAAGTGAAAGAGATGAGAAACAAAGGCAAATGGACAACCACACCCATACAGTTTTCTTCCAGTAAATTTTTACATCTCATCTGGTTTGGATTTTATGCTGCCTTAATATGTTTGTGGTTCCTTTTTTCAAGTTGTGGTTTTTAGCTGCCCTGCTCTCATAATGAGGAAGGATGGAAATATGAATTCTTCAAAATATTTAGATAAATAAATGTACTCATGAGGCTGTTCTAGTGCCATCATCATATTGCTGTCATGCAAACTGTTTGGCTAGCTTGTTTTTGGCTGTCACCTTGGCCAGGGATTGTGTTCCCCTCAGACACACTTTGGCAATCAAAATCCTTCACAAGTTGTTGCTCAAAACAGGAGCTAGTTGCACCTGTTTGTGTATCTCTCCCATAATTGTGACGCAAGAGCATGGAAAACTGACTTAAATGGAATCAGACCTTTGGTGCATCTCGGTTTATGTTGGCTGCGCTGATTGGTGATGGCTTTTCATGAGTTCAAATAGGGTTTATTTTGTGGCCTTCCCTGGAGATGCTAGGCCACCATAAATAAGATATGGTCCCTTTTTAAGATCTTTGATTCTCTTGAAGAAGAAGTGCAACTGGCAGCCTTAGGTCTTAGAGGCAGGTAATATAATTTGCTATGATTTGTCACTATGCCACTAAGTGACATAGTGAATGGGACCTGTTGCATTGTACATGGAATTATCTTCCCTGGGTGTCACGAAACCAGCTGGCCCTCTCTGCTCTGGACCTCCTAAACCAAAGCCCCCAGATGGCGAGCTGGCTGGCAATGCAGCTAAACAGCCCTTAGCTGCTTTTCTTCCACAAGGAGGTTTAAACAGGTAGCGTATTCAGAGGCTTGTGTGTGAATGCATTGCTTCTCTTACCCTTTAGTCCAATGAAGAGACGTTGCTGAAGCAAACGAAGGTTTATTGATCAGGTATATTGATCAGGTTCATAAAGCATAGGTCAGTAGCATAAGACAGTTCAGCAACAGTCCACAGGTATATTAGGTAACCATTTTGAAGAAGCAAAAAGGCATAGCCCCCAGGCCAAGATGTTAGCCCATAGACATCCAAAAATGAACTCCCTCTCCCCTCTCCAAGATGGAGATTCCCCAGTCAGGTGGGGTACCTTTAACCAATCAGGGAACAGAGAAAACTTTCTCATAACAAAGGATTGTTGACACACGTGTACAGTGAGTGCTTAACATGTAGTCACAACACCAGAAAGCTCAGCTAGCTAGAGAGATAAGGAGCAGGAACACTGAATTGAAAACAATCTATCTCGTGACATGTAGTCTGGTGAGACAGAGAGGAAAAAGGATTTTTGAGGCCTAGTTTAAACTACAATCTCTCCAAGCATTGAGAACGTTAGGAAAGATGTCGTTCCATGACACTGGGGGGGAAATGTGGGTGTGGTGTTATATATAAACTGCAGCAGTAAGGGATTTGTTTCTTTATGTATATCCCATCACTGCATGGTTTAGGTCAGAGGTTACCAACCTAAGGCCCGGGGGCAGGATCCACCCCCTGGTGCCATTTCATGTGCCCCCACCCCTCCAAGGGCATTTGATAAACAAAAGGGCCACACCTTTGAAGCTGTTGGAACAAAATGGCCACTCCTATCATATAGGCAGGGCAAAATGGCTGTCTGGCTCTCCAAGCTGACTGAGAGAGCGTGACCCGGCCCCTGGCATGAAAAGGTTGTGAACCCCTGGTTTAGATGGTTCTTTTAAAGTAATATTGTATAAATACAAGACACTGTTAAAGTTGTAGTGAACGTTGGGACCTATAGTAGGAGATTTTAAAAATGGAAGATAATCATTTGAACTGAAATGCCAGAATTTACTGTATACAGTAAATCTCTATTGTATACTGTAAAAATGCATTCACAACAGATTTTGGAAGTGTTTAACACCAACATTGGACTAAAACTCAAGTGACCATGATAGGCTGGAATTCTAGATATAGTGTTGTGAAAACCAGTCTAGCCAGGTTATCCTGTTATGGTACTATGCTACTTAAAACCGATTGTCAGGCGGAGGTTAACTAACCTGACAATCCTTAAGACTAACAACCTTTAAATCTACAGCAGTGATGGCGAACCTTTTAGAGACTGAGTGCCCAAACTACAACCCCAAACCCCACTTCTTTATTGCAAAATGCCAACAAAGCAATAGGGGAGGAAGGAATCGTTCCCATTGCACTGCTGGGCAAGAGGGGAAGAGCAAACTCTGTGCTGAGGGAGGGAAGGAGCACTCCCATTGGGCTGCTGGGCAAATAAACTCTGTGCTGGGGGGAGGGAGGAAGCATTCCCATTAGGCTTCTGGGCAGAGAGGTGGGCCAAACACTGTGCTGGGGTGCCCACAGAGAGGGGCCTAAGTGCCACCTCTGGCACACGTGCCATAGATTCGCCACCACTGGTCTACAGGAAGGGTGATGGTCCCCAAGTGGATTAAATCTCACTTGAATCCATCTTGATGGCGCACAGCAGCTTTATCAAGACTGTCCTGGGGCTGATAAGGACTTTGTGTGGCAAAAGGACTCAGGACCAGAAAGTGAACTGAATCAGTGGTATGGGTATCACGCTGCATTATGAAGACTGCTACATTATATTGCTCCCAGGACAGTCTTAATGGCTGATCACCATGATTATAGCCAATATTCGGAACTGGATACAGCACAAGAAGAAGTACAGTAATATCTCGGATAACGCTAAGACTTGGTTCCACAAGTCTTGGTGTTATCTGATTTTTAGTGTTATCCGATGCTTGTTAAAATCCTATGGGATGGATCGGATAACGTTAACGCTCCATAGAGATACATTGTAACCACACAGGCTTTAGCGGTTGTTATCCAATCCATCCCATAGGACCTTAACGTTATTCGATCCAATTCTCCTTCCCTGATTACTTAACGTTATGCGATTTTAGCGTTATCCGAGGTAAACGTTATCCGAGGTATTACTGTACTGTTAAAAAATAATTACACTAAGCTGTGATCTTCATCCACCCAGACAGTTATTTTCCAAACTCTATTACACACTATGTTTCTGTGGAGGAGCTTAGACCTGCTTAGGAATGGTTCCTAAATGTTTTCCCATCCAGATAGCTTCTGAGACTAGGCCTGGTTAACTTCAGCAACTGGGCATGCTTTGTGTACCTTCAAGTGATACCACAGGGCTGTGATAATTCTTTTTCTTGTCTCACAGGACTATGCAGACACAGAACTACTACTGTCACGGGAGAATGTAGACCAGGAGGCTCTGCTCAACTACGCTAGAGAAGCAGCTGACTTTTCAACCAATCAACAGCTGCCATCACTGGACTTTGCCATCAACCACTACGGTCAACCTGATGTAGCCATGTTCGACTTCACATGCATGTATGCCTCAGAGAACGCAGCCATGGTTCGAGAAGTGAATGGCCACCAGTTGCTTGTGGCATTGGTGGGAGATAGCTTGCTAGAGGTTTGTCTTATGCTCTAAATTTTCCACATATTATATTCTGTCTGTCTGTCTGTCTGTCTGTCTGTCTGTCTGTCTCTCTCTCTCTCTCTCTCTCTCTCTCTCTCTCTCTCTCACACACACACACACACACACACACACTTTTATGCCAAGTGAACATTGCAGCGCATGACAGCATTTTGCTGTACATGGAGCTGGTAGTTGAATATTTCTGCAGCTCTTATATTTGCATGTGTATAGAAATGTACGTGAAAACCAACCTGAGAACTTCAAATTAGAGAGAAGCTTTCTTTTTCTGCTTCCTCTGACAGGACTATGAAAAGATGCGTCCTCTTATAGAGCTTATATTGGACATAAAACAGCAATTAGGAATATATAATTATTTTAATTACATATTTTGCTTCAGTAAATATTCCAGTAGCTTGGTAGTAGGTGAATGTTGATCTATCCAAAGCAGTGCATTAGATGTTGGTCTTTTGGAAAGTCAGTTCAATATATCAACTTCTTCACTGTTCCCAGAAAAAAATATTTCTCTCTCTCTCTCTCTCTCTCTCTCTCTCTCTCCCCCTCTCCCCCTCTCCCTCCCTTTCTTCTCTAATTTATTCTCTGGTTGGTTCCAGCCGTTCTGGCCAATGGGGACGGGAATAGCCAGGGGCTTCCTTGCTGCCATGGATTCTGCCTGGATGGTACGAAGCTGGTCATTGGGAACGAGCACTTTGGAGGTCCTTGCAGAAAGGTAAAGAAATGACTTTTTGTTGGAAGTCACACATGAGTAAAGGCCAGATGTTAGAAGGTGGGGAATTTATGCCCAAGAGTTCCTGTTGTAGCTTTACCCAATTGGTGCCCTGTCACCTAGAACAGGGGTACCCAAACTTTTCAGGCCATAGGCTGGTTATGTGGTTCAGGGGGGCGGTCACTATGGCGCAGCTCAGATGCAGCTCCCAGGCTGTACTTTGGGCACCCCGACCTAGAAGCATTAGTAGCCTTTTATACAAAAAGATCAGCATACTAAAAATTTCTAATAATACTTTATGGTTTTCATCCTATTTCCTTTCAACAAGGAACACAGAGTGTTTTAAGGAGATTAATTAAAATATGATATATGACCCTTTTGTATGTTATGCCATGACAAGGGATCCTCCAAATGTTGAACCCCAGAACTCCCATCTAAAAATATCTGAAGGGTCACAGTTGCCGATTCCCTGCTTAGACAAATCAGAATATAACCAATGCTGGCTGCTATTCTACTTCGACTTACCATATTTGCCAGCATATAAGACGCATTGGAGTATAAGACACACCCTGATTTTTATAGACATTTTTAAACTAGGTCCAGATGGTAAAAATTAACTTTTTTCCATTCCATAAAAACAGACATTTCCCTTCAATCACCATATTTGGTGACATATAAGATGCACTCCCCCCCCCCTTAAAATGCACAGAAAAAGTGGAGTGTGTCTTATACGTCGGTAACAGCCCCTTCTACATTTTAAACCCCCCCCCCCCCGGCTGGCTGCCAGGAGACAATGGGGGCAGGATTGGGTGAGCAAGATCGCTCCAAAAGGAACAGTTTCGTCTACTGCCCTGCCCCTGGGTGCCAGGAAGCAATGGGGGCAGGATTGGGTGAGCAAGCTCAATCCTAAAGGAGCGATTTCACTCGTCCCCTGGGGTTCTAGGAGACAATAGAGGAAGGATTGAGTGAACAAGATCGATCCAAAAGGAACAGTTTCACACACACACACACACACACACACACACACACACACACACACACACACACACACACACACACACACACACACACACACACACACACACACACACACACACACACACACACACACACACACACACACACACACACACACACACACACACACACACACACACACACACACACACCGATTGCCAGGAGGCCATGGGGGATTAGATGCACAAGATCGATCCAAAAGGAGTGATCCCCCCCCCCCCCGGCCCTGGCTGCCAAGAGGGAATGGGGAAAGGTCTGGGTGAGCAATATCGATATAAAGGGAGTGATTTTGCCCACACCACACCCGCCGCAGGGTGCCAGTAGCAGAGGGGTCTGGGATGAGGTGGAAGAGAAAGATCCTTTAAGTTCCATTTCCACCACACCTCTGCTGGCTGCCAGAAACTTGGGTGGTGGTGGATTGCGGTCAGTGGCAGCCACTGAACTGCACCAGTGGACAGGGGGGCTGTTACCGACGTATAAGACACACTCCATTTTTTCTGTGCATTTTAAGGGGGGGAAGTGCATCTTATATGCCAGCAAATATGGTGATTGAAGGGAAATGTCTCTTTTTATGGAATGGTAAAAAGTTAATTTTTACCATCTGGACCTAGTTTAACTGGCTTGTAAGGGATTGATAGAAGCCTAAATCTCAGAATGTTTTCAAATATAAAAGATTCAGAAAAAAATAGAAAACAATTAAGAAAAAAAGAGGTAGTCACAAACAAACAAAATCTGTACAGTAGTTATCTAACACCTTTACTAGAATTAATTGCAGTGTCACAAAAGTGATACGCTGATTATGCAGTATGCATATCTTAGATCTTTAGCAATTAAACTGTGCCCAGTAAATGCTATAAAAATTGAACAAGTTGGAATATGAGATTTGAGCTTCAGTCACTAATGGTAGAATGAATCACCAGGCTCATAACAAGGAGGAAGTAACTTTTTTTAGCTCCTTTCTGTTTAGACTCTGTTAATAAACATAGGCCATTTTAGCTCCATCTTTATCTTGACCTCTGGTTTGAGACGCTCCATATTGTCTCCTTGGTCTTCAGTCCATATTGCCTCCTTATTCTCCCTTCTGATTTTGTAAATTGTTCAGGACAGAAATCTTTAGCTATGTTGCTAATGTTTTGTCTCCCATGTGTTGACTATAGCCTTGAGTGTACTTTGTTATACTGGGAATCTCTGTTGGACACCATGAGCAGAGTTCTTCCATATATCAGTCCAACCTATATGAAAACAAGTGTAAGATACACAGATGCCTGATATGTGTTGGCATTAGGAGCGAGTGTATGTTGAGGGGAATTAAATATAAGACTGACGGCACCAAATGTTTTATGTAAAGAAGATTGGAAGATTTATGATTATGGGGTACAAATAATTTTATGTTCTCTTTTTTCCTAGAGAGAGTATCTATAGGTTGCTGCCTCAGACCACCCCAGAGAATGTGAGCAAAAATTTCAGCCAATATAGTATCGACCCTGCCACTCGATATCCAAATATCAATGTCAACTTCCTACGACCAAGTCAGGTAAATGCTTCAATCCATAGCAATCTATTATATTGCATATTTCATGCAATATTAACCCTGTGTCCCCTTGATACAGTTATTTAGAACTGTCTTTATCTCTCGCTGTCTATTTCCTCTACTTTGAAACATATGTGGGGCAGGTTGCTTGCTGCAAAAGTAGAGATGCCATAGTTTTGCATGGGTGGGTGTTGTAAGGATAGAATGAGGTGAGTTAGAAACTTGGAAGTGGTAGTTATAGAATTCTGACCCAGAAGAATTGTGTTTGCTTGTAAGCAGCTGCACTAAAAAAAAAATATGTAGTTGAAAAGTTGGTGTCTCAAATCCTATGAGCAAGGTGTGCCAGACAAATCAGATAGAGAGGAGTTGAATGAGAGTACCCACACATAAAGTTAAATAGGTAATTAATGGGAAAGGCAAAAAGTTGTATCTATACCTATAAGTGTTCCTAGTCACTTGAAGTATAAAAACAATGGTCTATTGCTTGTATCACATAAATTGGCTCCTCTTAATTCTTGTCCCAAGTTTTCACAACTTTGCAATGTATGTTTAATTTGTTTATTTTAGTTACAGTGATACCTCGCTTAAAGAGCATAATGCTTTTCACGGGATTGCTCTTTAAGCAAGTTTGCTCTTTAAGTGAAACACCATTGTAAGTGACCAACTGTGACTTCTGGTGCTGGTGGGGATTGTGAAACCCGATTTATTTGTTAAGTGAGTTTTTGGTTGCTTTCATTTGTTAAACGAGGCGACCATTCAGAGAAAATCCTGCTCTTTAAGCGAGTTACTCTTTATGTAAGGTTTGACTGTATTCATGTGCTGCTTTTTTAATTCAAGCGGAAATAAAATATGGAAGTAGTGTCAAATAATATAAAGTCACCGCATTAAAACAATGTCATGCCCTAGCCATAGCAACAGAACATAATTAACCCAAAGTTCTTATTGAAGTGCTGAATCCCAGCAATGATGTTTATTTCTGTTAAATGGTGCTCGTGTATGATAATATAGATATGTTATTTTTGTGTTCTTCCATTTTGCATAAGAATATATAACGAGGGAAGAGAGCAAATTGAGATTGAAAATAATTACCATATCTGTCAGCATATAAAACACATCGGAGTATAAGACAGACTCCGTATTTCTGATAAATACGGTAGACACATCGGAATATAAGACACACTCCGTTTTTCTGGTGTATTTTAAGAGGGGAAAAGTTTGTCTTCTACACCAGCAAATATTGCCTTTTGTATAGTGTAAAATGTTATTGTCATTTTTAGAGTTTAAGTTCACTTAAATACCTTCTGCTTCCCATCTTGGTGTTTTTTGTGATTAATTGATTCCTGCAGAGTTTGTGATTCTGCATCTCTTTTGATAAATGAATGAGTGCTAACAGCTAAATTCAGTTATTAGTCCCAACAAGACTGGATCCACTGAATAAATGAGACTTGTTAAGACAGGATGTATATAAGTTCAATTGATTCAATGTCTACTCTGGTTGGAGTACAAATTGGATTTATTCCTAGTCTCTCTGCTGACCAAGGTATTTTGGGTTTGGAGAAAGACAATGTGATAAGCATTTGGACCAACAGAGCATTAAATGCCTGAGGTACAAACCTTGACATTTTAAGCAGATCACAGTGTTAATTCTAGACAGGAATATTTCGTAATATCACAGCCATCCTATCTGCCGCTATGATGCAATTCTGGTTATGTATACAAATACATAAAGTAATATCCCAGTTAGCAGTCAGGACACATTCTTAGAACTTGGGAGTGCTAATTGAAACAGGGAGTAAATAGGTGAAAATGCAAATGAAAGTTTGAAATGGTTAAAAAATCTTTGGCACTAGAAGAGAAGAAGGAGTTGGAGGGGGAAAGAGGAGTATGTATGGAGGAGTATGTGTTGTGTGTGAGAAGAAAAGAGGCAGAAAAGGAAAAAATAGAAGTCATTATGGGTGCTCCATTTTCTTTGTGCTTTGACAGCTGAGGTGGGACTGCAGGAGAGCCCCCTGTTGATAAAATTTGCTTGTTTCCCTACTTGTACACACATGAATGTTTGAATAGCAGGTGTATGAAAGGGAGCTGATAGATGAAGAAGCAGAGAGGGAGAGAAAGAATGGGTGACTGACTAACTCTTGTGAGGGTGGCGATAAACATGTTATAATGAAATACTGCAAAGCAGGCAACATTTAGCAGGACATTACTGTGCCTAACACAGTTTGCTCACTCTTGTGTCATTAAACCAATGGCTTTCTTTTATATTCTTACCTGAACCTTAGTGTGATCCGTCTGTCCTTTTTGAACCACTGCAGGTACGTCATTTGTATGATACAGGAGACTTGAAAGACATTCACCTTGAAATAGAGAATATGGTGAACTTGAGGACCCCAAAGTTGTCACGAAATGGTAAATTATAGTTCTGTCATGGTTATTTAGGTGTTGTCATTTTCTCTCCCTCCCACCCCCTTTTTGATAAGAGAATCTGTGCCAGCTGTTGCCATAGGAAGGTTCTCTAGTGGTGCATTGCATCTTTAAAGAACACTACGTGGATAATTTTGAAAGCTGTGTAGAGGCCTAAATCTCACCATTGGTCTTTTGTAAGCACACTTTGCTATTTCAGATACTTTTGTGTAAGCAAAAAAACAAAAAGTTTCGTTTGCATAGGGGGAGGAAGAAGGTGTATAACATTACTTACTTGGTTGATCTGTGCTTCACACATCAATATACATGCTGCGTCAAACTTTTGTAATACAAGGAAGCTATTTTCTGGTGATTAGTAGTGACAAGCAATAGTAAGAACTGAGTGGACCACATACAATTCCAGTACAGCCCTGACTGGCCAATTAAAGGTTATTTTTCTCAATTTATTGGCACAAAATAGCCTTTTTCAAAAACCGGCAGTGACAAGGGAGTAGCTGCAGCCACTGAAGTTTGGAATTGGATTTGTAAATATGAGGCAAATGTGATTTGTAAACATGAAGCAGCTACCCATTTCCAAACTGGAACAAAAGTTATGTATTCAGAGGAGAGAACCAAAATGTTAAAATGCTTACTTATTTCAGAATCGGTGGCTCGGTCCAGCAAACTTCTAGGCTGGTGTCAAAGACAGACAGAAGGATATGCTGGTGTGAATGTGACAGATCTTACAATGTCTTGGAAGAGTGGCTTAGCACTGTGTGCCATTATCCATCGATATCGTCCTGATCTCATGTAAGTCACTGAGGATAAAACTTGTGAGCATATTCCTATACTAGGTGATTCTGTTTGCTGGGGAGAGGGACATAATGAAGAAAGGTATGATGAAAACATTGATAGCCACCTATGATGGTCATAATGTCTCCAGGGTCTTGTGGACGAAGTCAGCTTAACTCTCATCATGTTTAGGCAAGATCTTTTCTTCATTCCAGAGATTTTGATTCTCTAGATGAACATAATGTAGAAAAGAATAATCAGTTGGCATTTGACATTGCTGAGAAGGAGTTTGGCATCTCTCCAATCATGACCGGCAAAGAAATGGCATCAGTTGGTGAACCAGACAAGCTGTCTATGGTCATGTATCTCACCCAGTTCTATGAGATGTTCAAGGATTCTCTCCCTTCCAATGGTAAGGCGCCTGTGGAATAGCCTGCTAGAAACTGTAAGTCTTGTAATATTCATTAAAAATACAGGACACTATTTTGTTCTGTGCTTGGGTGGATAGCCACCTGAAGCCTTCACCATTCTATATTGAGATTGTTCTGTTCATCAAAATAGTATAGCAGATGTTAGTGTCATGTATCAGAACTACTGTCAGGAGTGGAATAATCTTGACACTGTCCCATTCATGTTTCCCTAGATCATGGTTTTCATTACTCCAATGCTTTTGCCATATTGCCGAACTATGCAAGGCTATTCTGATTAGTTTGTCTCAAAGATTGACATCAAAACAGGATAGTAATAGATCTTAATATGGTAAATGAGCAGTGCTGAAGTTCAGAGGATGAAGTCTGCCTCCTAAAGGGATCCTTCAGGCTAGAATGATTGAATAAAGAGAAGTAGGTTTTACCTCAGCAAAAATGTGGCTTAGGCATCTCTTCTAGGTCCTACGTAGATGTTTTAGAAGAAGCAATGAAAGTTCTCATATAAATGTTTTGAAAATTAAATCCATTCCCCAGAAATCATTATAAAAGAAATGGTCCACAGATGAAAAACATCTGATTTTTAAAAGCAAATGTTGGGTCCATTGTGCTTGTTGAATATTTTCTCAGCACACTCATATCCTCATTGCTCACTTCCTTTGATTGATGCGGTAAAGGAGAACAGCCAAAATATCTTAAATGGTTGGGGTAGAAAATCTTTTCCTAGAGTGAAAAGGGAGATAAATGGAGAATTGCATTTGGCATGAATCAGGAAAAAGTTGAAGCAAATGAAAGTGGGCATGAGGGGTGAAGAAGGAATAAAATAATTATAGTGATCGTGTTCAGAATTGGACTCTTTATGAGACTTTCTAAAGTGCCAGTATTGCAGAACCTTGACTGATCTTTTTTTTCCTGCCCCCAGATAATCTAGAATTGAATGCAGAAGAAAAAGCTGCATTAATTGCTAGCACCAAATCTCCAATCTCTTTCCTCAGCAAACTGGGACAGAGCATCTCTCGGAAGCGGACACCAAAGGTAGCATCAGCTTTTTAAAAACAGTTTTGGGAGAGTGTTTGTGAACTTACAATTGTCCTACTTCATTGAAGGCAAAGGGAGGGAAGAAACAACTTAGTGGAGTAGACTTAATGTCTACAAAAGATCCTGACAGAAAGAGGGGTAAAATTCAGCTCTTGAAGTGTGTCCATAATTTATGTTGTTGTATTGGGAACTGTTTGTTCTGCTCCGTGAAAATGCTCTTAAATGCCTCAAATTTGAATTATGCATGGAGCAATAAAGCTAGTATTTTATGCTTTATATAAAGGAGTAAGAAATGATTATTATAATGGTAACAGTTTTTAGATTGGTTATTGTTAAAAAATGGAAAGACTGTGAATTTGAATTGGATGATTGGTATAAAGAGATACGGAATATGGCACTAAATGACATGTGAATCAAAAATTTAAAAGGGATTAGTAAAGAATATCAACTTTAGAGAAATATGGGGAGAATTTGTTGAATTGGTTTTAGTGAAAGGGGAAGGAGTAAGGCCAGGGCAAGATTCTGCATCGTTTTGGAAAGAGGGGACAAATATAGAAGTAAAATGTTGTATGCCTTTTTATGCCGTGGGCCTGACCACGTCCCCCAGACAGCTGAGTGGGCCAAACCTCACCCCCAGAAGCAGAAATAAATGTGTCCGCTTCCACGTTTTTGACAGCTGCGGTCGCTTTTACAGCTGACATAACCGTGTTTGAACAGGTGCATTTTACAGCTGTTGTAAACACTTCCACTTCTGGGGACTGTGGTGGCAGTGGGCCACATGAAATGCTGCTGTGGGCTGGGTCCGGCCCATGGGACGTAAGTTGGGAACCCCTGCATTAAATAAAAGTATATAATGTCCCATTATATTGGTTTCAAAATGATTCTGTGTATTCTTTTTTCTTTTAGATTGTATTTGTATGCTAATGCTTTTATTGTTTATGTTTATGTTTGAAAATGAAATTTAAAAAAACAAGAAAACCAGTTGAATAACACATGCTACTGCAAATTGCATCTGCCTCTCCCAAGTAATGTGGCTATGCAGCTGTCATTGGCTATGCTGGCTCTAGCTGGTGGAAGGCGCAGTTCAGCAGTCACTTGCGAGCCACAAGTTGGCCTAGATGAATTTTGATTTTATTAATTATGGTTTTACAGATTTACAAATCCACAGTTGTAAAGTGCTGATTCCAGTCCCTGCATGTGATCTCGCCTGGTGAAGGCGTTATTCATGAGGGAGAGGAGGAGATGTGAGAATGCTTAGTGGGTCTTTGTGGTTGTGACATATAGACTGAACAACAAATCGGCACTCCCCAGTAAAATGGACATTGTGCTTTAGCAGGATTGGGCATTATATGTTTTTTAGCATTTTCTATGTTCAGAGGCTGAGAAATTGGAGGTTCAAATTTTCTTCTTCTTGTGTTTAGGATAAAAAGGAGAAGGATTTGGATGGGGCAGGAAAAAGGAGAAAAACAAGCCAATCAGAAGATGTAAGTGATACTCTTTCTAATCGAGTAACTCTTCACCACCCCCATATTTTCTTCTTATGCCAAGATCTTTCCTATCGCAACTCCATGTAGTTTTATACAAGGTAGTTAGGGAATCTAGAAACACCTGATATCAAAATAGGCACAGTCAGTCTGGTGTCTTGCACTGAATCAGGGATTCTCAACCTGCAGCCTGCGAGCCGGATGCAGCCTGTGGCACCATTTCATGTGCCCCCCCCCCCGCCTCCATCACACCTGGAAGTGCCATGTGGTGAGGCACATGGCACTTCCTCCCATGTGGTGAGCAATGGTGAGGCATGAACATAACGCCCGCACCCCATCACAACCTGAGCAGCCGCATTCTGTACCAGTTGCAGCCTCCAAATGGTCACCAAGGGCAGCCCCATGTAGAGCGCATTACAATAGTCAAGTCTGGAGGTGACCAAAGCGTGTATGATCATGAGCGTGTTTGATTTTCTCACTATGGGCCAGACCATACCCGCTCTGGCAGCTGAGCTGGCTGGGCATGTGGTTCCCCGCCGTAAACACTGCCGTAAAATGCACCTGTGGCTGTTGTAAACATGTTTACAAGAACAGGCATATCTTGAAGGAATCTGTTATACCAATATTTTAGGAGGACAGTTCTCGAAGTTACCGAGAGGAGAGACCCACTCTGGTGAGTGCCCTGACAGAGAGAAGAATTGATGCCACCATTGGGAATCAGAACAAAGTGAAGTCCATGGCAACACAGCTACTAGCTAAATTTGAGGAGAATGCCCCCGTACACTCCACAGGCATCCGGAGACAGGTATTAAAATGCTTTCAGTGTTGGAATTATTGGGGGTCTCGGACAGTTGTTTAAGACGCAATATGATTAGAAAAGGTTTGGAGAACTTATGGATATTTTGATTTTTGACCAGGAAAATAATCAACTATCTTTCTAATCTGATGAAGTAATAAATGTGTATTACTGTATAAGTTAAGGACCTAGAAAATAAAAGAAATTCTCCTTCCTCGGGCATTTTGGGCTCTTTACCAGTTTGAGAGAGGGCAGCTCTTTAGCAATTAGACTTGTATACAGACCCATAGTGCACTCTCTGGGCGGTTCACAAGTTAATTAGCATTTCGCCCCCAACTCTCATTTAGTAGACCTTAGAAGGCTGGAAGGTCAAGTTAACCATGAACCCTGTCAGGATTGAACTCACAATGTTTTGACTGCAGTAGAGCAGTTTAACCACTTCAGCATCAATGTTCTTGTGCCTTCTTTTCCCCATGGTTTGTAAGAGGCGCTTCAGGGCTGAGTTTGCTGCCCAAGTTCATGGAAATTCCTTTGTTGGCCAACATACCATGTTTTAGGCTCTATTCTGAAGGACTGCAATTTATGTGAGTCCTGTATCCTTCAGGCAAGTTGTTCACGTATAAGTTAATCCGTGGTACAGCACCATATATATAAGGTACTTCTTGGTATTCTTCCCTTGCTGAGAATAAAGGAGAAAGATTTCCCTCAGGATCATTCCATATGTAATCAGTCTTTCTGTTGGAGGGGCAGATGAGGGAACCAGATCTGTCGTCATTTGGGAGTCTGGGTAATTTTGCTTGCTTCTTCACTAAGAGTATTCTTGTTCATCTACATCCGGCATGCCCAAACCTTTTGGGCCACACGCTGGTCACGTGGTTCAGGGGGGCAGCCACTATGGCCCAGGGCCTGGATCTGGCCCCCTGACGCCAATTCATCCTGCCTGCAAAGCTCTTGCTACTCCCGGAAGCGGAAGTAAAATGCGCCTGTACAGGCATGTTTTACTTCCGCCTCTAGGAGCGACGAAGACATTGTGGTCTGGATGAATTGGTGTCGGGGGCTGGATCTGGGGGCTGTGCCATAGATTGGGTACCCCTGATTTACACAGAAAACATACATGTTGTCATGGTTTGTAAGCAGAACCTCAGACATGTAATTGAAACTAAGATCAGAGCTTTAGGAAAATTACCTTTCTGACCTACATTGTGCAGAATCGTAATGGCTGTGGTGGCCTAGGAGTTCTTATGTTGTTATACAAAATATCTTTTTCAAGCCATGGCCCTGATAGGCAAGGAGTACACGGCTTTAAAACAAATCAGTATTGCTTGGGAAACGAAATCATACTAAGAGAAGGTTTGCTATCTACAAATAAGTTAACTGAGCATGGGAGTAAAACAAAAGCCAAGAAGCTGTCAGACAGAATATACATAGCCTTTTAATGTGTATGCTGGATCTTTATCCGTCTCCTGCTTATCCGTCTTAAGTGCTACCAAGGATGAAGAGTGCAAAGACAAATAAAAGCCTAGCAGAACACGTTGTTCCTGAAGTCAGTAAAATGCAAGGGGTTCTGGTTCTATATATATCCCATTTTTAGAACTAATGAAATTCTTTGCTCTTACGATTGTTCTGGAGATAAATTTAGGAATGCTAATTCTCCATCAGCTGAAATTTCATTTCTGTTCCTCTAAGTTTATTAAATGAGCTGTCTGGACAATAGGCATTAGACGGCCTTTTATTGGCTATCTACATTTCCATCTTTTTTTACTCATATTTTCTATTTTTTACATAAATTTGTATTTTGTTTACCAACTAATTTTTCCTTACTCCATTCTCCCCCCCCCCCCCGAATGTTTGTCCACCAACCACCCTACCCAACATCTACCCCCATCCACTTGTGGGTCTCTTTGTGAGTTTTGTTTTGCCTTTTATGTTAATGCCCATTTGTGGCCTTCGTCCCACTTACCTTGTGGCCTGCATGCAACAGTGTACCCTGCCTTATCAAGAGCGTTCTCTCAGCCATCCAGCCTACCGACAGCGAGAGCAGGGCCGCCTTGCCCCAGTACCTCAGTGGAAACAGGTAAAGTGCATCTGAGTGAATTGACCGCAATGTTCACCTTACCTAGGTTACCATCCCATTGGCTTCTGCTTATTCATATCAAAACATCTCCAGCATTCCTGCATATAAGCATATGATAGAGATATTTCATTTTATGAAATAGGTGTGGCTTGTATTACATTGTTTATATTATGAGTCGCCACGGCGAGTGGGCAGCAATATAAATTTGAACTAATAAATAATAAATAAATAAATAAATTATCTTTCATTTCCCCCTACCTTTGGCTATGAGTGAACATTTGAAGATATATTGTTAATAAATATGAATACAAACAATACTCTCAGACACATCCTATTAACATTACTTTGCCCGGTTGTGGGATTACTCTTGTAAAGGGATTCTTGTAAAAATATTTCTGCATTACACATAAGAATACCTTCTGTAAAAAGATTTTCTTTTTTTGTTGAGAACGATAAGAGAACCCAAAGTGATAAATGGGAAAATAGTAATACTTACTATTAATCATTTACATATTATTTCCTCGGTTCTATCTACTTGTCACAAAACTGGAAATGGGGAGAGCATACGCAATGATCACTGTTATGAAATGTAGCTGATCGAGTAAACTTAGATTTAATAAATTAACATTCCTGATAGCTTTTGCTTGATGAGCTTATAATAGTGTCATTCAGCTCATCTTTTCCCATAACTTATTCAGGAAGATATAACTTCAGTGTTGGATCAAAAAGTATATGCCATTCTGGCCAAAGTTGTTTATGTCTCTTGAAGATGGAAATAGGAAATGGCAGATGAAATGTCTTTGGCTTTTCAAATATTTGGAATCATGCAGTATCTTTAAATCTAAAGTATGCATGGGACATGAAAACTAGCATTTCTATGCCATCTATAACAATTTAACTAATGATGAAAAGCAGCTGAATAACAGATGCTATAGCAACATGGAATCTATTTTCAGGAAAAGAGATTTTTCAAAATATAGCTATATGTCATGAATTTCTTTTTAGCATAATTTTAGGGATCTGTGGACTACCTTATTGGTTGGAACTAGGCTTATTTACAATTAAAGTTCTACAAGACTGCAACTATAAAACTGATTCACATAATCATCAGGCATTAGACTTCTTTCTGTTTTTCGTTTTATTTTGTTTAGCCTACATTCTCTTTTTCCATTGAGGAATACATTCACCTGAAAATAATACTCAACGTGACTCAGTTTGCCAGGATCTTATTCTCTATGATATTGTCCTTTGTGAAGAGAGTGGTGCTAAAGAAATTCTGCTGACTTGGTTAGAAAAGATCACAAAATGAACCCCTGGGATAAGATGGGCTACCAGGAAAGATTCCACCTTTTTCATTAGGATGATAATGGAGAGATAACCAGAGGGATAACAGAAAAGGATTACAGTCTGTTAGAAATCAAGATATCATCATACTTAAACTCCTGTCTGAGGATATTATCCAACAATTCATATAGCACTTTCCTGTGTCTTTGGCCAGTAGGTTCAAGCATATGGAAACATTGCATCCTCTATCTTACTTGAGGAAAACCAACAGCAGATGAACTAGAGGAATACAAACCTTTGTTCATAGAGTTGTTAACCCTGATACACTAAACCTGTGATGATGGTGAACCTTGGCACTCCAGATGTTCTTGGACTTCAGTTCCCAGAAGCCCAAGCCCCCATGAATCCGTATGAATGGGTTTACTGTGATTCAACCAGCCTTCACCGCCCTCGTTGCTCGTGGAAGTAGAAGTAAAACATGACCAGATGAATTGCAGTAAACCCATTTGTGCAGATTCATGGGGGTTGGGCTTCTGGGAATTGAGGTCCAAGAACATTTGGAGTGCCAAGGTTCACCATCATGGCACTAAACTCTTCACTCCTTACATACTATCAGTTAAGTTAGAATTCTTCTGAAAGATTCATTGGTCTCTTGTACTGATTTACTTATGCATTACAGTAAAATATGTGCCAAGAAACTATTCTCTTGCTCTCTACCTGGTCTTTGAGCTGCCATAGATTTCTACACCTGGTGAAGCAAGTTACCATTTTAACCCATAAAGTTGGTTGATCCTCATTTTTTCTTTTGGAAGTACAACCAACTGTGCTTTCTACATCTGTTCACTGTGATTTTCTTGCTACTCTGGCAGGGTTCTGCAGAAGGAAGAAAGGTACAAGTGGAAATCTTTATTTAAATAACACTATTGAAGTGTATACTTCATTATCCTCCTTCCATATACTGACTGAAAGGGACAAAACGTTATGCAAGTGTCTTCAAGTGAATCCTTTTAATAGAAAATGTCCATCAACATCCTATATATTTTTATGTTCTTACAGGAATGGCAGTAAGCCATCAGTAAGACTTTTGTGCACGCTTGAATTAAATAATTTGCTCTTGTCATAATGACCACTTCGGTGGGAAGGTAACAGCATTCCGTGCTCTCTGGTGTCTAGTCATGCCTACCACATGACCACGAGAACGTCTGCAGAAGCAGACAATGCTGGCTCTTCAGCTTTGAAACAGAGATGAGCACTGACCCCTAGAGTCGGATACGACTGGCTTTCGAGCAAGGGAAACCTTTACCATAATGACTTTGAGGATCTCTGGCCTTTTCCCTTTTGCTTAAAATTGAGATTACTAATAAATCAGAATATTTTGTCCTGCTGTGCAAGAATTGAGGAAGATGAAAATCCCAGCTACAGGAATGTGACTTCTGTGCAGTTCCAGGCAACTAATAAGATCACTCTTCATCTGCATACTAATAGCATTTACATCTCTATGTGCACACCTGTGATTGTGTATGAAAGAGAACAGAATGAAGGGGGTTGGGGTGGAAGCTTTCTATATCCAAAAGCTGCATGCTTAAAGTCTGGGGTTGGGGGTCAAGGAAAGTTTCATCCATGGAATAAGAGTCTATTAGTCTGGGCTTCTGTTAGCTGAGAAATAAGCAAAAGACTAGTACTCCTAATAATCAATTGTCTTTTTGGGTTGAAATGACCAGAAACAATTATCAGAAGGGGAGAGACATACACTTGGCCACCTTGGTTTCTGTCAAGTGATATCTCCTTTCAATTTAAATTGTTAATGAAGCCATCCTTTACTGCTTTCTTTTTGTGAACTTAGAAACCTGGCCTACTTGGTTATAGAAAACAGTACTTCTTTTACTATAGTGGGGCCTGAGCTCCTTTACTATTCACAATGTTGACAATTGCTGCTACTTTAGAAGGTTATAGGAAAAGCCTGTGACTTGGCTAAATTTAGGAAGAGTCACTAGATGGAATATGCAGATTTCAATAAACACTTTAATGGTTAATTTTGAGTATTGGTGAGATGAAAGCTTCTTTACCAAATATGTATAAATATGTTACTTAACAGCATAAAAAAAAAACACAGAGAGATCTGTTCTTGCCTAGCTGTTACAGTTGCCTGAAGTGAAAGGTTCTAAAAGTTCATCTTTAATAAGAATAATTATTTTGCGTTTACTTGGCAGAAAAATCCAAGGAGAAATGGAATTTAGAATACAAGATTTCAGTATAAGCAGCAGATAAAAATCAAGAGAGTGTATTGATGATTGTCTTGCAGCCGTAAATGACTGAGTTTGCTATCACAAGATGCAATGATGGCTTCCAGGTTAAATTACTTTTTTAAAGGTTATTAAGCAGATTCCATGGACTGTACAGTTTTTAATTGCTATGAGTCACAATGGCTTCAGAACACTTGCTGGGGCAAAGGAAGTGTACTTCTGAAAACAAGACGGGGAAAAGACCCTGTATAATTTTGGACTTCAGCTCTCCTAATCTCTTGCTGGTGGTGGTGGTGATGGTGGTGGTGGGTAATTTCTCAATGTTAAAGCCATCTGATGGGAGGTCAGTGTTTTCACACCCCTGGTGTAAACCTGTATCTGTTTCACCTTGCTACATCTAATACCAAACTCAATTACCATAATTCTTGTCGCCCTGTTGTCATGTTGTTTTTTCCCCTTGTTTTTAAATAAAGATGAGGAAAAAGGAGCGTTCTCGGACCTGTCCCAAAAAAGTCATCATGCTCTCTTCTTTCTCCATTTGCACTACCTCTCCATCGTACCCCGGCCATCAGGTGATTTCATTTTGCATGCCCTGTCCTTCTTTCCCCCCTGCTCTTGCTTCCATAAACTTTCTCCGTTTTGAGTTTTCTCCGTAAGCTGAATAGAGGCAGCAGGCATTTTGATTCCACCATCTCATAGAAAAAACAAAGAGATTAGATTTTTCTCTATCATCCTGTTCTCTCCGTAATAACGTTCTCCAAACTACTTATGTACTATTATTTCTTCTGTGTGTCCATAGGTTATTACACCAAAACAAAAATCTGAAGTCTAAATAAAGGCAGTACCCCGTTAATATATTGGATGCCAGAAGACACTTAACTGCTACTAGCAAAATAAACTGATTTATTTTCCCTGCTCATTATGTTTTCTGTTGCATGGTACTGTACACGTCTAGTACAGTGTTTGTGTGTCATTTATGTACCATATCATTTTCTGATAAAATTATTGATACTTGCCCCTTTCATACTTGAGAGCTGCCATTGGTGGGTCATTCACCTGTTAAGGACACAGTTTCCCCTTCACATATTGTCACTAATTAAATACACATTCTTATGTGTATATTTTTTCAAGGTTAGAGGTAGCAGTAGAGTCTTATCCCTACTGCTCTTTTGCTATGAGGCTGTGATTAAACATACCACACCTAATAGGTTTTTAATTATTCCTTTGATTTTGGAGCTGCTGCAGCCCAGCTCCTTCCAGTCTCTCCAGGTTAATTTTATACGTATTCTGTGAATTAAGGGATCGTGAAGGTACACTTGTTGTTGTTTAGGAAGTAGGCCTCTTGATGTAGCTTCTTTAATTGTGTTGTTAAATGAGGCCAGAGTGATGCCTAAATACAAGGTGATTTAAAGTTCCAGTTCCAAAAAATGTGTGCGATGGCCCTGGATAGTTCCTAGCCCTGCTGGTTCTAGCCTGCTGCAGTGTTCCTTACTCTTTTCCTACTGTGCTATGCTATTCTTTTTCTCCCTTTGTTTCCACCAACCAACCACTCTACCAATAATCATCATATAAATCATCTAGAGTACCTAGATCCTGTCAGATTTGGCTTTGTGATCTTCAAGTCTCCAGCTTTTTGCATCATGATTTCCAACTTAATGTATTTGAATCTTTTCCTCCCATATAACGTCTTGTTGAATGACATGTTTCTCTGAGTTAGCAAGCCCTAAACACATGAGAATGTTAGCATTTTTGGAATCTGACGTATAATCTTGTTAAATGTGTTCCTTTTGGTATCTTTGGTTGTAAAACAACAATGAGTCCTTTTTTTAAAAAAAACCTTCTAAACTCAAAAAATTGAAACACAGATGACAACCTGTGGTTGCTTCACAGGACAAGATGACTTCCTAGTTGGAAATTATAGAATATACCTTTAAAAAGAAAGAAAAAGGTCCACTAATGTTTATGTTTTGAATATGACTGCATTGACTAATCCAGTCAAAACACAGGATGATGTTAATTTAGGGAAAAAATAATATTGTTGCAGGAAGCAGTGATATTTAAAATTCATAAAATAAGATTATCTTGCTGGTCATAGCCTAACCATGTTGGACTATATATATGAAATACAAGTAGGTTTTTGAGATTCTGAAAGCTAGCTGGGTAATTAAAACTGCCTTTAGCTTGACAGTCTGTGTTTTCTTTAGTCTCATAACCATGTGATACATAGACCAAATTACATTAAAATGGATTAAGCTAATGTAGAAATCTCATGTTTTATTTTTTTAAAAGCTAGTCCTGCATTTTCTGTGTGAAAAAATCAAGCACAACAGACATGCCATTACTTCTAAAACAAGGATGTTCCAAGTCACATCTGAATGTACTATTTCTAATTGTTTCTTGGAAACTATCCTTTCTGAATCTCTTGTTTCACTGAGTCAACATGTATTGTTTTGTCACTATTTAACTGATACAGCTTGTATGAAATGTTGAATTTAGACAGCTGTTCATAAAATAGCATAAATGTATTATCCACAGCATCCAAATGACCTCCACTAAACTCCAGATCTGTTCTGGGAGCCTTTCTATCATGGGGAGATTCTTAAATGAATTTTGTGTATGCATTTGTTAAGGTCATTATTTTCCCTGCAGACATACAGGGATTTTCAGGCAGACCATGCTGGAGAACAGAGTCCTGGTCAGCAAAGGGTAAAATAGCATGAACAAAACAGCATGAGAAGGGCGTGTGCAGCCCTAGAGGAATGTTATGCAAACCATGAGGGATGGGGGGGAAACGGGGTTATAGTTGTTCACATGCCGGTAGTACTAACACTTTGATGTGGTGCTGTTGAAAATGTTTCTAAAATAATGATTCTGTATGTGTGTGCTTTGCCATTCACAGAAAAGTGTAAGCTTTTGCGCATTATGGATACCACACAAGTGTGCTTTTCCAGTTGATCACTGTAAATTTAGGATCCCCCCTCCCCCGTAAGAGATGAAATAGCAGAAGAGATAGAGCCATTCTCTACCAGGATTGGGGATAAAATTCTGAATTTGCTGTTGATTTTCTTCACCCTTTTTTTTAGCTGGGGGGGGGGGAGGGAATCTTCCTTTAACTTAAGGGACTGTGGTGACTTAGTGGTTAAGATGCTGAATTTGACAACCGGAAGGTTGACGGGTCAGCAGTTTGAGACCCTAGTGAGCTCTCGTCATCTGTCCCAGCTCCTGCCAACTTAGCAGTTCAAAAGCAAGAAATTGTAAGTACCTTCGGTGGGAAGGTAAACAGCGTTCCATGCACTCCATTGCCACATGTCCACGGAAACGTCTGCAAACACAGACAGCACTGGCTCTTTGCTATAAACAGATGAACACTGAATCCTAGAGTCAGATACAACAGGCAACTTTTAGCTTTACCTCTCCTAACTTGCATTCCAGAGTAATTTTGTGTCAGGTTTCCAGGCAACCCACATTATGAGGATGAATTGGGAGAATACAATGAAGAAAGACAGATTTTTATTTCACTTCCCTTACCAGGGCTTTGCTGTCCATTCTTCACTTTCTTTGCCCTGTAAGGCAGCAGTTTTGCATATGATCAAGCCTGCCTTGCTTCTTTGAAGGCATGAAAATACAGTGTTTATTTTCTCACTACTGTAGGAAACATAATTCCCAGTCTTCAAAAGTCCATGACTTGAGAAAGGAGAACTTTTGGGGTCTCCAGCTTCTGCACTGCCACCAGCCTCCCGTTGCCATCCTGACTAGGAGATTTCTAAGGGCTGTCTTAAAAATGGTATCTTTGCCACAGTCACAACTCTGTGGATGCTTCTCTGGAAACACATTTCCCCCCAAATAATTTGGACTTTTATAGTACACATAGGTGGGATTGGTGTGTCACTTGTAGATTATGGTACATGGGAATCCCATGGGATTTGGGAATTAACATTTATCCAAAACATTTCTTTAGCTCTTGCTTTCTTCACTGTTTGCTGCTTTAAAGAAGAGGCACTGAATATCTGGTACTGCATAGACTTTCGTAACTTCACTCCTGTTCATTCTGCTGTGGTCCCCCCCACCCCCCATGAATTCTCTTTTCCAGTATTCTCTTGTTTATTTTCCTCATTCATTATTCTGCAGAGATCCCACCAGTTCTCTTCAGAAGACCATGTGCCAGAGCGCACACTTACAATTGAGCAGAGGGCAAGCCAACTGGCTGCCCTCCTGGAGCAAAGGCCAACAACCAGGCATCAGGTGACTGCCTTCCTGTCTGTCTGGCACTTGGTGTCTGCATGCAGTTCTGAAGAATGGGAGGTGAAAGGTTGCTTGAGCAATAACATGGCTGGCATTGGATGCTGTGAGTTAATGGCTGATTTTTATCACTTCAAAACATCTTTAGCCATTCTGACTGCACAAAATCATGCACACACATAAAAAGCTCATATTATTCCACTTATCTTGGTGCAACAAGACACTAACCCTTGTTCCCACTTGAATCGGAACTTTGTGTATTGTTGGATAGATGCTTGTACTGCTAATTAAAGGAGTGTGGCTTACAAAGGAAGGAAGCTACTAAACTTAAAGAGACCAAGAATAGAACTTCTGCTTCAGTGGATCTGGATAGAGCATGTCGAAGACATTAGCCAGATTCAAGAAGTATTGATTTGCCAATCTGGAGAGGAATGATATCTGCAATATGTATTAAGCTTTGAAAACAAGGATCTGTAAAGAAGCTTGTTAAAGAGTAGCCAAAAAAAATGAATAATTCAGCATCCTAATCCAAATAATTTATAAAATCAAAAGAAAGAAAATTTCTTTCTATATATACTCTATTATGTTGCATCTCAAAGCCAAGAATTGCATTATGTATCATCAGATGAGAATGAAAATACTTTCTAACTGTTCAGAAGTGAGTTGAGAGTCTCACCTTGCTGCTAAATCCTGTACTTTCAGATACCATCTTTTTATTCATTAAGTCAGATACTATACACATGAATAGAAGAGACTCCTGTATATAAGAATATGTGATTTGACCAAGCGTCGTCTTGGCATTGTTATAGGGTTTTAATTTTACCATGCAATAATTTTCCAAGTCTGCTACTTTTCTATTGTTTTTTCTTCCTCTCAGTTTATATTACTTTATGATTAGAATATTTTAGCCAGAATACTTTTCTCTTTTCCGTGTGAAATAATTTAGAAGCTTTTTTCTACAGCTTCAAAAATAAGTGACAAGAAGATCCTTTACAGATGAAATTACAGTTGTACCTCGCTTAAAGAACATAATGCGTTCCACAGGATTGCTCTTTAAACGAGTTTGCTCTTTAAGCGAAACACCATTGTAAATTACCAGGGGAGGGATTGCAAACCCCATTTATTTGTTAAGATAGTTTTGGTTGGGTTTATTTGTTAAGCGAAGCGAACATTCAGAGAAAATTCTGCTCTTTAAGCAAATTACTCTTTAAACGAGGCGCTCATTATGCGAGGTTTGACTGTACCTCTTTGATTTTAGTATGTCTTATTTGCTGAGATATGGTTCATGGCTTTAGAGAAAGCAGAGCAAATCCAGTTCATCAGCTGCAAATGCAACTTTCTGACTCTCTTACCTTTATTTTATAGCCAGAGGCTGGGCGATCTCGCCGATCTGTTGTTGAACAGTGGGAGCTCTCCAATAGCCTCCGCTCTTCCAGCCGCCCTTCTTCTCCCTCATCTGACTCCCTCAGACAGGTAGCATGGTGTGGAGCTTGAAGCTGCGCTCACCTGCGTACCTTGGCCTAGGTCAGTGGTGGCAAACCTATGGCATATGTGCCAGATGGGGCACTCCCAGACCTCTCTGTTGGCACACGGTGCCATTCACCCCAGCACAGAGTTTGCTCTGCACAGCAGCCCAATGGGAGCGCTTCCTCCCCCAGCACAGAGTTTGCCCCACCCCTCTGCCCAGCAGCCCAATGGCAGCGCTTACTCCCCCAGCATAGAGTTGGCTCTGCCCAACAACCCAATGGGAGCACTTCCTTCCCCCAGCACAGAGTTCACCCTTCCCCTCTGTTTGGGCACTCTGACTCTAAATGGTTCGTCATCACTGGCCTAGGCCATCTTCTGCCGCTTGAGAATGTGCCACTGGATGCTGGGCTTGTTGGTTCTTTTTGCCTTGATATGGCTGAGCTTCAGCCTGTGTGCTGAGAGATGAAACACTTAGGCTGGCATTGAATCCTAATTATTCCAGGTGTCCCAAAAGCAGGATAAGCATCTGATCTGCATCATTCAAAGTTACTAGGTAGGCTGCTTAGGATGAATCAGCGCTCCTAGACATTTCTCAAACCAGCACACCTCCCCTGGAGGTGGGGGCGAGGTCCTTAGCTGTCTGCCAGGCCATGGTATCTTTTCCCTCAGGCTGTTGGTGTGGGCCCAGAGGAGGGGGCGATGTTCTCAGCCGCCTGCCAAGTCATGGCATCTTTTCCCTCAGGCCATTGGTGTGGGCCCAGAGGAGGGAGTGAGGTCCTCAGCCGCCTGCCAGGATAAGAGTTAAGATCTTGTAGTACCTTCTGATTCAAACCTATAAGAAGCTCGAACACAACACTCCAGACATTACTGTGCCTGGAAAAAAGTTGGTTAAGCTGATGTGATCTCCAGGTGATGGTCGGATGGAAGAAAAAGATGGAAAAGATCATGAAATACTAGGATTTGAGAACTGAAGTACAGCATCTATAGGAGAAAAGAGCAACAGTGATACCAATAGTGATGGGAGCGCTGGAAGCAACCTCAAAAGGGTTGTAAAAACATCTGAGTAGCATTGGTATTGATAAGTTCATGGTAGAGTCATTGCAGAAAGTAGCACTACTAGGTACTAACTACCTTATCAGGTGATATCACACTGACTCTTAGGTCCAGAGCTAGAACCCAAGCAGTGAGGCCTCAAAACTCCTGTATGTATATCTGGTGGACCATGTACACCTATGATGATGATGATGATGATGATGATGCAGCAGCTGCTTTGTTTTGTTGGAAAAATCCTAAATCCTAATAAAGATTTATATATCAAAGAAAATTGTTTACACTAATTAAAGTATTTTACTTTATGAAAAGCACATAAAATATTTATCTGGCATACCACTCCAGTTTTGGGGAGAATAAAAAGTAAAGGAGGAAGTGGGAACGTAAAATCCTCTGAATGTAGTTGCACTGTCAGACCAAGTCAGTACAGTATAGCCAATGCTGGTAAATCATAGAAAAGTATGTTGAGGACAGTACATTCATGGCTACTTTGGTAGAGGCTTAGATAATTAAGAATAGGGTATTGAGGGAGTTCTCATTCTCGGATCAAGTCACCCAGTTAAATGGATGGGTAATAGATTAGGTCCAGATCAGATCAAGCATGTTTCTTTTCTCTCAGTACTTCATCAACAAATGGACATGGTTGCTACAAGATGTATTGTTGTCCTAGTGATCTAGGTGTTTTGGAAGCAGATTATGTAGACTCCTGGTGGGGTACATTTGTCAACAGCTATTTAGTGGTTAAGATGCTGAACTTGAAAACCGGAAGGTTGGCAGGATTGCAGTTTGAAACCTGAGTGCTGCATGACAGAGTGAGTTTCCGTCATCTGTCCCAGCTCCTGCCAACCTAGTGGTCGAAAGCAAGAAATTGTAAACAAATAAATAGGGACCACTTCATTGGGAAGGCAACAGCTTTCCATGCACCCCAGTGTCTAGTCATGCCTGCCTCATGACCATGGAAATGTCTACAGATGCAGACAGTGCTCTGACTTTTTGGCTGTAAACAAGAGCACCAACTCCTAAGGTCAAATACGACTGGCTTTCAAGCAAGGAAGACTTTTTACCTTTACCTATTTGTTAGTAAAGTACAAATTTCTTTATATTTGGTGCCATTTGTCAGTTACTGGAGAAAGGGGTGAGAAAGGCATGGTGTCTGCATCCTTCATTCTTTACTTGTAAATTGAATTGTTCCTGTCACAGAGAAAGGATGCAGGGTTATGTTCCTTGTTCTACTCTAGCAGGATCTCATTTGTGTTCTTTCAAACAGATGCAGGAAAGAGATGGTGCCTATTACAGGTCACTTTAAAAACCCCAAACTTAGCAAGCTTTCGTAGTTCACAACTACTTTGTTCCTGATCATTCTCAGATCTCTGATACCTATTTAAAAGCTTGGAGTTGGTGAGAGTCCTTGCTGGTTTTACCTTGTTCTCTTCCATATGAAACAGATTTCTTTTGTTGTAGGCAAAATCATTTGTTTCTAAATTAGAGAAATTTCTGGAAGACATTTGAGTTTTGCTTTTTTGCTGTACTGTTTCCAAACCTATTCTCTTAATTCCATATCCATTGCCTACCCAATGGGGATGGAAGAATGCAACTTTATATTATTATTATTATTATTATTATTATTATTCAGATTTATACCCCACCTTGCTCAGGCGAACCTGACTAGGCGGCTTACATAGTATAAAAAGTAACATCACAAATTATAAACAAACTCCTACGAGACAAGGTCTTTTTATCGCCGCCTGGGACCCACAGGTTTTGCTCCCTTCGAGGCCGGCTGGCCGAGGGAGAGTCCAGCAAAGCGTTGGCAGCGTCTTTGAGCCTCCCTCGGCCACGGGAGGCTCCTTTTATCCTCCTGGCCAGTGGCGGGGCCGGGAGGGTGTGTCGTCGGCGTCTTCGAGCCTCCCTCGAGCGCCTCTCTCACTATCTAGGCTTCCATGCTCCATTATTTTGCACCTCTCCCCAAATATTTTTAAAACTACCTTTGTACTTACCGTTTTGTGTATTGCAGTTTATCATCTTGTATGGTAGAATTTACTGCTGATTAAATAGCATTTAAAATGGTGAGGGTTGCATTGTATAACTAGAATGCAGTTTATTCTTCAATACTGACTAATCTGTGTCATATGAAAAACGTCTTCCCCTCTTTTTCTTTTCCTCTAAAGTTTCCTTTACCTAAACCATATGGTTTTCCAAGCTTATGGGTTTGTATACCATAAGGGACTGTGGTAGCTTAATGGTTAAGATGCTGAGCTTGATGACTGGAAGGTTGGCATGTCGGAGTGAGCTTCCGGCTCTGTCCCAGCTCCTGCTAACCTAGCCGTTCAAAAGCAAAACATTGCAAGTAGGAAGGTAAACAGCATTCCATGCACTCTGGTGTCTAGTCATGCTTGCCCATGTAAACATCTGCAGACACAGACAGCACTGGCTCCTTGGCTATAAACAGAGATGAGCACGAACCCTAGGGTCGGATACAACTGGCTTTCGAGCAAGGGTGACTTTTACCTATACTCATGATGGCAAACCTTGGCATTCCAGATGTTGGACTTCAATTAACAGAAGCCCAAGTCAGCACTCCTGCTGATCAGGGCTTCTGGGAATTGAAGTTCAAGCACAGCTGGAGTGCCAAGGTTTGCCATCACTGATCTATACCATAAACAGGACTGATAGCCAAAGAATTAGGTATCTCTGTGAAGAAATGCCATTCCTGCCTCTCCTTCCCTGATCATTGGCCATTGGCACTTCCAGTCTCCTGTTGTGAAGGATCAGCAGCTTTAAGTTCTCATAGGGCTCTGTTAGTGATTAAGAGATAAAAACTGGGTTGTAGATCGAAGATCCTGAGTTAAACTACACTTTTTCTACAATTTGCAACAGAACCTGCTTAAAACGTAGGCTCTCTGTTTTTAATGTGATTCCTCACATTTAAACAGGACTTTGAAGCACAAAGATCACCCCCACCCACTGCAACCTAACAGTAGAAGGGGGAAGCTGTTTCTCTTCTTCTGGGCTTGTTTGTGACTCGATAGTAACAGCAGCAACTGTCAGGGAGTATATTGGCAGCAACAGTTGAAAAATGTCCCTGCCACACTTACCAGCTATTGCCATCCAACACACAAGCAAGCCCTGTAGTTGAGGAGGTAGCCCGACCTTAGCAGAAGTTCTACTGCAGTTTAAAATTGTAATTATTGGCTGCCAATTTAAATTGGAGTAGAATTTGCATTATATGAAGTGACTGACAAAGTCACTTTGAATTCCTCCCAGTGTTTACCAGAAATAAAAGATTATAAAAGTACTTGTAAGGAAGCCTGTGGAATGCTGAGTTTGTAATATCTTGAGCTTTCTCTTTCCACATACTTCTCAGTGTCATTCTCATAATAATTATAATAATTTGGGAATTTTGGAATTATCAGACTTGAACATTCTAACTCTCCAAAAAAAAAACACCCTCTACTAGGAACTGCATATATACTTAGATAATACCTTAACAGTTCTTACACCCTTGATTAGGGCTTGAAGTGTTAAATTTATACCAGTCCTTGTCTATGAATCAAATGGTAGATTTGTATCCAATAAATAATTTAAAAAAAAACAGATTTGCTCAACATCACCCAACATGCTGGTGCTACACATGCTTGCATTATCCACACTCTTGGCATGGTTTGATTCCTTTTTTCACCTTTTAATCATTTTTCCTTCCTAATTTTCATTATTTATATTGTTGTTTCTCTTTTTCCTCGTTTTCCCCTCTGTTCATTTAATCCTCCACTCCATTATCTTCATCTGATAGAAGTATATAAAGATGTATACAGGTGGCGTGAGCTCATTGGCTGAACAGATAGCCAATCAGCTTCAAAGGAAAGACCAGCCTAAAACCCTTCTAGACAAAAAGGAACTGGTAAGAGAAGGTCCTGTGTGCTTGTGATTAGAAATTAGATGGCCTTTTCATAGATTTGTTGTGTTATGGAGTATAGTATTTCATCACAGTTTCATTAGAAATAATTAGTAATTAATTTTGTGCTGTCAAGTCAACAGTCCTTCCAAAGGTGTTTTTTGCATATAAAGTACTTACAGTTGGCTTAACACGTTCTTCCTTTAGTGGCAATGCGGGTTCATGTAGGTTGGCAAATGCTATGCCACTGACTCTTCTTCTAGGAAACATACGGCAGTTGGACTCCTGAGCCATCTCACTTTGTATGAAGCCAACTAGTTAAAGGTAGCTGTATGCTATTGCTTCTTTCTTTGAGTCGATACTTGACTTTTGTGGGCCTTCAGAGTTAAATGTACTAAAAAGGTAATAAATAGTCCACAAAAGATTTGTTGGGTGAGACTTTGTCTCACAAACAGTCTTCATGAGTAGAGATATCAACTTGCCAACTTTATTCAGGCCTTTACTGATAATTGTCTCCACTGGATATGAAGGAAGATTATTATCCTTATAGTTTTGTATTCACATCCAGAAATCTTAGTAAGCAAACCCTGCCAGGTAAGTAGTAATCATTCCAGTTTTAGAGATGGGAATGGACTGAGGGACAACCTGCATGAATAATTTAAAGTATTTATATTATATGCCGATTATATGCTGTCAAACTTTATTTTCAGATGGTTGGAAAGTTCCATTTATGGAGTAAGCTCTCTGTTCTTCCCACAGCAGAGCTTTTGAGTTGTCTTGCTGAACCCTTCTTGGTGTCTTTATTTTGAAGTATAATCGATTCAGTTGAATATTTCAAAATTATCTTACGAAAATAGATGGCCATATCATACAAGTAACAGCTGGCAGATAACTCTTGGTCCTTCCTTGCCCCTTCTGCTTTAGGGTTCATTAAAAAAGGAATTCCCCCCAAATGTGGGAGGCAGTGATGTCTGTTTCTTCTGCCACAAGCGTGTCTATGTGATGGAACGGCTGAGTGCTGAAGGCAAGTTCTTCCACCGCAGCTGCTTCAAGTGTGAATATTGTGCCACCACTCTGCGCTTATCATCCTATGCCTATGATCTGGTAGATGGTAAGTGAATTGTTCACTTTCCGACATTGCATTAAACAATTATAAAAATAAACTGTGGGAAGTCCATAGGTCCACAATATAGTCAGTTGACCTCTTGGTCCAACTCACCTATATCTAAGACAGCTATTGTGTAAGGTGTATTTTCAGGAAAGATGCATGCTGGTGGCATGGCATCTTAAGGTATCTGAACGTGGAGTTGAACATAATTTATTTTAGTAACTTGTAGTTTGTTTTTGTTTATGAATGCCAACTCAAAGCAACTTAAGTCATAAAAACATGAAAAACTATAATATATGAATACCTTTAGTGTACAGTGAATACAGTAAATGCCCATAGATATAACAAAAAAAAACCAACAACAGGTATACAGGGAGCAGCTTGAAAATGGTAGATAGAGAAGCTATTCAGTCTTACCACTTTTTCCTGATAGGTGGCTTACAAGGCTAATGATCAAAATATATTATGGTACTAGTCATTTTTCCTTCCTTAAAGGATTTTTTTTGGGGGGGGGGGGCAAGAAAGAGGTGGAAATTGTGTAGGAAAATGCAAAAGGGTTGTAAATAATAACATCTTGACCTCTCATGAAGTTCTATGAATGAGGCTGTGGTACTGCAAAAAGGGAAAAGGACCTTTGTTTAACAGTGGTTCCCAATGTGGGGCACATGCCTCACAGGGGACTTCAATTCCCAGAAGCTGATCAGTGCTTTGGGGAATTGATTCAGGCTTCTGGGATTTGAAGTCCAGAAACCAAAGGTTGGGAAACGCTGTTTTAGAATCACCTTTAATTTTTGAAACACATGTTTGGGACAGATTCCTTTCTTGCCAGTCCAAATGCCTACAAAAACAAAAGTGGAATTTATCAGTGGAAGTCCTCTTCCATAAAGTTAGGGGAAAGGGTAATTTGTGTTTGAAAACCTATGACTAATGTGTTGGATGCAGACTTAATCACACATAGAAGAGACCTGCTGAAACTAATTGGACCTATGGTAGTATACCTATCATATTAGTTTCAGCAGATCTTTTCTAACACAATTAGCAGCAGTGGTAGAGGCGGCAAAAACAGTAGAACCCGGAAGTGCCAAAATGTGGCAAAAAAAATAAATAAATCCAAAAGTGGAGCAAAAATGCTCCAAACACCCTCCCGTCACCATTGAAAACAGTGGAGACTGTAAAAACAGCTGGGTAAAAGGGTGCAATTGCACACAGCAGTGGCATGGAGATCGGCATTTTGGCACTTTTGGTTTCCACGATGGTGGGCACAATCGTGTTGTTGTTTTTTGGCTGCTTTGACAGCCTCCACTGCCATTTTTGAATTTTTGCCGAGTTTTCACACTTCTGGTGGAGGGGGGGGGGCTTCTGGCCCCGCGGAGTGTTGGTTGCAAATGCATGCTTTAGAGTGTGCTTCTGAGACATCACTCACATACAGCTCTCAAAGATTGTTGCAAAGTTTAAGTGACATTCTGGAAGATGTAGCATCGTCATGCATCTAGTTTCATTAGGAGCTCAAGTCCGGTGGCACAGATCTAGGTAGAGTTTTATGGTAAGAACAAACATTCTGGAGGGTACACAACAGCAAAACCAAATTAGAAGATGGAGGAAGGAGTTCACTGGATAAGGAACAACGTTAAAGGAAGATATTGCTGATGAACTCAAACCTCCCCTATGTCACTTGGAGGACCCTGAATTGGCTGAGGGTTGGAGTACCTAAATGCAAGACCAACATGCTCAATTGGGGGCTGCTGGAGGACACAGCATGCTGTGTGAATGTGGAGAGATACAAAATTATCTTATTTACTGGTCTGCTGATTACTGCCAGAAACATGCACCAATGAGGACATAGGTTTGGCCAATGACAAAGCCAAAAAAGTGGCTTCATTTTGACAGTCTAGGGTTTGATCAAGACATGAAAGAAGAAGAAGTAGCTCTATTGACTTTTTGGTGCTTTGAAAGGAAAACTGAAGTTGGCCATCACCTGGGTTGCCATGATTTATTTATCAGGAGCACAATATCTGCTTTTTCTAGTCGTAAAAGGTTACAGATGAGCTTAAAAAGTATTAATCTAACTGGAGTTAACTCCCAACCCTTCCTTCTTTGCATTTGCTCTTGCATTCACTCTTCTAACAATACTTCTGCCAGATTTTCATGTGATACAGCCTTTGTTCCTAATACAGTACTGCTTTGTTAATGTGCAGTACCACGCAAGTTCCCCTAGGCCACTCTGATAACTGATTGGCTGTTGGTTCAATGCTTGTCAAGGCACCCTATGGAAAATCTGTTATTTGTAGGAAAGGAAGAAATCAACCTTTTTAGGCACCACTATCTCCATGTAGATTGGATGTTTCAAGGTGGAGACGGTACAGAGAAATTGTCACATTGCATAGCATAGCATGGGCAGAAAGTAGCTTTTGCTTGTCTCAGTTTGCTTCTCCTTTTTGTTCTGCTAACAGGAAAATTCTACTGCAAACCTCACTACTGTTACAGACTTTCTGGTTATGCACAGAGGAAGAGACCAGCAGTGGGTCCTTTATCAGGAAAGGTATGTTGTTCTCCTATTTTTAACCAAAATTAATACACTTACCCATTTATTAGAAAACAGCTTCAGGTTTTTTGGATCAGGAAAGCTGTTCTTGTAAAAAAAAGGTAGGGTGAATTACACGTCTTTAACTTATCAGTTGAAGACTTTTGAATGCAATTCACGGTGGAAACCTTTACAAAGTGTTTTTGGAAATTGTTTTAAGCTTTACTCAATTAGTTAAGAACAGTGCCAGTCAAGAAAGATACAGTTGTGCTAATAGGTGTGTAGAAATGTGCATAATATATCATCAGGAATTTTGCATATTCAATATTTGATCTGTTATAAAATATACTAGAGATAAGCTCCCCCCCCCCCCCCAGGTGTATCCATATTCCTTCCATATGCTTTGGGATTTTGATCAGGGTTCTGTTTAATGAATCATTTAAAATTGAAAGCATGGTGGAGTAACTGTTGAAACATGAACCAAAGTTTAAAAAGTTGATTCTGTCGCTTCAAAATATATAGAATATTGAATTGACTGGGAGAAGACTGTAAAGTAGCAGATATTTATTTCACTTTTGCTGTTGTCTTTGTGCTATTTTTTTACATATAATGCTCTGTATTTCTTCAAGTGGCAGAATGGTATGTACCATAAACCTATGCTTACAAAATACTTCTGAATTCTCATTGCTTGGTTTCAAGTCATATATGTAATAGAATGTGTTCTAATAAATATTTATTCATTTATGCCTTGCCTTTTTTCACTGACCTAATAAAACCATTAAGCTGTACTTTAATAGAGTGATGACTGGTGTAGGGCTTGCGAGGTTGATTATATCCCTTCTCCAGGCCTGAAATTGGAGTAGGTAATCTATGGCTAAAGTCCAGAAGCTATCAGCAAATGAGCGATTTTAATAAGATTGATCAATCTTTCTCCCAATGGCAGGGAGAGAAGAAATAAAGAAATGTAAAAGAAAAGGCAGGAGAAGTAGCCCCACTTATTTTTGGTTTTGCCCACTTTGAGATTCGTGAGATCCCTACTCATTACTAGTATGGGGCACCTGGTCTATTATCCTTAAGAGAAGGTGGCCCTCAGCAGACAGAGCAGGTTTCATGCCACAGCCATAGCCTGTACAGTTGTACCTCGCTTAAAGAGCATAATGCGTTCCACAGGATTGTTCTTTAAGCAACTTTGCTCTTTAAGCGAAACACCATTGTAAGTGACCAATTGTGGAGGGGATTGCAAACACCGATTTATTTGTTAAGCAAGTTTTTGGTTGGTTTTATTTGTTAAGCTCTTTAAGCGAGTTACTCTTTAAGGGAGGCGCTCTTTATGCGAGGTTTGGCTGTACATGTTAATCATCCCAGAGAGCAGGATGTGTAATAGCTGAATATCAGGAAAAACGTCTTAATGGTTAGAGCAGTACGATAGTGGAACCAATTTACCCTGAGAAGTGGTGAATGCTTCAACACTAGAAGCAGACCCGTGCTGGCCATTTGAAACACAGGGACAAGTCCCAGTGTGCCCCAGTGACTAGTTCCCCTCAGAGGTGGACAGAAGTATGTCACCTGGTGGCTACAATCCATGATGTCATGCAGTACCCCCATAGGTGCTGCCCCCTCCCTCCCTGTCCAGCACCCTTTTAGCATACCCAGCACACCCCTGACTGGAAGCATTCAAGAGGAAATTGGACAACCATCTGTCAGATCTGCTTTGATTTGGATTCCTGCATTGAGCAGGTGGTTGTATTTGATGGCTTAAAAGGCCTCTTCCAAATCATTTATTCCACGAGTCTATGACTTTCTTATTTAAATAGAAATAAATAGCTGTTGGTTAATAATAACACTGCACAACAATGATTTTGCTACTGGGAATAACATATGTGATTTACATGATATTGAGCATGCTGATTCCAAATCTGAACTCAGAATTTGCCTATCACATACAGATTTTAAGTTATAGGTGTGCTATAGCTGTTCAAATGAGATTGGGTAACGTATTTTTACATGGAAACATTATAACAGTTGCAGCTACCACTGTGCCTGCTGCTGCCTCAACTGAATCATGTTTCCTAGTGGCATGCATGTTCCAGCTGACATCAAAAATAGGTATGTAAGGCGAGATGGACCATGGACTTGTCTCTAGTGGGAAACTATCTTATTGGATAGTACAGCTAGGCCATAGTGAATCTGTTTTGCGCTAAATATGAGTAGGTGTAGCTATATTTGTGGCAAATATACCCCACGAGATCAATACAAAAACCTAACCAAGAGGGTGAGATTTGCTAACTTAAGATCCTGACATCCTAAGCAGAATCGGACTTCAGATTTGGATTCAGTGCACTTGATTTAGTATAGGACACATGGATTAGACCAAGTAGCAGATAATATTTATTTATTTTTGTGATGCAATGTAATTCATGATAATACTGGACTGAGAATTATGTCTGTCTTTATTTACTTATGCTAATTTTGAGTCATATAAATTTAGAATTACATATTTCCTTATCTCTCCCCCCCCACCCCCCACAGGACAACAAAGGGACCCAGCCAGACACCATGGCTGCTGATGGTGCGGGACATGCCAACTCCATCTCGTCATCATCAGAGCGGACCCCAGGTAGCTCTGCTTCCTTGCTTGGCAGGGTGATGCAGTATTCACTCCGCCTCTTTGACAAAGTTAGGGTGGCAAGCCAGCTCCTTCAAGGCAAAGTCTCTTCAGCTGGGCAGCATATAGCCCAAAACCCTTTGGACTCCTTTTTTATGTGCCAATTGATGGCTTTTGGGGTCCCCTTTCTCTATGTCCAATCGGAGGTTCTTGTGCAGATAATGGGAGAGTTTTTAATCAGCACTGGGATATTAACACAGCAATAATTAACTATGAAACACTGTATAATTTGGGCAGAAGAGACATGGGGTTGATTTATTGATGGGAAGAAAAAACAATCCTTGTTATTAGGAAAATGGGGGCCTTCAAAATGATTTTGTCAATATTACTGTTCTGAATGTTGTTCTAGTGCAGGCAAACACAGACACTCAGTTCAAGATTTCCCAGGCATGAATCCAACCAATTGAGAAATTTGTCCTTACACAAAATAACACTGTTGAGTGTTCAAATGCAGCATTCTAATTGTTTGGGAGAATCAGTTAAACTGGATTTCTGTGTTCACCTGAACTTTTAACTGATATATCAAACTAATGTGGGATCTCAGTGGCAAACCATCAACATTTCATTGATACCTTCTACTATTGTTGCTATAGATTCCTTGGTGTCTTGTCTACAGCTAAGGGGAACCAGAGCTTTTAATTCTGGGTGATTGTTTTGGCGAGTTGTGATAGTCTGTGCCAAAACATAGCCTTTTTTCTGTCAGTAGTTGTGGAACAGAACTCAAGCCAAACTATATGCCATTGAGGGCATCCTGCCTGATCTTAAAACTTAGTCTCCTTCTCTGTACATGAGAGAGATTCAAAATGTGCCACGTGCTCTCTTCTTTGATCTGACTTTTCTCTTTGCCTCTTAGTAACCTGAGACAGAATTAGAATGGTTCTATGTTCTAGTCCTACAATATGACAAAATAAGCTGATTTAAAGTTTGTGGCAGAATGTATATAGTCGTAGTTGTATGAGAGAATCTGAATTGTTGCCTTTCCATTAATCATTTTAAAGATTTTGAGAACTATTCTCCCCCCCCCATTTCCCCCCCTTACTGGTACTGCATATGTATGGCTCCTTTTAGCCAAAACCAAAAGAAAAGATTTCACTTACCTCAATAAATATTTTTAAATAAGCAGGATTTTTAAATTGAAAATTTTGGCTTCTTAGAACCATCTGAAAGGAGATATTTTGCTCTAAAACTGAGGGTTCTATAGAAGCCAACTACAGGCAGATACAAAGGCTATCCCTTATTAAGCCTGTTACGTCAGTTATTGTATTTAATGGAAGCAAAAGCTACATATGACACCCATTGAATTGTTTCAGCAAAGATTGAAAATGGTTGTTTATGAAGTTTATTTTAGGATGTTAGATCTTTGCCTCTGTAATGAGCCTGTGATAATTTGTATGCATTGTTTTCAAGTAGACTACAATACATGCAGCTAATATGATTTAAAACAGCAATGTTGAAACTTCTATTTTTCATTTGCTTTTTTACCTTGTTACTATTGGTTTAATTTTAATGGCTGGTATTAGTTCCTGTTCCCTGCTGGTCAGGGCAAGAAGTAGACTTATTAATATTTGATGTCCCTCTGCTGAGGACTTGAATTTACATAGAGTAATTAATAAATGAAAAGGTATAGAAAATGAGTGCATTTTTTTTTGTAGGAAGCTTCTGGATATTCTCTTTGTATATTTATAATTTAAGATGTAGAGTCAAATATATTTTTGCCAGTATGTATGTGCTTGTGTGTATTTATTTGTGTTTGTAAAAATTATACTGCATCTCTTTATAAAACTAAACTATTGCAATAACTGAAGCATGCATTAATTCTGACCTTTGTAGTATGAAATCTCTATAAATTATAATGATAATGAAAGAGGGTGCTGGAAAAATATTTCAAAAAAGCCCTCACAGAAGTCAGCATTAGGCATTTTATTATTTTACATATTTTGAACTAAGATAATATTTGAGTTCCTAGATTCCAGTTCAGAGTGTTAAAGACCCTAAGTAGATTTCATAGGGTTTTCCAAACTCAGTTTAATTATTTTCAGGTTAAAACCAGATACTGGTATTTCATAATGCCTAAAATGATAGTGACTGAAGAGAGAGAAACAGGTTTTTAATAAAATGTGATTGCATTTGGTTTTCTGCACTTGAAATGCAGTCCTGGAACAAATAAAAACCTGTATATCTCACTGACCTGTGTTACGGCAACTTGCCCATTTCAAGTTGCTTCCTACTTGATACTGAATGAGTAGGCACATATTAAGCATTACACTGATTGTTTTCTCTATTTTTCAAGCAAATGTGCAACCAGTGTTTGCTTGTTCACTGTGGCTTTTTACACTTCTCCCTTCTCTTGAACGGTAGAGGAAGGTTTCTATATTTAGTGATTAGATTAAAAATCAGGAAACAGTAACCACTTTTCTAGGTGATAGTATTACTAGCCTTTCTGACATGTGTGACTCTTAATGCAGTTAGTGATCTGTGATTGTCCATATAACTATATATTCTATTTAAAAAGACACTGATCTTAGCATTTGTCCATTAGAGTAGGCTATACTTCCTCTGAAATATTGTTAAGGGGTTTTGCCACATACGGGTACTTGGTGAGTAGCTTTTGGTGTTGTTGATATTGCAAGAAGCTTCTTGCAGATTGTAAAAAGGTGCAACCTTCTGGTGAAAGGATGATGGAAGTTGTGACTGATGCATTTTATCCTTGAAATCTGGCACGCTTGTGACAGACTGTGTTTAAGTCCTTCTGTGTAATGTCTCTCTAGACATATTGTGTCAAACAATCTCTGCATTTGCCTGTGTAACACAGCCAATATATATGTAGGGAAGGGAATCTCACACTTTGCAGTGGTTCGATCTTGCAATAGTTGTAGGCTTAGGTTACAGGGAGTGTTTTTTCAATATATGTTTTTAAATATGTAGCTGTTGTTTGTTCTAATTATCTATAAAATGTTTTTGAATGTGTTACTCCTTCCATGAGTCCAATAGGATTGGAACAGTCTCTTGCTCTTAAAAGATTTATACTGTAGTTGGATTTCCCTTTCTAATTCAAACCATGACCATTTTTCATCGGTTAGAGTCCTGAAAAGTTATATACGGTAGCCTGAAGAATCACAATAACAAAAAGAAACTCATGTGGAAATTGAGTATTTGTACAGATACCTGTACTGTACTTCTTTTTGAGGGTGAGAAGTTTAACAGCATTTCCACTTAAAGATAGGTCTCTCCCTTAACAAATATGTCCTCAAAGAACTTAAGTTGTTTTCTCAGTTATGAGATGTCTTGAGGCATGATGCACCATAGATTGAGACTCCTGGATTTTTAGAAAGATTAAATGCTTTATAGTCAGAACTTGGTACTTGTAAACTGTATTTAGATGTTATTGTATCCACTGATGTCAACAAGGTTAAGGCATATTCAACCTCAGAATGGAAAGTATATAATACCACACATGAAACAGAATGTTGGTTTATGGGAATTCTGTAAGTCCTTCTTGTACTTAAAATTAGCACTTACAGGGTTTTCATAGCTGCTAAGAATGCATACTCATTTAGTAGAATATAAGCTGGACTTGCTTGTGTATGTGTGCATTTATTTTATAAAACATGGTAAGGGAATGTGTGAGTGCCTCCTTGATAAATGATTAGGGGAGCCATAAGATTACCTGTTCACTTTATGTACTCTGGGAATCTCTGTTTTTCATCATAAGGAGGTAGATCAGTGAATCCGCCCCAGCCCCCTTTGAATAAGAGAGCACTTCATATTTGTGTAAAAAGAAAAATTACACAGCACAACAACAATTTTGCTACTGGGAATAATACATGTGATTTATGATACCAAGTGTGCTGATTCCAAATATGAACTCAGAATTTGCCTATCATGTACAGATTTTAAGGTGTGTTATAGCTGTTCAAATGGTCAGAAATTGGATAATGTATTTTTACATGGAAACATTATAACAGTTGCAGCTATCACTATGCCTGCTGCTACCTCAGCTGAATCACATCCCCTGATGGCATAAATGTTCCAGCAGTGACTGGGCATGTCTGGGCAAGTCAGTGAGCTGACCTCAGAAATAGGTATATAAGGCGAGATGGACCAAGGGCTCATCTCTAGAGTGAAACCATCTTATTGGATACAGCTAGGCCATAGTGAGTCTGTTTTGAGCTAAAGATGAGTAGGCGCAGCTGTGTTAATAAACAGGATTTTTTTTGCTACATTTGTGGCAAATATACCCTATGTGATCAATGCAAAAACCTAACAAGAGGGTGAGATTTGCTAACTTAAGATCCTGACGTCGTAGGCAGACTCGGACTTCAGATTTGGATTCAGTGCACTTGATTTAGTATAGTACAGGATTAGACCAAGTAGCGGACAATATAATGTGTGATGCAGTGTTATCACAGAAATTAGGCTAATCTTTCTCACACTATTTTGCTTTGCATAATCAAAGCAACATGAGAAAAGTGCAACTTTTTTTTTTTTTGAAACAAGCTTCTCCTTCAAGCATAGTAAACTAGCTTGAGTCCTCTCCTACAGAGAGGAAAGTGGGGTAGAAACTTATGAAATAACTAACTAACTAGTGATCTTTGGGGTAGTGTTAAATTGGTCCTATTAAAACAGTCTGCTTATAAACCAGAATCTTTACTTGACTTTTTAGTCAGTCAAACTTGTGCTCTGGACTCTGAAATGGAATAATGATTTTTAAAATATTTCTGGGAACCTTACTTTGCTTCAGATTGAACCTTACCTTAGATTGAACAATGAGATTCCAGGAATCATGTCCTGTGGTGACCACAGTGGGTTCCAAACAGGTCCATTACCTTAACAGAAGTTTGGAAACATTTTAAATGTCAAAGGAGCCAATTAGAGATCCCTTCTGCTTCAAATACAGTATCTGTTTAAATAAGACACATGGAGAATTGGCCCTATCCCATACATTGTTGCCCATAGCAAATACTGGTAGTATACTGCTTAAATATGTGGAGTGTCACCATGTACATGCTTGTTAGTGATTTTGATAAAGAGAGCTATGGTGTTTGGCATTGCGCTGAGAAGATAAAAGTCATGATTATTCTTGACTGTGGTGCATGTATGTTGCATGAGTTAGAGTTAGATCCCATTTGTGTGGGAGAAAAGTCTTCCACAGCTTAGCTTGGAAGCTATTGTGAGAGGCTGTTCCTAGACCCTATCAAATTCCCCTTCAGTGTTCGTACTGGGCTTTTACGGTGGGATAGAAATGGATGTAAGTAACAGTCATGTCACAGGATACATTAATAGAGCAGTAGAAATGAATCAGAATATGGAGTATCAAGAGGAATGATGATGTATCCCTCCACATGATGTTGGACTGCACTCCTCATCACCGTCAGTCACTCAGTACGACAAGGAGACTTATAGTCCATTGACATCTGGAGGGCCACAAGTTCCATATCATTGGTTGAGGGATGTAGCAGATATACAAGAGAAAAATTTAAGAATTTCCACTTTCTAAAAACAGGAACAGAACTTAAGAATTGCTACAGTGGGAATTCTGGATAGAGAATGAAACATGCAAAATGAGTCAGATTATAGGAGACCCGCCATAAAATTCCGTTGAGAGCACTCTTTCCTAAGAGAAATAGACTTTCTTTTTCCCTTTCATCTTTTTTCCAGACCTTAGATGATAGTAACTTGCTTTGTTATTTGTATGTACTGTATAGCCATTTCCTGTAGGGTGATGTGAGTCATTCTGGGCATTTTCTTAAACATTATGCAATATTATTTATGTGTTGATATGAGAATACTGTACTTTAAATCTTGAAAAATATATATGGAGATTTCTTTTCTCCCAGCAATTAACTAGGGGGCTTTTATTTAACCACCTTTGGTTTTGAAATGCAGATCTGAGAAAAGGCAGCCACCTTGATATATATGCTGTGGTGTAGGGAAGAATGATTCCCATTTATTGTGCTCCAAAAAGCCTCACATCTCCAACTTGAGGTGCTGCACCTTACTTTGCCTTGTGTGTTTTTACATTTATTGTGGTGGTAAAACCGAATGTGTGCATGTGTGTCTGTGTGTATTAATATTCTGTATCTCTGGAACTCTTCTTGCTCTGAATATATATTTGTGCAAATGTTTCACTTAAAAAGGGAATAAATTCCAAACAATCTTCAGGTTTCTGAGTTTTTCTTTTGTGCTCCCTTCTTTATTTATCTCTTGTGATTCATGCTTGAAGACCTGGGATATGTTGATTTTCAAGAGAAGTGTTTCTACAGCTGACCCATTAGACTGAAGTGATACCTGAAATTTATTCTTAGATGTAAATTCCCCGAAGCCCTGATCAGTAGGTGTGCTGACTTGGGTTTCTGATAACTGAAGCCCAAGAACACCTGGAAGCCCAAGAGTGAGAAACCCTGTGCATAAAGTTTTAACATTTCCTCAGTTCTAGTGGCATTCCTGTGCATTATTCTCTCCCATAAAAAGTGGAGGCCAATGATGAGATCTTGAGTATTTATTTTAATTTGTAGTCATGGTTTCTCCCAGCGCTGCTAATTATGCTGTGATTTAGTCTATCCAGAGCAGTATAGGAAACAAGGCCCCTCACTGATGCGTCAAAATATCTGCAGGTAGACCAGAGTGCCAAAGCCTGCCTCAAGCAGGTTTTAAGAAACCATTTTAGGCCTTTACCATTATTTTTCTAAAAGACACACTATTGTCTTCTTGATATTTAGAGGCAATTTAATGTGAGATATCAAAAGCAAGATTATGCCCATTCTCTTCATCCTTGACTTCTATACATTTTGTGAAAGATGAAAAGTGGGTTCCCTCTTTGCTTCATAGCACACTTTGAAACTCTGTGTCTCTAGAAAAATATACAAGAAATGTTATTCTTCCGTTTGGTTGAATCACACTTCTGTCTCTGCATTTGCTTAGTGAGCATAACATAGTGAGAATATGGTGCTATAGAACCATCCAGAACTATGTTTTACTCATGTGGGCAAATCTGTGTTTTCCCCATGTTAAAACAGACATACTTTTTGTATAAAGCAAACTGGATTGAAGGAAAAGGGTTTTTGACAAAATCCTTGTCCAGACGTACTAATTTACAGACACTTTCTTTTGTGGAGGATCCTTTTAAAGTTCAGATCCCCATACTATTGTCTGAAGCAGCTATGGTCCAGAAACTGTCTATCACATAGATATGTTTGTCCTAACATGTTCTGCAATTTTTCACATATGGAGTTGAGCTGTACCAGATCTCCTCCATGTAAATATGGGTGTTTCTTTTTTAAAACCAATTTTAAAATTAACAATATTAGCAACAACAATATTAGAAATATTAATCAATACATAATTCATACATTTCTGTATCCTTTCTCTGTCCCACCTTCCCTTCTTTGCACAAAGTCACATCCAAAGTCTAAATTGTAAAGCTTTCTTGGATAAATTGTAATTATATTACAAGTATGTTATAAAATTCAATGAATCCCATGGGCTTCAGAGAGTGCCTTATTATGTAAATAATAAATGAGTGCCCATCTGTTGCAGAATAATCCAAGTATTTTATCCCTTTAGGTATATGAAGTTTTATTGGCTAATTTCCCTTACGGTGCTATCTTTTGTCTTACTCCAGAATACAATGTTGTGATTTAAGTTGTTGTTATGTGCCATCAAGTCAGATCTGACTTACAATGACCCTTTTAGGGGTTTCAAGGTAAGTGAGATATTTAAGAGATAGCTTTACCAGTTCCACTCCCCCAGTGGTTTTCAATGGCTAAGTGCGAATTTGAGCCCTGGCCTCCAGAATCCTAGTCTGTCACTCTAACCACTAGGTTGTTGTTCTTCTGTCATATTCGAATCTGAATATTGGTGATCATCATGGTGATGAGCTATGAAGAATATCCTGAGAATATAATGCAGTGGCCTTTCATCTGCCTTTTGCATTGCAGCATGATCCCCATACCACTGATCTAGTTCCACAAGTCACTTTCTGGTCCTGAGCCCTTTTGGCACGCAAAGTCATCAGTCCCAGGCCAGTATTGATGAAACTGCTGTCCTCCCTGTGGACTTCAGCACCCAAGACTATTAGTCCTCAGGGTGGTCAGGTTAGTTAACTACTGCCTGACACTCGGCATTGAGTTGTGGCAGTATGTTCTATTACCAAAGCAGGATAACCTGGCCATTTATATTCTTCTACTCTATACGTTCTTCTACCGAATAAAGTTTATCTTACAGTTAGTAAAATATGGTTGCTTCCAGGTTTTTTAGTAATCAACTGGTTTGTAATATTATTAATTTCTTTAAACACCTCTTCTCAAACCTGATCTGCTTGTTTGTAAAAACACCAAAGATGTGGAAATGATCAACTACCCTTATGGTCTCTCTGACACAAAGGTGACATTGCATAAATATTTCTTTTGTTCACCACCCGGTGAATAGTTTACTAAGGACTGTTGCTTGGTTTTCTAAATAATCAAATACTTGAATATGAGTTTTGACACATGGAAATCGAGAACCAAAGATACAAAGGTTGGACCATTGGGTCAAACCCCCTGTTTAATTTAGGAATTAAATCAAAGCAGATCTGACAGATGGTTGTCCAGTTTTCTCTTGAATGCCTCCAGCATTGGAGCAATTGCCACCTTCCAAGATAATTAATTCCATTGTCATACTGGTCTAACTGTTAAGATATTTTCTTTCCGATACAGTAATACTTCGGATAACGTTTACCTCGGATAATGCTAAAATCGCATAACGTTAAGTAATCTGGGGAGGAGAATTGGATCGAATAACGTTAAGGTCCTATGGGATGTATCGGATAACAACCGCTAAAGCCTGTGCGGTTACAATGTATCTCTATGGAGCTTTAACGTTATCCGATACATCCCATAGGATTTTAATATGCATCGGATAACACTAAAAATCGGATAACACCAAGACTTGTGGAACCAAGTTTTAGCGTTATCCGAGGTATTACTATATTCAGTTTATATCTTATTCCGCTTATACTTTGTATCTGGTTTTTTTGTAGTTTGAGCCCATTATTATTTGTCTCACACTCTGGGATGATAAGAACAGATCCTGCCACCTCTTTATGATTGTCTTTCAAGTATGTGAAACGTGTTATCATATTCCCCCTCATTCTCCTTTTTTCAAGGCTAGACATGCTTAGTTCTTTCAGTATCTCCTCATAAGATTTGGCTTCCAGCCCTCTGATATCATAGTTGCCCTCTTCTGAACTTGTTCAGCTAGTTGATATTCTTCAAGGCCTGTTTAAATTAATTATTCTATTACAAGTGTTGAACATGCTTCAGTTTCACTAGTTTATAAATTCAGAGACTGGGTATAGCAGAGTTTGAAGTTGAGACAGCATCAAGAACTTTTGATACACCTCCCTCCTGGGGTAAGTAATCATGTAAACCAGGGTTGGCCCATTCCTGTAATCATCTTAGCTTCTCTTGTTTGCCAGCAGTGGGCTTATAACAGAAATATGGTATACTGCTGTGAAATATGTTTTCTAATAAGCTTGCTTGTCTCCTAGAGAGTAGAGATCTCTTGTGGAATGTACACGGTCACAAATGCACATGGTCACATAGTAGAAGGACATTCAAAAGGAAAGCACATAATACAGAAGTATAATAAAATCTATATGTGACATAAATGTCTCATATTTGCTGACAGTCTTATAACTTGATTATTCTGTGCTGGTAAAAGTAGTGTTTGTGTACACAAATGTTCCTTTTACTTGCTAGTTCATCATTTCCCCCTTAGTTGGGCTTTGGCCCATTCTTTGAATCACAAGAAAATGAAAGTGACATTTCAAATAAGTTTGTTGACTTTTATGGAATTCAGTAATTTTTTTTAGTGTCTCTGCCAACCATACCAAGTGGAATTTTACGCACAGACTTTTTATTTTACTGCAGTTGCTCAACAAGTACAGTATGTTCCTGACTTAGTTTGAATTTATTTGTTGGTTTTTTAAATTGCTTCAATTTTCAAGGCTTGAAAGCTTCCAGAATACTTCTGATGTAAAATCTAGCCATTGTTTGGAAACCACTCAGGTTCAGGGAACTAAATATGGCAACTATTGAGGCCAAAACTGAATTGAACATGATCTGGTTATAATTATATAAATATAATTTAAGGATATGTGCAGCTGCCTTTGAGCTAGATTATTTGTCCAATATATTCAATATTTTCTCAGAATCAAAGCAACTCAGGTTACCATTGAAAATGAGTGGCACAAACATTTATGGGTTCTGCAGATGTATTGAGAGAAAAAGAATTGGGGAATGTTAATGTATGATTACAGACAAAGTGAAAAAGGCAGTAAAACGAGAAAAAGTTGAAGGAGGCATGAAAACAGAAAGACCAAATATGAGATGGGTTGGTTTCATGAAGGAAGCCATGGTGTTGGATTTGCAGGAACTGAGTCGGTCTGTTAATGATACGCTATTTTGGAGATCACTCATTCATATGGTCACCATAAGTCAGAGGTAACTTGATGGGACATAACAAGCAGTCAAGCAATAGCTCTCCCCAACAGAAGTCTTGAACTAGAATGTAGATTGTTGTGTGATTCTACAAGTTGTCTTGCACAGAACTGAGTATTCGCATAAGGGTCAGGCTTTACTTCATTCAGCAGTTTAGGCATCCAAATGTAAGGGACATTTGAAAGAGCCTGTAGAATATCAGATATTCAACAGTATGCCTTTGGGGTCAGGATGGTGTGGCTTTACTGCCTTGCATATCTTTTTCAACCTCCATAACTATCGCAACAAGAATGAATTGTGCAAAAGTACTAAATACATGTAAACTTAATTTGCATACATTCTGACTGCTTAATTTTACTGGTGCAGAGCTTTGTTTACGGAGACATAGTTTAATTACTTTCATAGTCTTTTGATACACCTGATATTAGGAGAAGTATCTTGCTAATACTTATCTCTTTCAAAAGGAGATGTGGGCAAATACTGTACATTAAAGAATCCCCCCATATTTATGCTACTTGCTATATGACTGAATTTGCATCAGCCTTGGTGGTGGTTTAGAACTTGAATTTACAACACAGAATCTGGCCAGTTCACTTTGTGGTGCTTTTATTAATTTCTCAGAGACTTGCTTTCTTTATCAGGGGTTATTGCAAATGGTTTTCACTTCAGGTACTGAGTATTAATTTCCTTTTCAAAAGAGAGAATTTTATTCCCAGTATCCAAGTATGTTAGATGTCACATGAGTTCAAAGTTGTCAACTACGGTAACTAGCAAGTCTAAGGTAAGCCAGTGTATTCTTAAGTTTAGCCTCTAACATACTTCCAAGGGGCTATGGTGGCTCAGTGGTTAAGAAGCTCGGCTTTTTAGCTGGAAGGCCACCAAGTCAGCAGTTCAAAACCCAGGAACTGCATGACATATTGAGTGCCTGTCTCTGTCCCTGCTCTTGGGAACATGAAAGGAGCCTCGTTTGGGCGTCCCCTGAGCGGAGTTTCTCCTGCAAAAATCCTTTCAACCCAGAATAATTTCTGACACAAAATTATTATTATATCATACTTCCACAATTGTAGAACAGATGAAATGCTAATACTGTATACCTTTGTAGGATAAGTAGGCAACCCAACTTTGCTTCAGGCATTATGAAGGAGAAAGAGATTATGAGTTGGAGGCAAACAGGTATTAGAAGTTGGAGGTCCAACCTCGGAGCTAGAGCAGTTAGCCTCTGTTAAAAGAATGCTATCTGCCACTATCAGGCTTCTGACTTTGTATGCTTGCTTAATTACTGTCTATCTCTCTTATAATTTCCACAGTAGTGGCTGGTTCACTGCAGCCCAGAGGTACTGAACAAGATTACAAGTCCTTGTTAGAAAGGAAATTGGTAGGCAAAATGGAATCGACAAATTCGCAATCACGTCTTTTTTCCTCCCTGTATTTAAACTACAGGAAGAGAGAGGCTTGTGTTTTAAATACAGGGAGGGGAAGAAAAAACAACAACCCTCTCTCTTCCTGTAGTTTAAATACAGGGAGGAAAAAAGAACTGTTTCTGTCTTTCTCTCCCTCCCTTTACCTCCCTGTATTTAAACTACAGGGAGAGAGAAAGAGAGAGATGTGATTGGTTCTCTAGAGAACCAATCACGTCTCTCTCCCCCTTCCCTGTAGTTTAAATACAGGGAGGGAAAGAGACAAGGAGGCTTTGCGACTGCAGTAGGGTCGGGGAAAGGCGGGTGTTTTTCCCTGACCCTACTGCAGTGGCAGAGACCGCTGCGGGTGGGGGGTGGATTGGGTAGTTCTACCCAAACCACCCCACACCCGCAGACCATTGTATCGGATAACTCTAAGAATCATTATCCAGAATTGTTATCCGATGCAAGATTTTTCCAAAAAACTTGCATCGTTATCCGATTCTAGCGTTATCCGATGCAGTCGTTATCCGGGGTATTACTATAATGCACTGCTGGGTTATGTAGAGGTGCATACACAAAACAACAAAATCTTTCCTACTCTATCTTTCTATCTGCATACTAGAAACAGTGAGATAAAGGAGTTAGATTCAGCCTGATATTTCAGGAAAGCAATCTTGCCTGTTTCCCATTAGATAGGTTCTCATACAAGGTTACCTTAGAGACAAGAGATTATTCTTTTTTCTCTAGGGATAATCTACAAGCAACCATCTTTGTTAAGCACTCAGGTAAAAGACCCTTTTTTGAACTACAATATCCTTTTCTGTCCAAAAGATAATGTGATTTCCTTTTTGGTCATCTTCAGAGTCGGGGTACACAAAAAGAGCCACAATCAGATGTAACCTGGTAGCAGCAACCTTGTGTTGCCAGTTAATCTTTCTCATACTAGGTCTGGCAAAAGGAACTGCAGAATGAACTCACCAAAAGGTGCCTTCATTTTGGTAGTTTCATATCTGACCTAGACACCAAAGAAGATCTTCAGACTCCAAGATCTGACAAGGAAGTGTGAGATGTCCTTTCTCCTGTCAGTCATCATCACATGCTTACAAGAGTTCAGTTACCATAATTCAACTTCTGTGCTTTCCTGGTAGGATGTGTCCAAAGAATGATGTTATCTCTGTCTCTGGCATTTCTGTTTGCCAAACAATTTGCTCAGTCCACCAATGAGTTTTGTTAACTTTCATTAAGCCCCTGGAATGTCACAGTGTGGTTTGGTCCATGTGTTGACTCAACTGGAGCCCTTGAGTCTTTAGTTTCTCTCAGTGAGGGAGTCAAAGGAAGGATCTACATCACATCCTAATAAAGGCCCAAATCTTGCCAGAGCTGACTGGACAAGAAGTGGCTGTCTTGTCCCTGATTATCTAGAGCTGTACAATGACCCATATCTGGAGGGCTCTTCTTTTGTGTCCTGATCCAACCCTGCATTCCCAAAATGAAGCCACTTCTCTTTGTCGTTACCTAATAAAGTACATGTTGCCAGGCATTTATCGGTGCATGTCTCTGGCAGTTATCAGCAGACCAGTAAATGAGCCGGACTCTGTGTCTCTTCACATTGACACCGTGCTCGCCAGCAGTTCCCACTTGAGCATGTTGGTCTTGCATTTAGGGCCTTCAATCCTCAGCCTATTCAGGGTCCTCAAAGTGATGTTGGGAAGATTGAGATGTTCAGCTATATCATCCTTTAATGATGTTTCTCGCCCAGTAAGCACCTTCCTCCATCTCCTAATTTGTTTTTGCTTTTGTGCACCCTCAGTAATATTTATTCTTGCCATAAAACTCTTCCTGGATCTGAGTCAGCAGACTTGAGGCTCATATCTGTTCAGAGGGTGTCAAGGGTCATTCTCTTGCTTAGTTCTCTCAGCATCCATTGCTTCTTCTTTCCTGATTTTCGGTGGAGCAATACCAACAAGGGGATATATCTTCTCAACTGATGTAGGTTTGAGGCATCCTTTCACTATACATATGGCTTCATTAACAGCAGTGTCAACTTGTTTTGCGTGTGTGGATGCACTCCATACTTGAGCAGCATACTCTGCTCAATAGATGTAGTCCCAGTCCTCAGCATGCCAAACCTCTGCACTAGATACTTTTCTAGCTCTTCCTGTGCATCTTCTCAAGTGTCTTCCTGCTCTTACTTTGAGGCCTATCCCACCAAGAACAAATGCTCCACATCTCCTTGGACCATCTCTACTAAGATCTCTTTTAATGCCCTCAGTTGAAAGGTGCCTACATTCGCTTTGTCATTTCCTAGTTCCCTCCATTGGTCATGTCTCTTCTCTGTTCTGGGCCAGTCATCTTGCCCTGCACCTGCTTCCAACTCAGCAAGCTTAGTCCATGAACCATGCTTGTGCTGGAGTCCCACAGCCTAATCCCCTCACAGTGTGCAATCTACCATGGCTTTTTGATGTGGTAATACAAATTAAACGAATAAACGAAAAAAGGCATTTTGTGTTAATGTGTCAGACACTGAATTCATGTATCAAAAATGAAACATTTAAAATAGCAATATAAATGCCTGGCAACATGTACCGTACTTTATTATGTCACCTTGTTTTGAAATCCAATGAAGTAGTTATCCAGATAGCAACATAGAACATTTTCCTTCATATTTAACAAGCCTGTTTTTCCTAATTGTTTTTGAAGTTACATCTTTTCTTCTTCACCACATGTTATGAAATGTCTTAAACTAGAGCCAATGATTTCTTCTTCCTAGAATGGTCAAAACTTCGTTCTGTAAATATATACTGTTGTCAGTGGTCCTATTTTTATGTGCTCTTGAAAGAAACCCACACATTTGTAATTGGGGATTTGCATTGTAGTTGAAATTTGGCAGGGTCATAACTGTTAATATAATCCTCAGATATACCCCACAATAACTGCCATCTTGGTTTTATTCTTAGGCTTCAAATTATGTAGTTTTCTTGATAGAAGCAGTTGTTAAAAATCCATGAGAATGTGAAACTGCAGTTTGTTTTTAAATGCCACGATCTTTCAAAGGGCATAATCCTTATTTTTGTCAGTGCTGTAGTTTCGTTGTGGCAACTGGTCAAAAGTACACAGCTGGATCCATGAACTAAATTCCTGATGGTAGTGTCCTTAAACTCTACCTGCCACACTTTTTTTTCATCTTCTTTTGTGTAGCACCTTGGTGTTCTTTTGTTCCTGAAAATTCATTCTGTGCTATCTATCTAAAGCAGGACTGATAGGTTAACTTCCCATGCATGTTTCCTGGTGTGTCATGCCTGCCATTGGATATTATTTCTGTAGATTTTGGCTGAAGTAATAAATTTTATTTTTGTGGAAGTAGATTTGTTATCTTCAAATGTCATGTTCCCCACACATAGGGACATCCATTGTTTTATGGACATGACAACAACAATGATAAGCAACATAAGAAAAGTAGTTGACAAACTAAACATGAAGATAAATAAACTCTGCTTACCCCCTTACTGTTTGTCAATATTAGATTTCATATGTAGGTCTAGCCTCGTTCCTGTTGATTTTGGGTGAAATTATGACAGAACTCTCCAGCAATTATATGAGGTTTTGACAGACTATCATTTTTCTCCTTGCAATTGACCTGTCAAACCACACATTCAAAAGATATTTTCAGCCAATCAGACCTTCCTCATTTGCATTCTTATCAGAAGATTTAACTAGGCTGAATTGTAGCACCCTGGTGGAAATGACAGCAAGTCATGCTCTGACTATGGTTACTTCACTAGTTGCATACGCATTTGGGCTCTCAATTCATAATCCCTTTCTTCTTCTTTTTCTCTAGCTCCTAATGTAAATGGCCTTGAGGAACCTAGTCTGGCCAAAAGACTGCGTGGCACTCCAGAACGGATTGAATTGGAGAACTACCGGCTCTCAGTACAACGTGAAGAAGAACTGGAGGAAGTCCCCGAGGAGACTTTGGCAGAGCACAACTTAAGCAGTGTGCTGGACAAAGGAACAGAAGAAGATGTGCCTAGCAGGTATTTTGTTTTTGGAGCTAATTGGTGTAATTAATAGACCTTGCTGTATGCCTTCTACAAAAGCTACACTAGGGATATGTGGACTCTTGAACGATTCTTCAGAACAATCAGCAAAAGTCCTAGTGTCCTTTACATTGGAGAGAACCCATATTTCTTCTTTATGGTCCCTGTGAATCCACACTACTGGGTTAAATTGCGCACATGTGCAGCCAACTTGGAATGTTACAGAGCTTTTTTTGAGTCTTAAGACTCTGCCTTATGTGCCTCATCAGTGCAGTCCTACATTAATTCCCCTGCTTGGGTTCCAACCGAGAAGCCATACAAATCCTTCCTCCTTCTCCCTTAGAGTCACTTTCAGTGGAGGCCATGTTAGAAACAGGACGTAGGGTATGCCTCATTGCAAAGATATTATCTAAATTGGGTGGCCAACCTTTTTGCACTGCAGGGCCTGATCATGCCCCTGAAACAGCTGAGTCGGCCTGACCACATATCCTGGAAGTGGAAGCGGACACATTTACAACTGACGTAAATGCACCCACTTCCTCGCTTACGTCAGCCATGGGGGCATTTGCACATACGTGGGCATGGATGTGTTTTGCGGCTGACATAAATGTGCCTGTTTCTTCCAGGTGTGGGGGAGACGGCAATGGGCTGGTTGGAATGGTGACCTGCGGGCCGTAGGTTGGGAACCTCTGGTCTAAATGCTTTCTTTTCCTCCCCACCATCACTTAGGAATATGGGCAAGAAGGAGGAGGTGCACTTAATGTTGGAATAGGAACTAAATCAATAAGTCATGTTTGGTGACCTTGATATCTGTGGCAAGGGCTGTATTTTCTTGTCTGTTTCTCTCTTTATCTCTCTTTATAAGAGCTGATACTTGTTTATTATATTTCTGTACAAATTAGAATATGTCCCAGGTTTTGAGCTCATACCTGTTTATATGTCTGCTCTTCATTTTACCTTTAAATGTCCTGTGCCCTTGAATGAGTTTCAGAGGCTGATATCAGAAAGGAGCCTAGATAAATAAGATAATGTGTCTCCAAACTATGTTGTTTCCAGAAACATGTTCACAACCTCAGAATTTATCACGCTGAGGCCTCTACAGATGAGGTGAAGATTTGAAACCCCCTTTCTGTTTTTTAACATGACAGCCAGTGTTAAGCTTCTGAGCAAAAGAGTACATAACTAAGCTTGAACTTGACACTTTCTGTTCAATTTCTAGCTCAAAATCATTCTTTCAAATCTGTTTTTTTCCATGCATGGAAAGATACTGGATCTCCATATTACTCCTCCTTTTCTTCCTGCAAAGTAGAAAAGAAACTTAGAAAAGCTGATTTCATTCTGAGCTGGAAAATGCCAGGAAAGCAAGGCTTTAAGCAGCTTCCCCTCACTTTTCTTCTACATTAGCACAGCCTAGTGAGTTTAAAACAAATCTGTTGAAGAAGAAACTAAGGGTTCCATTTAGCCAAGTCACTGTGAAGTTTGAGCTTATACTTTTGACAAGTGGTTGTGTTCTATTTATAAGTGGCGGTGAAGCTAAAAATGACTTCTTTACCACTCCTTTGAATGAAGCGATGCCAACATTCCTTTTTCCTCTATCTGACAAGCAATGTACTAAAGTCAAGAAAAGTTATTGAATAAGTCTCAGCACAAATATTTGGAAAAAGCATTCTTGGAAGTTGAGAAAATTGCAATTATCTTTTTTCTTGTCTAGATAAAACTCTCAAATGGATTGTGTGTTTGTTAAAATTGGCCATATTTTCACTTAATAGCCTTGTTTAAAAAAAGAAATTAAGGAGAAACTGTTTCCACATATAGATGAGTAGGTGAAAAATTGAAGGTTTTACGGTTTGTGGAAAAGTTATCCTTAATTGTACCAGCGCCAGTAAAAAAAAGATTCCTGATATGGAACAAATCAAGCTAAGATGGGGGGGATTAGTGTGAATACCTGCTGCTATGTACTTAACTAGAACTGGAAATATTTTGGTGAATTTTGTTTGATAAAAATGCAAAGAAAATCCAAAATGAAACAAAGGTCATTTCCTGATTTAAAAAAAAAGCCCACTCCACATAAAATGGGGAAAGAGGTGCAGAGATGGAGAAATTGCCCTCTAGACCTCCAGAGAGAGAGAGAGAAAGATATTTACATAATTTTTTAAAAAAATATTAAGGATGCCTGTGGAGCACATGCTAGTGGGTTGCAGTTATAAACCCTATTATACAAAGTAAGGTAAAGGCAAAGGTCGCCCTTGATCGAAAGCCAGTCTTCTCCAACTCTAGGGTTAAGTGCTCATCTCTGTGTATAGCCAAAGAGCCAGCACTGTCTGCGTCTTCAAACGTTTCCGTGCTTGTGTGGCAGGCAGACATGACTAGACACGAAATGCTGTTTACTTTCCCGTAGAAGTGGTACCATTATATAAAGTACAGCCTGTAATAGCACAATAGCAATCCTTTCAGGTATTTTTATTAAAATACAAAACACACACACACATACACACACACCCCAAATCACAACTACAGAAAAAACCCACAAAAATCTTAACAAAATTCCATATACAGTAGTACCTTGGTTTACGAATGTCTTGGGTAAAGTCATTTTCAGTTTACAGATGAAAATCCTTTGAAAATAATCCCTCAGTTTATGAATTTTTTTCGCAATACGAAGCAAGTTTCCCCAGGATTCATTGTATCTGGGAGATTCATAGCACCACCCCTGTGCGTGTTTTGACACAATACAAAAAGTCCCAGAGAACGCATTAAATTTGTAAACCGAGGTAACACTGTAACTACAATGTGCACCCACCACCAGTGGGACATTATAACCCTCAATTAACTACACTAGAATATCGGATAACATTATGACTTGGTTCCACAAGTCATGACATTATCCGATTTTTAGCGTTGTCCAATGCATGTATCGAACAACGCTAAACAAAAAAAGCCCTGACGTCAGGGACAAACCGTGCTGGGCTGCGCTGGGGTTCAGAAGAAGCCTACTGGACCCTTAGCGAGTGCTAAGGGTCCAGTAGGGTGGCGAGAATAGGCCCCTTGTCACGCGCCAGCAGGCGCCTCTTCTCCTGAGTTCGAACCCGCTGGGCTGCGCTAGGCTTCTTCCAAACCCCGTGCGGGCTGTGTTCGAAGCCTAGCGGCACCCAGGCTAGCTAGCCTTGGTGCTAGGCTTCGAACACAGCCTGGATGGGCTGTTGATGGAGCCTAGAGGTGCTCGGACTAGCTAGCCCAGGCGCCGCTAGGCTTCGTCCAGCAATTGCTCTGGCTGAACTAGGGTTGGGGGAAAGGCAGGCACCCATGTGCCTTTCCCCCGACCCTAGTTCAGTAGCAGTGATCCATCGCTGGGGGGGAGGGTGGATTGGGTAGATGTTCTACCCAATCCATACACACACCCCAGACGATTGTATCAGACAACGCTAAAAGAATCGTTATCCAATGCAAGTTTCCCCCAAAAAACTTGCATTGTTATCTGATTCTAGCGTTATCCGATGCAGTCGTTATCCGGGGTATTACTGTATTCTCAATATTACATTTTTTACATATCCTTTCATTCCAAAATGATAATACATTTTGCTCTGGCTTTCCTCTTTTCCTCTTCACTAACATATAGTCTAAAAATTGTCCCCATATTTCTGTAAAATCAGTGTTTTTTTTAACTGAATCCCTTTTTTAGCCTTGATGGCGCAGTGGTTAAATTATTGTACTGCAACCAAAATATTGTGAATTCAATCCTGATTAGGATTCAAGGTTGATTCAGCCTTCCATCCTTCCAAGGTTGGTAAAATTAGTACCCAGCATGCTGGGGGCAAAATGCTAATTAACTTATGAACCACCCAGAGGGTGAAAGCTCTATGGGGTGGTATATAAGTGTAATTGCTACTGCATTTTTACCTTTAAACTCATGTGTTAATTTATCATTTATAGCTGTGTTCCGTATCTCTTTATACCAGTCATCCAGTTCAAATTCCCATACTAATTTCCATTTTGTAACAATATTCAATCTCAAAGCTGTTACAAATCTAACAATCGACTCTTTCGTATTCCGTTCTATCTTTTAAATATTCATTAATAATGCTATTTTAGGACACATATATAATTTGTTCACATATCTGTTTTTGCCTTGTAGTAGCTCAGAATCTGAGATGGAGGAGGAAGATGAGGATGAGGGAGAGGAGGGCCAGCAACCAACCTCTGATCTGGGTGGTGTACCCTGGAAAGAGGCTGTGCGGATCCATGCTATGCTAAAGGGCAAGAGTGAGGAGGAGCTGGAAGCAAAGACAAATCATGATGATGAAGAGGAAGATGAGGAAGAAGATGAGGATGATGAAGAAGAGGAGGAGGAAGAGGAAGAAGAAGTTTCCAGTGAAGGTTAGTAATAGATATTTTTGTGTGCTTTTTTTCTGCTTATGTCTACTAGTGTTTATGTTCGCCATAAGTCATAGTAATGCAGAACAAATTATCTGATAAATGTAAAAATTCCCTTTTCATTCTGCTTTTCTCTCCCCACACATATACACACGAAATATAGTGGAACAGGGGTCAAATTAAAAACCTTTTAATAAGCAGTAGTACAAAAAGTAGTGGCTTTTGTTACAACTCTTCCTTGGGTTATATTTTGTCTACTCCAACTTCTGTAGTGTTTCTGATTTTCTTCTGGGGAAAAAAGTTACTTGGTTTTTATTCTTGAAATCAATTATATATCTGAAAATGAATGTGTTAGGTTTGGTTTAAGACAGATTTACAGATTTGTAATTTGAGGCCTTGGATATCGGTTGATTGTCGGAGTAGACAGTATTGGACTAGAACAGGATTCAGTAAACTTGGCTCGCCAGATGCTTTTGGACTTTAATGTCCAGAAGCCCTGATCAGCAGATCTATTGATCAAGGCTTCTGGGAACTGAAGTCCAAGAACACCTGGAGAGCCAAGTTTACTGACCCCTGGACTAGAAGAAGCAGTGTTCTAGGTTGCTATAAAGAAGCTTCCTGTGCCACCTCTGAGTTGGCTGCTAAATGGGATCAGTGAATTTCTTTGTTAGATCAGGCTAGTCTTCAGCATATCTAATGGCAGATTGATTCAGTCCATGGAGAAAATTCAGGAGTAGGGTAAGGAGCAGGCAAAAAGATGTCTTAAATTGGGCTTGGGAATTAAATATGGTGGACAGGTGCTGGCAAAACCTTTTAGCTATTGTTCTTTGAATGTCCAGAGGTAATTAGGCATGTGAGTATATAAATAGGTTTTCAAGCCATCGCATTGCAGTGATGTGGACTACTCAATAATTACAAACAGAAAATTCTTTGTCTTTGTTGTGAAGGTTTTCTTTTTCTCTGCATGATTTTGCACTTGGATCCTTATTTCTGCTCAGTTCTTTTATGGGTTTATTAGGCATGGTTTGAATAGAATGCAGGATATCTAAATGAGAGATTACTAGCTATGATAATGAGAAAATTGCAGCTTTTAAAGGTTATAGGTAGGTGCTGGCAACCATAGCTACATTAAGTCCTTTAAGAAAAGAGCCTATGTGATGCAGTGATTAAACTGTTGTACTGCAGCCAAAACTGCTGATGGTGTGAGTTCGATCCAGACCAAGGATCAAGGTTGATTCAGCCTTCCATCCTTCTGTGGTCAGTAAAAGGAGTACCTAGCTTATTTTGGGGGGGGGGGGAGGCTAAATACCCTGTGAAAACTTAGAGCTATGTGGTGGTATATAAGTGTAATTGCTATTGTGAAATATCAGTGTCAGCTAAGAATAATTAGGTATATGAGAGAGAAAGATTTATTTATTTATTTATTTATTTATTTATTAATCAATCAAATTTATATTCCGCCCTACTCGTACAAGCGACTCAGGGTGGAGCACAACCGGCATATGGTATACCACAAACACACTAAAAGAGCAATAAAAATTAAAACCCATTAAAAACAACCTCCCATTCCCTAGCCTAAAAGGAACCAGATAAAAGGAATGGGAGTCGGGATAGGAGGGTAGATGTAGGAGGTTAAATAAGCCAGCGGGGGGGGGGGGGGTGTCAGTAAACCATCACTACCCCACACATTCCCGCCAGCCAGGTTTTCAGGCCCTTCCTAAAAGCCAGTAACTCTGTCTGGAGGTGCAGCTCCAGAGGCAGGTGGTTCCACAGAGTCAGAGCGAACAGGGAGAAGGCCCTCTTTCTAGTGCCAGAGAGTCGAGCCTCTCTGGCAGATGGTACAACTAAGGCACCTCGCCGGTCCGCTCTGGTGGGACGGACAGATACCCTTGGGGAGATGTGGTCTCTCAAGTAACCTGGCCCACTACCATATAGGGCTTTAAGGGTAATGACCAGCATCTTGAATTGCACCCGGAGGCAAACTGGTAACCAGTGCAGCTCCCGAAGCAGAGGGTATGCATGAGAATAACTCCCACATCCCAGCACCACCCGGGCTGCCGCATTCTGGACCAGCTGCAGCCTTCGGATGGTCATCAAGGGCAGCCCCATGTAGAGCACATTGCAGTAGTTTAATCTGGAGGTGACCAGGGTGTGGGTGATCATGAGCAAGGAGTCCCTGTCAAGGAGTGGGCGCAACTGGCGAATTACATACAATTGTACAAAGGCCCTCCTGGCCACGGCTGCCACATGCTCATTGAGCAGGAGTCGTGAGTCCAGGAGGACCCCCAGATTGTGCACCAGATCTGTTTGAGGCAAACTAGCCCCATCCAGTACCAAAGATGGTAACTCCTGTGTTAACCCAGGAGCCCCAACCCACAACCACTCAGTCTTGCCAGGGTTCAGCTGTAACCCATTGTCCCCCATCCAGACCCTCACAGCCTCCAGGCACCTGGATAGGACTTTGACTGCATCACCAGGTTCCCCATTGGCTGAGATGTACAACTGTGTGTCATCTGCATACTGATGGTATTTTACCCCGTGGGAATGGATGATCTCACCCAGGGGCTTCATGTAGAGGCTTCAGGAATGGATGATCTCACCCAGGGGCTTCAGTTAAATAGGAGAGGCGAGAGAACCAAGCCCTGAGGCACCCCGTAACGGAGTGGCCTAGGGTTGATCCTCTCACTCTCCAACCACACCGACTGAGTCCAGCTCGTCAGAAAAGAGGCGAACCAGGCCAACACCGTGCCCTGGATCCCCAATCCTTGAAGCCATCCCAGAAGGATACCATGGTCGACGGTATCGAAAGCCGCTGAGAGATCAAGGAGAGCCAGGACAGTGGGATGGCCCCCGTCCCACTCACACCAGAGATCATCCACCAGTGCGACCAATGCAGTCTCAGTACCATATCCGGGCCTGAATCCTGACTGAAAAGGGTCCAAATAATCCGCTTCATCCAGGGTCTCCTGTAACTGTCACGCCACCACCTTTTCCAGCACCTTACCCAAGAATGGAAGGTTGGATACCAGGTGGTAATTAGATACCACTGTAGGGTCGAGCGATGGCTTTCTCAGGAGGGGCCGGACCAAAGCATGTTTTAAAGGGGGCGGGAAAAAAGCCTCCTGAAGTGAAGCATTTATAATTTCTCCGACCCAACCACTTGTGACCGTCCTGGCAGTTTTTGTTAGCCAGGCGGGACAGAGATCTAAAGGGCAGTCAGTGGCACGAACAGATCCCAAGAGCCTGTCCACTTCCTCAGGGACAACAAGGTCAAACCGATCCCAGATAAAAAGGCTAGACTGCACACTGGGTAACCCCAGTCCGTCATTGCCCATGCCAGGATTGAGCCCCAAGGGAATCCGAGCCATTTTCTCCATCAGATAATCCGCAAAAACCTCAGCAGACCCCTGCCAACCAGGACCAGCCACCTCCCTCCCAAGGAGAGACCTGGTCACACGAAACAGGGTAGCTGGACGATTATCCGCAGAGGCAATAAGGGAGGTGAAATATCGACGTTTCACCTCCCTCATCACCACTAGGTAGGCTTTAATAGCAGCTCTAACCAGTGATCGATCAGACTCACTCCGAGTTCTCACCCAGCAGCGCTTTCTCAATTATTGCAAGGTCTGGAAAACACTGTACAAACTTTAAAAGCTTTCTATACTATTAACTTTTGAAAGAAAGGGTTTGTGGATGAATAAGAATTTCAGCCTTCAAAATAGATCTTGATTATCTTTTCAAGATCTCTTGGGTGTAAACTATGTAATGTAATAGCTATTACATATCATGTAATGAATCTGGTAAGCCAGCTGTAATTATGCAGCTGTAGGAAACAGACAAAAGGTTTTGCTGTTGGACTGCATGGTATATTTCAGTGTGGAAAAGGTATAGCTCAAAGATGGTTGATCGTCTGCTTTCCGTTTCAGATACAGTTATAGACCTGTGGTTTATAGAAGGCTTTTACATCTTTCCGTTTAAATCTGTATGCCAGGAGAGAATTTAGTGGATGAACATTTTAGATCATTTTTAGCAATTAAAATTTTCTTATGAAGTAGCAAATTATTTGTGGCCTGATATATACAATGAATTGATTTTCCTACTGTAAAAAAAAAATTGGACAGTTTGGGGAAATGAGGAGACAATGGATAGACATGTTCATCATTATGTAGAACTGTACACAGATATTGCACAATTTCCTAAATGGAAGTAAAATCTGCGAGGGATCAGATTTCCACAAACCAGCTTTCCTCAATTTAATGCTCTCTAGATGTTTTGGACTGTGGTGACTTGGTGGTTAAGACGCTGAACTTGATGACTGGAAGGTTGGCAGGTCAGCAGTTTGAGACGCGAGAGCTGCATGACAGAGTGAGTTTCCATCTATGTCCCAGCTTCTGCCAACCTAGCAGTTTGAAAGCAAGAAATTGCAAGTAGATAAATAGGTACCACTTCGGTGGGAAGGTAAACAGTGTTCTGTCCATTCCAGACATGCCTACCACATGTCCATGGAAATGTCTCCAGATGCAGACAGCGCTGGCTCTGGCTAGAAACAGATGAGCACTGAACCCTAGAGTCATATACGACTGGCTTTCGAGCAAGGGGAACCTAGATATTTTGAACTACAGTTACCACTGCCATCTGGAGCCAATGTGCATTGTGATCTCAAACATCCAGGAAGCATTGGCTGGGAAAAGCTGACTCAAACCATCTCTGTGTTCTTCTCTCTGTCCTTGTCGTTTCCTTTCTTTCGCTCTCATTTCTGTCTCAATGCTGTTTGTTGGTATGTGATTCCCTCTGCTGTAGAGGGAGAGTATTACCCTTGGGAGAGAGAACTTCAGCAAGGCCTCTGGCTTGAACGTCTTTCAGATGAAGAGGACACGGGTACATTTAAAGGTACCCCTGCACCAAGACCATTTCTCCTAAGGAAGGCGGGAGGAACCTCGTTTTACAAAGAGCAGATCTCACACGATACAGCATTTTTCTAATTATTTGTATTTTTATGTTGTTGCTCTTATTCCTAGATTTGGGATAAATGGCACTTTGTAGATGTTCTTAATTTCTTGCAGTAAACTGTTTCAGATTAATTCAGATACTCAAGACAAAAATTATAATATATTACAATTTTTGTGACCAAACATAAACAGGTTTCTGCTGCCCATTTTTCTGTGCCAGCAAAAGATTAGACATAAGAAAGTTTCATTGTTACTCGCCTTTGAAATTAAGTGCTTTTTGCTGCAAAAAAAATTTCTCCCCAAATTTTTGTTACCCACTTCCATCCACTACGATATAGCAAAAACATTCCATGGGTTACTTTTGTTTTCTCCTGTTTTTATTATCAGTTGGCTGGATAGTGTTAGGCTACTTGACTGCAGAGCCATAGGTCAGGAGTATAATTCCTGGTTGTGCTTTTTTGAACGAAAGCCTGTCTGTGTAGCCATGGGCAAGTGGCATAGTCCCAGAGTCCACCAGAAGAAGAATTCACTTTTGAATACTCTATAGCAGTGGTGGTGAACCTATGGCATGCATGCCAGATGTGGTACTCCAAGCCCTCTGTTGGCACATATGCTGTCATCCAGTGGTGGGCATCAGCAGGTTTGCACCAGTTCACCAGAACCAGTAGGAGAAATTCTGGCTGGCTGTGCCCATCCAAGTTTTGAAATAAAGTAGTCCTAATTTGGGTGCAATGCAGGGCTTTCCCCTAGCCACAACCACCATACCATGCCCACAGTGTGGCAGTAATTTTTTTTGCAGCCCACCACTGCTGTCATCCCTGCATAGAGTTTGCCCTTCCACTCTGCCCAGCAGCCCAATGAGAACGCTTCCTCCCTCCTCCAGCACAGAGTTCACCCTGCCCCTCTGCTCAGCAGCCCAATGGGAGTGCTTCCTCCCTCCCCCAGCACAGAATTTGCCCTGCCCCTCTGTCCAGCAGCTGAATTGGAGCACTTCCTTCCTCTCCCTAGCACAGAGTTCACACTGCCTCTCTGTTTGGGCACTCAGTCTCTAATAGGTTCGCCATCACTGCTCTATAGCTAGTAAACTTCACTGTAAGCCAGAACTGAGTTAACAGCATATATTTAAAAAAACATGTTTTTCAATCCAAATAACGTGAGAATAACAGTTTTATTTGAGTAAGACAAATAATATTCTAATTTGTGTATTAGAATATTGGAAACCCTGTTGTTATTGGGGGGCGGGGGGGTAGCACTTTACCTTTAGTTTGAATTATTTTCATATAAATGAAGAGAGAACACAACAACAAAAATATGTCATTGAGTCAATTCTGATGCATATCAACCCCCCCTTCCCTCCTTAAAATGAGTTTTCTAGGCATAGAATAACCAGAAGTGGTTTACCATTCCCCTCTTGGGGGGGGGGGATCTTGGGACTGCTGTTTGCACAGCTGGTTCTTCTCTTAGGAGGCATAGAGGGACATCCAGCTCTGGTTCCATAGCAGGTATCTTAACTTAGTGAGTTATCCGGCCACAATAGATTGAATTGCCATTCTCAGTTAAAGTTCACTACGACTTCTTCCTTTTTAATAATAATAATAATAATAATAATAATAATAATAATAATAATAATAATAATAATAATAATAATAATAATAATAATAATAATAATAATAATAATAATGCTTTTGGAAAAATAGTTATAATTGGCTAAATGTTGGAGTGGGATAATATATTAAATACATACAGAATAAGGTTCTGGTCATCCGTGAGACCTGCTCTTTGGAAGCCTTGCCAAGTTTTAATTTTTTTATCACTCTCAAGACTTGCTGGTTGATACTTACCCTTCTAACCCTAAGGCTGTGTGAGGTGATGTAAATACTAACTCTACTTATCCAAGAGCTTGCATTCGACATCACATCGACATGCCAGCTGACAACACAAAATTTAGGATTCTTTATTCTTTCTTTAAAATGGACATTTTTCCTTTCGCAGTTAAGGGTGTCCCGGTGATATGTGTCCAAATAGAATGATACTTTCTGGAATGGGAAAAAAATATTGTATTGCTAATCAGAAATGGGAGGGGAGGCTAATTTTAAAGTTGGTCTCCATTTCAATTGCTATGCATGTTGAACTGCAGTTGGTTGTAGAATGTTTTTGGTAATCTAGTGTTGGAAGAAGAAAAAATAGCCACGATAATTCCTTGAGAAATGTTGTGCATCACAGAAGAATTTTTGACAGAATGTAACTTGTGCTGTTATGTGTGAGAAAGAAAATTGGGGAGGGGGGAAGAGAAAATATGCATGCAAGATCCTAAACTTTACCTCTCTTCTCTCATCAGCAAGTAACTTCTTTCATCTTTTCTTTCCCTCCATTCCTTTTCCTATGGTATGTGCTCCTTTTCTCTTTCTTCCCTGTTCTCGTTTGCCATCCTGTCATCATGATCCACCACTGGCCTTTGGTCTGCTAGCTGGAAATCTGAAGCTGCAGCAGATAGTAAATCCGGTTGATCCCCTGGAAATCTTGGCAGATGTGCATTGGACACACATCCGTCAGAAAGAGGAGGAGGAAAAAATGGCCCCTTCTTCTGTGTCCTCCACCTCCAGAGGTAAATAGGTCTCCTTCATTGACCTCCTTCAACACTAGGGTTTTGTTGTATCTTTAGGAAGGCCGATTCTCCTCCTTTGGAGTGTCTTAGTATGATTGTTGCTCATGTTAATTTCAAATAGGTCTTTCATCATTGGTTACAATTACTCTAACTTGCATCTTGGATCTTTATGACAGCTGTAGAGACTTCAGTTGGAAATCTGATGTGTTCTGTTCATTTTAGAGTAGCACAGTGCAAAATGTGTGGTGGGAATTTGGGAGGATTCAGAATAGAGTGATGAAAGTCCTCCTCCCTTTGTTTTCTTTTTGTATAAACCTTTTAAAATTGTTACTACGGAAATAAATATAACATTCAATTCATAAAATTATAGACCCAAAGGATGAGATCAAAAGAATGTCAGTGTATTATGATCAGTTGAGTCTTTCCATGTATCAGCATGTGTTGCAGGAGAAGCTATCCTATAATTTGAGTTGACATAGTATATAAACAGGTACTAGGTTTTGTAAAATGCTCTGCAATCAATAGTTATGTTCTAAGAGTCAAATGAATTTTGCTAACTGCAGTTTGTGGCATCATAGAAGTTAAAAAAGCTTACAAGGAATTTCATAGTGATTAATACATATAGGACAGTGACAGCCAACCTTGGCACTCCAGGTGTTCTTGGACTTCAATTACCAGAAGCTCAAGTCAGCACACCTGCTGATCAGGGCTTCTGGGAATTGAAGTTCAAGAACATCTGGAGTGCCAAGATTAGCCATTACTGCTATAGAACTAGTCTTGGTTAAGTTATTTCAGGCCTAAGTTCCTAAAGGATTTCCCTACAATAAATATGCAGTATATTACTTATCTGTTACAAGGAATCTTGTACTCAACTTGGAAAAGATAATTTTCAGATTGCAGTATCCAGAATACCCAAGTCAGCATGAGCTATAACCATAATGATAAGGCAGTTTTGGAAGATGCCGTTTCCTGGTTTAAATTTAGTTTCATAAACTCTGAATTTCCCTCTAGACAATGTTTCAGTTGCAACATTGCTTCCTTCCTTGCTTGTTTACTTATCTATTAATTTCATTTATAGATTCTGCCTTTCTTTCAGTGAGACCAAGGAAACACACATTAATCTTCTCCCTAGTCCATCCTCACAACAACCTGTAATGTTGTTAAGAGGATGTGGCTGGTGAGCAGCATAACTAAGTAGAGAATTCAACCCAAGACATCTTACTCTTAGTGTAATATTCTAACTACTACAACATGCTGGATTTTATGATAGATCATGTGTCTAGCAAACATATATTAGTATACTTTCGCTGACAAAAAAATCAGTCAAGATCTGCAGCTCCTGTTGGTCCATTGCTCATCTTCAAATTTACTAACATCCCTCATCTTTCCCTGTAAATGAAAATCTAACTTTCCCCACTGCTTGGTTCATTACTTAAAATAAATTTAAAATCTTGTGCTGTCTTTGCAATATAAGGGTTATCTCTTTTGTTGTTGTTGTTTAACTGTTCTTTGATGTTAGAGGATGCTAGTTTAAGTGCCTCCCCTTCAGTATAAGTGATTTCTTTGTATTACTGTTACATAAATACCCAAGCCCAGAATTTACTAATTTTATTAAGGTAGCACATTATTACTCTCTGGTCATACTCTTTGTCTGTTTTTATTCAACTGTTCTTTCACTCTTGTCTTCTAATTCTGAAAATTTATTTATTTATTTATTTATTTATTTAGATTTATATGCCCACATTTTTATACTTTTTCTGTTCCCTTCTTTTCACAATTTCCCTTTCCCCTCCCTCATGCGCATACATCAAACAACTTTTAGAAGTATAGATAATGGTATGTTCAAACAACTGTAGAAGAGTAGATAATGGTCTATTCTGTCAAATTTCTAGTAACCATTTTCTTCCCCAATTGGTTCCCCAAACTTAGCGCTTCCTCTCCCAATAATTTGATCTCTTCAATTTCCAGACAGCAATTAGAGATGTAAAATTTGCCGCATACTCCCCCTTCTGAAGCAAGTAGCAAGGGCCAGGCAGTTCTGGTACACTGCCGCACGCATCTGTGAGCTGGTTTTTGCAAGCAAATTCAAAGCGAGAGAAGTCTCGTTGATGATAATTTTCAAGACCGCTTGAAGATGAATTATTTGATTAAGCATATAAATGTGGGTCCTGTACCCCCACATTCAATATTGTGCCCATGTGGCTGGCCCATACATTTCAATAGTTCTTTGGGGGGGGACACTCTTTGTTGTTCCATTGTTCTGTTTGTACAAGGGATCCCACGTCTCGCTTCGTCCATCCTTTCTCATCAAATATGGGTACTCTCAATGTTCTCCCCTCCTGGTGGGGAGCAGGAAGAAACTGGCTTTGATAGTGCCCGGTACACAGCTGCCAGTCCAGTCCAACGGGAGAAAGGTATATGCAGAGGAACCACAGATCCAATATAGATTATCCAGAGTGATCCATAGTGTGAAAAGATCACAGGGATATCTCCAAATCCGAAGGGGGGGGGACTGAAAGGGTTAGCCGGTTCAACAGCAGCTGGGTTATGAAAGTCCTGAAATGTGCGATTGCAGACCAAACCAGATTCACCTATTAGACTCCACACAGAAATGTTGAATTCTTCTGATGGTAACTGTATAAAACAAAATGATCCTATTATCGCATGTTGGAGCATCCATCGGGAAGGATGTTCTTTCTCTCCCCAGGTGAAGTTTACACTGGTGTTGTCATTAATGAGGTTTATTGCCTTTGCTTCCAACAACCATTGCTCTCCAGTGATGGTCCCACCATAAACAAAATAGTTCTTTACTCCCAGATTGCCAGCAATTTGTTCTGCTAAGTCCACAAAAAGGTTCTTGCTAGTGTGTGTGTGTGTGTGGGGGGGGGGCTCTCTTATTGTTCCCATGTCTTTCCAAAACATAGAATGCATCCAGTTCTCCTGATATCTTACCGGGAGTCGATACTGTATTTGGAGATTCCAAAGGTAATGAGGGTGCCAGGATCCATTCCTTTCCAATAGATTTGGAGTCCAACGTTGTTCCCCCTTCTTCATCCGGGTAGCTTTCCACCTTGTGATGTCTGTGAGGGTGAAATTCACAGGGTTGCAGTTGCCCATCAAGCATTTAGTACTGCAGGTACCTTTAGTGAGCTGTGCTATCCCTCCTGCTGAATGCCAGTATGCCCATAAAATACAGAACCAAAAAATACAGAAATTGGAGTCAAAATCAGTGCATGCTGCCTGGTCTCCCACACACATGTACTTGTGTTTGTTGGCATAAAACCTTTCCCATATTAAACCACCACATCCTCCCCAGGGTGGAGGATTCATGTTAATGGCTGTACAAGGGTCAAAAGTCAATGACACTGTATTTGTATCCCATGGAATGCGACGACTGTCTAGGACCCTTCCTCTGAGGCCTTTAATATAGACATCCAGATGAGTGGGTTGTACAGTACTGGGATGGTAGCAAATAATTTTGTGTTGGGTGGAGTAGACCTGGTAAGTGATATTACCATGTTGACATAAGGAAATGTTCCCCTGGCATAGATAGTCTGAATGGTAAACCAAAGTCTGAGCTATCCTGGTGCCATCTAGGATAGCTGTAGTGCAATCCAGACACGCATGTAACGGAGATACCGGCAACTGTGGCATACTTCTATGAAGCCTGGGGGAACAAAAAGGCACACTTTCCAGACCACCCATAAATTTAATAAGTAGAAGGATGTAATGGTGGATGGGTTTGGCAGAAGGAAGAGAGAACTTTATTCTAATAATTCTGAGAAGGACACTTCAACTAAGATGCTGCTATGAAAAAGAGGAGTCTAAAAATGGGTGCCAGTTGTGTTTTGGACCAAACACTTATACCCAATTGTATTTAGTGATTCCTTGAACATTTGTTGTTTCCAAACACTTATACCCAATTATGTTTGGAGATCTCCTTTTTGTACAGAGGTGAGTTCATGCTGAAAGCCCACCGCAGACTGAAATGCTTATTTCCAATTGCATATCAGGATTCTGGTTCTTCAGCCCTTATGCGCAGATGAATCAAAGAAGAGAGAAGAGAATTTATTTCCAAAACAAATCAATTTATTATCAGCTGACACAAAAAGATTCTGGGTGCAACCTCTCACAAGGTAGTCACTTGTCAAGAGTGGCATACCAATATAGAAAATACCCACATTTTTATACCTTTTCTGTTCCCTTCTTTTCCCAATTTCCCCTTCCCCTCCCTCATGCGCACACATCAAATAACTTTTAGAAGTATACATAATGGCATATTCAAATAACATTAGAAAAGTAGATAATGGTCTATTCTGTCAAATTGCCAAGCTGTGGTGATTTCTAGTAACCATTTTCTTCCCTGATTGGTTCCCTGAGCTTAGTGCTTGCCTTCCCAAGTGTCACCAGGCAAGAAACCGAAAGTAGGGTGCGTGATTTAGTGCTATCTTTTACCATGGCCTAAAGAGTGAGATAGACCAGAGCTGAAAGAAGCTCTGAGTATTCCACCATTTTCCATTGCCTCCCTTAGGATCTCGGCCATAAAGCTGTATGGGGATGAGATGGATCAGTGAAATTGATATAGGGCTAATGAGCAACACAATCCGGGGGAGAGGGATTGTACAGGTTTCGTTTGTGTGTTTATCTAATTTACCCCTTGTCAAGGACAAGTTACCCATGTGAGCATATATAGCAAGTATTATGTGAACAAAGTGTTATGTGAATACTATGATTAGGATATAGATCTGTATATATAAAAGACTAATATATTTGTGGTTCATATAAAACTAATATAGGTATGATAGATATATAAAAAATACAATATCAAAATTACTCTCATCATTCCTCTCTTAAACCCCAAAGGATTCTGAGAAAGGAATACTCTCAGAATCTTTATAGGATATCTAACAACAAAGAGGAGAAATCCTAAATTATCTGCTTTAGGATAATCACTTTAGCAGTTTCTCTTGTCTTTCTAAGATCAGCCCCCATCACCAGCATACCTTTGACTATACTAATGACTAAAGACCGAATTATAGGACTAAAAGAAGGCAGTAGCAAAAATCCCTGAAGAATAAGGCCAAGTATTAAAAGAATCCTCTTCCAGGTTCCAAAAAGGCCGGTAAACCAACTGGTATCCCAGAATCCCCAGTTCATGTTTGATTGGGTACATATGCGAGTTTCCTAATTCTCTCCGTGATCTCCTGGATGGCTTGTCCAGTCTCTTCAATTTCCAGACAGCAGTTAGAGATAAGACTGATGGTATCTGGCAGAAGAATTTGTTTCCTTATAACAGTGTATAGGAACATGTAAGATGCTGTTATTGACAAAAGTAGAGCCAAGTATTCCAAAATATATAGCCTGTGTGTTTTGCCAGCATTGTTCAGGGGACCAGTGGAGGAAAGAAAAACATTCCATATAGATGGTACAAACAAAAAAATTGAACTGTTGGGGGATCCATGGCTACCCACATGGGTTAAATTTGTACCGGTGCAGCCATTTAGAAGGATCTACAGCGTCTGTCATTGGTTCTTCTGAAATGAACTGGATGGGATTCTTCACATTGCACTCCTCCCATTTCCACTTAAAGTATGGAGTCCATGCTGCTGAATTCTGGACACATAAGAGTGGGGCTCTCGGGACAATGGGACTGGGGAGCTTCCCTGCTTGTCCCAGAGTTACAAGGGCCCATACCGATAGAATCATAAAAACGTAACTCATTCCTTGGGGGGGGGGGGGAAGCAGGCAACATGTGAAAAATAGCAGATAATGATAACCACATTGCTCAGGAGCAGAAAGATAGCAAGGATAAGCAAAGAATATTCATAAAATTCGTCAGTCATCTCTCCAGTCCCCCAATGCGCGTAGGAGAATTGCTGCTTCCAATATAGGCAAAGTTTAATTGTTCACCAAACTCTGGTGGCAAGTTGCAATAAAGAAGAGTGGATTGTCCCATTGCCAGAGCAATAGTTGGCTCCCAGAACCCTGGCTTTTGCAGCGGGAAATTTTAAATCGAAGCGGGCCAAGCTGCTCACAGGACCAGGATTCAGTTGGCAGATCAATGGGCTTTAGGCAAGACATGTGGATCCAAGCCCTTGTTCCCTCGACTTTGCCACTGTTGGGGTGCTTATCAATACCTGGAGAGGTCTCAGCTACCAGGGTTCAGTACAATTATTTGGAAGCTCTTTAACTAGTACCCAATCACCAGGTTGAATTGTGACAGGCAAATCAGGGTGCATCAGAAGGGCTTCTTTGACCTGAAGAACGGAAGCAGAAAGATTTTCTGCAAGCTTTTTGAAATACATTGGCATTGTACCAATTAGCTTAGGTATTTCTGAAGTCATGAATGGCCTCCCATATATGAATTCAAAGAGACTGAGCCCAAGACATACAGGGGAGGGCCCCCAAGATGCGGACAAGGGCAAGTGGGAGAACATTTGACCATTTCAAATTGGTTTCCTGACAGAGTTTTACAATGTTAGTTTTCAGTGTCTGATTCATATGTTCCACCTTCCTGGACACCTCCAGGCAGTAGGTGGAATGTAAGAACCATAGGATACATAGTACAGTGGAACCTCGGATAACAATTACATCGGATAGCACTAAAATCAGATAATGATGCAAAATTTTGGCAAAATTTTTGCATCAGATAACGATATTTTAGCGTTATCCGAGGTAGTCGTTGATAACAGCGGGGTGGTTGGGAAAACAACCGGGGGCTCCCCGTTCAGCTTCCCAGCCAAGCTGCCGCTACGCCCTTCACAGTGGCAGCATTTTTGGAAAGCTGATCGGGGGCACTGCCTGCTTGAGCAGGGTGGGCAGGCAAATCCATCTCACTTACAGCACTGGCTTCCCTTTGGCTAGAGAAGCGCTTTTGAAAAGCACTTCTCTGGCCAAAGGGAAACCAGTGCTGTTAGCAAGACTGTTTTGCCTGCCCACAGGGATGTGTGTGTGTAGGCGAATCCGTCTCACTTTCTGCTTCCCAACCACACCGCCCCTGCGAAGTGTGCAGTGGCCGTCTCCTTCCCAGCCACACCGCCGCTGCGAAACATGCAGCACTGGCATGTTTGAGGAGGAGAACAGGGAGCTCCCTGTCTCCTTCCCAGACAAGCTAGCAGTCCAACGCTCAGACTACCAGTTTAGTTGGGGAGGAGACCAGGCGCACGCGCCCTCACCCCAACCAAACTGGCACTTGGCTCTATCCGCCTGCCTCTTTGGAAAGGGCAGCGGAGATTCCATGCATGGAATCTCCGCTGCCCTTTCCAAAGAGGCAGGTGGATCAACCCCGTTCCCTTTTCTCTTCGGAAAAGAAACCAGGGTGTGGGTGTAACGTTATGCAATGTGTGCATCGCACAATGTTAAAAACCAGATAACACTGAGACTTGTGGAACCAAGTCTTAGCATTATCCGAAGTATCACTGTAGTTTACAAACATTTTGAACTACTTGTGACACAAAAAAGGGTCCGTTGTCACTTTCTAGCCTCCAGGGCACAGAAAACCAGGATATAATTTCTTCCACGACAGCATTGACAACTTATCTGGTAGTTTGGGTTCTGTTGAGGAATACCTCAGGCCACCCACAAATCAACAAAAACTAGGAGGTTGTATTTTGCCCTTTGTTCGGGCATTTCAGGAAAATCCACTTGCCACGCTTCCTCTGAATATTGGTCAGTTCGAAGTCTTCCTTTTTTCCCCAGCCTGTACCTCCTCTGTTGGGGTTGTTTCTTTGGCAGAGAACACAAGATTTAACCACCTGACAACAAGCATTCTTCAATTTCCAGTTGGCATATCTCTTTCTCATCCATCGATAAAGAGAATTGCCACCCATGTGAGTACTATAACACATTTGGGTAATCACTTGATGAATCAAGGCCCAGGATAGTTGAACCCTGTCTCCCACAACCCACTAACCATTATTCCAATGTCCCTGTGAGTTCAAACGATCCCATTCACTGTGCAACTCAAGGGGTGACATGGTAGGTTGGACAGGAATTAAGCCCTCAACTTGGGAGGGGGCTTGTCCTCTTTTCTGTGGTACATATGCGCCGCTTGCCTGGCACTGCAATCCACTAGACCAGGGATCTGCAAACTTGGCTCTCCAGGTGTTCTTGGACTTCAATTACCAGAAGCCCAAGTCATTATGCCTGCTGATCAGGACTTCTGGGAATTGAAGTCCAAGAACATCTGGAGAGCCAAGTTTGCTGATCCCTGCACTAGACAGTTGCTCCGGGTCACAATCTTCCCTGTAGAGTAAACCGCAGCTGCTATTAATGCCTCTAATTCTGCCGCTTGGGCAGAACAGGTAGAGAGGAGGGGACGCTGTAAGAGCAGCCCTTGTTCATTTACCATAGTGAACCCAGAGTAACAGAGACCGTCTATGACAAATGATGATCCATTGGTCCATAGAGAAAAATCTGGGTTCAGGAAGGGTTCACTGGTCAAATTGGGACGAATCCCCACAACCTCAGTGAGAACCTGTAAACAATTGTGAATATCGGGGAAAGGGAGCAAAGTAGCAGGGTTGAGACAAGTTGATTTCACAAGAGATACAGTATCATTTTCTATCAGGATGGAGGCATATTTTGCAAGGCGAGCTGACGTCGCCCAAGCTGCTAATTTTTCCTCTAGCAAGGTGGAAACTGAATGGGGGATGAGTGTGGATCCCGCTGACAGTTTAAAGTCTCTTCCACAAGTACCGCAGGAGAGGCAATCACTCTTAAACAGCCGGGCGGCCCTTTTACTGGCACATCAAGACATTTTGATAGATAGGCTACTGGCAATTGAGTGGGACCAATTGTTTGGGCAAGCACTCCTGGAGCAACACTCTGTTTTTCATGGACAAAAAGATCAAAGGGGTGTGTGCGATAAGGGAAGGGCCATGGAGTTAGCTAAAGCAGTATGAATATCAGGCCAAATTCATTGATACTCCCCCGTCCACTCCCAAGGTGCATTTTGGGCAGTGAATGAGAAAAGAGGTTTGGCCAGCACTTAATACCCCATGATCCAATTTCTTCCATACCCCGTTAACCCAAGAGAGGAACAGAGTTCCTTTACATTCTTTGGTGGGTTAAGGTCATTCAGAGCCTGAATACAAGAGGGATGAAGGTATCTAGTACCTGAATCTAAAACATATCCCAAATACTGGACCTTTTGGGAAACCCATTGAATCTTTTTCTTAGCTATGGTGTAGCCGCAGGAAGCAAGGAAATTAAGAAGAGCAACAGATTGATCAGAGACTTGGCTAGCAGATACATTAGCTATCAACAGATCATCAACGTATTGCAGGATGGTTACCCCTTTGGGGGTGAATCACGATAGGTTGTTAGTGAGTCTCTGGACAAACACGGTGGGCAAATTGGAGTACCCTCTGTGGCAATCTGCACCATCCATACTGGTTTTTCGTTTCCATGTTAGAATCCTGCCACTCAAAAGCAAAGATTGGATAGGATTCCTGTGCTAGGGGGACACAAAAGAACACGTCCTTCAGATCCAGAACCATGTACCAAAGCTGAGAATGAATTAAGGTTGTGAATATGGTATAAGGATTGGCTACTGTGGGGTGGAGGAACAAAGTTCTAGAGTTAACCTCTCTTAGATCATGAACAAACTACCACAATCCATCTGATTTTTGAACTAGTAAAATGGGGGTGTTCCAAGGGGAAGCGATTTCAGTAAGAAGACCAGCTGCAAGAAAGGACCAGAGAAGAGGCAAACGTCCCTGCCTAGCTTCAGGTTTTAAGAGCTACTGCTTGATAGATAAGGGGGAAACATCTGTTTTTAGTGGTACTCTATGGGAAACGGCAAACTGAGCCAAGCCAGGTTTTCCCTCGTGACCACTCCACAGGGTCTACCTGGAACCAACAGGGAGGTTCTGTCAGAGACTTTGCAGGTGGGACTTCCAAATAGCAAAGGTGCGCAGTTTAGGAGGGAATGACAAATACCATCAGGATGACAGTGTATGATGACTTTCAGTTTACATAACAAATCTCAGGGCATTTGGGCAGAATCAAGAAGGAGTGCGAAAGTCGAGGGGTGACGGGAATTGGGGATGTGACAGGAGCAGAGCCAGCCTGACCATCTAGCCCTACTATTGGTGTTATTAGGGAACGTAAGAGGGGTACAGATTTGGTTGGTTCTCTGAGAACACTATAAGCGGCTCTCGTGTCCACAAGAAAAGAGCACAACTGACCCCCAATTGAAAATTTCACCAGAGGTTCAGGAGTCGGGAACAAAACACCTCTAGGACTCTGTCAATTTCCCTGAGAAATTATCATGAAGGATATCGACACTAAGGACAGGCAGACTTCCAGTTTCCTACTCTCTGGCAATAAGCACAAACATCAGCAGGAAGAGGGCCAGTACGTTGAGAAGACAACTGAAATGGGAGGGAGGATGGCTGAAATGACTGGAATCGGGTTGTTTGCTGCGTGGGCAGCTGATGATGGACAGGCTGAAGTGCTGCAGCTAACAAAACAGCCTTTTTCTGCATATTTTGCTTTCCCCTGAAAAGCTATTTGAATTAGGGTTTCAAAGGGTTGAACGGAGGTACCATTGAGCCTCTGAAGTTTCTTCCAAATGTCTGGAGCAGTTTTTATTGCAGCTTCATTCCCCACAGCCTCAAGGTCCAGATCAGTAAATTGTCTGTATGTGTCTTTTAGACGTGTGAGAAAACAAGTCAGGGATTCGGTGGTGGTCTGCAAAGTTTCATAGACCTGATGGAAGTTAATTGTCGTAGGGACACCTCTTTTGAGGCTGTCTAAAATAGCCACACAAGCTGCTTCTATAAGGAGGATTCCCTGAGGAGTATTTGGATCAATTGCAATTTGGGGGCGGGGAGCTAAGAAGAACAGCTGACTCTGGATATTCATTTAGGCTTCCTGGCGAGCATTGGCAAGACGTTCAGTCCTCCAAGTGGAATAAGTTTTGTATGCAGTTTTAAGAACCTGCCTTTTTTCATCTTCCCCAGATAAAAACATCAGTAAGTTGAATAAATCTGGAATGTTAGAATGATGCATAGAGATAATGTGACTAAACAAATCCACATACTTTTGTGGGCTCTTTCTGTAAGGGGATAATCTCTGTTTCCAATTGAAGAGATCAGATGTCAAAAATGGGGTGTGTACAAGAACAAGTGAGGTGCCTAACGGTATTTCCCACAATGGGCACAGAAGGGAGGGGGAAGTGGGAAGACAACAGGGTCCCTTTTTCTTATTCTGCCTAGAAGAGGTTCTCATTGGGTCAGTTTCTATGGGAATAGGCTCCTTCAAACTACTGTCTCCTTTTGAACTCTCACTAGCTTCAAGAGTAAGCAAGGATGAAGCATGGAAAAGCACTGGCGGATTTTTCTCAAATGAGACAAACAGAGAATTTATTTATTTTTTAAATTTGGTTCGACTTTTTTCACTGCCCCCTTCCCGAGGTGACTCCGGGTGGCTTACAGTCTAACCAGTAAGAATACTAAAATATAAAAGTATCCCCACAATAACAATTAAAATCATAAAAGCATTAAAAACCATTAAAATACCCCTCCACATTCACAACAGTTAAAAAACTAAAACCCAATGGCCATTCATTTGAATCAGGGGGAGGGGGGGGCTTCACAGGCCGCACCCTACACCAGCTGGGCCAGCCAAGTTTTGAGGCCTTTTCTAAAGGCTAATAACATTGACTGGAGGCGTAGCTTGATCGGTAGGAGGTTCCACAGGACCAGAGCAGATACCGAAAAGGCCCTCCGTCTAGTGCTGGAGAGGTGAGCTTCTCTAGCTGTTGGTACCATTCAGAACCCCCTCCGTTCTCCTCTGGTGGGCTGGGCAGAAATCCTTGGGGTGATGCGGTCTCTTAAGTAACCTGGTCCACTACCATGCAGGACTTTAAAGGTAATAACCAGCACCTTGAATTGTACCCGGAGGCACACCGGCAGCCAATGCTGCTCCTGCAACAAGGGTGAGGCATGGGCATAATGCCCACACCCCATCACCATGTGGGCCACCGCATTTTGAACCAGTTGCAGCCTCCGAATAGTCATCAAAGACAGCCCCATGTACAGCATGTTACAGTAATCTAGTCTGGAGGTGACCAGTGCATGAGTGAACATAAGCAAGGAGTCCTGGTCCAGGAACAGGCGTATTTGGCGAATCACTCAAAGTTGAGCAAAAGCCCTCCTGGCCATGAAACTGAGAGCAGGATCTTGTTTCTCAGAAGGGGAAGGAATGGGAAAGAGGAGCTAGGGAGGAGGAGGTTAGGCAAACTGGAATTCAGCATGAAAGAGCGGGTTATAACAATCTTGGGGTCAGAACTACTAAGTGGTTTAAGGAAAGTTAAGGAAATTAGTGGAGGTGTATATGGGCACAGGTGGAAAAGCAGGTACAGATGATAATGTAGATAGGGGAGAAGTTGCTATGGATGCAAGGGACAAGGTTGCGGCAGAAAAGGTCAACGGGGGAGAAGGAATAACGGAAGGCAAGGGGGCAGAATTTGTGATGATGGGGGTGAAAGGAAGGGATCAAAACAGGAGGAGAAGGGCTCCGAGAAGTTGTTGAAGAAGCCAAAATGGCCAATGTAGACAGAAGGGGGGTGTCTGAGGATGGAACAGAGTCAGGAGAAGAAAAGGGAGAAGGGGCAGTCGGGTCAAGGGGACAGTGAGATTTGTTAAACTATAGGCTGGAGGGAATTCCTCCTCCTCTTCAACAGTCTGAATTGTTCCCAGGGCTACTGCGGGGTAAAGAGATTTAGGGTGTCCCTCAGGAATCGCCGGGAAAGCCCCTCTTTAGTTGTGGAAGACAGTAATTCTAGACATTCCTGTAGTCGTCTCAAAAGGAATTTGTTATCTCCGGAAAAGAGGGAAGACATTGAGAACATAGTTCTAGTTCTGTACTAAGATTAAGGAACATAACCATATACGTAGGTCCATTCCTCATCTTTAAAGTTAGAATCGAGGATGGCAGCCAAATGTTGAATTCAGATATCTAAAGTACCTTCAGTGGGGCACCAGTGTAGATCTGGGCCAAAGTAATAGGTGGGCCAGATCGAAGTACAAAGATGGATAAGGGTTTTTTTTTTTTGTGAATTTTGATTGGTTAGGAAGTCGCAAGGGCATGAAATTGTCTAACACACACTGAAGTGGTGGAGGACAGGCTGCCTGGCGGACAGTCGTCCATGGGGTCGCAAAAGGTCGGAATCGACTGTGCGACTAAACAACCAAAGCTTCCCTTGACAAGTTCCCATATTTCCAAATTACACAAGGGATTAGCCAGGCAGGTTTCTTGGCCCCAACCTTTTTCAGACTGTATTAATAAAAATAAAAGGAAAGTCAGGGATGGCCAGACCCCATGCCACAAATGGCTATCCGACAAAGTCCCAATTCTATTCAACCCTAGCTATTTCCTATCCAAACGAACAAACTCCTTCCCCTTTTCCCTTGTACACAAATACATGGGGTTTATACGGGCACCCTTAAAGACAGAGGTTGCAGATTCTCTGTCATTTGGTTATTTTGTTGTTCAGTCGCTCAGTCGATTCCAACCCTTTGCGAGCCTATGGACCATTGTCCTCCAGGCACCTCTATCTTCCTAGGGACATGCAAGCTTCTTCATTCAAAAGGGAAACAATCACACCCCTTTTCCTGAAGTCTGATAAAGTAATACCTCATATAACATTAGTATCGAATAACACGAAAATCGCATAACATTAAGGAATCTGGGGGGAATAATTGCATCGGATAACATTAAGATCCTATGGGATGCTTCAGATAACAACCGCTAAAGCCTGTGTGGTTACAATGTATCTCTATGGATCCCATAGGACTTTAACATGCATCAGATAGCACTAAAAATCGTATAACACCAAGACTTGTGGAACCAGGTTTTAGTGTTATCTGAGGTTTTACTGTACTCACCATGACACATGTAGGTTTGAACATGGAAGAAAACAGCATCCATTTTTTCTGGCAGCCTGATCAGAACTGTTCCTTGGTAGTCAAATCCAATAAGTCAGAATCGTTCGAAACCTGGCTGGAAAAAGGTCTGTCTTCCCCACTGACAAAAAAATGAAAAAAGAGGACAGGAGGAGCGCACTTAGACAGTTCCTTATTCAAAGGGCCAGATTTGGCTTTTCCTCAGCGTTGGCAGTTCCCAAGCTTGTAGATGATTGATAATCCATCAGTGTCCTGGGTTTCGGCATCAGAATGTTGTGGGCCAGTTTTGGACTAAACATTTATATCCAGTTATGTTTAGTGATTCCTTGAATGTTTGTTGTTTCCAAACACTTATATCCAATTATATTTGGAGATTTCCTGAAATGTTTATTCGTTCCAAACACTTATACCTAATTATGTTTGGAGGTTTCCTTTTTGTAGAGAGATGAGTTCATGCTGAAAGCCCACTGCAGACTAAAATGCTTATACTGTATCCAGTTGCATATTAGGTCCCTGGTCCCTCAACCCTTATGCCCAGATGAGTCAAAGAAGAGGAAGAGGAATTATTTCCAAAATGCAAAATGCAAAACCTCTCGCAAGTTGGTCACTTGTCAAGAGTAGAACACCAATATACCACACCTCTATGCCTTTTCTGTTCCCTTCTTTTCCCAATTTCCTCTTCCTCTCCCTCATGCACATACATCAAACAATTTTTAGAAGTACAGTAAAACCTCGGATAACGCTAAAACTTGGTTCCACAAGTCTTGGTGTTATCCGATTTTTAGTGTTATCAGATGCATGTTAAAATCCTATGGGATGCATCGGATAACGTTAAAGCTCCATAGAGATACATTGTAACCGCACAGGCTTTAGTGGTTGTTATCTGATCCATCCCATAGGATCTTAACATTATTCAATGCAATTCTCCCCCCAGATTACTTAACGTTATGCGATTTTAGCGTTATCCGAGGTAAACGTTATCTGAGGTATTACTGTATAGATAATGGGACAGTATATTCAAACAACTTTAGAAGAGTAGATAATGGTCTGTTCTGTTAAATTGCCACGCTGTGGTAATTTCTAGTAACCATTTTCTTTCCCGATTGGTTCCCCGAACTTAGTACTTGCCCTCCCAGGTGTCACCAGGCAAGAAACCGAATGTAGGGTGCGTGATTTAGTGCTATCTTTTACCCTGACCAAAAGAGTGAGATAGACCAGAGTTGAAAGAAGCTCTGAGTGTTCCACCATCTTCCATTGCCCCCTTTAGGATCTCGGTCATAAAGCTGTTTGTGGGTGAGATGGATCAGTGAAATTGCTGTAGGGTTAATGAGCAACACATTTCTAAGGTGGGGGGATTCTACAGGCTTCATTTGTGTTTTTATCTAATCTACCCCAAGTCAAGGACAAGTTAGCAAGTATTATGTGAATAAAGGATATAGATGTGTATATATAAAATACTAATATATTTGTGGTTCATATAAAACTAATATAGGTATGATTGATACATAAAAATACAATATCAAAACGAATCTCATCAGAACTACATAGGAAATTTGGGCTCTTCTAACTGTTGTTGGACTGTAGCATCCATTAAACATAATTATCATAGCCAATACTGAGGGCTGGTGAAATATGCAGCCCAAAACATTTAGAGGACAGGCATTCTCCATCGCTGGCATAATAGTTTTGGGGATAATAGTGATAAGGAAGTATTTAAGAGAAAGGCCAGGTTGGACTGCAGAAGGTTTGTATGAGCAGTTGTTTATTTGCTAAATGCAGAGAAGGACTAAAAGTCTGACCAGGTTATCTTGTTTTGGTAATAGAATAGACCATACTGCCAGCGAATCAACACGAGTGTCATGTAGTAGTTAATTAACCTCACAACCCTGAAGACTAACAGCCTTGGGTGCTGAAGTCTACAGGGAAGGATGATGGTCCTCAAGTAGATTAAATCCCACTTGAATCCATCTTGATGAGGGGCAGAAGCTTCATCACTACTGGCTTGTGGCTGATAAGGACTTTGCATGCCAAAAGGGCTAAGGACCAGATTGTGATTCATGGAACTGGATCAGTGGTTCAGGTGCCATGCGATGTGGAAAGCAGATGACAGGCCACTGCATTATATTCTCAGGAAAGTCTTCATGGCTCATTACCATAAGGATTGCCAATATTTGGATACAGAAGAAGAAGAAAAGGATTTATTTGGTGCCCACTGGAGCAGATATCTACCTCTCCTCTTGTCCATTTTCGATATTGGAATCTTTCTGCGTTCAGTGTCTCCTTATCTTGATTTATCTTGTTGTGTGTTTGTACATTTCCTTCCACAATGTTTCCATTTCAAAGTTACTTGTTTTCTGTCCTCTTCATTTATTATCCTTTTATTTTATTTTAATTTAGCCTCCGACCTTCCTTCCATCATACGCCATGACGCAGTGCAGGCGTGGCTGGATGCCGCCCCTGGAGGTAGTTCTGGTGATGTTCTGTTTACAGTTCACAAATAACCCTCCCTGCCACTGCTGGCACTGCTGCCTCTCCATATTTTCAGCGCCCAGTTGCTGGCCTTTTTTTTTTTAACCACCAGACTATCTGCGCCTTTGTCGCTGTTGCATGTTGAGTTGAGGAGGGGAGGGAGCGGTGCATGTTTTGCATTGGTGCATGAAACAGGCTTCCATCTTAACCATACTGCACAATAGGCTAGCTATGAGAGGGGTCTATGTCTAAAATGAAGGAAGTGCAAGAATTAGAGGACATGAAACACATTAAGGGAACTGCGATGGCTTAGTAAACTGAATTTGATGCTCAAAGACTCTGAATTTGATCCTCGAAGGTCGGTAGGTCAACAGTTAGAGACTCAAGTGCTGCATGACGGAGTGAGCTCCCATCGTCTCTCCCAGCTCATGTCAACCTAGCAGTTCAAAAGCAAGGAATTACAAGTAGAAAAATAGGTATCTTTTCAGCAGGAAAAGATACCTAACAATGTTCCATGCACTCCGACATCTTGTTATTCTTAGCATATGACCATGGAAACGTCTGAAGACACAGACAGTGCTGGATCTTTGACTATAAACAGAAAGGAGCACCAAGCCATAGAGTCAGATACAACTATCTTTCAAGCAGGGGCAACCTTAACTAAACACATTTTGCATTAGGCAAGGCCAGATTAGATACATAATTTTATGTCCATGGCGCTATACGAAAGCAATGTATTTTAAATGTTCTTACACTGAGCACCATGTTGATAAAGCTGATATGATATTTATATTGCACCTTAGAGAGTTTAGAGTACATATCTTTTAGTGTCTCATTGATCCTTATGACAACTCTGTGAGGTAGGATAAATGCATTTCTGTGTTAGAGATGGAAGCTGAGACTCAGTGGTAATACCTTACTGATCACCTCCTGAAGAAGTCTTCCCAACCTGCCATCCAGATCTTGTTGGATTTAAACAAGAGAAAGTTTTTTTTACTAGAAGGACAGCAGGGAAAGGGAAGAATTAATCCTCTATTCCCATGCAGTTATGGGCCTTACCCTCTTCAGGTAGAAACTGCTTAAAACTGCAGCATAAAAACTTGCTTTTAATGCAACATATGGTTGTGCCCAGAGAGTGTATCAAGACCAGCAGTCTTTCACAGGATTTGCTACTGACATTCACAAAGGGAAGTTGTGCAACCACTGGTGTGATCTATCACGCTTAAAGAATTCTATTTCCTGCAAATTTATTTCCACACAGATGTTTGTAGCTGATACAGAGCAGAAACTTCCCCACTGTTGATCTGGACAGAGGCTTTTCATTTTCCCCCCAGCCAATGCCTTCATCATTTGAGTTACATGCATTAGAGCAGGGGTGCCTAAACTATGGCCTGTGAGCCAAATCTGCCCCCCGACGCCAATTCATCCAGCCCGCGCTGCACTTGTCACTCCTGGAAGCGGAAGTAAAATGGACCTCTCCTGGGGCCAGATCTAGCCTGCGGGCTGTAGTTTGTGCACCCCTGGTTGAAGCAGAGAAAATGGCCGCCTAAAATCTATCTCATCCTGTTGTAAAACAGATGGCAAGGCGAGTTTTACTTCCATTTCCGGTGGGAGGAACTACGTGACCAGCCTGCTGAACCATGTAACTGGCCCACAGCCCAAAAAGTTTGGGCACCCTTGTATTAGAGTTTCTGGTTAGCACTGAAAAGAAAGAAAAAATAAAATGTGCTATGAGTAAACTTGTTGCCTCCAATATTTTCTGGCTTTCACAATACATAGCTCACAAATTTATGGGCAACAACTCTTACCCCTTCACTTCAACATTAACTGCATAATGTGTGTCAATACAATCTTGTATAGTAATAAGTTCATTCCTGGCAGAGTATTTACAGACAAAATAGCATAATACCCTAGGTTAGTGATGGTCAACCTTGGAACTCCAGGTTGAACTTCAGTTCCCAGAAGCCCTGATCAGCTGGTGTGTTGACTTGGGCTTCTGGGAATTGAAGTCCAAGAACACCTGGATTGCCAAGGTTGGCTACTGCTGCTCTAGGTAATAACAGGATTTCCTGTTTTTTCAGAGATACTCAGAAGTATTGCATTGTTTAAGCATGGGATGCTAGTTATTTTCATCTCAGAGATGCTGTACTGCCTTTGCTTTAAATGGTTGCTTCACTTAACTTAAGCTCAGCCATGTACCAATGCTTTAAAACTGCTATTTAAGCTTGCTATGTCAAATCAAAATGTATGTGATAGAAGATGATATTTTTAAAAGTTTCACCCAGGCAATTTTGAGGCACCAAAGTTGCTTAACAAATTTCCAGTTCTAGGTACAAAATATGTTTTATTAAATGCTCTAGTCTGGATAGATACGAACATTTATTCAGTATCTGTATGCTGAGCTTAGATGGTCAATGGAATTCTGTAGTAAAACCCATATGTATGTATGTATGTACATTACAGTTCATCCTTCATTTTTGAAGACCATCCCCATCAGATTCATTATTCGGAGGGGGGAAATAAGTTAAGATTAAGCAGTGACACATTTATGGACACACAGGCAACTAGCTAGCCCAGCATGAGCCCAAAAGATATGGCAACAGTGAGGAGGTAGACTAGCTGATCACAGGTTTCAGTGTTCCCACTTACTGAAAAATTTGTTCTCTGTACAGTAATACCTCGGACAACATTTACCTCGGATAACGCTAAAATCGCGTAACGTTAAGTAATTTGGGGAGGAGAATTGGATTGAATAACGCTAAGGTCCTATGGGATGGATCGGATAACAACCGCTAAAGCCTATGTGGTTACAATGTATCTCTATGGAGCTTTAACGTTATCCGATCCATCCCATAGGATTTTAACATGCATCGGATAACACTAAAAATCGGATAACACCAAGACTTGTGGAACCAAGTCTTAGCGTTATCCGAGGTATTACGTACTTTTCTCCTTCATGTTACAGGTTTCTATGTGCAATGTTTCCCAACCTTTGATTTTTGGACTTCAGTTCCCAGAAGCCTAAGTCAATTCCCCAAAGCACTGATCAGCCTCTGGAAACTGAAGTCCCCCTGTGGGGCCTGTGCCCCCCGCTGGGAGCCACTGCTATAGAGTGTTGCTTCACAGGAAGATATAGTCAAACAACACACACAGACACACACACACACACACTTTCTATCTACAGTGATACACTCCAGCAAGTGCTGCATTTCATGTCTTTACTGTTTCCAGGGCTAGGGTGTATCTCACGTAGATATTTTAGGAAGAGTGAACTTCCAATATAACCCAAACACTTTTACCTTAGAGCTTGAACACACATGCCTATTTCCCCCCATTCTTCTCTATCTCATACCTGCATATTAAAAAACTATGTATCAATTTTCTTCTAGCCCTCTGTGAAGAGAATAACTATGAGGATGAGGCAGGCACCGAGCCTGCAGAAGCTTTTGAAGATGGAGACACGGGTGCAGAGCTAGATGATGGTATGGCAGCATGAATTTCCTAATATACAGTATTGTCAAATATAGGTGCAACAGGTATGACAGTCATAATTGAGAAAGTGGAGAGGGAAAGTGTTCTGTATATGCTTAGCAAGTCCATTACAAAAAAGCCGACAGTAGCATATGTTGCTTTAATGTAGGGGTGGGGGAAGAATTGTAAAGCAGATAATTTTCCAGTTCAGTAGCCATTGTCAAAGCAAAACCTGAAAGGGCTTCAGATGTGGGCAGCAAAGTTCTTACTGATCTATATTTATTATGATCATTGATCAGATATATTCTTTCTGATCAATGTTGATACAGCATTAGTTGTGTATCAGATGGCTGTACAGAAATGCTAAACAATATGAAATCACCCTGTAGACCCGTGTTTCGCAACTTTTGGTTTGTGGACTTGAGTTCCCAGAAGCCTAAGTCAATTCCCCAAAGCACTGATCAACCAATGACTTAAGCTTTTGGGAATTGAAGCCTCCCTATGGGGAGTGTGCCCCATGTTGGGAACCACTGCTGTAGACAGTGTACTAAGTTCCTGGCAAGTGGAGAATCTGGAAGAGGCCGTGTAATGGGACACACCTCACTCCTAAGTGCTTGGCCAGAAAAGTAATTGCAATAACTAACACTTCCTTTGCATATCTGGATTGACATCTCATCAAACCACTCTTATTAAGCTGGCAGCTAAGATGCTTTGTTTATTTTGCTTTCTATCACGCAAATCCATGGGGCTCAGATGACATCCCGTCTGATGCAGAAGCAGAGTGTCGTGTTCAAGAAGAAAGTGAAGAACTACAGCTCAAAGTCTGCAAAGAGAAGAAAGAGGACGCAGAGACACCTCCTCCTAGCAGTGAAAGTTCAGAAGGTATTAAAAATGTCGCCCAAGCTTGGGTGGACAGAGGCTGAAATCCTGTTGCTTAGTGAATAACTCGCAACTAGAGTTGGTCCATTGAATTAACAGGGATTTGATAAGTCAACTTCTCTGTTAGTTCCACTGATTCAATGGGCCTATTCTAGTACCAACTTACTGACTGAACAATAAAACTTCAGCTTCTGTCTGCCAGGAATTTAGCTGAAGAGTCTCCATGTGCTTTTGAACAAGTCTTCATTGTAGGTTGATATGTAACTGATGTTCCTATCAAACTTATTTCCATAAATATATGGTCCTTTTCTTATAGAACATTTGCTTGTCAGGAACCCTTGCAGATTATTTCTGTGAAAGTATATACGTAAAAGATGTCAGACTTTGTTCTTGTTAAAATAAAAGTTTAGACTGCCTTTTATATTTTTGGCCTCATTTGGTACAGGATAATCCAAGTTATGCTTGATTAACAATCCTTCCTGCCAAACTCTTCAGTAGTATCCATTAGAAGGTTTTCCTTGCTCAAAAGCCAGTTATATCTGACTTCAGTAGAGGGTGGTGCTCATCTCTGATTACAGCCAAAAAAAGCCAGTAATTTCTGCATTTGTAGACATTTCCGTGGTCATATGGCAGGCATGACTAGACACTGGAGCACATGGAATTCTGTTAATTAATGTAAATGCTACAAGTGAGAGGAATGGCAGCTGAGTACCTCGCTCCCTCCTCTGGCCCCACAACAACGGCCTGAGGGAGACGATTCCATGGCCTGGCAGGCGGCTGAGAACATCGCCCCCTCCTCTGGGCCCACAACAACGGCCTGAGGGAGAAGACTCCATGGCCTGGCAGGCAGCTGTGAACATCGCCCCCTTCTCTGGGCCCAAAACAAAGGCCTGAGGGGAGTTAGTCTGTGTTCTGCGAGGTTGTATTTTATGATTTTTACTGAACTGTTGCTGTTTTGACTGTAAGCCGCCCTGAGTCGCCGAGGTGAGTGGGCGGCAGTATAAATCTGAACAAACAAATAAAATAAATAAATAAATTTAGGGCAGTTATTAAATTATGTTCCAGCAAGGAACAAGAAGCAGGTACTTCATATAGCTTTAAGTTGCCAGTAACATTTTTTTTGGTTCTTCAGATCCATGTGAGCCTTATGTGCCAGTTGAGCTACCATCTGAGAGAGCTGTTACTCTTTCTGCAGCTGGTAACCACGAAGAAGAACAAAACGAGGTAAAACATATTGTTATTTTTCTGATAGTAAATGGTATGTGTACATTAGAATCAAGTTATGCTTAATCCTTGTAAGTAGGGGTGGGAAAATTTGATGGAAGCAAGAAAAGAGGAAGACTAAACATGAGATGGATTGATTGCATAAAGCTTTTAAGACCTGAGCAGAATTGTTAAATAATGGGGCATTTTGGAGGTCAGTAATTAATGGAAATGGAAGCAGCTTGCTGACACAACACAATGGCTGTCCCAAAATATTTAGAAACAGAATATTTTTTTTAAAAAAAATCCCATTTATGCTGACTAACTTTTAGTGGAAATATACACAAATCTTTTCACAGATGTAATGGATAGCACCATATCTTGGAGACATAGTACTGCCAGATAATTTGTTTGACATGTTGTTTTATTAAAATAGCTTTGCAAATTCTGTCATTCTTGAGATCATGAGGTGGACAACTTTTACACTCTTCCATGCTTGTTTGTACAGAAGGGGCTGAATTTGCTACCACACCTCTGAATTTTGTCATTGATGGTGGTGAAGAAGAAGAAATAATCTCTTTAAAACAGTGTGCACACATTATGCAGTTAATGATGAAGTGAAGGGATAAGAGTTGTTGCCCACAAAAAACTGAGATCCTGTTCCATAAACCAATTCTTTTTCCTGTCTTTGGAATTACATGTGTAAGAAATGGCAGAAGATGTTATTCTTTTTTATAAAAAATAAAATAAAAGTCAAGTTTGGGGTTGGTGCATATAGCTGGCAAATTTACAAAGTAGAATGAAGGTTCTCTGTTTCTGGATAGCATTGTAAAAACTGAAAGAGAAAAACATGACTACCCCTCAAAAAGGCAGAGAAGGATTATGTGGTTAACTAGTGGAACAACATTTGCCCCAGAATATAAATTAACTTCATAACTGCTCAAAATTATTTGTCAAATACAGTAATACCTCATATAACATTAGTATCGAATAACACTAAAATCGCATAACATTAAGGAATCTGGGGGGAAGAATTGCATCAGATAACATTAAGATCCTATGGGATGCTTCAGATAACAACCGCTAAAGCCTGTGTGGTTACAATGTATCTCTATGGATCCCATAGGATTTTAACATGCATCAGATAACACTAAAAATCATATAACACCAAGACTTGTGGAACCAGGTTTTAGTGTTATATGAGGTTTTACTGTACAGTAATACCTCAGATAACGTTTACCTCGGATAACACTAAAATCGCATAACGTTAAGTAATCTGGGGAGGAGAATTGGATCAAATAACGTTAAGGTCCTATGAGATGTATCGGATAACAACCGCTAAAGCCTGTGTGATTACAATGTATCTCTATGGAGCTTTAACGTTATCCGATACATCCCATAGGATTTTAACATGCATTGGATAACACTAAAAATCGGATAACACCAAGACTTGTGGAACCAAGTCTTAGCGTTATCTGAGGTATTACTGTACCTGTACAAGTTGAGCTATTTTCAGTACTAATGCCATATGTGCAACTAAAATATGTTTAGCAATACTTATTTCTGGCTTTTGACTGCTTCGGTGGAGTCTTTCAGAGCAGTGGTAAACTGTATGCCCAGATTTTTTGACGTTCTGTGGAAGCTTAATAATGGTTGCTTGATGAGATGACTGTACCACCCGGCAAGGTTTCCTGACAGACAGATCTTTCTGTCACATATCTTTCTTTGCCATTGAACACTTATAGAAGTTTTCCAGTGTGATTCAGGAATTTGAAATCAGACAGAACAACTAGCCAGTTCCCCAACTGAATGTAGTATGCTATGTGGAAAGTCCTGAAGTATATGTGGCCCTTCCACTAGTGTTCAAATCCCCACCCCCCAACAGCTAGTGGTGAGGGATGTTGGGAATTATAATTCAGCAACATCTGAATGTCCACACATTCTCCGTCCCTGCTCTGGATAATTTACCAGATGGCCCTAACACAGACAAACAGAGGTTTTGTGACAGACTGTGGTGAACCTCCTGGTCAAAGGGTTGAGCTAGAAATAGTTCTCTTAAATGCACGGGTGGCCAACCTATGGCCTGCAGGCTGGACTCGGCCTGCAGCACCATTTCATGTGGCTCATGACACAGCGGAAGCAGACACATTTACAACAGCTGTAAAACGCACCCATGGCTGTCGTAAATGCATTTACGTTGAGGGAACCACATGAGCGGCCCACTCATCTGTGGGGGGCATGGTCAGACCCACGGCATAAAAAGGTTGGGAACCCCTGCTCTAAGGAGAACATTTGAAACCCATGGCTTTGAGAGGTGTCACATTCCATTGCTGGTGCTCTTTAATTGTTTTTATTTCTGCAGAACTCAAAAGAAGCGCCTGCAACAGTGGCCTGCAAAGAGACATCCTCAGATGCCCGCTTTTTCCCTGAGCCATTCCTTCCAGATGAGGAGAAACAGAATGATATTCTTGATGATCCAGAAATCAAGAGCCCACCTGCCTCACACTCTCCAATTAGGTCCCAGCCAGTAGCACTTCCTGAAGCTATCACCCCACCATCACCCATGAAATCACAACCAGCAACACCCACAGGACCTTCGCCGCCGCCTCTTCTCCCTCTTCCTATTTGTTCGCAGCCTTTGCCCTCTGCTGAAGCCTCCATTCCATCACCAGGGGAGCCATCAGTGTGTTTCCAACCCATCCCAGCCTTAACCTCCACTCCGTTAGCAAAAATTGCCCTAAAAAGCCAAGACTCCGAGGAAGAGAAACTGGGAAGCCCTACCTCAGCAGAGGAAGCTTTGAAAAGGAATAATCTTGTGGAGGAGTTTTGGATGAAGAGTGCAGAAATCCGGAAGAGTTTGGGTCTCAGTCCCGTGAACCGGACCAGAGGATTAGAAACAAGCTTCACCATCTCAGCCCTTGAGTCTGCTCCTCTGAAGTCCTACAGCCCCAAGAATATTCCCGAAGAGAAGGATGCCCAGCTCATAAAACCCCAGCCAAACCTGAGGAAACCAGTCATTCCAAAGCTAGACAATGAGCAGTTTTCTTTGCTGATACCAAAGTCCCCATCAGAGAGAGAGTTTAAAAATTCAGGGGATGTTAAGGGCGACTTATCAAGCAGTTCTGGACTGGGTCTTCAGGGCAGTTCATCCAATATGAGGACATTGGCCAGCCAGAGTTTTAACACTTCTGATTCCACCATGCTCACTCCGCCATCCAGCCCTCCTCCCCCACCACCACAGAACGAAGAGCCAGCGACTCTACGAAGAAAAAGACACCAGGCAACGTGGCAGAATGAAGAAGAATCCCAACCAGCCTCTGTACAAACGCCTCGCCCACCACCAGCAAACGAACAAATGCGGCCACGCAAAGATGTGTCTTCACAGCCTCCCAGAGAAGAGGTGAGGAAGTCTTTTGTGGAAAGCGTGGATGAGATACCGTTTGCCGACGATGTGGAGGACACTTATGATGAGAGGACAGAGGATACGAGCTTCCATGAAAAGTACTACACACCTCCCAGCAAGCCGAGGCCAGAGAAACCTCCTCACCTGCATATGGGTAAAGAAAATGGCGGACCTCCATCAATGGAGGGAGGAAACCAGCAAACAAGAGCCCTTCCTCAGGTCTCTGCAGAAGCCAAAGAACTGGCTGAAGAGAGAATGAGAGCCAGGGAAAAGTCAGTCAAAAGCCAGGCCTTGCGGGATGCCTTGGCAAAGCAGCTCTGCAAGATGAAAGATTTGGAAATGACCAGTGCAGCTAGCACTGCCAAACTGCGCAAAGCATCTACCATGCCCTCAAAGACCAAAGAGCTGTTCTTTGAGTCCCCACAGCATTCAGCTATTAAAGCCGCTGAAGGTCCTACGCTGAAGCATGAAGCAGTTGGTGACCGGTTCTTCTCGCCTTTTGGAGACATCAGTGGGCGGGACGAGTCAGTCACATCTTCAGAAGGTTCTGGAGGGAAGAGCAAGAAAAGGAGTTCTCTCTTTTCTCCCCGTAAGAACAAAAAGGAGAAGAAGTCCAAAAATGACAGCAAGCTCTCGGACAAATCGAGCAGCGCAGCAGAGGAAGCCACCAAGCCCAAATCACTGTGGAAGTCTGTGTTTTCTGGTTATAAAAAAGACAAAAAGAAGAAGAATACAGATGACAAATCCTGCCCTAGTACGCCTTCCAGTGGAACCACGGTGGATTCCGGGAAACATAAGGCATCCCCACTGGTTAGAGCAGCAGGTATAGTGCCATTGGCTGTGTTTTGTAGCTGTTCCGCACCATGTGGGCAAATGTTTTCAGATTGCTTTTCCAAACAAGTTAGGTTCACATGGTAAGCTTTGCCTGTCAACTTCCTGAGCTGGGGGACGGATGGGAAACCACTCAATGTCCATCACTTAGCAGCAGATCCTTGACATTTGGGAGATGACTCCCAGGATGGGAAGGGAAGAGATAAATCTGAAAAAAATGGAATAAGAACAAGGAAGCAATCACAGTTATATATCACCCCATGCCACTTAGTACACTCTCTGGGTGGTTACAAGGTAACTAGCATTTTGCCCCCAACATGCTGGGGACTCATTTTATTGACCTCAGTAGGATGGAAGGTTGAGCCATTGGGATCGAACTCTCAGTGTCAGCAGTTTTGGCTGCAATATAGCAAGTTAACTACTGCACCACCAGGGCTCTTTACTTGAAAGGTAATTGAGGAACAAGCCTTTCTGAAAGTATGAAAGTGTCAAGTGATTCCTGTTGGGATTAAAAATTCTACATTTATCATAAACTTTCAATGAAGTGATGTGTGGAAGGATGTGGTGTTGCTAATCATCATCCACAGAAATGCATTTAAAATGAGTACTGATGGGTATAATTCCCTGCCTAATCATGAGTAGATGCTTCCAAGTGCATCAAAGGAACAAAAGAAGTGGCTATGCGTGAGACCTAGTTTTCCCCAAGGCAGTCATTTTGCAGTCATACCCTGATTTGAAGGAAAGATTTGGAAAGATAGCAATGACAGACCTGACATGTGACTCCCAAACTTGGTGTTCAGTCCTCATCTCAAGACTGCCAAAATAAGACTGTTCTGATGCCTGTGTCATATGATCTTTATCATGGGCTAGATGTGAAGTGGGAAGAGGTGGACTGAATCCCGTGTCCTGCTCTTTCTTTCAGTAGCTCTTATTAATTTGCTTGAAGGATAAGATACCTAAGGAAGTGATGAAGAGGGAAGTTGAAGAAAAATCAGGCTTTTAAGTTTTTTTCTGTATCGGCAGCCATAGCACAATATCCTGTCCCCATATCACAAAAGGGATGTAGATAGCTTTGCTATAAGAGAGGGGTGTAGATAGCTTTGCTATAGGGCAGGAGTTCCCAAATATTTTGCACTGTGGGTCAGTCGTGGAATTGAGCGGACTAGTCACGTGGTTCCTCCTGCCATAAACGTTGCTGGAAAAAACATCCATGGCTGTTGTAAGCTCCATTTATGGCAAGCGTTGGCGCATTTATGCATGCATGGACACATTTTAAGGCTGTTGTAAACACACACTTCTGGTAGTGGCAAGGGCAGTGGCAGGCCACATGAACTGGTGCTATGGGCCGGGTCTGCCCTATGAGCCATAGTCTGGCCACCCCTTCTATAGGGAGACAGGGAGAAATTTATGTTTTCTTTTTATTCTACTTGCCTTCTGCTTTTATTCTAACACAGCACATAGCGTTCTACAATGCCTTTTATCTACACAACAACCCTGTGAGGTAGTTCACCCTGAGAGATAGTGACTTGTCCAGAGGCATCCAGTGAGCTTTATGGATCATTGGGCATTAGAATTAGGGCTTGTATTAATCACTACATTACCTTGACTCTCAAAGCTGTAGTTAGAAATGTATTTTCAATTACTGCTCAACAAATTGAGAGGTACGTGTCCATCCCTGGAGAGAGAGCACACGTGTCTCAGTCTCTATATGAGCAATGCGTGCTGTTGTACTGTTTGATGTGAGCATATGACTGACTTCCAGAGACTTGCCATCGAACTCTAGTTTAATACTAACCATCCTTCTTGCTTTGCTGTTTGATGTTTCTTTATTGTTTCAGATTTGCCGCTGCGTCGACACTTAAGCTTCTCTGAAGACTCTGATCTCTCCAACGATGACGTCTTGGAGCGTTCCTCACAGAGATCCAAACGAGAGGTAAACTTAAATTGGATGGTAAATGTTGGCACAGTTATACTCTTTCAAAATCAAAAGAGGTCCCAAAATCTTAGCAGATCTAATTAATTTTAACTTGCCCTAATGATTTGCTTCAGTATAAATAGGACACATAAGTTGATTTCCCTTTAAAAGGTGACATTTTTTTTTTGTGTGAAGATTCTTGTGTCTTACCTAGCTGGCCCAATACAGTCTTATGCATCTCTGAGACTGGACTTGAGGAAGATGTTCACCTTTCAGCATAATGCTGATTTCTTGGACTGATTTTAGGGAAACATTTACCTCCAGAGATGTCATTTTCAATTTTACCAAGGGCAGAGGAAGGTGTCTATGTAGGAGCGAATAGATTTTCAGCAGAAACCCACTCCCAGGTTATAAAATTGGAAGATTTTATAGCCAAAACAAAATCTCTGTAAAGAAGAGATACTATAATTGTAGCAGTGTTACTGACATGTGCCCACAGGAGTTGGCTTCTTGCCTTTGTGAGGTCTCCTGCAAACTTGCTCTTGAAATGGTAAACTGGGCTCTTCCTTAAGAACTGATCTATTTTCATGTCAGTCAGAAGTTAGTAGAGTGTTTATGTGAACAATGTGTTGAAGAGAGTTAAGCACAACAGGCTGTTTTACCTAGCATTATAAAATTTAGCTCCAGGAGTGGTTCTTGAAGAGAATGAAGTAACCCTGCTGACTCTACAGGAGAGATGACAGATCTTTGTCATGTTCAGTAAATAGGGTTTTTTTTTTTTTTTTTTTTGCCACGGTGAAGTTGCCTGTGTTTACCCCTTTGGGGTTGCTCTTTTTGTTTAACTCTTTTTGTCCACTTCTTTCATGCTTGCCTCCAGGCTTTTCTTGGCAGGTTTCATGGTGCGCCAGGAATGCAGACAAGGGATGAGGTACCTTGAATTGCTTCAAATGATGTCAGAGGGAAAGAGAAGTAGAGAGGAGGTGCTGGGTTCGGGATAAGTCATGAAGCAATCACTCGGAGAAATTTGCTTAGTCTTGAAGCTGCCCTAGTGTTTGTACAGTCACTTAAGCATGCAGTGGTGGCTGCTTGAACCATGTCGGTTCATAGAGATGGTCAAAACATGTAGAACAGGGGTCAGCAAACTTGGCTCTCTAGATGTTCTTGGACTTCAATTCCCAAAAGCCCTGATCAGTAGGAGTGCTGACATGGGCTTCTGGGAATTGAAGTCCAAGAATACCTGGAGAGCCATGTTTGCTGCCCCCTGGTCTAGAAGAAAAGAGTGGGAAAGTATCCCTAATGGGCAGATCTCTCAGTCTTCAGTGGCAGACCTCTCAGTCTTCAGTGTTTGTTGTTCAGTCGCACAGTTGATTCCGACCCTCTGCGACCCCATGGACCACTGTCCGCCAGGCACTTCTGTCCTCCACCATCCTCCTCAAATCGCTCAGCTCTGTGCCCATTGCGTCCACAATACCATCTAGCCATCTCATTTTTGGCCGCCCCCTTTTTCTTTTGCCCTCCACCCTTCCCAGCATCAAGGCTTTCTCAAGCGAATCCTCTCTTCTCATTTGATGTCCAAAGTACTTTTGTTTCATCTTTACTATTTGACCTTCTAAGGAGCAGTAAGGGTTGATTTCTTCTAAGATTGACCTATTTGTTATCCTCGCTGTCCAGGGGAAAATGCTATTAATACAGTCTTGAGAGCCACGCTGAAAATAAATATGTACTGAAAAGGAGATGCATTCTAACTTTGTGCCACTCCTAACTCCCTCGGTTAAGTGAAGAAAAGAATAATGGAAGATTTCATAGAGTAACTATTCCATTTCAGAGGCTGGGTTCTGATATTGCACTATTAGAATATAATAAAGGGGATTTCTTGATCCATTTAAGAGGCTAGGGCTAAGCTGACACTGACGAGACTAGTGAAGAGGAGAGGGGGAAGGCTGTGATACAGGAATGCATAATTGCAGCCACATGTGATTGTAAACAGCTCCCACACTATAGATCGAAACAGAGAAACCTCCTTCTTGACGAACCACCCCAGTGTAATATTTTCCTTGCTGATGAGCAATGAGGATCAAAATAGCAGGGTTGTGTGGGGTTTTCTAACTGAATGATACATCTGACATTAGAGAACATGATTTTGCTTGTATGTCTTGAACCAGTCATTTATTATTTTGGTCTGCTACATGGCTAATCGTGAACAGCATTTAGTGTTATTGTTCAAATACCATCTCCTTCCTTCCCAAGGACTGTCCCATTTGATGTGATTTAATAACTCCTGTGATTATTAGCATATGTAACAGTAGAAACTGCTTCTGAAGAAGCATTAGTGCAAATTTCTGTAAGTTGTGACTCCCTAGATGTCGTCTGTGTGCAAAGGTGCTGTGATTGTGAAGTCTCTTAAATAACTTTAGTAACCATAGAGATATGTTTCCTTCTGTAGCTGCCTGCCAAATAGTGAGGTGTCAGACTTTTCCTCAATGTTCTGTTCATGAATATGTGCTTGTTTTATGTAAGTTATGCTTAGTGCAAAGGTACTTTAAGGGCAAGTGTTACATTCAGGGTTCTGTATGTATCTTGTGTCAATCCTGCAATTGAAAAAAAAAAAACCCTGTTGGATGCAACATTTAAAATAAATAAAGCCCGAAATGGTTAGGAATCTCAGTACATCTCAACGCCTCTCTTAGAAAACAGCTACCTCTCCTATCCAATCCCCATAAGCCTTTATGTTGTAGATTGCCACTCTGGGAAAGGTTACATGAATGTCGACTTAGAATTGTGCCTTCTTGGTGGTGGCTCCGCTATTATGGAACAGGTTATATAGTTTTTCCCCTCCAGGCCTTTAAGAGAAGTTTAAAAACAGAGGTTTTTAAGGAGGCCTTTGGCAATATCCTTCCCATCATTGAGACTATCTAATTGGGGTTTTACTTGGGTTTTAACTGCCACAGTTTAACTTGACTATGTGCTGTCAGCTTGTTAATTTTATTGATTTTGTATTATGTATTGGAGTTGTTTTTTGTGGGCTGGGTTATTTTGGGATTATTATTTTATCTCATCCCTTTAGCTGTGTTAGTCACTCTCTGTCAGGCAGTATAAAAATGCCATGAATAAAACAAAGAAGCATTCAGAATTTTGGAAGAGCACATACTTCATTTTAAGTGCAATTTCTAGCCTATAAAGCAGGGGTGCCCAAACTTTTTGGGTTGTGGGCCAATCATGTGGTTCAGGGAGCCCGTCACTAAGGCCCAGGGGCCGGGTGCAGCACCCTACGCCAATTCATCTGCCCCGCAAAGACCTCGTCGCTACTGAAAGTGGAAGTAAAACAGGCCCGTATGGGCACGTTTTACTTCCGCTTCCAGGAGCAACAAGGGCTTTGCGGGCCAGATGAATTGGCGTGCGGCCCCCGGGCCTTAGTTTGGGCACCACTGCTATAAAGCATCACACAATATTGAACACAGTTTTGCATTGTTATGGTCAGGGTTTCAATGCTTATTCCTTTGTTCCATGTGACTACCAAAAAAACCCCAACCCCTTACATTTTCTTAGAAGGGACTCAGTCAAAGTTATGGCCTTACTTCATAAAACAAAACCCAGCAATGACGTACTAGTGCATTATGTGTTTAATAGATTGCCTGTGGTTTCCACAGCTTAGCGGACAGGGGGAAGTACAATCATACAAACATGTAATGTAGATTATATTGTCCTTTGTGGGTCACAAGCTATGCAGCCATGGTCTAATGCTTGCCTTTACGTACCTTTGTATGTATCATATTTAAAGCAACTAAGATTAGGGAAATTGTCTGCTACAATTTCCAGAATGGTCCACTCCTTGGACTGTAATTGGCACAAGGAATCTTCAGGACATTAGCATTTTCATCGTTTTAGCAGTAAGCTTCCATTGTATGTTTTCAGATTGTGAAGGATTCATTCCCTCTGTAGTTTTATGTTGCATTTCAAGTAGTCTTTGTGTTTATTACTGTACATCTTGTTTTCCATGTTTTAACACTGAACTGATTTTGCTCCATGTCATTTGTTTTTGCCCTTGCCTTTGCTACTCCTTCCCCCACCCCTCTCCGTTTAAAGTCGATTTATGTACCACACGCCTTGGCATTCAAGAGATCATACGCATCAAAGGTAGTGTCTCCATTCTCATTGTCTGGTCATGGCTGCATGCATTCCTGTTATTATTACGATATATAATCTGTATCCCATTTCATTTGTACTAATGTAATTCCTGACAATACATGCATGATATGGTTAACAATGTGGAGAATAGACCATGTTGAAGTCTCAACCCTACATGCCTACCTGAAATGATTGCAAAATTTGCATCAAGGATCCAGCAGAGAGAAATGTTGATCTTTTCCCAATTTTTCTAAATAATTATATAGGATGTTTTGAAAGATAGCCTTATTCACACTGCAGTTGCAAGACAGAGGATATAAACACTTGGTTCTATGTATTCTTACATGGGTCTCATGACTTTTCTTGAGGAATGTAGGGTGACTTCATGCCTCAAAAAGATGTTGTGAGGATGACTTTTTGCCTCCATTTCTTCCTCACAACTACATTGTGAGATATGGTAAGCTGAGAGAAAGTGACTGGCCTAAAATCAGGCAACAAAGTAAATGTGGAATTGAACTATAATCTCCCACTTTACCATCTATGTTAAACAGTAGCCTCAGTCATTCAAATCCACTGATAGATAGTTGTTGTCTACTGTGTGTGACACCATAAAATATATTTAAACATACTGTATGTCAAGTACATGAAATTGATTTACCTTGGAAAGCAACAACTGTATAATTCATCAACATGATTCTCTAAATCACTTCTTAAATAACAACTTGTTGTATCTGTGAGAGCACATACTGTTTTAAGGAGCTCTTTCCATTTGAGGCACATCTGAATGGCTTTCATCTAGTTTAATAACAATTCTTGCTCAATTTGTTTCCCTAAAACTCTTAACTCCCTGACGGGTTTGGAGATCCAACAGAATCCTTGCAAAATTTCATTTCCCAAGAGTCTTTGAGGTGTGCCATGACTATTAAACCAATGAGAAAATCATGTGAATTGATCATGTTGTGATGCCTTCAATCTCTGCCTGCAGAGTTACTTTTCTTGTTTATATTTTGAACATAAAGATCCCTACATTTAGAAAAGTACTGTACAAGTTTTGCAACATGAGGGTCATGGGTGATTCCAATACCATTTTTGGTATAACAGGTCTGCTTCAAAAGATGCTTTGGGCTAAAAAAAATTTTGTGGGCAAAAGGGGAAGAATTGTATCCAGTGATGGCAAAATTTGGCACTCCAGCTGTTCTTGAACCTCAATCCCAGAAGCCCTGATCAGCAGGAATGCTGACTTGAGCTTCTGGGAATTGAAGTCCAAGAACACCTGGAGTGCCAAGGTTCGTCGTCATGGGTATAGACCTTCTAGAGTTATTGACCTTCTAGAGTTACCTTCCTTCCTGCAGAACTCTTTATATTAAATAGGTGATTATAAGAAGTGTCACTAGGATAGAAATGTGGCAAATCATGAGCCAAAAAAACAGGTAATCCCCATTTTGTTTTTGTAGTAGTACATTGTCTTTGCTGATGAAGTGGACTTGGTCCACGAAAGCTCACATTTAAGTACAGGAGTTAGTCTTTAAGGTGCCACAACATTTTTTGTCCTTTTTTTGCTTGCTGTTCTGTTTTTTTTACTCTTCGTATACAGTGGAACCTCGTATAACGATTGTATTGTACAACAAATAAATCATGCAACAAATGGATTTTTTTGGGGGGGGATTGCCTCGTACAATGATTTTTGTCGTTGCATGATGCAATGCTTCCCTATGAGATGCATCGTACAACAAATTTCTCTATGGGAAAAACCATATAACGAATATTTTTCTTTGTATGATTTTTCCCACAGAGATACTCATTGTATGATGAATCCCATAGAGGAATTCATTATACAATGTATGCACCATATAGCGATAAAATCATACAATGACTAGCCCCACAGAACGAATTAAATTAATTATACGGGGTTTTACTGTATAATATAGAACTATCAATGGGACTCTGTCGCAGAGCCAATACAAAGGATATGCCAAAATTATTTTCTGCTCTGTGGGATTGATGTTTTTAGCAGTAATAGATTTGGTATAACAGAAACAATATTCCTTCTTCCCTTAAATCTGTTCAAAGTTTCAGTCATGGTTGTTTAACTCAGCTGTTTTTTTTTAATTGGTGTGATAGTAATGGGGTATGCTTATCAATAATTTTGAGCTATTCATGTTAATGGAAGGCTCCTCCATGTTTTAAAGGGAAGGGAAGGTAATTAGATTAGCTAAATCATGTGGTCTTGCATATTCATTTTCCTGTCTCCTTACACTGAGTGGATCAAGTACGCAAATAAGAGTTAAACTAGCTAAGCTTGTAATGATACAAGCAGATGGCCTTACCATATGCCATCATCTGCATGGAAACACACAGCCCACTTCATAACAAGGTTTGATCATGATTATATCCTTTTGTTACCAAGTCTTGAACAAGTAATATAACAGGATTCTATGTTTAGTAAGGAAATAAATGAAATCAGGGGAAATTCCTATTGTTAGAGCAACACTCAAGAAGACTTGACTTGAAGTGCTTTGCGTCTGATTCGCACCTCTTCCTTAATGTCTTAGTCTTCCATTATTGCCCATCTGCTGCACTGTTAGCATCCTTGTATAAGGACTACATGCAGTTGAAAAAATGAATCATTGTGGTTCCATTTTATTGAGGTTAATGGTTTACATAAAAGGTAAAAAAATACACCCTCTTTCTTTTTACTACAGAAAGCATACACAGAGGACGAGCTCAACGCCAAACTGACCAGGCGGGTGCAAAAAGCTGCTCGCCGTCAAGCCAAGCAGGAGGAGCTAAAAAGGCTACACAGGGCTCAGGTACTTTCAGAAACCATTTTCCTGCCTGGCTCCATTTGTTGAAGGAGAAAGCTGTTTTATCTCCACATCCTTGTACTATGCCCTAGAGAAGCACGCACTGCTCTCTAATCAGCTTTTACCTGCCAACAGTAGGGTATGAATCTGTTCATGCTGCTAAAATTGCTACTCTTCAAAAATGATCTGTACAAAGATCCTTCAAGAAACATGAATTCATGTCCATTGACCTTGCAATCAGCCTTTGGAGCTGAGTGGAAGAAGTGGCATCTATCAAGTTGTATATGGCTTTTTATACAATCCCAGACCAGAAAAGCTGATCCTGTCCTGAGATGCTTTCAGTCTGGATCTTGACAAAGTAGGAGTAGGCAGAATGAAGGAAAGAAGCTGTGGAAACTCAGGCAATAGGGAGAAATAAACACCAATCATGTTAGATATATACAGGCCTACTGCTTGTGGTTGATGAGCCGTAAAATAACCTGATGTACAAAGTAGGCTTTCAAGAGAAATTTAAAGTACCGAAAATGTTAGTGTTAGGGTGAGGAACAAAAGGAGTAATATAAAAGGTGGACTCTCTTTCTTGTGAACCACACTGGCAGCTTCAGTTGTCATTTCAGAGTTGTCTTGGGTAATACTGTACGTTCTGCAGAGGGCTCCATCAACTCAAAGAGCAGTACTCTATTTTCCTTCGATGCTGATGGAAGATTTCAAAGTATAGTGGTACCTCGCTTTACGAACACTTTGTTTAACGTAATTTTCGCTTTATGAATAACAATCCATTTAAAATAATGCCTTACTTGACAATCTTTTTCACAATATGAAGTAAGTTTCCCTATAAATTACATGGTATACAGTGCCCTATTACAGTGGTAATACTGTGTGTTATGCATTGTGTTTTGCTGTATGAATTTTTCATAATACGAAACGTCCCAAGGAACACATCAAATTCATAAAGCGAGGTACCACTGTGTCAATGAAACTTTGCCTTTCTCTGAGGCATCTCTTTATGGTTGTCTATATTTAGGAAGAGAGCAGGCATTTATAGTTGTCTTCATTGCTATCTTTCTACAGATTATCCAACGACAGCTGGAGCAAGTAGAAGAAAAGCAAAGGCAACTGGAAGAAAGAGGTGTTGCGGTTGAGAAGGCTCTTAGGGGTGAAGCAGGTACCTTTCAATGTTACATGCTTTTAATTTTTGTTGTTGCTTAAATTTTCATGCAATATTTATAACCATGTGTATGCTTTGTCTTAACATTGTTCCCTTCCTTGGCTGGAAGTACTTTTAATTAATTTCTTAAATGAATGGATTAAAATTTGCCATTTCCCTTCTCTGTTCACACCAAGGGGTTTTCTGCCTGGGATGCTACTTTTACAGCAAAATTCCATAGTGGAAGAAAAAAAATCATCAGCAATGGTTTGTTCTTTTGTGGGTCGCATTCTCTAAACAGCTGCAAAGAAATCAGTCAGTTGATACTCATTTAGGGAAAAAATTACATCATACCAAGAAATTTGGGGGCTGAAAAACAACAATGTGTTGTGTCAATTCATTGTGATGTGAATCAACTTTAATACCCTTGCAAGGGACCATCACAGAACATCCCTAACAAGTACCATGCAAAATCTTGCTCAAACTTAGTTTTTCACTGTAGCACATGGAACCAAATGTGTCATGCAAACTATGCCTAGGTTTTTATGCTTGCCTGCCAGTAATGGAATAAGCTCCAGTCCCGGATAGTAGAATTCCTAAATGGAAAAAAATGAAGGGTTGGTCTGATACACTAAACCTGTGATGATGGTGATCCTTAGCACTCCAGATGTTCTTGGACTTCAATTCCCAGAAACCCAAGCAACCTGTGAATCCACATGAATGGGTTTACTGCGGTTCATCCGGCCTGCGCTGCCCTCGTCACTCTTGGAAGCAAAACACGCCCATACTATTTATTTATATATTTTTATATTTCATACTTGCTAACCCGCCCCAATCGGGCAAGCCCGACTCTGGGCGGCTTACAACCCAAGTTAAAACACATCAATAAAAAATTTAAAAATTCATAGACTAAAACAGTATCTGGGGGTGTCGTCAGAAGGGTAAAATCCTTAGACTAACCACCCCACATGGGATCCCACATCCCTGGAACCCCACACATGTCCTGCCAGCCAGGTCTTTAAGCTCTTCCGGAAGGACAGGAGCTCTGTCTGCATGCGCAGCTCAGTTGGGAGGAGGTTCCAGAGGGCCGGGGCGAACACGGAGAAGGCCCTCTTCCTGGTGCTAGCGAGGTGAGCCTCCCTAGCCGATGGTACAACAAGAGAGCCCCTCCGATCCACCCTGGTGGGACGGACAGATGTTCTTAGGGTGACGCGGTCTCTTAGGTATCCTGGCCCACTACCATATAGGGCTTTAAAGGTAATGACCAGCACCTTGAATTGCACCCAGAGACAAACTGGCAACCAATGCAGCTCCCTAAGCAGTGGAGAGGCCCGAGCATAACGCCCGCGCCCCATCACTACCCGGGCTGCCGCATTTTGGACCAGCTGCAGTCTCCGAATGGTCACCAAGGGCAGCCCCATGTAGAGCGCATTACAGTAGTCAAGTCTGGAGGTGACCAAAGCGTGCGTGACCATAAGCAAGGCGTCCCGGTCGAGGAGCGGGCGTAACTGGCGTATTACACGAAGTTGTGCAAAAGCCCTCCTGGCCACAGCTGCCACCTGCTCATTGAACAGTAGCCGTGAGTCCAGGAGGACCCCCAGATTACGCACCGGGTCTGTTTGGGGCAGAACTGCCTCATCCAGAACCAAAGCTGGTAACTCCCGTGTCAACGCGGGGCCCCTTACCCATAGCCACTCAGTCTTACCGGGATTCAGCTGTAGCCCGTTTTCCCCCATCCAGACCTCAACAGCCTCCAGGCACCTGGAAAGGACTTCCACTGCACCGCTTGGGTCCCCACGGGCTGAGATGTACAACTGGGTATCATCAGCATACTGATGATACCGTACCCCGTGGGAACGGATGATCTCACCCAGCGGCTTCATGTAGATGTTAAATAGGAGAGGAGAGAGTACCGAGCCCTGAGGCACCCCATATTGCAGGGGCCTAGGGCTGGACTCCTCCTTCTCCAGGCACACCGACTGGGTCCTGTCCCTCAAGAATGAGGAAAACCAGGACAACACTGTGCCCTGGATCCCCAAACCCCGGAGCCTTCCCAGAAGGATGCCATGATCGACAGTGTCAAAAGCCGCTGAGAGATCGAGGAGAGCAAGGACAGACGGCTCCCCTCCATCCCGCTCTCTCCAGAGATCATCCACCAAAGCGACGAGTGCAGTTTCAGTACCATATCCGGGCCTGAATCCTGACTGAAACGGGTCCAGATAATCCGCTTCATCCAGGACATCCTGTAACTGCTGCGCCACAGCTTTTTCCAGGACCTTACCTAAAAAAGGTAGGTTAGACACTGGACGGTAGTTGGAAATTACCATAGGGTCGAGGGAAGGTTTTTTCAAGAGGGGGAGCACTAACGCATGTTTAAATGGTGCTGGAAAATGCCCCTCTTTTAATGAAGCATTAATAATCGCCTCGACCCAGCCACCTGCCACAATCTTGGCAGCTTTAATTAACCAGGCAGGGCATGGGTCCAGTGCACAGGTCGTGGCGCGGACAGATACAAGAAGCCTGTCCACTTCCTCAGGGCCAACTGGCTCGAACTGATCCCAGATAACATGGCTAGACTGTGTCTTGGTCAACCCCAGTTCAGTACCTTCCACGCCGGGATTAAACTTCGAGCGGATCTGAGCGACTTTCCCTGCTAGATAATCAGCAAAAACATCAGCAGACCCCTGCCAACCAGGGCCCGGCCCCTCCTTGCCAAGGAGGGACCTGGTCACCCGGAACAGGGCCGCTGGGCGATTATCTGCGGAGGCAATGAGGGCGGTGAAATATTGACGTTTCACCAACCCCATCGCCACTAGGTAGTCTTTAATAGCAGCTCTAACCAGTGTTCGATTGGACTCGCTCCGGGTCTTCACCCAGCGGCGCTCTCGGCGTCTCTTAGCTCGTTTCAGCTCCCTTAGCTCTTCTGTAAACCAAGGGGCAGATCGACCCCCACGAGCGTGGAGGGGCCGTAGTGGCGCGATTACATCCAAAGCTGCGGTCGCTCTCCTATTCCAGGAATCGACAAGGGCTTCGGATGAACCACTTCGCAGGTCAAGAGGACAACACCCCAGTTCCCGTTGGAATCCTTCTGGATCCATTAGTCGCCGGGGGCGGGCCCATTTAATCGGCCCTGCCTCCCTACGGTGAAGTCTCGCCCCCAGGAAGTCCAGAGTCACCAGATAGTGATCTGACCATGGCACAGGAGTGATGTCTAAATTCTGTATTTTCAGATCACTCTGCCACGGCTCCGACAAAAAGATCAGATCTGGGGTGTAGCCACTGCTCCTGGTAGGGCCCTGGATTACCTGGGTCAGGCCCACGGTTGCCATGGAAACCATGAACTCCCGAGCTACCTCAGAACCGATCCCCAGTGACGGCAAATTGAAATCCCCCAGCACCATCAGCCTGGGGGTCTCGAACGCCAGCATGGAGACCGCCTCAAGGAGCTCAGGCAGGGAGTCTGCTACTCTGCAGGGAGGCAGGTACACAAGCAAGACTCCCAACTGACCTTTAGGGCCTACACGCAAGAACAGGGCCTCACAACCCGGAATATGTGGAGCCGTGGCCCTGGCCACTCCCAGGGACTCCCTGGCTACTACGGCGACACCACCGCCCCTTCCCCTCTCCCTAGGCTGGTGCCAAACACCGAACCCGGCCGGGCAGAGTTCAGACAGGGGTACCCCATCCTCAGGCACCAGCCAGGTCTCGGAGATGTATGCCAGATCGACCCGCTCCCCCAAGATCGTATCATACGGGGGTATTTTACTTCTGCTTCCCGGAGCAGCGAGGGCCAGATGAATCGGAGTAAACCCATTTTTTGTGGATTCACAGGGTGCTTGGGCTTCTGGGAATTGAAGTCCAAGAACATCTAGAGTTCCAAGGTTCGCCATCACAGGTCTAGACCAGGGGTCAGCAAACTTGGTTCTCCAGAGGTTCTTGGACTTCATTTCCCAGAAGCTCTGATCAGCAGGTAGACTTCTAACTTGGACTTCTGGTAACTGAAGTCCAAGAACACGCAGAGAACCACATTTGCTGACCCCTGGTCTAGAGAATATTACTGCATAAAAAGACATCATGTATGCTGCAATATCTGGTCCATCCATGAGATTTATTGTGTTTAGAGTATTGTTTTCCTTATGAAATATCCCAGCAGCTTCTTGGCCACAATGTCTTTCAGGCCTAAGGTTATTGTAATAAGGTCCATGTTCTAGGGATGCCCACTTACTTGTATCCTTCAACTAGTGAAGAAACTAATTCTTTGTTATAGAGCAGGGGTGCCCAAACTTTTCAGGCTGCGGGCCAGTGACGTGGTTCAGAGAGCTGGTCACCACGGCCTGGGGGCTGGAGGCTGATGCCAATTCATCCGGCCGCGAAGCTGTAAGGTCATGTTTTACTTCCACTCCCAGGAATAACAAGGGCTTTGTGGGCCGGATAAGTTGGTATCGGGGGCTGCATCTGGGCCATAGTTTGGGCACCCCTGCTATAGAGTATCTAACCTTGGGTGGAAAATGTAACTTAAGTAACTTCCACCAATATAGCATAGAAGTACTATTTTTTCAGCTTGGTTTGACATATTGTTCTAGAAATGTGGAAAGTTCATCAATCATCTGTCAAGACATTCTCATTGTTAAACATGATCAGTATACTAAGAACAGGTGTTACCTGAGCAATACACTTTAAAATTACTGCTTTAATCACTGTCAATATGCTACCTTCACTGTTGTGGTCTCTTGGTAGAGAACAACACATCTGAGGCAATTTTAACATCATCAAAAGGAATGAACTAAGTTTAAATCCCTTGCTTGCTTTTCTTGGCAATCACATAAGCAAGATGTTTAGAATGTTGGCGAACTGTGGTTGTGTTTCTGATGCTTTTGGCCTACAGGTCTTATTAGTCTTGACCAGTATAAACCACTGATGAGGAATTATGGGACATGCAACCCAAAGCCTGGAGAAAATCGTTGTCCAACCATACTTTCAAGAATAGTAGTTTCATAGTTGTGGCTTAGCTCCTGAAAAAGTCTATGTGCCCTTTCTGTTCAGATGTACAGTAGCAAGAACGGCTTCTATTCATCTTTCCATCCATAATGGAGCCTGGGTAACAAACCATTTGGAGCGCTAAACTGAGGTCAAAAGCAACTTCCTCTGGTGCCACTTTTCTAAAACCATTGCTGATCTACTATTAAGTTAGGTTGACTTAGCAATGGATATTTAATTTTTTATGCAGTCACACATGGTTTTCCTTCAGACTTGCCAGCTATAACATACATCACCAGATAGTACTTTCTTTTTCAACTTGTACCCTTGTAAGTGATGTAACCATAGACTGAGAAAAGTTTAGAAACAATATGATTTTAAAATATTACCTTCTGTGATAGATTGCTGGTAGGCAGAAACTGTATATTTAGGATGTGATTGGGGCAAACAAAATAGTGGAGTGAAGGAGGATATAAACCAAAGTTTGATTCTTCTAGGGCTGTTTGCCCTAACATTGGGCTACAGTAGGTTCCATCACATCCTACCAGTATTGGCCTAGGACCACAGAGCCCTCCCATGACCACAAAGTAATGAATTGTCCTTTGACTTCAGGTCATACAATTGTTGAGAAAATATCTGGGATCATGACTCTTATGAGTAATAGTTCTAGACCAAGAACAGCATTCTGTGAGATGCGATACATGATTTTCAATTTTTTCTTGTGTCTTAAACCTTTTCTTACATCACATGTTCAGTATTGGTAGAAATTTATTCCCACCCCTTTGCCATATATCCTTTTATAATATTTGTGCTATTTGTCTAATAGACTCAGTGTTAGCTAAACTATGTTGGTACTGCATGATGGGGGGAAGAACATCTTTCCACAAACTGGCTATTGTCCATTGACAGATGAGTATAGGTTAAAATTGACTTTTTGTGAATAAGATTCTTAGGACCACTTCATGCAATAGCAATATTAATGTCAAGATAAGTTCCCTTATAGGTACATTGCATGTGTCTGATAGCTGAGAAAACGAACATGTTTTTCGTTGTCCATATATATCTGATAAAAAACATATGTCATGTTTAGAATGTTTTGGTTACTTACAACACACATGCTTTTTTGTGTGTGGCAGCATTGCATTTGTGTAGTCCATGAGCAGGAACCTGTTGCTTTCCAAATGTTTTTGGATTCTAGGTCCTTTCAGCACCTGCCAGCTTGACCAGCCTTGATGATGGACAATGGAAATGGCAGTTTATCAATATCTGGAACATCACATGTTCCCTACCTGACTGTAGGAAGTGGCAGTCACTTTGCTAATTTCTTTAGATGGCATAGTTGTTCAGTGTGATCAAATCCTTCATGGATTTATAATTTTATGATTTGTTGGAAGGAACATACCTTAGCAACTCCAGATATGTCCTAAGACATTTGGTATCTTAGACAGAAAATATATGTGGTTCTTCCTTTATAATGGCAAACACTTTTTTGTTGTCTAATGTCACCCCCAAAAATCTGGAAGGTGGGATAACTCAACTCACTCAGCTCTAGTTGCCAAACAAGGATGGCTCGAGAGTCTTTAACAAGAAATAGAGTCTTCTCGGTGGTGGCACCAATACTCTGGAATACACTACTGGTGGAATTGTGCCAGGCACCATCACTGGCTTTTTAAAAAAAAAACAACAATTAAAACCGCTCTTTTTTAAGGAGGCATTTCAGGGTGTTGTCCCCTTATCTATATTAGCCAGTTAGTTTCAGTCCTGATCCCATCAGACGCCAACTATTTTAGTTTAATTTGTGAGGTATTTTTTGGTGGTGGGTTTTAATTTGTTTGCGGATATTTCTGTTATTGGTTTCTCTGCTTGTTCACTGCCCAGAGTGGGTTTACACCCAGATGGGCGGTATAGAAGTCAAATAAATAAATATATAAAAGAAAGACTGGCTCTGTCATTGTCCCAGGCAAAATTTTGAAGATATAGTAATATCTCGGATAACGACTGCATCGGATAACGCTAAAATCTGATAACGATCTGTTAGCGTTATCTGATACATTTTGTTAGAACCCTGACGTTTTGACTTGCTGCACTTGCTGAGGACGTCGGGGAAGCCCAGAAACAGCTTGGATTGGGTCTTCCCACCTCCCTGGACCCGGCAGGGGGATCAGAGATCCCAAAATTGGTTTAAAAAAATGGACTGTTTTTACCAATTTTGGGCTCCCTGACCCCCCTGCCGGGTCCACGGAGGTAGGAAGACCTGATCCAAGCTGTTTCCAAAGTTCCCCCACCTCCCTGGAGGCTGCAGCAAGCCAAAATGTCAGGATTCAAATCCCGATGTTCTGGCTTGCTGCAGCCTCCAGGGAAACAGGGCTTTTTTTTAACGTTGTGCGATCAATGCATCGCACAACGTTAAAAACCGGATAACGACGAGACTTGTGGAACCAAGTCTCATCGTTATCCAAGGTACTACTGTATTCTAAACTTTACTCTATTAGATTAGGTATAATGCCATATATAATCGAGTATAAGCTGAGTTTTTAGCCCAAAAAATGATCCCTCCAAAGGGGATATGGCTTATACTTTGATCAATGACCACGAGGGTCCCAAGACAGTGCTGGATTGAGATGTGCCATCAATTTAATTAATTTTACCATAGTTTCATGTATTTTGATTATTGAAACTCACTAGCAGCTGCTGCTTTTCCCACCCTCTATTTATACGTGGGTCAATCTATTTTCCTGGGTTTTCAGGTCAAACTTAGGTAACTCAGCTTATATATTTGGGTCAGTTTATACTCGAGTATATATGATACATCTTTCATAGTGGCTTTTTTAAAAGGGGGGAAAGAATTTTACTTCTCATTCCCTTGTATTACCAAAACTGTGAGAACTCGGGGGGGGGGGGGAGTTAGCATTTATTTGAGGAGCACCACAGTGGAAGCACAAAGTAATCTGTATCTTCCTTATATATTTTCTTCTTATGAGTTACATGAATAACTCTAATGTTTGAAGCATAGGTTTTGTTTCACCAGCATCAGTACTCATTTGGTAAGTTTATTTATAACCCGATAGACTACATTTGCAATCTGTTCTGTCTCTAGAACAATATTTCCCAACCTTTGGTTTTTTGGACTTCAATTCCCAGAAGACTAAGTCAATTCCCCAAAGCACTGATCAGCCAATGTACTACATAGGCTACTGGGAATTGAAGTCCCCCTGTGGGTCGTGTGCCCCACATTGGGAACCACTGATCCATCTTTCTTATTATTTAATGATTATCAACAAGGGGAACTTCATCAATTGCTTCTATAGCTAAATCAATTACATTTGTCCTATTCCTGTTTTAGGTGCTGCCTTCCAGTTCTTCAATAGAAATTTCTAGAGGAACCTTAATATTGTTGCCAGACATGAGCATGCCTACTGGATTTTTTTATTCATAATGAAAGTATATTCTTAGCTCAGATTATATGATTAATACAATCATATACAGTAATACCTCGGATAACGTTTACCTCAGATAACGCTAAAATCGCATAACGTTAAGTAATCTGGGGGGGAGAATTGGATCGAATAACGTTAAGGTCCTATGGGATGGATCGGATAACAACCGCTAAAGCCTGTGTGGTTACAGTGTATCTCTATGGAGCGTTAACGTTATCCGATCCATCCCATAGGATTTTAACATGCATCGGATAACACTAAAAATCGGATAACACCAAGACTTGTGGAACCAAGTCTTAGCGTTATCCGAGGTATTACTGTAATCTGATTTGAAAATTATTGTAGAATGTCATGTTTCTTTTATTCTGTAGAATGCCATTGTGTGCATTCCACAGAAATCACATGAAAAGTTCATAATTTCTCTTTGTTGTTGAGGCTTTTATCTTTTATTATCCTCTTGCTCAAATCCACGATTCTCAGTTCATGCAGTTCCTAATTGCTGGTTCTAGTAGGACGTTCATAGCAGGCTGATGGTGACAAAGTATTTGCCACTTAAGGAAAGTGATTGTGCAAATGCAGATATGGGGGGGGGGGGGGTTAATTTAAAAAAATTAGTGAAACATGCAACATTTCCTAGCATATTCTCAACCAATTTCCCGGGCCAGCTCAGTTGTTCTCAATGGGAACCTAATTAGAACCCAATACTTATATTTGTCGATTTAGAAGAAGACAGAAATACTTTGAAAATGAAGCAGCAGTGAAGATTGTAGTACAGAGTTGAGTGCGAGGGTACGTAAGAATGTGCTGATAAATGAGCGGATGATGTACAGCAGTTTGAGCAAAATTCCTCACTCCGTTCCCCACCCCAGCTCTTGAATAGTAACAAAAGAAAGGCTTTCCTCCATCTGAATTAATCACTGTGAATCTCTCATCAGCAGTAACTGAAATGTAGATTTGTTCTTGCATTGGGGGGAACAGCCAAGCATATTGGCTCCATTTTCTGAGGTACTGTTCTGCACTTGGACACTATAGTACAGGTGTACCCATTCTATGGCCCACACAGGCTGTATCCAGCCTCCATTGCCAATTCATCTGGCCTGCAACGTCCTTGTCACTCCCGGAAGTGGAAGTAAAACGCACCCGTGACGAGGGTGGTGTGGGCCGGATGAATTGGCATTGTGAGCTGGATCCGGCCCACAGGCCGTAGTTTGGGCATCCACCCCTGGTTTAAGCAGAGAAAATGGCAGCCTAAAAAAATCTTTCTCATCCTGTTGCAAAACATATCTGTTGCAAAACAGATTGCAAGGTGCATTTTATTTCCGCTTCCAGTAGGAGGAACCATGTGACCACCTCGCTAAACCATGTGACTGGCCCACTGCCCAAAAAGTTTGGGCACCCCTGCTGCGGTAGAATACTGGAAGGAAAAGTATATGAAGGTCTCCCCAGAAGACCGAAACAATACCAAGCATCACTCCATCCCTTGCTTACTTGAGTAGCATCCTGTCCTCCCACGAAGTCCCTCCCTAATGGAGAATGTTTGTGGATCATTCCTCAGTCTCCTAAACAGTATAACAGTGCAGAATTCAATACTGATACAAACCAGCATAAATGAAAAATCTTTGTATAAAAGCTATTCTGCTCCCTTCCTCTGTGCAGAAATCTATATTTGCCTGTCTTGCCTGCCTGTTTACTGGAAACTATAATCCCTTCTCCCTGCTTTTATATAGTATACATTGTATATACATATATCTATCGGTGTGTATATATATTTATTGCAAAGTTGCATGATTTTCTTGTTGTCTCTCTTTCTCTTTTCCTGTCTGCCTCTATGTAAGCATTTTCTGTTGTAGATTGCTTTGAATTCGGGGCAGGGAGGGGAGGTGGCTAGTGGGGTGGGACTGGAACCAATAACTCTCTCTCTTCACCGATTCCTTGTTGTAGACTATTGGGGAGAGTCTTATTACAGTGACCTCATCGACTTGCACCTGGGTGGTATGTATTGCAGAACCTGTTCACTGGCACTAACCCTGCTGACACCCTGCTCCTGCCACCCTCTCCCTCCACCTATGTCTTCCCCTCCCTGGCACACAAGCAATGAGATGAAAGCACTCTGACACCTAATTTTGATTGGCCTGGAGCACAACCCATTTTCCAGCTCAAGGGAGAAGACCGTGTTCGATCTTGGAGTCCTTAACAAGCAGGGTTATCCTTTAATGCATAGTTTCTCAACCTTGGGCTCCCAGGAGTTCTTGGACTTCTATTACCAGAAGCCCAAGTCACCACACCTGCTGATCAGGGCTTGTGGGAATTGAAATTCAAGAAAATCCGGGGGGGGGGGGGGGCAAGGTTGAGAAACTCTGCTTTAATGTACTTTGAGCAAAACAACAACCTGTCACATAAAAATTGGTTGGTGGCTTAATCTAGGACAGGGATTCCTAAATGGCACCATTTCATCCAGCCCGTTGTCGCTGCACCTGAAAGTTGAAGCAGACACATTTACACATGTGCAGGTGTGTCTTACGTCAGCCATAAAACAGGCCCACACATGTGTAAACACACCTGCAGCTGTCGTAAACTTGGAAGTGACAGCATTTACAACAGCCATAAATGTGCCCACTTCCGGGGTATGTGGTCCGGCTCCCTCAGCTATCCGGGGGCGTGGTCAGGCCCCCGGTGGAAAAAGGTTGGGAACCCCCTGATCTAGTAGGAAATAAGGGGAGGCCCGTGATGTAAGAACAAAAGGGGGTTGACCTCAAAAGTACAGAGAACTCTGAGATGCATTATCCTACGTGACTTGAGTATTTAACGCTTCTCTCCGGGGTGAATCCATGCTTTTGAAAGGGAAACCAAAGCCATCTTCTGCAGTATTTGAAAGCAGCCTTACCTGAGGATGACTTTAGCAATTTAATGTTGGCAATACCTCATCTTCAGTGTATATCTGAGTCGTTTTATTTTGGGATTAATTGTTGGCTAGATCCACTGTGCCATGTGGGGTGGAGTCCGTATTTCCAATGTGTTTTGGGCGCCTAATTAATCAACTAAAATTCATGAAAGCTCATGCCAAATAGAAATTCATTCATCCTAAAGGTGCCACAGTAGATAAGTTTCTATCTTTCCTCGGCAATTGCCAGTGAAATTGAGGGAGCAGGTGCCTTAGGATGGGATTGTGTCATGTGTTTTACCTTTATAACATCTGCTGGCAAGGAAAGAGAAGGCGGAGACATGGGCTGCTAATACTGGTGATGGCCAGTGTGATCAGTAAAATGTAGTTGTAGGATGGAGGCATTGTCAAGGGGTGCTGTTGTTACAAAAAGATCCAGAAATAATTTTTGAAATTGTAATCCAAACAAGTAGTTTCTCCAGACTTTGGAGTTTACGATACGTTCTTCGTAGGTCCACCCTAAATTTTAGGCAGTGACCCTAGCAATAATGAACAATCTTTAGTTTAGACTACACATTCTGTTCTTAAGCTTCTCTTTGAAGCATCTCCAAAGATTTAGGGATAAAATCTAAATCTATCTATATCAACCCCTTTCCCAGGTTTTATATCTGCATCCTTGATATGTACAGTAATACCTCGGATAACGTTTACCTCGGATAATGCTAAAATCGCATAATGTTAAGTAATCTGGGGAGGAGAATTGAATCGAATAACGTTAAGGTCCTATGGGATGTATCGGATAACAACTGCTAAAGCCTGTGCGGTTACAATGTATCTCTTTGGAGCTTTAACGTTATCCGATACATCCCATAGGATTTTAACATGCATCGGATAACACTAAAAATCGGATAACACCAAGACTTGTGGAACCAAGTCTTAGCGTTATCCGAGGTATTACTGTATCAATTTCTTCTTCCACAGATTCTTGCTCCTTTAAAAACATCTACAACACTAAAAGTAACAGGAATCTCATCCCATCTGTGTCAAACATTGACTTGTTGCAGACCGAGGGGTGGGCAGAACATATTTTGTGAAATAGCACATAATTAATCCAAAGCAATTTGCATAGGGGAAATCCCACCCTATCTTTGGTCACCCACTCTTTGAGGCATCTGTCTTATTCTGCCTAATAAGTAGGCAGTTCAGGCACCATTTTGGCAGTTTCACATCTGGCCTGGACATGAAAGAAGAACTACTGATGCCAAAGACAACATCTGGGAAAAACATCTGTGATTTTCAAGGTGTGCTAAATCTGAGCTACTTACTGGCAACCTGCTCTGCAAAATGCATTCCTCCAGGGTTTCAACCTATTTGCAGGGTTTTTTGGGGTGGGGGTGGGGGCTGGGTGGGTAGGTAGAATGTAAAAATGGTAGAGGTTTGTCAAGTGCTAGACTTGATGGGATGCAGCTTGTCTAACTGTGTGTTAAATCAGACAAGTGGCACAACAGTTTTATAAACTGGCTGTCATCTAAATGCCAAATCATCATGCAAGTTTTTTTTAATGTATATAATTGTATTCTCATGAACCATATCATCAAACAAGAAGGAGAAATAAGAGGGACAACTGTATAGATTACATAACAATAAGAGACTGCAACAATCAAATTAAAGTTTGATAATGCTAGGACAAGAGGAAACAGTATATATTTTGAAGAAATTATGGCATGTTAAAAATGGCAGTTGTTACAGGGATAGCACAGTTCAAAAATACCACAACTTTCAAGGAGGCTCAATCTATGTGTACCCTGGCATTATTGGTGGGAAGGATTTTATGTACGCCGCCCAGAGTTGCACATCGATTGGGCGGCTATACAAATTGAATTAAATAAATAAATAATATATTATTGCATGCCTCTTCAAGGTGACTCTTTAACATCACAGATGTTTATAAAGACCAAAGACACTCTCTTAGTAGTTTGTTGATGGTATTTTGCAATTAAGGATGCCAGTAAATTTTGTGACACCTCTCATGAATAGTTTAGGAAGAGGTAAGTGGTGACCATGGAACAGGATGCTTCCTGAGACTTTTAATATGGCCCTTAGCATCATTCCAAATATTAAGGGTTGCCTTTTTATACACTACAACAGTTTTCTGCATGATGAGAAAGCATGCTTTTGAACTTCATTTCTCCCAGTGTCACCAGCAGCCGATTCTCTCATAGCTCTTTTCTCACACACTTCAGCTTCTGACTTCTCCTCTGCATTGAAACCAAGGTACACCCCAGCAGGAGCCCATTTTAAGGCATAGAAGAAGTTGCAGCCTGTAACAAACTTTTTGCTTCTGGGAATACTTCTTCTTTCATGTCTTGATCAAACCCTGAACTGCCAAAACGAAGCCACTTTCTTTGCTTTGTCATTGCCCAAACACAAGTCCTCATCGGCACATGCCTCTAGCAGCAATCGGCAGCCCAGTCAGTGAGCCGGCTTCTGTGTCTCTCCACATTCACACTGTGTGTTGTTGTCTGCCAGTAGCTCTCACTTGAGGATGTTGGACTTGCATTTAGAGACTCTGACCTTCAGCCTATTCAGGGTCCTCCAAGTGACGCAGGAGAGGTTAAGATCCTCAGCTATACCCTCTTTTATTTTGTTCCTTGTCTAGTGAGCTCCTTCCTCCATCTTCTAATTTGGTTTGCTTCTGGGGCTGATTGGACATAGATCTCAAAGGTTAGAGAACCTTTCTGTATGTCAGTGGTTCCCAATGTGGGGCCCATGCCCCACAGTGGGACTTCAATTCCTAGAAGCCTAAGTCAATACATTGGCTGATCAATGCTTTGTGGAATTGACTTAGGCTTCTGGGAATTGAAGTTCAAAAACCAAAGGTTAGAAAACACTGTTCTATGTCTTAGCTCCTCCTGAGATTAATCAATAAGCCAAATCAAAGGTGTTGAGCCTCTGTCCTTGCACCAATTAAAATAATGCCCATCCCCCCCCCCAAAAAAAAATTGTTGGCTCAGGTTGTGATATGACTCCCCTTTGTGATTGAAGTAGAGTGTCGGGGGGGGGGGATGGTTTTCTAGTTCTTTTGCTATGCCTGCCTCTAGCAGGGTCCCTGTGCCTATAGAAAGAGCTGTAAAAGGGTTAATGCTAAGTTACTCCTAACAGTTACTCCCTCCCTGGCTGATGCAGGTCCCACACTGCCTTCTCCTACTTCCTGCCTTTCCTTCTCTTCCTAACGCCTCCTCAAAGGCAACCGTCCTGTCACTTGTGCTAACCAGTGGCTTTAAAAAGTAGTCCTTCAAGAGTCATTTAAAGGGACACTGTCATTTTTCATGTAGCCTTACTGCATTATTAAGAACATGCTTAAACAAGTGAACAATACATCTAATGTGATTTTCATAATCAGTATCGTTTTGTCCCCTCCATTTCTCATTAGAGTAACTGTTCACACTCTTAGAGACTATTTGTTCCTGCCAATATTTGTGGAATATTAATTCAATTGAATGATTATGAAAGCCACAGCAATATGTATTTCCAGTTAACTATTCCCATGCTGGATAATACCAACTATATTTCAAGTTGAATTGTGGATGATAATGGTGATAGTAATTTAAACTATTCATTTTTTTAATACCAGCCAAAAGTGTCAATATCTGGCAGTATCCCTTTAAATAAAATGCAGTGTTTGTGTGCGGAAAAATATGTGGCTTTATAGTATTAGTTCTTTTTGTACTCCATTGTGACTGGTGTGTATGTAGTACTTCCTCACATGGCTGCCAGAGTGCTCAGGAATCACAGTACCACATAGCTAAGGAATCCCTCGTTCAACTCTCACATCTGCTATGAATTCAGTAAGTGGTTTTCATTTATGCTTCCTTACTTGGCAAGGTTGGTCTAAAAGCTACCTTAAGCAGTTGGTTGAAAGAGTTTGCAAGGGAAATAGATTTTGAGTAGTTCAGGACACTTCTAGTGTTGGGTTTTGTTAAGGCAAAGAAGAACACTACTCACTTTCAGGTTCTTGCATCAATAAATTCAGCTGATGAATCTCATTCCAACTAGACAATGGCACTGACTCTCATATTCATATTACATTCCACCGAAATTAAAGGTCAAAGCTCTCCAGATATGAGCTTCAACTACTAGAATATATAATAACTTGCAAAACCATTGATGAAAGCAGACCTATTCTTGGGCACATGTTCAGATTAACAGACAAATATTTCATTCATTTAATCAAATACCATTTCCCATAATTTCTGTGTTACCATGTACTCTGGTCATAAAGGGATATATCAACACACTGTTTTCATCTCCAACAATTTTATTTGCATATTTTGAATAGTGACTGTTCATTTGGATTAGATTTCTTGGAAGGAAAATTTCAGTCATTACGGTATATTAAGGATTGAGGTGTGACATTTCCCAAAACATGGCAATCCAAAAAATGTTCTGAGAAACAGTTTGCTCATGGCATCTAATTCATTTCATCTTACTGTATAACAGCATAAACTGTCTATTAAGTCAGGGGTCCCCAACCAAAGGGTCATGGACTGGTGCTAGGCCACAAGCTCTCCCAAAATGGGCCTTCTGCCCTCAGTGTGCTCCACTGGGTCTGCCCGGCGGGCGGGGTGGGTACGTGGGCTTCAGACACAGCGGATGGACAGGTGGCCGGGGCCCTCTTCCACTTGCTTAACTGCAGCAGTGCTCCACCCGTCACCTGTGTGCAATGTGATCCCTCACTGCCCGACTCAGGCCATGTGGCTGGTAGGCGGCTGGGCCCCTCTTCCTTGTTTTTTGAGCAGCAGCAGGGCTCCTCTCCCACTACCTATGCACAGTATGCACTTTGTCGTATTTTGTTGCAATACCTAAGAGATCAAGGTAGGTAACCCCAATATTTATTTTTTTTAGTGTGGAATAAAGCATCATTACTACGGAATCTGAAATTGTTACCTTATCAAGAAGCAGAGACAGTCTTCATTAGGTGAATTCATTGCCAAGTCTACAGCTGAGTAACTGAGCACTGGAAGAAAGTGGGAAAATAATAGCACAATAACACAGAGATTAGTTGTCAGAGAGCAAAGTTATCTGGCTGCAGAGTCATTGGTTGGTCTGATCACATGCACCTGTTGATTGGGAAAATCGGCTTCATACCTCACCACCCCAGCCAAGCCCCATTTTAAGACTCTGTGGCTAAGGCACTGACTGGAAGGTGGCAGGTCAGCAGTTCGATACCCGAATACTGCAGGGTGGAATGAGCTCCTGTCTTTGTCCCAGCACCTGCCAATCTAGAAGTTCAAAAGCAAGAAATTGCAAGTAGATAAATAGGGGCCACTTTGGTGGGAAGGTAAACAGCATTCTGTGCACTTTGGTGTCTGGGCATGCCTGCCACATGTCCACGGAAACATCTGCAAACACAGACAGTGCTGGCCATTTGGCTATAAAACAGAGATGAGCACTGAACCCTAGAGTCGTATGTGACTGGCTTTCAAGTAAGGGTGACCTTTACCTAGGATGCCTTGGAGTTGTTATTCAGCAAGGAGTCTGCACAATGGTAGACATCTCCAAGGCAACATTCCACACATGCTAATGGACCTGGGAAATCAAGTCCATCTGCATGCAGTTTTTAGCCATTTGACTATCACATCACCCGCTGACTAGGTGGACCATGCTGTGTGCCCTCTGCTTTCACCTTGTCCAAGGGATCTGACAGAGGACACTTTGGTGAGCCTAACATCATTGACACTTCCCAATTAGACCACTCAAGTCCTCATGACTTGACAAGCTTCTCACCCAGGAGGGGACTTCAACTAAATTTCCCCAGTTTATTTTATCCCATCCAGAGCATTTGTGCACCACCTTTATGGAGGAGCAAAATCCTGTAGGAACACGGAGATTGCTCCGAACTGCATTTTCCTCCTTTTCCTGGTTTTTTGAAAGACACACTACACCTGGGAGGGCCAGTGTAGACAGGCCTTTAGTTGCAACAAGAATAGGGTCATAATTCACACAACCTTTGAGCAAGTGTTTAAGATGTGCATGATCTACCTCAGTAATGTGCTGTAATCAAACCAAAAATAATGATATCGCCACATTCAAGCTTATTGTATTAGACTTGGAGAAATTTCTGAGCAAAACTGTAGTGAGTTATGTTTGCAGCTGGGGTTTGCCCCATAAAAAGAGTTTCAGGGTTCAAGCCTTGTTTTGAATCGGAAGGTTAACATATTGCTTATAAGTAGTGAGTAATAGTTTGTCCTTGGACAACCAAATGGAAACTTTCAATGACTGGTAGAAACCATGTGGGGGTCACTGTGCTGTATGTGCAGTTATCTCTAAGCTTATATTATTTTTCATCAGTTTGGAACTAATACCTGCTTGATCTGTGTTCTGTAAAAGAGTGCCTGTCATGATTTCAGACCCTAGAAAGGAATGTGCTTGGAAACTATCCTGAGATAGTGTTGGTCCAAATGGGTTGATAAGCTGTCCTTTCATGTTATGTCCAAACTATTTTGTATGTCGTGTTTTTTAAAATTTCATACTCTATAAACAATGTGTTTTGTGTCCAGTGGATGAAAAGGATTCGTACAATATCTATTTTAAAAACCCAGGTGTTGGAATGGAAATACAGTACATTAGGTTTGCCTAATTGCATTCATTCTGCATTTTTTTTACTTTAGTCTGTGTTTATGATGAAATGATTGGAAGAAATTCAAGGCAAGTGTGTTCAGATTTGTGTTTTGTTTTGTTTTGAGTTGGATGTCAGGGAGATGTTGGAATATGTAGTGCTAAGACAGCCTTAGAAGCAGATATGAGCCAGAGATGTAACAAGAAGAAAGGCTGTCTCTTTTGAAATGATTTCTATTACTACTAGAGACTTCTACCTGAAAAAAAGTGATAATGCTAATTAATATTAGGTCTGATGAAGTGTATTTAATCCATGAAAACTCACATTTAAATATAGGAGTTAATCTTTAAGGTGCCACATCATTTTTGTCTCTCTCTTTTTACTTTTTTTTTTTTTTACTTTTTTGCTATTTTGTTTTTCTCTCTGATATGCTAATTAGTATGTGTAACTTGAGAAAATCTGTTTCACTTTATGCAGGGTTTTCATGGATGTTTTTCTAAATCTCATTTCTCCCAATTTCTTTTTAAGCATTCAGAGTTTTTAATGGTTCAGTTTATGCAGTTTGCTCTTACTAATAAAAACTAGATTTGTACTTATGGAGAAATACAGTAATACCTCGGATAACGTTTACCTCAGATAACGCTAAAATCGCATAATGTTAAGTAATCTGGGGAGGAGAATTGGATCGAATAACGTTAATCTCCTATGGGATGGATCGGATAACAACCGCTAAAGCCTGTGCGGTTACAATGTATCTCTGTGGAGCTTTAACGTTATCCGATCCATCCCATAGGATTTTAAAATGCGTCGGATAACACTAAAAATCGGATAACACCAAGACTTGTGGAACCAAGTCTTAGCGTTATCCGAGGTATTACTGTAGTCACATTGACATATCACATGGCATTAGTCCACAAACAATTATTCCACAGTGAAATTTAAGTCATTAAGGTACCATGAGTGTCTTTAATTAGGTGAATATTTTAGTGTGACACACACAGCCTACTAATAATAATACTCATAGTCACCACTCATTTTGAAAGATGGATTGTAAGTGAATTAGCACCTCCAGGTGCTACTCTGATTTATGTGATTGCAAGAGTGAAAGTAAAAATGTTGTGGAGATGGCACTATCTGCATGTCTAATTCCATGACCCACACATTTCCTGCATATTCTCAAGGAAAACAACCAATTCCTGTACAGTTTAAGTTTCAAATGAAGCCTACTGGAGCACTTTTATTCTTTCAAATGTACTGAGATTGAAATACACAGCCAATGCTGGGATCCTAGAAACAGTTTGTGAAATAAAATGAAAACTCATCAGATCAGTTATTTTAATCTTGGATCCAGCTAGGCTCCCTGGGTTTTCATGGATGTGTTTCTAAATCTCATTTCTCCCAAGTTCTTTTTAAGCATTCAGCGTTTTTTAATTATCCAGGGAATGTCTTGAGGCATGACTGCTCTTGAAATACAAACCAGTTGCCTCTCAACTCATATATTGTGGCCTGTAGTGTACTTACTTCTTCCATTTTTAATTGTCTGCGCCACCTATATAAATGTTTCCTTTTGTCTGAGAAAATCATTCTCACACACTATTGGCAATCTGATATGCCTTCCTCCTTTAACTTTGCTTAGTCTTGTATGTTACCTCTCTAGTTCTGTGATGGTCCCTTCTCAAAACACTTCCCTTCATAACATAATGATCTTCATAAAATAGAGGTGTATTATAGGTTTTCATAAATTAAAACTGTAACTCACCTTCTTCTCTGTATGTGTGTATAACTCTTAAGTCCAATAGCTTGTAAATGTCCTCAAAAGAGTTTGGTTGCTGTTCCTCTTGTTACTCAATTCCCTTTTTCTTTCACTTCAGTTCTACTTGCAAACTATCAAATATATCCTGAATCCTTTTTATAGGAATTCTCTATCTTTTTACATATAACATACTGCAGTAATTCCCAGGCTAATAAATTGATCAAATAATTAATGGTTACCATGCTTTCAAACACTCACAGAAAAGGCTCTGCCGTAAATGAGAAGGCTTCCCTTCTGTAAATCAGTAGGAACAGTATCTCATACAGGCTGTTGAATGGGCTCCTTGCAAGTTGAGTGAGTCTTTCTTGCCCTTGAAAGATTTAGACTAGGTTTCCTCAACTTTGACTCCTCTAGGACTGTTTTCCGATCCCCATAATTCCACAGCCATCCATACATTGTTGGACTATACCCCTGTATAGAGCAGGGGTTCTCAACGTTTTTTCAGCCATGGGCTGGACCACACACCATCAGACAGCTGAGCGGTCTGGATTGGTGCTGGAAAATGCGTCCAAAAATGCGTCTGTGGCCATCGTAAACACATTTATGATGACTGTAGACTCATTTACAGCTGTAGTAAATGTGTTTGTGATGGCTGTAGACTCATATATAGCTGTAGTAAGCGCAAATCTGGTGGTGGGGCCAAATTATTTGTCGCCATGTGCCATAGGTTGTGAACCCTGGTATAGAGGGAATATAGAACTTATAGTCTCATCTGGAGACACAAATAGACAACTAATTTAATATATGTAAGCATGAAAAGTATACAGTGCTTCCCATTTTAGTTCAGGAAAAAACCTCTTTTGTTAGGGATCTGGAAATCTATGAAGTCCCTGTTAGTGCAGATGTTCCCATATTTTGTGAGATTTCACTCCCATTTGATCTTTGAGAAACCCTTATATGTCTCCACTGCTCCTTTACCGTCATCCAGCCCACTTTTAACCAAATAAGTATTAAAAATAAATACAGAAGGTTAACAAAAACTTTTAATGAAGAACAAATAATTTTGCTTGTCACAAAAAGTTTAATAAACATAGACTTGTTACATACACACCTTTGGAACTCTCTACTTGGGAACCAATGCATCGATGGCATACATTCAAAATAGTGTTTAAAAATAATTGCAAAGATCCAGGAACGTATCTTCACATGTCTGTCTTCCCTTGCTATTAGGAACTGTCATAAATAAAAATAACATGGCAACAGTTTTGGCTACACATAGTTTCTCAATCAGCACTTCACACAAAAGAAAATATATATACTGTATATTAATTACATCTAAGTGATCCAGTGCATCAGTGATGGTCTAGCACAGTGGTTCCCAATTAGTGGTACGCGTACCCCCAGGGGTATGCGAGATTGCATCAAGGGGTACGCGCAGCAATCTCTTAACTAAAATATTAAATCTTTAAAAAACAATAATGCAATAACAATTGCCAAAAAATTATTCAGTTTAATTAAACGATCAGTAGGTAAGTCAATCGTATGCATCAAGCGCTTTCTCCCGCCACAGCGGTCTTTCCCGCGCCTCCTGCGTCTCGCATCACCCAATCGCGGCCACCCCTGTTCCCGTCTTATTTGCTCGTCATTGTCAACGTGCACATTTGTCACATTAATGAAACGTGTTCTCTGTCATTAGAATATCTTTTGATGATAATAAATATAAAATACACCTGATTTCATTTTTTATTTAACGTTCCTGCAATAAGGGGTACGCAATATTTAACGTTCCTGCAATAAGGGGTACGCAAGTTTGAAGTCTTTCTTGAAGTGGTACGTAGAAAAAACTAATTGGGAACCACTGGTCTAGCAGAGTAAAAAAAAAAATCCTTTCACTTCCTCTACCCTTCTACCTCAGAACAGGATAAGTGTTCAGTTTGCTGATACCCTAAAGTGGCTTGTTTATTAAGCCACTTCACAACATCAGAAGTTGATAGAGGAGCTGAACCAAATAGGGTAACTTGAAGACTGGATTGGACCAAATGGCATATTGCACCTCCACCTGACCTCAGGCAACCCTATTTAGACTGTACCAACCTAATCCCAAAAGGCCAGTTTAGATGAGCCCTAAATTATTTATTTACAACAAATTTGACAACAGTAAACATTTGGTTCTGGTTTATTGATTATCTAGTATTGCCACCTCCACTGCCTTGATCTCTTGTATAGTTGTAACATTTAGGATGAGAAGTTGTGAATTAGTAGAAATGTCAGATTACAACAAACCTGTTCTGTTTTGGTTTTGCTCTTTCGTGGCCAACACTGTGTTCACTTTCAGTGCCACAGTCTGCTCTTCTACTTCATGTTGACAGGGGATATGGCCATTTGTAGACTGTCCCCTGTGTTTCTACTTCTTCATTTCTTGTGTATATTTTTTTCTATCTACTTTTCTTCTTATTGTTTCCTTTCTTACTCTTGTGCTTTTTTGTCCTTTTGCTTGTCTGTTTATTTTCACCCTGTTTCTCCTTCTTTCTTCCTCTCCACTTCCAAACTCCTTTCTCCTTCCCTTCTTCCTCTCCCATCTGTGGTCCTATTGAAGTCGAGCCCTATGCCGGGACACCACGCCGTAGACCTCTCTCCTTCTGCCCTTGCTGTGCCCACGAAGGTAATGTAATTTCTTGCATTCCCTCCATCCATTTCTTAAACCACACATGGATTGGCTTAGAAACACTGGTCAGCTGGTGGTAATATTAAGTGGTTCATTGCCAGAATTTCTTTCCCTCCATTTTCATTCTCAAACAAATCATCTGTACCATTCCTGTTATGAAGTGTGCCTGGCACTTTCTTACAGGTACAGAATCAGTTTTGAGTGTTGTGTGGTGGTTAAGATAGTTTCACAGATTATTGCCATTATTATCTGGAGTGACTATGGTGGCAGCATTGTCTCATCCTAAAACGTCTTTGTCATGTTTTGGGTTGCCCTAAGGAGCGGAATACTGTGTCTTTTGCAAGAAGTGGTTTGCCCAACTTCCCTTGAGTTTGAAAAGCCAACCTCCTGGCCTCTCCATAATCTAGACTGGTCTCCTGCAGGTCCATACCCTGCTGTGTATATTCTTGACTTTATCCCAAGTGGACCAGTTTCATCATTTATCAAATTCATGAGGCAAAGGGATAGAATTTGCTCACCATATGTGACACCTGCTAAATACTGTGTCAGCTTTCTGTGATGCGCATCCATTGATCATTCATCTTTCCTCCTGCCTCCTCTTCCTCCTTTCTCTCTCTCTTTCTTTCTCTCCCTCTCTGCTCATTGGTTGTCACAAAAGCCCATGAACATATATTTTAAGAGTACCATAGTAACACACACCTGGCTGTTTTGTTTAGAAGCTTTCCTCTGATCATTCTCACTGTGGAAAAGATGAAGAGATTTCCCAGTACTTCTCATGGCTTCACTGTACTGGGTATCTGCATGTATAAATTTATGTTTTCTCTTTACCATTGCTATGAGGGCACCTTGTGCAGAGATATTCAGAAATTCATGATTAGAACTGAATTATGGATGTGGGGACTGTGGTGGCTTAGTGGTTAAGACGCTGAACTTGATGACTGGAAGGTTGGCAGGTCAGAAGTTTGAGACCCGAGTGCTGCATGATGCAGTGAGCTCTCGTCTCTGCCCCAGCTCCTGCCAGCCTAGCAGTTCAAAGTAAGACATTGCAAGTAGATAAATAGGTGCTGCTTTGGTGGGAAGGTAAGCAGTGTTCCATGTATTCAGTCATGCCTGCCACATGTCCACAGAAACATCTGCAGATGCAGATAGCATTGGTTCTTTGGCTATAATCAGAGATGAGCACTGAACCCTAGAGTCGGATATGACTGGCTTTCAAGCAAGGACGATCTTTACCTATGGATGTGTATAGCTGTCCATGAGAATCTGAAAACCTAGAGTGATATTTTGAGGCAATTTGATTAATTATCTGTTCTCTTACTTTTATAGCTGTTTTAGTGATTTGAAGTAGAAGTAAGTGTAAGATGCTGGTTACCTGAAAATAATGGATAGAAATAGAGCCAACCAGAATTTGTGGAGCAGACCTTCTGTAATTTCAGGGAACATTCATTGTTTTTGTGATTGTGACTGAAAGTGTTTCTTGCTGTTATTGAGTGATCTCTATCATATAACAAATTACAGTAATACCTCGGATAACGATGAGACTTGATTCCACAAGTCTCGTCGTTATCTGGTTTTTAATGTTGTGTGATGTATTGATCGCACAATGTAAAAAAAAGCCCTGTTCCCTTTCCAAAGAGGACTTTTTTTCACCCATTTTGGGCTCCCTGACACCCCCCCCCTTTGCCGGCTCCAGGGAGGTCGGGAGACGCGATCCAAGCTGTTTCTGGAGTTTCCTCACCTCCCTGGCCATTGCAGCAAGCTAAAACATCAGGATTCACCTGAAAAAATGGATGGTTTTTTTTTACCCATTTTGGGCTTCCTGACCCCCCTGCCGGCTCCGCAGGGGGGTCGGAGTACCCGATCCACAGCTGTGGGGTGGCTGGGGAAGCCAATGGGGGAGCCCCCTGTCAGCTTTCCAGCCACCCCACCCCTGCCTCCACAGCTGCAAGGTGGCTGGGAAGCTGAACGGAGAACCCTGTTCAGCTTTCCAGCCCCCCTGCTGCTACGAACAACTGCATCGGATAACACTGACAGATCGTTATCCAATTTTAGCGTTGTCCGATGCAGTCATTATCCGAGGTATTACTGTACAAGAAAGTTAGTGTTGTATAGTTAGTGACAATCAATGACATTCAAACATAGGTGGAGAACTGCATACAAACTCCAAGAAAAAATTAACATTAACATCCCTCTACATAAGCGAAACTCTGAATAAATACAACCACACCTTGATTTAAAATTTGGTTTGAGTGTCAATGGCCAGTTAAAAATGTTTGGAGTGGTTTGTGTTTACTGATGGCTGACAATCTTTCCTTGAACAATTCCTCTTTGGACTTCCATAACCCAACAAAAGAATTGCTTGTATTTTGGAATAACCAAAATACACATTAGTGTAGATATCATATACTCCTATGCAAAGATTTTGCATTCCAAATTTTGATCCTTCCTTTGCCCTAGAGTTCACACTCACGTTAGTTTCACAAAAGAATAATGTTCACCTATAGAATCGGTGAGAACTAAGAATTAATCTCCTGGGGATGATCTACAATTTGACAATACATAGCCATTTCAAACATTTAAGAATGAATCGCAAATAATAATGATGGAAATTTGTTCTTGTAGAAAACATCTAGCTACCAAATCCTCAGCTCTGTGGTAGATGAGCCAAAGTCCCCATAGCCAAGATCACAAGTCAAGACTTCATTTATATTTGAACTGATTTTTCAAAATCAAGGCACAAAAGAGGAATTGCTTGTAAGGAGTTACCATTATGCTATATTAGAGATGGATAATGAATGTGGCTCTCGGAGTAGTACAATTCCCCTGATATAAAATTACTGTGCTGTTTATTTCATTTCAGATTCCTTTCTTGGTTGAATTCCTTGTCTGAGATCAAGTTTGGTTCTCAATTAAGCTTTGAGTGAGATAACTTGAGAAGATTCTGCTGTTTTCTATTTTCTGAAAAAGTTTACAAATAATAGCTTTTCTTCCTTCTGCTGTTTTGTTATGGGGGAATAGCCTGGAGCTGGTGAACTGTATATAATTATATGGTATTTATGCTACCAAAGCCTAGCAGTAAAAATGAAGGTTCTGTAGCAGTCATATTCAGCTGAATATTTGGCTTGTATGAATGATCAACAAGATAGAGTAAAAGTATTGATGGCACAGACCAGAAATCAGTTACTTGTGATCATGAAGATAATTTAGATAGCTTATAAAGAAAAAAGCTGAGTATACTAGGCTACATGATTTATCCGTCATAAGGACTATACCGATGGCCAAAATCAGTTCTGAAACAACTCAGAAAGAAATGTGGGTACTTAATTTGTACAGTAGGCTGTTCCCAAATAATTTCTATAGATGTCTGTTGACAATTGACAGTGAATCACTTGGTTGTTATCTTACAAAATAACTGAGAACACATGACTTCAAAAGGTAGGCTATACAGAACAGGCCTGGGCTAATTATCTCATCCTGTTGCAAAACATATCTGTTGCAAAACAGATTGCAAGGCGTGTTTTACTTCTGCTTCTGGTGGGAGGAACCACATGACCGGCCAAACCATGTGACCACCCCCATGAACCACCTGAAAAAGTTTGGGCACCCCCGATATAAAGCCTGAATGATGAACATCTTACCAGCTAGTAGGCTGTATAGGCTCCAGTTCAGAATTGCCTGTACAGTAATTAACAAAACTGAAAGGAGAAGCAAATAATTGATAATTTTGGCTCTTTTTTTTAAGCCTTGTGGAAGGAATGATAGGAGTAGATAGATTCAGTTCATATTGGTCCATTGAAAGGTTTTACATTTTTTAAAAAAACAGTAGATGTTCCTTTGTCCAATATGGTATATAGGCAAAACTGAACAAGCATAAATGACACGAGTGCTCTGGCAGCATTTTGCTTGGCTTTTCTTTGCACATTTTGCCCCACCTCCTGCTCCATCTTTGCTCATGGCTATTAGGCTCATAGAAATGGCTTGGCGTCTTTCTAAAAACTGACCCAAATTCTTCTTTTTGGCAGGCATGGGAAAGAAGGATGACCCCAAGCTGATGCAGGAGTGGTTCAAGTTGGTGCAGGAGAAGAACACGTTGGTGCGCTATGAGTCGGAGCTGATGATATTGTAAGCGACGAGGGAATACTCTGTGTGCATGACCTGCACGGAGGGGCAAATGATGAGATCTCAGTTTTGGGTGCTCCACAGGCTTCTGCATAGATCAGTGATGGTAAACTTTGGCACTCCAGCTGTTCTTGTGCAGTAAACCCATTCATGTGGATTCACAGGGACTTGGACTTCTGGGAATTGAAGTTTAAGAACAGCTGGAGTGTCAAAGTTCGCCATCACTGGCATAGATGACTTAAATTCATCTTTTTATCTCCCTCAATAACAGTCTGACTTATACTATTAATAAAATCAGCAGTTCTTAAACTTGGGTTGTGCATATGGAGATCAGACCAAAAACCTCAACACCCTGATCCAGTCCTATTTCCCAGATCTAACTGCAGTTGTTTCTCTCTGACTTGATACAGTACTGGAATTTCTTAGAAATCCTATCAAAATATCCAAGAGTGCTTTCAATAGTTTCCTTATGTAATGTTTATTCCTTCAGAGTGTGAACCCTTGGTCCTGCCCTTTTCCAAACACTAGAAGTGTCAGAGAATAGAAGATTTTTGGAGGTTGGAGATAATTTGGGCAAAGAGATAATGAAAAATATATTGTGAAGTTATACCCAAAGAAAAGGCAACTTTCTTCATGTGCCAAAACAAAACCAATACATGATTAAATGGAGTCTTTCTGGGGATTTTGATAAAGGTTGAAATCATTTTGAATAGTCAGATCTACCCTACTTGTAAAACAGTGGTGAGGGACTCAAGCGCTATAAGAAAGGAGAAATTAGGAATATTAATAGTATATTCCTCTTGATTCCTTCTTCTTCTGCCGTATCTGAATATTGGCAATCCTCATGGTGATCAGCCATGAAGACTGTCCTGAGAATATAATGCAGTGGCCATTCATCTGCCTTCTGCGTTGCAGCATGACACCCATACCACTGACCCAGTTCCACCAGTCGCTTTCTGGTTCTGAGCCCTTTTGGCAGGCAAAGTCCTCCTCAGCCCCAGGCCAGTATTAACGAAGCTACTTCCCTACATCAAGATAGATTCAAGTAAGATTTAATCCACTTGAGGATGATCACCCTTTCCTGTGGACTTTGGGACCCAAGGCCATTAGTCCAGAGGGTTGTCAGGTTAGTTACTCTATTATCATAGTAGGATAACCTGGCCGGAGTGGTCTTAATTCCTAGTGCCTAGGAAACAACCCACAGATTCGTATAGATAGGGACATAGAAATTTGTGTGTTTATCAAAAATAATTTGCAAGAAAAGTCTTGGTACTGTTGAAGGTTTCTTAACTGCTAGCACTTGAAGGTGGAGAAATATTGGAGCACAGTTCAGGCAACAGTTTATGGCTTCCTGATGAAATAAGTGGTGCTGCTGTTTTATTCTCCTTGCAGTGCTCGAGAGCTGGAGTTGGAAGATAGGCAAAGCCGGCTACAGCAAGAACTTCGGGAAAGGATGGCAGTGGAAGGTAAGCTTTGGAGGGAAACATTTTTCCTAGCCATTAACCCCCAGTTTGATTCCTGGGATACATTTTACAAGTTCACTTGCCTTCCTCTACATCTTTGTAGATCACCTTCTTCTTCTTTCATGTCCCGATCAAACCCTGGACTGCCAGAATAAAGTCACTTTCTTGGCTTTGTCATTGGCCAAACCCAAGTCTTCATTGGTGCATACCTCTGGCAGCAATCGGCAGAGCAGTAAATGATCTGGATTCTGTGTTTCTCCACATTCACACCATGTGTTGTTGTCCACCAGCAGCCCCCACTTGAGCATATTGGTCTTGCCTATTCAGGGTTCTTCAAGTGACATAGGAAGGGTTGAGATCCTCAGCTATATCCTCCTTTAATGATGTTCCTTGTCCAGTGAGTTCCTTCCTCCATCTTTTAATTTGGTTTTGCTTGTAGATCACCTGAAGACAGATGAAGAACTATCAGAAGAGAAGAGGATCCTGAATGAAATGCTGGAGGTGGTGGAACAAAGAGATTCTCTTGTGGCTCTCCTTGAAGAGCAGCGGCTCCGAGAGAAGGAAGAAGACAAGGACCTGGAGGCAGTCATGCTGTCAAAGGGATTCAACTTGAACTGGTCCTGAGCTTTGGACCACAGTCGACTGCTGATTTGTTTTGTCCAGTTGGCATACGCCAAGTTGGCCAGAACTCTCTGGATGGAGGAGACATCTTGGAGTGGGAACACCTCATGAGGATCCATACTTGCTTGAGTGCTTGTGCCAGCAGCTTCTTTCTAGGAGTGGTTGGCTCTAATGGTGCTGAGTCCTGTGTAAGATCTGCAAACCCCAATCCGAAGTGTGGTGGTGGAGGTTGCGTGCCTTCCTCAAGGACCTGTGCAAGAGGCCATTGAGTTTTTGTGACCTCTGAAAGAGGCGAAAATGAGATGAAACTGTTTTGTGGTTTTTTTTTAAAAAAAGTATATATTTAACCAGCCCAGGAGGGCCGTAGCTAGACTCTTTCACCTTTGCTGAGCTAGTGGTGTCTTTTGTTTAAATATGAGGCGAGAATTGAGTACTTTCTTCTCAAATGTCTCTCTGCAGTAGCCCTTGGGAAGGCAACCCACTCACTCCTCCAGAGCACACTGTGTTACACGTGTTGAAGTTCTCCTCACCAAAGAAGCCTGAAGCTGCCATTGTTGTGTGGGCATGGAGGAGACAGAGAGGACTAGAAACCTGGAAGTCTGATTGACTTGAAATAAGGGCCCCTTGTGCTTTCTACAAATGTCACAGGCCTAGGCTAAGATTGCTTCCTTCACTGCAGCCTCCATATCTTGCCATTGTTTTGGGAAGGGGAATGGCATGTGGGCCACTCCCTCAAGGCCACGCAGTGCTCTGGACTGAACGGGGCTGTTTTCCCATCTCTGTTGACTTGGGACTTCACTTGACGATGAACTTTGTGCTCATTTTGACACTGGAACAGGCTGATTATAAACCTGGGTTAATTGTGAAACATTTTGAGCAAGCTCTTGGATGGCAAGCCCCTGCTTCGACTCAACCCACCCTCGCCCACCCACGGACTTCAAGTACTGTTTTATGTGTTTTTATCCTTCGTGTTGGGGTGGAGAGGAATCGTGTCGTCGTCTTCTTTTTTGCACGTTGGAAATGAAGCAAAACTCTGGCCCTTTAGTCACTTTAGAACCTTTAATGTCCATTAACTTATTTTTTTAATACTTGAAAACAGATTTGGTTTTGTACATTTTTAAGAAATGAACAGACGAATGAGTGGTGAATCTGTGTGCTTGCGGCATCCCCCAGCCTCTTTGTTCATCCGCGTTTCCTCTATCTATTTATTAGAGTTCCTATTAACGCCATTACTGTTACATACTACATTTTGATCTTAAGACAAAATGCTTTTCAGTTGCAGGTGGTTGATTCACTTTTTGGACTTGGCCCTGCAACACACGGGAGGGTGTCCAGTGACGAACTCCTACATCCTCACAGGGAGGACCCAGAAACTGAGAGCAATGAAAAGAGATTCCTTGCAGTCAAAAACCTCTCTGTCTGCCCTATGACATTAGACAAGCAGTGCTTATTTTAACTCCTGGGAGTAAACACTTCTGTTGCTAGAATGGCAGCATTGGCTTTTCACTGTCTCTAAAGAGCAATCATGCTGGCACCATCCATTCTGCTTCCAAGGCAAACCTTAGCACAAGTCCTACTACAGTACTTCTATCCAAAGGCCTTTTTCCAGGGCAACAACAAATAGGAAATGACACAGAATAAGCTCTTGTCTATCACCAGCTGAGAGGTTACTATAAGCACACTTCGTCCTACACCAGGGGTGCCCAAACCACAACCCATGGGCCAGACCCACCCACCCACCCCCCACCCCCCAATGCCAATTCATTCAGCACACTACGCCCTTTTCGCTCCTGCAAGCAGAAGTAAAAAGTGCCCATATGGGTGCGTTTTTCTTCCGCTTCCAGGAGCGGCAGGGTTGTCGTGGGCCTAATGAATTGGCATCAGGGCCAGATCCAGCCTACAGGCCATAATTTGGGCACCCCTGATTTAAGCAAAGAGAATGGCAGCCTAAAAATCTATCTCATCCTGTTGCAAAACAAGGCGCAAGGCACATTTTCCGCTTCCAGTGGGAGCAACCACGTGACTGGCCCGCAGCCTGAAAAGTTTGGGCACCCATGTTCTATGCTATATCTTTCTCAAAGGTGCCGGCCTACAGCTTGCAGGCCATTTCCTTTTTTTAAAAAAAAATCCCCCTGAGCCTTTTTTTAAAAAATCATTTTTATTTCCTGTGGTTTCTGGGTTTTTTAAATTGAGCAAAAAGAGTTGGCAGTTCAGTGTATCAGAGGAGAGATACGTTGCTTTCCAAAACGAGTCCTTTGTTGCACTTTACATGGCCAGATTCAGTACAAAGTTCCTGTGATATAAAGAAGAGACTATCGGCAGTTTCTGCTTCTTCCAAATGGCAATAATGTGAAGGAAAAGGATACTCATTCTTGACACTGCCTGCCCTATCCCGTTCTTAAAATGAGATGGTCCTTGTTGATTTGGCAAGTGGAATAGCACTTCAGAGGTTTCTACCAGAGTTTGGGCTAGGTTGAGCATACAGTATTTCTCCCTCTCTCTTGCTGTCAGCAATGTATTACTTTCTGAAGGAAGTCTTCATTTTCTCCCTCTTTTGGAAATTGTAGAAGTAGAAATCATTATAGTAAATTTTTAAAAATGTTGATTAATAGAGACTTTTCTTCCCATGGAAGTCCTCATGGTTGGATTGCTTTATATTGAACTCCCAAGGGAGTGTTGGGGCAGGTCTGTGTTAGCCTAGAAATAAAATTCTGTCAGAGACTGAACAGGTATTGTTTTAAGGTATATATATGTGCTCACTTCTCCCTTCAGCTAGCAGAAACCTGTGAGCATCTTAATTCTGCTCTGAATAAAACAATCAAATGTAAAGAATGGGTATTAATATTTGCAGAGAAGAGGGGCATTGAACAAGCATTGAATTTCAGGGATACAACCAAAATACCCCCTTTTTCACAACTTGGAAGGGTACAGAAGACCCATCTACATCTTGCCACCGTAGTTCAAGGAGCAACAGGCTAGGTTTCTACAAGGACTTTACATGCGGGTGTGTGCAAGGCCTAACAAGGTGAGAAAAACTGATTAAAAAGCAACTTCCGTATCTCACAAGCTAGCGTTTTTCAGATCAAATCATATTTAACATGGTTAGGGCTTCTTAGCAGCCCCAGGAGTTAATATTCAAATGACATGATCTTTGCTAGGTAACTTCTATGGTTAAAGTTCCCTTCACAAAATAATTGACAGCATACCTGTGAGGTGTTCACTCAAACTCCTGGTATCTTGTATGTTAGCTATTATGGCTGTTCAGCAGACAGTACTGCTAAAACCAGTTGAACTATACTTCAATGAGCAAATTATTATTTCCATTATTTTAATTTAGTCACAAAACAAATGTCTCTTCAGGTGTTTGTAAAGTGTCTTTTAACATTTGTGCAGTACAGAATGGCAGAGTCCCCAGCATTCATCTGCATGGGACAAAAGACATTTACACTTGGCCCTATATTTGATGCCGACAATGACCAAAGGCAGTGAAAAATTAATTGAGAATATTAAGCCAAAAATGTTGCGTATAAGACGCAATCACACAAAACCTTGTTTTCTTGACTACCTACTTACTATATTCAAACTTTTGTATGACTACCCTGAGTCTAGCTGTTAGAATGGACCATTTCAATATTCCAAGTTCCACCCCAGTTCTTCAAGCTCTCAGTTCATTGTCTTCTGTGTCACTTTCTGGCTATTCTGCTAACCTATTTTTACCTGTGTTTTCATGTGCAAAAAGATGGAAGGCTGTCCTGGCAACCTAAAGTAGCAGAGATCTAAATTTTGTCTCTATTGCAGTAAACAAAAATGTATTACTGTATTTGCATAGCTTCTACTTTCTGATCTTCAGGGCCTTTCACATCTCATTTATCTTCCTAGCTAATGGTTGGTACAAACTTGTTTTATCCTTCAAGCAAATCTTTGCAGGAGTGAGCATCATAACTGTGAATGCGGTCAAGGCCATAAGACATTAACTGATCTTGAATAATGATTCTGTTCAGGAGTAGATTACACAGAATATTTATTCCCTGCTCAGATATATTTTCCATGGGACAATATTGTTATTCCTTATAATGCTAACAAGATTCAACTGTTGTTTCAGAAAAATTGATAGCGAAGGATTATCAGTTTGTTGAATAGTGAGAGACTGGGAAGGTGTTGTTGAATATGTTGAAAACAAATGAAGAGGGTAAGCAGGATTTGCGTGATCATTGGTGGCTCAAAGATGAAGCTGGATTTTTGGAGGTTTTTGTTCTTGTTACTAGAATTACAGGATTGGGTGTATGTTCTTATCATCTAGTGAGAAGAGATAAACATTGCTTCCCTTACTTTGAAGGAAGCTCAGATAACATCTTCCACATTTCTGAAGTCTGATAAGGCCAAGCTGCAGTTAAAAAGCTGAGAACTGTAGATAAGGTCCCCTTTTCTAGAATGGAGCCCCTTCTCTAGAATGGAGCCACTCAACCACAAATTGAATCTGCAATTTGATGTTGACTTTTGTGACATGAGAGTAACAAGGTATTGTTTATATTGGATTCAACAACTGCATGCTTTCCAGGTGTGCTCTGTCGCACCTTCCAGTACATTGGCTGCAGGATTCTGAGAATCACTGCATAGTGGAAGAGGAGGAAAAGAGGTAGGGAAATCTAATGCACTATAAATCATTTTTACTGTTCTTCAAATAGTTACAGTTCAGCTGAGAAACTTGCAGCATATAGTATAGTGGCAGTGAGCAGGCTAGTTTCCGTGTATTCTTTTCTACCGTTTTCTCACTGGAAAGAAAGCATTGCACGCACACAGCTCAAAGGAAATCATATTTCCTTCCCAAATTCCTTGTAATTCCTTGTGGACTGTGCTGAACTGCCTTTCTGGGAGGAGTGAATTTTAGCACACGACATAATTCTGTCCTTCTAGCTAAAACTGCATTTGGACTGCTAACTTCATTTGGACTCCTCACACAATACTGACAGACAGGAACGTTGTATTTGATCTCCCCGAAGTTTTAATATTACTTGTGAAGTTTCATATTCACCTTGCTCACCCTTACAGTCTATTTGTTTTCAATGCATTGTCCAGCCCTCCTTTTAGGACTCGGTGCTAATGGAGAAGTAACGAGCACATGTGTTGCAACCCTTGTGGGTTTTTACTGTGTATGTATGTGGTTTTAAAAAACAACAACAGCAAGTCCAGATCAAAAGCATTTTTGAACTGCCACAATAATATCTCAGTTTGCATGATCTTCTCTACTGAAACCGTTTTTAAGGGGGGGAAATGACAACCCCTCAACTTGACACTCTCTTAGTTTGGATTAAGAAAATTTTATTTAACTGGATGTTTACACTTTGATTGTAGGAAGGAAGTGATGTATTAGTTCCCCAACATTGTGTATAAAAAATGAAAATGGTATACATTGGGAATTTTGTTGTTTGCAAATAATAAAAAAAACACAACACGACCTGTTTGATTTTAAGAGAGAGGAAAAGGAAGGGGGAGGTTTATATTCTGATGGTATTGCAGTAATTTAATTTTGTTTCACACAATAGAAGTATATATTTTAAATCCAATCAAGATGAAGGGATTTAATGTGGTATCTTTCCCTTTGGGGCATGTTGGAAACTCTGATACTCAAGACTGTTTTCAGGATGGCATGTGTGCAAGGTAACAGGACATTGTGTACTGTACTTTCTGTTTGTCTACAAAACATCCCTAACCCCATTTTACTTCCCCTTTGGTTGCATTTCATTCTCTCTATGTTCTTATGCACACTTGCTTTGTTGGTGTTGAGATTTTAGCACCTCAGGTCACCAACAGAACTAAAAGAAAAAAAATAAGAAAAAATAAAGTCATTACATTTTTTCTTACCTTTTGACTGGAGTTTGATTAGTTTTTTGCTTCAGCAACAAATTGAAAGATGTGGAGGAAAAGGTCTGTCGATCAGTGTTCTTGCATGCTGCCCATGGCTTGGTTAGGTAAAGGTCGCCCTTATTCAAAAGCCAGCCATATCTGACTCTAGGGTTTGGTGCTCATCTCCATTTATAGCCAAAGAGCCAGTGCTGTCTGTGTCTGAAGATGTTTCCATGGTCATGTGGCAGGCATGACTAGACACTGAAATGTGTGGAATGCTGTTTACCTTCCCACCAAAGTGGTGCCTATTTATCTACTTGCAATTTCTTGGTTTCAGTCTGCTAGGTTAGCAAGAGCTGGAACAGAGATGGGAGCTCACTCCATCACTCCAACACTTGGGTCTCGAACTGCTAACCTGCCAACCTTCCAGTCATAAAGTTCAGTGTCTTAACCACTAGCCACTGCGGTCCCTTTGGCATGGTTACCCAGAGGCAATTTAGTTATTCTGGCCAAAACAGATTAATGTTAGGCTTTTAACATTTTAACAAGGGACTGCGGTGGCTCAATGGTTAAGAAGCTCGCCTTGTTAGCTGGAAAGTTGGTGGTTCAAGACCTGAGTACTCCATGATGAAATTGAGTGCCCATCTCTGTCCCAGCTCCTGCCAACCTAGCAGTTTGAAAGCAAGGAAATTGAAGTAGATAAATAGGGACCACTTTGGTGGGGGAAAGATCTTGGGGACATGAAAGGATCCTCTTCGGGCATCTCCTGAGCAGAGTTCCTCCATCAAAAATCCTTTCAACCCAGAAAGCACCTTTATGTGCTTCTGACATGATAAATAATAACATTTTAACACATCAAATCCCTGTAGCTAGTTAATTCAGTGTTAACACATTATCATTTTGAACCTCTTGCGGGAGGAGGGGAAACAGTTTATACACGTCTGAGATATTTGCTGCCCAGCTTATTTGCCTTTTTTGCTACATAAAAGTTATGATAACAGTTGCTCACTAGGGAGCTGCTCCAACCCATTCGTAATTTGGTGAGTAATCTAAGTTATTTACCAGCTCTGCCATGTCATTTTCAGAGATTTGAGAGCCAAACTTAATTTTGGAGAAGTTCTCTGACTACGTTCTAGGTCCCAACACAACGTGGTTGGAATCACAAACACCAGCCTATTTTTGCTTCAAAATCCTTTGGCCAATAACATTTTTATGAGAAGCACTTCATCCTTTTAGAAATGGAGAAGGTAAAGGTCACCCTTGCTCGAAAGCCTGCCGCATCCAACTCTAGAGTTCGGTGCTCATTTCTGTTTATAGCCAAAGAGCCAGCGCTGTCTGCATATGCAGACGTTTCCGTGGTCACGTGGCAAGCATGACTAGACACCGGAGTGCATGGAACACTGTTACCTTTCCTGCAGAAGCGGTATCTCTTTATCTACATGCAATTTCTTGCTTTCAAACTGTTAGGTTGGCAGGAGCTGAAACTGCTGACCTTCTAGTCATCCAGTTTAGCATCTTAACCACTAAGGGGATGGAGGAAACTCCCCTGTAAAAGCTGAAAAATCCCCAAATGACAGGTGGTAAGGATTCCCAGGGAGCTTAGATTGGGATCTCAGGTGGGCAAGAGTTGGCCCGAAGGACTTCTGTATAGGTATTATAATCTCAACAGTTAATTAATTTTGCTGATATTTTCTTGGATTAGCTTATGGGTTTCCTAACTTGCTGGTTACAAAAACTGAGCTACTAGCAATGTGGTTTAAAATTATCTTCAAGCTTTTCATCTTCATTATTACTAATCCTTTCCCGAACTTTTTTTGAAGTAAAACATGCCTTTCTCACTGGCCACTTAACATTATAAATAGGCTACTTCATGGAGGAGATTCCAAATTTTCTGCCTCTAGAATCTTTACAGGACTGCACAGACAGGACTGCACAGACAGTCCAGGTAGGAATGAAAAAAGGCTGGAAGTCTACTTCTAATTTGAACATTTTGTTTTTAAGGGTTGTTAAACACTGAGGAAAGAGTGACTTGCTGATGTTCAAGAGCAATTAAAAAAATTTTTTGCTCCCTGGTGTACCAATTACAATTACACACCACCCCATCATAGAGCTTAGTGCACTCTGGGCAATTCACAAGTGATTTAGCATTTTGCCCCCAACATGCTGGGTCCTCATTTTACCAACCATGGAAGGCTGAGTCAACCTTGAGCCCTGGTCAGGATTAATCTCACAACCTTATGGGTGCAGTACAGCAGTTTAACCACTGCGCCAGGGCTCATTGTGGTGTGACACAAGGACATTTACCAGGTCTCTATGAGAGTGTCTGGTCTGGGAGGCGGAAAGTCAGCAGTTCGATTCCCGAGTACTGCAGGACGGAATGAGCTCCCGTCTCTGTCCCAGCTCCTGCCAACCTAGTAGTTCGAAAGCAAGAAATTGCAAGTGGATAAATAGGTACCACTTCGGTGGGAAGGTAACAGCCTTCCATGCGCTCCGGTGTCTAGTCATGCCTGCCACATGACCATGGAAACGTCTGCAGAAGCAGACAGCGCTGGCTCTTCGGCTTAGAAACAGAGATGAGCACTGACCCCTAGAGTCGGATACGACTGGCTTTCAAGCAAGGGAAACCTTTACCTTTACAGGTATATGCCAGAGTCCTTCCATTAGCAGAAGGCAGAATACATATTTCCCCACTTTGACCTCTAAACAACTCCATGAAATAGCTCAGTAGAAAAGAGTATCTGGCCTGAGGTAACCCAATGAGTTTCATGGCTCAAGGGAGATTTGAATTAGATTTCTCAAGCCCCAAGCCAGCATTCTAACGCAGTGTTTCCTAACCTTTGGTTTTTGGACTTCAGTTCCCAGAAGTCTAACATCTATGATTCACTGACTCTGAATATTTCCCTAATTTCATCTCATCTGATCTTTTTATCACCTGACTAACTAAATGTTCTTTAATTATGTACCCAGAAAACTAGTAAATTCAGGGAACAAATGCAAGCATAGTCTACGCTCCTGGAATAAATGGAAGAAGGCCATCTCTAATTTTTAGGAACCGATAGCAGCTCCCCAGTGGCTCGGTGGGCAAAAGCATTGTGCTTGGAGACTGAAAGGATGGGGTTTGATTTCCTGAGAACTGCACAATATCGGATATGAAAGGAGGCTCCTTCACGCATCCCCTGCAAAAATCCTTTCAACCCAGATAAATCTCTGACACGAAAACACACAGGAACCAATAATGCAATAAATAAATGCTGATTCAGTAGCTGTAGAGAGGATCACTAGACATAATATAATTTACACACCCTAGACTCAGGAAACTGTCAGGGATTAAATGGAAAATTAATTGTGTGGGAAATCCTAGAAATTAAACATTAGTCTGTTAAAAGTGACTCACACTTGAATCATGAACAGTGAGTATACACCAGGGGTGCCCAAACTTTTTGGGCCGTGGGCCGATCATGTGGTTCAGGGAGTTGGTCTCTAAGGCCCAGGGGCCAGGTGCGGCCTCCGACGCCAGTTCATCTGGCCCGCGAAGCCCTCGTCGCTCCTGGAAGCAGAAGTAAAACGCACCCCTATGGGCGCGTTTTACTTCCACTTCCAGGAGCGACGAGGGCTTCGCGAGCTGGATAAATTGGCATCAGGGACTGCACCCGGCCCCTGGGCCTTAGTACGGGCACCACTGGTATACACTACGGATTACAGTATTTTCTTCAGTGAAGCTGGAGTAACAGTAGACCTGCAATGAGAATAAGTTCTCTTTTCCTTTCCTTTCTATGTCCCTGGTTAATTAGCACTTGAAAGGGTCATCCTTTTTCCAGGATAGGTTTTAGAATGTTTTAAAAAAGGAAACCTTCATTCATTCAAACTTGTATAATGCCCCGTAAGTGCATCACACGCTGGGTAGTTTATTACAGCGATACACTCAGCCAAATAATTCACTCAACATGCAATACAAAATAACATTAAAATAATCTACTGCCTACAAGAACCCCAAATTTACAGAAATTAAACATTAATGCAGATTAAAATACCAGATTCTCATTAGTAAAAGCAGCTCTTAAAAATCAATTCTCCTGCATTTTTTTAAAGACACAGAGAAAAGGAGCCTGTCAAATCTCTGTTAGAAGCTTGTTCTGTCATTTAAGATGAAATAAAGTGGAACAATGAATATGGAATTAGGATGGTAGCTATTATATTTACAAAGTGACTAGTACAGCATTAGACATGGTGGCCATAGTACCCATGATCATGACAGTGATTAAGATGATAGTATTGAATTTATCAACTAGCCCAAAATGTTCAGAGAAACAGCTATATTAGTCTGCTTCACAGTATTTTAGCATGTGCATTCATGGATTCCAAAAGATGGAACCAGTTACAGTACTTGGATACAGACTTATGACTTCAACACTGTATTTTCTGTGTACCTGAAGAAATGGATTATAAGAACATGATAAAATGTGCCTCAATCCTATTCTTGCTTTTTGTTTTAAGGTATAAAATAAGTGTTCCCTATTATCAACTCCATTATATTCACAATGGATCCTGATTTTAATAACCTGGCACCTTGACTAATGCCAACTGAATGGAGAATTCTGCAGTTATGTCTCACTGGAATGTCTCCACCCTTTGAGTAAACTCTGATGTCATCTTCTTGACTTGTCAGGGGAGTGCAGTGAAATCTGGTATCCACTTCAAATTTATATTTGAGTTTTGTACTAGAGCACGGGTTCACAACCTTTTCAAGCTGGGGGCCAGGTCACGCTCTCTCAGTCAGCTTCGAGGGCCAGATGGCCATTTTGCCCTGCCTACATGATGGGGGGGTGGTCATTTTGTCCCAACAGCTTCAAAGTGGGTGGGCATTTTGTTTCTCAAATGCCTTTGGAGAAGTGGGGCCACATTAAATGGCACTGTGGGCCAGATATGGCCCACAGGCCTTGGGTTGAGAACCCCTATACTAGAGATACAGCAGTGGAATGTGGGTGTGTCCCTTAACTCAGTGGGTGTGTCACATAACTGAGTGATGGCTTAAAGCAGGGATCTGCAAACTTGGCTCTCCAGGTGTTCTTGGACTTCAATTACCAGAAGCCCAGGACTTCTGGGAATTGAAGTCCAAGAACATCTGGCGAGTCAAGTTTGCTGATCCCTGGCTTAAAGTGTTGTTATTTGGAGGGAGGAGGCTTAACTAGAAAACCCACCTGGCAAAACCAGTGCACTTTTCTAAATGGTGGGACAAATGTATTTATTTAATATGCTCTCTTTCCACCTCAGTCTTCCCTTTTCATAACTTGGTCCAAGAAGACCCCAAGATGAATTAGGAAGGTATCTCTTGACCTCTGTGCACTTCATCTTCTTTTGTGTCCAGATCAAACTTTGAACTGCCAGAATGAAGCCACTTTCTTGGCTTTGACATTGGCCAGTTGACCACCAAAGCAAATGGCAGCACAATGGTTAAATTGCAACACTGCAGTCAAAACTTGACTTCGATCGTAATGGGACACAAGGTGAACTCAGTCTTCCAGCTTTTTGAGTTTGGTAAAATGAGTACCCAGCATGTTGGGGGCAAAATGCTAATTACCTGTAAGCCGCCCAGAGAGTGCACTAAACACTATGGTGTGGTATATAAGTGTAATCACTATTTGCTATTATTACTATCCAGCAAAGACAGTACAATATAGAGCTAACAAAGGAAATAGTGAACTACCAAGGAAGATTATCTCTGTGCATACCCAACCTACTTACCTAGAGTGAATATGACCTGTAATACTAGGAAATAATTCTTCACCTTTTAATTCAAGTGCATAAGATTCTGAATCCAAACTCTTAATCTACCATGACATTTAGTGGTCTTGAAAGAATCCCTATCTCTCGGTCTAATCTACCTCATAGGGTGGTTGTTAGAATAATATAAAAGTAAAGTTGATCTATATACTAACTTGTACAAGTTTGGATAATACTTTTTAACGTAATTAATCCAGTCATATAGAAGACAGAGTTCATAATTCTTAGCTGGACAAGTCTCAACAACAGCTGTGAGTTTCACTTTCTATTTACACTGTATATGAAAGTAATTACGGTAAAATGACAGTAATGTCTTTTCCAGGAGATTATGAAATACAAGGAGGAGTAGAAGGCAGCCACTCCTTCTGCAGCTTTTCTTTTGCTTCTAAACTGGTTGAACTAGAGGCAGGCAAAACTTCTGAATATGCATTTCAGTCTTCTGAACATTATCTTGTCATTTTATGCCAACCATTCCTAAAATGCAACCACAAGGATCAGATTTTTAAAAAATAATTCTACAAGCACAAAATAATAATCGTTTTTACATTATTATTATTTTCGAAGCAGTGATTAAAAATCCATTTGGTGCTTCTTCTTCCAACCTTTGTTGCAGTATTGTGAAACAAATAGCCATCATTGGGCAAACATTTCTCCCACCAACAAAGGTCGAGTTTGGAACAGTTAGTAAAAAACCACCATTGATGATTTGTTAAAGAAGTGATAGGACAGTATTCTATTTCATTTTCATTAGTAGCATTTCATTTGGGATGGGCTGCATTTTTTTTCAGGCTTTAGAATGCGGAAAAAGAAAATAAGAAAAGGAAAATCTCATAGATAAAAAAACCCATTATCACTTCTTGGGTGTTATAGGCTATTAAGTCACCACTGGTTAATGGAGACTATATGAATTAAGATCGCTGTTGCTCGAAAGCCAGTTATATCTGACTCTAGGTTTCAGTGCTCATCTCTGTTTATAGCCAAAGAGCTAATCCTGTCTGCGTCTGCAGATGTTTCCATGGCCATGTGGCAGGCATGACTAGACACGAGTGCATGAAATGTTGTCTACCTTCCCACCGAAGTGGTACTTGTTTATCTACTTGCAATTTATTGCTTCTGAACTGCTAGGTTGGCAGGAGCTGGGACAGATGACAGGAGCTCAGTCTGTTTTGCAGCTCTCTGGTCTCGAACTGCTGACCTGACTGCCTTCCAGTTATCATGTTCAGCTTCTTAACCACTAAACCACCACAGTCTATATGAATTAATAATCTCTAAAAGTTCAGGTCACTAACCGCCTTGCTCAAATTCTGCAAATTTAACACTGTTGTTGTTTTTAATTGAATTCATTGCTTTGAGTTCTTTGGAAGAAGGGACATAAAAGTAATGTATAAAAAAAAATAAACTAAACCTGTACACAAAATATAACTGTACGGTGTACCCCCTTTTGCTATACATTTTCTCTTTCATGTATTTTTGAAAAACAAACACAGACATCAGCTACTATTGCTGCAACAGCAGAAGAAATTGCATGACTCAGTGAGGAAAGTACCTCCCTCCATTCTTCTAGAAGCATTTTTCTTTGTCCATTCAAAAAAGGAGAGCACAATGGAGGATTCCTCTGGTGTCACACCTCACCTGTGTAAACAAGGGAACCCCCCCCCTTCCTCCACACAAGACCACAAATACAGTAGGTGAAAGCCAATGCCCCAAAGGTTAAGGAAACCCCCCCACTCCCAGCTCATTTAATACTCTCAGCAAGGCCTTCTTAGCATCACTGTCATCATAGAAGAAAAGAATATGAACAGGGTGGCTCCTGGGCTTTCTGCCATGGCAGTGTATAGCAGGAGTGCCCAAACTATGGCCTGGGGGCCATATCCGGCCCCCAATGCCAATTAAACCAGCCCATCAAGCCCTCGTCGCTCCCAGAAGCAGAAATAAATCATGCCCGTACGGGCGCGTTTTAATTCCGCTTTCGGGAGCAATGAGGGCTTTACGGGTCAGATGAATTGGCATGGGGGTGGGGCCTGGATCTGGCCCCCAGACCATAGTGACTGGCTCCCTGATGCATGTAACAGGCCCACGGCCCGAAACGTTTGGGCACACCTAGTGAATACGGTTGGTGTCCTATAAGACCTTCCTGATTAAAATCTTTTAACTGACAGGAACTCAGCAAGTAGCCTCCGGCACTTCTCTTGTCTACAGGAATTGCCACTAAACAAAAAACAACAAATGAACTGTATTGTGTCACATTTCAGCACTTAAGAAGGACAGACTTTGCCCTAGAGGTGCTGCAGTGTTTATTTGTATACCAGAGTAAACAAAGCAAAACAAAAAGATTAAAAAAAAAACATTGTGGCACCTTAAAAATTAACTGCTGTATTTTAGTATTACCTTTCGGGGATCAAATCCACTTCATAAGAGGCTATGGTGGCTCAGTGGTTAAGAAGCTTGCTTTGTTAGCTGGAAGGCTGGCAAGTCAGCAGTTCAAGGTTCAGGCACAGTACTGCATGATGCCCAGAGCCCGTCAACCTAGAAGACTGAAAGCAAGGCATTGCAAGTAGATAAATAGGGACCATTTCAGTGGGAAAAGATCTTGGGGACATGAAAGGAGCCTCATTCAGGTGTCCCCTGAGCAGAGTTTCTCCAACAAAAGTCCTTTGAACCCAGAATAATTTCTGACATGAAATTATTATATAGTCCACTTCATCAGACATAGGAGTGAGACTTAATGGCATCAATTTATACACGTCAGGCACAGAAGTCCACAATGGTTGGTTAACATAACAGATAAGTGTACAAATAATACAAGCCTTTATGTACCTCTGTGCCTGATGTGTATAAATTGATGCCATGAAGCCTCATTTTTATGTCTGGTGAAATGGAATTGATGTACAAAAGCTCACATTAAAATACGGCTCATCAGAGAGTAAACAAAAGAAGACAAAAAACGTTGTGGCACCTTAGAGACTAACTCCTGTATTTTAATGTTAGCTTTCGCGGATCATGTCCACTTCATCAGACAAAAGAGTGAGGTTTCACGGTATCAATTTATACATATCGGGTACAGAGGCACAGAATGGTTAGTTGGCATTACAGATAGGTTTGCAAATCAGTGTGCTATTTACAACCAGTAATAACAAAACTCACTCTTATGTCTGATGAAGTGGACATGATCCATGAAAGTCAACATTAAAATACAGGGGTTAGTCTCTAAGGTGCCACAACGTTTTTTGTCTTCTTTTGTTTTGTTTACTCTCTGGTGAGCTGTATTTTAATGTGAGCTTTCGTAGATCAATTCCATTTCACCAGACATAAAAATGAGGCTTCATGGCACCAATTTATACACATCAGGCACAGAGGTACATAAGGGTTTGTATTATTTGTACATTTATCTGTTATGTTAACCAACCGTTGTGGACTTCTGTGCCTGACGTGTATAAATTGATGCCATTAAGTCTCACACCTATGTCTGTTTGTTGTGTTCTTTTTGTTTTGTTTACGCTTTGATATCTTGTACAGTAAAACCTCAGATAACACTAAAACCTGGTTCCACAAGTCTTGGTGTTACAGTAATACCTCAGATAACATTAGTATCGAATAACACTAAAATCATATAACATTAAGCAATCTGGGGGGAAGAATTGCATCGGATAACATTAAGATCCTATGGGATGCATCAGATAACAACCGCTAAAGCCTGTGTGGTTACAATGTATCTCTATGGATCCCATAGGATTTTAACATGCATCAGATAACACTAAAAATCATATAACACCAAGACTTGTGGAACCAGGTTTTAGTGTTATATGAGGTTTTACTGTATATGATTTTTAGTGTTATCTGATGCATGTTAAAATCCTATGGGATCCATAGAGATACATTGTAACCACACAGGCTTTAGCGGTTGTTATCCAAAGCATCCCATAGGATCTTAATGTTATCCAATGCAATTCTCCCCCCCCCCCATTCCTTAATGTTATGCGATTTTAGTGTTATTCGATACTAATGGTATATGAGGTATTACTGTATTTAAATGTGACCTTTCATGGATCAAGTCCACTTCCTCTGAGGTAAGAGTGAGACCTCAATTAGTCTTTAAGGTGCCACAATGTCCCTGATATGCTTTAAACACAAAATTAACATGGCTACCATTTCAAATATTTTTATTTGGTTTTATTATTACATATTTCACATCTTTGCAACAGGCCAGGCATCTTAGGTCTCTCCAAGAACATCGACAGGAAGGGAGGCTAAAAATCTGGCCTACTCCACAGGGATGTGGTTGGTAGCAATTAAGTTAACTCCAAAAATGCAAGTTCACACAGACAGACACACAACCCGGTATGACTCTTTCGGGGAAAATGTGCTGACGATTTTCACAGAAACCTCCAGGGTAGCTTTTATTGGTTCATTAAAAATAGCCCCAAAAGGGAGGAGAAGAGGGCTCCTTTTTCTGAGAAAGCGGGGCCAGGGGGTGGCGTGATGGCTTAAAGAAGGCGGAGTGACTCCGAAAGGCGGGTTGGAAGGAAGTGAAGTCAGGCCGTTGCAGGGAAAATCCGCCACTGCAAACTGGAGCGAATCTCCCGCGGCGCCCTTTTCGCTCCATCCCGCCTCGCCAGGTAAGTCTTTCCACAGAACAATTCTTTAATTCCCTTTTCCTTTCTTTGCTTCTCACTTTGTGGCGTCTTCATGTGGCAACCGGAGTGACAATTTTTTGAAGTGGGAGACTTGTGAGTCTATATTGCAAGCACATGAGAGGAAACAAACAAAAAAAAAAGATTTTTTTTAAAGGAAATTACCACGTTGCAGCACCAGAAGAGGCCCAGAAGTGGAATTGATCCACGAAAGCTAACATTAAAATACTTTAGTCTTTAAGATGTCACCACGTTTTTTGCCCCCCCCCCTTTTTTTAAAAAATATTTGTTCCTTTCTCAGCACATTTTTGGTGCTCAATCCTCAACCTACACCCTGCATAGGAGTAGTTGCTTTCAATAGAAACACGAAAACCAGGGTTGCTTTATATAGGATCACTTAATGTGTTCAAAAAAAGAGACAGACAGATAGAAAGAACATTTATTTATTTATTTTTGGATTTCTATACCGCCCTACTTGGTGCAACCAACTCATGATTAAAGTCTATCACCACAGCAACAGAAAGTTAAAAAAATAAGGGGAAATTAAGAGACAATTTATTGCTAATTCTCTGTGGAATAATGAATTAGAGGCAGAAGCTACAAATTAAAGATACACGTCTCCTTCAAAAATTTCCTTTTCTTTATTACAAAACTATCTGCAGTAGGAAGAGACATGTGGTGGTCCCACCTCCAACAGCTCTGTCCCCACCAGTTGCACTCAAAGGGTTTCACATGGTGGGCAGAATTGATATTTTCATGTACAGTAAAACCTCATATAACACTAAAACCTGGTTCCACAAGTCTTGGTGTTATATGATTTTTAGTGTTATCTGATCCTCTATGGGATCCATAGAGATACATTGTAACCACACAGGCTTTCGCGGTTGTTATCTGAAGCATCCCATAGGATCTTAATGTTATCTGATGCAATTCTTCCCCCCAGATTCCTTAATGTTATGCGATTTTAGTGTTATTCGATACTAATGTTATATGAGATATTACTGTATATCATTCAAGGTCAACTTCTGAAGGTAGCTCCAGTAGCTATGGATAGGGTCAGTAGTGTCTTATTTACCATTGTACGTGTGTGTGAGAGAGTGAGAGTGAGAGAGAACTCTTCAGGGAAATTCTATTTGTTGTAGACACAGGTATGAGCTGGGCCACCAGGACAGTGGGATTCATCCTGGTGCGCTCTCACCTCTGGTGCCCTGGGGAGCAAATAATAATTTTATTATTATTTTATCTGCCCTGCACTCTGCACCTTAGATTAAGCCATTGCTCCAAGCTGCCTCCTTCAGCTTGGAGCAATAGTTTATTCTAAAGTGCCACATGGCAGGAAGACCAAGTGAGGGGCAGTGACCAAGCGGTTCCCGGCTTGGGTAACTTTTTTTGCTTTTTAGGTGCACCAGCTCCGAGATGGCACAAAATTTTGGGGGCAAACAAAGCAGACGCTGAAATCCCATCAGGCACTCAAGGAGTGGGCATCTTACTTAACCTCCTTTTTTTTCTTATTGCGTTGCCGTCAAGTCGATTCCTGGGATTTCTAGGCAAGGAATACACAGAGGTGGTATATTTTTGGGGTGCGGGGGGTGCCCAGGGACTCTGCATTTTGGAAACACAGGATGGGCACTGAGGAGGAATCGAACAGCTAACCTCTGGCTCGGTGGCCAAATACTCAAACCACAGAGCAGTCCAGCCAGCTTTTTGCAAGCCTGGGGAGTGGGCTCAATTTTTTTTATTTGTTTGTTTGTTTGTATTTCTCCACCACCCTTATCACTGAAGTGACTCAGGGCGGTTTACAAGTAATAAAAAAACAAAACAGAGAGGCCTAAACAACACTGCCTTAATACATGCAGAATAAGTCAGGTGGCCCCCTAGAGAAAGTAAGTCAGAGACAAAACAATATTAGCAACTTCCTTTAGTTTAATCTAGTACAGTAATACCTCGAATAACATTAGTATCGGATAACACTAAAATCGCATAACTTTAAGCAATCTGGGGGGGAGAATTGCATCGGATAACATTAAGATCCTATGGGATGCATCGGATAACAACTGCTAAAGCCTGTGTGGTTACAATGTATCTATGGATCCCATAGGATTTTAACATGCATCAGATAACACTAAAAATCGGATAACACCAAGACTTGTGGAACCAGGTTTTAACGTTATCCGAGGTTTTACTGTATATTTGTCTCTGTGGTCATTAAACTAACATTGCATGCTGGGGTTGCACTAAAATACTTAACAGTAATAGGGTCGGGAGCAAGCAGCCTTCATATGTTGGACCAGATATCTTGCCAACTTTAGGCAGCATGGCCAACGTTGAGGGCTGATGGTAGAGTGGGTGGTTCAGAAGGTAATTAATATTTTGCCTTTAATAAACTAGGTATTCATTTTACCAGCCCCAGGAGGAATAAATGAATGAACGTTTATTAATTGATTAGTCTTACGACCTTATCAATAACATAACAGAAGAGTTTAAAATCTGTACAATGCAATGGAGTGCAATAAAATACAATGAAAATACAGTAAAATACAATAAAATATAATATGTACATACCTGAGCTACTTTTAAAGAATATAAACTGGAGAGGGTGCCTTAATGCAATTAATACATGCATATCCATAGTCAGATAAGTGAATCTCCCTTGCAGGATACCCCAATTTGATTGACATATTCGATTCTTTTAGCTGATGCCTTAATTATAAACTTGGCAGTTCTACAGACAATGTGCATGTTAGAACCCAGAAGGAGATAGGACAGTTTGTTTTTTGAGTCCCAAAAAGTTGTTTTTCCCCCAATAGGGATGCAAGGTATTTAAATCTAATATTAGTGTACAACTGGCAATCTAATAAAATATGAGAGATATTTTCAACATTTGGAGAACCACATATGCATGTTCTTTCGCGATATGGTAAGTGGTGAAAATGCCCATATCTATTCATGGAGTCTAATGGCTCGAATCTGGCTCTACAATATGCCTTTCTTAAAGGATAAGGGAGGCACATCAATACATATTTTTCAGGTTGAAATGTAATTTTGTTAGCAGCCAGCCACCTTAAAGAACCATTTTTGGCCAGTAGTTCCAAGTCAGATTGCGCACTGATATCTAAGACACTCTGTTTAAAAATTTCCTTGGCCTGAGTGACCACTGAGAGCAAATACTTAACTGAAAAACTATGATGAGAAATTACTTCGCAGAGTCGATTAACCCAGGACTTGGGATGATCCCACTTTATCTGTTCGGTTAAACACAATTTGGGAAGCCTATTTGAGTCCATTGATTGATGAGAATGTTTTAAATACTAAATGGCTATACAAGGAGTGGGGGAAGCCCAATTCTGCTCTGACTGCAGGGGCAGAAGTGTTGCTATCAGTTCCTAAAATTCTTCGTAGGAACCGGGACTGTATTTGTTCCAGAAGTGGGACTCTATTTAGACCCCACAATTTTCCCCCGTATGACAGCATTGGGACAATTTTTGCCCCAAACACTTTTAAAATTGGGGACAGGGTGCCAGGATGGTTATAATTAAATAGTCTATACAGTCTCTTTGTACTTATGGCAGCCCTTGACGAAATTCTCTTAAAATTATTTAGCCATGGGAGAATTATTTAGCTATTGGAGAAAACCACTCCAAGATAGTTAAAAGAGTTAACTTGTTCAATAGGTTCCCCATTTATCTGCCAATTATAGGTTTTTATTCTACTAAAAACCAACACTTTGGATTTGCTTTTGTTGATATTTTAAAAATTTTGAGCACAATATGTATTTAGTTTTTGTTTATAAATTTATAAATTTCAATTTGAAGCAATCTCCTCAGACCTGTTTGTGAGTGAGCCATTAAAATCATATCATCAGTATATAAAAGAATATTAATGTGTTTATCAAGAATCTTTAACATATGGGTCTCTGTATCAAACAGAAATCCTGGTAAGTCATTAATATAAATATTTAAAAGCATTTGAGCTAAAATCCAACCTTGTCTGATGCCTTTAAAAGTAGGTATGCTCTTCGTTAAGGAACCATTTACACAAGTTCGCACTTTCAGGTATGTATTTGAATATAGAGCTCTAACCAAGAATAAAAGTCTAGGTTCCATTTTTAGGGTAACCAATTTCTCCCACAACATGTTTCTTTCAATTAAATCAAAGGCTCCTCTAAGATCTATAAAAGCAGCAAATAATTTCTTTCTATTTCTTAGTTGTTTTGTGAGAAGGTGATATAAAATAAAACAATTGTCAATTGTAGATCTTTCTTGTCTAAAACCAGCTTGTTCCTCCTCAGCCTCAGGAGGATGGAAGACTGAGTCAACTTTGAGGCCATAAGGATCGAAATCGGATTGTGAGCAGAGAGAGTTTTGGCTACATTACTGCAGCTTTAACACTGTGCCACAGAGGCTCTTTAGATCCCATAGTTTATATCCCACAGTACTTCAAAACTCACTGTTATATAACTTTAGCTTTTATTTTCTCAAACACTGCTACCACCAGATTCTCTGAGCAGGAAATTGTGACTTTTTTCTGTTACTGTGGTAATACTGTCACAACTGATAACCAACTAGGGAGTACAGTGGCTTCCAATTATCGGATTCTTCCAAGGGCTGTGTTACAATGTTGGACTATGACTCAAGACATACAGGTTCAAATCCTCACTGAGCCATGAACCTCCTGGATTATCTTGAAGCCAGTCATATATGGTCTCAGTCTGAACCACTTCAGGGTAGTTGTGGGGATAAAATGGAGGGAAGAGTCATGTATACTGTATTGAGCTATTTGAAGGAAGGGCACTCAGGTTATAAATGTAACCAATAAATAATACAAACATTTCAGTGGTCTCATGAATGTACTACCTTAGAAGGCTTAGCATGATCAAACAAAGCAGGAAACTTTTTAAAAATTGTTTTTATATAACTTGTGATGTCTGATTCATTGGGGGAAGTTCTGTAAGCTTCTGTGTAACACAGGGAAGAAGATAGTCCAGCTCATGTTCCATGTAGAAGGTTATATCCACCAAATTTGTATTTCTTGTCTAATATCATTAGGCCATATAGTATTGGGAGTCGATTGGATGAAACAAAGTTGAGTGCTCTTCAACAGTGCTTAGTCCTGGATTTGGTTGGTGAAATTCCAATTACATTCTCCATTGTTTCATTGACTATGTTCCCTGAGAGAAACAGCAGGTCTTGGATGGTTTGAAAATGGAAAATTTGGGTATCCTAAGCCATAAGGCAAAGGTCGCCCTTGCTCGAAATCCAGTTGATTCTGACTCTCGGGTTTGGGGCTCATCTCTGTTTATAGCCAAAGAGCCATTTCTGTCTGCGTCTGCAGACATTTCCATGGACATATGGCAGGCATGCCTAGACACCAGAGTGGACAGAATGTTCTTACAGTAAAACCTCACATAAAGAGCGCCTCACTTAGAGAGTAACTCACTTAAAGTGAAATTTTATCTGAATGGTTGCCTTGCATAACAACTAAAACCAACCAAAAACTTGCTAAACAGCTAAATCAGGGTTTGCATTCCCCACAGAAGTCACAATTGGTCACTTTCAATGGTGTTTTGCTTAAAGAGCAAACTCACTGAAAGAGCAATCCCGTGGAACACATTATGCTCTTTAAGCGAGGTACAACTGTACCTTTCCACTAAAGTGGTACCTATTTATTTACTTGCAATTTTTTGCTTCCAAACTGCTAAGTTGTCAGGAGCTGGGACAGAGATGGGAGCTCACTCGTTGTGCAGTACTCAGGTCTTTAATTGCTGACCTGCCAACCTTCCAGTCATCAGCATCTTAACCCCTAAGCCTCTGTTGCCATATGCCAAAGGGAGGCAATAGAAAAGGTTTCTCTCTCTCTCATTAACTCTTTGAATCGACTGGAACTATGGACATCTTGGATGTATATGAGTTATAGGTTTGTGTTAAACACTGAACATCAGGATTCCCTCGAGGCATTTATAATGTAATGATGAATGATTATTTCCAGTTACTTGTTGAATCCTGGGATTTTAAGTGGTTTGCAGTTGCTGGTCATAGGTATCCAAAGTTTATTATTCTACAGTACTTGCATATGACTTTTTAAATGGAAATTGGAAAGGATGTTTGGGCACTGACTATTCTGTTTGTATTGTTTCCTTTGTTTGTCTAGTGTTTGCATCATTTTTTAGTTATTTTTGTAGGGAGGTGCTAACCAACTACTAATTTTTTATTTTATTTTTTGAAAATGACAACTTGAAAATCCTTAGAATTTAAATACGATTTATCATTTGATTACCTTGGGTTGGCATCTTGTCACAGTCAGTGTATGGAACTTGCTGCTGTACAGACACATTTAGAGATGTAAATTCTGGAGTCATGAAGGAAAAAATTCCATTTATTCAGTCTAAAGGAGCCCAAATTTATAAATTTTAGATGGGCATTGTGAAAGTACAATACTTTATATCAATATGGTTGCTATTATTAAAATATCTTAGACTGTCTTTTTTTTGTAACTGTGAATTATTCTGCCTTTCACATGGATAGCAAACTCCACCTGGTTTTAATTATGCTCCCTGGAGTGCTAATGTTTTGTTTTCTAGGTACTGTACTTAGGAGGTAAAAAGGTGCAGATAGCTCAGTTTCTGATAAATGTAACCTTTGGCATCTGAGTCATCTTGCCTTGCTTACGTGAAGTATTTTTTCTTGACTAAGGTTTGTTTGGTTGTTTGATTGATTGATTGATATACTGCCTTACTTGGGCAGTTGTGCAATCAATGCTCTCTAGGCAGGTTAACAGCTTAGAATTTAAACCCCACAAGATTCCACATAACAAAATTGACAGAGAACCAGTGAAAGTGTGCCAAGAATTTAAATATTTTAGTTTTATTTAACAGTTTTTAACACTCTTTAGTCATGGATTACATGGCACCTTACAAAGGAAATACTTTTAATACCATGGCATTAACTGACAACAGATCTTGACAAACAGCTTAATTTATTTTATAGTGTTTATTTATGTTACTACAACAAGGGTCTCCAAAGTGATGTACAAATAAAAGATAATAATTATCCAGCAGAATAGAAACCAAGCTTAAAAATAAAAAGGTACTATTAAAAGTTAAGAAGTTTGGCCTGCTGATATAATATGTGTATTTTAGAGTAATTTTTGCCTTTCTTTGAGAGAGAGATATGTATATTCATTTTTTTAAAAAAATTGCCTGCCTTTCTCCCCATGAGAGGACTTAAGGCAGATCACAAAGTTAAAGCAAGTAGACTTAAAAGCACAATAAATAACAAAAATAAATCAATTCAGCTTTCCTAAGGTGTGCCTTGAAGTCAATTCTGACTTAAGACAACTGTTTTCAGGATTTTCAAGGTAGAAAGTACTCAGAGGTGGTTTAAACCACCCCCTTCTTCTGGGGGCAATCTGAGAATCTGATAAGACAGACTGGTTCTTCTGCAAAGCACAGTGAGTAACTGAATTTCCAACCTTTGGCCAGATACTGTACCTAAATGTCAGAGCTGTTCAGCCAGCTGCGTGTTATATAAATAGTATTTAAAGCAGACAGCACATGACATAAATAAAATATGGGGTGGTGGGCCTGGATGTCATAATTACCTTTCCCCCTCCCTCCATGTCCTTTTGGCAGCAATAATACACAAACGGAAGTCTTAGCCAAGAAACAGACAGTCTTGCAAAATCTTTGAATATCTCTTGAGAGGCGACGGTACATTTGGCTAGAGAAAAATATTGCATATAAGATTCTGCAGCAATTCACAGAAGTGCGAAAGCTTTTTCTTGTACATTTCATAGGGATTGTGAGGTGCGGGTGGAGGAGAGAGATGAGACCTGGAGTAAGGGAATTTGGAGAGCAATTTAAGGTGGTAAGAGAAAGATAGATTGGGTATTTGTTTATTGTACATGTCTTGCTCTGTGGATTCTTGTCATCAAAATGCTGCTTGGTCACAGTTTCTAACAAAAAGTTTTGAATGTTAACCTTTCGTGTCCAGTTTGATCTTCGGAGTGCTTTTCACTCCATATCTCATGAAACCTTCCAGGTACCATATCATGGTTAGCAACTTGGGAAGGTCTTACCTAGGCCATTTTCTTGTGCCACTGCTTGAAACCAGAAATGAGACCAAAAATGACTGGAAGGTTACTTTTGGCTTTTTAAAAAGAACCTCTTGTTAAATAAAACTTCTGGAGAGGGTAAATGTGCAGATGTGAGCACACCTTTTTTTCATAGAGGAAAAAATACTGTTGGAGGTTCTTGGAGGCACCAAAGATAGTGGGAAGTGCATGCATCTCGTGGTGTCTGTGTTTCCTCTATTACTATGTAGTATTTTACTGTATTTTTAATAAGAGGGCTGAGGCTCAAAAAGTACTGCTCTTTCTAAAGCCAACAGGGAGTTGAAGCTTGACAAAATTCAAGCTAGGGAGTTCCCAGCTTAAATTCTTAGCCACTACGTATTCTAACATCTGTTCAAAAAGAGCCTTTGTTTAATCTACTTCTACTATTATCTGTCAGATATAAGTAGATGCCAAAGCACACAGAACATGATTACCTTCTCAGCTGAAGTAATACCTATTTTTGTTGTTCAGTCACACAGTCGATTCCGACCCTTTGCGACCCCATGGACCACTGTCCGCCAGGCACTCCTGTCCTCCACCATCCTCCTCAACTCGCTCAGTTCTGTGCCCATTGTGTCCACAATACCATCTAGCCATCTCATTTTTGGCCGCCCCTTTTTCTTTTTACCTATTTATCTACTGGCAATTTCTTGCTTTCAAACTGCTAGGTTGGCAGGAGCTAGGAAGGTGACGGGCGCTCACTCTATCTCACGAGCTCTCAGGTCTTGAACAGTTGACCTGCCAGTCAGAGTCTTAGAAAGAAGGGAAGATGAAAGCAGACCCAGGCACAAGATGTGAGGAGGCATGGATTCAAATGGCAGTTTCCCTGCTGCCCTGCCTCTCTCCCTGTGGCTTGATCCAGTTGCGATGGCTTGAAATACAACAGCTATAATTTCTCCAAATTGGCTCAAGTGACCATATTGTCTGAACCAATATGAAGGCATTCAATTCCAAATAAGTAGGACCCCCAGTGGCAAAATAAGAAATTATGACTTGGAGATGGAACTCCAGGCTGACTTCACATTGATTTTTTTATGATCTGTCAGCCAAAAATAAGGTGAATCAGAGTACCCCAATCCTGAAGTATTTCCTGCATTATTTGTCAATGTAGACTCACCCTGGTTATCTCCTCCTGCTCTTGCAGTAATGAAACGGCTTTGTTCTATTAGTAGCTCATTGATAGCCTTAGATTCAGACAATATAGGGTTTAGCTAATTCTTTTACATCTGTTTAACTGTTGAGGTTCTTCAGGGACCAAGTTTGACATTTTAATGCATAAATTGCTCAACTTCCAGTCTAGAATGACTCTTCATAATCTTTGTGCCATCTGCCTTATCTTCCAGTGTGTCTACACACAATGGATCTATCAGTCATTTGGAACACATGCTTTCTAGTACCAAAAAATCATTCTAAGAAGCTAGATTTAGATTAAATGAAAATGCAAATGAAATTACAAACCATCCAAAACTCAGTAGGTTCACACTTAACTTGAAGAACCAATTTTGGGATCAAGGTGTGATCTTGGACTCAGCTTGCTCATTAGAGAAGCTATCGGCTGCTGTGGCCAAGAATGTCCTTTTTCCATTTTATGGCAGATTGTGCAGCTGCACTCACACTTTGGCGTGAGACCCTTAACAACATTGATTCATGCCTTGGTAGTCTTGAGAATTGATTACTGCAACACTCTCCACATGGGGCTTCTCTCGAAGATAGTATGGAAGCTGCAGCAGGCTCAAGATGCTGCTGCCAGGTTGGTGATGATCTCCAGATTCCCACTCCACAGGAGGCCCAGAAGATGACCATAAGGAACCAGACCTTCTTGGTGGTGGCCCTAGCTGCCTGGAAGGCTTTATCTCCAAAAGCTTCCCAGGCTCCCTCTCTTCAAAAATTTAGGAAGGCCATTCTTCTTTTGTGTCATGATCAAACCCTGGACTGCCAAGATGAAGCCACTTTCTTGGCTTTGTCATTGGCCAAACTTTAGTCCTCATCAGTGCATGTTTCTGTAAGTAGTCGGCAGACCAGTAAATGAGCCGGATTCTGTATCTCTCCAAATTCACACAGTGTTCTTGTCTGCCAGCAGGCCAGACTTAAGCTTGTTGGTTTTACATTTAGGCACTCCCAACCCTCAGCCTATTCAGAGTCCTCCAAGTCCAAGTAATGTAGGGGAAGTTGATTTCCTCAGCTATATCCTCCTTTAATGATGCTCCTTGTCCAGTGAACGCTTTTCTCCATTTTCTAATTTTGTTTTGCTCTTGTGTACCCTCAGAAATGTTTGTTCTTGTCATAAAGCTCTTCCTGGATCTGAGCTGGCAGATTTAAGGCTCATAAGGCTGGACTTTTCAAAGAGGCATTTAGGATATTTCCCACCACCAACACTTACATGCATGATGCAGGCTGATCTTGACCTGTTCGCCTGTTGCTTTAACTTGATGTTGGAATATTTATACATTTATTTATATAGTTTATTTCTCTGTTTTTATGCTCACTGCCCCAGGTGACCTTTGGCCAGAAGGACGGTATATAAATCTAATATTAAAATAAATAAATGATATCCAGTTTAATAACTTTAACCCAGTCTGTGAAATATAAGACTTGGCTACTTTGCTAAAGGTTATTTCCATATGTGGCTGTCTACAGTAATGAGCAAAAAATAACTTAAGCCACAGACCAATAATTCTTTCCGGTGGGTTCCCCCTACTCCAAAATTAGGTAGTTTGATATGGTCTTTTGGAGACTTCCATTCCTTTGGGGCTTTTTTGTTGTCAGTATCCCATTTCCTTCCCTATTTGCCGTCAGTGTTTGAACTTGATTTTAGTGCTGTTTCTGCGGTATGCAGAAAGAGCCTCCTCGAAGATTGTGGTATTTTTGAACCACAGTCAGGCATACCCTGGTAATGGCAACCTTGTGTTGCTGGCTAATCTTTCTCACACTAGGTTAGGTAAAAAGAACTGCAGAATGAACTCACCCAAAGGTGCCTTCATTCTGGCAGTTTCACATCTGGCCTAGATACAGAAGAATAAGAAGTGGTATTTCCCTTGTATTTTAAATGCTCCGGTACAGGGGTCAGCAAACTTGGTTCTCCCGATGTCCTTGAAACTCAGTTCTCAGAAGCCCTGATCAGCAGGTGTACGGACTTGGCCTTCTGGTAACTGAAGTGCACGAACACCTGGAGAGCCAAGTTTGCAGACCCCTGCTCTAGTAGAAGATGGCAAGGCACGAAGAAAAATGTAAGGGCAAACACCATAGAAGACAATGATGTAAAAATCGACCTAATTGAAATGTTTTCAGAACACTGTACAAGATACTTGTTAAATTCAGGTGGAAAAGGCCTTGTGTTTGGATTTCTTTTCCATATGACAGTAAAAATGTAAAACAACAATACAACCAAGCTGGGAATTACCGACTACAGTATAAGTGAAGAGCATTGCTTAAAATCTTTGCTTAATTTATTACTAACTTCAAACCCAGATGTTACAAACCCTTTCTAGTTTGCGGTTTTACATCATTGGCTTTCTTTTTGTCCGTTTGTGGCTGGGGATTCTTCAACTGCAAATGTTCTGATGCCCTAAATAGACTGGGTTATATTTTAGCATGGTGGTTTGATTTTATTTAAAGGGATTGTCTTCATACCTGTAACAAAATATGTTACCTTTACATGCTCTGTAAATTCCTTGGAAGTTTTTCCAAACACTCATTGGGAAAATCTTGCGCACTTGAGGCTGCAATGATATACTGTACATTTTTATTTTATTTCCTTTTATTTTTTTATTGTTTTATTTGCTGCCTTTTCTCCCTTAGGGAATCAAGGAAGTTCATAGTCAGTTAAAACTATGCTTGCCTTCTCACCTGTCCTGACCTGAGTCGGGCTATTCGTAAAGTATCAGATAGAAAAATAAACAACTCCAGTCATCTTCATGTCTTTTAAAAATATATTGTAGCAAAACAGGGTACAGATTTCTTAAGCAAATGAAGCATTTTCAGTTCAGAAAGCAAATTGAAAACAACGAGAACCTTTCTAACTTTCGAAGTTTGGAAGCCCTAACCCCTCGTTTATTTCAGAAGACTACATGTTTGCTAAATTCAAAGCACCCTAAAGGCTTACTTATGAAGCATGGTGAAAGGAACAAAGAGACCCCTCCTTTCTCTCCCACTTCTTTTATCTCCTCCAGCAAGCTCCACCCTTTGGCCTCTTCTCTTAAGGGTTCTAGCCAATGACTATACACAATACTACATGTTTATCCAATTTTCAGTTTCATTCCCCCAAGAACAGGAGGGTAGATTGTTTAGTCTGTAAAACAACACTTGGCCAGCAACAACCCAGAATGCATCACTGCCACCTCCCTCCAGTGAACAGCCCACAGAAATCCAGGTCACTATTTAAAAAACAACAACAACACAAGCCCCATTTCTATTTCTATGACAATCCAACTCTAAGGTTTGGTGCTCATCTCTGTTTATAGCCAAAGAGCCTGCACTGTCTGTGTTTGCAGACATTTCCATGGACAGGTGGCAGGCACGACACGTGGCAGTGCATGGAACACTGTTTACCTTCCCGCTGAAGTGGTACCTGATTATCTACTTGCAATTTCTTGCTTTCAAACAGCTACGTTGGCAGGAGTTGGGACAAAAATGGGAGCTCACTCTGTTGTGGAGGATTCGGGGCTTGAACAGCTGATCTGCCAACCTTCCATTCACCAAGTTCAGCATCTTAACCACTAGCATACGGCTGGCATTTGAGCAAGACGACTTTTACCTAAGCAAAGCAGAGGTTAGACTGCTGTATTGCAGCCAAAATGCCTAATGTTGTGAGTTTGATCCTGATGCGACCAAGGTTTACTCACCCTTCCACCCTTCTGAGGTCGGCAAAACGAGTACCTAGCGTGTTGGGGGCAAATGCGTATTATCTTGTAAATATACTCTTGAGCAGTATATAAGTAAAATTGCTATTGCTAAATTTTATTAGCAAATTCCTAGCTGGGAGCAAGTCTCATGATTTAGTGTAGGTTAACAGCAGTTTATTACTAAGACTTATGCCACTACACTTACACTGGCATAAATGACAGATAGTATTATGCTATTCACTAAACTGAGGGAGCGGGGGTGGGAAGAAGCATTTTTAAAATAAATTGTTCAGGAGAAAAGATACCAGCATGTTTTCCATCCCACATTACTGGGTTTGGTTAGCTTTGTGGGAGGTGAGGGGACTCTCCAAAAGTAGACCAAAGAACCAACATGATATAATTCATGCTTGAAATGTAACTACTTGGAAGTGAAAATGTTTACACCATCCTCTGTCTTGTGGAAACATTTTGTCTATGCTAAAGCAGAACACAAGGAAGTTCCTGTAGAGCCAACCTTTTTAAGTGGGGGGTTTGGGGGGGAGGCCACGCTCCCTCAGACAGTTGAAGAGGCCGGACTGGTGGTCTCTCCCCCCCCCCCCCGGACAGTTTACAGCTGTCGTAAATGTGTCTGCAGCTGATTCCAGCAGTGGCGTCTGGAGCGAGGGCCGGGTCGGATTATTTTGTGCCACAGGCCGGATCTGGCCCATGGGCCATAGTTTGCCTACCCCTGCTGTAGAGGGGTAGAATGATAGCTACACAGTGTTATTGTCTAAAAGGCATGCATAAAAGAAAGAAAAAAGGTTACAAGAGACAGGGGGGGAAGGAAGCTTGAATATCAGCTCTTAGTAGCGGAGTTCATTCTTGCTGGGAATTGGGAAACAATTTCCCAGTAGCTGCTTCTTCCCTGGCCAACGGATGGGGCCTGGATGGTCTTCTCCTTGATATGATGGCCTTCCTTTGAGACAATGCACACCATCCCAGTTATTTTTAGCCCCCAGACTGATCTTGTCCAATATTTTTGTGTATTTTGTATAGCTGATCTTTTGAGTGTTCTGTTTTTCCTGCAGTCTTAATTTCTGGTTTTATTTTGTTATGGTAATTGTATTTCTTAGTAGCTGTTTTTCTTTTACACTGTTTTAGACTTAGGCCGCAGAGGGACTGTGGTAGCTTAGTGGTTAAGATGCTGAACTTGATGAATGGAAAGGTCGGCAGGTTGAGACCTGAGTGCTGCATGATGGAGCGAGCTCCCATTTCTGTCCCAGCTCCTGCCAAATTAGCAGTTCGAAAGCAAGAAATTGCAAGTAGATAAATAGGTACCACTTCGGTGGGAAGGTAAACGTCCATGGAAACTTCTGCAGACACAGACAGTGCTGGCTCTTTGGCTATGAACAGAGATGAGCACTGAACTCTAGAGGCGGATACGACTGGCTTTTGAGCAAGGACAACCTTTACCTTTACTTAGACTTATGTGTGAAAGGCAGGATACATAAATAAACAAGCCTACCTGAGAGGTGGTGGTTTGGAGAGTAAAAAATTAGGGTAAATTGGAGGAAAGAGCTCTTTACAAGTTTCTTTTTTGTTTTGTCGTCTTGCTACTGGGTCAGTCAGTTCCCTTTTGTCAGGAATCGGTCAAACAACCTGGAAGCTCTCTTCAATTAACTGGCAAAGTCGTGAATCAACTTTGGGTCGTTAATCACGCAAAGTTTTGCTTCACAACTGAGTCACAGATGTTCTGGTTCCTGGTGAAAGTTCTCTCAGTTCATACTGCCGCAAACAGAATCTGAAAATGATACTATTGGATTCATCATTTTCTGAGAAGTTTTGTCCCACAATTTGTGGAAAGAGGTCTTTTTGTCCGTTGATTTGAAACAAGACTTTTTTCTGGTGATTATTAGACAGATTTGAACCTGATAACTGGTAGTGAGCTCCCATCTCTGTCCCAGCTCCAGCTGACTTAGCCGTTTGAAAGCAAGAAATTGCAAGTAGATAAATAGGTACTACTTTGGTAGGAAGGTAACAGCGTTCTGTGTCTAGTCATGCCTGCCACATGTCAATGGAAAAGTCTGCAGACAATGCTGGCTCTTTGGCTGTAAACGGAGATGAGCATTGAACCCTTGAGTTGGATGCGAATGGTGTTTGTTAGACAGATTGACTGTGCTAGTATCAGAGTGATAAGTTAGAGGTGCAAAGAGAGAGTATAAAACAAGAGATCTATAAATCCACTTGTAATTCTTTTGCAGGACTTGTGACCTCTGGAGGATAAACCGGTTGCCTTGTTTCACCAGCTACAATGAATCAGGTTGGAGCCAAAATTACTTTCAAAATTGTTTTGGGTTTACCTTGTGAAAAAATGTGTGCGTTTGTTGAACAATAGTTATCTTGAGATGCATTTCATTGGGGGGGGGGGTGTCCTTTTTTTTTTTTAGTGCAGCATCCAGAAATCAGCTGGAATTCCCCTAGACAAAAAATTTGGTAGCTTTAGCCAAAAAAAAAAAGCACCTCGGCCTCCCCTGAAAAAAAGCCCTCTTGGGAATTTGAAATCACAGCTGCTGAATAAATGAGAAAATATTGTGGTTTCTGAGCCGGGGCTCTATATCAGTGATAGCCAACCTTGCCACTCCAGCTGAGTGCCACACAATGGCGTGAGCTCCCATAATCTTTCCCAGCTCTTGTCAACATAGCAGTTTGAAAGCAAAAAATTGCAAGTAGATAAATAGGTACCACTTCTGTAGGAAAAGTAACAGCATTCCATGCACTCCAGGTTCTAGTAATGCCTGCCACATGGCCACGGAAATGACTGCAAACGCAGATAGCGCTGGCCCTCTGGCTATAAATGGAGCTGAGCACACCCACCCCACGCCAAGTCAGACATGACTGGCTTTTGAGTAAGAGAGACCTTCATCTAAGAAGACAGGGAGGATTACAAACCATTTAATAGGGGAATGGGCACAAAGGAGAATCTGGTGCATCTTAATTGAAAGTGTCTCTTAGAGTTGCTGCTTGCAAGGCAGAGCTTGTTTTTAATAGGGAAGTTGAGGGGAAATGATTGGCTGAAGCTCCCTGCCAGCTCAGAACTCATTCCTGTTGTCCTTTGCAAAAGATGAAACAGGTAGCAGGAGCAGCAGAGGACACTCACTCAAGCTGAAAGGTCTATTGCAAATACTTGTTAAATGAGCCTGTATTGTAAACAGTTTTATAACCCTCTTGCCTCTTTTCCAATCATTCAGGAGCACACACAATGCTTCTTTATATTACATTCATTTCTACCATTCAAAACATATCCTGACTTGTGTCTTTTGTGTTTTTGCCCTTCCCTCGGCACAGGGTGACAACAACCATCATAGCAGCCTCCAAGCTACCCCAGCCAGCCTCCTCCTCTACTCATTCCTACAGAGTTCTCCCAACTGTTCCTTCTCACCACAGCTTTGTGCTTTGAAACATCAGTTGTTGGCTTCAGCGACACTCCATGATGATTTCGATGATGGGCAACTTCAGACTGATGGCAACAGATTTGGGAGTCTCCAGAGAGAGGCTGGTAACTATTGCCCTCTGTCTGTCTTTTGGAAGCAGCCCTGGATTTTCCCATATAAAGAAACCTCCTTATGCTATATATACCTGTTGAGTTGCATGGTCCCCCTTCATAGTGCTGCTGATCGTGTGGTTGCAAGAGGCTCCTTGGAATGTGTTTCTGGCTGATGCATGTCTGATAATTCTATAATCCCACTCCAAATTACCCAGAACAACTTTGGGATTTTATATTATGGGATTTTATTTTATTCTGATCACCTTAGAAATCTATCTTCCATCTATCCATCCATCCATCTCGTTGGGGTTCAGTTTCTGCTTGTTTGCTTTTGTCCATTCCATTATTGAGGCTGTTATGAATAGAAATGCAGGCTTGTGTTTTTGTTAAACCGTAATGGAGATTTCTGTGTGTTTTTCAGTGAAGGGTGGTGGCAGTGAAGCATTCTGGGTTGTTGCTGGGCAAGAGGTGTGTTGTAGACATAACATAACCTTGTGCTCTGGAGAAACAAAACTTAAGTTTTGATGGACATGCAGTACTGTGTAGTGATTGGCTGGAGTCCTTCAGAGGAAGGGCCAAATTGTCTGAGGAAATAAAAGGGAGGAGGAAGAGAAAGGACGGGTTCTTTTCGCCATGCTTTATAAGTAGTTCTTTGGGTTTCTTGAGACTTAGCAATCATGTAGTCTTTTGAACTAGAGGAGGAGTCCCTCAGGGCTTCCAAACTTAGTAAGGTTTTCATTGTTTTAATGTGCTTTCTGAACTGAAGATGCGTCATTTGCCTAGAATTATTTTTGTTTCTGTAACCTGTTTTTCTGCAATATAGCATCATTTTAAAAAAAAAGACATGAAGTGACTAGAATTGTTTAATTTGCTATCCATTACCTTCCTAACAGCCTGGCTAAGGTCAGGACTTGTGAAGAGGCAAGCTAAATCCTGGATTGCTTAGCTTCAGGGCGTCAATTCAGGTGTGTTCCTGTTCACTTGTAGGCCAAGGCTGTTACAGAGGCTAGACAGACTCTAGGCCACAATGCTGTGGAGGCTGAAAAGGAAAGATCAAGTTAGATGTCATTCACATATTAGTGACACTGCAGTCCAGTTCTCCGGATGACCCCTCCCAACAGTTTCATATAGATGATAGACAGCATTGGGCAGATGATTGACCCCTGTGGAATGCCCCCCTTGGAGGGTCCAAGGAAGCAAAAGAAACTCTCTGAGTTGAACTCTCTGGGTCCAGCCACCAAAGGATGGATTGGAGCCACTGTAAAACAGTGCCTCTAATTCCTAATCCCAACAGCCATGTATTCCCAGGAGAATACTGTGGTTGAAGGTACCAAAAGCTGCTGAGAGATCCAGGAGCCACCAGGAGGGATGAAGGCCCCCCGTCTGCTTGTGTGTGTGTGTGTGTATGCGTGATTTTCTTTCTGCCAGCCTTCACAACTACCTTTGGAAGTACACTAGTACCCTGGATAACGTTGAGGCTTGGTTCCACAAGTCTCGTCGTTATCCGGTTTTTAACGTTGTGCGATGCATTGATCACACGACGTTTTAAAAAGCCCTGTTTCCCTGGAGGCTGCAGCAAGCCAGAATGTCGGGATTCGAACCCTGACGTTTTGGTTTGCTGCACTGGCTGAGGGCGTCGGGGAAGCCCAGAAACAGCTTGGATCGTGTCCTCTGCTTGCTCCAGAGAGATCAGAGGACCTGATCTACAGCTGCAGGGTGGCTGGGGAAGCCGACGGGGACTCCCTGTCGGCTTCCCTAGCCACCCGCCCTTGCCTCTGCAGCTGTGGGGTGGCTGGGGAAGCCGAAGGGGGAGCCCCCCGTCAGCTTTCCAGCCTCCCCCCCTGCCTCCGTAGCTGCAGGGTGGCTGGGAAGCTGAAGGGAGAACCCCATTCAGCTTTCCAGGCACCCTGCTGCTAAGAACGACTGTATCGGATAACGCTAAAAATTGCGTTATTCGATACAAGATTTTTCCGAAAATCTTGTAACGTTATGCGGTTTTAGCGCTATCCGGTACTCGCGTTATCTGGGGTATTATTGTACATTATATTGAGAGGCAGTGGCTGGTCTTCATACTTTAAGGAGAAGGATACAAATATCTGCTTAAGTCCCATTTTCTAATTGTTATGCCATTGTGGGTCTGGTTACTTGTGGGGAACTCTTGTGTGTCGCCCTCTTTGGCCGTGTATTTTTATGTGACTTTACCCTTGGTTCAAGATGTTTTATTTCTCCTTGGTTTTTTCTATTATGTATTCAGTTTCTGAGACTGAAGAGGACCGTTTCCGTGTCATTGGAACTCAGCTGGCTGAAATAGGTGATAGTGTGGTTGCTGGGATGGAGCCATCAGTTTTTCAGAATGTGGCACAAATCTTTACATCAGGGAATATATCAAATGAGGTGAGAAAGTGATGAAGCTAAGTGCTAAGTGTGGGTTTCATCTGTCATGAATTTATATGAGAACTTTGTGATTTCTTTATTCCTCTTCTTAAGGATCATTTGGATTTACATAGTCATTTTAGCTTTAGTGTTGGGTCTAAAGAACATGCAGATGGAACCAGAGGAATCAGAAATAGTTTAGTTTCCAGCACTCTTAGTTGACATGACAGAAAAGAGTGCTTTGATCATATTTTTGGATGATCAGACAAGCTGAAAAGCAGCAATATCCAGACCAGGAATCCAGGGATGTTTCTCTTTCTTAGGAAGGGACATAACAGAAGTTCTGCTTCAGCCCTATTGTTGAAGTCTCCATCCACCAACATCAGGCCAAACTACTGGATAGATTGCAAGTAGATAAATAGGTACCGCTTTGGTGGAAAGGCAGTCATGCCTGCCACATGACCATGGAAATGTCTGTAGACACAGACAGCGCTGGTTCTTTGGCTGTAAATGGTGATAAACACCAAACCCTAGAGTCGAACATGACTGGTTTTCGACCAAGGGAGACCTTTACCTTTAGGAAGGTTCTGTTGCCTATTTTCCCCACACACATTGGGTTACACAACTTTGTGTGATTTGCCAGATACGCCCGCTCCTAGATCGGGACTCCTTGCTCATGATCACACACACTCTGGTCAGCTCCAGACACCTCCAGACTTGATTACTGCAATGCGCTCTACATGGGGCTTCCCTTGACGACCATTCGGAGGCTTCAACTGGTCCAGAATGCGGCTGCCCGGATGGTGATGGGGTGTGGGTGGTATGCACATGCTTCACCGCTGCTCCAGGAGCTGCACTGGTTGCCAGTATGTCTTTAGGTACAATTCAAGGTGCTGGTAATGACCTTTAAAGCCCTGCATGGTAGTGGGCCAGGATACTTAAGAGACCGCCTCACCCCAAGAACATCTACCTGTCCCACCAGAGCAGACCGGAGAGGGTCTCTAGTTGTTCCATTGGCCAGAGAGGCGCATCTCTCTGGCACTAGAAGGAGGGCCTTCTCTGTTTTCGCTCTGGCCCTATGGAACCTTCTGCCAACAGAGCTACATCTCCAGACGGAGCTGCTGCCCTTTAGGAAGAATCTAAAAGCTTGGCTGGCGGGGCAGGTATGGGGTATGGGATGCACAATGACCCCAGCTCGCTGGATGATTTAAGTCCCTCTCTCCCTCTACTTTTTAATCAGTAAGATTAGTAAGATGTAGCAATTTGGTGTGCTTTTAATCTTTTTAGATTAAAAATTTAATTTTAACAGTTTTATATTTGAGGTGTTTAAGTAGTGTTTGTGTTTTTATTGTGATGTCTTTTATTACTTGTAAACTGCCCTGAGTCACGTCGGTGAGAAGGGCGGTGAGATAAATATTAACAAATAAATAAATAAATATTGTAGGGATTCTCAACCTATGGCCCGTGGGCTGGATCCGGCCTGCACCCTTGCTCCAGCCACGGCTGCAGCCACCAGGAACATCTCCACGGCCTCCAGGAACGTGTCAGTGGGCACCTGAACCCCCCCTCCCCCAGCCTGCAGCTGCTGGGAACGCATCCGAAGTGGCCGGGGATGGGGTGGGGTTCTGGTGTCTGATGATGCATTTCTAGAGGCCATGGAGACGCTCTTGGTGGCTGTGGATGCAGCCACCAGGAATGCCTCCGTAGCAGCCAGAAACACCTCTGTGGCTGCCAGAAATGCATCAGCGGGTGCCAGAAATGCATCAGATAGCGCGCACACCCCACCTTGGCCACCAGGAACCCATTCATGGCTGTTGGGAATGCATCCGCAGTGGCTGTGCGGTTTTTTCCAGCACACACTGACACCTTTCCGGCATCTTCAGAGGCATTCCCGGTGGATGTGGGGTTTTTTTTCTTCACCCACACCACGCAGCTTCTCTAGGCCAGTAAGTAGGGGAGCGGTGAGGAGGCTTTTTGGGGGGTATGGTGGGCTTGGGGGACAACAGTGGCAGGGGGACACCACTTTGGCCCACAAACAGTCTGAAGGAGGGGGTGATCCAGCCCCTGGCTTACAAAGGTTGAGAACCCCTGGATTACAGGATCAAAGCAGAGACTTTATTTTAGGGGGCAGCACATGAAAGGAAAATATGGACGGAACGTAATCTTTGGGGAACCTCAGGATATCCTCCTTCACATGGTTTGTGTGACCAAATTAAGACTAAATAAAGAAGCATTAGAGAAAACATGATGCTGAAAAATGGGAGTAGTTAGAACAAAAAATTTGCACAAGTGATACTTTAGCTTGCTGATCATCAGTCTTAAAGAGAGGATGATTAAGAGCTGAACCGTTTCCTGGTTCAGCTGTTCTATTAATATTCGCCTTGTTTTGTTTTGTTTGAATTTGCTTTTGTTATATTGCTGGTATGGTTTTTATCTTCCACTTTTCATTTTAAACCTTGATGGGGTTTGTTTTTAATGACTGTACTATATAAGGATTTTAAAAATTGATTTTTTTAGTTTTCATTTCTACTGATAGTCACCTTGAGTTCCCGAGAAGAACAGATACAAAATGTATGTATAGAGAAGATATTACGCCTAAGCTTCTCAGTAACAAACTTTAGATCTGGTCCGTGGATAGATGGATTGATGCCTTATTTACGATTGAAATTTGAGTTAACAAGACTAGAAATGTTATTTCCCCGTTATATTTCTTAGGAGAAAACTAGGTGCATATCTCTAGCTGTGCAAACACTTGTAAGAAAGATGCCTCCGGAAATGGAGCAAGAGAAAGCCATGCTAATCGTAGCCCTGCTTTTGGCTAAGAAAGTTGCAGAGAGAGTACCGTCTCTTCTACAGCAAGTATTCAGCTCAACTGTGAATTATATTAACCGCAACCTCCTGGATTGTGTGAACAACCTGACACCTGAGGTGACTGAAAAATAAAATAATTATCATATAACATTGGGGATTCTACTTCATGCTGAGAGTAGCAGCCTACTCAAGCTGGAATGCAACAGGATTATTCTGTGTGTATGAACTGGGAACTTTCTAACAATTTCGCAGAGGGGGTGAGCAACCTCTTTGGTACTGATAGCCACCAAAACTTTGTCTCTCTTTCACATACATAGACAGCGGACCACCTGGGGTATACATTAAGTACCACACCATAAGCAGCAGGTTGTAGACCCCTGAATGGACATAAAGGTGGGTTTTTTAAAAAAAAAATCCACTTGTCTTTTAAAGACAAAGGTATAAAAGAAAGTCCAAACTTTAAAGTTGCAACTAGAATAGGCCAATTGAGTCAATGGGGATTTCTGAGTCAGCTATTCTATCAGTACAATTGATTGGGCTATTCTAGTTGTGACTTCCTACTAGATTTTAGCCGTTAAGTCGATTGGCCCCTTGTACATCATATGTTGTTTTGGCACAGAACTGTTGGCAAAAATCAACCGACATATTCAATAACAGCGTCAAATGGCTCCCTGGAAGACATTTACACCGTTACTTCACCATGGGTTCCTTAGATCAGGGTTGCACACACCAAAAAGCTGGCAGTTGTCAGCTGTTTTTAAATAAAAGGTATGGCAAAAATGAGAGTTCGTTTTAAATTAGCCTGTTTCCAACGTAACAATAGAGATAAATATTCAAAAATTGTTTCTCATGGGACGTTCTTATTTGTGAATCTGTCCTAAGTTTGACCTTTTAAGAGGTGGACTGTGCACACTCAGGTATGCAGTTTTTCAGTCCTGATAAATACTATACCCTTTAGAGTACAGTAATACCTCGGATAACGTTTACCTTGGATAATGCTAAAATTGCATAACATTAAGTAATCTGGGGAGGAGAATTGGATCAAATAACATTAAGGTCCTCTGGGATGGATCAGATAACCGCTAAAGCTTGTGCGGTTACAATGTATCTCTATGGAGCTTTAACGTTATCCGATCCATCCCATAGGATTTTAACATGCATCGGATAACACTAAAAATCAGATAACCCCCAAGAATTGTGGAACCAAGTCTTAGCGTTATCTGAGGTATTACTGTACTTGGAAAACTGCAGGAGCCATTGTGAATGAATATAATCATTGTGGGTTGCTCAGACTAAGCCTAACTATCTTCCTTTTCTCTTCCTTTCTCAGAGCTGAACAAAGCAACCACCTACTTGACTGTCTATACCATTTCCCTGCGTTTTTTAAAATACCAGAGTGTAATTTTTAATGTATTCATGAAGCATTGAAGGGGGGGGGGGAGACACGGGGATTTCCCTCCTCATTATTATAACAATGAGCTGCATTGTTCTTTAAGGTGCATTTATCTTTAAGATGTTAAGTATGTGGCTTTGTGTGACTTGAAACACTTGAACCTCCTTTACAGCCACCTCAGGAGAAAAATGACCAACCTGTATTATGAGAATTATGCTGTTGACAGTCCTGACATTCCTTCATCGTGAGTGATGGAAGAGAATGACCGCACTGGAGTCCATATTAAGCATCGAGGCTTGCCACTTCTAGCAGGATCAGAACATTTTTGACTGCTTGCAGAATCACCCAAGTCCAAGCAGTAAGACTAAATCCAAGTGGATATGATTCTAATACCAGCTTTGATCTGTTCAGTGAATTACTTCTGAGGAAAAGCAATTGCCGTCAGGAGTCAAATACTCCTGAGTAAAAAGCTTACTTTATCTGAAGAGCAATGACACCTTGCATATTGGCTGGATCCCCATGACTGTCAGCATTCAATTAATTTATCTGTAATTTGGTATACAAGAAAGGAATGTCGGGTCAAATTCCTAAAAGACTGCTAGCACTAGTTCAACTGTTTTTTGTATCCTGATTATTGTAAAGTCTTAAAAAAATCATAATTTGTCCAATGTTTACTTCTGTGTTTAGCCGGTGGCAGTCATTAAAGCAGGGCCTGAGTTGGTTGATTCAGGGTTTTATTTTCCCTGTTAAAAAGCTTCATTTACAGTGTCTTGCTGTGGTTACTCTGTAAAATCTACCATATGCAGTCTTTTTACTGTAATGTGAAATTATGGATCTTGTTTTGGCCTAGGACTTTGAACTATAATTTCAATTGTTTCATAAGTGTCATCGCTCTGTATTGATCCTAAATGCGGTACCGGAAAGCTTGGATGGAAATTTCTCAGAAAGTTCACAAACCAGTTCCTTTATGGTATGTCAAGTGAAAATTATTATTTTTGTCTGTCAGAATGAAAAGAAGCTACACAGAACTGGTAGCTTTCATTGTAGTCTGTAACCCCAAATGAGTCCAGAATTAAAATACATCTGGCTAAAATATGGACTAATTTTCAATCGGCGCAGTCTGGAATTCCAATTGATCAGCTTGATTTGATTCTGTGGGGAGTTTAAATGCCTCATTTCAGCTCAAAAAGATGCGAGAACCCCAAGGAGTTGAAAAAACCCCAGCTGTTTCCTAAATTCATATTGGCAGTTACCTCAGGTGATGCATGCAAACAAACAAAACCATTAAGTTGAATTACAACTTAGCTAAGAAATAATGATAGCATTCTTCTTCTGGGGAAGGAGTTATTTAGAGCATTTTATGTAGCGTCTGATTTAGCGTCAAGCCAATACTCTGGAAAGTCAAATACAAAATAATTTTCACCAGCCCAAATCACCAAGTGCCCCGGAGCCCTATATCCCATAACTGAAAAAGTAATAAACAGGTCATGATTGACAGTATACAGTGCCCATTTGCAGAAGATACAGTCCAAAACCTACTAGGATATCTGACACAGCAAATAACATTGAAGACAGTGGCCTCTAGTGGCCAGCTCTAGTAATTCACAATAGAAATAAGTACCGTATGTAAGGATTTTTTATTTATTTAATATTTTTAGACCCCTGGATAACTGAAATTGTGGATACTGAACCTGCAGATATGGAGGGGTGACTTGTGCATCTATTGGACACCCCGTGAGGTGGGAGAATGCTCCTAAAGGCATCCCTGAAGAGCTATTTCACTCGTTTTTTAAAAATCTGTTGGAAGGGGGCTTAGTCTCCAGTTGGAGACCATTCCGTAACACAGGGCTTTAAATATTAACATCAACACCTTGCATATGGCGTAATACACAACAGGCAACCACTGAAGGCAAACTAGGACTGGGAAGACGTGATTGAATTTATTCATCCTGCCATTGTGTTCTGCAACTATTGCAATTTCCATATCAATCTCAAGGGCAGCCCCATGCAGAGAGCGGTACATTAAACCCCTAGTTTACGACTGTGGTCCATTTTGACCGCTTTTGTTGGAAACCGGATCAATCGTAGACCGAAGCTCATTTCCCCATAGGAATGCATTGAAAAATTAAACCTGTTCCAACCAGACCAAAAATAATATTAAATTACAAAGACACCCACCCCCCACCCCAAAATGTCAGACACAATCGTTCCCCACCCCTTGATCAATCCCACCAGCTGGAGGGGCTGGGGTAGAGAAAAGGGGGTGTTCTTACAGGTTTTACCCCTTTTTTATCTTGCACCTCGATCAATTGAACTCCCCAGCTGATTAGCAGCTGGGGTGGAGAAGAGGGGGAATTATTGAGGTGCAGGAGAGAAAGGTGAAGCCCCTAAGAACACCCCCTTTCCCCCCAGCTGGCCCCCAACAGTGGAGATCGATCAATTGAGTTGCGGGAGCGATTGATCAAGGTGTGAAGAAAAAGGAACACAAAAGTGATGAAGTAATTTCCCTACCTTTTTCACATTGCTGCATCTTCCTGAGCAGTTTGTCTGGCTGCCGGGGAGTCTAGTCTCCACCGCTACAGGCAGTGGGAGAGTGTGTGGACCATATCTGCTTGGTTCCAGTCTTCGTCTGAGCTTCCTGCGCAGGGCTACAGCCAGGAACATGCGCCTCTCTGGAACTTCTTGGTCATGTGCTGGGCGCCCAGGCATGCATTCCCGGCTGTAGTGCCATGCAGGGAGCTCAAAGACTGTGTGTGGATATGGTCCACACACTCTCCCGCTGCCAGTAAAAGCGGCAGGCACTGTGGAAACGGCAGCAAAAATATTGCTGCTGCCGCGGTAATGAATCAAAACTTTTGGTGTGGGCGGTGCCATTTTGGAGTCTAAAATGGCACGGGGCCAACATTTTAGAGTCTAAAATGGCACTAGGGGTCTAATTTCCAGTTGTAAGGCGAAAAATCTTTAACTGGGATGTTATTTTCAAGGAATTTGCTGTCGTAAACCGCAGCAAAAGTAAACCAGGGCGCTCATAAATCGGCGTTTTACTGCAATTGATTTTTGAGATTACCAGTGCATGAACCAGTGTTGAGTGACTTCCTGCCCATGACTGGACAATCTGCCTCAACCGTTAAAAGGCAGATCTGGCCACGGCAGACATTTGTGATTCTGTTGAAAGAGCCAGATCCAGTAAAACTCAGATTGCAAACCCGTTGCCGAGAGTATGTGAGAGACACCTCGCAACCTCAGGAAATTCCCATCCAACTTGGTGGGAGGGTGTTTCAACAACAGCCTTTCTGGATTCACTTTCAACTTAGTCACCATCAATTCTATCATCAAGGCCAGGCAGCACTCCAGAATTTCGGGGGCATTCAATGCAATCAGAGAGCATGCTGCGTGTCATCAGCAACCTGTTGACAGCAATCAGTATGCCTGACTCCCCCCCCCCCCCAATGGCCTTTCATATATGTCACAAAGCATTGGACAAATGGCTGGGCTCTGTGGGATCCCATGTGGAGGAACCCAAGGACTGGAACCCATTTTGCCAAATTGCACCATCTGGACAGCTCAATGCCAAGCCCTGACACTGTCCAGGAGGATACTGTGGTCAACAATATCAAAGACCTCTGAGAGATCAAGGAATACCAAGGAAATATTTCCCGCCAGCTATCCTTAACAGGTCATTGTGCAGTGCAAGCAGCATCTGCTCCATACCATGACAGATCCAAGGCAGTCCATGTTCCCTAAGAAACCCTGCTTCAAAGGTGGTCATGTAGAGGAGGGGCAGGATCTGTTCTGAGCTGTTCCAGAGCGCAGGCCATGTAATTAATTGGCTCAAGTTACGGGACATCAGATTTTGGTTGAATATCAAGAAAAACTTCCCAGTTATTGGAGTAGCATGACGGTGGAATCAATTATCTCAGGAGGTGGTGAACTGTCCAACAATGGAAGATATTCAAGAGAAAATTAACCGTCTGTGGCTCAAGTGGCTGAGATGCTGACTGGAAGGCGGCAGGTCAGCAGCTCGATATCCAAATACTGCAGGATGAAATGAGCTCCTGTCTTTGTCCCAGCTCTTGCCAACCTAGCAGTTCAAAAGCAAGAAACTGCAAGCATCTAGTCATGCCTGCCACATGACCACAGAAACATCTGCAAAAGCAGATAGCACTGGCTCTTTGGCTTTGAAACAGAGATGAGCAGTGAGCCATAGAGTCGGATACGACTGGCTTTCGAGCAAGGGCGGCCTTTACCTGTCAGATATACATTGATTTGGCTTCTTGCATTGAGCAGAGGGTTGGACACGATGCCTTAAGGACTCTTCCAACTCTGTTATTCTATGACTGGATGAAAATCTCACTTTTCCTGCTCTGTACAGCAGTTTAGAAAGATGTTTTGCGGATTAACATTTCACTCTCCCATTTAGTTGTCAAAACAGAGGTGATGCTTCGAATATTAGGGCATACATAATGAATGCCAGAACTTTTAACTGGTATATAAGAACAAAGGGAACTTTGGGGATTGCCTATGCAAGCACAAGTAGCGTGATGGAAGAAACAAGCTGACTTTCAGTTAAACCTTCAAAATACATTGCAAATAAATTGCATGAATACAGTATACCAAAACAACTTAAGAGAATGGCTTTGCAGCTTCCTTTAAGGCAGGACTAGAACAGGGAACTCAAAAACTTAGACATGGTAAAGAACTAGAACGGATTTTTTAAATTCCTTGCCTCCCTATTACCTCTTCTAGAAAGCCTGCTTTTGTCTCTACTAAAACAGAAGCGATAATCCCTTATGCAGTTCTGAGCTTTAGCACATTAATTTGCCAGGACTGTATTCTCTCTGCAGCTTCCATTCACCTAAGTACTACAATCAAATTATTTTTTCCACCACATTTAAAACAGTCATACACTTTTTTTCCAAAATCAACTTTATTAAAGTGTAACTGGGGCTAAGGATGCAGTTTTACACAGTCCCGTTGGCAAAAGGGAAAAATAAACATACCCTTTATTAACACAGAGCACGTAGCCAATAACCCTTTTTAGCACTTAACCAATGCCCTAAAAGGCTTGGTATAGTGTTGTATATTGAAATCCTGCATTCACATAAGGATTGATTTGGAAGATTGTAGTTCCTTGAACACTTACTGGTTTATCAGAGCATCTCAAGCAACAGTCTTAAGAATTCAAATATGTCTTAAGCCTGCTTGCATTCCTTTGGGAATTCAGTAGAACAGAAGCTATTTTCCCAGATGTTTCCAACAGCCCTAATCAGGAAACAGCGTGTGGCAAGAAAGAGACAGTTTAACATTTGGAGGGCTACATATTCTTCATCCTTGCATAAACCTTTAAAAATTTAAACAGGTTTGTAAAGTCAATCATTTTTAACTATGAATCATTTTAGAGCAGGGGGTCCCAGCCTACGGCCCATGGGCTGAACTTGGCCCATGGCACAATTTCATGTCGCCCACTGCCACACCCAGAAGTGGAAGCTGTAAATGCACGCACGGCTGCGGTAAACGCAGACAGGTGCGTTTACAACAACCATAAATGCACCTGCTCCCAGGAGGCGTGGTCCAGCCCACTCAGCAGTCCAGGGGGTGCGGTCAGGTCCATAGTGTAAAAAGTTTGGGACCCCCTGTTTTATAGGAACTGAGATAGGCTTTAACCCCAGTAAGTACATGGGTTATTTCTACTATTTTGCGCTTCTCTAGACTGGGGCTAGAAGCAAACACATTCATTAGCTATCCCTTTTCATTTATCATTAATCTAGTACTATCAGAGTAAAGGAAAAATACAACCTTTACATGCTCTCTTATAGCATAATTCAAAAGTGCCAGCTTAGCTCTGTTTGAAAGTCTCTTTTGGCTGGCAATAAAATGTTACATTGCCAGGACAGGAGCTGTACATGACCTATTTTGATATAAGCTCTCATGGACAGTACTTAAGGATGGGAGATCATATAACACGCTAAATGTTGTGAACTGCAGGTCTCACTGGTTGTCTAAAATGGCAAAAGGTGATGAAAGTTGTAATCCCACATCTGGAGAGCAGCACATCCGCATGGAAGGCTCTCCTGCATTTTAGCTGGTACTTCCATCCATAGAACCTGCAATTCCTCCCAAACAGACCATCTTAAAAGCTTAAGTTAGGGAACACTCCCCTCCTGTGATTAGCAAAATTCTTTGTTGGATTTTGTATACAATTCTTTACTCAGTTTTTGAAACTGGAAAGGAGGGTGGGGTGAGGATGCAACTCCAGCATATAGCCACAACATATGGCTCTGGTTATGACTCTGCATGTATGTCTATTCCATATTCTCCAGAGAAAACCCTTAACACTGCGACAAGCTGTGACTCCCTCTTGACGCACTAGTGACAATAGGCAAAACAGACTACTAATGGGAGTACAGTAATACCTCGGATAACACTAAGACTTGGTTCCACAAGTCTTGGTGTTATCCGATTTTTAGTGTTATCCGATGCATGTTAAAATCCTATGGGATGGATCAAATAACGTTAAAGCTCCATAGAGATACATTGTAACCACACAGGCTTTAGCGGTTGTTATCCGATCCATCCCATAGGACCTTAACGTTGTTCGATCCAATTCTCCTCCCCAGATTACTTAACGTTATGCGATTTTAGCATTATCCGAGGTAAACGTTATCCGAGGTATTACTGTACTTTTCTCCCATTGATCCTGCAGCATCCCATGTCTCAATAATTAGAACCAGTATTGGCAAACCGCTTATCAGAAAAGCGTACAACAGTACAGTAGTTTATTTCATTGGATGAGACTCCCATGTTATACAATTTAAAAAGATAATATAGTGGAGAAAAATGGTTTTGGGGTGTACAAACTTAATACCCATTTCTACACTTCCTTTTGAACCTACTGTCTATTCTTTTTTCGTGTCCAGATCAAACTTTGGATTGCCAAAATGAAGCCACTTTTGTTGGCTTTCTCATGGGCCACAATTAAATCTTCATCAGTACATGTTTCTGGTAGTAACTGGCAATCAGTAAATGAGCCGGGTTCTGTATTGCTCCACATTCACACAGCCTGTCTATTGAGAATTACACAATTTCTCCATCTATAGGAGTCAAGTACTGTATAGGAAATCTTACAAACACAAAAAAACCCAATTATGACTGCAACAGAGAATTTTTTCTAACAGTGCTGATATCAAATCATATGGTGGGGAGTTATCCACTCAAACCCAAACCTTCACAACATGGGAACTTTCTCTTTTTTTCCCTTTCCTAAAGCATCCCGAGATCTACAGCTAAATAGTACACATTCTTCCCGGGGGGGGGGGGGGATTATACAACAGAAAGTAGCCAAGTACAAAAAAGAGAACAGTTTAAAGCCCACTGGATCACACAGAGGCACTTTAGTATGAAAATGAATAATAAACAACATGGGGGGGGGGGGAGAAGAGAGATTGCAAGTTACCTAAATAGCAATTCCAAATCATTATGGCAAACTCTCCACCCTAATAAATCAATGCAAAGATTTCCCACATAGTTATTCCACACTTTAGTATTAGCAAGTGCTATGTGAGAGAGAGAAAAGACAGGCATCCATTGATTTTATATAAACATTTGCAAATGCCATGTATCTGCATGTGCAGTCACCCAAAAAACAGGGTTGGAAGTCACTCCTTGTGAAATGCACAACTGATAATGAACCTGGATTTCCTATCATGAAATGAATGTCGGATGGCCCTAAGCCTTTGCAAGCTGGTTTGGTAGCAATTATCTCACCAAAGTTTTAAAGAATACCAATGTCTCCCTTACTCAAAAGCAAGTCATCTCCGACTCCAGGGGGTGGTGCTCATTTCCGTTTACAGCTAAAGAGCCAGTGCTTCTGCAGATGTTTCTGTGGTCATGTGGCAAACATGAGTAGACACCAGAGTGCATGGAATATTGTTACCTTTCCCACTGAAGTGGCATCTATTTACTTGCAATCGCTTGCTTTCAAATTGCTAGGTTGGCAGGAACTGGGACAGGTGCTCATTTGGGTCTCAAACTGCTAACCTTCCAGTCATCAAGTTCAGTGTCTTAACCACTAAGCCATTGCGGTTCATGTGCTAGAGCTGACATGGATTAAAACAACCCTCAGCCACCAACATAAGTTTATTTATTTATTTTAATGTTTGAATTTGTATGCTGTCCACTCAACATTCTTCTTGGATGTCCTGAAGAATTATTTCCACAGTAGCTACAAAGGAAGCTAGTTTTATAGAGTGGAATAGCAAGTATAATCCAAGAAAACCACATTGAGCAATGAAACCAACCACTAAGCACAGTTTTAGGTAGGGAATCGGCCACTACTGCCAACGTAAACTGGCAAATTCGTTTTTTCAATGGATGCTGAAACAAAATCAAGTTAAAGCTCCAGGAATCCTGGAAAGTTTCCTCCCTGTTTAAGTTCTTTCTTTAAAACCTTAATCAGTTTCTTTATAGCTTACACGGTGAAAAAAGTAGTTGTAGTACTTTCTTAAGTATCATGATTAAGTATTTATTTCTATTGCTCAGTCAATGTTTCAGATGAATCAAAGCTGTATTTGCTTTTATCAGTAAGAGCAGTACAGAAATACCCCGGATAACGTTATGACTTGGTTCCACAAGTCATGACGTTATCTGATTTTTAGCGTTGTCCAATGCATGCATCGAACGCTTAAAAAAAGCCCTGACTTCAGGGACAAACCAAGCAGGCAGTGGGGTGCCTTTAAAGCCACCCCCCACCGCTGTGACTGCACACCCACCCCACTGCCTGCTCGGGAGAATCCAGCCCAATCTGGCTGTTTACCTTCAAGCCACCAGCAAGCTTCTCTTGCTGACCTGCACGCTCCGACGATCGCTCGAGGCTTGTTTTTTTCCCGTTCCCTTCCCTCCCTGTATTTAAACTACAGGGAAGGGGGAAAGAGAGAAATGTGATTGGTTCTCTAGAGAACCAATCACCTCTCTCTCTTTCCCCCTCCCTGTATTGTCAATACAGGAAGTGAAAGAGACACAAGCCTCGAGCAATCGTCGGAGTGTGCAGGTCAGCAAGAGAAGCTTGCTGGTGGCTTGAAGGTAAACGGCCAGGGCTGGGCTGGATTCTCCCGAGCAGGCAGTGGGGTGGGTGTGGGGAGTCCCCAAACTGCTGGGGGGGGGGAGAAGGGAAGTGGCAGGGAGAGGAGCTTTAGCCTCCTTTACTTCTTTAATACAATGGATCGGATAACGCTAAAATGAATGTTCTCCGGTGCAAATCTTCCCCCCAAATTTGTCATCTGTCAGGAAATGGACCTATTTCCTAATGTCTCCCAAGGCTTGAAATTGCCAATTTTCAAATAGGCCTCAGAAAAATCCTTTGTCTTCTCTGAGCCTCAAGGCTGTGTTACAGACAGCCTGTTTTTCAGTATTTCTTATCTTTTTTTTTTAAGTTAGCAGAGCCATGTTATGGCTAGCCCCAGTGCATTCTGTGTGCACGTGTATAAACAATGTACTGTTGTTTTGAGAAAGTTTTCTCTGTTGCTTGCTGTTAAGTGATTGGCTAAGCTAAACCACCTGACTGCAAATTCTCCATTTTGGAGAGAAGAAGGAGTTCGTCTCTGATTCTTCATGGATTAAGACCTGTTTTTGATTAGAGAGCTTTTGTTTCTGGATCTCAATGGGCTAGCATTCTTTAGCCTAGGAGCTATGCATTTTTGCTCCTTAAAAATGGTTACCTAAAATTGCCTGTGGACTTTATTGGACTGACCTGTGCTACTGACTTTTATGCTTTATGAACTTGATCAATAAATCTTCATCATTTTCTTCTGAACAACGTGTCTTCATTGGACTAATAGGGTAAGAGCAGCATTGCATTTCACACACCAACATTTGAACGCTACCAAATTAAAAACCCCTTAAGAGCTGATAAGCAGCTGAGAGTTGTATCTCTGTTCTAATTAGCCGTCCAGCTCGCCCTGTGTAGGTTTGATTTTGGTTTCCAGGGGTTTTACAGAAGTGGGGGGCCGGCTGGATCGTGACATGTTGGCCTAGCGGTGGGATCTACGAGTCCTGGAGAAGTTTTTTTTTGTGTGTGCATCTGCAGCAGCAACGGCTGAAACTGAAAGTGCTATTGTTTTCCTGAGATAAAGTGCTGAAGGACAGCGAGATTGCAGCTGTTTGCTTCTCCGATTGCTGTTTTGAGTTTTGAGTTGGATTCTCAAACTCCCAGACCTGAGGGCCGTGGGCCGAGACGTCTTCCAAGCCTACAAGATGGAAGGTAAGGCAGTGGCTGATGAATGCACCCCCTCACCACAGTTAGCACCCCAAGACAGACTCCAATCCAGATGGGATCTTGGAGAAGGTGCCCAGATGATGTTTAGCCAAAAGGAAGGGCCCAGGGTGGGTGAAGCTTGTCCAGATGACTTCTGAGACTTCCCCAGACGCCCAGCAAGCCCCAAGCCCTAAATAAGACTCTTTTGTGTTGAATTGGTGTCAACCTGCCTATTTTCACTCAGAAGCAGTTCTTTGAAGTTATTTTCCCCCAAAGCCAAGAAGGAGTGGAACCCTTCAGATAAGATTTATTTTCCTGCAGTGAAGTTCCCAATTGCTGATTACATGTGCTGTTTTGGTCTTTGAAGACCTGGAGAGGTTGCAAATTGCCTCATTGTGTTTGAAATACCAGCGTAAAGGTGGAAGAGCTCCAACGGACTCCTCCACGTGTCCAAGGAAGAAGTTTGCTAGAGTGTGTGGGCAAGACCTGCCACTCTGAAACGTGTTATCTACAGGCTGCTACACTACGCTGTTTTGGTCAGCTAGTGGGAAGTGGGAAATAATTGCTGGATGCAGTTTTTTCCGAAGTTTACTACCCTCCGAAAGCCAAGAGCTGAAGTGTGGGAGTAATAAGTAACGATGGCTGTGGGAAAGCCCAACTAGCGGTGTCAGCAATAGCAGAAGCCAGATCCAGATCTACATCCCGACGTACTGAGGAGAGAATGGTATCCTGCGCGTTCTTGAGTTGAGAAGCTAGTCAAGCCATCAATTCTGTTGCCTGTTTAGTTCCCAAACCTCACAGGGATGAGGGTGATGGGTTGTTTGATTGATTCCTTTGGACTGTGTTCTGATTAATACCTTAAAGGTTGTTTCTTGAGTTTGTTTTACTAGGAGATGCACATGTTCCTGTCATCTGAAAGAAGAGCTGATAACGGAACTCTGAGTGGACATTGTTCAACTGGCTGTTTAACTGTTTGCAGGTGCAACATCGAAGAAGACGAAGAAGGGGGAAAATGTTATTGTTTCTTGCTAATCATCTGTTTATTTTTCCAGAGGCTCGTACAAGCGGCCTCTGTGACATGTGTGGTGTTACTGAACTGTTTTCGGATTTAAAAGTTGTTCTGTTTGGGCAAAATGTGTTTTGGAAAGGGGAAACCTTTGGTACCTGAAAATGCCCAAGTCTTTTGTTCCAGCTAGGTTTTATACCTGAGTTTGCTTGCAATGCAGAATGTAACTTATGTAACGTGTACCTCCAGTAGCTAAAACTGGAAGAAACTTTAACGCTTGATATCCTACATATACAAGGAATAGCTTATTTGCTCAATCACTTGCTCAACATTAGAAAATAGAGCCTTTTGGTAAAGCCAAACTATGGTTTGCCTTTCCAGAAAGGAGGGCGTGTCAGAAAATGGACCTATTTCCTAATGTCTCCCAAGGCTTGAAATTGCCAATTTTCAAATAGGCCTCAGAAAAATCCTTTGTCTTCTCTGAGCCTCAAGGCTGTGTTACAGACAGCCTGTTTTTCAGTATTTCTTATCTTTTTTTTAAGTTAGCAGAGCCATGTTATGGCTAGCCCTAGTGCATTCTGTGTGCACGTGTATAAACAATGTACTGTTGTTTTGAGAAAGTTTTCTCTGTTGCTTGCTGTTACGTGATTGGCTAAGCTAAACCACCTGACTGCAAATTCTCCATTTTGGAGAGAAGAAGGAGTTCGTCTCTGATTCTTCATGGATTAAGACCTGTTTTTGATTAGAGAGCTTTTGTTTCTGGATCTCAATGGGCTAGCATTCTTTAGCCTAGGAGCTATGCATTTTTGCTCCTTAAAAATGGTTACCTAAAATTGCCTGTGGACTTTATTGGACTGACCTGTGCTACTGACTTTTATGCTTTATGAACTTGATCAATAAATCTTCATCATTTTCTTCTGAACAACGTGTCTTCATTGGACTAATAGGGTAAGAGCAGCATTGCATTTCACACACCAACATTTGAACGCTACCAAATTAAAAACCCCTTAAGAGCTGATAAGCAGCTGAGAGTTGTATCTCTGTTCTAATTAGCCATCCAGCTCGCCCTGTGTAGGTTTGATTTTGGTTTCCAGGGGTTTTACAGAAGTGGGGGGGCCGGCTGGATCGTGACATCATCATTATGCGGTTTTAGCATTATCCGGTGCAATCGTTATCCGGGGTATAACTGTATAGGTAAACTGTTTTTTCATCACTATATAATGAGGTTTAATATAGAACAGTGATGCCAAACCTTGGCACTCCAGGTGTTCTTGAACTTCAATTTCCAGAAGCCCAAGTCCCCGTAAATCCACATGAATGAGTTTACTGCACAGTAAATCCATTCGTGTGGATACACAGAGACTTGGGCTTCTGGAAATTGAAGTCCAAGAACACTTGGAGTGCCAAGGTTTGCCATCACTGGTATAGAACATTCTAATGAGACTGTTTGATGTCCAGGGCTGTTTCAACAATAGTTGTTTATATAAGCACTGGACAACAACAAAATCAGCACTGCTAAATGATGATCCATTGAAATGGTTCAGATTTACACGAGTGGGAAGCTAGAACCACATCTGGGAAGCTTAAGAATTTCCTGATCATCTGATCTACAGAAGGTAACCAGAAAAGGCAACTATGGCAAGGAAAAGGATTAAAATCAACAACTACAATTTCACTTTCCTGAAGAATAACATGTAGAGAAGGGCCCAGTTACTGTGTGGGGGTTTTCTTCTGTCTCTAGGCCAGACATGAAGGTGCCAAAACAAAGCCACCTTTCAGTGAGTTCATTCTGCAGTTCCTTTCACCTGACCTAGTGTGAGAAAGATTAGCCGACAACACAAGGTTGCCATTGCCCAGGGTACACCTGATTATGGTTCAAAAATACCACAATCTTTGAGGAGGCTCTCTTCTGTGTGGGGTCAGATAGCTACATTCTGGCAGCAGAGGAGGTGGGTAGGTTCCAGCATTTAATAGGAAATCAAGGGCAGTAGCTAGAAGAGAAGATATGTCTATTATCCTAGAGCTGCTGAATAAAATGAAGACATAAATGCCCTTTAGAAGTTTATAGACTGTCACTTCCTTCATCCATCAACACTGGCTGTGCTGGAGAAGACTGATGGGAGCTGCAATCAAATAAAATATTGATGACCACACATTCCCCCACTCCCTGCAAACTATTACTTAAAACAGGGGTTCACAACCAAAGGCCCACAGGCCAGACCTGGCCCATGGTGCTATTTCATGTGGCCTACCGCCACCAGAAGCAGCGAAAGCAGCCAAATACACACCACTCTCACTGCCACTGCTGTCAAAAGCCACGGACGTATTTTATGACAGTATTTACAGCAGGGGGGAACCACATGTCTGGCCTGCTCTGCTGTCTGAAGGGGGCATGGTCCAGCCCGTGACGCAAAAAGATTGAGGACCCCAGATTTAAAACATTTGAAAAAGCTTACCTGATTTTCATTTTAATAAAACTTCAGCATATTTCTAGCCAAATATGGATTATAGCAATCCCTTAAAGAACCAAAGTGTTTCCCTTCTACAGAGATGGAATGCATTGGGAGATATTTAAATTTCATTCCCACCGCATTCAAAAAGCATTGTGACTAGAAGGGTCTCTTTATTCTTTTCTTGGCCCAATTATAACTAACTGGATTAAAAAGTAAATTTCTATGCATGGCAATTATTAATCTAGTTAAGTGTACAAAACTTTCAGATCACCTTCCAAAGTACAAAAAATGGCAAATATCTGATAGGTAGGCTTCAAAAAATAATGGAGTTGGAAGGTGCCTATAAGACTCTTGAGTCCAACCCTCCTGCTAAGTGCAGGAAATCCAAGTCAAATAATATCTAACAGATGGTGGTCTAATTTTCTCTTGTGTGCCTCCAGCACTGACACACTCACCAGCTCCAGAGGTAAATGGTTCCATTGTTGTCCTGCTCTAACAGTTATGAAACTTTTCCTGATATTCAATTGAAACCTGGCTTCCTGTAACTTTAGCCCATTATTTCATGTCCTGTACTCTGGGATGATCAAAAACAGATTCTGCCTATTGTTGCCCAGCCATTACACAGCCAGAAGCCATACTGGTGTCTGTGATCTCAGGAGCTATAGTCCAAAAGAGTTAGTTTTCTAAGCAATGAGTAGTGCACAATGCTGTTCAAGTAAAGCTATTTGAATGAGAGATTTGTTTTTGGCCAGGTAATCAACGGACAAAGTCAGTTCAAAATTAAATGCATTACACTTATGAGCTTGTGCAAAAACAAGACAGAAAAGCTGGGCTAAATGAATGGTTGAATTTGTATTTCACAATAGTTTTCACTTATGAAAGCTGGGTACCATTATTTCCATCTTGTGCATTCATCAAAATAGATAGGAGTGTTTACCATAAACCCAATGCTGAGGGCTGTAAAATTGATAAAGTAAAGCAAGAAAGGAAAAATAAACTTTTGCAAGCATCTACAAAATGTAAGTCACAAAAGAACATATTATCTTTCTCAAAACTGCAAACCTATTTGGGAGACTATTGCTTTCACTGTTACATTACAGAGTTTTGAGAATTTATTCAACGAAATATTTGAGGGGCAGCAAAGGTATAAAGCAAAGAGGTATTAGATAAGCACTACCCTTTGGGATGAAAAGGGGATTGAGAGCTCAAGAGAAGCAGTGCAGTACCTGAGGAACAGGGAAAGTAGCATAATGCTACAGGAAAAAGAACCTCTCATTCAAGAGGTGAGAAAGGGAACCAAGCTGCAATGGCAGCTATGTAAGGGAAACCTCCACAGGGCATCCGGCACATCCATTTGCCTGGAATTATCTTCCTCCAGTTTCCAGTGTATAATAAGCATCCCCATTTCTCAGTTATATTTAGATGCATAAATGTGCAAGAATTTTCAAAAGAATAGCCCTGTTGTGTTAGACAGGGAAGATTCAGCCCCAATCCATTAAGCACATGATTGTCCCTCTGCTTAGCCTTTCTGTTTACCCTTGCCCCATCACCATGTATGTTAAATGACTTTCCCATTAACAGCAGGCACCACAACCCTCAATCAATGCCACTAAGTGCAGATCCAGTTACTACCCTCCTTGCAAAGGCAAGTTCGCTACTTCCTCCTGAGTGCCAGCGCTACGCCTACAGCCACAGCCAGGATGGCGACTGCAGCTGCTCCACCGTACAGCAGAATTGATTTGCCTTCTGGCAAGAAGATGGGTTTTTCTTCTCCAGTAGATTTTTCCTTTACTTGAGAGGGACTCTCCTTCCCTGCCTTCGTTTCTTTTTCTGGAAGCAGTATACTCTCAGCTTTGAGCACAACCTTTTCTTCTGAAGGAGCAAGCGGCTTGGCTGTTTTACGTAACTCCAGAGGTTGAGACGCTGGTGCTTCCAACACCTTCCCTTCCTTCTGGGGTGTAGTAACTGAAGGTGCAGAGGGGTTTGTTTTTTTCACGGATGCAATTTCAGCTTCCAACTCCACATTGATCATTACAGACAGAGCTTCTGAAGAGCCTAGCTTGCTTGGCTCAGCCTGAACACCTGCTTCTAACACCGTTTCCTCAACTACCTCTGGTATCTCCTCCTTTTCAACATGTACAATGTCAGAGTTTGAAGAGTTATTCTCACTCCTTTCTTCACCACCTTCATTGCTGTCCAAACTCTTCATTTCCTCAGGATCCATAGCGACTTGTTGCCAAGACTCAGGGCCCAAAGAGACTGGCAAGCTTTCCGTATGCCAACTCTGACTAGCTGATAAAGAAACAGGCAAACTCTCTGATTGCCAAGATGTTATGACTGTAGGTGACTCAGGAGGGCTCACCTGGCCTGAGTTGTCACTAGTTAGGATGTAAATGTCATTGCTATCTTCAGCAATGATTCCATGGTCCTCCTCTTCTTCAGAATCCAAGCTAAAGACAGTACCCTAGATGAAAAACACATACAGTCAGCAAAAAGTCTATTATATCACATAATACATCAAAATAGCAGTTATAAAATACAACACAGAGAAATATTTTGTCAGCACAATAGCATTAATATTGAACCATAAAAGGAACTAAGACTGATATTAGTAGTTAACCATATGAGAAGTGGTGTGAAATGAGTGGATTTTCAGAGTGAAGGGTTGAGTGGATTAATATTTGAAGGGAGGGAGGCAGAGAAAATTTGGAATTCCTTTTTAGAATAATAGGCCAAAATCCTATTGGGATTTTATTGTTTTGTGAAATTTATATATGGTATCTAAACCTAGGAATGATTTATTGAACTTGTCTTTATTACCTTCAATGTTCAGTTTCCTAGTCATGCATACCACTAAATGAATTGTTCAGGTATGTTTTTCAAGATAGTTATATTCTAAGACATTGTGCAAACATGTCTAGTCACAGCCCAGATTTATTCATCTAGGCACTCTCAAAATATACTCAGGAAAGAATGCAAAAACATTTTTGGGGGCATACTAATATAATGATTAGTTAACTAAATGGTTTAAGACGGAAAAGGCAGAAAATCATATATCTGAGGTGCATTATAATGTTTTTTTAAAAAACCAATTAGGGCTGCTGATTGCTATTATTTTTAAAATTATTTTAAAGGCACAACACAAAAAGTATTTTAACTCAATTCCTAATGTAACTGCAAATATATGTGAAGAAGAATATTACAAATAAATTAAGCATGGCTAGGTTTAAAACCTCTTTGAGAACCTTCTAAACTTAACAATGGTTTGGCAGTTAAATTCTCCAAACAGCCCATGAAATAATTTCTAATGCATCGTTTCTATTTGCAACAGAGCTTACTCGCAAGAGAACTGTATTTAACCTTTATTATATTTAACAAGCCTAAAACAGAAGCTTGTTTTTATAGTATAAACAAGACACTGAAAGTAATCATCAATCTTTCTTTCATGTTTATATTTCAGATCATAATCCAGACAGCAGCATCTATTTTACTGAATAGTGTTAAACTGATAGGTTTACCAACAGCAGCAATCACCTGCAGTTTTATTGTTCATACTACTGTATACTTTTTTCTCTTTTCGACCGAACAATACTTTATAGCCGTGGTGGTGAATCTTAGCACTCCAGCTGTTCCTGAACTTAAATTCCCAGAAGCCCAAGTCCCTGCGAATCTACACGAATGGGTTTACTGTGCGTATGTGCAGTAAAACCATTCGGGTAGATTCACAGGGACTTGGGCTTCTGGGAATTGAAGTCCAAGAAGAGCTGGAGTGCCAAGGTTCGCCACCACTGCTTTATAGAAGTCTCTCTCCAAAACTAAGGGTGGAAAGTCTAAGAACCTGGAAAGTCTAAGAATTTTTTTTAAACTAAAGAGGATCTTCCTCCAAATATAGACACTGAAAATGGTAAATATATACCAGAAGAGATTGACTGAATGGGCACACTATAGTTGCAACACTGCTGGATTTCAGCAACTGTAAAAATAACAAGAGAACAGCCACATAAAAGCACAATTGTATGGTAACTGGGAGAATAAGAACACTTGTAGTCAGATTCTGAACATTACAAAATGCCTGCTATGCTTGGACTCTGGAGGCTGTGTCAAAAAGATGTATTTTCCCCTAATTTAGGTTACTGAAAAAAGTCACCCTATGCCAGGAGAACATTATACATTTACCTCAGTGACAACATGGGAAAAGTGTCACCCCAAATAATTCAACCAACAGTGATGAATGGATAAGACCAGTAATCCTTGAGGGTTTTCAAAAGCCATGTACAAATATTCAGTAGACTGATCTTCAAAAGGCTGGAAATGTAACTGAAACTTAAACAATTACACCCCGATGATGATTAACATGATGTATAAAGAAACACTAAAAATTAATGTATTTTCAAATTTCAACATAAAAATGTTAACAGAATAACAATTTCATACACGCAGCAGTTGCATGCTTCTGATGGCAATGTCATTAGGAAAACAGCAAAGTTTGAAATGCTTCAAATGAAAGATTGGCAAATAGAAGCCATTTTAATATTTCTAGAAATTTATTCCTCAGATATCTGCTCAATGTTACAACAAAATGGAACCCCCTCTTTTAAAACATCAAAACCTTTGCTATTTCTACTAATGAAACAAACAATGCTGTTGCCAATATGAAAGGTGAGGTCAAACTACACAGAAGCATTCATGCATTATTCAGGCAAAGCCCTCCGTTCTGCTGATGGCTGCCTTTCACATCTATCCATCTGTGCTAATGGAATGTGGCACATTGCAGAAAGCTGGACAGCTGCCATACAGAAAGCAATTACCAATAAATCCCCACCCATCCTCCCTCTGTGTTGATCAAGCTGCCTCATGGGCTCAGTTGCTTGATAGAGGAAAGTACATGTACTGTAATTCTTTCATGAGTTGGTGAAGAATCAGAGAAGAATGTAAAAAGCAGAGAAAACAGTACTGTAATGAAGACATCACCATACAAGAAGTATGTTTGTACCGTTGTATTTCAAGACATAGATTGGCAGACACTGGTGATAATAAAGGATGACTAAGCATTAGCAGAAGGTCAAGAAAAAAGCGAGAGAGTAAGAAGGTGCTTTGCCAGTAAAAGTATTTGTATTATCCATTCCTTCTAGAATAATTCTCCACAATTATTTCACAGAGTCACAACCATTACTATTCTCTATTGTCACTGTGCAATACCATACCCATACACGCCTGAGTATGATTAGCCCTGTACAATATGTTTCATAAAAAAGACCATTGGGCTAGGTGGAATTATCATTCTGGAACAAGGGCGAATAATACATGTCTCATGGGATCCATGTTACTTCTTGTGCTCTATGTCACAAATTTGCCAAAATTGCTGCACCAAATTTTGATGTGCCAGAAATAAATGTGGAAAAATGCAAAAGATATGATGATGATGGCAGCAGCAAAACTGTTAATAGCTAAAACTTGGAAAACGTATAGATACTTAGGATTGGAGGAGTGGTAAAGAATTGTGGAATATGGTGATTAATGATAAACTGACATGTGAATTAAAAGTGAAAAAAGGTATTACAGTATTAAGAAATGCGTTTGTTGACATTTGGGAGAATTTACTGAATTTGTGTTGGGAAAATCTAAAGGAATTAAACCTGGATATTAATATATGACAATTTAGTAATGTTAAAGGTCACCCTTGCTTGAAAGCCAGTCATATCCAACTCTAGGGTTCAGTGCTCATCTCTGTTTATAGCCAAAGAGCCAGCGCTGTCTGCGTTTGCAGAAGTTTCCATGGACATATGGCAGGCATGCCTAGACACCAAATTCCACTGAATGTGTTTACCTTCCCACTGAAGTGGTACCTATTTATCTACTTGTAATTTCTTGCTTTCGAACTGCTAGGTTGGCAGGAGCTGGAACAGACACGTGCACTCATTCCGTCATGCAGTACTCAGGTTTTGAACTGCTGACCTTCTGCCTCCCAGTCAGCATCTTAATCATTTGAGCCACTGCACTTGGCAATACAGTACAGTATTGCATTTTGGAGATGGGAAAAATAAAGATTCACACAATTTGTATACTTGTGTTAAGTAACATATAGAAAAGAAGTAATGCCTCCCAGGTGATGGATTTACATTGTATTGCAATCATATATGATGTGCAAGTGTTTTTCTTTTGTTGATGTATGTTCTTATAAAATTAATTTTAAAAAATAATTAAAGAAATTATTCTCCACTGTGAGTGCAGAATAATGTCCCAAAAGTGAAATTTTACCCTAAACTATGGTAAACACTCCAATATGCTTTTTTTAAAAAAGTGGAGACTGACTCTCCCACACTTCTATCCCTCAAATCCCAGGATATCTACAGTGTTTACAGCATTATACACTAAAGAAGCCCCAAGACCTCCAAGTGGAAATATCCTTCTTTTACTCTGCTGGTACAATTTGGAAAAGAAGAGAACAAAAATGTCTTCAAAAGTATTCTAGCATCACATGACTGTTAATCCCCCTTTTCCTCTTCTTTTGAGATGACTTGCTGTTGTATTTTCTGAAGACTCAAATGGCATGGAATAGATATGTCCTCTGATATTTCCAAGAGTAAAGAAGAAAGTGAAAAGGCTGGTTTGAGACGCAATATAAAGAAAACCAAGATCATGGCAACAGGCCCTATCAGTCCCTGGAAAATAGATGGGGAAGAAGTAGAAGCAGTGACAGATTTTACTTTCTTAGGATCAAAGCTCACTGCAGATGGTGATTGCAGCCATGAAATAAAAAGGTGACTGATTCTTGGGAGACAAGCTATGAGAAACCTGGGGAGCATAGTGAAAAGCAGAGACATCAAATTACAAATAAAAATTCGTCTAGTCAAAGCAATGGTATTCCCGGTGGCAATGTATGGTTGTGAGAGCTGGACCATTAGGAAAGCTGAGCGCAGAAGAATAGATGCCTTTGAGATATGGTGTTGGAGGAGAGTTTTGAGAGTCCCCTGGACAGCGAGGAGAACAAATAGGTCAATCTTAGAAGAAATCAACCCTGACTGTTCCTTAGAAGGGCAAATAGTAAAGATGAAGCTAAAGTACTTTGGACATCAAATAAGAAGAAAAGACTCACTCGAGAAAGCCTTGATGCTTAGGAAGGTTGAGGGCAAAAGAAGAAGGGGGCGGCCAAAAATGAGATGGCTAGATGGTATTGTGGACACAATGGGCACAGAGCTGAGCGAGTTGAGGGGGATGGTGGAGGACAGGAGTGCCTGGCGGACAGTGGTCCATGGGGTCGCAAAGGGTCGGAATCGACTGTGCAACTGAACAACAAAAAAGCCAGAACGAACTATTTGTAAAGATAAAAGATACAAGACAATATATACTACTTTTATGATCCACAGAATAGGCCATTTAATGTCATTTGAGATGCTAGAAATGCTACGCATCAAGTCCATACACATCTACAATGCTGTTCTCATCTGATCAATCAAAGGTTATCAGAAAGATGTGTCAAAACTTTAATCAGTACATCAAAGAAATTATGAAATATATGTTGCCAAAAAACAAGTAGCAGGGAAAGATATCTTGGACCGTGTCAGATATGAGACATAGCCTAGTGAAGAGGTTGGCCCTCCATTTGTGTGTTCAACAGTTTCAGCTTTCCACTGGCAGCAGAATCCCGATGGGACTGAATTCTGGTCAAGGATACAAAGTGTGAATGGGTAGCTACCGGTAGGAGAGGTCCTGAAGTCTCTCTTTAAAATACTTGTTACCGGATTACTTATTTTCATAATATGCTATGTCTATATTTCTTGTTGTCAATCTTTATTTCATTGTACTTGCCAAAGAATTTCTTTTCCTAGACCTCTCCTGGAAATGACAGTTTATGTTAGAATTATCTTGACTGTATGGTAGCAGATGGATGGAGTTTTACTGGAGAAAGAATTTAGACTGGTTATTTTTTTAAAGGGGGGGGGAATGGTAGGAAGAGAGACGAAAAAAGAAAATGAGAAGGGAAGAAAAAAGGAGAATGTAGTAGAAGTAACCATATTTGGAAATCAGAATGAATATGAAAGTTTGTACTCGCTGAGAAAGTTTGTACTCACTGAGATCAAACAGAGGTGTTATACTAGACAAAATGCTTTTCCTGAGTATATAACTATCAATGACCTTGTTGTACTATTGCATTACAACAGATATTTGATTTATGCATCCCTGTGCCTGCTCAGTTGTTTACACAGAAGTGTGAAGTGGATCTCAAAAAACATGAAGTCTGTTCTGCCCTTAGAATATGAAGTGGAATTTTCCAAACAACTCTCTTTCACGTCTTTCTCCTCCTCCTACTCTCTTCCCCCTCACTGCGAATGCAGTACCATCAGTTGGGCAAAAGATAGCTTGTCCGAAGGTGAGAAAGACAGAAGCAGGAATAAAAGCAGCCACAGAAAGAGTGAGAGGAACATATTACCAAGGAGGGTTGAGATAAAAAACATGGACAACAGGACAGTAGACCCAAGTAAAGTTTGCAATATGGTAGATGGTGTCTCTGTCACTTCACAAGGAGTGATAAAAAAAGTGAAGGTGTTCATGGAAACCAATCATTGTGGGATGAACATCTATACAGTGTATCTCCTTTTATCTTAATAACATGTTTACGCTCTTCTTATCTCCCCTGAGTACTGGGGGTTACAATATAGTCTTCACAAAAGTGCTACTGTACACCGGAGAATCATAAGTGTTTAAGTATTCCAAAGCAGTCATCAGTAATAAAAATGTTTAAACTAGTCACATTGGTCCTGTCATCAAGAAGAAAAATTCCCCTGCTTCCCTTAAACAAGCTAACTAAAATGATATGATATTCATTCTAAAAGTCAAATTTTTGTAAGAAACCCTAAGTGAGAAAAACAGGCTTTTATCTCTCCAACAAGTATAATATATCATCTGATTAAAGCCCAGTACAGTGCGTTTTCAAGAAGCCTGAGCTAAAAAGGTCCTAAACAAAGAAAACAATAAGTTTAAAGTGATGGTAATATCTATCTTTCGTTGACTTTTGATAAAAGTCAATAATGTCTCACAGTGAACAAAGATCCAGGTAGCACGATTCTCCATACTGTTTCAAAATACCGTACAATTGTCTTAAAATAATACCATCTGACCCTTCTACATCCAAACTAAATCTGGATAAATTACATCATTTTGATTCTCTTGCTAGATACTTTCTACTGGTAAAAAAACACCTCACAATAAAGTATGCTCCTATTTGATACATCACTGTATTTAAACATTTTTGCCATGTCATTCAGAATCAAAATTCTGGAACTGTACTCCAAGCAATGTTTATTTTATTTATTAGATTTATTATTGGATATGTACACTGCCTTTCTTGTCAAAACAGAACTAAAAGCATCATAAATCACAAAAAAAATTCTCTAGAAGCACGATCCTAATTGCTTTTCCAGTAAGAATGAAATAATCCAAGTAGGAAAAAAGTTTGTTCAGATACTTTTGCAAATAGGAACACAACTATTTACCTATTTTAGTTTTGGAAATTAACCCTTGGTTTCACAGAGTTTAAAATTTAACTCCAAATTAAGGAAATTCTTCTGTCTTCCAAACCATTCCAAAAATTCAACATCAATCTCAAGGCAAGAAACATGTATTGCTTTAACTGCAGATCAAAGCTTGTTCTTTACAAGTAAAATATATGTTCTGAATTCTGAAAATGTTTGATTACGTTTCTGGTGTAAAGGACTAATAAAGCAGAGTGAGCCAAATGTAGGTAGGTGATACTAATGGCATTATACTGAATACTAACTTTCAAGTAACAATTTTTTAATCATTTCAACTTCTGAAAGATTTTTTCACAAGTACTTTTCAATACAGACGAAGCCCTAGAAAAGAGGAGAATATTCTACACTGAGAGATTTCAACAGAAAATCCTTACCCTCAACTGCCTGTTCTTACTCTGCACTTTTCCAGGAGAAGCTTCTGAAGCAGCAGACGCAGCAAGCAGAGGGAGAGTGAATAGAGGAAGGGAGAGGGAGTGTGCATACAGAACATCAATTTGTTTCTGCCCTAATACAGCTTCAGGGCAAGCTGTGGAGCTTAGCTGCTGCCAAATTAACATAGAAGCCTTTGCTCTGATTCAGTAGAAAACATGGGAGATTTTTATGACTCTTCTAGCATCCATAAGCAATGCCGGGGAGCAAACTATGCCCACAAAAATACTAGAAACTAGATATCTGGCTTTTAAATTCAAAATATCAGCCCTACAAGTTAGTTCCAGGAAATCTAAAATGTTCTTAAAGGCAAATTAAGAATCCCTGTTTAGTACCATCTGTAACTCTTAAAATGTCTTCCAAATCTGATAACTATATGTGGTGACTATTTCACTTCAGATCACTAGCTGATATTACAGTGATTTTTTTATCTTCTTTGCTGACATATTAAAAGCATCCTTAATATAGTTTACACTTCATACAATATACTTCACACCAGCGCTCTGATGACACACAGTGTCAATGGGAAAGGGACTCTCACCAGAACTCTGCTCCAGTGTTGGTCTGTTTAGCATTACAGTTGTACCTCACTTAAAGAGCATAATGTGTTCCACAGGATTGCTCTTTAAGTGAGTTTGCTCTTTAAGTGAAACACCATTGTAAGTGACCAATTGTGACTTCTGGTGCGGGGGATTGCAAACCCCGATTTATTTGTTAAGCAAGTTTTTGGTTGGTTTTATTTGTTAAGTGAAGCAAACATTCAGAGAAAATTCTGCTCTTTAAGCAAGATGCTCTTTATGAGAGGTTTGACTGTATTTGCAAATCAGGGTTCCTGGTCTATTCCTCCTAAGCAGGCCAGGAACAAGAAGCCAAGAACAAACTCAAACTTCAATTCCTGGCTTGTTTTAAAGTAATATGCAAGAATGCCAGTTTCAACACAATACTAAGCAAACCAATTCCAGATGTCTTCTGGCTTGTTTACTTCCTCCTAATAGCAAAAGGAACCCGGCTGGAGACCTTGAGCAGTGTCCATAAATATGTCAAAAAAAGATGAAATAAACATTTCTTCCTTATTTCTGACTAATAACTCCTCTATCAATAACTTTAGACTGTTAGTCCTAGGAACATTCTGCCTAAAAGCATCTTTAGACACCAACTTTCAATGTTACTACATTGTAGTTGGGTGATTACTGTGTATGATTTAGCTTCAAGGACCTTGTTCTTCTGTTCTAACGTTATATAATGCCTATTTTCACTCATTACACTATTTTATTTTCTCTGTCCACAAAATATCTCACTAGATCTCAAACTTCTGCAGCCAATAGGAAATCATAGGTTCTCTCATTTTGGCCTCTGATTCTGAAATAGAAAGATTATATTCTTAACCAGTCATCCTTCATCCATATTGCTGATTCATTTTCACTGGGCAGCTTCAATATACAGTAAAACCTCATATAACACTAAAACCTGGTTCCACAAGTCTTCGTGTTATATGATTTTTCGTGTTATCTGATCCTCTATGGGATCCATAGAGATACATTGTAACCACACAGGCTTTCGCGGTTGTTATCTGAAGCATCCCATAGGATCTTAATGTTATCTGATGCAATTCTTCCCCCCAGATTCCTTGATGTTATGCGATTTTCGTGTTATTCGATACTAATGTTATATGAGGTATTACTGTAACTAGCAATTTGGTAGTTTGGTTCAAGCAACTCAGGAAAATGCCATGGACAACTCAATTTCTACCACATCTCTATCAACAGAGATCAGCAAGATCAACTAATATATTTTCTAGTTTCTGATTAAGTTGGAGTTCAAATTTCAGAGAAAGTTCCTGGCAAGACTATTTCAGTACAACAGGGACTAACACAGTACCACTTTAAGAAAATTCTAACTGTGAAAAATTTCATTTCCAAGAAAAGCAAATATTTGTTAGTCTCCTAAACACTTAATTACTAAGCCATACAGAAATAAAACTGGATGTATACAACAAAGTACAACACAGTACACAAAAATATACATATCAAAACATCCACACTTTCAGCAAAAGTCTTGTTCTTCTCTGACCAGTTAATCATGCCAAATTATTCAGTTTAATATGAATTTTCACTATCTCAGTTCTTTCCTCATATCTCCTGCACAGTTTCAAAAATAGCTCTGTCCTGTTAGCTATGCAGCTTCTGTCAGTCCAATTTTATGCCTGGTTAGAGTTGTTGAAGTGCATGGTTCATGGGACAGACAAGCAAATGACAAACTAAGCTAGAGAGAGAACACACACACTCTCTCTTAGACAAAGCTAGGATGGTGCATGTTTCATAACAAATTATGTCCATAACATGTTTGTTTATAAAAAGTGATTAGGACAAATGAGAAATGGAACAGTCTTTGGTGCAGATAAACAGAGCAAAAGCAGCTTTTTTATGGAAGGAATTATGACAATAATAATGTCTGCCAGAACAAAAAAAATCCCCCAAACCTATAGACATGTTCGCAAAAGATACAGGAATCCAGGTTCATGATGCAAGGGGCAAAAAGATTAAATATAATCATTCACTGCTGCAGCAGGAAAAATAATCTGCTTGATCTCATTATGGGAAAAAAGGAATGAGGAAGAAGAGGTTAAAAAGATATGACATTAACAGGTAGGACTGCTGCCTGCATCTTCCAAGGACCCTCCGTAGAAACAAGATATGTAAAATTTTATTTAAAATAGAGTATAATATCGTGTTTTGCTATTTGGATTTTGTAATCGCTGACCAGCTTTACTTTCACAATAAACCCCATTTGGGAGTCATTTCAGTAATCCCAGATTAATTCTGTTTAAATCTGGCAATGTTCTACCTCTCACAGAGGAATAATCTGGAGGCCCACTCAGTTTCAGCTTAGTCATCAAGTTGTAAAAGGCATATGAAAGAACACTGAATGCATATTTTTAATACGTTCCCCCATGGATCTTCAACATACAGTTCTAAACTATTGTTTCAAGTAGAACCCATTTCATATTAGAAATGGATCATGCCTATGATGCAGATGAAATCTGCTTCAAAAAGCAAAAACTAGACTAGAGCCTACAGAGAATCTGCACATTGATTATTATTATTTTGCTGCAAATGTAGAACAGTAGAGGTTATCTCGTCTTTTATTTCGTTCACCCAACCATTAAGCATATGACAACTTCATTCATCAAATGACAATATGGTTCCGTCAGCACTGTCAAAAAAACTGATTTCCAAAATGGAAATCCATTAGTACTTTGCCAAAAACACTAAAAGCAGTGTGACCCCCTAAGGTAAAGGTAAAGGTTTCCCTTGCTCGAAAGCCAGTAGTATCCGACTCTAGGGGTCAGTGCTCATCTCTGTTTCTAAGCCAAAGAGCCAGCACTGTCTGCTTCTGCAGACATTTCCATGGTCATGTGGCAGGCATGACTAGACACCGGAGCGCATGGAACGCTGTTACCTTCCCACCGAAGTGGTCCCTATTTATCTACTTGCAATTTCTTGCTTTCGAACTGCTAGGTTGGCAGGAGCTGGGACAGAGACAGGAGCTCATTCCGTCCTGCAGTACTCGGGAATCGAACTGCTGACCTTCCGCCTCCCAGTCAGCGTCTTAGCGACTTGAGCCCCCTAAACATCAGTAAATAATTTAATTTAAAGCTAATTTTCAGCCACACATTCCTATTCTTCTTCTGCTCCCTTTGTTATCTTAATGTGTGAGAACATCTGAACTTATTTCAGGAGGCATATATAGTCAGACATTAGGTCTCTTACCCATCCACCTTGCTGGATGATATAGTCTGCAGCAAAATCTTCCAAATAGATCACCCCAAAATTTACAAGCACCCCAAGTGGCTCTTGGCCTCGTCTTGACAGCTCCGTCAGAAACTGCTGAAGAATAACCAGAGGCACTAAAACCTGGGAAGCAAAAAAGTGAGGGAAACATGATCAAAGATTACATCATTTTGGAATGATGTCAAGATTATCTTCCCAATACTCATAAATGTACCAATTGTATAAGCTCCTTTAATTCTATATGTACATTCATAGGCAATATTAATCTTCATGCACCACAAATGACATTTGATATCCTTACAGTCATATTTTGTTGCAGAATCTGCATAGGGCTAGAGCTACATTTAGGCATTCAATAACACTGCCACCTGAAGAACTGTGAATAATGTCCACAGGTTTCAGCCATCTGCTATGCAGTCCCCTCTTTCAGTAAAAAACAAATCAAAAACAGCTACAACAAAAGCTGTACCAACAAATCTATTACTTTTTGCCATTGGGGCATGTTTCCTCTCAGTCAATGTCACATACTGGGACAAGAATGCTTCTTGTCTTTCTTTTTTTGTAAACAATTATGTCAAGAAGCAGAAATGACACACAATGGTTGGCAGTAGCCTGGCCATATTCAAGAGGAATACATAACAGTGCGTTGTAATGGGGTTCTGGAGATACAAGACTGCTATGCCTAATCCTCATGAATCTTTGCTGTTCTTCATTAGCTGACTGAGTGCCTTCCACCCTGGAGTCTCATTTTTCAACACTATCCCTTGTTTCATTTCTCTCACTATAGGGTTTACAAGGTGAGAAAAGTTCAGCAGTAGTTTTTCCCCACTTTAAAAAAATCTCACAACTGTACTATATATAAGGGTTACAGCTGAAGTGGATACACTGCACTGAATACTCAAGCAAAGACTAGGGCTTTTCAACACACTGTATATTGATAAACTGGGCTTCCCTAGTCTTGTGTGTAACAAAGGTGGTTTCTTTTACACAATTCTTGATTTTGAAAGATCACTGCTTCTATAGTTCAAAGACAAAAATTTAACCATTTTGTATTAGCCCACACTTTACTTTAGTTAATTACGCCATCCTGTTTCCAGGATGTTTATATAATCAACACTGGGACTCTTTACAAATAATGTAAATGATGCAACTCTAATATTTCTATCTTATTTCACTTGGTTCCTAGTCACAGAATCATGCATTCTGAGTGCAGAAACCTGCAGTGTAAATACTGTACTCCAGGTGTCTTGAGAAACAGGCTGTAAATCCGGGGTTCCCAACCTACGGCCCACAAGCTGGACCCGGCCCATGACATCATTACAACCGGCCAGTCTCCCTCGCACCCGGAAGTAGGAGCAGGTGCATTTATGTCAGCCGTAAAATGTGCCCATGCATGCACAAACACTCTCACGGCTGACGTAAATGCGGAAGTGGGTACATTCACATCAGCCATAAAACACACATGCTTCCCCGGGGGGGGGGGGGGCATGGTCAGGCCCGCTCAGCTGTTCCAGGGGTGTGGTCAGGCCCATGGCACCATTCCTGCTGTAAATCACACATGCTCATGTTGAAATTTATCTGTAAGCTGCAGAGATGTCACAAAATTAGTTTTTTGCTACTACTTACTTTTGTTTGTAACAAAGTGATATATATGTTATACTGCTGCAATAAAGATAAACTCCTTTCATATCTTAAAAACTAACAAACTGAATATACTGAGAGCCTCCACAGACATAAATCATAAAGGTTCATGTTCTAATATATATGTCAATTTGTAAAGTGCTACAGACTCTTGGCTGTTCTGCTTCTGTTTCCTTCCTTTAGAAATATGTATCAGTTTAGAAACTGTTTGGATTCAAAACTACAAAACCTTTTCATTTCCTCTCAGATGTTTGTCTTCCAGGCTAGTTTTCAAGAAGAATAGCCGTTGGGCAAAAATAAAATTCCAGTGCAGATTGCTTCAACATAGAGCTTTCACTGGTATGAAAGAATCATAATTTTAAAGATTATGTGATCATAAGGACAATAACAAAAAATTCCATACTCTACAATTATTCCATTTGTTATGAACTTATCAGTGAAGAGAAATCTAAACACTCATGCTAAGAATTTTGTTGTTCAGTCGCACAGTCGATTCCGACCCTCTGCGACCCCATGGACCACTGACCGCCAGGCACTCCTGTCCTCCACCATCCCCCTCAACTCGCTCAGCTCTGTGCCCATTGTCTCCACGATACCATCTAGCCATCTCATCTTGGGCCGTCCCCTTCTTCTTTTGCCCTCGACCCTTCCAAGCATCAAAGCTTTCTCAAGTGAATCCTCTCTTCTCATTTGATGTCCAAAGTACTTTAGCCTCATCTTTATTATTTGACCTTCTAAGGAGCAGTCAGGGATGATTTCTTCTAAGATTGACCTATTTGTTCTCCTCGCTGTCCAGGGGACTCTCAAAACTCTCCTCCAACACCACATCTCAAAGGCGTCTATTCTTCTCCGTTCAGCTTTCCTAATGGTCCAACTCTCGCAACCATACATTGCAACAGGGAATACCATTGCCTTGACTATGCGAATTTTTGTTTTCAATGTGATGTCTCTACTTTTCACTATGCTCCCCAGGTTTCTCATTGCTTGCCTCCCAAGAATCAGTCGCCTTTTTATTTCATGGCTGCAATCACCATCTGCAGTGAGCTTAGATCCTAAGAAAGTAAAATCTGTCACTGCTTCTACTTCTTCCCCATCTATTTCCCAGGGACTGATAGGGCCTGTTGCCATTATCTTGGTTTTCTTGATATTGAGTCTCAAGCCAGCCTTTTCACTTTCTTCTTTCAACCTAATTAGGAGCTTCTTTAGGTCCTCCTCACTTTCTGCCATGAGGGTGGTATCATCTGCATATCTCAAATTGTTGATGTTTCTCCCAGCAATTTTGATCCCAAATTGTGATTCCTCCATTCCTGCATTGCGCATTATGTGCTCTGTGTATAAATTGAATAAGCATGGTGACAAAATGCAGCCTTGTCTTACTCCTTTTCCTATTCCAAACCACTCCGTTATTCCATTTTCTGTCCTAACCGTTGCTTCTTGATTCATGTACAGATTTCTCATGAGGCATATAAGGTGTTCTGGTATTCCCATCTCCTTAATTATTTGCCACATTTTGTTGTGGTCGACACAATCAAAAGCCTTCGTGTAATCAATGAAACAGAAGTAGACTTGTTTCTGATATTCCTTTGTTTTTTCCATGATCCATCTTATGTTGGCGATGTGATCTCTAGTCCCCCTGCCTCTTCTGAAACCCGCCTGCACTTCTGGTAATTCTCTCTCCACATACTGTTGCAGTCTATCCTGTATTATCTTGAGCATCACCTTGCTAGCGTGAGGGATGAGCGCAATTGTTCGATAATTTGAACATTCTTTGGCATTACCCTTTTTGGGGAGTGGAACGTATACAGATCTTTTCCAATCCTGTGGCCATTGTTTTGTTTTCCAAATCTGCTGGCATATAGAATGCAATAATTTGATTCCATCATCTTGTAGTGCTTTGAAAAGTTCAACTTGGATACCATCAACTCCACTAGCTTTGTTGTTTGCAGTGTTTTTTAGGGCCTTTCTGACTTCACTCTCTAGAATGTCTGGCTCATGTTCAATGTTCTCATCATTGTGATTATCAGGTTTAACATATCATGCTAAGAATATGTCAGATATAATGTAACTGGATGTCTGGATATAAAATCTTTGTGGCAGTGGTACAGGCCACATATCCAAGAGAGAACAGCATCTTATCAGTCATTTGTAGAGGGTACTCAGAAAGAGCCTTCTCGAAGATTGTAGTATTTTTGAACCACAATCGGGTTCGGTAACAGCAACCTTGTGTTGCCACCTAATCCTTCCTTGTGTGGTCACATCCTTATCCTTGAATTTTTAAAAAAGCCTTGCAAACACATATTATATAATGCAGACAAGACAATTAAAAATGTTTGAGCACTGATGAAAAGTAATCATCTACTGCAGGGATGGCCAACCTTTTTTTTTTGACCATGCCCCCTGGACAGGTGAGCAGGCTGGAACATGCACCCTGGAAGAGGAAGCATTTATGGCTGATGTAAATGTACCCACTTCCACTTTCAGGTGTGGCGGCAACAGGCTGGATGGAATGATGCTGTGGGCCAGGTTTGGCCCACGGGCCATAGGTTGGAAACCCCTGAGCTAGTCAATTCAAAGTAAAGTGGAATTCACCAATACCTTGTTCCACCCACTGGCATGAGCTGCTGCTTCCTGTGTTCTTTCTTTGTATTCCTGGTAAGTCACTGGCCTATACAAGTGAAGCCAAAAGAGAATATAAGAAGTTAAGGAAAGACATCAAAACCATACAACGTATTTATCTCCACAGTATTGAACTAATGTCTGCATTCTGTTGAACTAGTTTTATGCACAATTACAATACTAGGATCCAGACAGAGACAGCAGAAATAAAATACATCCATCTGTTGGACACCCATCATAAAGGTTTTAATATTAGCCAAGGGTTTCTGGGACATTATTAAATTTAATACACGGGTTGTTATATGCTGCTATATATGTTGTATATTATATTTTGTTATATCATATCACCTTCACAAACTTTCCTGTAAAATTCTCATTCAAAATATAGCCTGTGTCACACAACAAAAGATATATTTACACAATAACCCAAAGGTTAAACTCATTCAATGTCAGGTGTTTGTATCTTCCCACTGTCTGCAATTGAAAAGGGGATGTTTACAACTAATCCGAATAACAGCCAGAGATCATCTGCCAGTTGTAAAAATCCATATTGATTTATATACAGTACTAATCTGTCATGCTGACCAAACACTCTGTGCCTCTGTACCTAATGTATACAAATTGATCCCCCTACCATGTTTGACGAAGTGGACTTGATCCATAAAAGCTCATATTAAAATTTAACACTTAATCTTCAAAGTGCTACAACTTTGTTTTTGTTTATTCTCTGATATGCATAAAAGTAAAATGACATCCAAAAGGTAAACATTATAGCTGCACTCAGGACTCAAGTAAGCTTGAGCAGAAGCTGGTGACCAGGGTTTTTTATGTAGTACTGGTGGAAGAGACAAAAGGGGATGAGCCTGTTGGATTGAGGCTGACTGCTTGTCTGAGCTCTCTTGAGATTGCTGTAGGCTAGTTATTTGGTTGCAGCCATATTGCAAGAACATGATGCTGAGAGAGAGCTTAATGCTAAGAGGGCTTAGTTGAGAGAGAAGTTAGCAGATACCAGCTCTACAGCTATGCTCACAGTTTCTGTAAGGTCATGAGAAGAAGTTCATTATAAGGTAAGTAAATAAGCGTGTTTTGCCTGGATGTTTGAGAGAGGCCGAGACTGCTATGTTACTGCCTATAGACCAGCGATGGTGAACCTAAGGCATGCATGCCAGCGGTGGCACACAGAGGCCTTTCTGTGGGTACACACACCATCCCAGGCAAGCCCCACCCTTTCCAGCTGGCGCCAATGGCTGTGCCACTTCCCCACCCAGCCCTCTCCCTCGCCTGGGAGGAGGAAGTGGCGGAGAAGAGGTGAGGCAACCAGACCCCAGTCCTAGGAGGTGGAGGAAACGGTGGTGCATGCACAGGATGCATGCACAACTGCAGGGGGACCCACAGGGGGTGTGCACACCCATGAGATGGGAACCTGCGAGGGGCACCCATGGGGGGATGGGGGAATCCATGGGGTCATGCACACCTGCAGGATGGTGCAGAGATGTGTCAGCGACATCACATGGGTGTGTGGGCACGCATGGTACCTGCCCAAATGCCTCCTACTCTTCCTCCTTGGGCATCCGATCTCTAAAAAGTTCACCATCACTGCTATAGACTCTAGAGCATGGGTTCCCAACTTTTTCATGGGTCACGGTCTCTCAGTCAGCTTCAAAGGGGTGGCCATTTTGTCCCAACAGCTTCAAAGGGATGGCCATTTTGTTTCTTGAATGTCCTTGGAGGGGTGGGGGTCCACATGAAATGGCACATGGGCCGGATCCAGCCTGTGGGCCTTAGGTTGGGAACCCCTGCTCTAGAGAATTCACACTTTAGCTCATGAGGGAGGACAAAGTGTTTCTTGGCAGAGCAGACTTTTAGAAGAGTTAACAGGAGGGTTGAACATTAAGCCCAGGAGGCAAGAGACAGGAGGAATGTGACATAGAGAAGGATGACTGCGAGGAAATATGTTGTGTCCTTTGCAATACACAATCAATAGCAAGTCCTCTCCATGATTCTTAATCATTAAAACAGAAACACCAGAGAATGAAGTGAACAACTGGCTGAGCAGATGTTTTTGTTGTGAAAGGTTTGAATTCTCAGGCCATGGTCTATGCATTATGGAGGACTCATAGAATACTTAGGCAATGTCTAAACTACAAATCTGAACTATTTGATTGCCTGTGTCTGCAGGCTTTAATTATCAATATAGACAATACAGTATACAAGGCAGGTGATTGTGTATCTGACAACTACCATAAAAGCCAATTTTATGCCAAATGCTCATGATAGTTTCAGAACAAGGATTGCTGAAGTAAAGTTGCATATGTAGCCCTGTTGGTGCAATAGTTAAATTGGAGTATGGTAGCCAAAACTCTTCTTGTGATCATAGTATCATCCTGATGGGCTCAAGGTTGACTAGCCTTCCATCCTTCTGAGGCCAGTAAAATGAGAATGCATCTTGTTGGCAGAAAAATGCTAATTACCTTGTCAACCATCTATAGCAGAGGTTGCCAACCTTTTAAAGTCAGAGACCGGGTCACACTTCCTCAGACAGTTGAGGGGGCCCGGACTGGCTCTCCCCCTGCCATTTATGGCTGCCGTAAATGCATTTACGATAGACGTAAATGAGTCTGCCACGGATTCCAATGGCTGTAGGTTGCCTAACCCTGACATAGAGAGTGCTCTAAGTGCTATGCAACACTACAGAAGTATAATTACTGTTACACTACCTCTCAGTGACTGAAATCCAGTTGCTTCGTGTACTGAGACGCACTATTAGGCTCACTGAGTCAGTGAGGACTTGGTGAATCAACTCTTCCATAAGTTCCATTGATTTAAATTAATTTACTCTAGCTGCAACTTACTTTACCATGGGTAACTTACCACATGAAGCAACAGGATTTCAGCTAATACTTCTACAACTGTTGGAAAGAACATAAACAACAGATCTCCCAATTTCATCTTTTGCTCTCTAGCTGTCCTCCTGAATTGTAAAATACAGATTCTCTGCACAAGAGAAGCACAGTGTTCAGCAGAACTGTAGATGATAGTTTGCTAACCTAACGCAGATAAATGAACCTTAAAAACAGACACAATTAAATGAAAATAGTTTTTCCACTATTTTAAGTTCAAAAGCTGAAACAAAGATGTTTTCCAGATCAATTTTTGCTAAATAAGTCTCTCTATACACTAATGGACTATTTTTAGCAAGGTAAGATGGAGTACAAGTGATTTGGTAAAATCAATGCATTAATAATTAACTTATTCATCTGACATTCTCACTATTGACAAAATGCCCATATTTGGTTTCATTAAAATGTCCTAGCTCTTGATATTCAACTAAAAGAATGGAAAGAAGTGACTCACTTCCCAACTCATGTCAACATTGAAGGTATATCCTACTAAGTGGAAAAAACCAGACTGACTTACATTATAAATGTTTCTGTGCTACCTCAATGCAATGTCCCTGTTACTTTCTACTTGTTTTTTTTTAATTAAAACCCAGGACGCTCCCACTGTGAGAGTGAGAAAGTAGTTCCAATAGCAGATGTGCACTCAAGATATGTTTTGCAACATCTGGGGTACCTAGAATATAGAGATATCAGTATTAGCCCTATGGCATTGCAATACAGAATCCAGATTTTTATATATTTAGGGTGAAGGACTCCAAACTAATTACTGTCTAATACCCCCCCCCTTTTAAAAAAAACCCCAATGCTGATTTATCCTGCTGGGTATTTACAGTGGTGAACATAAAAAGTGAATGAAGCTGCTTGCATTATTGTGGACCAATGTTCACAAGTGTATATGATAAGAAACTAATATTTTATTCACCAAAACGCAAACACCTATTTGATGACAGGCGGAAGAGTTGGATCAAAATACAGTTACCGTACATAATGAACAAATCATAACTTAAAATCTGAACAGCAAACATTTTCCTACTGATAGATGCAAATGCAGACTCACTTGCTAAGTAGGGTTTCTAATGCCTTTTGGAGAGGCTCTTTCAGTTCTTGGAACACCTTTTGTCCAAGATGAGCTAAGCAGTCTTCTATTGACGTTTCTGGGTTGGCAGGGCTGAATACTGGAGATGTGTGGCAATCAAAGCCAGTACTAGTGAAAGCTAAAAACAAAAAGAAAACTATTTATAACAGATTTCATACTATTACCAAAACGGCCATTACACTAAGAAATCGCATACAAGTAATATTTGTGCCGCATTATTAAGAGAACAAGAGGCCAACGACCTTTTGGAAAAGTCTTTATAAAATAAGTATTTCTCATACACAGTTTCATTCATGCAACCAACTTCATATTTAATTTTGCTTTAGCATATTTCAGTCCTAATATAACTATTGTAAAATTAAAATTAAGCTTCATTAGCATAATTCATTTGCAGTTTAAAACACATACAGTATCTACTACATCGATTTACAGTATTACACTGTATTCCAAGTAATACACACTAATCTTTGCCTGTGTTTCTTCATAGTGAAGGTCAGGATGGACAGGTTGCACTTACCTGTAACTGTCGTTCTTCGAGTATGTTGTTTGTGAATTCACACTGATGGGTTCTGCGCTTGCGCGGGAGCCATGTCGGAGCTGGAAAGCTGATTGGATAAATTTGAATGGTTAGTACCACCCACCATCTCCACCCGCCCTTTGCGCCATTTCGCGCTTTCCGCCTCAGTTAATATTAAAGCTGTACAGAGGATAAAGCATCTCATCCCTGCAGCAGTAAGAGGGGAAGGACGGGTGGGTTGTGTGAATTCACAAACAACATACTCGAAGAACGACAGTTACAGGTAAGTGCAACCTGTTCTTCTCCTTCGTGCTGTTTGTGAATGCACACTGATGGGTGACTAGCAAGCTCTCTTACCTGGATGGTGGGTAGCTGGTGCTGTGGTGAGATGTGCCGCCTGGTGGAGATGTGGTCTGGACTCAGGATACACTCGAGGGTCAGGAGGTCATCATGGCATTGAAGCGCGAAAACCTGCTGTCAAGACCGAGCGTCCCAGCCTGGAGTCGGGGATGGCTCTACTGTCCAGCCTGGAGTGGTTGACAAAGGTGAGTGGCCTGGACCACGTTGCAGCTTTGCAGATGTCTTCCATGGGGATTCCCTCCAAGAAGGCCATGGAGGTGGCCATGGATCTAGTGGAATGAGCCCTGACGTGGGGTGGTGGTTCCCTTGATGTCAGGCGGTAGGCCAGGTAGATTGTCTTGCAGATCCATTTGGAAAGGCGTTGGGCAGAGAGCGCGTGGCCTTTGGATCTCCCGCCATAGGCGATGAACAGTCTATTAGATTGTCTAAAATCTCTGGTACGTTGTGTGTAAAAGAGCAGCGCTCTTTGCACATCCAAGGAATGCCAGCTTCTTTCCTGAGTACTAGAAGGGTGGGGAAAGAAAGCAGGTAAGGTGATGACCTGGGATAAATGGAATTCTGTGACCACCTTAGGGAGGAAGGAGAGGTCTGGGTGCATGACCACTCTGTTGTGGAAAAATTTGAGGAATGGGGGATCATTCCTGAGGGCTGTCAGTTCCCCTACTCTGCGGGCTGAGGTGATGGCCACCAGGAACGCGGTCTTCCACGAGAGCAGGTGGATCTCGGCTGTTGCTAACAGCTCGAAGGGCGGCTTCATTAGGGCTTCCAAGACGGTAGACAGTGACCATTGTGGTGTGGGTAGTCGTGTGGGGGGAAAAACATTCTTCAGGCCCTTAAGGAACCTCTTCATGGTGTGGTCTTGGAAGGCTAAAGAGAGGGCAGAGCGAGGTGAAGCATGGGCGACGACTGCAGCTAAGTGCACACGTATGGAGGAGTGTGCCAGGCCGGTTTCAGCTAGGTGGAGCAGGTAGTCCATCAGGTCCTCTAGGGAGACTGTGGTCAGTTCCTTGTCCCGGTCCCTGGGGCAGATTGAGGACCTTGCCGCCCTTCCCCCTGTGCCTACACCAACTGCCAGGGGAAGAAGAAGCCGGTGCAGGATGAGGACCTTGCCGCCCCTCCCCCTGTGCCTACACCAACTGCCAGGGGAAGAAGAAGCCAGGGCAGGATGAGGACCTTGCCGCCCTCCCCCTGTGCCCACCCCAACATATTGTATTGTAATGTAATGTATTGCCTGTAAGCCGCCCTGAGTCGCCACGGCGAGTGGGCGGCAATATAAATTTGAACTAATAAATAATAAATAAATAATAAATGCGTTAAACCTCTCCATCTTGTTCTTGTAGGACTTGGATGTGGAGGGTTTCCTGCTCTGCTCCAGGATCCTGCTTATCCTGGGATTATGAGCCAAGCCGTGAGGTGGAGACTCAGTAGGTCTGCATGGAACATCTGGCCCCGTTCCATGTGGAGGAGCGACGGGTCGTCTGGGAGGGTGATCGAGTCCGTCGCTAGTTCCCTGAGCAGTGGGTACCAGTGTTGCCTGGGCCATGCTGGTGCAATTAGAATGGCTCGGGCCTTCTCCTGGCGAAGGCGGACTAGGACCCTCTGGATGAGCGGGAAAGGCGGAAAGGCGTAGAGGAGACTTCCACGCCAGGGGACCATGAAGGCGTCCCCCATGGATCCTTGTCCCGCTCCGGCTCTCGTGCAGAACAGGTTGCACTTCGCGTTGTGTTGAGTGTCCCTTGGATGTGCACTCCGATTGGCAAGATGTGGTTCTGGAGGCGCCACTCCCAGAGTTGGACTGCTAGATAGAGTAGGGATGGTGAGTGAGTCCCTCCTTGCCGGTTGAGGTAGGATAGGGCTGTGGTGTTGTCCGAGGCGACCTGAACCGCCGTTCCTCGGAGGCTGGATTGGAAGGTTTTCATGGCCTTCCAAATCACGAGTAGTTCTAGGAAGTTTATGTGGTGTGCTCGTTCCTGTCGAGTCCACTTGCCGCTTATCTCCAGGGATCCGCAGCATGCTCCCCATCCGAGTGTGCTCGCATCCGTGGAGATCTGGGTTGACGGTGTGGGAGGTAGGAAGGGTCTCCCGATGGCCACGAATTCGTGGTTGGTCCACCACTGTAGTTGCTGTTTGAGTTCGCGGGTTGGTATGAGCCGTTTGCCCGGATCGTCCAACACAGGGTTGAAGAGGTGTAGGAACCATGACTGGAACGATCTCATCTTTAATTTGGCGAACGGTATGACCGCCGTGGTGGAGGCCGGAAGGAAAGGTAGATGGACTGGAAGGATCTTCTTGGTGTCCGCCAATCCGCACACCTCGTCCACGAATGGAGCCGGCGGGTGTTCTGCCCTGATGTTTAATATCGGGCCCATGCGGGTCAGGAGGGCAGTGAAGGATTTCTGATCCTCCGGCTGCAGGCGCTCCTTGGCACCGATCTGTTCCACCGGGGACTTTTCAGCATCGACCGGAGGAAGATCGTCCATGTCTTCCTCCTCGCCTTCTCCCTCGGACGAATCGTCCGAGCCTCCAGACACCCCGGCAAGGGATGGGGGTGGCAGTGAGGCTTCGGGGTCTGAGTCAGACCAGTAAGGCCTGGCTGAACTCGGTTCCTCCCCGGACACAGATGGTGCCGCCGCCGATGCCATCCACAGTGGGGTGGCAAAGGGCTAGAAGGGGGGATCCCCTTCCCGGCTCTTCTACTTTCTGTCTTCTTCTTCTTTTTTTTTTTTTAAACAAAAAAGGGGTACTGGATAAACCAGAAGTGTAGGTGCCGAAAGCTATCCCGGATTAAACAACCGAGCAATTCGGTAGTGAGGGAAAAAAAACGGGAGAGCTCTCGATCAGGCTCCTGCTGTAGCAGCGGAAAACAAGAACTGAGGCGGAAAGCGCGAAATGGCGCAAAGGGCGGGTGGAGATGGTGGGTGGTACTAACCATTCAAATTTATCCAATCAGCTTTCCAGCTCCGACATGGCTCCCGCGCAAGCGCAGAACCCATCAGTGTGCATTCACAAACAACACGAAGGATAACTAGGAAACTATTAATAACTTCAGGGAACAATATTAGTAGTTGAAGAAAAAAGTCAATCAATATTTACAGACCTTCCAAAATTTCTTCATCAAGATGTTTCAACTCTTCCTCAATTTCTGCTTTAACTTTCTCTAGGGCCTCCTTTTCTAACACAGCTGAGGTCAATGATGGATCAGTATCTGAAATAAAACAAAGAGTGCAGCTAAAACAGGTGGCTTCTTATGACATGCACACAATAGAATAGGAATGCATATTAACTACAGATGTACTTCTAGTTCTATAAAAGCAAAGGTTCATCACAGTTCAGAAAAACAGAAAAATAGTATCAAGCAGTTACACCACAATACCATCCAGGTCATTTTTCAAATACAGTAATACCTCAGATAACACTAAGACTTGGTTCCACAAGTCTTGGTGTTATCCGATTTTTAGTGTTATCCGATCCATGTTAAAATCCTATGGGATGGATCGGATGTTAAAACTCCATAGAGATACATTGTAACCGCACAGGCTTTAGCGGTTGTTATCCGATCCATCCCATAGGACCTTAACGTTATTTGATCCAATTCTCCTCCCCAGATTACTTAATGTTATGCGATTTTAGCATTATCCGAGGTAAAGGTTATCCGAGGTATTACTGTACTGTAGTTTTGCTTCTCCTCTTTGATTCTGCCACAATCATCACAGCACTATTTGGAGGGGAAGCAACTGCTAGGAACATGATTCATTGGGAAGCAAGATGCACACCTTCACACATCCATCATGTTTCCCAGCAGAAGCATTTTGTTTTTCACCACAGTGGAAACACCAACAGTGTAACAGAAAGAGCAGCCATATGGAAGATGCCCACACTTATTCTAAAGTATTTGTAACTCCAGACCATTGCTTAGAAGCCCTCGTATGAATATCCTTTTCCAATCCATTTTCTCACTTTAATCTCCCCTTTTAACAACAGCCAACTGGGCTGATCCAGTTAGCTCTTTTGTAATGGACGTTAACCCAGCTGAATGGTGGAAAAATCCTGTGAGTCAGAGGTGACAATATGCTAACTCTCAGATAATGCTGGACATCTCACGTGTCCTAAGACTTTCCTTCCATTAGACACTCCTACATAAAACTGCCAGAATCACATTATGAAAGAACATGCTCCTTTTCTTTGGGAGGATAAAAACTATATATTTTTATACTATCCCTCATTATGGAGAGACCAACTTAGTTATATAAGAGAAGGCCAAAATCAAGACTTTCTAGTTCATCCAGAACTGCCCTGCCCAGACCAAGGAGTCCATTAAGAAAAACACCTGTTTTCAACAAGCACCTCATTGATGATCCTATATGACAACCTGTCAAACTTAGCAAGAAACCATGCTGAAAAAGTGAGGAATATAAATTTCAGTAAGCAGGAGTCCTATTTAGATAATTATCGCTGTATTAGTAATGTTCTGTATTCAAGCAGCAACATTCAACACTGCTTAAGGGTGAAAAACAGCAAATACTAATTTTGAGGTAAACTGGACAGACAGCAGAAGTTAAAAGTCCTTCCACTTTCAGGGTTTGATTACTTAAGCTACTCTTAATAATGTCTTGCTATGTGTCCTTATTCATAAAAATGATTTCAAATAAGTGGAAGGAAAAAATCCTGTCCCTCTTCTGCTGGAAATCTGAACAGCATCATAGCTAATTAACTATAAATATTTATGGCTAGAATCTTATTGCTTACACCAACAGGTATTAAGTCAGGCAGCTTAAATTGGTGCAGTGAAGTGCTACTAGTTAAATATTCCAGGCCTATATTTTTCATTGCACACTAACTGCATGCACATGACAAGAAATGCAAGCACTAACAGCAATTCCCCCTCAAGGAATGTTGCCTTGCCACAGTGAGGGGGCTTGTGTTGTTCGATGAGGCTATGGGCTATGCCATGTAGGGCCACCCAAGACAGACAGACCAGAACTCAGACTAAACACAATCCACTGGTGAAGGAACTGGCAACCCACGCCAGTAAATTTGCCAAGAGAACCCCATGGACAGTATCAAAAGGCTAAATGATATGGCACTGGAAGATGAGCCCCTCAGGTTGGAAGGTGTCCAATATGCTACTGAGGAAGAGCAGAGGACAAGTACAAGTTGCCCCAGAAAGAGTGAAGCGGCTGCACCAAAGCCGAAAGGACGCTCAGCTGTGGATGGATCTGATGGTGAAAGGAAAGTCCAATGCTGTAAAGAACAATATTGCATAGGAACCTGGAATACTGTAATGGGATACAATCTTTAATTAAAATGACAGAATGATCTCAGTCTGAATTCAAGACAAACCATTCAAAATCACAGTAATCCAAGTCTATGCTCCAACCACTGATGCAGAAGAGGCCATAGTCAAGAAGTTCTAAGAAGACCTACAACACCTTCTAGAACTGACACCAAAAAATATCCTTATCATCATAGGTGACTGGAATGCCAAAGTAGGAAGTCAAAAGGTAACTGGAATAACAGGCAAATTTGGCCTTGGAGTACAAAATGAAGCTGGGCAAAGGCTAATAGAGTTTTGCCAAGAGTTTTGCTGGTCATAGCAAATACCCTCTTCCAACAACCTAAGAGGAGACTCCACACATGACCATCATCAGATGGTCAACACTGAAATCAGATTGATTACGTACTGTGCACCCAAAGATGGAGAAGCCCTAGACAGTCAGCAAAGACAAGACCTTGAGTGGACTTTGGATCAGATCATGAGCTACTGATTGCCAAATTCAGGCTTAGAATGAAGAAAGTAGGAAAAACAATTAGGCCACTCGGGTATAATCTAGATAACATCCCTCATGAATATATGGTGGAGGCGAAGAATAGATTTAAGGGTTTAGACTTGACAGACAGAGTGCCTGAAGAATTATGGACTGAGGTGCACAATATCCTACAGGAGGCCACAATTAGAACCATTCCAAAGAACAAGAAAGTGAAGTGGTTGTCTGATGCGGGTCTACAAATAGCTGAGGAAAGAAGGAAGGCAAAAAGCAAAGGTGAAAGAGAAAGATTCACTCAACTGAATGCAGAATTCCAGAGAACAGCAAGGAGAGATAAGTAGGCCTTCTTAAATGAACAGTGCAAAGTAATAGAGGAAACCAACAGAAGGGGAAGAATTAGAGATTGCTTCCAGAAATTTGGGGAAATTAAGGGAACGTATCAAGCAAAAATTGCCATGATAAAGGACAAAAATGGTAGGGACCTAACAGATGCAGAAGAAATTAGGGAAATATGGCAAGAATACACAGAACTCTACAAAAAGGACCTTAAAGTCCCTGACAATCACAGCGGTGATCACTAATCTTGAGCTAGACATTCTGGAAAGTGAAGTCAAGTGGGCCCTAGAAAGTATTACTAACAACAAAGCTAGTGGAGATGATGGTATACTAGTTGAGCTATTTAAAGCCCTAAGAGAAGATGCCATTAAAGTGTTGCATCCAGTATGCCAGCAGGTTTGGAAAACGCAACAGTGGCCACAGGATTGGAAAAGGTCAGTCTACATTCCAATTCCAAAAAAGGGCAATGCCAAAGAATGTTCAAATTATCATACAATTGCATTCATCTCACAAGCTAGCAAGGTCATGTTCAAGATCTTGCAAGCTAGGTTTCAGCAGTACGTGGATCGAGAACTTCCAGAAGTACAAGCTGGGTTCAGAAGAGGCAGAAGAACTAGAGACCAAATTGCCAACATTTGCTGGATCATGGAGAAAGCAAGGGAGTACCAGAAAAATGTCGACTTCTGTTTCATTGACTACACCAAAGCCTTTGATTGTGTGGACAACAATAAACTGTGGCATGTCTTTAAAGAGATGGGAGTACCAGACCACGTCACCTGTCTTTTGAGAAATCTGTATGTGGGTCAAGAAGCAACAGTTAGGACAGGATACGGAAGATCTGATTGGTTTAGAACAGGAAAAGGAATATGACAATGTTGTATATTGTCACCCTGCTTATTTAACTTATATGCAGAATACATCATGCATAATGGAGGGCTGGAGGAACCACAGGCTGGGATTAAGATTGCTGGGAGAAATATCAACAACCTGAGATATGCAGACGACACTACCCTAATGGCAGAAAGTGAAGAAGACCTAAAGAGCCTTTTGATGAGGGTGAAAGAGGAGAGTGCAAAAGCTGGTTTGAAACTTAACATCAAAAAAACCAAGATCATGGCATCTGGCCCCATCACCCTCTGACAAACAGAAGGGGAGGAAATGGAAGCAGTGACAGACTTCACCTTCTTGGGATCTAAGATCACTGCAGATGGTGACTGCAGCCATGAAATGGCAAACATAGGCAGTATAATAAAAAGTAGACACATCACCCTGCCAACAAAAGTCCGCATAGTCAAAGCAATGGTATTCCTAGTAGTAATGTATGGCTGTGAGAACTGGACCATAAGGAAGTCTGAGTGCAGAAGAATAGACACCTTTGAACTGTGATGCTGGAGGAGGCTCTTGAGAGTTCCCTGGAATGCAGAGAGATCAAATTAGTCAATCCTAAAGGAAATAAATCTTGACTGCTCCTTGGAAGGATAAATACTGAAGATGAAACTCAATTACTTTGACCACCAAATGAGAAGGGAGAACTCACTTGAAAAGGCCCTGATAGGAAAGATCAAAGGCAAAAGGAGAAGGGGATGGCAGAAGATGTGATGGCTAGATGGCATCATTGACGTGGTGGGCGTAGATCTGGGTGAACTATGGAGGATGGCAGATGACAGAGGAGCCTGGTGTGCGGTGGTCCATGGGGTCACAAAGGGTCAGACTCAACTGTGTGACTGAACAACAACAACAACAAAGCAGCAATTCACTGCAATGATTTAGAGACCATTTCATTTATATCACTAGGAGTAAGTAACAGGATTTTGGCCAATGTTGTTTTGCATCCAAGCCATTCTCTAAGGTTTTTTGCCAAGCAGTTTCTCTCTGTACCATTTTATTTATAGAACTGCCTACAGATAAGTGAAAGAAAAAATAGTTCATTTAAAAAAAATTAACCATATATATTGTTCTCAAGTGACATTCTCTTCTTGTCTAAAAGGTTTACTGCCAGTGGAAGTCAAATTTGTTGACATGAAAAGACAGGTGCAGGTGGTTCCACACACTTCTCATAAATTAAATTCACAGTAAACTGCTGTACTGGTGGTATTAATATTTCAAATTAGCTCATCATCAGAAACAATTTCACTGTAGTACAACGTAGCATATTCCAAAACTGTACTTTCAGAGATCAGAGACAACTTTCAGAATTCAATACACACACCTGGAACTTGGAAGCTGCTTATAACTGCCAAATAATTTTAATTCTTGTCATAACACCATACTCTCTAAGTGAACTAGGAAGTTATAAACAAATGTCAAAACAGTTAACAAAATTGAATGCAGGTACAAATTGATGTCAATAATGTGATGGAAATTAACTTGATTTTCTATGGTTGAAGCCAATTCTGAATATTATCATGATCCACTTAATCTTAGGCACTAGCTAGAGACATTTGGAATTGATATAAAACTAAAATGATTTTGAGCATCAAAGACAATTCTCAATAAACAAAAATGATATCATATTAACTAAATTAAGATTAATATTCTAAAACATACAATATCACATAAGTTAAACAAAGATAAATAAAACTTATATTTCAATCACTATCCTCCTTCAAAATGTTTACATCAGTATGTTATTTTATCATTTAAGAAAATAAGGTTCTATAAATTTTTGCACTTAAAAATATAATAACATTTGTGTGCTGTGAAATGAATCCTGACCTATGATGACCCTTTTCAAGGTTTTCTAGGTAGAGTACTCAGAAGGGGTTTACCATTCTTTTGTTCTGAGGGGATTCCCAGAACTGCGCAGCTTGCCCAAGGCAACACAGGTTGGCTCTTCTGGGATACAAACTGAGGAACTGAACTCTGGCTCCAAAGCCAGATACAGTAGTACCCTGCATAATGGAAAAACTCCATTCAGCAGAGCTCTTCGCTATGCACTTTTTTGTTATATGAAGTGCTATTGGCGATATCCCACATAACAAAAAAAGTTTGTTATACTGGGTTTCGTTAAGCGAGCTATACTTCCCTTAACGAAAATCCTGTAAAGTATAATGAAAATTTTTTTTATGTGGGGTATCGCTAATAAGACAAAAACGCTTTGTTGTATGAATTTTTCATTATATGAATCATTTGTTATGCGGGGTTCCACTGTAATAAACTTTCAATCCAGCCTCTTGTAAGATATATGAATACTCAAATTTTACAGTTAAATGAATTATTTGGTGTATGATAAACATATTTACCTTGAGATGACACACCGTGCTGCTTCTGATGTTTTTCCTGTGACAACAAACCCAAATAGCTGAGGACAACATATTTTGTTTCATAGTGAAATCCTACAGGCACAGTAGTAGAGGATGCCATTGGATTGGCTTCCAATGTTCCACAGGATTATTTTTCACGTAGTTTTCTTTCTTCACAGTGTAAACACTAAAAGATAAAAAAATTGTACAGTATATAAAATACTACTGAGATTATCCATACATACGACAACTAAAACTGAGCTAGGCCTAACTTCAGGTTTCCTGCATCTGCCCCCATGCTAGCTGGAAATTTTCTTTTGGAATAGGATGGTAGGCAGCCTCAGAACAGGAGAGACCAGATCCCAGCAGCAGTAATTCAGTGGTGTTTTTTTTTTAACTATTAAAGGCTTCCATATCACCTCTCAGGCGCCAAAAGGTGTTCCCAGGGTAAAAAAGAGCCTTAGGGAGTCTCAGAACATGCAGGGGGTGGTTAAAAAGCTTTCAATAAATTTAAATATTACCAGTGTTGGATCTGTTTTGCACAGTGTAACTTTATACAACAAGATTATGCCCATTATTGAATAAAAGAGAGGGCCATTAGAAGGGAAATTACACAACCTTATTCCAACTACACATGCTGCATAAGCAATGCTGCAATCAGTGCAAGAATGGGCATGTAAAAACAATCTTTGCCAGGATGGGTTGTTTATGCATGTTTAGCAACTGACTATTAGTCAAGAAATATTATGGCAGAGAGGCAGTGTGGTAAAATGATTACAGCATTGATATAGGATGTGGGAGTCCTGAGTATCCCCATACTCTTAGTTTCAAATTTCCTGGACACCCAAAACACCTTTCTAAGAAACTGCTGTCATTTGGGTACTTATTAACGACTAATTAGTAGGTACTTATAGATGAACCATTGTCTATTTGAACTATTCAGACAAATTCTGGACAAATAAAATCTGGACTGGGTAAAAATAGTTTTCACTTGTGAAACAAATTTGGAACTACTATCATTAGTCATTTTTATTATGCTTCAGAAACGCTTGTTGAAGACAATTATGCGGATACAGTAATCCCTGTTATAATTTCTACAATAAAGACTTGTACCAATTTTTTTTGCTCCCTATAAGTGATACATCTAAGCTATTTATTGAGCATCAATCTATCTTTGGGTACAGTCTTTAATCAACTCTCCGGAAAGCCTCTAGCAACTAAGTATTCCTAGAATCTTTCACATCCCTGACTCTTCTGCAGCTGGGGAAAATAATCTTATAAATGCTTTTTTAAAAACCACTAAAATTATCACCTTCTTCAACTCTTAAGAGCTTTGGCCCATAAAAACTGGCAATGCCTAAGTGACCATAGCATCTAAGTTAATTTATGAGATGTGGATTAAATCCAGTTATTAGTCCTAAGCAAAGTAGGCCCACTGAATAAATGGGGTTAAGTCAACACTTATTTAACAAGTCAGTTTCATTCAATGGGTTTATTCTAGTTGTGACAAATGAATTTAGCCAGTATCTCCAACTACATAGGCCAAAACTTTCTACTACTTATTTGACTTTGAGCTGCTCAGACTACTTAGAAAATCATGGTGTTTGCCAGATTTCTACCCACCCCCAGATACTGTGAATTATTATAATCAATAATCTAAATTAACCAACCAAAATTTGTTCCATTGTAAGAACTCTGCTGACTAAATTTTGGATAAGATTAGCAGCAGTCTGTAAAAATGTGTAAGTTCACATCTGTAGCGGCAGCAATATAGTAACTGACATCCAGAAATCATTTTGTCTATCTGCAAACATCTGCTTTTAGAGAACTTAGAAAACACCAGTCATCTGACAAAACTCAACTGAATATCAGAAGTTTTATCAACACAAAGAAAATAATTCTTTTTTAAAAAGAAAAATGGTTCTTTTTTTTTAAGAAAAAGTTTCTATCATTGCTGCATAAGCACTGAACCATGTGAGAGGAGCATCCAAGGGTTTAACAATAATCCTTTATTTGATCCACGTGGTTAAGAAGCTCGCCTTGTTAGCTGGAAGGCCAGTTCGAGACCAGGGCACTGCATGATGGTTTGAGCGTCCATCTCTGTCCCAACTCCTGCCAACCTAGCCGGTCGAAAACAAGAAAATGCAAGCAGATATAGGGACCACTTCCGTGAGAAAATATTTATTTATTTAGATTTATATCGCCTCCCACTCGCCATGGCAACTCAGGGCAGCTTACAATCAGCAAAACAACACAGCACAAAAAAAAAGATCTTGGGGACATTTATTATTATTATTATTAAATTAGATTTATATGCCCCTCTACTCACCTCACTGAGGCGACTCAGAGGGGCTCACATAACATAAACAACATATACAGTATCACAATCTCAAATATAAATACAGCATAATATAAAAATATAACAACAGATGCAGCACAGATAATAATCAATAAATTTTACATAAAAAGAAAAACAATACAATAAAATACAATGTAAAAATACAATACAGTCAAGAGAGACAGCAAGGTCTTTATGGCTGGGCTAGCTTGTCCACACAGTTGGACCTCATTCCCCCTCTCCAACAGGCAGGGAGAGTTCTATGATGTTCCTGCAGTGGTCATGAAGGCAGCAACAGCAACAAGGTCTTTATGGCTGGGCTAGCTGGTCCACACAGCTGGCCCTCATTCCCCCTCTCCAACAGGCAGGGAGAGTTCTGTGATGTTCCTGCAGTGGTCATGAAGGCAGCAACAGCAGCAAGGTCTTTATGGCTGGGCTAGCTGGTCCACACAGTTGGCCCTCATTCCCCCTCTCCAACAGGCAGGGAGAGTTCTGTGATGTTCTTGCAGTGGTCATGAAGGCAGCAACAGCAACAGCAGCAAGATCTTTATGGCTGGGCTAGCTGGTCCACACAGCTGGCCCTCATTCCCCCTCTCCAACAGGCAGGGAGAGTTCTGTGATGTTCCTGCAGTGATCATGAAGGCAGCAACAGCAGCAAGGTCTTTATGGCTGGGCTAGCTTGTCCACACAGCTGGCCCTCATTCCCCCTCTCCAACAGGCAGGGAGAGTTCTGTGATGTTCTTGCAGTGGTCATGAAGGCAGCCTCATTCAGGCGTCCCCTGAGCAGTTTCTTGAGCAAAAATGCTTTCAACCCAGAATAATTTCTAACACGAAATAATAATAATAATAATAATAATAATAATAATAATAATAATAATAATAATAATAATAATAATAATAATAATAATAATAATAATAATAATAATTATTATTATTATTATTATTATTATTATTATTATATCCATGGTTTTACTTTAATTGTAGAATTACTACAGTCCATAAACAAATTGAGATTTCAGTGAGTTTTTTATTTGCTGCAAAGGTTTCATAATATTTTCTACATGTTGAACTCATGTTTTCATATACATGAGATGAAATATTAATTTACATAAAGTGAAAAGTAAGTTATGAACACCCGCAAGCTGTTAATTAAGTTATCCCACATAACATTTTTTCATAAAACAAAGTAAAAAAAAACACGACTTAGCTAGTTTTAGGAAATAATACCTGGGGATACAACAATAAGTAACAATATTACAGATGGCTGCAGCAAAAAGAAACAGAAAAAGGCAAACGTTGGTTTGTAATGTTCATATAAATGTCCTGAACCAACCAACTAGCCCCTCTTCAGTTTGAGAAAGGACATGGGGCATGCTGTAGGACAGTGATGGCAAACCTTGACACTCCGGATGTTCTGAAACTTCAATTTCCAGAAGCCCTGATCAGCAGGAGTGCTGACTTAGGCTTCTGGAAATTGAAGTTCAAGAACACCTGGAGTGTCAAGGTTCACCATCATGTTTCCTTCCTCTCTGATTATTTTCTACTTGCAAAAAAATAAATAAATCACCCATCATTCTTTCCAACTGTTGAACAAGTCTTGTTGCAAAGTAGCAATATGTTCTTGAGAAGAAAAGACAGCCCAAGTGCATGTTATCACACACCCACACAACCCTATACAGCACCAGAAGAAAATCTCTCGAGGAGCAAAGAAGATCGGCTAGCCGACAAGACAAAACCATGGTTAACACGGCTGACCTCTGTACAGTGGAAGAGTCTGGCACCTTCTGCCACTTCGGAAACAGACATGAGTTATGAAACACAGATTTATGCTTCCTATCACACTCAACTGTGGGGAGGCCCTACAAACACAACTGCCAGCACGCACTTTCCCCACCTTAAGGGACTGTGCTTGTATATGTGCTTGATCTTCTCGAAGGAGAACACTTTACGCTTCCTCACAGCCTTAAATAACTCATAAAGCCCTGGTGGCGCAGTGTTTGAACTGCTGTACTGCAGCTCAAATGTTGCAAGTTTGATCCTGATAGGACTCAAGGTTGATTCAGCCTTCCATCCTTCGAGGTCGGTAAAACAAGTACCCAGTATGTTGGGGGCAAAATGCGAATTACTTTATGAACAGCCCAGAGAGCGCACTATGTGCTATGGAGTGGTACAGAAGTGGAATTGCTATCGCTATAAAGGGATTTGGATTTATTTTGTGATTGGTTGTATGTGGTCTGGTTTTAATTGTTGTACATGCCCAGAGAGAAAAAAATATTCCAGGTGGGATGCATAAAAATAAATAAATGGCAAGAGTACTGGGGTGGGGAACCGCCCACCTTTCAACATTACCCCAATACTGTACAAGACTTCCCTCTGATTCATCCCACATTTTCTAGGGGGGGGGAGAATTAGCCTGTCTTTCAAACAGAACCTCAGCCTCACACAATAAAGGTTTGTTGTTGTTCAGTCGCACAGTCGATTCCGACCCTCTGCGACCCCATGGACCACTGCCCGCCAGGCACTCCTGTCCTCCACCATCCCCCTCAACTCGCTCAGCTCTGCGCCCATTGTCTCTACAATACCATCTAGCCATCTCATCTTGGGCCATCCCCTTCTTCTTTTGCCCTTGACCTTCCAAGCATCAAGGCTTTCTCAAGTGAATCCTCTCTTCTCATTTGATGTCCAAAGTACTTTAGCTTCATCTTTACTATTTACTCGTGGGGAGACATGGAGAGAGGGGGTGGGGAAAAAGGGGGCGTGTGGAAAGGTAGTCCACTGTAAAGAAAGGGAGGGATGGAAGAGGCAAAACGTGGAGAAATTAACAGAAAAGAAAGGGGAGGGGAGAAAGAAGGAGTTTCACACTATGGAGATGAGAACAAAACTTGATCCTGTTAACACCACAGGGAAATATATATAATTTTGTTTTATCGTCTCAGAAGCACATAGAGGTGCTTTCTGGGTTGAAAGGGTTTTTGTTGGAAGAAAAAATCCGCCTAGAGTCAGGTTCGCCTGATTGGGGCGGCACATAAATTGAAATAATAATAATAATAATAATAATAATAATAATAATAATAATAATAATAATAATAATAATAATAATAATAATAATAAATAAATAAATAAATAAATAAAACTCCGCTCAGGGGACGCCCGTATGAGGCGTCCCCAAAATCTTTTTTCCCCACCGAAGTGGTCCCTATTGATCTAATTGCATTTTCTCGCTTTCGAACTGCTAGGCTGGCAGGAGCTGGGACAGAGACGGGAGCTCATTCCGTCGTGCAGTACCCGGGTCTCGAACTCCCGACTTACCAACCTTCCAGCTAACAAACAAGGCGAAGTTCTTAACCACTGAGCCACCGCAGTCCCTATGGATAATAATAATACACACACGCACTCGTGGTGGGAGACATGGAGGGAGGGGGGGTGGGAAAAAGGGGGCGTGTGGAAAGAAGTCCACACACACACACACACAAACACAGACCTTTTACCTCAGGCTTGTCCGAAGCAGACGCCGGAGCCACGCGCCCAACCGCCCTGAGGGAGGCACGCGGCGAAAGGATATACGGAGGCCTGTTACCACACGGTTCCCTTCCTCCCCCCACCCCCCTTTCAACACTCCTTCAGACACACACACACACACTGTTAAGGGAGGAGGGGGGAGAGCGCGCGAGGCATGTTTCCGTTTACCTCGAGTCTCGCGAGACGGGAGAAGCGCGCGACGAGACAAGGTCAACGCGAGAAGGGGACGCGACGCTCTCCCTGCCCCCCCTGTATTTATACTTTGATGTACGAGACGCGGCAGCGTCTCCCGCCGCCATGATGGAGGAGGGCAAAAGGGAAGGCGTGGCCGAGGCCAAGCAGCGTCATGACGCCACGCCCCGTGACGGGGCGTCGTGACGGGAATTAAACGTGCCTGGGGCTTTTCTAACCGTTGTGAAAAGATGCTTCAGACGAGAGTTACGCTCCGGCTGCCACTGCAACTATGACCGCCGAGGCGAACGTTTTTCACCATAGAGATAGAAACAAGGATGAAAGAGATGCACAGCCTGAAACTATGGCCATACTGAAAGAAGACATTTGTAGTATTTTTCCCCCCCCAAGGGAAATGAATATTTATTAATTGATTAGTCTTTCGACCTTATCAATAATATAAGAGTTTAAAGATTATGAGGGGTTCCAAGGGGCAGGCTGCTTTTATATAGGATTAAAGGGTAAGGTAGTCTGGTTCTGAGCCAATGCTTGTGAAAGTTGATGATATTTGTATTTGTATTTGTGACTTGATATTTGTATTTATGACACTGAATCATATTGGTAATGCTGATTGGAATATTATCTTGCTATTATACTGTTACATTTTTTATATATTGTATGTTTCTGCCTTTATTGTTGGACTCTATTGATCGACTGTATATTAATTATGTTGTACACCGCCCTGAGTTGGTCACACCAAGTAGGGCGGTATAGAAATCCAAAAAATAAATAAATAAATAAATAAATAAATAAATAAATGCTGCTGCTGCTTTACATCCTCTTTCACCCCTTCTGGTATCGAGGGAGATGCAAATTTCTTGTTCTTACACTTCTAGTGGCCTCCACCGGCTTTATTTGGTGTTTTCTGTCATTTTCTTTGCTGTTCTTCTCTCCATCTTCCTCTGAGTCGGCTTCATGCTCTTTGTTCTTCTTTTTTCACATATGCTGTCTATGGTATGGAATTCCACAACACCCTCTCTAAATGGGCAAACCACTTTACTTGTTGTCTTGATATGTAGTTTATAATTGGTCCTATTCCAATTCTTTCCCTTATAATCTCATTCCTGATTTTATCCCTTCTGGTCACTCCAGCAGACTTTTTTTGGACATCTCATGTCTATGGTGATCAACTTTTGTTTATGGGTGTTGTTTTTTGCACTGGTAACATAAGGTGGGAATGCGTATGTTTTTGTAAAGGTAAAGTCACCCTTGCTGGAAAGCCAGTTGTATTAAACTCTAGGATTCAGTGCTCATCTCTGTTTCACAGCCAAAGAGCCAGCACTGTCTACTTCTGTAGATGTTTCCGCAGGGCCATGGCCAGGGTGGGCATTGCTCACCCTGAGTTAGCAGGGTTATGTATATGTATATATGTATATATGTGTATACAGTAATACGTCGGATAACATTAGTATCGGATAACACTAAAATCGCATAACATTAAGCAATCTGGGAGGGAGAATTGCATCGGATAACATTAAGATCCGATGGGATGCATCGGATAACAACCACTAAAGCCTGTGTGGTTACAATGTATCTATGGATCCCATAGGATTTTAACATGCATCGGATAACACCAAGACTTGTGGAACCAGGTTTTAACGTTATCCGAGGTTTAACTGTATATGTATATGTGTGTGTATATATGTGTGTATATGTGCGTGTGTGTGTGTGTGTGAGAGAGAGAGAGACATTGTTGCCCATCCTGAAAAAATATTCGTCCACCCACATCTAGAATCCTGGCTACAGCCCTGGGTTTCCATGGTCATGTGGCAGGCATGACTAGACACCGGAGTGCACAGAACACTGTTTACCGCCCCACCGAAGTGGTCCTTATTTATCTACTTGGAGTTTCTTGCTTTCGAACTGCTAGGTTGGCAGGACCAGGGACAAAGACAGGAGCTCATTCCATCCTGCAGTATTAGGGTATCGAATTGCTGACCTGCCACCTTCCAGTCAGCATCTTAGCCACTTGAGCCACTGCAGTATGAGGTGTTTTTTTTGTGCTGGTCGGTATTGCCTTATGTTGTAAGAGTGGAGCTCACTGTCCCAATATTAGGTTTGCCTTACTGCACCGTGGCACAGAAATCAGCACATGGTCTTTTTGCACAAAATCTATCTCTTAATCTTTATTTCAGCAGCTGAGTGTGTGAGAAGATTTTTGGGAGCTTTGCATTAATACACACTGGAAGTGGGGAGGGTGAACATCTTCTTTAGATTAGCAGGAGACAGAACCCAACAGACCTGTTGTGACCTTTTCTTTTCCTCTGTCTCTGTAGTTTAGCATCAGTGAGGGATGATCTCACCTTCTGTGTGAACAAGCTAGTCACATGGATGAACTCCACTTCCTTCTCATCTTCACAAGATAACATCTGCCCTATCATGTTCTTGTCCCACGTCTTGATTCACATTTCCCTAGTGCTCATTGGTTTAACATCTATTTATCTAACCTCCCATGCCACTCCAACAACTAGTCTGTCCAGAAGAGAGCACACCAGAGGGTCACTGTGTGGGTGCAGGCAGCCAAATAACGTTCTTCCATACATCTGCCTGTCATGGTGGTGTGTCTGGCATTCCAACCCACTTTGCAAGGCATCCACAGAATCACTGTACTACAGTTGGTAATAGTACAGGTATGGAACCCCAGTTACTCATTGTTGTAGGGAAGGTATAGGCAAGTTGCGGCTCTCCAAATGTTGGACTGCAACTCCCATCAGTTTAGCCGACATAGTAGATGTTGTGATTCAGTAGTGCAGCTCCACAAGTGCTCACTCCTGCTGTGCAACCTTTCCATCTCACTCTTTGCCTGTGGCAAAAGTGAAAACTACCAACAGAAATCAATGGTGAAATCAATGGTGAAATACATTGCTGTATGTATCCTATGGAAAACCAAGAGTGCTGCAGTTACAAACATTCATTTGATTTCTGTATTGAGTCTTGTTTCATGTGGAATGTTTTTTGCATTACACTTTGTTTTTAAACGTGAGTGCAGCATGATTGCACACCAGCTAAATGTGAACTAACTAGTTAAATAAATTGGCCTTTTCTGAAATCTGCAAAGTGTTCCAAATGGGCGGCTTGGTGCCACAGCCTCAGCTGTAGTAGGAAATCAACAGCAGAGCTGCAGTTAACCAAGCCTGATCCCTTGCCAGCAATGTTAACAATGCACAACTTTGCATGTAAACTTTTGTCAATGATTCAATCTGATTACAGTTTGCAATGTTAACAATGGCAAGGCCCTTAGAAAATGTTCTCTTGGCCATGCATTCCTATCGTGGACATCAGTACACCAAACTTAATTTTGGGCCTCTTTCTCATCTCCCCTGCTCCACCTTCCACTGTGAATTTAGCTTCTAACAAGGCTCTTACAACAGTTGGCCTTTAAAATGCCACAACATTTCAGTCTAGTCTAGCCTTTTGTCTTATATCACTACTCGTAACTTTCTTTGGCTAGCTCAGTGGTTTAGTGGCTGGGAATTCAATTCTCCACTGTGCCTTCCAGGAGAAGAGCCAATCTGTGTGGCCTTGAACAAGCTGCACAGTCCCAGGGCACACACATCCTTTCCAGAAGAAGAAAATGGCAAACCACTTCTAAGTATTCTCTACCGAGAAAATTCTGTAAAGCGTCACCATTTAAGTCATAACTGACTTGATGGCAACCAATTATTATTAAATTTCTTTTGCAGAAAGGGATATGCTGTTTTCCTAGAATTTTTTGGCATAGTTTTCGTAGTTAGCTAGCTGTTTTCCTAGTTAGCTAGCTATTAAATGTTTATACTACCCATCTATTAAGAGCTGTAAGAACTATCAAGAGCCATAAGAGCCATGGAAAGATCAATGCTAAAGATATCCCACAGACCACATCCCCCAATGCACAGATAAGAAAACAAAGCAGAATCAATGAAGCTGTTGCTGAATATCACAATCGGAAATTGCGCTGGGCTGAGCATGTCTCTCATGACAGATGCACGTTGAACAGCAACAGCCACCAAGTGGTATCCCAGAGAAGTAAAAGACCTCTTGGCAGGCCCTAAAAAGATGGGAAGACCCAATTGGGAAAAGTTTTGGTTGAACCTGGAGAAGAAGAGCACGACAGCAAAACAAATGGAAAATGAGTTGTGACCAGCAGGAACTTATCCTTTGATAGTCTGGTCAATCAAGGAATACAACCCATCTGCGATACTTTCCCACCCTGGGCAGTGTACAACATTTAAAACCAGATATATACAACCAATCACAAATACATCCAAATCTGTTTCTTCTTTGGTTCTGGTGTGGTAAAGGTTTCCCTTGCTTGAAAGCTAGTCTTATTTGACTCTAGGGTTCAGTGCTCATCTCTGTTTCAAAGCAGAAGAGCCAGCGCTGTCTGCTTCTGCAGATGTTTCCATGGTCATGTGGCAGGCATGACTAGACACCGGAGTGCACAGAATTCTGTTTACCTTCCCACAGAAGTGGTCCCTATTTATCTACTTGCAATTTCTTGCTTTTGAACTGCTAGGTTGGCAGGAGCTGGGAAAAAGACAGGAGCTCATTCTGTCCTGCAGTATTCAGGAATCGAACTGCTAACCTGCTGCCTTCCAGTCAGCATCTTAGCCACTTGAGCCACTGCATTCCCTCATGGCTGGGTCACTATACAAAAAAAAAAAAGAGGGATAAACTCATTAGAAAATGTGTAATGCCACACTGATAATCATGCATCTATCTACTATTTGCAACTCAACAGGGCCAAACTTCATAGTAATAAATATGAATACCAATCAGGGAACTGCTATTTCCAGTTGTAAAAAGCCACACTGATTTGTAAACGTATCTCCATAAACAAAGTCAGCCATGTGACCTGTGTTTCAAACATATGCAGAAGTAGAGGGCGATATCTTTTTTTGGATCACTAAATAATCTTTTGAGTATAAGTCACTAAGACGCTGACTGGGAGGCGGAAGGTCAGCAGTTCGATTCCCGAGTACTGCAGGATGGAATGAGCTCCCGTCTCTGTCCCAGCTCCTGCCAACCTAGCAGTTCGAAAGCGAGAAATTGCAAGTAGATAAATAGGGACCACTTCGGGGGGGGGGAAGGTAACAGCGTTCCATGCGCTCCGGTGTCTAATCATGCCTGCCACATGACCATGGAAACGTCTTCAGAAGCAGCAGACAGCGCTGGCTCTTTGGCTTAGAAACAGAGATGAGCACTGACCCCTAGAGTCGGATACGACCGGCTTTCGAGCAAGGGAAACCTTTACTATAAATTGATGCCGTGAAGTCTCACTCTTATATCTTATGACGTCACGACGCACAGCACCTCCCATTGGTGGCCTAGCGACAGGAGAAGGAAGAGCTACTGCCCGGGCTCAGAAGCGACAATACGCAGGCATTACGGGCGTCGGTGACGTCACGACGCACAGCACCTCCCATTGGTGGCCTAGCGACAGGAGAAGGAAGAGCTACTGCCCGGGCTCAGAAGCGACAATACGCAGGCATTACGGGCGTCGGTGACGTCACGACGCACAGCACCTGCCATTGGTGGCCTAGCGACAGGAGAAGGAAGAGCTACTGCCCGGGCTCAGAAGCGACAATACGCAGGCTTCACGGGCGTCGGTGACGTCACGACGCACAGCACCTCCCATTGGTGGCCTAGCGACAGGAGAAGGAAGAGCTACTGCCCGGGCTCAGAAGCGACAATACGCAGGATTCAAGGGCGTCGGTGACGTCACGACGCACAGCACCTCCCATTGGTGGCCTAGCGACAGGAGAAGGAAGAGCTACTGCCCGGGCTCAGAAGCGACAATACGCAGGCTTCACGGGCGTCGGTGACGTCACGACGCACAGCACCTCCCATTGGTGGCCTAGCGACAGAACAAGGGGGGGCGGGGACAGTGTGAGTCGCAGCTGTGAGTGACCTGACCCGGATCTGTTTCCGCTTTCAGTCCTCATAAGGAAGCCGGACCGAGTGGTCGCTTCGCCTTCGGTCTCCTCCTGCCGCCTGGGCCCGCTTTCGTCTCCGTCCGCTCCCAGCCATGGCGCTCAGCGATGCCGACGTCCAGAAGCAGGTAACTGGGCAGCGGATCTGGCGGGGCCAAGCCGAGACCAGAGGACGGTCCTTTGGCCTGGGGAGGCGGGGAGGGCTCAAGGTGAAAGTGAGGGGAAAGGGACGCAGGACGGATCCTATCAGGAGTTACAAAGCTCGCCTTGTTAGCTGGAAGGGGTCGGCGAGTGGGCAGTTCGAGGCCCGCCTCTGTCCCACAACTCCTGCCAACCTAGCAGTTCGAAAGCTACAAATTGCAAGCAGATCAATAGGGACGCCTGATTTGGGCGTCCCCCTGAGCGGAGTTCCTCCAGCCAAAAATCCTTCCAACCCAGAAAGCATCTTCGTGTGCTTCTGATACGAGATTTTTTTTTTTAAAAAAAGTCAGCCCTTGGGTTTCCTCCTAAGAAAATGGGATTAGGATTTGAGCTTCAGGTTGAAAAAAAAAATGGGTAAAGTTTTCTTTACTTTAAAAAATAAATAAATTAAACTTTATTAACAACAAACAAACGAAAACATTAACAAGGATAAATATATAATGATATTGCAGTAGTAGAGGCACCTTAGCCAAATGCATATACATCCTGTGTAGGCTCAAATGCATATATATATTATATATCCGATATTGTAATTTACTATGTGATATCTGTAATTGCTGTGTAATTGTAACTGTTTCTTCTGTAAGCCGCCCAGAGTCGCTCTGCGAGTGGGGCGGCATATAAGTCGAATAATCATAATCATAATCATAATAATACAAATCATATCTGCTACTGTTCAAAAAGAAGAGATTGTGGGGGGGATGGTTTTCTAAAAAATAAAAATGCTTTATGCTAAAAATATAGTTTTATTAACATTTTCTACATGGCTCTTACAGCTCTATCATGTCTGTGTCTACTCAAGAGTAAGCTTCACTGCTTTTAAAATAAGTACAGTAAAACCTCATATAACACTAAAACCTGGTTCCACAAGTCTTGGTGTTATATGATTTTTAGTGTTATCTGATCCTCTATGGGATCCATAGAGATACATTGTAACCACACAGGCTTTAGCGGTTGTTATCTGAAGCATCCCATAGGATCTTAATGTTATCTGATGCAATTCTTCCCCCCAGATTCCTTAATGTTATGCGATTTTAGTGTTATTCGATACTAATGTTATATGAGGTATTACTTGTATGGCTAAAATAAGGGATGAGAGAGATCATATGGGGTCTAAAGGGGCAAGAAAGCAACTTCCTCATCTACTGGCCTAGCTTGGAAGTGATTAGGGAAGTAACCAGGCTTGTGTTCTACTCCTGTTTATTTGGAAGCAAGTCCTCTGGGTTTATGGAAGTTTATTCCCCAATAAATTTACTTTACTATTCATATTTGCTATCCCGCCCCAATCAGGCAAGCCCGACTCTGGGCGGCTTACAGCATAGATTAAAAACATATCAATATTTAATTTTTTAAAAAAATTCATGAAAATTAAAACAGTATCGGAGGTATGATCAGAAAGGGTGGATTATCTCTAGACTAGCCACCCCACATGGGATCCCCCATTCCTGGATCTCCACACTTGTCCTGCCAGCCATTTGCTTTGAGATTGGGAGTAAAGATGGAAGGAAGATTGTAACGTTAGGAGTTGACATCTTATAAATGTCCACACTGTTGCTTTGTGAGTGTTAAAGTGGCCAGTTTCCTATGCACAATCAGTAACACACCTATGGTAAACAGCCCATTAGATGTACTCAGAAGATGGGAAAGGACCACCTTTTACAATCCTGTTTGTGAGTATTGAAGGATATTGTTAGAGGAACTGAATGTAGTTTGTGACGAGGGGGGGAGGGTTCTGTCCCTGGTCCTTGGGTTATCCCAGTTTAAGTGACCTTTTGAGTATATGCCCTTGGAATGGGGAATTTGTTTGCACTGAAAGTCACTAACATGTCTGCTGATAGAGCAGTGGAAAAAGTTTTACATCCACATACATTTGCAGCACTGAACTCTGATTAGTCTGGAAAAATTGCAGTTGTGTCTATATTCATAACTGTCTAGATCTAGTGTGAGTGAGGATTTGTTAATGGATAGCATAGAAATTAAGGATTTGAGGTAGAATGAAAGATGTAAGTAGTGCTGTTTAGGAGATTTCATTACTGTTTCTACAAGATTGAAGGGCTCAGAGTTTGCTGAGTGGAAAGGTGAAATATAGACTCATTGAGACAGGAATCTAAAAGCTATAGCTGTGGAGTTGGACAGAATCAAGAAGGAAATCATTAGCTTTATCTTAATATTGCACATTAAGGCTTGTTGCTATGACATTTATGTCATGTAGAAAGTGGGCTAAGCAATATAAAGGTCCTGTTGCTTATGTCCTTCCTTTGTGTGATCTGTATTCATGGGTGTTGTAAATGATACAGTTGTGAAGGTGTCATATATATGGTAAGTCATAGTGATAGTGTTAGAACACTAAACTGAATAAATTACATCGTTTAAAAACAAAATATGCTACTCTGAATGAAAATGAACACAATTAAGAGATGCTATATGAATACTCTATTCATTTTGTTCACCTCTGAACTTGATACCAATCAGTGAGATGTTTTCACTCAACATAATGGTTTACTCTAAACAGGCATTTGTTCATGGAGTTCCCTTATAATAAGGGGAGAGGTAATGCTATCTGATTTTTGGAGTATAAACTAGAAATGGCTAAAGTAAACTTTGGAATTTTAGGTATCAAATATTTGGAAGGAGCAAATATAAAATTAGTGGAAGACAGCAATAAAGATATTGCTCTCTTATAACAAAGAAATGGAAAAGCCAATGACTAATGCTCAAGTTAATGGAGAAAATTAACATGATGGGAAGTTCTGCCTCCAGACACTCAGCATTAGAAATGGAAAGGGGAAATATTTTAGCCAATCTGTTGAAACTGTGGAACTTCCAATTTTTAAAAGATGACCCTTACTAGCTCCTTCTATTAATGACAGTAGTACCATTGCAACAAATGCTTTTCATAGGTACAAGGGACAGAGGTTTAGTTAAGAAGTTAAAAGTGTATCACATATATCATACTACACAGTAAGGAGAGAAGGGAAGAAGGGAAGCTGTGTTATGTCTTGTCCGCTGGGAAGGAAATTCTTACTTTAGGAAATAAGTAGAATTGAAGGGTAATGCCTTAAGATCACCATACTAGCATGCTTGAACATGGCTGTTCAGATAGTAGATAGCACTTCATAGAATCACTGAATTGGAAGGGGCCTTATAGTCCCTTGAGTCCAGCCCCTTGCTCAATGCAGCAATCCAAAGCAGATCTGACAGATGGGTGTCCTAAAACAGCTTTTCCAGTCATTTCAGATAATACTAACTTCCCTGTGGGGGCCTGAATATAGTGGAATTTTATGACACGTAATGTGTGTATGATTTGGTTGTCCTTTAGAGCTTACCCTGTTGACTGTAAACAGTGTCCTTACTAGTAGAAACTGCCTTAAACTGTCTTAGGAATGAAGTATTATGCTGCAATCCGCATAGATCCAGCCAATGCTGGAGAAGCAGTGTTCCTTACAGTGCAGCAGCAGAGCCTGCATGTTTTACCTTACATCTTCCACTTTAGTCAGTGTTAGGTAAATACCTTCTCCATATAGATATATCCTGTATGTTTCCTTACTGTCACTGTGAGTCTTTATTAAAACTGCTTGAAAAGGATTCTAAAACGATTCTTCATCTGATAAGGATATGAAACCATCCAACCTTCAACTGCATTCTTCTGTAACAGTTTTTCATGGACTTCAGCAGAGATCTTCCAATACCATGCTACCTGATATTTTAAATAAAGATATCAAGCTTTGAAAAACGGCCTTCTGAATGCAAAGCTTGTATTCATCCACTACACCAGGAGTTCTCAACCTACAGCCCATGGCACCAAATAATCTCGCCCTAGGCCCGGCCACCACTGGTATCAGCTGTGGACTCGTTTATGACAGCCGTAAACAGCAGGGGGGGGCAACCAGTCCGCACCCTCACCTGGTTGAGGGAACGTGACCAGGCTCCCGACTTGAAAAGGTTGAGAACACCTGCACTACACTGTGGTTCTTTACCTTGCAAACAGTGCTATATAATATCAGGACGCTGAGTGCAAGGAGGAAAATGTTTTGTAAAAGCTGCCGTCTTCTCCCAAGTAAATACTGTAGTTTGGTTCCTTGGAAGCAGAGTGACGAGACAGACTGAGATGTTCTAGTCACATAGGTTTGGATTTTGCCTTACCCATACTTTGAAAAGACCCACTTGAAATTAATGGGATCTGTTAACCATTATTGATTTAAGCTTCATTACGTCTATAGTTTTTGAAACGGTAGCAGTGTTATGTCTGTAGTTCTTCTGTGTCTGACTTGGATGTGAAGCTAGCCCTTCATTCAGTCATTCAATACAGCTCCATTACTCTCAGTGCAATCCTGTAACTAAGCACTGTGCAAGTTGTGCTACAGTAGGCCCATTGAATCAGTGGGGATTTGGTGAGTCAACATCGCCATAAGTTCTGTTGATTCTAGCTGTCCTACTTTAGTTACAGCTTACTCTAAATCAGTGGGTCTTATGAGGATATGACTCACCAAATCCCCACAAACTCAATGGGCCCTATTATAGTGCAATTTACAACACTAAACTGGATTTCAACCAATGTTAGTTAACCATGCCCTGCTTTAAGTCAATTTTCTGTTTGTAGCACTTAGGGGGTAGCTTTCATTCACCTTAGCCTTCTAAATTAATGGCGCACCAAATTGAATGTCATATGGGACCCTTGTGTGACTGACCATATAAACTAGCTTCCTAACTGCCTAGGATTTTAATTTATTGTGTGATTGAAGGTTATCCATGTCTTTATGGTTGAAGTACTACAGGTGCATATGGTGGCTTTTCTCTACAGTGGTACCTCGTTTAAAGAGCATAATGCGTTCTACAGGATTGCTCTTTAAGCGAGGTTGCTCTTTAAACGAAACACCATTGTAAGTGACCAATTGTGACTTCTGGCCGGGGGGGGGGGAGGTTGCGAACCCCGATTTAGTTGTTAAGCGAGTTTTTGATTGGTTTTATTTGTTAAGCAAGGCAACCATTCAGATAAAAATCTGCTCTTTAAATGAGTTAGTCTCTAAGAGACTTTATGTGAGGTTTTACTGTACTCTTGTCTTGCTGTAAGGGGTTGCCATTGCATACTTCCATGAGGTAATTCAGAGGCTATCTAAAAGTGATCTTAGCTGGTATAGCTATATGGGAATGAAATCAAAGACAGCTTCAGTTTTCAACCCAAAGAATAACCTGTATGTATTTGGCAGTTATTTTGTAATTGGAATGTGTCTTAATTTCATCAAAGCTTGATGCTTAGATTCATTTTTCTATGTTGGTGATAAAAAGAATAACTCATAATACTTCATAAGTAAATAACTTGTGGTGATCAAAGGCAAAAATGATTTTTTTCTGGTTTCCATGGAAAACGTAAGTTGTCTTTTTGTTACAGATCAAGCACATGATGGCTTTCATTGAACAGGAAGCCAATGAAAAAGCAGAAGAAATAGACGCTAAGGTAAATGATAACTTTTTAGATTTGTTCCCTTTAGTAAAACTTTCACAAAAGACCGTGATTATTTCATATGCTTATAAGTTTAATCATTTAGAAGCAAAGTTCACCATCATCCTACACCAGGGGTGCCCAAACTTTTTTGGTCGTGGGCCGATCATGTGGTTCAGGGAGCTGGTCACTAAGGCCTAGGGGCCAGGTGCGGCCTCTGACGCCAATTCATCCGGCCCACAAAGCCCTCATACGGGTGCATTTTACTTCCGCTTCCAGGAGCAACGAGGACTTTGCAGATGAATTGGCGTTAGGGGCCACACCCGTCCCCCGGGCCTTAGTTTGGGCACCACTGTCCTACACATTTTAGGGAGGATTGAAAATAAACATGCATAGAATTGCAGTCCAACCTTCTTCCTTTGTTCAATCTTGGTCAGTTCAGGAATCTTGACCATTTTTGTGTGCAGGAGCCATAAGCAGATTGAATGCATTTGTACATTTCAAAAGTTTATGAAAATGCTTTGTATTTGTGTTATAACTTGAGTTGGATGCTTGAAGTGAGTGAAGGTTCTAAAATGGACATTCTGATCACCCCTGAGCTTGGATGCCTATCTTTGTAGATGTTGAGACTCATTTTTCAAAAATTACATTTTAACTGGTAGTGAAATCAATAATTTCTGCCTGTGTTTTGCAGAATTCTGTGCTTCTGTAAAACTCTAGTCCATGAGTTAGTGTTTTTACCCAGCTTTACTTCAGTAGCAAAAACTGTATTTATCCAAACTCAGGAACGTTTACTTAAACTTACTTTTCAGGCAGAAGAAGAATTTAACATTGAGAAAGGTCGCCTTGTTCAGACACAGAGGTTGAAGATCATGGAGTACTATGAAAAGAAAGAGAAACAAATTGAACAGCAGAAGAAAATGTATGTAACACAAAGCAATTAAACTAGTTCTAGGTGGTGGGAAAAACCAGAATACAAGTTCTGATGGGGGGGGGGGGACCTGTCTGAACTGAAGAATGAAAATATGGTTAAGCCAGTGACCTAAATTTAAATGTTAAATACCAGGTAGACCCATTGAATCAACTTAATTTATATAAGTGTTGACTTAAAACCTTCAATAGATCAAACATGGATGGGGTTAATAAATGGTTGTGTAGGATAAAGTTTCAACACATTCTTTGCACTAAAGTGCAATAGGGAAGATTATAAATATTTTTTTTTCCAAATAGACTGAGAAATAACCGAGGCTCTACATCAAGAGCACACTACTTAATATAATTAGTGTTTTTAAAACTTGTGTACAGATAGCATGTGATCTGGCTTCTGATGTGAAGGATTCTGCTAAATGTTTTTTCCATTTTTGGAACAGTGTGTTTCCTTATTTAGAGAAGCATTATGACTCAGTTGAGGGCTCGGTCTTTTCCTGCACCACAAAATAATGTGTTTGCTTCTTTACTAATGTATAATATACAGTATACCCAAATGGTCCCAGTTGGTGAGGAAGAGGATTAATTGTAGTATTAAGTTTCTTTCTTTCGAGGGGTGTGTGTGTGTTAATTTTTTTCTCTGTGTATATTTGGTTAATTTTAAAACATTTTTTCTTGTAAAATAACACAGATATAATACAGGTTTGCAAAGTGATTGGCTTAAAGGGAGTGATTTAAAATGTAAGAAACTCCTTCAAACGTTTCATGAAGAAATTATTTGGAGAAAGAAGATAAGTAGTCAATGTAGTGGAGTTGCTATGGAGACATGGCTTGATTTCTGCTCAGTCTTGAAGGCTGGATGTTGTTGCTGTATTTCAGGCTTCACAGCCTTGTTGTAAGAATAAAATTCGAAAATGTATGTGCCACTCTGAGTGGGTTTGAACCATAATCTTACTGATTTAAAGTAGTAGTGTACAAATCTTGGTTGATAGTCCACTTTTTTATAAGAACCTGGCTAGTTTGGAGGCTGATTGCACAAACCCATAGCTGGACTTTGGCAGCCATCACCCACACTTATACTTCTACCCTGAATTTTTAAAGAACTCAGAATGGTATGGTCTCTCTCTCTGCCCCCCAACAGGCCTGGAATAGGCTGGGAGGGCGCACAACCTGGTGAAATCATCCAAGTCCTTCCAGACCAGGCAAAGTTGCTTTTGCATTTTCTTCCAGAAGACATAGAACAGGGATTGCTTGCAGTATGGCCCATGGGAGATGGGAGGAAGACAGCAAAGTATTTCTGAGGAGAGAAATTTGATTTCTTCATGAGGTTCTTCTGTGAGGGACCATAAAGGTTATTTCTGAAGGAAAACACCTTAATAAGGGCTGCAGTGGTTAAGAAGCTTGTCTTGTTAGCTGGAAGGTCAACAAGTTGGCAGTTCGAGACCAGGGTACTGCATGACAGATTGAGCGCCCGTCTCTGTCCCAGCTCTTGGGGACATGAAAGGAGTTTCTCCAGCAAAAATCCTTTCAACCCAGATTAATTTCTGACACAAAATTATTATAATACCTTAATCTCTACATCACTTTGTCTTCTACAATACTATATTCTGAGAGCAGTTGCAAAAAAGAAATCCTTGCGTTGGAGGTTTCCCTAGAGCAGTGATGGCCAACCTTGGCACTCAAAATGTTCTTGGACTTTAATTACCAGAAGCCCAAGTCCAGCACATCAGCTGATCAGGGCTTCTGGGAATTGAAGTCCAAGAACACCTGGAGTGTGAAAGTTCGCCATTACTGCCCTGGATTTATCTGGGGACCTGTTCTTTTTAACTCTGCCCATGGTGATCAGTGATGTGGTCAAAGTCCTGACCAGTTGCTTGGAGACTGTTAGGGTCTGGATGGGGGACAACGGACTATAGCTGAATTATGGCAAGAGGGCATCGTTGCCCCAATCGGGTGCACAACCTGGGGGTCCTCCTGGACTCATGGCTTCTGCTCCAGGAGCAGGTTATGGCCGTGGCCAGGAGGGCCTTCAGGCAAGTAAGTGTCATTAACCAATTGCACCCACTCCTGGACTGGGAGGGCTTGCTCATGGTCATCCATGCCTTGGTCACCTCCCGTTTGACTATTGTAATGCACTCTACATAGGGCTGCCCTTGATGACCATCCAGAGACTGCAGTTGGTCCAGAATGCAGCAGTCCATGCGGTGGTGGGGTGGGGTCGTTTCGCCCATGCCTCGCCACTGCTGTGGGAGTTGGGGACATCGATCCGTCCCACAAGGGCAAATCGAGACGGCACCCTCCATATACCATCTGTTGTGGAGGTGCACCTCTATATCACAAGGAAAAGGGCCTTCTCAGTCGTAGCCCTCACATTATAGAACCTCCTTTCGGTAGAATTACACCTCCAGGACCAGTTGCTCCTGTTTAGGAGAGAATTGAAAACATGGTTAGCGGAATGGGTACGAGGGCCGGGATTGACAACAAGCTCTCCGTTTTGGCTCATCTGAGGTTCCCTCCCTCTTGTAATTGGTTTTATTGAAAGGCTTTTCACTGCTTTTATAATGTTTTTAAGTTTTGCTGAGCAGTCAGTGAGGTTTTCGCTGGACTGTGTTCACCGCCCAAAGTCTATTGCTTGGGGAGGTATATAAATTTAAATAAATAAATAAACTCCTAATCTTCTGCTGGCAGATCGGTGCCATTGGACTAATTGCATTTTCTTTTATATCAGAAATTCTTGATAAATCTATGCATACTGTAAAAGGCACTGTTTATCATTCCTGCCTTTAAAGTGATCTCTGATAAGTTCAACCATATTTCTTGCTGCATAAATTAGTACCTCTCATGTGGTCATTTGGATAAGTTTGCTCACTTGCCAAAGTTTTTTTGTTGAATAAGCCTCTGTAGAGTTAGTCTGGGACACAATAATGAAGTGCATAACCAGCATCTGCTGTCTCACTCACTGAAGCCAGTTACGCTCAAATCTGTTTTTTTCATCTGATTTGCAGTCAGATGTCCAATTTGATGAATCAGGCAAGACTGAAGGTTCTCAAAGCAAGAGATGATCTGATTGCAGTGAGTATTACACTTCTCCTTATAAATAAATAGTAAGATATCTTGTCTGATTAAAATAGGAAAGATACCTAGAGTCCACAGGCTAAGTTCCAAAGGACAAAAAATCATACACACAGTACATAACATAAAATCCCAGGGTGTTAAAGATCTTGGAGAGGAACTAATGTTATTCCAAATGGGACGTTCTGCCTGCAGTCAGATTTGGAGAATGCACATTCTGAAAAGTTACTTCTCCAGTAAGAACTAAGCCTTAGAGACTTTTCATAGTTCAAGGTCCAACATTGACTTTACATCCAATGCTAGAGAAAGTGGCATACAGATAATTATGGGGACAAAACAAATTGTTTTGCTGCCTGTAAAAAGTCATTCAGTGTTCAATGAAATGCATTCTCTGTTATTCTTTAGGATATTAGCCAAGTATATGTTTGACATACTGAGTATCCATGCTCTGTTTGCACCTCATAAGCAAGAGAGAGCATTTCAACAAGAGCGATCTTTGCAAAACTTTTTCTAATGCTCAAACAGCTATGAAATATTAATACTGAACTTTTTCCTGAAGATCACTAGGTTAGAAATACATTGATTTCTAACTTAAACCTGCCTCTTTTTGAAATGTTTTGAGTCATAGCCCACAGCGTTATTCTTTAAGTTAGAGAGATTGTCATGCCTAGAGGAAGAGATGTAAATAATAGGTATTTTCAGCACTGCCTACGTAGGGAGGCTTTTTTAAACCTACCCAGAGTTTATTTGAATATCTATTCCTGGATAAGCTGTTGGTTATGTTTTTTTTTAAAGTGTGGAGCACCATTTACAGTTAAAGCTTTGTATGTAGTTCCTGTGGGTTCAGGATTGTCACTACCAACTGAGAAATAGGAAATTGTGAGTTTCATTTAGGATAAAAGATAACTTGGCATGCTTTTAAAGGTCAGGTCCTTCTCTTTTTTTTATAGGATTTGCTAAATGAAGCCAAGCAGAGATTGGCTAAGGTAGTAAAGGATGCTGGCAGGTACCAAACACTGCTGGATGGTTTGGTTCTACAGGTAAACCTCAAACGCACTCTTAATTTCTGGGGAAAAATATTTGTTGTACTATGGAAGTGGATCTCTTGATCTATATCCACATACCATTAATTTTCTGCTGCTTTTTCAAGCATCTTCCCTAATTCATTATATACCTGTTGCTTTACTTTTAAATTTCAAGCAATCTATTGTGCATAGTATGTAATCTCTATGCCATATGGCCATGCTCTTTCTTTTACTAGACTTGATCACTTGGTAGAAGAATTCACTATTCAGAAGACTAAATCTGCTGTTGGTCTAAACAAGGCATTTACAGATTTGCCGTGACCTTTGGGGGCTATTATCCAAAGATGGCTTCCTCAGTCCAGTGTTTTGTATTTTGGCCTACAAACTCTTCCCCTCATGCTGTTTAAAACTTCAAGGGTTCACAATCGTTTAATCACCTGGCTATTGTCATTGGTGTTCACTATATGGAAGCATGTTGTTTGTACTCTCCCTCAACACCTGAAGGGGTAACACCCGAAGAGGATGCAAAGAAGAAAGTTGTTTGCACTCCTATATCATAACCATTTATATGGAATTATAGTGTAATAAGGTTTTTATTTTATTTCACTCTTTAATTTTGCAAACCACATAGACATTCTTGTATTATCTGTGTTTTATAAAGGGATTTTATCAGTTACTTGAGCCCAAAATGACAGTCCGTTGTCGGAAACAAGATCTTCCCATGGTTAAGGTAAGACCTCTTCGGTTATAATCACTTTAAAAGGACAAGTCGTCACATCTTACAGCTGACAAGATCTCAAAAAGACTCCTCTGCTGTCTTTATGGTTTTGGCTCTTTGAACAACCACATCTTTCCTCAGAGTACCTCTAAGTTGGACAGGCTCCTCATTCAAAGTAGCTTGAGTACAGTTATCTGCATAAACAGAATAATTGGTATCACATCATAAGAGTATTCAAAGAGCTGCCATCTGTCGTCCTAATTTCTCGTTCTGTCTAGCTGGATTGTTTTCCCACTGGGGCTTCTAATTGGAGACACCGAGGGTCATACCTCTTTCCCTAAGGGTTTATTTAAATGAAAGAGTAATCATTTGAATGATCATGATGCTTTTGCCTCTTCCTACTCTTGAGAGAGGAATGTGTAGAAGTGGTATTTAGTCTCTGGAGTCAGAACCGTATATATTCTGTTTCAGAATGCGGTGCAGAAGAGTATCCCTATCTACAAAGCAACTACCAAAAAAGATGTTGATGTTCATATTGACCAGGACACATTTCTGTCAGAAGACATGTAAGAAAAATGCAAACCAGGAAGTTCTTGTGGCTGATTTGTATAGATACAACTTGTATAAGGGATGTTAATACTGTACTTGTCAAGGATTTATTCAGCATCTAGTGTCCTTTTGATTTTGTGACCTGCTGGCTACAAAACACACCAGATGAGTTATGAGGGAGAAATGCATATACAGTACAGTACAGTAATACCCCGGGTAACGCGAGTACCATATAGCGTGAAAACCGCATAATGTGACAAGATTTTCGGAAAAATCTTGTATCGAATAAAGCGATTTTCACGTTATTCGGAACAAGCGTATGCGTGGGGGAGGGAGTTGGATTGGGTAGAACATCTACCCAATCCAACACCCGCCCCCGCCCCCACGATGTTTGGAAAGGGTACGGGGATCCTTACCCTTTCGCAACTTCGAGTTGCGAAAGGGTAAAGATCCTTACACTTTCGCAACTTCGAGCGTGCGCGCAAGCCTCAGCTGGGGTTAGGCGAGGATACAGGAAAGACCCCCGCATCCTCGCCTAACCGCCGCCGAGGCGCACAAGCCTCCAAGCCGCCCGAGGTTCCGAGAGGGTACCCCTTCGGAACCTCGGGTGTGCACGCGCCTCGGCGGCGGTTAGGCGATACGGGAAAGACCCCCGCATCCTCACCTAACCGCCGCCGAGGCACGCAAGCCTCCAAGCCGCCCGAGGTTCCGAGAGGGTACCCCTTTGGAACCTCGGGCGTGCACGCACGCCTCGGCGGCAGTTAGGCAAGGATACGGGAAAGACCCCCGCATCCTCACCTAACCGCCGCTGAGGCACGCAAGCCTCCAAGCCGCCCGAAGTTGCAAAAGGGTAAAGATCCTTACACTTTCGCAACTTCGAGCGTGCGCGCGCGCGTCGTTCGGGGTTAGGGCAGGATACGGGAAAGACCCCCGTATCCTGCCCTAACCCCGAACGACACGCGATCGCGTGCCTACCGGGGGGGGGGGGGTCGGACAAGCCGAGCCTTGCCTCGGCGTGGTTTGTCCCTGACGTCAGGGCTTTTTTTTAGCATTGTTCGATCAATGTATTGAACAACGTGAAAAACCGGACAACGTCATGACTTGTGGAACCATGTCATAACGTTGTCCGGGGTTCTATTGTAATACCTTGAATAACGTTTGCATCAGATAACGCTAAAACCACATAACGTTAAGCAATCGGGGGGGGGATTGCATCGAATAACGTTAAGGTCCTATGGGATGCATTGGGTAACATTAGCTAAAGCCTGTGCTGGTTACAATGTATCTCTATGGAGTTTTAATGTTATCCGATGCATCCCATAGGATTTTAACATACATCGGATAACATTAAAAATCGGATAACACTAAGACTTATGGAACCACGTTTTAGCGTTATCCGAGGCTTTACTGTACTACTAATGGATCACAAATTGTATTACCTTATACTTGCTCAAAGGAATGGGGGTGAGGGTGGCACATAAGTGGCACCAACTAATCCCTCTGGCGTGCATCTTGAGTAGAATTATTTGTTCATGGGAATGGTTTCTTCTGTCAAGCTAAGTAACATTCTCTCTCTCGCTAGAGCTGGAGGTGTTGAAATCTATAACAGTGATAATAAAATCAAGGTCTCCAATACTCTGGAAAGCCGTCTGGAGCTGATTGCTCAGCAGGTGAGGATTAAAGAGACTTCTAGGCTCAACTCCTCTCCCCTTTCCAATCTGCTAGATTTTCTGCTCGACTGAAAATGGCATTAGCTCATGTTTTCATGTCTCAGGGATCAGCATGGCGCATTTGCGAGCATCTGCTGGTCCCACTATTTTGATCTTCTCTGAACTCGTTGTCTAGTGAGAACTCTGATCAGTTTAGTACTGGGAGACTTGTTGAGGGAGTTGCCATTTTAATTACTTAAAAACCAATTAATTTCATTATAGTTGGGGCAACATGAGAAAATTTAAGCAGTGGATTCACTGGACCACTACTACCACCACTAATAAGTATGCATAGGGCACCAGGAGGTGAAATTAAATGTTATAGTGTATATTTATGATGGATTCTGTAGTGGTGTTTTACTTTATAATGCAGTACTGAGGATTGAGAGTCCCCTGGACAGCAAGGAGAACAAACAGGTCAATCTTAGAAGAAATCAAACCTGACTGCTCCTTAGGAGGTCAAATAGTAAAGATGAAGCTAAAGTGCTTTGGACATCAAATGAGAAGAGAGATTTGCTTGAGAAAGCCTTGATGCTGGGAAGGGTGGAGGGCAAAAGAAGAAGGGGGCGGCCCAAAATGAGATGGCTAGATGGTATTGTAGACACAAATGGCACAGAGCTGAGCGAGTTGAGGAGGATGGTGGAGGACAAAAGTGTCTGGCGGACAGTGGTCCATGGGGTCGCAGAGGGTCGGAATTGACTGTGCGACTGAACAACAACAAAAAATTAATGAGTTGCTGGAGCATGTAGATAGCAGCCATACCATGATGGTTGACGTAGAGCTGATACATTCCCCACTCCACAAATAACTGGATGTGTGTATCTGAAAACTGGCTCTTGTATGACAATTGCTTTACTTATAATAGCAACGAGATAAAAGAGTTTCATGAGGATAATTTCCATTTCAAATATATTTGTCAGCATTTAAGAAGTGGATCACATCACAGAAAGTCTGTCTCCTTTCGCATTCTATAAATTGTTTGATAGGCACATCAGCTTTTTTTAGGATGACAACTGATTCATTGGTGAAGCAAGTTTTCATGCAGATGATACTGTTCTGTGCCATCATCAAATACTTTTTCTTCTATCCTAGATGCAGCCAGAGATCCGAACGGCACTTTTTGGTGCCAACACCAACCGGAAATTCATGGACTAAATTCCTTGAAGCATTGGTGGAGTCTGTTCCGCTGTCATAGTGAAGGGAGATGCCCCAGCTTCTCCAGTAAAACAAACCACTCTCTCCAAAATGTACTCAGTACTATATCGTGTTGTCCTGTACATGTTCTTCAGTTAATTTATTATTGTTTTCCATACCTGCTGTGCTTAGCTCAACTGGAAGAGAGGCTGGCACTACTGCTCTGTCCAGAGGGCAATGGTATGTGATGCAAAAATTGAGGCATTCAGGTTAAGACAGACCAGGGAGACAAGTTACTTTGGTATCAGTGGTCACTCTGAACTTTGGCCACTCCTTAAAAGTATGTCGCCAATCTGTGCTGCTTATCCATTATTTCTTTCCTTACATTTCTTTGGAGGGACCCGGTAACCCTCATTAACTTGATCAACCCCAGATTTTTATGCTGTATGTGTGTTTAAGATTATATCTACAAATGTGTGCCTACGTGCCCTTTTCCTGTGCTTACTAAATAAAAAATTGTGAAACTGATGATCTTACTGTAAACCCCAAACTTCATGTTGACTGTAGGAAAAAATAAAACCAAATAGTTAATTAACTTTCATATTAAAGATAAGTTGGGCAAAAGGTTTGGGAATTGCAACTAGAATTCATAGAAGAGGTCATCAGCAAAATAAAATAAGCCCACAGGTTCTACTAAAATACACAGCACTGTAACATTGGGACATTTAAGGTATATTCTCTTATGTGTTATTTCTACATGGTTCATGAAACATCTGTCATAAACCAACTGAAATATAATTTCATCTTTCCTCTCTAGCCCCATAATTCTTAGCATATTTTACTTTCATTAAGTGTATCTTTGAAATGGTGTAGGTTCTATATTTTTAAAAAAGACAAATGGGGAGCACATTGGATCAGAGTAGGTTTTCCTTAGAAAGATATAGCCTTCACCGTAGCAAAGATTTCTCTTTCTACTGGCTTTCCTTGCAGCTAGTAGAAAAGTCTACTTAGGGGAACACGCCAAGCATGAAACTAACAGTGAAAACTGATAGTAGTTATCTCCCTAGATAGGAGTAATCTAGGTAATTGTAGCTCTCTGGGTATTAACAGATACTGTACTTCCACTGGTTTTTAAATAGTTAATTTTATGGCCAGTGTGCTTGGATTCTTCAAAGAGTACCTACTTCATGACCTATTCTCCACTGCCAATAAAATAGACCCTTTGGAATGTTGCTCCTTTCATGAAAGCTGCAGGACTCTCATGATTCCAGACTTTCCTGCAGGTGAGAGACAGAGTGGGCTGATTAAGTAAATGTATGCTGAATGAGTCTTGTGGCTATCATTAACAGTAATGCATAGACAATGGTAGCAGCAGAAAAGCCCATGTATTGAATAATGCCTATTCAATGAAAGGGAGCTTGTTCAGCCACGCAGTCAAGTCTGACCCTTTGTGACCCACCCCATGGACTACAACACGCCAGGCTCCCCCATCATCTGCCATCCTCAGGAGTCTGCCAAGATCTACACCAACCCCATCAAGGATACCGTCTAACCAGCTTGTCTTCTGCTTCCCCCTTTCTTTTGCCTTCAATATTTCTTAGCATCAGGGCCTTCTCCAGAGTCCTCTCTTCTTATTTGATGGCCAAAGTATTTCAGCGTCAGTATCTGTCCTTCCAAGGGAGTGGTCAGGGTTGATTTTCTTTTGGATTCACTGGTTTGATTCCCTTGCAGTCCAGTGGACTCTCAGTGGTCTTCTCCAGCACCACAGTTCCAAATTGCCCTAAAATACATACTGGAGGCAGCACTGGTCTGCTTACTTGTGTCATGTGCAATCAAGTTGCTTCTATCCCTATGGTTTCTAAGAGATTTGAGATAATCAAGGACTGGCTTATTAGTGCTGCTCTCTTCCCCCTATGAATTCCATAGCTAAGTGAACAAAGCCAATTTGTTTGGAACAGTACCATAAATATCCTAGCAAGTCTGTAAATTAAAGGCAAGCTCACCAGAACTTTAGTGAAGTTATGTATTTTCACTTGATTTTCCCCTACATTAAAAGACAGACATCTACAGCCATTTTCCTTACTTTGCCCTCCCCTCCTCCTTACGCTGTATCCAAATATAGTCGATCATGGCGATCAGCCATGATGACTGTTCCAAAAATGTAATACAGTCTTTCATCTTCCTTCTGCGTCACAGCATGACCTGCACCACTGATCCAACTCTGGGAGTCACTCTCTGGTGCTGAGCCCTTTTGCTGTGCAAAGTCCTCATTAGCCCCAGACTAGTATTGATGAAGATGCTGGCCTCCATCAAGATGGATTCAAGCGGGATTTAATCTTGGGGACCATCACCTTTCCCTATGGACTTTGGCACCCAAGGCCTAGTCCTCAGGGTTGTCAGGTTAGTTAACTACCACCTGAGGCATTGGGTCACTCCTCGAAATTATTTTGCTAAATACTGTACTGTAATTATTTTTAGCATCATATATAATCTTCTGTAGACTTGCACACTCTGCAAGAATCTGCTGCAATATTGGCTCCTCTCTGTCAAAAGGGAATAACAGGAATTGAAGGTCCTCCATTTCTCTTTTCCTGAAGTTTAAAACCATATGTTTCTCTGTTGCTTCTATGCAGAATAAGTGTGACCCGCAAAAAAGAAGAAAAGTTCCCATACTGGAATACCATTAAGAAAGCCAGCTACTACTTTCTTCTCCATGTTGGCCAGCCTTTCTCTGTATCCATGCCCAGTTGTCAGCTCCCTAATGTTTCCCTATAAACATTTTTGTTCCTTCTGTAAGCTTGAGGGTTACCCTAGGCTTGCTGTTACCTTCCGTTCATGTTATTTTGGCTACATAAGTAGTGACACTAAGAGGATTGGTTTATTGTTACCAGATGTGATTGTTGACACAGAACAATGAGCTGTGTCCAAGAAAGAAAATCAGTGTTAAGAACTGATGACTCAAAAGCTATATGCCGAATCTGACCACAAACAGTCAACTATGCTCATTTCTGCTTACACAGTCAATGATCCCAATGTAGGTTTCTTAGGTCTTTTATGTGAGTTTGAATGCAATTTTTTTTAAAAAAAAACTAAAATGAATGAGTTAAATTAAACCTATATACGTTATCTAGGTAACAGAATTTATGCTTATGACAAAGAGAATGACTTGCAAGTTTGTGCTTTTTATTTATTTGCTCATTTAATTCCAAATACTAAATTGTTCTTATTCCATTACTGCTTCATAAATAATATTAATAAAAAGCTTATGAATGTCCCATGTTACAGATCTATATGAGCATAGTTCAACAGGAGGTCTTGCAACCCCTGATTTACCACAAATGAGTGCAAAGTATTTTAGGCAAATCATGCCTTTCCACTTAGTTTCTGCTACTAAAATTGCTATTGCTTGCAGGAGTGGAGCAAAGCTGCTGAGGACAACGTGGAGATCTTTCGATTACAGGGTTGCTATAATTCAGAGATGAATTGCTCGCACATAACAGCAGCAGCACAAAAATGATGTCATTAGGCCTAGCTCAAAATCTTGCTCCAACACCCAAACCCAGGATCTTGATTATTGGTTCCACATAAGACAGGATTTGTAAGACAAGAACTGTTGAATAGCACAGTGGTTTGATTTTTCACTGTGCTGCCATAATGGGCTGGACTTGATCTTCCATAGGATCCCTTCCAGTTCTAAGATGATGATGATATCTTGCACTATTAAAGATTGTTAATATGTAAGGACTACTGAATCTTGCTTTGCTATGTATAAGCATTGTTAGTGTACTTATGGTAGTTCCTTTTAGTTGCTGCAAATACAAAATTATGTTTATCCAGTCATTTTAGTTAGTTTGTTAACATTGTTGTCTGGTTTTAGTTGGTTGGCAATTTGTTCCTTCCATTTCCCTACATGCCTTGGTTAATTTGTTATTTTTGTACACCACTCTAGAAACCTATTTGGGAGGCCAAGGGGAGCATACGTTAAATTTTAAAATAAGCCAGTAAACAAAACATATACAGTACCAGCTAAAATGGTCTCCCCTAAACTGATGCGCTCAGGACAAATTGAACTGGATTTCTTGGAATCCTCCCAAACACTTAAGTATTGAAGGCACCAAAAATGGGTGCCCGGGAAAGGGGTGTGTGTGATTGTAGGATGTGTTGTGGAAAAAATACATAGTGGTCAGTGTCTTATTATAGCATCCTTTGAGCAAAAATCCCACCAAAATAATAGTGTGGGATTCCATCGCTGTTGAGGAAGCAGCATTTTTTCTTACGGAGGTCATTGTTTGCACAATAACAATGCTCGTACAGACAGCACAATTCCACATTACTATGCTCCTAGAACATTCCACTTTGCAGAAGCGCAGTAGAATGCTGGCCAGATATTTGAGAAAGGTTGTAAGGACAAAGTGCCATTTTCTTCATATCCATCCTAGGAGAGCAAGTGCCAGAAGAAATCATTAGCAGCCAACCTGTTGCTTTTTCAGAAGTGCCAAGAGTTTACAGTAGCCCCCTGGGAGATGCAATGAAGTAGCAAAAAACTTGAAAAATAAATATAAACATTCTGGTTGAAGTCATACTAAATGAAGTGAAACATTACTGCCAACCTTTTGGCATTTTGAGAACTGCGGTGGCTCAAGTGTTTATGACACTCAACTTCATGACTGGAAGGTTGGCAGGTCAGCAGTTTGAGACTGCACATCGGAATGGGCTTCCGTCTCTGTCCCAGCTCCTGCCAAACTAGGAGTTCAAAATCAAGAAATTGCAAGTAGATAAATAGGTACTACCGGTACTTTGGTGGGAAGGTAAACTGCGTTCAGTGCACTCCAGTATCAAGGCATGCCTGACACATGTTCACAGAAATGTCTGCAAATGCAGACAGCGCTGGCTCTTTGGCTATAAACTGAGATGAGCACTGAACCCTTGAGTTGGATACAACTGGCTTTCGAGCAAGGATGAGCTTTACTTTTACCATCTTAACACAGGGTATGAAACACCAGCCCATCTTACAAAATGTGTCATGGTATTTTCCAGAGTTGCTTCTTACACTTTGAGCTTGATACAGACCAGACCAACACAAGAGGGCACTCTTTAACAATTTAACAGATGATGCTGGGCCCTAAGCAATCCTCATTTCTCTTCATTTGCTGGCATTGTTCCGTTGCATAGCTGCGTCCGAACCTTTGCAACCCCATGGACCAGCGCATGCCAGGCTCCTGTGTCATCAATCCATTAGACCCAATTATTTAATTACAATATTCATTGTAATATCAGTATAGTGGAATATAAATTGTTTACAATGGGCCATATCTTGTTTGTGGACTTCCATATTCATAGAAACAGAAATCTATTCAAACAAGTGGCATTCAAGTTAAAGAAAAAACCCTACTGACAATTCTGCAAATTGTGTGTGAAAAACATTTTACCTCCTCTCCCCCAACCCCTTTGCTTCCTCTCATTAAATTCCAATTCTCTATACATAGGCTTCAACTAAATCCTTTTTCCTTTCAAATTTTATACATAATTAGAAAAACATTTCTTTGTCTCTTCTTCCTATTTGTCTAGTCATCCATTTTGGAACATAGCCATTTCAATCCATAAAAGCTCACTTTTAATACAGTAGTCTTTAAGGTGCCATACATTTTGATTTCTTTTCTAATATGAAAGAGGTGATTTATATAGTTTTTGGCCATTCCCCACTATTAGAGAGTTGCATGGAGTAGATTTAACACCAGCCTCTACTACTCTCACCTTGGTTTGCCGTATAAGAAAAGTAAAGGTCACCCTTGCTCGAAAGCCAGTTGTATTTGACTCGAGGTGCTCATCGCTGCTTATAGCCAGAGTCTGCAGACAATTTCCGTGGTCATGTGGCAGGCATTAACTAGACACAGGAGTACATGGAATATTGTTTCCCACTGAAGTGGTACCTAATTATCTACTTGCATTTTTTCTTGCTTTTGAACTGCTAGGTTGGCAGGAGCTGGGACAGAGATGGGTGCTCACTCCATGTGCAGCACTCAGGTCTCAACCTGCTGACCTGTCAGTCAAGTTCAGCATCTTAACCACTAAGACTGAAAAGTTATCAAAGTTAGCAACATCTGGTAGCAGCTAATTTTGTAAGCAAACTATACCTAATGTTGAACAGGCTTCTCCTTTTACTTAATCTTAAAACAATTTATCCAAGTTGTCCAGATTTTTCAAGCAAATTAAATGGTTTAAACAGGCAGCACATCAGCTACACAAGGCTCCATCCATCATTCACACTTTAGCTCCCACTGTCAACAAGGTGAGCATAATGTTTGTTATTAGAGAGCAGAATCTTCTGCTTTAAAAAGGTAAAGCAAGCAAGAGAGAGAGAGAGAGTGCACTGACCTAATCTTGTCTTTCATTATTCCTTGGGGATATTATTTCTTCACTGTGGTATGCAGGGCAGCTGTAGCTGACACAGTAAAATTCTCTCAAACATAGAAGCACTTTCCACTCTGCCTGAACTCAGCTGTGAAAAAACACCATTAGTGCCTCTTTGATATATTACTTGCCAAGGGTACATTATCGATAACAAATGAGTGTCAGTTTTAAAAAAAGAATGGCAATTTATCATTTAATCTTCATAGAGAGATGACTTTGAAGATCCTCAGTGCACTGTAGACAAATTGTATTTTCTCTCCCTTCTCTCTTTCCTCCTCAAATTAGGGAATTTCCTATCCTTTTTCTGGTAGGAGGACATACATTCAGATGCTCCATTACCTATATGACTGCAAACTTCCCCTAACTCCAGGGTAGTGAGAAACAGGAACCTCATGCCACTAAAATGTGAATCATTATCTTGATCATGTTTACTCAGAACAACTACTAAGTTGTTTCTCTGCAACAACAAAAAGAGCATTTTTTGTTGTTCAGTCGCACAGTCGATTCCGACCCTCTGCGACCCCATGGACCACTGTCCGTCAGGCACTCCTGTCCTCCACCATCCCCCTCAACTTGCTCAGCTCTGTGCCCATTGTCTCCACGATACCATCTAACCATCTCATCTTGGGCCGTCCCCTTCTTCTTTTGCCCTCAACCCTTCCAAGCATCAAAGCTTTCTCAAGTGAATCCTCTCTTCTCATTTGATGTCCAAAGTACTTTAGCCTCATCTTTATTATTTGACCTTCTAAGGAACAGTCAGGGATGATTTCTTCTAAGATTCTCCTCGCTGTCCATGGGACTCTCAAAACTCTCCTCCAACACCACATCTCAAAGGCGTCTATTCTTCTGCGTTCAGCTTTCCTAATGGTCCAACTCTCGCAACCATACATTGCCACAGGGAATACCATTGCCTTGACTATGCGAATTTTTGTTTTCAATGTGATGTCTCTACTTTTCACTATGCTCCCCAGGTTTCTCATCGCTTGCCTCCCAAGAATCAGTCGCCTTTTTATTTCATGGCTGCAATCACCATCTGCAGTGAGCTTTGATCCTAGGAAAGTAAAATCTGTCACTGCTTCTACTTCTTCCCCATCTATTTTCCATGGACTGATAGGGCCTGTTGCCATTATCTTTGTTTTCTTGATATTGAGTCTCAAGCCAGCTTTTTCACTTTCCTCTTTCAACCTAATTAGGAGCTTCTTTAGGTCCTCCTCACTTTCTGCCATGAGGGTGGTATCATCTGCATATCTCAAATTGTTGATGTTTCTTCCAGCAATTTTGATCCCAAATTGTGATTCCTCCATTCCTGCATTGCGCATTATGTGCTCTGTGTATAAATTGAATAAGCATGGTGACAAAATGCAGCCTTGTCTTACTCCTTTTCCTATTCCAAACCACTCCGTCATTCCATTTTCTGTCCTAACTGTTGCTTCTTGATTCATGTACAGATTTCTCATGAGGCATATAAGGTGTTCTGGTATTCCCATCTCCTTAATTATTTGCCACATTTTGTTGTGGTTAAGAGCATTATCAGGATAAGAGCATTATCAGGAAGAAAATGAAAGTGTCTTGAGATTCATTAAATACAAGGCAAATCAATAAGAGGCAAGTAAACCTACAGGGATTTTGCCTTCAAGGCAGTACTGGGCATGCTTCACCAAAGGGAAGGAAAACAGTAAAACTCTGGGCCTGGTGTAGGGAGGAAAAAGGTACAGTAATACCTCATATAACATTAGTATCGAATAACACTAAAATCGCATAACATTAAGGAATCTGGGGGGAAGAATTGCATCAGATAACATTAAGATCCTATGGGATGCTTCAGATAACAACCGCTAAAGCCTGTGTGGTTACAATGTATCTCTATGGATCCCATAGAGGATCAGATAGCACTAAAAATCATATAACACCAAGACTTGTGGAACCAGGTTTTAGTGTTATATGAGGTTTTACTGTATTTCCATAGAATATATGGTCCTATATTCCACCATGATAAATGGGGAAAAGCTTATGAGCACCAGACACTCCAATCTATACCTATAATATATACACATACCTATCTATACCTGTAAAAGTATTTAGTTCAGAAAGGATTAATGCAACCATATGAAAGGCCAGGTTTCTTACCAACAACTATAGTTCTTTAAGTGGTCAGATTCACACTGATGTGTTTCTGCACCTGCATAAGGAGTCCATTGGAAGCTTCCAGTGTTTGAAAATTAAAAAGCTAAGTGTTAGCAAGCCCTCCCATACCCAAGAGTGCTACTGTGAAAAGGACAGATTCCCACACTGTATGATCTTTATTGAATATGTAACCAGTCTACCAGTTACCCAAGAAATAGCAGACCAGTAAGTGGGAGAATTCCTCACAAGTCATTCTACTTGGGAGAATAGGAGATGAGGGAATACCAGAGAAGAGAACATATCCAGAACTCTGCAGACCACAGTAGTCAAGTTCAAATCCAGAGAATGAGTAACAAGCCATATTATCCAGCCACTTTCCCACATTTTAAGAAACATGTTAAATGGTTTTGAATAAAGTTAGAAGTTAGAGTACTCTGTCAAACAAATGTTACAAATCACAACAATTTGCAATTGTTGCTAAAATAAAGCTTTGTTTGCATTTGTGTCTTGTGTGTGGATAAACATGGAAGAAGCTTGGTGAGTTACAATTGGCAAAGCAGCTCAATTTTTTATGGAAAGATTTTAAAAAGGAGTGGGGGCTGCTCCACCAACAGGAAAGGAAAATACTGTAATCCAGGGGTGCCCAAACTTTTAAAGCCGGGGGCCGGTTCACAGTCCCTCTGGTTGCTCGAGGGCCGGGCTATTTTTTCAATGGGATCTCTGCTCTGCCCTCCCGGCCTCACTGCTACCAACCCTCACCACCGTCGCTGCCACCTCTGCTTCCAAAGACAAATGCAAAGGACAAACCAAACCAGAAGAGGAAGGAAGAGGGAGGGAGGGAGGGAAGGTTTGTCCTTTGTGTTTATCTTTGGAAGCAGCAAATGGAAGGTTGGAGTTCAATTCAGTGATGGGATGTCCCCGGTTCTATACGGTTCCCTGGAACCGGTAAGAACAATCCCGGAGGGTTCTCCGGGAGGGGAGTCCACTTTTGAGGCGTCCAGTTCCGGACGCCTCACCGAAAGAATTTTTTTTAAAAAAAAATTGGAGCTAAAATGGCTCCGATTTACTGCGCATGTGCAGAAACTCAATCTGCCGCATTGCGCATGCGTCAGATTGAGTTTCTGCACATGCACAATAAAATTGGAGCAATTTTTACTCCAATTTTATTGCGCATGCTTAGAAACTCAATCTGACACATGCGCAATGTGGCAGATTGAGTTTCTGCGCATGCGCAGTAAATTGGAGCCATTTTAGCTCCAATTTTTTAAAAAAATTGGCAACACCGGCAGTCCTCAAGAATGAGATAGTGGTGGCAGCGGCGCTGGCGGCGGCGGCAACACAGGCAGTGGCGGCGATGACGGGAGCGGCGATGACGGCACCAGCAGCGGCAGCAACGATAATGGCGGCGGCGGAGATTGCAGCGGCGATGACTTTGGCGGCCGCAACTCTCCACGGGCGCCCCAAGCCTCGCTGCCCGGCGGGGCACCTAGCCGGGCGGCCCAGGGCTCCTGGCCGCAACTCCACGGGCAGCCCTGAGCCACAGCGCCCGGTGGCGCGCCTAGCCGGGCGGCCCAGGGCTCCTGGCCGCAACTCTCCACGGGCAGCCCTGAGCCACAGCGCCCGGTGGCGCTCCTAGCCGGGCGGCCCAGGGCTCCCGGCCGCAACTCTCCACGGGCAGCCCGTGGAGAGTTGCGGCCGGGAGCCCTGGGCCGCCCGACTAGGCGTGCCGCCGCTGGGTGCCGAGGCTCAGGGCTGCCCATGGAGGGTTGCGGCCGGGAGGCCCTCGGCCACCCGGCTAGGCGCGCCGCCGCTGGGCGCCGAGGCTCGGGGCCAGCCCCAACGGTCCCCATTGTAAGTGGGGTTTGTGTTTAGGGTGGGTGGGTGTTTGGGTGTATTTTTATTTAATTATTATTTTATTTATTTATTTTATTAACGGTTTTGTGTGTGTGGGTTGAGGGGTGTGTGTGTTTTATTTTTATTTTATTTATTTTATTTTTGGCCCCGCCCACAACATCATGACGTTGGCTCCACCCATGACGTCATGACGTTAGCTCTGCCCCCACTGTGATGACGTCAGGGTGGGGTACTAAAATTTTTATCATCCCATCACTGGTTCGATTTCCAAGTACAGTACTGAATGATGGAGTGAGCTCCCGTCTCTGCCTCAGCTCCTGCCAACCTAACAGTCAGAAAGCAAGAAATTGCAAGTAGATAAATAGGGATCACTTCAGTGGAAAAGTAAACAGCGTTCCATGCACTCCAGTATCTAGGCATGCCTGCCACATGTCCACAGAAATGTCTGCAGACAGTGCTAGCTCTTTGTCTGTAAACAGAGATGAGCACTGAACCCTAGAGTCGGTTATGACTGGCTTCTGAGCAAGGGTGACCTTTACCTTTACAGACCTCCCCCTACCATTCCTGCATCATACTTTAGCCCAGCCCACCTTTTAAAAACACCCAAGCTCAAAGTTGTCATTATATCTTGGAGCCATGCGTTCCAAAATCCCATTGGCTCTTGGGTGGAAAAGAAATTTCCTTCTTCAATTCCCCAAACGTTGCTGACTCCATTTCATTGCTGGTCTTCCCCACTGTCTCTACCCTGTGTAGAATTCCAAAAGCTCAACCACATTTCTCCTAAGAAAAACATCCAGACATCCTGATGTTTATCAAGATTGCTTTTACATGCATTTGTGTGCATTTTAGTCAAATTATAGGTCATTCCCTGTTAACAATCTTAAACATTTTTTTAAAGGTAATGAAAAACAATAGAAAAAGCACATTGCATTTTAAAATTCTTTGCAACTACTCAGTGATGGCAAAAACGAATGCTTTTCAAAGAGATTTATCTTTTAAAAATTGCTTTCAATAAGGTACTCCAAAAAATTACTGTTAAAAGGTAACGTTCCAAATTCTGAAGGTAATGGGCACTGAGAAATTTTTAGATCTTTTTTCACCTATGGAGAAATGACACACGACTGTCTCTGCCCCAGCTCCTGCCAGCCTAACAGTTCCAAAGCAAGACGTTGCAACTACAGTACTGTAAATAAATAGGTACCGCTTTGGTGGGAAGGTAAACCGCATTCTGTGCAATTCGGTGTCTAGTCATGCCTGCCACATGTCCATGGAAACGTCTGCAAATGCAGACAGCACTGGCTCTTCGGTTATAAACTGAAATGAGCACTGAACCCTAGAGTCGGATATACGACTGGCTTTCGAGCAAGGGCGACCTTAAAGAGGAGAGGGAAACCTACTGGGAAAGGAGGTTTCCCCCCACCTCACCACGGAGCTAAGTCTGCTTCAAAAAGAGAAACAGCAAATGGACAGAACAAACCAAAATAGAATAGAGGGGGGGGGGGAGGAAGCCTGGTTTTGCAAATCATTTCAAACAAGGGCGATTTTAAAGGGGAAAGGAAGGCTGGCTAGGGAAAAGGTCCCCCCCCCCCCCGCGCTAGGGAGGTGAGCTCGGTGAGTGAACCCAGGACAAAAGTCTGCTTCGAAAGACAAACTGCAAAAGACAAAGCAAACCAAAACAGAAAGGAAAAAAAGAAAGCGAAGGGAGAGGGAGAAGGGGATGGAGGAGGGAAGGTTCCCAGGAGGCTAGATGAGGAAGAAGAATCACACCCGAATGCCTGGAATTGGTATACGGACGTTTGGGACCCCATCCTGGGCGTTAGCAGGGTTCCCGGTGCCACCAGCCTGTCCTGTTCTGCAACCTTGCTGTGAGTGTTGCAAAAACTACCCCAAGTCCGGGCGGCGGGAGCGGGTGGTTGCAGACGTGTTTGTGTTTGCAAATGCTCGGGTGCCTTTGCAAGGACTCCCGGGAGCAGCACGGACGCGTTTGCATATTGGCGGGTGCGTTCCCCATCCACTTCTGGAAGTGGGGAGGGTGCCGGGGGCCGGAGGAATTGGCGTCGCGGGCTGCATACGGCCCGCGGGCCGTAGTTTGGGCACCACTGCTGTAAGCAAAAGCAGATGTGCAAAAACAGATTAAAATTTCATTACAAAGATCAATGGTTACTCTGTGTTGGCTTAGTATAGTAAGTAAGATGCTCCAGCTTGTTTGAAAACTAATCTCCCAGATTTTGAAGTGTTCCCTATAAATTTAGATGCATGTCTATTCAGTGTGCTGTTGGTAAGCAGTGAACTTCTCTCCAGCCTTTCCCGTTTTTATTTCCTTATATGTATTGCTGATACATATTTCATTCAGTCCAGTACTCTATGTCTTGCCTCTTCTATAGAAAACTCATTTTTCAACTCTTTAATTCAAAAAGGTAAACAAGCTCAGAAATTATTTGTGTTTAGCAGATGAAGAGCTGAGACTGAAAATATAATGGTAAATTTACATTACATTCACATCACCTGAAATGATCAATCCTATAATGAATTCTTAGTCATGACTGCATAATCTTGAAGCAGAACCAGCCAAAAGTATCAACTTACATTTGTAGAAAGATGAACTATAAAATGAAACCGGATCTTTACATCAAAGATCACACTTATTTTGCATTCTCATGTGACTTGACTATAACAATAATTGAGTAATCTGGAGCTCTTTGGTCTGCAGACTTCTTGTCTACAATTTTTTTCCAGGTTGCCACATACTCTGGTATAGGATACAGACTCTTGTATAGCTGAATTAATACATGGAGTGTCAAGAAAGTGGCATTCAGGTTGTTTTCAAGTTATTTCTCTTATTTGGACATCACAGGGCAATAAAGTATTTTAAATTACAATCATTAGGATTATTTTCAAATGCAAATTTGTTACAGTAGTTGCTGTCTTGTAGGTGTTCTCGCTGAACGACGGGTTGAGGCTAGAACTAGTTGTTTTATTCCAGATTAATACAGTATTTTCTACTGTAGGGGTAGAGAACAATAGACTATTTATTAATCTTCCAAGTGGAATTTATCACTGGATTTATCATACACAAACTTTATAATACAATGTTGTTTATGTATAAAAAGGCCTACGTGCAATTACCAGTATCTGCAGAATCTTGGGTGGCAGTGACATGAAAGATCTTGACCTGAATTGCTCAGAGTCACAGCCAGCAAGACTGGACAGCACAAGGCAAGATAGAGCAATATTCTCAATATAAGACATATATTTTAAGTTCATAGAAAATAAGGAATACACATAGACCAGGACCAGCTGCTATTTTAAGAACATACTTTATACAAAATAACAACCTCTTATGGAAATTAAAATCTACAGATCTCAGAGGATCGAGTTTTTTTTTTTAAAAAAAGGATCCTTTAAAAATTAACCAAACTCACAATATTATACTAACTATTGAGGTAACTGGCGCTTTAGGGAATCAAGGAAATCAGTAGACTGAGACAAAATATACACAATATAAAAATAAATAGCATTTCCCTTTCCAGTTTTGACCAGGAGAGTTCAAATCCAGCTCTCTGCAGCAGCAAAAGAGGAAAAGAAATGTGCTCCATGGGCTGAGAAAGTGACCAGGGCTTTTCAGGAGCAGCGGGAAAGGCAGCTGAGTGAGGTACCTGAGTCCCAGTTGGGGGAAACAGAGGAGAACCAAGAGAAGAATTCAACTAGTCATTTTTTGGGTGAGATGTTAACTCCCCAAATGATGTTTTTTTCTTCTCACCACATGTTCAATCTGTTGTAGTGTGGAAACTCATGCTGACTCTCTTTTGCAATCTATTCAAGGAGTTCTCTTATCCAGGCAAATGCTGCCATGTGCGGTCCAGAACTTGTCTGTCTCCTCCCAAGAGTTTATCAATAATATATTTTCACAGCTTGATGATAAGAGGTGTCTTAAAGTGGCTCACAGTCTTGTTGATTGGATGATGTGTTTCACAGATACCAAGATCCAACTTTCAAGGTCTTCAGGCAGAGAAACATAAAATCAAGCATGAGCCATCTAAAGGATTATTTTTTCCTTGTACCCTCCTGACAGGCAATTTACATTCTTTTCAATCTTAATTACATTAATACAGTCCTCTCCTCATCAACCCACACCCAAATGACCCAGAAAACAACATTTCAGGAATGATAGAGATTGGCAAAGAACTGTCATTTCAACCTCAAAATCAGCATATTCTTGAAAATTCACAGGTCAGATGTATTATCCAGCTACAGGGCTCATTTGTTTCTTTACTGCTAATCTCATTGTACTTATATAAAATTCAACAGTACAACAAAAACAACTAGAAAAGCAGACATTTCTATTATGTTGGTTTTTGTTGCAAATGTTAGGAGAAAAAGCACTCTGGGACTTCTACATTAGGCTACTTGCTAAATCCAAGTTTTAGGCATTAGTACTACCTAGGTGTTTTGTTTTGTTTTTTGCATATCTACTATGGAATCCTGTAGTTTTCTTCTTAGCACTCCTACACAACAGGGAAGTCAAGAGAAAACAGAGCTTTATTGCTAAATAATTATGTTTGGTTATAGTGTGAAATCAAGTGTTATAGAAAAGAAAAGCACCAAAACAGGCAGGTGTGTTGGATGCAAGGGCTCTTACATATACAGTAATACCTCAGATAACGTTTACCTCGGATAACGCTAAAATCGCATAATGTTAAGTAATCTGGAGAGGAGAATTGTATCGAATAACGTTAAGGTCCTATGGGATGTATCGGATAACAACCACTAAAGCCTGTGCGGTTACAATCTATCTCTATGGAGCTTTAACGTTATCCGATACATCACATAGGGTTTTAACATGCATCAGATAACACTAAAAATCGGATAACACCAAGACTTGTGGAACCAAGTCTTAGCGTTATCCGAGGTATTACTGTAACTTGTATTTGTACACAGTGGAGGAAGAAGCTAGCATCAAAATGTTTTGAAGACCAAGATGTTTTGAGAGTGTTAGAAAGGCAGCGACACCTTGTGGCCAGCTATGAGCAAGGTTAAATTGACAGCCCTGCTCAGATTTATGACAACCATAACAATATGGAGGACAATCTAATCTACAGCAACAATTTTGCAGCCTTTTCTAGTTCCCTAATGAGGATGCAGTATGGGACCACTAATAAACATGAAGTTAATAGTAATAATTACACAGTGTGAAAATACAGAAAATTATTATGGCATCTTGCCTGAAGCGCAAGATACCAAAACACTAGGAACAATGAGGCATATTTATTTTTCTGTTCATGACATCCAACATTGCCATTGTGTTAATAACATCTAATTTGATGCCAAGAAACATTAGTTAGACTAAAACATGCTTCCATGAAACATTTTATCAGGAGGAACCACTTTTGTTGCTCTGTTGCCAGTTCACATTCCAAACATCACTGACTTTCACTATTTTGTTTGCTCTTAGTACTTAGTTAAGAGTCGTGGCTATTTGCCACTGACCACCCTAAAACTTGTTAAGGAACTATACTTTATCTTTTGAAACCAAATATACCTGATCTCATTTGCTTTTGGAAGTTAATCAGGACTTGGCCTAGTTAGTACCTATGTGGGAGGCCACCAGGGAATATCAATGAAGACATCTAAGTAAGGTTGGGAAAGAATCTTGCCTGAAAACCTATAGAGGCATTACTAGTCAGAACTAACAATGCTGAGCTACTATTAATAGTACAACTTGATATAAAGCAACTTCCTATGTTTGTATGACATATTAGACTTGAAAAATGTTACAAACCACCAGAAAATGCTTGAGGTGACTGCAAAAGCAGACTATAAAGAAAGAAGGGATACATGTTTGTACCTCCAGTTCTGAAGAGGCTCAGAAGTGCCTAATTAATAGTGCCTCCAAGAACCCCCAAGACCAGTGAGTGCAGTGACATATTTTAAAACCCTTTTCTACTTTGCACTCAAGTTAAAAAAATAAACACGCCACTGGTCAAGCATATCTGCAGAACCTTGCTCATCACCCAGCCAACAATCAACCTCATCATTCTGCTTCAGATATTTCTTTTATACTCTCACATTTCATAACAAATTTAGTTGATGTATCCCATTTGCTTGTTTGCCTGTATGTCCTTGCTCAGTCTTTAGAATAAAATATTTTGCCATTGAAGTCTCATCTTCAGTTGCTACTTCCTTTATTCAGCTTGGTAAAACTGAAATAACTACAGTAAAACACCGGATAACGATTGGATTGGATAACGCTAAAATCGCATAACGTTAAGTAATCTGGGGAGGAGAATTGGATCGAATAATGTTAAGGTCCTATGGGATGGATTGGATAACAACCGCTAAAGCCTGTGCAGTTACAATGTATCTCTATGGAGCTTTAACGTTATCCGATCCATCCCATAGGATTTTAACATGGATCGGATAACACTAAAAATCGGATAATGCCAAGACTTGTGGAACCAAGTTTTAGCATTATCCGGTGTTTTACTGTATAGAGATACCTAAGGCAGAAATGTAGAAGAAGGTGATACCTTTAAAAAACACTTCTAAGACAGAAACAGTCCTTATTCTCAACACACAAGGCTACCTCCAAAATTAGTTCAACTTAAAGTAGATCCATTTCAAGCAAGAAGATTTTACATTATTTGTGATGAACAAAGATACCATCCATTTCAATCCATCTATTCTAGAGAGGACTAGGCTAACGATGCTAAGCAAAGTCTATTTCTGCTTCAAGAAAGAGGGAAGACATATTATGACCTCCCACAAAACCCCAAAGAATTATGTAGTAGAAGAAATACAATTCTTTAGTTACTTATTGGTATGCTAGCATAGAATGGAAGTACTACATCCATCTGAAAAGGTTACTCAGCTGCCAGTCTTCGAAAACAGACAGGTCTTATTTTTTTTCTCTAAATACTGCTCCAATTTTCCAGTCAGCAGAGAGTACCTTGTCCTTATTCTATTTCAACTAGCCACTTTCAAATCTAGAACTTAGAGATTGATTAGATAGAGACCTGTTTAGCACAAAGATTCCAATATATTGCTATATCACTCATTGTTGGAAAGCACCAAATATTGAGAACATGGTCACAGTAGGAAAAAGAATGGGTTATTTACCTGTAACTGTAGTTCTTTGAGTGGTCATCTATGAATCCACACACATGGATTTTGTGCATGTGCGGAACACTCATTTGGAATCTTCCAGAGATAGGAAAAACTGTTAGGATTAGGACTGATCGCCGTAACATGAATGTCTGTGTACTGAATGGCTTCCTTACTTGATTAATGTCAAGATGTCAAAATTACACAAGCTATGTAACTGAGAGGAGGTAAGATGGGTTGTCTGAAGTCACAGATGACCACTTGGAGGCTGGGGTTTGATGAAACCAAGAGCTGTGAGATTCATGTTTGAAAATAAAGGAGGAAGCCTGGGATTTGGTTCTGTTGGAAGGGTGATGAGTGTAGCTGGAGAAAGGCCTACATTGAGTAGTCTTGGTAAATCTGGGGTAGTAAGAAGGATAAATGCCTAGTCACTTTGCAGTGGCTTTCTTTTTGTTCAGATTGTCCATGACATCATCAGTGTTGTTGTTGAAGAAGCCTTCTCTGTTGAATGGGAGGGCCTCAATCTTAAATGAGCTTTGTCAGTTAAGCCTGCAGATCATAGTTAGGTGTGTCAACATAGGACCCCTTAGATGAAAAGTGGGATTTTGGTTTCAAAACTATCGCCAAAGGTTTGGGTTCAGTTGAGGCATGTGGCCAAGAGAAATCCGTTGGGAGGGCGGGTTCTAACAATGAGAGTGAAGTCTCAACTGACAATTTTTATAAACTTTTTGCAACATGGGCAGTTGTGGACTTGATGCATTTCTCCCAAACAGAAAAGGCACTTCGAGTGTCCATCTGTAAGGCCATACACTTTTAAAACGGGCCCATTAAGGCCATAACCAAAGCTGGGAATGGGTTTTATACAAGGAAATTGGAAATTGGAAGTGATGAAGAAAATGGACAAAACAAGAAAAATAACCGTTTTTATGAAGAAAACTGAATAGGAACAAAAAAATCAAATAAGATAAACTCATGAAGGGTGCTCTCTGGACGGATTACTATTATAACAGCAGTAGGAAGAATACTAAGGAGAGAAGCCATCAGACATGCAGACATGTGCGGTAGGCTGGGCAGGCTTAATCCTAATGACTTTTTTCTAACTCTGGAAGATTTTGAAAGAGTGTTTTGTGCATGGAGAAAACCCATGTGAGTGACTCATAGAGACCATGAAGAAGAAAAAATATTTTTAATCACCACAACTGGAAATTAATACCAGTTGTTTTCAACTCCTACATACATTCCTATATTTCATGAAGAAAAACAACCCACTGAAGCACTTGAAACATGTTTACATGAGTACTATTACCCACTAAATGGCTTCATAGCTAAAGGGGGTGTATTCCTCTCCTTGTCTGCAATAGTGGTAGAGAAGTATGTAGGGATCATGATGTACCCTGGTTTAATTTTTAACCCCAAAGCTTATTTGCATAGAGGATAAGTGTCCTTCAGGACTGGAATGTGCTGCACCCAACTGTATCCAAAGCAGATATAGATGAGTGGAAAAGGGAAGGTTCTCTCTTGAGACAAGTTTATCACAGTAATTCCAAGCTTTGAATACTGTTATCAGATACTATGTAGTGTGTCACGTCCCCTAGCCTTACAAAATGTTATTGTGTGCAAACTCACACCAAACACAATCTAAATGGTGACAGCAACAGTATTGATAGGCAGAATAAAGTAATGTCTAGGAAAAGTGTCTGCATTCCCAAAAGATTTGCATTCTGGCTAGGCTACAAGGACAGAGCTGTTAAACACAAACCAGAGTAGCACATTATTTGATTTTAGGTGACACTGCAAGCCTTGCTTCTCTGACATAATAATTTCTCAACTGTTTTTCTTGCTTCCTAGGCTCCTGCATGCTAAAACTGGGAAATGACAGGTTTTTCAGGATTTCAGCAGAAAATATCTTTATATGGCTCTGTACAGACTGGCAGCACGCTCACTATTCCAAGACCAATATCTCTACATTGCTCTGTCATTGTATCAAAGTCTCATGCAATGTTTGCTGTTCTTGCAGTCTTAGCTATGTTACTATCAGTTTGGACTGCTGGGGCAGATGTGGAGAAAACAGTTCTTTCTCCAATCCTAAATATATTTGCAACATAACAAAAGCTTAAGCTTACATTCCTTAACATATATGGTGTGAATCTTGCATACAGGAACAAAAGTGGTTCCTTTCTTATAAAGCATGTCTGTATCCTATTAAACCAAATATATTTAGAGAGAGGTTTTATCTTTCTACACAATTCTCACAGGATAAGTCAAACTACAGTGAGACTCACTATTAAATATTTAATGAAGAACATTCCATAAGATTTCTTTAAAATACTCTATAAGACCTTCTCCTTCCCTAGTGTCTGCTATCCCAGAATCTTATGGACTAAGGCTTTCTTAATGTTTATATAACCAAAGCAGTTTTGATCAATGTAAGCAATTTACAATTCACAGTCTTATGACTTCCATTCAAAAATTAGTGAGCAAAGGCTTGTTATAACCTACACAGGTTTTTCAGTTTCCAGATATTTTAGTTACTGATTTCCTCACTCCTATGCTGGCAAGATGCAACAGTGCATATAATAAATGGGCAAGAGAGAAACACTGATGTCACCTGAGCAATTTCTGTGAATGTAAATTCGGCAGATCCTCAGCTCCCAACTACTAATAGATGGTGCCAATGGAAACAAAACCATAAACAGTTCCACTATCTCTTGCAGCTACCTTCTCCTAAAGGACATGATTGTAAACAGTTGACAATCACCTAGTGCTTTGCCCTAAATGCTTTGGGCCTACCACCCCATCCTAATGCACAATACATTCACCAACAGAAATATTTTTAAAGGCAACAGGTTAAAAAAATATAAACTGGATTCCATTTGGAACACAAACACATTAATACAAGTACTTTCCACAGTCTCCTGTCTTTCACCCTGAAAACTATACCTGAGTTTTAGCAGGTTATGGAAGTTTAAAGTTTTTGAACATTTCCTTTAAACCTTAAATGAAACCAAGGTGTCTCATCAAAAATAAACCACTGTTTTGAGATACTCCTTCTGTGTTGTTGTGAATGTCATGATGGCTAGTTCATACCCGGAGAAAAACCCACACCACAGTGGTCTTGTGTTCCACCAGATTTTGGAAGCGAAAAGCTGCTGGAAAAAGTGATTGTAGAAATCATATTTCCCTTTACGCATGTTCAGTCACATGTGGCTCTCATCCTTTTCAAAGGCTTCCCTCCTTAGACTAGCTCTAGAAAAGGAGAAACAAAATTGACTGTTACTTGTTTCACACTGGATTGCATACTGTATATTTAAAGGCATTCTGTGCATTTTTTATTTTAAATACCAACAGCAAGGTTGAATGAATGATCAGGAAAAGAATAGTGATGTCTTCTCTGGGGCAAGAATTCTGTTTTTCAGGACTGTGGCATGGAAAAAAAGAAGAATAACCAGGACAGTGGTGTCTGAGGGAACATTTAAAAATGGTTCCCATAGTCGTGGCACAAATCCTCCCCATAAGATGCTATGGTTAATAAAGCAGACAGAACGGTACTGAGGAGAAGCACACCAGCATGTTTGCAGTGGATAAAAGAGGTGGTGTTACCAACAAACACTCTTCTTTGGAGAGGTTCAGAAGAAGCGATTTGAACAGAATAAGACCCTTAAATGTAAATGCACAGAAACCATAAAAAAAGAACTGCTTTATTTTCCAATTTTTTGGAATAGTAGATGTGTTAGTCTGTGGTTCAGGCATATCAGAAAACAAAACAAAATAAAACAATAAAATAAAATAAAAAACACTGTAGCACTTTAAAGACTAACTGCTATATTTTTATTGTTAGCTTTCGTGGATCAAGTCCACATCAGACAAAGAGTGAAACTTACAGGCATGTTCTTTATATACCAAATTCAGGGGCTCAAAGGGAGAAGGGGTGTGCTCAAGCAAGATGACAGACAAGCGAGCACAAGAATGCAGTTTCACACAGCCATTAGCAACAATAGATTATTCAGATAAATCCAATTCACCCATTTATCCATGGTTATTTTTTTTTTAAATCAGACATATTAAATTATTTTTAAATTTTCAATTGCAACCCTATTTTAGAAACTGACTTAGAAATTAAATCAGATGAATTGAACAACCTTCAAATGATTCTGTAACTGCTAAAATATCATGCCTTTCATATTTAGTGATTAAAAATGATGTTTCCATATTTCTCCCCTCCACTGGCACTTACTTGATCTAGAGGTAATGCTGGTGGTTGCTGTGGTGGCAGCTCTTCCCGACCTGATCCTGCTGTAGGAACCTTTGGGAATGGGGCTTGTTGCTGGTGCATGGGGATTCTGGAATTACACACAACAATCACATGTCCTTTCAGATACACACAGTTCACCTGAAGACTCATTTCCCTTTACTAAGAAAACCAGTTGGCAGACAGGGCCAAATTCTACACTTGGTCATTGTTTATGTTATATAAAGAGCTTGGAAGTAATGCATAACAAACAATTTAATTATTTGTATGTAGTTTTTTTAAGACTATAAAGTGTAACCAAGTTATACTTCAAAAGCAATGTGATATATAGAATATTTACCTTGCTGATATTTATTTATTGTTCACATTTAGTACCCCGCCCCAATCGGGTAGGCCCGATATGGGTCTCTCTCCACTAAATGGAAAATTATGGTACTCCTTAGAAGTTGTCTTGATACTTTTTTCTCTTCAATTAATAAAATGACTATCTAGAAAGGGGTCACACAATCAGCTGTGAATATTTCCTAAGAAGGCCGGAAGATTTATTGCGTATTCAACAATTTATGAGCGATTTTCTGAAAAATCGTGACAGGGGACTGGTTTCATAGGCAGGGGACTGTCTTCATGAAATAAAACAATTATTTGAGAGAGACTAAAGACATTATAATGTTTATTCATCATATAATGTTTATTCATCATATAAAAACAACAGAATAATCTGTTCTGTTAACGTTAAGACTATCAAAGCTAAGATAAATGGTTTTAAACTCTCAAAACATCCCTGTACCTACCAGGGGGACTGTTACTTTATGGAGTCCGGACACGTGGTTCACCTATAAACTCAGTTGTGATAATGAACAAAATGGTGATGGCTCGCATTTTCTGGCATCCGCAACAACTTCACACTGGTTCCGTTCCATGTGATGCAAAACAAGTTCATTACCATTGATAGAACAAATTTATTGGGATTTCAAAAATGACCGAGGGGACTGTTTTACAAAGTTAGGACAAAGTTTGAATTATATTTTTGAATATATGAAAATATAAAAAATCACAGGCTTTACTTAAAAAGCCCCCCCGGAACATTGCTGAATTCTCCCTTCCAGTTGGACGGGGAGAATGAGGGGAAGCTGTGTGGATTAGCCAGCCAGGCCATAAAAGACCTTGCTGCTGCCTCCACAACTGCCCCCTGGAACATCGCCAAATTCTCCCAGCCAGTTGGACGGGGAGAATGAAGGGCAGCTGTGTGGATTGGACTGGACTGGCCGGCTGGCCGAAGACTGCTGTCTCTCTTGACTGGACTGTATTTTTCACATTGTATTTTATTGTATTTTTTCTTTTTATGTAACATTTTTATTGATTGCATTAACTGTGCTGCATCTGTTGTTATATTATTATATTATGCTATATTTATATTTGAGATTGTGATACTGTATATGTTGCCTATGTTATGTGAGCTGCTCTGAGTCGCCTTGGTGAGGTAAGTAGAACGGCATATAAGTCTAATTTAATAATAATAATATTAATAATAATAATAATAATATTAATAATAATAATAATAATAATAATAATAATAATAATAATAATAATAATAATAATAATAATAATAATACAGTAATACCTCATATAACATTAGTATCGAATAACACGAAAATCGCATAACATTAAGGAATCTGGGGGGAAGAATTGCATCGGATAACATTAAGATCCTATGGGATGCTTCAGATAACAACCGCTAAAGCCTGTGTGGTTACAATGTATCCCTATGGATCCCATAGGATTTTAACATGCATCAGATAACACTAAAAATTGTATAACACCAAGACTTGTGGAACCAGGTTTTAGTGTTATCTGAGGTTTTACTTGTAATAATAATAATAATAGCTTTACTAGTGATTGTTAAAAAAAACTCACAAATTAAATAGTTTAAGTATATTTGCAGTGACATATTTCATTCTGGTATTGGGACACGACAGGGGACTGTGTTTTAGGGGTATTGAAAGGCTGTAAATTTTACATTATCTGATACGCTATGGCCCACTTAGATTGATTCATGTGCCAATTATTGTTTAAGTTTGTAATGTACAATAAGAGTCATTGTATAGATATTTCCGCGGGACGCTGATTTTCCATTTAGTGGAGAGAGGCCCACATAACAGGTAATATTTTCTAATTTTCCAAAAAGTTTTTCAAAGGGCATTTTAACAGGAACTAAGTTTTTTAAAGTTTTTAAAGTTTTTTAATTCTTTTAAATGGTTTTATAATTTTTGTAAATCGCCCTGGGTTCCTTTTGGGAGGAGGGCAATAAATAAATTTAAATAAATAAATAAATAAACTTTTCAGGTTTTAAGCCATTTTTCTTGTCAATCTCAACTATCTTTAATGGAAAGTAATTTGCAGTGCAACAAATAATATAAATAAGTTAATGGTCCAACAGTGTGGTTTGTAATGTCACCACATTATTGTTCATACAACTTTAACAACCAAAACAAACAAATTGTTTTTTAAATGTAACTCTCCAAGCTCTTTTTTGTTCAAATATAATTAGACCTACATAGTATACCAAATTCACAAGAAATTACTTTTATTTACTAGATACAGTAATACCCCGGATAACGCGAATACCATATAGCGCGAAAACCGCATAACGTTACAAGATTTTCGCCTGCCCCCATGATGTTTGGAAAGGGTATGGGGATCCTTACCCTTTCGAAACTTCAGGCAAGTGGCGTGCGTCAGTGGGGGTTAGGGCAGAATACGGGGGAGACCCCCACCGACGCGCGCGCGCCTGCAAGCCACCCAATGTTCCGAAAGGGTAAGGACCCTTACCCTTTCGGAACATCGGGAGAGAAGAGGCGCCTCTCCGCGGGGTCTCCCCGGCCTTGTAGCGGCTTGCTGCGAGGCCGGGGAGATCCGAGTGAGGAGAGGTGCCTCTCTGCGGGGTCTCCCCGGCTTGGGAAAGAGGCGACTTGGCCGAAATTCCCTCCCCCTGCACGGGGGTGAGGATTTCGACCAAGCCGCCTCTTTCCCGGGCTCATTATAGCAACGAGGATTGCACATCAAGGCGACCCTTGTTTAGGTGCTTTGCGATGGGAGTTTGGGTGCCGGGTTGAACTGGTGGGCGCTTGTTCAACCCGGCACCCAAACTCCCATCGCAAAGCGCCTAAATGGGGATCGCACTTCAAGGCAATGGATCAAAGCGGGGGGAGCCACCCCCCGTTTTGATCCATTGCCTTGACGTGCGATCCTCGTTGCTATAGCGAGCCAGGGAAAGTGGCCAAAAGCGGCAATTTCAGCCAAGCTAAAACTTGAGACTTTCTTACCGCTACCTAGTGATCTTCATAGACAGAGATCCAAACTCAAGCCTTCATATGAGAGCAGGACTTTAATCAATATACTATACCATTCCATGTAAATGGAGGATTGGGAAGTGAAGTTTATCAATAAAAAACAGGTTTTAAATAACCTTCAACTAAGCACAAAACTGTCAGTCAGTCTGAAACATCTTTCTTATCCACTTTAGAAAACACAAAAAGGCCAGTAAATGGGTTCGATGAATGAAAATAAAACCATGAATATACAATAGAGCATAATGACATCCAGACTCTGTACTTGAAAATTATCTTGCAAAGCTCTCTCATAAAGAGTAGTGGTTTGTGTGCATTGTTGCTTGACACTTTTTTAAGGTTGAATTTTAAAACAACCATTTAGCACTTTCCCCTCCCCCACTCCATTTCCTGTCCAAACAGAGACAAGTCTTACCCTGATGTTCTGTACATATCTGGGGATAGTCCCATGTTTCCTCCACGTCCTGTCTGCTCCATCATTAGGGCCTGAAAGTGGCCCACATTCTCTTCTTGACAACGATATAGAGGTCCTTCATGGGCAAGACCATTAGCTTGGCTTGTAATTGGATGATGTGACAAATGAGCATTCACTGGTGACCCATAACGCCTTGGTTGGAAGTGACTGGATGGATGTTGTGATGGATAAGCTGTCCCTCTCTGCAGCATGACACTATGGGGTGGGAAAACAGAGGGCCCAAACCCAAGCTCAGAAGAACTCACAGGTGGTGGTGGAGAGCCATACAAATACTCTCCCACTGCAACTGACCTCTGCCTCTTGGTGGCTGCATTATGGTTGTCCAAATCAAGAAATTCTTTGGGACTCTCAGGCCTCTCTTGGGACTCAACTGATTTCTCTGCTTCTGGTGGAAGCTCTTGCCCACTGCTTGGAACCTCTTTGGTGCTTGACATGTCCATTTGGTTTGGGGAAGCCAAAGCAGCATTAAATACCTCATAGCTCTGGAGGGCACTGCTTATGCCCCCTCTATCTGAGAACGTTGGCCTGGTCAGTGGTGACTGTGCATGTGGATGTCCGGTGGGACTGGTCTGGGGTGGGAAAGGCCTTTGCCAGTCCGAATAACCTTGTGGACAAGTATAATAAGGAGGCTGTTGATAATGATGGTAAGAAGTGGAAGGCTGTGGTTGATAAGTGTATGGGACTCCATGGTGGGGATGGTAGCGAGGGAAAACACCATGGAGATTGTTATTTGGCTGAAAGGCCCGAGCAGAAAAATGCTGAGAGTGGGAAAGAGGAGGGGGCTTCCCTCCCATCACAGAACTGAATGCCTGCAATCCAGGATTGATGTGGTAATGTGTGGCTGAGTTTGGATACTCCAGCTTGGGCATATAAAGTGGGGCAAACTGACCAGAAGGTGCTCCTGCTGGACTATCAATGGCAGCAGGAGCACCAGAACTCTGACCCATGCAAGGCACAGTTGTTTCTATCCTATTTTTCTCTCCAGTGCAATGAGGTTTCTCCATTTTGTTATCAGATGCCGTTTTCCCTCCTGTACCATTGGATGGCCCTTCACTTATAATAGTGTTTTCAGGTACAGGTCCTCTCTCGCTTGCTGATTCTACAATATCCCTCACACACTCCTGAGTTACTGGATTTCTATAGTAATTCTCCGCTGCCCACGTGCTCTTGCTCTGTGTTGTTTTTTGGTCATTTTTAGATCCAGAATCATCTCCCAATCCTTTCTGTGTCAAGTTCTGTCTGGAACAATCCATTTTCAAGGGGGGCTTTGAATGAGGTAGCAACTTTGGATATGTCCCTTCAGAAAGGCCAACAGACTGTGTTTTTTCTTCCACTCTTGGTGGAGGCTCCACTGCATAAAGGGAAGTAAGACAATTCAGACAAATGTCTTTCACTACATGGACTGATAACTCCAGCAACATTAAGATCCAATAAAAAATAATATTAACCAACCTTTACGAGATGGGGGATTAGGAACATCCCATGTCCATTTTAATCAGGGTGCAAAATGGCTAAACAATGCTAAGGTGGGGAGGGATCACTGAAATGTGCATCTGCATGCAACCTCACAGCCCAGTCCTCTCCAACGTAACATATTCATAATGCGTGTCTGGAACTCCATCACAAATTACTACCACATACATTTATAAACACAGCAGAAAGAGAACATGAAATTACAGAAGCAAATTTATCAGATTTGCTGCTGAAGGAAAGCAGTTCCAGATGAATGGCTGCAACATCCTGTACCACTATTCTGCAACTTGGTGACATCCAGATGTTTTGTTCCTCACCTCCTCAGATCCCTGCCAAATAGTCATATTGGCTATGGCTAATAAAAACTGAAGCCTAAAAACATGGATGCCAGCGGATTAGGGAAATTTCTTTTCTGTTCAAAGTTGAAATTATCAAAACTGTGGGATAAGCAGCAATACTCATATGTATTGCCCATTATTTTCATAGAACCTGACATGATATTTTCATGGTACAATGTATTTCAAATCTGTGCATTTCCTAACCAGTTTCTCTTAAGATTGCCTTATAAAAATTGTCTTTTAAGATAGTTATCTAAATTTGTCTTATGTTATGGACCAGATAAGTATAACATTTATATTAAATCAAGAGTTATCTATAACAAAGAACTAAAAACAGGGAAGCCCCCAAAGAATAAAAATTCACAAGTTGAAATAGTTGTCTCTAACTCAGTACATACAGACTTATGAGTAGGAGAGAATAAAACATCACAGAAAATATTTCATCCTGACTAGTTGTTCAACCATCTTTGCCTTAGCAAAGCAATGTACTCACCTTGGTTGTTCTCTGGCTCTATTGTCTGGTTTGTGTCCTGAGAATTCCCATTCCCTAAAACAGGTTTGGGAAGTTGAATATTCATGGTTGCCACACGGGCCAGTTGTGGGAATGGCCCAGGTAAGTGAGGGGGAGGAGGCTGGCGCGGGTGATAAGGCACACCTGGTGGGCATACCCGGGAGGACAGCTGCTGCATGGCAATCATCTCTGGACTATCCATCATGGACTCTCCACCCTGGGCTCCCCTTGGTATTTGAGGAGGAGGACCAAACAAAGAAGCTGGTAGCTGCTGCTGTATTCGCTGACCAGGAGCTTTTCCTGGTTGTCGGATATATCCTGAGGGTGGAGCTCCATGAGGTAAGAAATTGGGCTGTTCAGTCCACTGACTGGGTGGCAAAGGTGGCTTCAGTACATGAGGTTCCATCATGTGGCTTAAACTATGAGGCGGCATAGGAGAGCATGGGCCCGCGGGAGATTTCTTGTCTATTCCTAAGGTCATCTGGTTTGCTATATCATGGCTTCCATTCCACATAGCAGGATGTGCGTGGTTTAGATATTTATATGTCCTATACATATGACCAGGAGGAAGATCTGAGGTTTCTGGTTGCCTCATTGGGGGTCCATTGTGCCTTGGAGAAAGAAATCCTTGCTGAAATTGTGCTGAGGAGTACATAGTGACTCCTGAGGGACTGCCACTCATTTGACCAAGCTGCATGGGCCCAGGCTGCGATCCTACAGTGGAGACACATATCGGTCCTGCACAGACCTGTTTCTGTGGAATAGGAAGCCGATGTCCTCTAGTATCACTCAGTCCAATAGCAGACTGAAAAATGAAACAAAAGGAAATCGGTCACATTCCATTTTTAAAAAGGTTAGAAAAAACAATTCTTTGTGTATACCACAAAGAAAATCTAATATTAGCTAAGTGCTCTTTCAGTTTCTTAGGAGCACTCAATATTGATATCAGTGGTTTAGAATACTGGTTCCCAACCTTGGGTTCTCAAATGTTCTTGAACTAGAAGCCTTCACCATTAGTTGTGCCAGTCAAGATTTCTAGGAGCAGTATTCTAAGAACATATGGGAACCTATTGTTGGGAACCACTGGTTTAAAAGATGATATGCACAAAAATCATTATAACAATAATAATTTTAGAACTGCCAAGTTGGAAGGGACTCTATGGATCACTGAGCCCAGTCTGTTAAGGATGGACAGTGAGAACTGCTCTCTCAAAATCTGGCTCCACAGCCAGATACCCAAACCAGTGGGATATCCAGCAGTTCATGTTTGATGACATGGCACTATCAGACAAAATCGATCTCGGAACAATCAACTTCTCTACAGTAGGTTTCATTATCCTTGCTTTTGGGTTTTGCTTTTTAAGAAAAGTCTTTTGTTTACTAGACTGATTATCTTTAGAGAGTGTGTCTACTGCTTGAAGAGATTTTCCTACAAACATGATGTCAGCTTTAACTGATGGTTTCTTAAAATCACTTTGGAGAAAATTTTGCAAACAGAACAATTTTAACTAATGTCCTCCCCAAAACAATATATGCACTTATTGTTACTGTTCATTTGAGGGGTCATAGAGACATACTCCATGGTGTATCATTAATGCCTCAAATACATTAATCTTTCATTAATGCCTCTGAGGCCATACATAAAATATGGTAGAAACTGTTAAATGTCTATTGATACAATTTAAGGGGTGGGGGGAGAAAGTGAAACTTGGATGAATAATCTGACCAATCCTATTAATAATAATAAAAAAATCATAATAAAAATAATGAAGAAAAAATGACTTTTCCAAATGGGAAGAAGGCACAGCTGAGTTTCCATACTTCTAAGCATTCCAAAAAAATTGCTGTACAACAGTGGATGAAAAAAAGGCTGAGGTGTCCAAGGAGGAATCAGTCTATTGCTCATGTATGATAGGAATAATAGGCTGAAGGCTTTAGCTCTAGAGTGTTCCAAATCACTTCTGCGTGGACACAAAAATCCATTAATGTGACCTAAAGAGGACCATGAAGAAGAACTAAGGTTTCCTTATCCCATACTTGCATATAATCTTTGTACATGCAGGCATAAGATCATTTGAGAATGATTCTTACCTGCATTGGAAACTGCTGCTGCTGACCTGGCTCTCCAGGGTGCAGTTCTGGTACTCGAGGCAATCCATATGGTTTTGATGACTCAGACCCATGTGGAGAACCAAATGTTCCTTGTACTGTTGACCTCTGGACAAGAAAACAAAAGTTACTTGTAAGATTTGCTACAAAGTGATACTTCTGGAATTGCAATCATCAGTTATTTAATGTTGACCAACTAAATTTCAAATAGCAACATGGGACATTAAAAAAGAAAGGAGAACAACTTATTCACTACTTTGCCTGCTTACTGATTTCTTTTTAAGTGAACATGTCCCATTGTTCTTGGCTTCAAAATGTAATATCTGTCTTGCCACTACTCCATACAGGAATCCAAATGGTATTATAGTTAACACCTGGCAAACATAAAACAGAAGTCTTCCTTCAAGTCAGTTTTTAAGAATTAATTAAATAAATAAATAAATTTCAAGTAAGAAATTACTCTGGGTTGAAAGGATTTTTGCTGGATATGATTGGTCCAATTATCAACTATCCGTGAAAAATAATTTGCACCATGATATTTCTTTGCAGCTTAAAAAGTTTAAACTATCCTTATTTTTTACCTATCAGTCTCCTTCCTACAACCATTAATACCAATGTTCTATCAAGTTAAAGTGACATGAAGGAGAAAGGGGGGAAATTAAGGCTAGCTAAAAGGAGAACAAAGTCAGCTGAATGATACTTCTTTCCATTCCTTGGCCATTAATACAAAAGGGTATTTTCTCATCTAACTTGACTGACCCGGTACTCACCAGTTCTCCAGGAGGCGATACATGGCTAAGTATTCCACCATAGTGGTGTGAACGCATGGTGCCTCGACCAATGGAAGAAGTAACTTGTTCCAAGGGCTTAATTGAGTTGTTGCTTGCATCCTCTACAGAGGAGGAGGAGGAGGAATTGGGAACTCGATGTTTTGCCTTATGAGGTGGAAGTTTTCCTCCATTTTGCACATGTGGTTGTCTCTTGCCAAGTCCTTCAGAGTCTCTGGATCGAGTCCAAACATTTCCTGTGCTAGAACGCATAGTCCGACGAATCCTTTTCTCCTGCTTTCCATCTTCTCTGGTCCAGAACTCATCATCTGTGTCCCCATCTTCTCCAGGGAAATGCTTCATCATTGCTCGGTGGAAGCATCTCTCTAAGTTATAAGCCATTTTAGTGTACTCTGTGTTCAAACAAGTAAATTGAAGAAACAATGTTTCACATATATATTTCTCCTTTGCCTAGATCTATCTAGAAATACAATTTCTTTTCTGTGTTTTTTCCAGACCAGCTGTATACATTTAAATGGGTTTTTCTTATTTATGTATACAGTCAAACCTCACTTAATGATCTACTCGCTTAGCGAAAAACTTGCATAACGAGCAGGTTTTTCAAAAAGTGATCCGACTCGCATAACAAAATTTTTTGCTATGCGAGTCGGACTTTCCTAATGAGAAAACTCACATAATGAAAATTTCTATGGGAAAACCTTGCATAATGAAAAAAATTGCTATGCGAGTTTTTCCATAGAAATTTTCATTATGCGAGTTTTCCCATAGGAATTCTCGCTATGTGAAAAAAACCTCACATAGCAAAAAACTCGCATAGCGAGCAGCCTCGCAGAATGAAGTAGAATATCAGAAAGCCCTCATGCATCTAAGTTAAACAGATGGTGTGTATACTGTGAAAAAACCAGCACTATAACTTCACTTGTTCTCAATGCTGCTGGTGTGTCCTGAATTTAAGCACTGTTCTCAACAAAAGGACAGAGCCAGTGTTGTCTATAAAAAACAATACTCTGTCTTGGGGCTTCAGTTAGGTTATTAATAGACTCATAGAATAATGGAGTTAGAAGGGGCCTATGATACAGTACTATCAAATCCAGATCCCTGCTAAATGCAGGAATCCAAATCAAAGCAGATCTGACAGTTGTCCAATTTTCTTTTGAATACCTCCAGCATTGAAATCCTGCTATTCAGTCTATATCTGGCTTCCTGCAATTTTAATCTGTTATTATTTCTCCTGTACTTTGAGCTGATTGAGAACAGATTCTGCCCCTTCTCTTTATGACTATCTTTCAAATACAGTATTTGAAAAGTGCTATCATATACCCCTCAGTCTCCTTTTCTCAAGAGTAAAATGCCCAGTTCTTTCAGCCTTTCCTCATAGGGCTTGGTTTCCAGGTCCACCCCCCACCCTTTACTGCTTTCCTTTGTGATCTTGCTACAGTTTGCTGACAAGCAATAAAAAATAACAGTCTCCAGTAAATAGCAAGCAAATACTCTGACTGGAGACCTCCTGTAAGCAAAGCAGTTATGCCCACACACACAAAAGGAAAAAAAAGAAAGGAAAGGAAAGGAAAAGCAGGGAAATAACTTAAAATACATTCAAATAACATTTCCATGAAGCTTAGAAAATAGCAGGGAAAGATATATTGCTCATTTTGATAGCTTTAAAAAATATTATCGGGTGATTTCTGGGGGGTCTGCAAAAAAAAGCTTGGGAGCTGCATGTTGACTGTGAACCTTATGATCTCCAATTCCGTAGTTCATGAAAGTAAAGTACTATTTATTTATTTATTTAAAGATGGACTTTTCTTCTTTTTCAAATTTCTACTCAACTCAGCTATGAGCAGCCCTTTGATATTTTCCATTTAAGTGTCCTCAACAGACAGAACTCACGTTCAAGCTCTTACCACTGTTTTCACCATTGTATTTAAGGCAGTTCCTAAACATCATCTTCATGTCCCTGACAAATTCCTCCTTTGTATAGTACTGGCCTCCATTTAACTTCTTCTCCATATTAGAGATATCCATGGGAGTCTGAAAAAGTCACAAGCTTAGTTACTAACTTAACAGTTATGCTAATTGTTACACAGGGCCTTTTGTTTCCTCTGATCAATGGCACAAATTACACACCAGTTCTTCATCCTTTTCACAGAATGTGAAAAACAAGATCACAGAATATATCATATTTTACCTTAACAATCTGGTAGTAATTTGGAGCATAAGATTCATCAACTGGCTCCAAGAACGGCCAGGAGTCCTTGTGAGCTTTCATCACATCTAAAACTGTGAACAATAAAGATGGTAGACTGTTATGGAAAAAATTAGGATGTTAATACTTTCAGATCGAACGAATTTGCACAGTTAAGGCTTGGAGTGGGGACTGACCTTTGTAGATGGCAGTGAACTCATCATCCAGTTCAAACCTGCAAAGTGGAAATACAAACAATGAATTCAAAATATCTCAAGCTTTATCAATTTTCCAGAATTCTCAGCACTTAGGCTTCACCTCCAGTAGGAGGACATGATTTTCCAAGTTATGTCCTCCATCTTATTTTCTCAGTTCTTTAAACCAAACCTCTTGACTGTTAAAGCAACACGACAATGGAACCAACTACTTTGGAGGGGGATGAGCACACCAATGCTATTAAAAATGTTTTAGACAATTATCTGTCAGATCGGCATTGATATGGATTCCTGCACTGAGCAGGTGGCTGGCTTCAATGGTCTCATAGGTCCCTTCTGACGGGTTCGATTCCCAAGAGCCGCACAACAGGGGACATGAAAGGAGCCTCATTCAGGTGTCCCCTGCAAAAATCCTTTCAACTCAGAGTAATCGCTGATATGAAAACAAACAAATGAACTTAATTATTTTATAATTCTATTATATCATTCATCCATAGCTTTCCTTCTTGCCTTTTAGCATCAGTGCTGAAAATCAGTGGTTTAATGTGTTCATGAATATTATGCTTCAGTGCAGTATACTTACAGGTCCTTGGTCTTCCTCTCCTCTCTAGCAGGTGAGTTGGGATCCAAATGAGAAAGCTCAGGAGGAAGCTCTTTTCCCTGGGCCAGGAGCCACGCACGTTCTTCTCGGAGCTTCCTTCTTTTGGCTCGTTCTGCAAACCGGGAGAAAGTATTACATTTGTCAGAAATCTCCATGGACAAAAGCCCACAGAGCTGCCCAAATGCAACCGCAGGTGGACATTTCTACTCATAGAAAAGAGGAAGTCCTAACATGAAATGAGTTGACTCAATAAAGGACACCACAGCTGTTAGTTTCCAGAACAAAGTAAAACTTACTGCTGATCCAAAATTTAGTTTCAAAGTTACAGTTTTTGGTTAGGTTTCCTCCATTTTTAGAATTGCCTTGTAGAATGTAGTTTTGCTTTGCGGCACAATAACATAGCTGCACTCCTATGAAGATATAATAACATTGTTTCACGATGGCGATCTACGTGCCTTCCACTGCCTTGACTTTCTCTTCCATTTCCCGTTTCCTCTCTTCTTTCAGCATCTGTTCTTGCTCTTTCTTTTGAACTACCAGGAGGATCTGACGTTCTTCTTCTTCCTCTCGCCGTCTCTGCTTCTCCATTCTGCTAAGCACCACTGGAATTACCTGCAGGATGTCACATGTATTTAGTAGTTTATCGCGTATGCAGTTGTACCTCGCTTAAAGAGCATAAATGCGTTCCACAGGATTGCTCTTTAAGCGAAACACCATTGTAAGTGACCAATTGTGGGGGGGATTGCGAACCCAAATTTATTTGTTAAGCGAGTTTTTGATTGGTTTTATTTGTTAAGCGAAGCGACCATTCAGAGAAAATTCTGCTCTTTAAGCGAGTTATTTTTTAAGCGAAACGCTCTTTATGCGAGGTTTGACTGTATCTCCTACCTTCATTTCCCCCAAAAATTCAAAATGGAACTTTCTGCAGCAAACATTTAACCTAATTAAAACTTTGTTTAGCCAATTATTTACTTTGATTTTTAAAATTCTGTATCTTGTCTCAAATGTTAATGTTCTTATAACATAAATTAGCTCTGTGTGTCTGGTTCCAGTCAAAATTAATGAACTATTTTATAAACACTTATTCTGCCATATCCAAATCTGAATATAGGTGATCATAGTGGTGATCAGCCATGAAGACTATCCTGAGAATATAATGTAGTGGTCTTTCATTTGCAGTCAACTGAAATGACCTAAATATAAAAATAATAAAAAGAAAAGATAATAGCTCAGCAAGATGCCAATTTCCAAATTAAAAGTCTTAGCAAAAATGTAAGTATTTTCACCATTTCCTGAATTATTATAAGGTGCTGCCAGATTACTTGCTCCAAAAGTTCACGATGACAACAGAAATTATACTGGCTGATCCTCTCACCAAATACATTCCTTCTTTAGATAGGTTCATAATATCACCTTTAGGTGATCTGAATGCCCATGACTGCTTCAGAAGTTGAATAGGCAGCTGCTGTGTGTTGCAGAACTGGCTTGTTAAGTCCTAACATTCTGTTTCTTTTCAAAATTCTTTTCAAAATATTATTTCTGAGCAGTTTTTAGATACAGGGGGCATTTGCACTATTTAGTTCTAAAGCAGAGCTTCTCAACCTGCGGCCCACAGCACCATTTCATGTGGACCCCTACCGCCTCCACCACACCAGGAAGTGCCATGTGATGGAGGAAGGGCAAAACAACCATCCAGTCCTTGAAGCTGTCTGACAGAGTGTGACCCAGCCCCCGGCTGGAAAAGGTTGACAACTCCTGTTCTAAAGGCATGGCAGGTAAGTACCAGAAGGCTTCAAACACTCAATAAACTGCAGAATATGTGATAAATGAAACAAAATATGATCCTCATTATACAGAAAAGGCAAAAGCACATTCAACAGGCGTATGTTTTTAAGGGCCCCTATATTAGTAAGAATTATTTATTTTAATAAAATATTTTAAGGGACTAAATGTAATCATTAATTCCAAACTGAATCAGATCAATTGAATCAATGGAACTTATATAAAGTTTCCATACTAAGATCCCATTGATATAACTCAGTGTTTCTGAACATGGGGCCCAGGCCCCACAGGGGGACTTTAATTCACAGAAGCCTAAGTCAGTACATTGGCTGATCCGTGCTTAGGGGAATTGACTTAGGCTTCTGGGAATTGAAGTCCAAAAACAAAATATTGGAGAACACTGATATAACTGGTCTGCTCTAATGGGGCAAAGAAATGAATTGTACTCTCAACAAATAAGAAAATGAAGGAAATGATTTTTATTTATTACATTTTTATACAAAAAATAAAAGGAAAGAAAATTTGAATAGAAAATATATTATAAATGAAACAAAGATGTAAAATGAAAAATATCATTTGCAGTTTCATAAAATCTAGTCATTGAAGCCTAGTCTTGCTAAAGCAGGGTCAGGCTTGTATGACTTTACAGTATGTTCATTCTACAACTACATATGTGGAAGCAGCATTTACTCATGAGAGCCTCCATCAACAGTCCCAAGTGGAAAAGCCTGGATCCATTTAGATCTCAGCAAAAACTGGGCTTTTGCTAAAAGGTAGTATCTGAAAATTAATGATCAGCTTGGGCTTTCTTATTGCCCTTCAAAGTCTTGGCCTATCACTACTCCAGAGAAAAAGCCTACATCTTAGTCATCAATATTTCATTTTTTAAAACTGCCTAGAGATGAGACCTAAGGGAGCACTAATAAGTTGCTAGGAAGGAAGGCCATCTTCCATGACAGATAGCCTAAATGCTTCTTTCATTTGTGTTACAGAAATGCTATTTAGGCTTTTCCTTCAATAATGTTCCCATGGAGAACTGTCCGACATCATCTCCCACTCTGCCATCTATCTCCCACTCTGCCATCTATAACAGCTGTACTTTAAGGAACTTACCCTTGACCCGTGTTAAGTTCTTCCGAAACTGAACAGTAAAGTTGACAAAAGTTAACAAAATATCACAAGCCTTGGGCTGCTTTATGACATGCCACTTCCTCAGACAACAGTGCAAACAGAACACAGAAGTGGATATACACCTACTTCTCATATCAGAATGGAAGGTATCCTTTGAGTATAACTCGACCCAAAACAGTACAGGAGCTACTACAGCTATAGTGCATTAGGAGATTAATTTACAGAGAATTGTAACAAATCAAAGAATGACAAGACCTTATAAGTTAGTTGATCTACCCTTGAGAATCAGGACCAGAATTCTTGCAAATGAGCTTTTTGTTTGCACTGGTATATAAAAAAAATTAGACTGCCAATATATGTGTGTATGAGAGAGATCATGATCAAGTTGAGCACAAAGCAACAATGCAATAATTTATAGCTTCTTATTTTTGCAAGATTTTCTACTTCTTTTGATTTTCACCCACGATTTTGGTCTAGTTTACCTCTGGGATCTCTCGTCATTACAGTATTTTCTTTTTTAAAAATTAATTAAAAAACATTTGACATTAGAAAGAAACATGACCAGAATCCTATTGGTGTCTCCATTCGGTTCGTCTAATTTGATTACGCTAATTGTGGCAGATTCACAAAATGCAAGCGAGTGTCTCAGTTGACAGATAATCTTTCTCACATTGGTTAGGTGAAAGAAACTGAAGAATGAACCCACCAAAAGGTGACTTCATTTTGGCAGTTTCATTTCTGCCCTAGACTCGGAAGAAGTTGCTTGCTTGGTCAAGCAGGTGATTGTACAAGAGAGAGAGAGAGAGAGCATGAACAAGTAAAAATATAGGATAGGCTCTTCGATTCTCAGGAGGTCTTTTACCTCTTGCTGGACTGACTTGAAGTGCTGATAATCAGATGTCCATCTGGGAGAAAACTCCATCCGTTGTAGACGTTTCTCCTAAAACATAGGGAAAGTAGTCAATATTCACCAGCAGAGTGCTAGTTATATAAGGGGTCTTTCAAATACCACATGACCATTTTAGTGGGGGGAGGGGGTTGACCAAAAGTCACAGAAAGTCACAGGGGGGAGAGCGGTTCGGCGTGAAGTCACTTGACTCCAAAATTTTAGCCTCCACAGCCAGGTGGAAATCCAGGGGTGGGGCGGCAGGCATCCTCAGGCTGCAATTTTTTCAATGTGCAACTTGTTTTAAAAAAATGATTTCTCATTTATCATCCATGAAGTTATGATTTCTTTAAAAAAACAATTATATAAAGCACTCCAACAAAGGCTGACTATTTAATTCATGATTTTTTTGGAGCTGACTATCATTGGATAGCTTAGAGGTATTGATATTTAACTACAGAGCCAAAAAGATTGGGAGGTGGGGTTGGATTTACTGATGTGTAGCATCCCTTCTGGCTCTGTTGCTGTTGTTATTGTTGTTGTTGTTGTTACTATTACTACTACTACTACATCATACAAACACAGTGTCATGGGAGACATTTTACTCCTACGTTTCTCAAAGCTTGAGGTTGCAGTTTAAACTAGGCCTCAAAAATCCTTTCTTCTCTCTGTCTCATAAGACTACGTGTCACGAGACAGCTTGTTTCCAGTTCAGCATAACCTTTATCTCCTGTTATGACTATAGGTCTCTACACGTGTGTAAACATGTTCCCATGTTTTGGGAACTTGCTGATTCACCAAAAGCTCTTTCTGATTGGTTGGGGGTATCCCACCTGACTGCAGAATCCCCATCTTGGGGAGAGCAGAGGGAGTTTGCTTTTGGATGTCTATGGGTTAACATCTTTGCCTGGGGGACTATTCATTTTTGTTTTCATCATGGTTACCTAGATTACCTAGGACTATTGCTCTGTTTGCTGGACTGTCTTATGCTACTGACCTATGCTTTATGAACCTGATCAATATACCTGATCAATAAACCTACGTTTGCTGCAACAACATCTCTTCATTGGACTAAAGGGTAAGAGAAGCAATGCATTCACACACAAGCCTCTGAATACACTACCTATTAAACCTCCTTGCAGAAGAGAAGCAGCTTAGCTGCATTGCTGGCCAGCTCGCCCTCTGGGGGCTTTGGTTTAGGAGGTCTAGAGCAGAGGGGGCCGGCTGGCTTCGTGACACACAGTCAAAACAAACTTGATATAAATAATGATTTGTATTATATAAGATATAATTTATAACTTTTTAAAAAAAAACAAGTGCAGCCAAGCAAGTTTTCAGAAATTGAAATATTTTTTGCCATCTTCTAGAATGATGTTTACTTTGAGAACTGCAACAAATGAGGAGGAAAAAAGATACCTTCTGGGTATTTGTAGTAATAGCACTTTTTTGTTGTATTATAATTACAGAAAAAAGTTTGTTTAGTCTCTGTTTAAAAGCTATAATGAAAACAAAACTCACTGCTACAAAGCAATGAAGGAGGAAGAAGAAGGAAATGGAAGAAGAAGGAGAACAACATTATTATTATTTATGGTAGAGTGTGTCTTGTTGCCTACAATGACTCACAATCAGGCCACAGGTGTCTATTAGCTCCATTAACTAGTTTCTAATATTTGTTGTAAAGTCACTTAAACAAGATTCCTAAAACATAGGCTCCAAAACCACAGGCATATGGCTGCTCTCAACACTTAAGATTTCCTCAAAATGACCCAAATATTGTGTCTCACCTTTTGTGCAATCATGTTGCAGATTTCTGGAAGAAAGTCTTCACTTAGGAGCTTGTAGAGTTGTCTCTCTCGTAAGGATGTTCTCTCTCGGAAGCTCTCTGTGATCTGTTTCCATTCCTCTTCAGTCTGACACAACAGCCACCATGTTCCATGACCTGGTTCATGAGAACCTTTGAGAAATAAAAAATTACCACAAAATTTCTGAGGCAGAAAAGGAAAACATGAGATTAATGTAACAAAAATTTCTTTTAAAAATTATATTAATGATATTTTTACTATGTAAGATTAAGAAATTATAGAAACTTATTCTTTACTCATCCTGGAGAAATGGAGATAAAAGTAATGGTTATTTGCATATTTTGTGAAACTGAGCTAAAACTAAACCATCATGGATCTTAATTCTGTATCATATTGAGACTATAACATAGTACAAAATATTAATGAATCTATTAAAACCACACATGGGTAATTTAGAAGACAATGTAGAAATGTCTCATGTCAAGATTATTATTAAATTGCTGAATGCAGATACTGTATATATATCTAAATGCCACCAATCTGGCATTTAAAAGCACCACAGACAGATTGGCATGGTTCTGCTGGATGAGCCTGAGGCTGGAACACATGATAGGTATTAAGTGCTGGATCCCAAACTTTTGAGGAGTTCCTCACTGACTTCCACCAGAGATTTTTTGCTGTAAAGCTTTTTATTACTGGTTGTAAATAACTCATTGATTTCCATGTCCAATCAACTTCGCTCAGTCACTCTAGGCCTCTATACCAGATATGTATAAATGTATATCATGATATCCATTCTCATGTCTGATGAAGTGAACTTGATCCACGAAAGCTAACATTAAAATACAGGAGTTAGTCTTGAAGGTGCCCCAGCTGTTGTTGTTGTTTTGTTTACTTTCTGATATGCTTGCACAGACTAACATGACTACCACTTCAAAAATTTCTGAGAGGAGATATTTTCCAATTTATCTAACAAATTAATAAATACTCAACTAAGGGAATTAGCCAATATAGAGATTAATAATTTAATTTAAAATTAAATATTCAAGCAAACAACTTCCCAACCCTTCCAGACTTAGAACAACTCTTGGTATCTGCTACTACATTGAATGAATTTTTAAAAGCAGGCTTACAACTCCATGAAGCATGAAGTCAAAGTTAAAGCAAGCCAATTTGTACAAGAGAGGCAAGATGTAGCCAGTCTAAAGAAAGATCCAAACTGGAAATTAAAATTAAATCAAATAGCTGGAGTAGAATAGAATAATTGTAACCATAGGAATCAGTATTCTAGCGATCTGAAGTACAAATGAAGCTGCAGATGAAAAAGAACTGAGGGTGAATGGGAGCCCTGGCTATTTGTAATGGGAGGAGGCTGGCTAAGACTTCCAACAAAAACACTTTTGCATAGAGACCATATCATTAAAAATGGATTTCAAAATTAACAAAGTTTAAGCAATTACTAACTCTTACCATGTCTGAGTTGTGACTCATGTGCAAGTCCATTTTCTCCTGCCTTTTCTCTACAAACAAACAAAAAGTTCAAACATAACATAAAGCAAATCTTATTCAAGAAAGCAAATGTATCAATGAAATTTAAGTGTAATTTATTTAAGTATAAGTTAATAATCCTGGATACAATCCATTTTCTTGTAAAGATAATGCTGCTAGACTTGATTGAGATAAACCACTCACTGTAACCATAGAACTACATGGGACAGATGCATAAATCTCATCGATTTAATCCTATTGGGAGTTTATATGTATCAAGTAAATAATATATAGTAAAACTCCTACTTATGAAAAAGTCAGTTCCGTAGGCTTTTGCTTAAATCAGTTTTTTATGTAACTCAAAGCAAACCCATAGGGAAATTTTTTTTTTTTTACTTAACTCGAAGCAAACCCATAGGAAAAATGAAATTTTTATGTACATTGAAGCAAACCCATATGGAAATGAATTTTTACATAACTCGAAGCAAACCTATAGGAAAATGAATCTTTATGTAACTCAAAGCAAACCCATAGGAAATCATGCAAATGGGACATGGTTTTAGTACAAAATCATTATGTAAGTCGAATTTTATGTAACTCGAGGCATATGTAAGTCAGGGTTTTACTGTAATACCATTGGTGCCATTTGAAAATGAAAATACAGCCACAGATAAGAGTTTATTCTCAGTGGTGGAGTAGAAGTGATACTTCTTGGTTACCACTGTATTGGTTGTGAGATAAAACAGTCTTGTTAGTTTATTTCTTGCAGAATCTGGATGTACATTCAAGTATTAAAAACAAGCTGAACACATTTTATTAGTACATCTTTGGGGAAATCATAATCCAAGGTGCAACAAAAGCAGCTGGAATTATATTACTGCTTAGCTGAAATGTTTTAGTTGAAATTCAAGTGACATTTCAACATGCTATACATCCAGGATTTAATCTTTGTGGTCATACTTTACTGTCTTTGCTTTTTATGTTTCACAGCCCCATCTTGTTACCAGTGTCACAATTTACACTGGACAATCCTTTATAACACAATAAATACACAGATAACACTAAATAAATATTTATTTATTAGCTAAACTGTATCAGCTTAATATGACAAGCATGGTTGTTTCTTTACCTCAGGAGATTCTCTTCAAGCACTTTTTTTCGTTTTGGAGGTCGTCCTCGTCTTTTTATTATTTTCCCTGGAACGTTTGGAGTACCTATCTGTGACCCAGGTTCCCTGGAACACATTGAAAAGTTACTGAATAGCTACAGACAATAACAATAGTTGGCAAGAGGAAGAAAATAAGGAGAGACAACTGACAAGAAGTTTTGCAACAGCTGCTACGACCCAAGTTAGGAGGGATTCGTTCCAAGGAGGATAGCAGCAGGAGAAAGGACACAGTCAAGTGGTAGATAAGGAATTCTATAGCAAATGCAACCTTTTGTTATCTGAAAAGCTCTGTTTCCTGAAAAATGGATCAGGTGAACTCTTCTGCCAAAAATGGAAGAATTCTTCAGTACCACAAAAGGCAGCGCTTGAATTTATCTATCTTATACCACCTTGCTGATTAGAGTGAGACTTGTCATTAGGAAAATATCGACTCAGATTCCATCTCTGTCATATAGTCTTGGAATAGTCACTTTCTCAGCTTCAGTATTCAAGTAAAAACATGGGAATAGCAATGGCCTAAATCACAGGACTGTTGGGAAGGCAAAACCACTCACAAATCGTATAAAATAATATAATTATTAGCAGTAAGAATGACTGGGAAATTAATAAGTTTGTCAATCTTACAATATTTCCAAGAACACTGCAACCACAGTTCCGTTTTTAAATGAAACTCACATGCCTACACACTTTCTTCTTCTGACAAAAAGAAGTTTGTACCTTTCTGAACACAGCTCTCCATTTGGTTTTATGGGGTCCTCTTTGTACATTCGAGTACCATAAAAATACCAGTAGAGTGCGCCATTGCTATCCTCTCCCAATGGTTCCACCCGGAGGCTATCTGCATCCAAGCCCTGCATTTGGAAGCACAAACACATACACACAAAACAAACATGAAGATAACAATTAGTCCAAACTGTGGAAAGATCATAATATGACTGAAATTTGCACTTTGTGTCAAACTGGAGTTACTTTCCTTTTCTATGTCAAATTGGAGTCATGTTCTTCTTAGTTTGATACTGTACTTTTTGGGGGATCCTAACAAAGATGGACAAACATTACTAAGGCACTTAATACACAGCATCAGGGAAGCAATGCAGGAGATTTGCAGTGTTCAATCTATACATTTTATTTTTATTGGGTCAGGATTTTTCTTCTGCTTCTTCATATATCAGTAACATTTCTGGGGTACACAGAGAGAGCTTCGTCAAAGATTGTGGCATTTTTTTTGTACCACAATCGGGCGTACCCCAGGCAATGACAACCTTGTTGGCTATTCTTTCTCACACTAGGTCAGTCAAAAGAAACTGCAGAATAAGCTCACCAAAAGGTGGCTTCATTTTGACATTTTCACATCTGGCCTAGACACGGAAAAAGAAGCAACATTTCTTGAACCCACCTTAAACCACTGCTTGCATAATCTGGAACAGTTATAAACATTCAAAAGTTCAGTCTGCCAAAAGAGAGTCAACTGTGCCAATATACATTAAGAAATTAATTATGTTAAAATATATTAATACTGCATATTATGAAACCTATATTAAAACAATTAGTTAAAACCCATTAGAACATACATAAAATAATAATGAAGTCCAGTATGAAATCTAAAGCCTTCACTGCCCAATGAGTTGTTAAAAGTCTATCTTTGTAGTCCTGTGATGGTGAACCTTGGCACTCCAGGTGTTCTTGGATTTCAATTACTAGAAGCCCAAGTCAGCACTCCTGCTGATCAGGGCTTCAGGGAATTGAAGTTCAAGAACAGCTGGAGTGCCAAGATTCGCCATTACTGCTCTAGTCTGTCACTGGAAGGAAAAGAGGGAGAGTCCAACATGGCCTCCTCATGGAAAATATTTGACAACCTAGGAATAGTCACAGAGAAGGCCCTCTCTCGTGTCCTCAATAAATGTTCCTGAAAGGGTGGTAGGATGGAAAGATAGGTCACTTTTAAAGATACTAAGAACCAAGAAGGTTTATCTGGGGAGATGTGGCCCTTCAGACAGCCCAGACCAAAACCATATAGGGTTTTATAGGTTATTCACCAGCATTTTGAATTGGAACCAGAAACTGATCAGCAACCAGTGAAGTTGTGACAATAGAGTTATATGCTCCTTGTAACTGGCCCTGGTCAACAACCTCACTGTAGCCTTTTGAACCAGGTAGTTTTTGAACAGTCGTCAAAAGCAGCCCCATGTATAACATTTTATACTAATCCAAGAGGGGTTAAACTAAAGCAGTGGTGATGAACCTATGGCACATGTGCCACAAGTGGCACTCGGAGCCCTTTCTGTGGGCACCCATGCAGTTGCCCTAGCACAGAGTTTGTTCCACCCTTCTGCCCAGCAGCCCAATGGGAGTGCTCCTTCCCCCCAGCACAGAGTTTGCCCTGCCCCTCTGCCCAGCAGCCCAATGGGAGCATTTCCTCCCTCCCCTGTCCCTGTGTTGGCACTTTGTGATAAATAAGTGGGTTTAGGATTGCAGTTTGGGCACTTGGTTTCTAAAAGCTTTGCCATCACTGATCTAAAGTGCTTGTCCCTATAGCAGCGTATCCCAAATTTACTCTATTCCCAAACTTATTGCCAGCCTTGAGGGAAAGGAGGAGCAGCTGCGCGGAACGGCCGGCCGGCCATAAGAACGCCGCTAATGCCGAACTCTTCCCTCGGCCAGCCCTGGCCTTGAAGGAAAGGAGGAGGAGCTGTGCAGCGCAGCTGGCCAGCCATAAGAACACCTACACCGATACCACCAGACTCTTCCTTCGGCCGGGCCAGGCCTTGAGGGAAAGGAGAAGCAGCTGTGCAGCGCAGCCAGCCGGCCATAAGAACAGACATTGTCACTGTTTGCCGGACTTTTTCCCTCAGCTGTTCAGTCTGGAGGAAAGTAGACAAGTCTAAGTTTTTGCAATGTATCCCCCCCGTCCCATGTATTACTTTGAAGTGTGTATTGTATTTGAAATATGTATTGTTTTGAAATGTGTTTTATATTGTGTTGATGTGATACTTTGTAACTGTAATTTGTAATACTTTATTTCTTTGTCAGCCACCCAGAGTTGCATTGCGAGTGGGGTGGCATACAAGTCGAATAGTAGCAGCAGCAGCAGCAGCAATAGTAATAGTAGTAATAGTAATAAAAATCCTAAAATTTTTACTAAACACTTTGTTTTTTGTAATAGATAGACAGGTTTGGATTTTTTCATTTTTAATAACAAATAACGTTGCTATGAAGCCAGCCTCTACTGATTTGCAAATGGTTGTAAAACAAACTTCTCTTGCAAGCTGATGCATCACATCAAAAAGATGGATGCGAAAAGTTAAGTTGTACTTACCAGTAGTAACTTTTGTTCTTCGAGTATATAGTCTGTGAATTCACTTTTGGGTTCTGAGCCTGCACGGAGCTGTGACCAGAGCTTTCAAGATGACTGGATAAAAGTTTGAATGCAACGTTCACCCACCCTCAATCTGGTGGAGGAGGATATCAACCAGTCATCAATATAAGGAAAGACCCAGATTCCCTTCTGACGAAGAAAAGCCGCCACTGGTGCCATGCATTTCGTGAAGACACGGGGCGCTGTCAACAGGCCAAACGGAAGACATTGGTATTGATAGACTTGATTCCCTGTCTGGAAATGAAGAAATTTCCTGTGTTCCTGGCAGATGTTGACATGAAAGTAAGTGTCTTTCAAGTTGATCACCGTGAACCAGTCCCCTTTGTTGATGAGGGGAAGAACGGTGTGAAGGGAGACCATCTGGAATTTTCTCATGTGGATGTGCTTGTTCAGACGTCACAAGTCAAGGATGGGACGAAGACCTCCATCCTTTTTCTGTATGATGAAGTAACTTGAGTAAAAACCGTCGCTCCATTTCAACATGGGCATGATCTCTATGGCTCCTTTGGAAAGCAGAGTGGAGACCTCCTCCTCCTGTAGATGCGATGGAGGAGAAGTGTGACGTAGTTTGCCTACCCGAGGGACCTGTTCGAACTCGATGGTGTATCCATCAGATAAGATCTTCAAGACCCACCAGTCACTTGTGATGTCAGTTCACATGTTGAGAAAATTCCGGAGGTGGACATACGGGAGCAGAGAATGCAGAGACTAGGTCTGGGGGCAGTCAAACGCGCTGCTTGGTCTTCCTCTCAGAGCGTTTGCCCTGTTACTGGTAGGGCTGATAACGTTGCTGGTTATGTTGGAGATGAGGCCGATAAAAGGTCGACCACTGCAGCTCCTGCTGCTGCTTGGGCGGAGGCTGGTAAGACGGCATCTGGTAACGTGAGGAGAAAGGTTGGGACCTCAGCCTGGAGGTAGGTGGGCCAGAGGTTACCAGTCCGAAAAACGTAGAGGTAGTCTTTGTTTGGCGTAGTTCATTCAGGACTTTGTCCGTGTCCTGAGCAAACAGACCCTCACCATCAAAGGGTAAGTCCTTAATAAGTTTCTTCGTAGGATCCTCCAACTCGGCGGAACAGAGCCAGGCATGCCTACAGAGTAGGATAGAAGTAGACATGTCCTTTATTGAAGAATCGTTTATGTAGTGAGCGGCTCTCATTTGTTGCTCCACCACATAATCCCTTTTGTCGCAGAGGGCGTTGAACTCCATGTGAGGATCCGCCGGAAGCTTCACCACGAAAGCCTTTGCCTTCTCCCAGAGATGGGAGTTGTAAAGACCCATAGTCGTCGAGTAGGTGGCAGCTCAAAGGGACAATGATGCGTTGGCATACATCTTCTGGCCCAGAGCATCCAGCTTCTTATCCTCCAGGGAAGAAGGGAGAAGAAAACCGCTGACAACCGTCTTACTCTGGGAGGCATGGACGGCCATGGAGTTTGGCAGAGGATGGGCCTGAAGGAACTCCACGTCATCACCCAGCACATGATAGAACCCGTCAACCCTCGTCGAAATCGTGTGCAACGAGACAGGCTTCTTCCAAACTGCTCTTGCAGAGCTCAGCAGTGAAGGCAACATGGCGATGTGGACAAGATGGATGGCCTTTGTGTCCAATTTCGGGGTGACCTGATCCTCCATTCGCAATAGAGGATGGTCAGCCTGGAAACTCAACACTGTACCGAGGTGGGTCAGCATGGCCGTGAACGACTTTTTGTTTTCTCCACGAGGCGGATCAGCAGCTCCGATATGGTTATCATATCCACCTCAACCTCCACAGCCTCCTCCTCCTCCAATGAAGAGTCAGACTCATCAGAATATGGTGGAGGGATCCGTGCTTCGACATCAGATCCATGCCAGTCTGGCCTGGGCTGATTGACAGAGCGCACGCTCGACGCCCTAGATGGTGGCGGAGCAACAGCCATGCCCTGGCCAGGGGGCACCGTCTCATCCGACTCTTGTGAGCGTTGGAAGCAGAAGCCTCGGGCAGACATGCCGTGGCAGCTGCCAGTTGGTCTCCAAGAGACCTCACCACAGTCTCCAGTAGTGGCTTGAGAAAGTCCAGCTAGAGTGGCTGTGAAGGAAATGGTACAGTTGAGGCACTAGCAAGTGGTGGCGATCTGGACTGCGAAACGGAGCCCCGAGCCTGTTGAGGAGAGCTCGATGAAGGAGAGAAGTCCACGAGGTGGTGATGGTGGGGGAGATGGCGAATGACGAAATGGACGAGGCGGTGGAAGAGGAGGAGAAGAGCCAGTGGTATGGATCGTCTTGGTCGGGGATCCCGACAAGGAAAACCCTTCAGCCGCAGACTACTCAGTGAACGAAGCAAAATTGCAGAAGCTGGGGAGAACGACCGCGAAGAATGCAGAGAGCGAGAGGGTCAAGGAGTGGCAGGCAAGGAACGATGCCCATCCTTCTTGGACCTTTTCTTCTTCTCCCCAATCTTATCCTTCTTCTTCTTCTTTGACTCCACCATCTTAGAGCTTCCTTCGTCACCAGACACCATTTTGGACGCAGCAGTTTCGGTGGGAAGCTGCTGAACTTGTTGTGCTGAAGAATGAGCCAACGCCATTTCCATGAGATGGGCTTTCAGATGGTTACTCCTGTTCTGCACTGCCAGACGGGTGAACTTCTTACAGTGCATGCAGGTCTGAGCCTGGTGGGCTTTGCCAAGGCACAGCAGACACCTGTTGTGACCATCCAAAGAAGGAACCTTCTTGTTGCAGTTGACACAACGCTTGAAGGCAGCAGAGGCCATCAAAGGAGCACGAAGCAGAAAAAAATTGAGACTAAATGCCCGCGGACGAACAAGTGGTTGGGGTGCCAGCCCTTTCGTGAAAAGGAGCCCACACAGGCAGAAAAAAATTGGAGAAGCGACACCCGCCCCACAAGGGACGAGCGCCTGAAAAATTGGGGTGGCGGTTTCCCCCGTGAAGGGGAAACTACCCTGAGGTAAAAAATTGCCGAAAACTGCTCCCCGGAAGGGGAACAGCCATGGGTGAGGTGATCCTGCCCGGGGCAAGATCAGCAGAAAAAAATTCCTCAAAAAATGGCTTTTTCCGAAGAAAAACCAACAAAAATGGGTAGAGAGCTCTCAACGGTCTCCTGCTGCTACGGCGGAAAGAAGAGACCTGAGGAAAGAGCGTGAAATGGTGCCTAAGGGTTGATGGTACAGTACGGTGGGCAGCTGTTACATTCAAACTTTTATCCAATCAGCTTGAAAGCTCCAGTCATAGCTCAACGCAGGCACAGAACCCAAAAGTGGGGATTCACAGACTATACGAAGGAGAACAAACTTTGTGGCATTACACATTTGCCAATTAGTTTTACCAGGATTTCATATTTTTCTCACAGAACAGTTATTGACCTTCTATGGAACACCAGTGTTCTGTGGAACATATTGTAGTTTGGGAAATGTCAAATCATATCTCCAGGAAACAGTGCACTTATTAGCTGTGTAAATGTGTCCTGGTCAACGCCAACACCTGAATGTGTCCAGGCTCAGGGATAAGTCCAAATTGTGAACCTGAGTTGTCTGGGGAATGAAATTACATCCAGCATTTTTAATCTGCCTATGGAATTCCTGGAGAATTCTGGGGTAGAAGTCCAAAAAACTAAAAGAAAACTTTCCTAGACTGTACTTCGGAGAAAGAAAGGAGTTGTTATGAGTAAATTCTTCCTCCAAATGTTTCTTGCATTCAAGAAAATAATGCCATGTCAGAAACAAGTCTAGACTAGTTTTCTGAATAAAAAGAATTACTCATGATAGAGTATATTACTATAGTTCTAATTTACAATCTTCCAAACGATGGAATGATTCAGCTACTGTAAATCTATAAGCAGACAACAAATTGCAAAGAAGCCATCTACAATCAGCCCCCAAAATGTTAGGACAACATTAAAAAGGAAACTGGACCAAAGACAGCAAAACATTTGTCATAAAATACAACATCTTCTTACACTAATTTTGATAATATTAATATTTTGATCTCAAGAGCAATAACATCTATTACTGTATAGGCCACATTAATATTACCAATAACAGTAAGAAATCTTTAGCCTCTTTTAACTGGCCAAACTTAGCTGTAATTATCATAACTAACAATGATGGTGAGATACTGTATATAAGAACATATACGAATGCATATATCAACATATATGAATACAGTACAGTAATACCTCTGATAACAATTACATCAGATAACGCTAACATCGGATTTAAAAATTACATCAGATAACGATATTGTAGCGTTATCTGACGTAATCGTTCATAGCGGCATGGCTGGGAAGCCAACTGGGGACTCTCCGTTCGGCTTCCCAGCCGCCGCCACCCAACGCAAGGGCTAATCACAGGGGGAGCGCACATTCCCTCAGCAAATCAAGCTTCACTTGTGGGGCAAACATGTGTTCCCTCCACAAGCAAAGTGGTAGTCCCACGCTGGGACCTCCGGCAGTGGTGTCGCGCAGTCTTCAGCCGCCTGGGGCGAAGAACAAACTCGCCGCCGCCCCCCAGCTCGCCGCTGCCGCCGCCCCCTCCCCCCGACCCAGGCAGAAGTCAGCCCCCTGCTGACTAGCGGCGCGCGCGCGATCTCGCGCGCGCCACACATCTCCGTCCGCTCGCACCTCGGCAGATCGCTCGCCCAGCTGGGAGGGCTGCGCAGTGTTTGGGCATTGAGCAGCCGGAGAGGCGAAGAAGGACTGGGCCGGCGGGTCCCGCCTTGGCACCGCGCGTAATGGCCCTGCCTGTGCGCCCTCAAGGGGAAGGCGAAGAGGCGGCTTGCTTTCGGAGGTAAGATGGGGGGGAATCCCCGGGGGATGTTTGCCGCCCCCGGAGAGCCCCCGGGGATTCCCCCCCATCTTACCTCCAAAAGCAAGCCGCCTCTTCGCCTTCCCCTTGAGGGCGCGCAGGCAGGGCCATTACGCGCGGTGCCAAGGCGGGACCCGCCGGCCCAGTCCTTCTTTGCCTCTCCGGCTGCTCAACGCCCAAGCACTGCGCAGCCCTCCCAGGAAGCCCGAGGCGGAGGAGGAGGCGGAGGAGGCCCGGGCCGGGCCGGAGGTTAACGGGAGCCAGAGGAGCCCCACGCCTCCCCAAGGGACGGAGCGCGCCCGGGTGGAGTGGGCGAGGCGGCGGCGGCGGCGGGCCTCCGGGGCGGCCTAGGCGAAGCCCAGAGGGCTAAACCGGGAAGCCCGCTCGGGTCCAAACAGCCGAGGGGAGCCCAGCGCCCCACCAGAGGCTTCGCAGCCTGCCAGCCGCCGTACAGCCGTGGCACCAACAGCCTATGGAGAAGGGTCGCCTTGGCTAGCGGGAGGAGAAGGAGGAGGAGCTGGGAGGAAGGCGCTTGGTCGGCTGCCCACAACGGGGCCCGGGTTGGGAGCGGGAAACCGGCGGGCGGCTGAATCCCTCCGTGGGGAAGGATCACCCCAGGTTGCCCTCAGCCCGCGAGGGCAGCAACCTGCGTGCGCTTCGCCGCTTGCAGGCGAGGAGGAGAAAAAGGGGTTTTTTTTTAGGCGGACAATTCAAAGAGGGGCCCGCCCGCCTGGCTGGCCGTCGGGGGCTCTCCTGGCGGGCGGCCCGCGTGCACGCGCACGCTGCCCACCTCCTCCTGCCCAGCCACCCACCAGGGGCTCCCCGCCACGGCGCCACCCACCCCCGACGAGCGCCCCATCTCACGGCAAGCTGGGTGGGTGGCTGGGCGGGCAGAGGCGAGCAGCCGGGCGGGCGGGCGGGCCCCTCCTTGAATTGTCCGCCTTAAAAAAACCCTTTTTCTCCTCCTCGCCTTCAAGCGGCGAAGCGCACGCGGGGCGCTCGCCAGCAAAAGGGTGGGGAGGGGACATTTTGCCGCCCCCTGAAAGCCGCTGCCCGGGGCATCCGCCCCCCCGCCCCCCACGCTACGCCACTGACCTCCGGTTTGTTTGGGGAGGGATGGTGCTTTTCCTCCCCAATCCAACTGGATCACCCCCTCTTCGGAAAGGGAACAGGGCTTTTTTTTTTACGTTATGCGATCAATGCATCACACAATGTTAAAAATCTGATAATGTTTGTTGTTGTTCAGTCGCAGTCGATTCCAACCCTTTGCGACCCTATGGACCATTGCCCACCAGGCACCTCTATCTTCCACTATCCTCCTCAGCCTGCCCAGCTTTGTGCCCATTGCATCTACAATACCATCTAGCCATCTCATTTTGGGCGCCCCCTTCTTCTTTTGCCCTCCCCACCTTTCCCAGCATCAAGGCTTTCTCAAATTAATCTTCTCTTCTCATTTGATGTCCAAAGTACTTTAGCTTCATCTTTACTATTTGACCTTCTAAGGAGCAGTCATGGTTGATTTCTTCTAGAATCGACCTACAGTAATACCTCAGGTAACGCGAGAACCGTTTAGCGCAAAAACCGCATAACGTGACAAGATTTTCGGAAAAATCTTGTACTGAATAACGCGATTTTAACATTATTTGGAACAAGCGTATGCGTGGGGGGGGGAGTTGGATTGGGTAGAACATCTACCCAATCCAACCCCCCACGCCCGCCCTCACGATGTTTAGAAAGGGTACAGGGATCTTTACCCTTTCGAAACTTCGGGCGAGCGGCGCGGGTTAGCGCAGGATACGGGGGGACCTCCATATCCTGCGCTAACCCCCACTGACGCGTGCGTGACTGCAAGCCACCTAATGTTCCCAAAGGGTAAGGATCTTTACCCTTTTGAAACTTTGGGTGGACGGCGCACGTCGGTGGGGGTTAGCGCAGGATACGGGGGGGGACCTCCGTACTCTGCGCTAACCCCCACCAATGTGTGCGCGCCAGCAAGCCACCCAATGTTCCCAAAGGGTAAGGATCTTTACCCTTTCGAAACTTTGGGTGGGCGGCGCGTCGGTGGGGGTTAGCGCAGGATACGGGGTGTTCCTAAAGGGTAAGGATCTTTATCCTTTTGAAACTTCAGGTGGGTGGCGCACGTCAGTGGGGGTTAGTGCAGGATACGGGGAGACCTCCGTACCCTGCGCTACCCCCCACCAACGCGCGCGCGCGCCTGCAAGCCACCCGATGTTCCCAAAGAATAAGGATCTTTACCCTTTCGGAACATCGGGAGATGAGAGACGCCTCTCCGTGGGGTCTCCCCAGCTTGGGAAAGAGGTGGCTTGGCCGAAATTCCCTCCCCCTGTGCGGGGGTGAGGATTTCGACCAAGCCCGGGAAGGGGGAAATTCAGAAAAGCCGACCCTTGCCCAGGTGCGCAAAACGGGGATCGCACGTTAAGGTAAGGGATCAAAGTGGGGAGTGGCACCCCCCGCTTTGATCCCTTGCCTTGACGTGCGATCCCCATTGCTATACCCGTTTGGTAGAAGAGGCTCCCGCTGGCACGCCTTTTCGCATGCGTGCGAGCGCCTCTTCTCAGGGTTTTTTTTAGCATTGTTCGGACAACGCGAAAAACCGGACAACGTCAGGACTTGTGGAACCATGTCATAACGTTGTCCGGGGTACTAGCGTATTTGTTCTCCTTGCTGTCCAGGGGACTCTCAAAACTCTCCTCCAACACCACATTTTAAAGGCATCTATTCTTCTGCGCTTGGCTTTCCTTATGGTCCAGCTCTCACAACTATACATTACCACTGGGAATACTATTGCTTTGACTATGCAAATTTTTGTTTGCAAGGTGATGTTTCTACTTTTAACTATGTTCCCTAGGTTTCTCCCAATCCAAGGTACTAGTGTATATAAATTCCTGGCTACTATAAAAGTAAAGGAACAGCAACAAATCTCCTAATATCAGACAAGTTGCCCATATCATTCATAGTGAACAACTACCATGTCAAAATTTTATATTTAAAAATATAAAATAAGAAACAATGGAACTAAAAAAATAGAGAAGAGAAAGCTACATAAATATGAGTAAGAGGAATCATTTTTTAAAAGTAAAAGCATTATGTCATCAGAGATGACATATTCCACAGAGCTACTATATGCTTATTAAAACAGAATCAGAGAATGCAAGTAACCTCAGTCAAGGTAATCAGATCACTTTACTGGATAGAGAATTGCATTTACAGTCAAACCTCGCATAAAGAGCGCCTCGCTTAAAGAGTAACTCGCTTAAAGAGCAGAATTTTCTCTAAATGTTCGCTTCGTTTAACAAATAAAACCAGTCAAAAACTCGCTTTACAAATAAATCAGGGTTCACAATCCCCCCCCCCAAAACTGGTCATTTACAATAGTGTTTCACTTAAAGAGCAAACTCGCTTAAAGAGCAATCCTGTGGAACACATTATGCTCTTTAAGCGAGGTACAACTGTATTTTGTTTATCCAATGCAGTAAAACCCTGGGTTATGACAGGGGTCCGTTCCAACAGCCTTCATTGCAAACCAAAAAAAATCATAAACCGAAGCACATTTTCCCATAGAAATGCACTGAAAATTTTAAAAAGGTCCCAGCCGGACCAAAAATAATCCCAATAAATAAATAAATAAATACAAAAACCCACTAAAACACAAAAAAAATGCCAGACATGATCATTCCCCACCCCCACAAAGGGTAAACAGTCCCTACCAGACCAAAAATAAAAATATAAATAATTCCAAAAAATGTTGCTACTCCCTCCCCACCCCCCATCCCCCAAAAAACCCCTAAAACAAAGCTGCCAGACGCAAGTGGGTAATATCCCCAGACTCTCCCACTGCCAGTAGAGGTGGTGGACAGTAAAGAAATAGCAGATACAATGACGGTACCTCTGCAACAGTAAGCGCAGAGCTGCGACTTTTGGTGGAGGGGCAAGCACCATTTTAAACTCTAAAATGACAGGGCTGCCATTTTAGAGTTTTAAATAGCGTGATTTTCGGTTGTAAACAAAAACAAAAAACCCCGTAACGTGGGACATTAATTTAATGAAATTTGCCATCGTAAACTGCAGTAACCCAGGGCAATTGTAGCCCAGGGCTTTACTGTACCTGTCTTCATTCAGCATACCTTGAGCAGATCAAACACATCATCAGCATCAAGACGGTAATCACAAAGGCGGTGAAGTATCTCCACACGAGTACGCAATGGCAATTCCTGGAAAGTAGATTCTCTTAAGGGGTTGGGCTTGCCTTCCTCCAGTTCCCAGCGATAATTAATGATATCTTCAAGATAGCCATGAAATGTCTGTGATCTAAGCAAAAAAAAGTATCCAAAAAGTTACACAAACTGTCACAAATGGCTAAAGCTACCTGATGCAATCTTTTCAGAGATTGGCAATGAACATGAACACTTCATTTAGATAATGAGAGGTGAGAAAGTCAGAGGGTCAGCTAACATGTTTTTCCAAAAAACTGTCTGCAGTCAAACTTACAATTACATGGAGACCTGTAGAAAATGTCAGAACAGGTAGTTTGGATACACTATAAAACGTTAAGAAGTTTTTATTGGCCATGCTGCCTAGGAAAGTTTGGAAGCTGTAGTTCAAAATAAAACTTTTTCAAATTTCACATCAATCATATTGCTTAGGTAAAGCTCACCCTTGTTCGAAAGCCAGTCGTATCCAACTCCAGAGGTTTGTGCTCCTTTCTGTTTACAGCCAAAGAGCCAACATCTGCTGACCTTTCCATAGTCATGTGGCAAGCAGGACTAGAATCTGGAGTGCTATTACCTTCCCACCAAAGCAGTACCTATTTAGCTACTTGTAATTTCATGCTTTTGAACTGCTAGAGCTCACTATGTCATGCAGCACTTTAGTCTCAAACCACTGACTTTCCAGTTTTCAAGTTCAATGTCTTAACTACTATGCCACCACTTAGTGGCTTACTCATATCCAAAAATAATAATAATAATAATTGAAACATTAGTAATAAATTACCAGCCGACCCAGCTGCGCCAGGGTCGGCGTCAGGTGTGGTAGGCCCGGCGTTCGTTTGAGCCACGGTGGAGTGGGTAGCAGCAGAATGGGTGGCTCGGCCACACAGGGGCTGGTGGCAGGGACCCTAGTGTGGTGGAGTTTCTTGCGCTTATGCTGGCTGGAGCCGTGGACCTGGCCACTGGTGTGCTGGGGGGGCAACACTGCCCCCTGGCCAACCTAGACCTTGGACTTTTATAAGTCCGATGATGATGATGATAAATTGGATTTATCATAGTAATAATCTGGCTTTTAAAAAGAACTGAGGGTTTAACAGGTTGTTTAAAGTACTTGTTTTGGAAAATGAAACCTCAATTTTCCACTTAGAAATTACCTCCAACCAGTGATGGGATGTTACAGGTTCTCACCAGTTCACCAGAACTGGTAGTAACTTTCCCCAGTGTCCCAGAGAACCGGTAGCGGCTTTTGGAGGGAACCACCTTGGGGGCTTACCTTTTTGCCGGTTCCCCCACTGTGCATGCATGCCAAGCGCTTGGTGTGCATGTGTACCTACAGCATTTGACGGGCATGTGCGGCCTTCTTGCTGTCTTCCCAAGCGGGGAGAAGGAAGAGAAGCTGCTAGCCTGAAGCTCCTATAGCCTGCTCCCCAGGGTAAGTGACTCACCTTTGGGTGTGTATTTTAATGTGTTTTATGTGTATTTAATTTGTATTTTATGTGTTTTATGTCTATTTAATGTGTATTTAATGTGTTTTTATTTTTAATTTGTATTTTTATGTGTTTTGTAAATTTAATTTGTATTTTATGTGTTTTTATGTCTATTTAATGTGTATTTATTTTAATGTGTATTATATGTGTTTTACCTGTATTTTTATATATTTTTATGTCTATGTAATTTGTATTTTTATGTGTACATGACCAACTTTGGCCCCGCCGACCAGGTCACATGGTCCCACCCATGACATTGGCTCCATCTACAACATTGGCTCCACCCACATTGTTGGCTCCACCCACATTGTTGGCTCCACCCACGGTGTGGTAATAAATTTTTTGACATTCCACCACTGCCTTCAACTAATGGTCAATCTATCATTGACAGAGTTGCTCCACTGTTGCTGATTCACATCTTTCAGGGTACAGGTTCTTCTAGTTATTCCACAGCCTTACAGGCCCTACAAATTCTATTACTCTATAAGTCTATGATTTTATATTAGGCCTTAATTAATAAATATATTATTATCAATATAATAAAATTCTGATGGCATGAGGATCAAAATAACTGAACTGAAAACATTTACAAAATGTACATTTATGAAATGTACAACATGATTCGAATCTGCTACTTCAGTTAAGGAAGTAAGCTTTTTGAGCAGCAATTATTTCATAAGCCATGTAAGGTTGAAAAACATTGGTCCAGTTATTTGATGTGTTTCAAAATATCTTCTATATGCAGGGTTAAATTTAGAGCAATATAGCTCTTGCCAAGTCTAAGGTTTCCCTTTCTGGAATTAGAAGAGATTCAATTTTAGAAGCTAAATGATTTAATTTCATTTGTTCAAACACTTTGTTAAGTGACACAGTAGGGAGACTAGCCTGTAGACCAATAAAGAACAACCAACTCTGCTTTTTAATTGTACTTTTGGACCACACGTCCACCTTCGCATTGCAATAACAGCAAATGTCTGAGATAAGTGTGCTTTCTAAGCGTAAAATCCTAAAATGCATTTTGAGTCCATGTTACTCATTTTGAAAATTTTATGTTTTAAGCTCCCCTAATAAACTATAAATTAATTTATTTATTTGTTCAGATTTATATTGCTGCCCACTTGCCGAGGCGACTCAGGGTAGCTTATAGTCAAAAAGGAATTGGAATACAGAATTAATTTAAATTTTAGGTCTAAATATAATCATCTGCTTCTTTGTACCTGTTGATAAACAGCATGAGGTTCTCAAGTCGCCACCATCAAAAGGGGAGGAAAGTCAAACAGAAATGCTAATGCAGACAATTACTTTTATGATTCTTTCACATCCAAACATACAATGATTTATCGTCACCTAGAACTGCTGACATCAACAATCCAATTAAGAGACTCCAGGTCCGGATTTCCTCAAATTTCCAGTCACTCAATGATTAATGACACACCCTCCTTTCTAAGACCACTGACCAGTTAAGATTGTCATCAGTTAGACAGACTTAATACATTCTAATTAAGATGCCATTCTTTAGCTTCTTAGATCTTGTCATAACTGTAAAGCAGATTTGAAATGCATTACTGAAGGCAACATTTTGTTCAAGTCCTAAGATCACTTTTGGAAATCTATGAAGCTGTAAACTTGTAACTCACTGAAGTATTTATTTCTGTTTAAAAATCTGTCTTTTAAAACTGAATTAATTCATTGAATATAGACCAATTTACACATTCTATAACACCATAATGTTTTTTTTTTCAGAACTCAATGAAACAAAATATTAATTAATTTACAGCATATTAGAACCATCCTTCATGATTAAAATCAAAGGCTATGAAAGGAGCCTCATTTGGGCATCCCATGAGTGGAGTTTCTCCTGCAAAAATCCTTTCAACCAAGAATGTCTGACATGAAATTATTATTATTCCAACAATTTTGGAACACAAAATATCTGGTATTGTCAGAGTTAAAGAAACAAATCCCAATCAGCAACTATGAGAGAGCAGAAATAGTTTTAGTTCAATGGACACAACTTTCTACCCACTTTTGGTTAAAAACTGCAAGGAAAAGTCAGATTTTACAAAAACTGGAGCAAGGTAGATATGGTACACATCAGGAATACTTTCAAGGCTCTTGAGACTAAAATCTATCATTTACAACTCTAGAGCTGCAACTTCCTCCTTACCGCATAAGGAAGCAATAAACTGCTTTAAACCCCTGGTTCTAGAATCATGCCTGATGATACCTTTTTAAAAAAAATCTCAGAAGCTTATAGAGAGTGTTTTATTATTTTTTAGTTCACCTAATATCATCATCCTACGGGTTTTGGAATTTATTTTAGAGCCAATAGTTTAAGAGAAGTTCTATCTAAACAATCATGAAATTATCCAAAAGCTCAACACATTTTGATCACCATAATGCAAAAAACACATAAAGATCTATTCTTCCCTAACAGGTATACATACCATAGCAAGCGTTTTCACCACTGTAGAAAGTGTAAGAGTGCATGCATGTGCATGTTTTTTTAAAGGTTTTTTGGTGTTCCACCAGATGGATGGGGTATGTATGAACAAACAAAAAAATAAGCAAGCAAGTAGACCAATTACAGTGGTACCTCACTTAAAGAGCATAAAAACCTTCCACGGGATTGCTCTTTAAGCGAAACACCATTGTAAATGACAAATTGTGACTTCTGGTGGGGAAGATTGTGAATCCTGATTTAGTTGTTAAGTGAGGCAACCATTCAGAGAAAATTCTGCTCTTTAAGCGAGTTAGTCTCTAAGTGAGGCACTCTTTATGCAAGGTTTTACTGTACTTTGTTCAGTCTTCATTAATAAAATAAAAATAGGGAAAATGGTTATTTCAGAGAATTCTACTGCAAGCTATCCTGTTACAGCAAACTGTGCAGGATGAACATTCCAAGAAAAAGTGCCATCCAGTCTCTCACTATGACGGAGTAGAATAAGAAGTTCCAAAAACCTCAATGTTCTTGTCTTCTATCTCAGGTGGCAAGCTCTCCTGAAATGACACTGGGTAGAAGTCCAATGACCCGCTTCCTAAATAAGAAATCTTTTGTGCAAGTTTGAATTTGCTTATCATTTTCAAAAGACCTGCATAGAGCCAAGTTACATTAGCTTCTGGCGCCAAATTGTCAAATCTTTTTTCTTCCTGGAAGCAATTTAGTTTGCACATTACAATTGTTATAACAGAACTGGCAAAATAGGTTTTTTCAATAACTGTCTCAACATGGGAATCCAAGTTGGTAACCCATAAGTCAAACTACAAAGCTTTCCACTCAAACAGCACCCAAGCCCATCTAGAATCAGCATTTCCCAATACACATCAGAACTAGCATTCAATTTTTCGCCACAGGAAACTGTTGTCTGAACTAGTTTCAGCTGAACTATATTAAATCAGATTATTTCCAAGTCCATGTAAATAAAATCCATCACAGGAAAAAATCCATCTTGTTGAACCAAAAAAAGAAACAGATCTGTATGTCATTAGCATGGTGATAATTCCAAAATTTCAGAAAAGACTGAAACGAATAGGGATTTGGAATATACTGTACAAGAGGCATCTATGGAATGCCATGTGAATTCCCAAAGGAAGATAAGATCAACAACCACTGTGATTGGAAAACTCCCAAAGAAATAAAAGTGGAACATTGCCGCTGATTCTGAAGGATCCAAGACAATTACAGTTATTGTTTATATCACTCCACAATGGTTGTAACACCATATTTTAAACAGAAAATAAGACTGTTCCATACTCTAAAATAAGTTTTGGGGACACAACAGAGAAACAGAAAATAAATAAATATGAGTAGAAAGTAGGGAAGAATCGGTGTTCAGTTCAGACACACACAATTAGGCTTCACTAGAACAATAATAAAGACAAAATTGTTGAAATAGAAGCTTCATAAACCAGGTGGGTTCTAAGGATTAACTTGAAAAGAAAAATGATAAAGCGTGAGGGTTGGGTAGGAGGGGGGAAGAGAGAGTTTAGTCCAAGGGTTCCCAACTTAAGGCCCACAGGCCAGATCTGCCCCTGGTGCCATTTCATATGGCCCCCACCTCCTCAAGGGCATTCATGAAACAAAATGACTGCTCCTTTGAAGCTGTTGGGACAAAATGGCCACCCTATCAGGCAGGGCAAAATGGCTATCCGGCTCTTGAAGGTGCCTGAGAGAGTGTGACCTGGCCCCTGGCTTGAAAAGGTTGGGAATCCCTGGTCTAGTCAATTGAAAGGCTATCATGGTAGAACTTACCATGGGCTCACAAGTTACACCAAAAGTAGTTAAAAGTCCATATGGTAGTTGGGCTTTGTTATATCTCTGTATAGGTCTATAACAGAGAGGGAAGGTCCTGGACTCTTAACACCCTGTTCTGGTCAGAGGATAGTGATGATACAAGGGTGTATCTGATTGGGTTATGTAAATGAGATGATAAGGCAGAAGGGGAATGGTGAGGTATAAAAAGGAAACAGAAAAGTTTTATGAGAACTTTATGGAGATGCTAAAGAACTGGAGAGAAAAGACTTTCTGAAGAGAAGAGAGAGTCTGAGGTAAGCTTTCAGAGAGGCTGAGAAAAACTTTCTGAGACTAATCTGAAGAGATTCTGGGAAACTTTTGGAAGATATTCCGAGGAGAATCTGAAGAGAACAAGCCAGGGAAGAATGAAAGGAAGGAAATCTTGCTCTCTTCTAAACTATCAGAATAAGTTAGTGAGTTAGATTAATTTATGTTCATGGGGTAAACCAAGGTGTTGATTTTCTGGAATCTTTTTGAGTAGTGTTGTATATATTGTACAGTTATCTGTATTGTGTGAACAATGTATCTTTAACATCCCTTATGAGAAATAAACCACAATTCCTTCAGTAACTTGTATGATTATTGAAGGGAGGGGGACAGAGAAAAGTCATTTTAAGCAAGGAGAGGCCGCACTGCTACCATTCTCTCCTTTTGACATTTTCTGGAGATCACTGTTAGAGTGGCTCTTCCAGGTTGCAGCAATTTTTTTGCTGGACCAGCACTCCATGGAAAACGGCTCGGAGTCTCAGTAGTCCCAAAATGGAGCTGCCGATGTGAGGGAGACGAGGAGAAAACTGAGGCGGAGGGAGTTTAGTGCCAGGTAACATTAAAGTAAAACTGGCACATGTCCATGAGTTGCTGACAGAGGCCTTTGAGCAGCTAGAAATTATGAAGGCAGGGTGTGAACTCCATGAACTGGAATACATAAATAATTCCAATATGACAAATTTGAGGCTACATATGATTTTGAAGGTATGCACAACTTTTGAATTCAATCCAGGAATGGATAGATGTGTGCAAAGATTTATGGAAAGGTTCAAATGATAGCTGGCTAGATAGCCTAGTGCAGTGATGGCGAACTTATGGCACGCATGCCAGTGGTAGCACTCAGAGCCCTCTCTGTGGGCATCCATGCAGTCACCCCAGCACAGAGTTCGCCCCACCCCTCTGCCCAGCAGCCCAATGGGAGCGCTTCCTCCCGCCCCTCTGCCCAGCAGCTCAATGGGAGCATTTCCTTCCTTCCCTGTTGTTATGTTGGCACTTTGCGATAAATAAGTGGGTTTTGAGATGCAGTTGGGCACTTGGTCTCTAAAAGGTTCGCCATCGCTGGCCTAATGAGAGGGAGGGAATTTGATCCCCCTTGTAGGACAAGAGCCAGCCTGCATGGTCTTGCACAAGCTACACAGCCTCAAAGTTTCTGGAAGAAGAACTGTGTGCCATAAAGTTAATTCTGACTTCTAGAGACCCTTTTCATGATATTTTAGGTGGAGATTACTCAGGTATTCTCCAGGTTTTTCCATCCTCTCCTTTTGGGGCCATCCAAGGGCTGTGCAGCTTACCCAAAGCCATACAGGCTGGTTCTTTTGGGATACACAAAGAATTAAACTCATAATCTCTGGATCCTTAGTCAGATACTTTACACATAATTATTACCAGAGAAGAAGGAGTGAGGAAATCAGGATGTGACTATGAATTGCAAGAAACACTAAGAATATGTCTGTGCTCAGGACACAAGAGGTAACAGGATGTATATAGTCACTTTGTTCTGGAATCTAGATGAGCACCAGAGGTCCCCAAATGGATAATTGGTACATCTGTAATCCAATTAATTTGGCATTAAGATTTTCAATATTGAGACTGTATACAGTATCATAAAACAAATAAAAACCTTTAAAAATCATTCCTAGGAGAACAGCAGAGACAGTCATCCTCCCCCACACCTTCCTTTTAATTGTTCCCACATTATGAGCAACATAAATAAAAAGACTGACTGCAGGAGGGTGTGAATATACAGAAGATTTCCAAATGAAAGCAAAAACTTACTGACAGTTAGTTCTCATCGATTTTTTTTTACTCTCTGCTAACATACGGATGAATGTTTACAAAAAGTTTTTGTCAATTGAAAGAGATTAATCTTAATCGGAGACAGCATTCAGTTGCAGATTGAAAAATAAACTGCATAATGTAGTATTTTCTTCACAAATACTTGTCTTCCTAAATAAACTTTGTGGAATCTAATGTGTGAATGAATGACTTCATTCAGACTTTGTTAGTAGGAACAGGAAATGCAAAAACTACATCAGAAAAAGAAAAACCTGAACAATAGCTAAAGTTCTGCCCTTACAGCCATTTTTTTGTTTAAAAAATATTTGTTTTTTATTAAACCCAACCTAATCTGGTTTACACTGAGTTACAGACATAATGTAGTTGTTTCCTTATTTTTTGGTACAGAAGGAAAAAATCCAAAAAAGAAGTGTGGTACAATTCTAACAGCTATGAAAAATCTAGTTCCAAGCAAGATATTAGTTTTAGAAGAGAAAAATTGGTGGTGGGGAAGAAAAAGGGCATATAATTTTTCTATTAAAATTTTATAACTGTCCACCCAAAATGTTAATGGATCTTTCTTAATTTTTCTTAGAAAAATGTAATTTTCACATTCAAAAGTGAAAGCTTTATAAATTTAATATTATTTTAATTTTTAATATTTTATGAAGACTGATCTAGAAAGGTGGTGTTAATTGTTGACTAGCGTTTAACATAATGATTCTAAATAGGGGTTTCAAGGTATGCAAGATGTTCAAGGAATAGCTTGCCATTGCCTCTTTGAGAATTTGAACCCAGTTCTCCTGAGCCTTAGCTTAACATTTATCCAATAATCCTTTCTGTTTATAATGGCCTTTGTTGTTGTTCAGTTGCATCGAGTCCAACCCTTTGCGACTCCATGGAGCATTGCATGCCAGGCACCCCTATCCTCCACCATCCTCCTCAACCCTCCCAGTTTTGTGCTCATTGCGTCAATAGTACCATCTAGCCATAAAATGTTAAATTATACCGTGATGCTGAGCATGACAATTGGAAAGGGCCAAAATGGTGAGGCTCTGCACTCACTCACCAATTTCTGTGGGCCAAAACTTCTATGCAGATAAAGGAAAAGTGAAGCTGGGCTTACTAATCTGATTCTTCATGAGCTGGCTCCAACATCAACAGGGCTTCAGGAAAAAGCAATTGAGGAACTTTTAGAGGTCAGGGCTGGTTCTTTTCACTGTCCAGTTGTACCTTTGAGAGTTCAATGTCCAGCTCTTCCCCTCCCCAGTTAACTTCACTGTTGAAGTCTTGACCCCCTTGTTTGTCAATGAGAATGTTCTTGGATCTCCAAGTTGGGGACTGTAACAGGAACGAAAATGTTGTCCAGAATGAAGGCAGTGAGGTCAGAACTCTGTGGATGCTTTCCTAGTGCAGCTTGCCTCTGACTGATTCGAGCTCTGTGTCTCTGCCAGTATCTCTGTTAGGTTGCTGCTAGTTCTGTAGATAAGCTTCACACTCTTTTTGTCTCTGCTCTTTGTGTTCCCACTCACTCCAATAAGATGGTTGAAGAGGTGGGTGAGAGTTAAATTGTCTTTCTGCTTCCTCTCAGGCAATCCAAATTTGGACAATGGCTCCAATTCAGGAGACTTCTTTGTGAATATACTCCCAGTACCCTGGAGGCTTCGGTTCCTCTAGGGCTGCGATGGTGAACCTTGGCACTCCAGGTGTTGTTGGACTTCATTTAGCAGAAGCCCAGGCCAACACTCCTGCTGATCAGGACTTCTGGGAATTGAAGTTCAAGAACACCTAGAGTGCCAAGGTTTGCCATCACTGCTCTAGGGTTTTTAATTCAGCAGGGTAAACCTCAGCAAGTTTGTCAGGGCATCCAGAGAACCCTTGTCCTTCTGTCTGATCATTACATCAGGTTGATCCACATCTTCCCTGTCCTGTGAGTTCTCACCTGCTTCTTCCCCTCCCTCCTGCAATGGTCACAGCCCTCACAATGAAACTGCAAATTTTTGACAAAATGTGATGTTAAAGCAATTTGGTATCTACCTAAACCCCTTCTGCTAGACTGCAACTCTTTAAAATAAACTTGCCAAGCAATGGCAATGCTGGCAAACTAGTCATGAGGTGTTACATGATCTAGTGGCCAATGAACTATTCTATTCTGAAATACAGTATACCAAAGAGTTATTTCTTGTGATCAATCAAAGTACAAAATGCAAGTACTTCATGCCACTTATGTATCTGTAGACTTGTATATGTGACATTTCTCCATTTCCATTCTGACCCAGGCAGGATTCTGATATGTTCACAGACACCGCTGAAAGGTTTCACATACATATGACATGTCACTTTCATAACAAACACAAGAGCACACAAGGTTACTGTTTTGGAAAAAGGTATGAGCTAGCTTAAAAAACAAACTCGGTTTGTAGTTTTTTTAAAAAAAAACTATAGTTAAAATACATCTATCCCTTTCCCCCTCATTTAAATATCTGTAAAAACTCACTGCTAGGCAAGGATGCTACTGATGTAATGGCTACTACAGCATTAACAGAGCCAGAGAACTGGAACAGGAATGGAGTCAAAAAGTATAACTGGAGGATTGGAAATCTTATGGAGGGCAGTCTAATCAAATAATAGATCACCTCATACACACATGATGACCTTGACAGAACCAAATGCACCAACTTAACCTATAGATGAAGGCCAAAACAGGCCAGTTTCACTACAACCTAAGAAGAGGAGAGTTGAAAAGAAGCAAGACCTACAAAGTCACTAATAAAGCACAAAATTAGCAGTCTGACTATATGTCATTGCTTCTTACTCTTCCAGTAGAAGCATCAGACAGAGAACTGTTTTATTCCTTTGTTACACCAATAGTATTAGACCATATTCACCATGTAAAAACTCATTAAAGTTGACAGAATGCCCTGCTACAAATCTTAGATCAATTACATACTCTATGACTGGTTTGCTAAATAGCTAAATATCACTAGGAAGAAAAATGATAATGTGAAAACTCCAGATTCAAAGAACAAAGCATCGTATATGTGATGCTAAACCCCCGTTCTTTAAGTTGAGTTTGCCAGATCAATCAAATTGACGCTTGAACCTCTCCCTTTGCAACACGCCCCTGGCTCCAGTCTTTATGCAGCAATAACCTGGGTTTCCAGACCAGTGATAGGTATGTGTAAAGCAGTACATGGACATGAATAGAGCCAGTATTTCATTAAACACTCCATTCTTATACGTATACTGTACTTATATTTCTAGAAACACACACTTTTCTCTAACTGAACTACAAACAACACACCTTTTTCTTCAACCCACCCTACCATACATATAGCACTGAGCAAAAGTCTTAGGCCACCACCAGCTGGTTTGGGGAAAATTCAATGAGTGATGGGGGTGGATAACTCAGCCCACAAGCCACCTAGACACGCAAAATTTGGAGAGATTCTTCTGCTGACTCACCTCTCAGCCCTCTCCAAGTATGATGAAGTTTGGAGTTAGATGTCCAAGTTATGCCCCCCAAATCACTCATAGAATTATCCCAAACCAGCTGATGGTGGTCTAAGACTTTTGCACAGAACTGTTTATTCACTCATTTCAGAGTAACTAAAAAGCACTGTAGCCAATGCACCAAACAGTTGTTTGGCAGGCTAGCTAGCCCATCACTGTAGATTTGCTATACGGAGAAAACTGTAGAGGAGGGATGTGCCTCACTTCTCAACTAAATCGCACTGTTCCTTAGCCTGCCAAACAAGTTAGAAGCAGACTAATGGTGTAAAGCAGGAGTTCTCAACCTTTTAAATCCGAGGGCTAGGTCACACTTCCTGAGACAGCTTTGGGGGCCGGATGGCCATTTTGCCCTTCCTCTAACACATGGCACTTCCTGGTGTTGTGGTGGTGGGCCACATGAAATGGTGTCATGGGCCACACCAGGCCCACAGTTCACAGGTTAAAAATCTGTGGTGTAAAGGATTCAGAACCCTAGGCATCCTCAGACAGTAATAACTAAGGTCTTCTTTGAGGGAGCTGAAACTGCCCTCTACTGATATTTTACAAATATCTTGAACAAAATTTTGAATCTGCCCTTGAATCAAGTCCAAGAATATTTCTAATCTGGAATTTTTCTAACAGTCTTTTCAGCAGCAGTTACAGTTTGTTTCTATCCTAATCATAGTTCCAAAACATTTTTAAAAATGCAGGTGGATGAGTCAAGAAAGCCAACTGGATAAGATGTTTCATCCTGTTTATTGATTTGCCTTGGTAAAAATAATAATCTCTAATGAGAAGTATCTAACATTTAGTTTAATACTGGTCACCCCTAAAAGAAAGGAAGAAGTGAATCTCTAACCTTCCCTCTCCTGCAACTTCCTAATGCTTTCTCAAGTTGTGGTCAAACAGAGAAGCCAATCAAGTCTTTAAAGTGTACTGAAGCAAAGGCAGCAATAACAAGAGAAACAAGAGAAATCACAGAACCAGCTACTTTAACTACCTTATCCATTTCCTTCTATTGTCCCAAGTATTAACTCAGAAAGTTACTTTTTTGGACTACAACTCCCAGAATTCTCCAAACAGTTCAGAAAAGTAACTTTTCCAACCTTTGTTACAAAGCTTTCTATTTGCATTAAACAGTTCAGGAACAAATTATTTTAAATCTGGCCCACACAATGATTGAGATGCAGATGCCCTGCAGCACACCCATCACAAAGACTTTTTCAATCATGTTCATTTCTCCTCATGTGAATACCGGAACACCTTATAGGCCTCATGAGAAATCTGTACATGAATCAAGAGGCAACAGTTAGGACAGAAAATGGAATGACGGAGTGGTTTGGAATAGGAAAAGGAGTAAGACAAGGATGCATTTTGTCATCCTGCTTATTCAACTTATACACAGAACACATAATGCGCAATGCAGGAATGGAGGAATCACAATTTGGGATCAAAATTGCTGGAAGAAACATCAAAATTTGAGATATGCAGATGATACCACCCTAATGGCAGAAAGTGAGGAGGACCTAAAGAAGCTCCTGATTAGCTTGAAAGAAGAAAGTGAAAAAGCTGGCTTGAGACTCAATATCAAGAAAACAAAGATAATGGCAACAGGCCCTATCAGTCCATGGAAAATAGATGGGGAAGAAGTAGAAGCAGTGACAGATTTTACTTTCTTAGGATCTAAGCTCACTGCAGATGGTGATTGCAGCCATGAAATAAAAAGGCAACTGATTCTTGGGAGGCAAGCGATGAGAAACCTGGGGAACATAGTGAAAAGTAGAGACATCACATTGAAAACAAAAATTCGCATAGTCAAAGCAATGGTATTCCCTGTGGTAATTTATGGTTGCGAGAGTTGGACCATTAGGAAAGCTGACCGCAGAAGAATAGACGCCTTTGAGATGTGATGTTGGAGGAGAGTTTTGAGAGTCCCCTGGACAGCAAGGAGAACAAATAGGTCAATCTTAGAAGAAATCACCCCTGACTGCTCCTTAGAAGGTCAAATAATAAAGATGAAGCTAAAGTACTTTGGACATCAAATGAGAAGAGAGGATTCACTTGAGAAAGCCTTGATGCTTGGAAGGGTCGAGGGCAAAAGAAGAAGGGGACGGCCCAAGATGAGATGGCTAGATGGTGTTGTGGAGGCAACGGGCACAGAGCTGAGCGAGTTGAGGGAGATGGTGGAGGACAGGAGTGCCTGGCGGACAGTGGTCCATGGGGTCGCAGAGGGTCGGAATCGACTGTGCGACTGAACAACAACAACAACAACAACAACAAACATTAACAGAAGCATGGAAATATTTTAACCTAAAACTGAAGACTCCCAGTAATTTGTGGCACAGTCGTGACACATGTTTTTCCTCCAAGACAAATTAACCCAAAGTCCATTTCCAAGATTACCTTTGAGTACATCATAATTAGCAGAAGTACTTTAATCATGTTGCATACATAAAAAAATAGCCAATGCTGTTCCAGCCTAGTCATCAATTTTTGCATGCTGTGCAAGATTTTATAAATAAATAATGAAGCAGCTGTTGTAGATGTAAATCACAATATAAAATATTCTCAGTTAGGCAGACAATATTTATGGTAGAAAAAGTATGCACAGTTAAGTATTTTTCCGACACTGCCATGTTGATGAGAACTTACATGCCATGGATTGAAGCCTAAAGTGCAATCTTCTTGATCGAGTTCTTTTTATTCTCTCTATTTTTGCCAGAAATTGCCATTCAAACTGGAATACCACTTCAAATACTGTATATAGTCCTCATCCCACATATAAAAGAATGACTACCAAAACCTTGCATGGAAATTACTGACAGAACTGAAAAGGTCAAGGCAGCAGCGTAGCATGGGTTTAAGGCACCCGGGGCAGATGCCAAATTCGCCGCCCCCAAAAAGTGCCTTGGGGTGGGCCGGCCCCCTACCCACCTTAGCCACAGCAACTGCCCACCCCGTTCAGCTTCTTCTTGTAGAGGCGACAGCCAGGCTGCCCCAATGTCAAGCCTGGGAGGGGAGGGAAACCAGCACCCGCACTCGCACACCCCCCCAGGAACTTTGTTGGCTTCCCTCCCCCTGCAAAGCCCCAGGGCAAAGCTTGGTGCCAGGGGAGGAGGCAGCGAGCGAGAAACCAGAGAGGCGGCGCTGCTGGTGGTGGTGGTGGTGGTAACCCAAGCCTGCTGCCGGGGATATTCCTTCACCTCCCTGAAAAGGAAAAGGGGGTGGGAGCAGAGGGAGGATGAAGAGAAGGCATTCTAAGTAAGCCTCCTCCTGGGCCACCTTCCAGCTCCACCTTCCCTTCCCCTTCGCTCTCTTTCTCCCTCCTCCTTCTCGCCCTCCCCTCCACCTTTCCTCTTTCCCCTCCTTGTTTTTTTCCTCTCAACCTTTAAAAAAAAGGAGGAAAAAAAGAACCCTCCGCCACAAAGCTTTGACATCTGACAAGCCCTTTTGCCAAAGCACACTTTGCAAAAGTAGGATCGCATGCGGGGGAGCCTCCCTCCTCTTCCTTGTCCATTAAGGATTTTGCTAAGAGACCTTTTGTAAACCTTGGGCAGGCACTTAAGAGTTTGTATTTCCCAAACGTAAACAATGAGGTGGGGGAGGCAGGAAAAGAGGCAAGAGATGTTGCTTGTTCACACTTAGGAGGCCTCTCTTTGAAGTGCAAAGTAGATTAAAACGGGCCCAGACCTCTGAGTGGAAATGCACCTGCTTTGTTTCCTTTGCAAAAAGCCTCATTTGGGAACTTTCTTCTGCCAAAAAAAAAAAAAATCAACCCAGAAAAATTTCTGACAAGAAATGGTTATTTATAGCAGGGAGGGGGGAGATAAAGGACTTGGGGGGAGAACCTCTGCCTGGCAAGTGGGAGGAACCAGTTTTTGCACCTCTCTTTAGCTCAAGTGTCTAAGAAGACGCTGACTGGAAGGCGGGAGGTAAGCAGTTCGATTTCCAAGTACTGTACTGCAGGACGGAATAAGCCCTCGTCTCTGTTGCAGCTCCTGCCAACCTAGCAGTTCGAAAGCAAGAAATTAGAAGGAGATAAATAGGGACCACTTAGGTGGGAAGATAAACAGCGTCCCATGTTCTCCGGTGTCAGGAGGGAGGGATTCCCAAAAGGCTGCACCCACTCCTCTCTCTCTCTCTCTCTCTCTCTCTCTCACACACACACACACACACACACACACTTAAGCGCACCTGTGGCTGCCTCCTCTGCCTTCCCCGGGGATGCAACGGCTTCCCTCCTTCTGGGACATTTTGCCGCCCCCTGGAAAGGGCCGTCTGGGGCAGGTGCCCCCCCTGCCCCCCATTCTACGCCACTGGGCCAAGGCATCTGAAGCAATTAGCTACTCTTTTATATTTTTAATCCTTATGATCACACAAAATATCCATCATTCGTTTTCAATAATCCCATTTGAGTACAAATTCTAGTCAAATTGCATTGCAAGGCATCCTCTGTAATGCAGATTGCCCACTACTTTAAACAAGTGGATTAACAGCAAATGCTGTGACAGGTGCCTTCAAGTTCCAATCCCAACAAGTATTTTGCTAGAACTACTTTTGTGCTCAGCTGTATAATTTCACAATATTTTACAATATTTCAAACATTGTGCCCTGCAGCATCTCTCAGGCCTCACCATTGGCTGCTCTGGCTAGGAATGATGAGAATTACAGTTGAAATTCTGTTCTTTATCTCTATGTGCACAATGGCAATGATATCGGGATCAGTAACAAACTGCTGTTGATTAAAGGTTTCCTTTGGCAATGTTGAGATTCATGTGACTACACCTCATGCACCCCAAAACTGTCTTTAGTCAGCAAATATTTAATCAGTGGCAACTTGCCACTGGTAATGATGTTATCTCCATTAGAGACATAAAGCTGTGCAACAGGTCTAGCAGCAGGACCACCAGTCCCATCCAGAACAATATATGCTTTTGTAGACTGTAGTCAATTTCACCAGGAACATCTGATGAACCAAGCCACAAGAGCACATTCCAAACCAAATGTATTAATTTTTAAGGTGCCAGAAGACTGTTATATTTCGAGTATACACAAGACTTTTATTTTTACATATTCTTCTATTGTATTTCTCATTCACCTTTCCAACTGTCCAAGTATACAACGAAACTAAACAAATAAATGACCACAAAAGACAGCCGAGAGTGAATCCTGTTTTTTTTAACAGTTCTATGTCACTCAATAAAGTCTCGTATTTGTCCATATTCATCTTTGATGGGGTTTACACTGTAGCACTACTTTTAATCCTGGAATAATCTCATGCAGGGTGAAATAGGGCCCCCATATTTACAATCAGAGCCATTGGAGACATACTCGTACTGTTTTTATATTCATGAGTTATGAATCTGAATATAACTAATGGGATATGTATACAATTATAATTCTACAGGGATTCTGGAACAAAAATTAGAATCCACTCCATCCTTAGTTAGCACGTAAATAATCCAATTGTCTTTTTACCCTGATTACATTAAGTTTTTTTTACTAGGAAAAGTAATTGAACTCGGTAATGAAACTACTCACGTAATATCACTGCGCTGGTAACAGCCTTGAAGTAGACATGCAATAAGATCACTGATGAAGTCCACATCATCACTGAAAAGGGCTGCTTCAAGTTCCTAACAAGAGGGGAAACATAGTTACATACATTTCTGCAATAATTCCTTTATGTCAAACTATAACTGCAAGTCTACTTATGGCTTCAATCAACAGCTGAGAAAAAAATGTTATTTACATTATTATTTGCATAGCATTTATAGCTTGCTGACCACTTTACAATCTTGATTCTAGACCAATTATAAGGACTCTCTTTTTTTATTTACAGATAGGAATTGGTAGCATGATTTGCCTAGGTAGCCAGTATGACAATGGTTAGGTTTTTATTCAAACATGATTTCCAAACTTTCTCTGTGAAAACATCTGAATTTAACTCTTTTCCTACAAATATAATTCAGTGAAATGATAATAAAATAATTTGGATTTCTATAGCCATGCTTATAACTACTTCCTCAATCCCAACCTTTCCTTGTTAAAATAAACTGTAAACAATTCAGAGCGGACTGGAGGGACTCCTTAGTTGTGCCATCAGCCAGAGAGGCTCGACTCTCTGGCACTAGAAATAGGGCCTTATCCATGTCCGCTCCGGCTTTGTGGAACCGCCTGCCTTTGGAGTTGCACCTCCAGATGGAGCTGTTGGCTTTTAGGAAAGGTGTGAAAACTTGGCTGGCAGGAATGGTGTGGGGTAGTGACGGCTCATTGACCCCTCCCTGCTGGCTTATTTAACATCTTATACTCACCATCTCTCTCCTTTACTCCTTTACTTAAAGGAACGAGATATTTTAAATTGTTTTTGAATTTTTAGTTTTTAACTGTGTTTTGTATAACTAGCTTATGCAAGTAGGGCGGAATATAAATTTAAATAAATAAATAAATAATAACGCTAAGAGATAGTTATCCGATGCAAATTTTTCCTCAAAAATCTACATCATTATCCGATGCAATCGTTATCCAAGGTATTACTGTATTTACAAGGTATTTCCCAGTCAGATAGTGAAACTCTGGTACACTAGTACATCGGATAACGTTATGACTTGGTTCCACAAGTCATGACGTTATCTGATTTTTATCATTGTCCGATGCATTGATCGAACAACTTTTTTTTAAAAAAGCCCTGTTCCCTTTCCAAAAAGGAAAGTGAACAGGGGGAAGATCAGGTTGCCTTGGGGAGGGAAAGTGCCCTCCTCCCCAAGCAAACCAGGGGTCCAAGTGTGGGACGGCCACTTTGCTTGCAGAGGGAACGCACGCTCCCCCTGCAAGTGAAGTTTGATCACTTGCTGGGCAGGCACTGTTCCCCCCAACACCCCAACAGCCCCAGCGAACAATTGCTGAGGCTGAGGGGCAGGTTTGGGGACAAAACGTGCGGGTGGCGGAAGCCTCCCTGAAGTCTCCCAGAGCCCCAGCAATCGATCATTGGGGATGAGGAAAGCTTCAGGGACAAACTGTGCGGGCGCCCGGATGGTTCCCTGAAGCCCCCCACAGCACCAGTGATCGAATGCTGGGGCTCGGGGGAGCTTCGGAGGACAAACTTATTTATTTATTTATTTATTTATTTATTTATTTATCATCATACTTCTATGTTGCCCTCCTTATGAATGACTCAGGGCGGCTGACAACAAACAAAACATACCAATCATACAATCCCACAATATAAACCCACCCATCACAAAAGATAATAAAAAGTTAAAATTTAAAAACAGTAAAAATTTAAAAGCAAAAATTAAAATACAGCTAAAAACACAGCTAAGAACACAGAGGGGGGTTTAATAGGGAGTCAAATGAGCCCAACAGCCTGAGTGACCGTCTGGCCCAGACCCCATACCTGCCCAGCCAGCCAGGTCTTAACATCTTTCCTAAGGGGCAGCAACTCCATCTGGAGACGCAATTCTGTTGGCAGAAGGTTCCATAGGGCCAGAGCAGACACAGAGAAGGCTCTTCTTCTAGTGCTAGAGAGGTCCACCTCTCTAGCTGATGGCACCACCAAAGAACCTCTCCGGTCCTCTCTGGTGGGACAGACATATACTCTTGGGGTGATGCGGTCTCTTAAGTATCCTGGCCCACTACCATGAAGGGCTTTAAAGGTAATAACCAGCACCTTGAATTGCACTCGGAGGCAAACTGGCAACCAGTGCAACTCTCGGAGCAACGGTGAGGCACTAGCATAACGCCCACAGCCCATCACGATCCGGGAAGCCTCATTCTGGACCAGTTGCAGTCCCTGAATGGTCACCAAGGGCAGCCCCATGTAGAGCGCATTACAATAGTCAAGTCTGGAGGTGATCAAGGCATGTGTCATCATGAGCAAGGCGTCCCGATCTAGGAGCGGGTGTAACTGACGTATCACATGAAGTTGTGCAAAAGCCACAACTGCCACCTGCTCTTTGAGCAGTAGTCACAAGTCCAGGGGGACCCCCAAATTATGCACCGGGTCTGTTTGGGGCAGAACCGCCCCATGAACCAAAGATGGTAGCTCCCAAGATAACACAGGACCCCTGACCCACAACCACTCTGTCTTGTCAGTTGTAGCCCGTTGTCCCCCATCCAGACCCTCACAGCCTCCAGGCACCTGGAAAAGACTTCCACTGCATCACTTGGGTCCCCCCCCCCCGGGCAGAGATATACAACTGGGTATCATCAGCATATTGATGATACCTCACTCAGTAGGAGTGAATTATCTCACCCAGAAGCTTCATGTAGATGTTAAATAGGAGAGGTGAAAGCACAGAGCCCTGAGGCACCCCATATTGAAGTGGCCTAGGACTTGACTTCTCACTCTCCAACCACACCGACTGGGTCCAGCCCTTCAGAAATGAGGAAAACCAGGACCACACAGTGTCCTGGATCCCCAATCCTCAGAGCTTTTCCAGAAGGATACCGTGATCGACAGTATCGAAAGCCGCTGAGAGATCGAGAAGAGCCAGGACAGACAGAAATCCATCATCCCTCTCTCTCCAGAGATCATCCACAAGTGCGACCAATGCAGTTTCTATACCATATCCGGGCCTGAATCCTGACTAGAAAGGGTCCAGATAATCCGTTTCATCCAGGATCTCCTGTAACTGCCTTCCCACTGCCTTCTCCAAAACCTTACCCAAAAAGGGCAGGTTGGAGACAGGCCGGTAATTAGCCATCACCATGGGATTGAGAGATGACTTTTTCTGGAGGGGGCGCACCAATACGTGTTTTAAAGTTGTTGGAAAAAACCCCTCCTGAAGCGAAGAATTAATGATGGCTCCAATCCAGCCGCCTGTCACCACCCTGGCAGATTTTGCTAGTCAGGTGGGGCATGGATCTAAAGCACAGACAGTGGCACGAACAGATCCCAGCAGCCTGTCCACTTCCTCAGGGACAACTGGATCAAACCGATTCCAGATAACATGGCCAGACTGCACCACAGCCAACCACAGCTCTACATTTTCCATGCCTGGCACGAATCTGAGCAATTTTCTCTGCCAGATAACCAGCAAAAGCCTCAGTCGGCCCCTGCCAACCGGGGGCCCGCCCCTCCCCTTCCGAGAAGGAACCTGGTCACCCAGAACAAGGTCGCTGGGCAATTATCAGCAGAGGCAATGAGGGCGGTGAAATATTGACGTTTCACCTCCTCCATCGCCACTAGATATGCTCTAATTGCAGCTCTAGCTAGTGTTCGGTCGGATTCACTCCAGGTCTTCACCAGGAGTGAATCTGACCGAACGTTAGCTAAAGCCGCAATTAGAGCATACCTAGTTATCCGATTCTAGCGTTATCCGATGCAATCATTATCCGAGGTATTACTGTATCTTTCACACCTTTTCAGTATTAGAGTAAGCATGATTTTATAATTGCATGTAGACAGTATCATATGCAATATGTCACTCTTGCAAACAATTTCCTTAATATGCTTTTAGATTTAGAAAACCAATTAAAAAACAATAATAAATTGAAACTCATTAAAGATTATTGTAGCTCATTCAAGTTACATGGTTTACTGTAACATGAATGAGTTACAATAATCTCCAAAGAACTCCAGGCTCACCCACTCCACCTTATTATAATTTTAACTTAGTGAAACAAACCAATCTCAGAGCCCAACATTTGAAGACCACTTGTTTCAAACAAATTACTGTATACTGGAAAATAATCAATGTGTCACGTTCCAATGAAAGGACATCCCTCCTCTTATCACAAGGAGATCTAAGAGGCACTGAAAAAGAAAAGAAACCAATACTTCAATAATTTTCATCCAAACTCAGTTTGGACCAGTCTACACAACCAGTAAATTTTTTGGACACCACTGTGAAAATATAAAATGAATGTCTTAGTACTACACTATATCGCAAACCCACAGACAGATGTACCTACCTGTCTCCAGAACACACAACAAGATCCATTGTCTTCAGCCAAGCCCTCAGGTATAATTGCATCTGCTAAGACCCATATGACAGGGATGCCAAGCTCACGGACTTACAAAATGCATTTATCAAACTAAAGTACCCATCCAATATGGTTAAAGGACAAATCAACTGGGCTAGAGGAATACCCAGGAGTGATCTACTACAAGACAGGCCCAGAAGGGAAAGCAATCACACACCACTGGTTGTCACCTTCAGCCCTCAACTTAAACCCCTCACACACATAATGAGGGATCTCCAAACCATCTTGGACAAGAGTGCTTCACTCTCCAAAGCTCTTGGTGACAGACCCCTACTTGCTTATAGACAACCCTCCTATCTCAAACAACTATTGACACACAACAGACTACACAGTCTGTTTAGTACAGATATATTGTACTAAATTATATCTATTGTATTACTATGCATTTATTGTATTTGGGGTGTTTACCTGTGATCTTTGTATGATGTTATTATGATTGTGTAACTGTATATTTTGCATTCCTGTAAGCTGCCCAGAGTCACTGTATGCGAATGGGGCGGGGTATAAGTCTAAATAATAATACACAGAAGTGGAGCAGATATGGAAACTAGTCCCTGCTGCAAATCCAGATGTCAACTATGCCCCCACATTCGCTCTGGAAACAGTATTACTGGAGCCAACGGCACCACACACAACATTAAAGGCAGTTTTACTTGTGCTTCTGCCAATGTGATTTATGCCATCTCTTGCCAAAAATGTCCGTCTGTGCTTTATGTAGGACAAACGGGACAATATTTACACAAAAGAATTAATGGACACAAAACAGAAATCCGGAATGGCAACACAGAGAAACCTGTCTCAAACCACTTCAATCTAACTGAACACTCTATCTAAGACCTGAAAGTTACAATTCTGGAACAGAGAAATCACAAAACTAGGATTGAAAGGGAGACAGCAGAAATCAAATACAGTGATACCTTGGATAACATTTGCATTGGATAAGGCTAAAATCGGAGAACGTTGGGGAATTTGAGGCAAACATTTGCATCAGATAACGGCATGTTAACATTATCCTATGGAAATATTTGCCTCAAATTCCCTAAGGTGTGGCTGTGATTCACCAGTTTGCCTTGGGAGAAAGGGAGGGGGCTGCCTGCTCTCTTTCTCCCCAGATTGCAAGATCTCAATAACAATCACAGCATCTGATCCTCAGCAGCATACCTCCCTGGGAAACAGCAGGGGCGCCCAAACTTTTCAGGCCACGGGCCAGTCACGTGGTTCATGGATGCCAAAACTACAGCCTGTGTGCCAGATCCAGCCCTGACACCAATTCATCTGGCCCGTTCCACCCTTGTCACTCCCAGAAGCGGAAGCTGGGTGAGTTTTACTTCCGTTTCTGATGTCATTGGCTGGATCCGGCCCATAGGCCATAGTTTGGTCACCCCTGACTAACAGGGATAGAAGCAGGACCCAAAATGAAAGAAGCAGGACCCAAAATGGATGCCAACATTTACCAACATGCAAGGTGGCCGCCTGTAGCCATGTTCACAGGAATCCATCTGGAGCCATGTTCACAGGAATCCATTTTAAATGCTAACAGTGGGAATGCCCAAACATTTCAGGCCATGGGCCAGTCACGTGGTTCATGGGTGCCCAAACTACTCCCTGTGGGCCAAATCCGGCCTCCAATGCCAGTTCATCCAGCCCACACCACACTCGTTGATCCCAGAAGTGGAAGTTGGGTGAGTTTTACTTCCGCTTCTGGGAGCATCAAGGGTGGAGTGGGCTGGATGAATTGGAGTCATGGGCTGGATCTGGACCACGGGCCGTAGTTTAGGCACCCATGAACCACGTGACTGGCCCATGGCCTGAAAAGTTTGGGCACCCATGCTGTTAGCTTTTAAAGTTGATTCCTATGCACATGGCTCCATATGGCCACTCTGCATGATGGTAAATGTTGTCATCCATTTTGGGCCTGCTTCTATCCCTCTTAGCTTTTAAAATGGAGTCAGGACATACTGAAAGAGTCTCCCCCCCCCCTCCATGTCTTGGTGATCTTGGAAGGTCAGTGCACTACAGCACAGTACACAAACTAAAATTTATTTTCTTCTGCTCACCTAGTTTTTCTGGTGTGCCATGGCATTATTGAAAAAAAAACATCTGTCAGCAAAAAGAGGGAGCAGATCTTTTAAAATAGCACTTTATACAGTATTCAAAAGTTTTAAAATGCTGTATAGTTTTCTTCCCCTAATGTCAGGGTGGTTTGTCATGTTTTTGCAATGTAGAGTTGTGTTTTTACCCTTTAAACAGGCACTTTATAAAATTTAAACAAGTTTTAAAATGCTGTATGGTTTTGTTCCCCTAAAGCAGTGATACCCAAACTAAGGCCTGGGGGCTGCCCCCGATGCCAATTCATCCATACAGGCAAGTTTTACTTCCACTTCCAGGAGCAACGAGGGCTTTGCGGGCTGGATGAATTGGCGTGGGGGGATGCACCCAACCCCTGGGCCTTAGTGACTGGCTCCCTAAACCACATGATCAGCCCAAAAAGTTTGGGCACCCCTGCCCTAAAGTCAGGCGCGTTCCAAAGTCAGGCGCGCAATTGCGCGCAAACCCAGGGCTCAGCTTCTCCGAAACCACCACCACCCCGGGGCGGGGGAATTTCGGACAAGCCGAGCCTTGCCTCGGCATGGTTTGTCCCTGACGACAGGGCTTTTTTTTTAAGCGTTGTTCGATGTATGTATCGAACAGCGCTAAAAACCGGATAACGACATGACTTGTGGAACCAAGTCATAACGTTATCCGGGGTATTGCTGTATTATATTTCTATCTGTCCAAAAAATAAATTAACACACATTGGTATTTTTGAAACACAATTGAGTGTACCCTGGTAAAAGCAATCTTCTGCTGTCAGCTAATCTTTCTCACACTAAGTCAGGCAAAAGGAGCTGCAAAATGAACTCACTAAAAGGTGCCTTAATCCAATGCAGTAGTTTCGTAGCAGCAGGGTGGCTGGAAAGCTGAACGGGGTTCTCCGTTCAGCTTCCCAGCCACGCTGCAACAGTGGAGGCAGTGGTGGGTGGCTGGAAAGCTGACAGGGGGCTCCCCCATCGACCTCCCCAGCCACCCCACAGCTGCGAAGGCATGGGCGGGTGTCTAGGGAAGCCGACGGGGAGTCCCCGTCAGCTTCCCCAGCTACCCTGCAGCTGTAGATTGGGTCCTCTGATCTCCCTGGAGCAGGCAGGGGGATCAGAGAGCCTGAAATGGGTAAAAAAAAACCCTGGGTTTTTTTTTACCCATTTCAGGCTCTCTGACCCCCCTGCCTGCTCCAGGGAGCTCAGAGGACCCGATCCAAGCTATTTCTGGGCTTCCCCGACGTCCCCGGCCAGTGGAGCAAGCCAAAACGTCAGGGTTTGAACCCTGACATTTTGGCTTGTTGCAATGGGCGGGGAGGTGGAAAAAGCCCAGAAACAGCTTCTATTGGGTCCTCTGATCTCCCCGGAGCCAGCAGAAAGGTCAGAGAGCCCAAAATGGGTAAAAAAAGGACCCGACCTACAGCTGCAGGGTGGCTGGGGAAGCTGACAGGGACTCACCGTTGGCTTCCCTAGCCACCTGACCATGCCTCCATAGCTGTGGGGTGGCTGGGGAAGCCGATGGGGGAGCCGGCTCCAGGAAGGTCGGAGGACCCGATCCAAGCTGTTTCCAAAGTTCCCCCACCTCCCTGGAGGATACAGCAAGGCAAAACGTCAGGATTCAAATCCCGATGTTCTGGCTTGCTGTAGCCTCCAGGGAAACAGGGCTTTTTTAAATGTTGTGCAATCAATGCATCACACAACGTTAAAAACCGGATAATGACGAGACTTGTGGAAACAAGTCTCATCGTTATCCGAGGTACTAGTGTAGTTAGCTACCTTGATTACATGATTTTAAACATGCACAAAAATGGCGTTGAGTTCCATCTTAACACCAAATTCTATGGTGAATGTTAGATATGATATATGCAATATGCCAATATGGCTATAAACAATTATAATTTGGGAATTTTAAAGAGGACTTCAGATTAAATTCAAAGAGTTAGAACAGACAAATGATGAAAACATATTTACATCTCATTAATGCTGCTAATATTATTTTATTTTATTTAAAAAAAAACAATTATATTCTGTCTTTTCTCCTGGCAATGTACTATTTTTGCCAAATGGTTTTTGTTTTTTGGACAGTATACATCTTATCCTTTTGAAAGAGGCATCAAATGTTTGTTGATCTCATTGTTTTTAACATAGCAATTCTTCAGATCTTTCCGGAGTTAAACATCATGTGGTAAACCTAAACACAGAGGTCCATAATTCTGTGTCCCTTCTACATCAATGTGCATTCTTATACCACATCAACATAATTTCCTTTCAAAATTGCAATCAACACCCATGTGCATAAAACAATCTTAGCACTGTACATGAATAGATATTATTACAGAATAGTTTGGGGTGGTCTACTACACAGCTGGAGTCAAACCTACTGTTCCTGTTGTTCCCAATTTACACACACTTTTCTGAGAATAAGGAACAACAGAACCCATGAACTGGATCAACATTTGTTGATACAGACTTAGGTGCAAGGAGCAAATTTTAGAGACATAACGTTAAAGCATTTGAAATCTAATGTTGAAGGCTAATGGAGAAAAGTGAGAAAGACTTGTAAAAGTTGATAGTAAACAATACAAAGAAACTGTTATTTTAAAAGATTTGCTAAGAAAGAAAGAAAATAAGAATTATTTTCACTACCTTGACTACACACTGCTCTATCTTGAGACAGGGCAATAAGTGACTCTGACTCACTCTCACTCACTCTCACTCACTCACTTACTCACTTACTCACTCTCCCTCCCTTTCTCCCTCAGTCCTTTGTTTTTGCCTTTTCTCCCTGAGCACTGAGCTGTGAGCACAGAGAGCTAAACCTTGCCAAAATGCTTTGGGGACAGAACAGAAAAGAAACAGAAGCAGCAGCAAATCAGCACAATGTGTGTACAGGGCCAGTGGGAGGATGCACAAAATGGAGACATGTAGTTCCTCTTCCTCCCATCTGCACATTCACAGAGCACTGGACAGGAGAGAGAAGCCATGTTCATCTCCCCCCCCCCCTCCAGCTGGCGTCACAGCTCATTAGGAAAAAGCCTGTTTAACATCTCTCCCTCTCTTCCATGACTAAATCCCTTAGACTTTTACAATGGCTGTTGGGAAAACATGTATTGCATACATCAAGGGTACCCACCTCACTAAGGAGAAGCAGGGGCCAGCAGCAGGGCTAGAATGGGCATAGCATGAAGGTAGATTCAGATTTTTAGAAAGCAGGCTTGAAAATAATGCATACTCAATTAAAACTTAAGATTCTAGATATCTCACTAAATCTCCAACTTTACTCCAGAAACTATAGCTGTCCTTGATATTAAGTCATCTATACGTAAATGAAAGCAGTTCATCTGCCAAGTGATTGAGTTCATCTACCATTCTGGATGGTGAACAGAATCGAAAATAAAAATAAACCAGACTGATTCTAAAAGATATTTCTTCCAATTTAAAAATATGTTTTAAAATGTCAGATAAATGGGACAAAAATATCTAAGACATCATTCACTTAAGAGTGGAGACACAGATTATACTTTTTTAAATGAGAGGAGCTGCTCTCTTAATTTTAAAAATGATAAAGAAAAAATAACAAATCTATAATTAAAAATTACAGAAAAATCATGACAAAAGTTACTTGAATGTAAAAGTGTACTGAAATTGAAATTATTTAGCTGTGCTTTAATAATTCACTGCAAAATACACATCCCATAGCTTTACTTGAATCAACATACAGTAATAACACTTCAATATAACATATATCTAACATTTTGCTGCTTCAATGTGCAAAAGAAAGCTAATCTATTCTTTTCTTATCCCACACTGACTAAAAAATTACAAACTGACTAACCTGAAGAATAAATAGCTAATGACTCATTCACATTTTTATGCAATTGGCTTTCCATTCTAGTACCTGTACAGTAGAACCTCATACAATAGCCACCCCGTATAGCAACGAAATCACATAACAATTAGGTTTTGGGGGAAATGGTGTCCCGCATAACAATTTTCCCTATGGAAAAAAAACATACAACCATTTTTCAATGGGAAAAATCACTTAGCGAAAAAAAATCATCATACAATGCATCCCATAGGGAAAATTGCTATATAATGCATGCATCATATAGCAATTGTTTTGTACAACAAGAAGCCCTGTGGAGCCGATTAAAATCATTGTATGAGGTACACGCCGGTTATTCCAGGGATGCCATGGGGCTTTCCTAGCGTGGCAGATTTTGAAAGGGGGAAGGCTCTGAAAATTTTCCCAACATAGTGATCCATGTCCCCAAAGGCTGCTTGGAGCAGCGGGGACAAAGCACCACCATGGCTGACATTGTAAGTGACGTCAGGTGGTGGGGGCAGTCCTAAGAGAGCCCAGGTACTCAGCCTGGGCCATATTAATTATATACATGGGCTTAATTGGGCCCACGGGCCGTAGTTTGGGCACCACTGTCTTAAAGGCTCCTATCCACATTACGAGCTCATCAGAACACCTTCTTAACCAGCTGGTTCCAGAAACAGACAAGAGAAATAGGCACATTACTAGTCATTTGTATTTCTTCAGTAGCCAGCCAGAAGATTCCTCATTCTTAATGATACTAGCAGAGGGACTATTGGGAAAACCTTTACCATGCCGAAATGCTCACGTTTTAAATGCATGGTCCAAATTATAATCCACACTACAATTTTAAAATAAGGAAAGGTAGGAGGGGATCCAGCAACAAGCAAAGCATTGTCAATTCAGAAGAATTATGCATTATGGCCCAATAGCTTGACCCACAATGTTACAAGCAGCCACCTGAGCTCATCACCACCCTCAAGAAAGCAACTCATGTGACCAGTCTTTCCACTTTATATTACTTGACAGATGAGCTGTTAAAACAGAGTCCCAACATGGCTCACTGCCCTTTTTATCAACCTCCCCCACTGACTATGTCATACATTCAGCAGGACTCCACTTATGTATTCTGAGAGGCCAGCCAAGGAACCTGAGAGGCCACTGTTCCTGAGCCCTCAAGACTTCTGTTTTCTGTGTCAGCCCAGCTAAATCCCTAACTATCACTCCCTAGTATAAGTCACAACACATGTGGCAAAATCAAAATCATTACTGAACTGCATCTAGGCTGATGTGATTTCTGAATACTTGTGGATATTTGTGTGAGGTTATAAACTAGCCACCTCAGGAGTACTCAGTTTTGATATTGACTCAACACAGTGGGACAGTAGATACAGCATTCCTCATGGCACCAGCTCCATGACAAGAACACTCTTACCTGTTGTGGATCTGTCAATGTTCATGGAAAGAGACAGCAGTCTCCCTGAAGCAAGTGGGATACAGTATGATTTGTTACCCCATCAGAAAAATAGCAAGAACCATTCAGCTCTGTTGCTGGCCATAGGATGGGGCTTCCTTGTATTTTGCACCAAACAGTTATTCAATCATGCATGTACTTTTAGGCAAATGAGCTGTAGAAAGTAAAAGCAGACACAAGGGGAAACACTGAGTAACAATCAGCAGTTGGATGTACTAAGCCTGGATATAAAGTACACTATATGTTTCTGAGGGTAGGAACAGAGATCAGTAGCATCTGAGAACTTACTCAGTATTGACACCATGCCTTCCCCATCATCAGTTAGAGAGAGTAGTACACTAGTACCCCAAATAACGTTATGACTTGGTTCCACAAGTCCCGTCGTTATCCGGTTTTTAACGTTGTGTGATACATTGAACACACAATGTTAAAAAAAGCCCTGTTTCCCTGGAGGCTTCAGGAAGCGAGAACGTCGGGATTTGAATCCTGACATTTTGGCTTGCTGCTGCCTCCAGGGAGGTGGGGGAACTTTGGAAACAGCTTGGAGCGGGTTTCCCCACCTCCCTGGACCCGGTGGGGGGGTCAGAGACCCCAAAATTGGTAAAAAAAAAGTCCGGTTTTTTTTACCAATTTTGGGGTTTCTGACCCCCCCGCCAGGTCCAGGGAGGTGTGGGGACCCGATCCAAGGTGTTTCTAGGCTTCCCCGACGTCCTGAGCCAGTGCAGCAAGCCAGAATGTCGGGATTCGAACTCTGACATTCTGGCTTGCTACACTGGCTCAGGACGTTGGGGAAGCCCAGAAAAAGCTTGGATTGTGTCTGCCCACCTCCCTGGATCCGGCGGGGGGGGGGGGTCAGAGCCCCCAAAATTGGTAAAAAAAAGTCCGTTTTTTTTACCAATTTTGGGGGCTCTGACCCCCCCCCGCCGGATCCAGGGAAGTGTGGGGACCCGATCCATGCTGTTTCTGGGCTTCCCCGACGTCCTGAGCCAGTGCAGCAAGCCAGAATGTCGGGATTCGAACTCTGACATTCTGGCTTGCTGCACTGGCTCAGGACGTCGGGGAAGCTTCACCGATGTCCTCAACCAGTGCAGCAAGCCAGAATGTCGGGATTCGAACCCTGACATTCTGGCTTGCTGCACTGGCTCAGGACGTTGGGGAAGCCCAGTAACAGCTGTAGATCGGGTCCCCTGCCTGCTCCAGAGAGATCAGAGGACCCGATCTACAGCTGCAGGGTGGCTGGGGAAGCTGACGGGGACTCCCTGTCGGCTTCCCTAGCCACCCGCCCTTGCCTCCGCAGCTGTGGGGTGGCTGGGGAAGCCGACGGGGGAAGCCCCCCGTCAGCTTTCCAGCCTCCCCACCCCTGCCTCCGTAGCTGCAGGGTGGCTGGGAAGCTGAACGGAGAACCCCGTTCAGCTTTCCACCCACCCTGCTGCTAAGAACGACTGTATCGTATAACATTAAAATCGTGTTATTTGAAACAAGATTTTTCCCAAAATATTGTCACGTTATACGGTTTTAGCGCTATATGATACTCACGTTATACGGGGTATTACTGTACGGCAATTTTTATACAATTATAAACAGACATACACTGGTTGCAAACACTTTTGTGTGCATAATGACCTGAACTTCCATTTTGTATATGTAATATACTATACAAAGGACACATGCCTTCAAACATTTTCAGGTTCTTGCATCTGAACTGTAAGAAATTGTACTCAAGTTGACCCATTGTAACAACTCAAATGAGAGTAAGCACTGTTCACTGAGCTATAGGTCACCCTTGCTCGAAAGCCAGTAATATTCCCCTCTGGGTTCAGTGCTCATCTCTGTTTATAGACAAAGAGCCAGCACTATCTGCATCTGCAGATGTTTCCACGGACACATGGTAGGCATGCCTAGACACCAGAGTGCACAGAATGCTGTATACCTTCCCACCCAAGTGGTCCCTATTTATATACTTGCAATTTCTTGCTTTTGAACTGCTACATTGGCTATAAATCTACACAAAATATGAGGAGGCTCAAATATTTTCTCTTGATGAATAGAGAGTTTACTCTGTCTAAATCTGAAAAGTTGCATTTAGTGTGGTTGTACTTTTTTTACATCTAGGTAAGGTAAAGCCTAAACTTCTGTAGTTCTATAGACAAATCTGATACTGAATCAACTTTCTCTTCATGCTGGGACTGAGAGACTGCAGTCCCTTGTACAAACTACATCCAAATGTAGTGTGCTCATTGCTTCTACTTGCATTAATTCCCTTAACAAACAACTTGGCAAAACTACTGGTACTTTCATTTGTACATCATTTCATTGTCACAGCTGCAGTTAGCAGAGTTCTCTGATTTCCCATCATCGTACTGTACTACCTACTTTCAATAAGATGCATAAGTGTTTTATTGCTTCCAGCATTTGTAAGCCTCTCTGCTACTGCCCCCAATTCTGCATTTGAACTGCCTCTACAGAAAAGATAAAAGAAAGTACAGTAATACCTCGGATAATGCTAAGACTTGGTTCCACAAGTCTTGGTGTTATTCAATTTTTAGTGTTATCCGAAGCATGTTAAAATCCTATGGGATGGATCGGATAACGTTAAAGCTCCATAGAGATACATTGTAACTGCACAGACTTTAGCGGTTGTTATCCGATCCATCCCATAGGACCTTAATGTTATTCGATCCAATTCTCCTCCCCAGATTACTTAACGTTATGCGATTTTAGCGTTATCCGAGTTAAACGTTACCCGAGGTATTACTGTACCAGAGTTAGGAATTTAAAAAGTGTTTGTTTATGTGTATGTGTGTGCATGTGCATACGCACATACACAACTCCTTACATCCAATGGAAACTGAGTTGAAGGTCCCCTTCAAGGAAATAGCTTCTTGACACTTATCTGCTGAGAACAATTAGCTCTACAGGAATTGGACATTACTGTATCAAGAATGCTGAAACTTTCTCACAAAAAGGAAATAACTTTTAAAAATACTCAGCGTTGTTCAAACAGCACAAAAAGATTATATCTTAAACCTGCTCTTTTCACTCTTCTTTATACCCCTCATCTCTTCAATCAGGAGTAAGACACAAGTAAAGAGGAATAGCTACGCTTCAATTTGAGTTTCCTTTTAATGACACGGCTATTTCCAGACTTCATAGATTTGGTCCCTCCCCCAACCTTTTTATAACTACACTTGGGAAGTTATTTAGAAGCATTAGAAGTGCATAATGTTACAATGGGGACTTATAGCCCATATATGAGGTGACAGCTTTGTTACAAAAAGAAGGTTATAAACTGAAAGCTATTGCACTATTTCTTTCACAGTGGCAAGACAAACTGAAACAGCTGCAGCAAGTAACTGCATGGTAAAATGGAAAGGTATTGTTAAAAATCGTAAATGTTGTAGTCTGTCATTAGAAACAAGCAGAACAATATGGCTTGACTTACTTTCTTCCAGAACCAAACTTGGCTCAATTTAACTGGATTCAACATTTGAAAATAGATCTTCAGCACTGGAACAGATGAAAAAAGGCAATGCCAATGGAGACCACTGACATTTGAAACAAACTACTCTTTCCTGTGCTACAAGAAATTACATTATTTTAACCACAATAATACAGGCAAGGCATGATGAACTAGAAGTAATACTCTTTATCACTTAGCCCCATAGAAATTAGTTCAATCAAAGGAATACATTATGAGACTCAGACCTGTCTCAGATATCCAGCCTAACTGTAGCTTGTTTATTGCATAGTGTCCTAAAAGTCATTATACATAGGCAAAATTGCAGAAAAACCGATACCATGGAACATGTACCATGAGTAAGGCAGAAGACTTTGTGAGTACAGTAATACCTCAGATAACGTTTACCTCGGATAACGCTAAAATTGCATAACGTTAAGTAATCTGGGGAGGAGTATTGGATCGAATAACGTTAAGGTCCTATGGGATGTATCGGATAACAACCGCTAAAGCCTGTGTGGTTACAATGTATCTCTATGGAGCTTTAACATTATCCGATACATCCCATAGGATTTTAACATGCATCGGATAACACTAAAAATCGGATAACACAAAGACTTGTGGAACCAAGTCTTAGCGTTATCCAAGGTATTACTGTACATAGAAAGAGGTGGCCAATCTGTAGAGAATATTTTGTAAAATTTTGTAATGAAGATTTTGTCAATAAAGTTACATTTAGCTACAATTTCCCATTTTCCCTAGGTATGACAATTTTGGGACACCTTATAATGAAGCTAAGTCTCAGATTCACATCTTCCATCCTATCTATCTTTCCCTTCCCTTCTCCACCCTTGCCTTTCTGATCAGCAGCTCTTATGACCTATTGTGGTATATTCAAATGAGGCATAAAATTAATATAATTCAAAGTTAATCTAAAAAGCAGAATTTAATGCCAGTACAGGAGAAAATGTACATATGTATGTATGTACTGCCCATCTAGCACATCAAAATTACTTAACAGAGTAAAATTGCTTAAAACTAAAAAAAGAGAAAGATAAATTCAATATAAATTCAATACAGCACAATAAAATGAATAAAAACAGGACAAACAGCACTACAGATGGCAACATCAACAATTCCCATCTTGAGGCTATTGATATTACTAACTATGCCTGAGGAGGATTAAAGTTTATTTAAGAACTTGGTTTTCAACAACTTCTTGCAGGCCCAAAGGCAGGTGGCCTGAAGGATTTCTAGCAGAAAGGCATTCCATACAGAAGTAGCCACTGCAAGGAAGCCCCAGTACTTAGTTAATGTCTTACAGGCATCTGACGGAGTCAATACCTGCAAACGTGAGGATCGAGTAGGAAAGATATTACACCTTAGAAAGAGACACTCTGACAGGTTGTGAGGTCCCAATCTATTTAGGGCTTTATAAATTAATACCAAAACCTTGAATCTAGAATGGAAGTAGGCAGGCAACCAATGAAGACAAGACCAGAATCGAGGAAATGTGGTCAAATTAATTCTTACTGGAGATCAATCTGTGGTGCCCAGACTGATCACCAGTATGACTAAATTTAAACATGTCTCCTCGATTCTGGTCTGTCTGCACTGGTTGCCTGCCTGTTTCTGTTCTAGGTTCATGGCAGCCCCATATGGAAAGCATTACAGTAGGTCCCACGGGTCAATGGTTTGTTTGGGAAGTGGCTCTGTATCACATTTGACAGCAAGTTCCTTTTAAAAATAATTAGCAAACAGAAAGGCTGCAAGAGCCTGATGATGCAAATAACTCACTCAGACGCCCTCCTTCGTGGGATGGGGTGATCATGAAAAAAGCTATATGCTGATTTAGTTTCTAGGTTGCAATTTCTAGAATTCTTTGATAATTCTGAAGTTAAACAATCTAAAAGAACACACCCTTAGTGCTCATACCTACTATACATATCAAGAGCTCTCAATTTCTGAGACATATAGATAACATTAAATATGAAAAATGTAATTGCAAATGAAAAACATAATTATGATAGGAGATGTGGCTCTCAGAACAATCAGATCTATGGGCAATACAGAATATGTACAACAAACATCTGTATCTTTGAAGGTGGCAAAACAACTATTTTAAAAATCCAAGCAACTGCTTCGTCTGTACTCTGCCTCTGACCCAGCCCCCAACACCAGCTGGGTTGAAAAGGAGCCTCCACGGCCTGGCCAGCTCCAGCTTGGCCTCAAGAGATATGGACATACTGGGTGGGGTTGAGTTTAGGAGGTTTTTGTGCATTATTTACGAAGTATTTCTGAAGTGTTTTATAATGACTTGAACTGTGATTAGGGATGCTTGGAAATGGCGTTGAATTATTATTTTTTTGTGATGCCATATCTTGTAACTGTGATATATTGTTTTTTGTTATTGTATACAGTAATACCCCGGATAACGTGAGTACCGTATAGCGTGAAAACCGCATAACGTTACAAGATTTTCAGAAAAATCTTGTATCGAATAAAGCGATTTTTAACGTTATCCGATACAGTCGTTCTTAGCAGCAGGGGGGCTGGAAAACTGAATGGGGTTCTCCGTTCAGCTTCCCAGCCACCTTGCAGGGGTGGGGAGGCTGGAAAGCTGACGGGGGGGTTCCCCCGTCGGCTTCCCCAGCCACCCCACAGGTGCGGAGGCAAGGGCGGGTGGCTAGGGAAGCCGACAGGGAGTCCCTGTCAGCTTCCCCAGCCACCCTGCAGCTGTAGATCGGGTCCTCTGATCTCTCTGGAGCAGGCAGGGGACACGATCCAAGCTGTTTCTGGGCTTCCCTAAGGTCCTCAGCCAGTGCAGCAAGCCAAAATGTCAGGGTTCGAATCCCGACATTCTGGCTTGCTGCATCCTCAAAGAGGGTGGGGGAACTTCAAAATTGGCGCGCATCGGGTCTCCCGACCTCCCTAGAGCCGATGCGCGCTATTTTTGAAGTTCCCCCACCCTCTTTGAGGCTGCAGCAAGCCAGAATGTCGGGATTCGAATCCTGACATTTTGGCTTGCTGCAGCCTCCAGGGAGGTGGGGGAACTTTGGAAACAGCTTGGATCTGGTCTCCCCACCTCCCTGGACCCGGCAGGGGGGTCAGAGACCCCAAAATTGGTTTTAAAAAGTCCTTTTTTTAACCAATTTTGGGGTCTCTGACACCACCACCACCACCCCGCCGGGTCCAGGGAGGTATGGAGACCCGATCCAAGCTGTTTCTGGGCTTCCCCGATGTCCTCAGCCAGTGCAGCAAGCCCAAATGTCAGAGTTCAAATCCCGACATTCTGGCTTGCTGCACTGGCTGAGGACGTCGGGGAAGCCCAGAAACAGCTTGGATCGGGTCTCCCCACCTCCCTGGACCCGGCAGGGGGGTCAGAGACCCCAAAATTGGTTTAAAAAATGGACTTTTTTTTACCAATTTTGGGGTCTCTGACCCCCCCCCCCCCCGCTGGGTCCAGGGAGGTGTGGAGACCCGATCCAAGCTGTTTCTGGGCTTCCCCGACGTCCTCAGCCAGTGCAGCAAGCCAGAATGTCAGAGTTCGAATCCCGACATTCTGGCTTGCTGCTGCCTCAAAGAGGGTGGGGGAACTTCAAAAATAGCGCGCATCGGGTCTCCTGACCTCCCTAGAGCCAATGTGTGCTATTTTTGAAGTTCCCCCACCCTCTTTGAGGCTGCTGCAAGCCAGAATGTCGGGATTCGAATCACGACATTCTGGCTTGCTGCACTGGCTGAGGACATCGGGGAAGCCCAGAAACAGCTTGGATCGTGTCTCCCCACCTCCCTGGACCCGGCAGGGGGGGTCAGAAACCCCAAAATTGGTTTTAAAAACTGACTTTTTTTACCAATTTTGGGGTCTCTGACCCCCCCCCCCAGGTCCAGGGAGGTGGGGAGACCTGATCAAAGCTGTTTCCAAAGTTCCCCCACCTCCCTAGAGGCTGCAGCAAGCCAAAATGTCAGGATTCAAATCCCGACGTTCTGGCTTGCTGCAGCCTCCAGGGAAACAGGGCTTTTTTTAACATTGTGTGATCAATGTATCGCACAACGTTAAAAACCGGATAACGATGGGACTTGTGGAACCAAGTCATAACGTTATCCGGGGTACTAGTGTACTTTGTAAGCCACCCAGAGTTGCTTGGCGAGTGGGGCAGCATACAAGTATGATGATGATGATGATGATGATGATGATGATGATGATGATGATAGAAATTAATGCAGCTAATAACCACAGTTGAAATGTGATTCCACATGCTCACATGAACATGTACTTGTTCATATGAATACCAAACATAATGTAATACTCAGCTATATCTCCTGTCATTCAGTGAAACAGCAGTTAAGATTTCTACACAAAACATAATAATAGTAATGGGTGAGAAGTTACCAAGTGTATGCATAAAAGAATATAAACACATAAATAACAGACTTTTTGAAAGTTGTGCATAGAGAGAGTTCTGTACCTACAAGTAGCTTCATAAGTCCCAGATGCTTCACACTAATCATGTGCACTAAGAGATTTATGTATGAAGTCACGTCATACTAAAAAATAATGATCACAAAATCACATACCATTTAGAATAAACATTTTAAAATTAATCAGCTTGACTTTAGAACATGTAATCTGCAATCTCCAACTTCAGGGGTGTGTGTATAAGATTCCTTTGAAACACAGTAATATTTATAATCAAGGATTGGAACAGAGGTCCCCAACCTTTTTAAGCTGGTTGCCAGTTCATGCCCCCTCAGACTATTGGCAGGCTGGACTGGTATCCCCCTCCCACCTTTGGCAGCAGGGGGAGTGGTGGGGGCTCGTGGTGGTCCTAGCAGTGGCAGGACCACCCTGAGCCCCTCCCCCACTCCCACTCCCACCATTACCAGCAGCACCACCATGAGCCACACCACTCCCACACACACCACTTCCCTGCTTACTCTACTGAGGTGAGGAGGAAGGAGACGACACACAGCTGTTGTCCGCCTTGCCTTTCCAACCCTCGTGTGAAAAACCCGGGGTGGCAAATGGCTCCATCTCTGCTCGCCCTTCAGTTCCTCCCAGCTGCTGAGGCGCCAGTGCAGCTCAGCCCAGGTCTGCCTCAAGCTGGCTGCAGGATGGACAGACAGGCAGCGGGTGGGTACTTCCTCCTGGCGGTGACTGGCCCACGTGAGTGAGGAAGCTGAGGAGAATCAACTCATCTGGCCCATATACTTGCTTTGATTGCTGCTTCTGCAACCTCAATCCTTGTCCCCTGCACTTGGCTTAATGTGTCCCTAACGGTGATCTATAGCAGGGCGGATGTTGTAACAGAGCACCATTAGGGGCACACCAAGCCAAGCAGAAGGGACAAAGATTTAGGAGAAGAAGGCAGCAGCACAGGCTAGATGAAATGGTGCCACGGGCCGGGGTCGGCCCATGGGCTGTAGGTTGAGAACCCCTGGATCAGAAAGTTAATTTAAAAAGTGATTTTTAAGGACTGTGAACTATTCTCGTTTCTGAATGAAAACAATTTGCATTTTTACAAGTTACTCCATGTTTTTCTGTATATTTCAATGTTTCAAACATATTTCTCCCACCATTTTTAGGCATTAAAAAGAGGCATTCATTTTGTACTAGTCTTAATAAGAAGATGCATGTATTCAGATTCTCTATATTCCAGTAAATTTTCTAGAAGCACTGTCAGCAGACAAAGCCTCTGGAGACCATGCTATTTTCTCTCACCACAGCTAATAGTCTTGCCTTTTTTTTTGTTCAGTCGCACAGTCGATTCTGACCCTTTGCGACCCCATGGACTACCGTCCGCCAGGCACTCCTGTCCTCCACCATCCCCCTCAACTCGCTCAGCTCCGTGCCCATTGTGTCCACAATACCATCTACCCATCTCATTCTAGGCCACCCCCTTCCTCTTTTGTCCTCGACCTTTCCAAGCATCAAGGCTTTCTCAAGTGAGTCTTCTCTTCTCATTAGATGTTCAAAGTACTTTAGCTTCATCTTTACTATTTCTCCTTCTAAGCAGCAGTCAGGGTTGATTTCTTCTAAGATTGACCTATTTGTTCTCTAGAGAACCAATCACATCTCTCTCTTTCCCCCTTCCCTGTAGTTTAAATACAGGGAGGGAAAGAGACAAGGAGTCTCTGCGACTGCAGTAGGGTCGGGGGAAAGGCGGGTGCTATTCCCTAACCCTACTGCAGTCGCAGAGACCACTGCACGTGGGGGTGGATTGGGTAGTTCTACCTAAACTACCCCACACCCACAGACCATTGCATCGGATAACGCTAAGAATCGTTATCCAGAATCGTTATCCGATGCAAGTTTTTTCCAAAAAACTTGCATCATTATCCGATTCTAGCTTTATCCGATGCAATAGTTATCCGGGGTATTACTGTATATCTTTTCACGATCATCACCATTCTACACAAATAGAAGCTACCCTGACTAAGTACCTAACAGAACTTTTTGTTGTTCAGTCGCACAGTCGATTCTGACCCTCTGCGACCCCATGGACCACTGTCCACCTAGCACTCCTGTCCTCCACCATCCCCCTCAACTCGCTCAGCTCTGTGCCCATTGCCTCCACAACACCATCTAGCCATCTCATCTTGGGCCGTCCCCTTCTTCTTTTGCCAAGCATCAAGGCTTTCTCAAGTGAATCTTCTCTTCTCATTTGATGTCCAAAGTACTTTAGCTTCATCTTTATTATTTTACCTTCTAAGGAGCAGTCAGGGTTGACTTCTTCTAACAGAACTACTGGTATACATATTATAGAGAATGAATCTGAAATTAGTAAGCATTCCCTAAACGTAAGATACATCAGACTGTAGTCTTTGTTAATCTGTGGTGATAAAACCAAGTTTATGTAAACAAGAATACACACACTCGAGTCACCATTCTACTAAAAGGTTGCTAACTGCTAAACATGCAGACTAAAGTTTCCTGTGTGACTGACTTTCTTACATAAAGAGGGAAAAGCACCATTGCATACACATTTAGAATTTTTCTTCTCTGCCAATAGGCACAAAAGTTCAGTATTCACAGTACAACATGCTTTGAATGGCCCTAGGTGACTCACTCATAGATTTACAAATCACGTCAGCATGACCACCTGCTAAAAAAAAGTGGTGGTATTCCCAGAAGCATCACTGCTTTAGTATCTCTGCTCTTCACCTGACACTGCAGAGGGATAAATATAGCACACTGATCCCACAGTGTTGCCAACTTTTACAATTAAGAGGCTTCCTTGGGTACCTAGTGGGAGTTTTCTTAAGCTTTTAAACCCATTGGCAAGGTGGTGAGCAGGCTGTAGATCCAAAGCCAGGGTCTTGATTCTATAATCCTATTTCAAAACATCAACTCCGTGGCCAACCGAAAAACACAGGGTGAAGATACTCTCTATTTTAGGCTCAGGCAAGCTGTGGTTTCTATCTCATGCACGTGAAGATAAATGTACATCAAAATGCATCCAAATTGCTGAAACAATTGTAATTTATTCTCAAGTGGCTGTGCTTCTCTACACTATTGTATCTGACTCCCAATATTCAACCACCAGCTAATTATGTTGTTTTAAATATAGCAGTTAGTCTTTAAAGTGCTGCAGTGTTTTTTATTTTGTTTTCAGATAAGGATGCAATAAACATTCATAAGTGAATTCCTATGACAAACATATTTCAGGGGAGGAATAGAATTGAAAAACGATTTCCCCTAAACTAAACCCTTGTCAGAATATCTAACATTTTAAAATCCATTTCCCACCATTTCCCCCTCTAGCCTACTGTTTCATTTATGTTTTAGTCCTAGAAAGTATAAAGACAATAAGCTTAATTACATAGTCACTGGAATTGCATTGCAATGCTAGACAGCCAATTGCATCTTATAAGTGAGTAATTAATAAAGACAGTAATTAAAAGAAGGTTCTGGGATGAGTCAAAACTAACTGAGGATCAAACAGAAAATGACTCTTATACTAATTTGATATCCCATAGTATGAACACTAGCTGTTCCCAGATTAGGCTGACACATCTCCTTCTTCCTCTGGCAGCCTGGCTTTTGGCAACCTTTAACTATACAGGCATTTTATTTTTCTCTTATTGGTGTGTTTAAAATTAGGTTTAAGACTGTTTGAACTATATTTCTAATCCAATTTTAATCTAATTGTTCTTCAATATTTGAAATTTGTCTGTACATTAATTGTTCAGTCTTATGAAGTACCTTGAATCCCATCTTGAGATAAATGTGGGCTCACTCACTCACTCAATCATTTGAAGGCACATAATTAATTAATTACATCTAAAGCAAAAAGCAAAGTAACTCCATTTCTATACTGCCCATAGAGGTATGTCCACTCTCTGGGCAATTCACAGAGTAATTGTCATTTTGGCCCCCAACATGCTGGATACTCATTTTACCAACCTCGGGGGAATGGAAGGCTGAGTTGACATTCAGTCCATGTCAGGATTGAACTCACAACATTCTGGCTGCAGTACAGCAGTTTAACACTGTGCCATCAAGGCTAATCAGATCTGAACCGTCACCAGTCAATAAAGGAAGTCATTTTAGCTTTCAAGACTGGAGGAGAGGTGTTAATGACATTTTTTTGGAAGTTATTAATTCATAAATTGTGTTATGTCAAAAGAAATGGAACAGCAAATAACAAGAATGAAACCAACCTACCTTGTTATGAAATACAATTACAAAGCACTGCAGCGTATGCACTGGCATAGCGCGGGTTTCAGCCACCCAGGCCAAACTCGCCAGCCCCCCACCTAGGTTCGTCACCACCCCTGCCTAGGCTACTCTCCGCCCCCATCTATGCACTCAAATACAAAATGCTACCTTGGTGGGGACCAGGGGGCGCCTTTTCCTCCTCCACCGCCTTCGTCCTCCTCTTCTTCAGGCTTCCTCTTCCTCACGGCCAGCTCGTTGCACCGGGCAGTGCTGCATAGGGCCCGGGGCCACCCTTGGTCCCAGGACAAGACCCAGAGGCTGAGGCATCGCAAGCCCAGCAAAGAGCCCACCATCAGTGTCCCAGGCACGCAACCGCTTCACCTCCAAGCCCAGCGGCGGCAGTTTGTGCTTGTCCACCTTCAGTGGCAGCAGTGCCCAGGAGGGTGGGAAGCAAGGCTGGTAGTCATTGCGGTCCAGCAACCACAGCCGGAGCAGCACCGGTCAGGCCGAGGACCACCCCCACCCCCAAAGGCGTGGCCGGCACTGCTTCAGCTGTGGATGCTGGACTGCAACGACCACCGGCCTCACTTCCCACCCTCCTGGGTATCGCTGATGCTGAAGGTGGATGAGCATAAGCTGCCGCCACTGGGCTCGGAAGTGAAGCGGCTGTGCACCTGGGACGTCGACAGTGGGCTCTTTGCTGGGCTTGCGCCACCTCAGCCTCTGGGTCTCGTCCTGGGACCAAGTGCGGCCCTGGGCCTTGTGCAGCACCACCAGGCGCCATGAGCTGGCCGTGAGGAAGAGGGTGCCTGAGGAAGAGGACGAAGGCAGTGGAAAAAGTGCCCCCTGGCCTGGTCCCCACTGCACCCTCGGGCCTGTGCCCTCCTGGTGCCCTCCAGCCCATGGTGGGGCCCAAGGGGTAGTGGAGGGTCCCAGCGCCTGTCCCGCAGTGGACTCCTCGCCCTGGCTGACAGGAAGTCTGGGGCAGCGGCGAAGTCCCATTTACTCTGAAATATTGCAGCTCCCTGCAAAGTGCCGCCCGGGGCGGGCCGCCCCCGCTATGCTACTGAGCATATGTAATAAGCTGTACAGAATGATCCTGCAAAGGTATTTTCAAATAATTATTGCATGTGGTATGCCAAGCTGTTCCAGCATCTAAAACAGTAACTACTATATCTGATTTTCATAAAAGTGTTTTTATATCGACATCAACTGATCTGAAGACAAACCACTTGAAAAGGTAGAGGCTAATCGCCCCTGGGCTATCAGGAGCCCCTGGGCCTTTGCCTGGGCTGCCTCTGCAACCGACAACCTACAAAAGAAACAGTCCACTCACTTCTTGTAGAAACCTACTGCTTACTTAAACTGGGAATAGATAACAGTGGTGCACTGCTGCTAGTTAAGGAGGTGTGGATTGTATTATTGGTCACACACCTTAACTAGTGGAAATTCATTACAGTCAAACCTCGCATAAAGAGCGCCTCACTCAAAGAGTAACTCGCTTAAAGAGCAAAATTTTCTCTGAATGTTTGCTTCGCTTAATAAAACCAACCAAAAACGTCGGCTTCCCCAGCCACCCCACAGCTGCAGAGGCATGGGCGGGTGGCTAGGGAAGCTGACAGGGAGTCCCCATCAGCTTCCCCAGCCACCCTGCAGCTGTAGATCGGGTCCTCTGATCTCTCTGGAGCAGGCAGGGAACACGATCCAAGCTGTTTCTGGGCTTCCCCGACGTCCTCAGCCAGTGCAGCAAGCCAAAACATCAGGGTTCGAATCCCGACATTCTGGCTTGCTGCACTGGCTGAGGACGTCGGGGAAGCCCAGAAACAGCTTGGATCGGGTCTTCCCACCTCCCTGGACCCGGCGGGGGGGGGGGTCAGAGACGTCCATTTTTTAAAACAATTTTTGGGTCTCTGATTCCCCCCCCTCCCCGCCGGGTCCAGGGAGGTGTGGAGACCCGATCCAAGCTGTTTCTGGGCTTCCCCGACATCCTCAGCCAGTGCAGCAAGCCAAAACGTCAGGGTTCGAATCCCAACATTCTGGCTTGCTGCAGCCTCAAAGAGGGTGGGGGAACTTCAAAATTAGTGCGCATCGGGTCTCCCGACCTCCCTAGAGCCGAGACTGCATGAATGAAGTAAAGGCAGGGAGGAAAAGAAAGAGACGCGATAGGGTCTCCTTCTTTCCCTCCCTGTATTTAAACTACAGGCAGGAAGGGAAGAGAGAGATGTGATTGGGTCTCTATCTCTTCCCTCTTGCCTGTAGTTTAAATGCAGGGAAGGAAAGAAAGAGACGCGATCGGGTCTCTTTCTTTCCCTCCCTGTATTTAAACTACAGGCAGGAAGGGAAGAGAGAGACGTGATTGGGTCTCTCTCTCGTCCCTCCTGCCTATAGTTTAAATGCAGGGAGGGAAAGAAAGAGATGCGATCGAGTCTCTTCCTTTTCCTCCTAGCCTTTAAAGGGTTTTTTTAAAGCATTTTTCGATGCATGCATCGGACGACGTTAAAAATCAGATAACGTCATGACTTGTGGAACCAAGTCATAATGTTACCTGGAGTTTTACTGTACTGTACTTAGGTAACTGACTGGCTAAGACTGAGGTGCATATCCAAGAAAAATAAGTTACACCTCTGTCTACGTTGGGAGTTCCCAACCTGTGGCCCGTGGGCTGGCCCCAGCCTACGACGCCATTCCAACCGGCCCATTGCTGTCTCCCCACACCAGGAAGTACATCAGCCATAAAACACACGTGTACATGCGCAAATGCACCTGCAGCTGACATAAATGCATAAGTGAGCACATTTACATCAGCCATAAATGCACCTGCTTCCGCTTCCAAGGGCATGGCCCAGCCTGCTCAGCTATTCCAGGGGCGTGGTCATGTCCACAGCACAAAAAGCTTGGCCACCCCTGGTCTCATGCTACTCCTCAGCAGAATTTTTCTTTTTCTTTCATGTCTTGATCAAACCTTGGACTGCCAAACTGAAGCCACTTTCTTCGCTTTGTCATTGCTCAAACTTAAGTCCTCATCAGTGCATGTTTCTGGTCTCAGCAGAATATGACAGCACTATATAGTATAAATCCGCACATGCCAAACAAGTGCATGGTAGCTCTTAATTAATCATGCAGGATTATTACTACCGGTAGCTGCCTGAAACCTATGTCCACTGGAAAAGTTTATTACAGTAATACCTCGGATAACGTTTACCTCGGATAACGCTAAAATTGCATAATGTTAAGTAATCTGGGGAAGAAAATTTCAAATAACGTTAAGGTCCTATGGGACGGATCGGATAACAACCGCTAAAGCCTGTGCGGTTACAATGTATCTCTATGGAGCTTTAACGTTATCCGATCCATCCCATAGGATTTTAACATGCATCGGATAACACTAAAAATCGGATAACACCAAGACTTGTAGAACCAAGTCTTAGCGTTATCCGAGGTATTACTGTATTTGGCTGACATTGTACCTCTGAAGTACAGTATGTCAAGAGTTGCTAGTAAATAATAAATGAAATAAAGTAATACATACCCACCATTTCATGGACACTAGCCCATAAAATCAAGGAAAGGTTTTCTACAGAACTCTCAAGCCCTAAATATGAAACCACAAGATGCTAGGCTAAACATAAGGAGAGCAAAATAGCACACCTTGCCAAATGGACAAATGCTAGAGTGTCTCCCACCGGAAGAAGATTATGGCTGAACCATCTGGAAGTCACTTAATAGACTGCACAGTGGAGTAGGAAAATCAAAAAATAATCAAGAAAAATGGATTACTTAGATACAGGACAAAATTTTCTATGAAAATTAAGAAATAAAAACATTGATGTGCATGCAATTGATGTCCTGCTACATAAGCAAAAGACAATCTAGTAAACAGCCAAGATAAAATTATTGAAGAAGCCTGCTCCTGGTCAAAAATAGCCTAATCATTTTAACTTGTTTTGAATTTTATCTATATTTCATATCCACCCACCATTTAAAATTGTGCATTGCTTTTACAAATAAAGAAAAAAGCTAGCTAACATTATCAGGCTGGCCTCTTAATTCCAACTGGAATTCCCCATTTCCTCATCTTTCTTGATGGCCACACAGTAGTGCTTTGCTTCACTGAGCCATCATCCAGCACAGGATGCTAGTAAAATAAAACTAAACACAGCCAATGCTGTTGCTTAGTGACCCAAACTGCTGCTCTTTCACAGCAGCTCAGAGAAGAACTGTGATACTCATAGGAATTCACTTTCTGATTAATCACAGCCAAGGAGAAAGTTGCACTTAATAAACAAGATTGAGGTTTGGAAGCTATTGTGTAAAATTAAATGTTGTGATATAAAACAAAATCCTTAAGCAAACTAAGTCAGTACATGCTTAGCTGTGGTTACGCAATAAAGCCAAATTACAAGAAGTTAAAATGTCTTGGGAGTGGAAATGAGGCTGGAAAATTGTCACCAAAAGTGACATTTGGACGTGCCAGTGATCTGTATCAGATTAAAGCTGGGGCATATCACTTTTCACTGTTTCCTTACTTAGACACTTCCCTGGGGGGAGGCACTTCTGCATTGGGAAGAATATTTCAGGGCATGGACTATGTACCTCCACCTTCTCTACTGAATTTTGGCCTGCTGGATCTCTACCTCCCTGAAGGATCAGGGTTTCTCTGTTGCTGAAATGTGAGACAATTAAACTGCAGTCTAGTTCTCATTGTTCATTCCCAAATTATGCATTCCTTTTCATGAACTGTCTGAGCTTGGAGCATATAAAACAATATCTTGTGACTGCAATTTCCAAAAAGAATAACTAGTGTCTAAAAAACAAAGTTTAATTAACTCACACACTGTGAGGGAGAGACTGGGGAGGAAGCAGTCCCAGTTGACAAGCCCTCACTTCCAATGGTTGACCATCCTGCTTTCCCAACATCCAGTTTCCCATAGATTGGGGAAGTTGGTAGGTCTAACTCAAGGCGAACCAGTAGGGGTCACAGAGGTGGAAATCAAGGGGATGGAGTCTGAGGGATATAAAAGAGATATTGGAAGGAGGAGGAATTCAGACACCTGGAGAAGGAATAATAGGAGAGGCAGGGGAGGGATGAGAAGATACCCCTGAACTGGTAGAGCTGGCAGAGTGCTCCATCAGCCTTGACCTCAACCAGCCATAACTAACAGGAGGCTGGGGATATAGGTAGATGACAGGTTCCTGGCACAGTTCCATCCCCGTACTAACAAGCCCCAGCAGCTTGAACAGGTGAGATCCCCAGCCAAGTCATCCTACTGGAGAGAGTGCAAGATGTGCATAAAGCCGTGGAATTGTACAAAAACAGGACATGGAAGTAGCAGGTGCTCCAGACCTAGACCACCCTCACCAGGCTGTCAAGTCCACAATGAGCCACCTAGCAAAGTGACGGTGGACTACCCATGCTGTTAACACTGTCTCTGTCTTAGTTGAGACTAAGAGGACTCAGCTGAAGTTGACAGGATTGGAGTCCCTCTGTGAAAGTGCCCTAAGAGTTGAATTGGAAGCCTGAGTCACAGGAGGGGAGTGATGGGAACTAGATGGAAGCTAATTGTTTATCAGTTATCTTGTTCAGTTCAATGTTGTGCTTAATGATCAGTTGACTTTTAAGACCCTGCTGTCCATCTAGTTCCATGATATAGGATCCCGGATCCTGCCTGAGGTCTATGTATGCGGATGTGTGCACAAGGACATGCATGTATGCACGCACACGCACACCCACACCCACGTGTGTGTACGCCAAATAAAAGTTTCCATTCTATTTTACTTCTTTTTTATATACGTAGTTTAAGGAATAAGACAAGGCTGCATTTTGTCACCTTGCTTATTCAACTTATACACAGAGCACATAATGTGCAATGCAGGGATGGAGGAATCACAATTTGGGATCAAAATTGCTGGGAGAAACATCAACAATTTGAGATATGCAGATGATACCACCCTCATGGCAGAAAGTGAGGAGGACTTAAAAAAGCTCCTGATTAGGTTGAAAGAAGAAAGTGCAAAAGCTGGATTGAGACTCAATATAAAGAAAACCAAGATCATGGCAACAGGTCCTATCAGTCCCTGGAAAATAGATGGGGAAGAAGTAGAAGCAGTGACAGATTTTACTTTCTTAGGATCAAAGCTCACTTAAGGTTTCTGAAATAAAAAGGCGCCTGATTCTTGGGAGGCAAGAGATGGTAAACCTGGGGAACATAGTGAAAAGTAGAGACATCACATTGCAAACAAAAATTTGTATAGTCCAGTGTTTCCCAAATGCTGGATCTTGGACTTCAACTCCCAGAAGCCTAAGTCAGTACATTGGCTGGTCAGTGCTTTGGGGAATTGACTTCGACTTCTGGGAATTGAAGTCCAAGATCCAGCATTTGGGAAACACTGGTATAGTCAAAGCAATGGTATTCCCGGTGGCAATGTATGGTTGTGAGAGCTGGACCATAAGGAAAGCTGAGCGCAGAAGAATAGATACCTTTGAGATGTGGTGTTGGAGGAGAGTTTTGAGAGTCCCCTGGACAGCGAGGAGAACAGATAGGTCAATCTTACAAGAAATCAAACCTGACTACTCCTTAGAAGGTCAAATAGTGAAGATGAAGCTAAAGTACTTTGGACATCAAATGAGAAGAGAGGATTCGCTTGAGAAAGCCTTGATGCTGGGAAGGGTGGAGGGCAAAAGAAGAAGGGGGTGGCCCAAAATGAGATGGCTAGATGGTATTGTAGACACAATGGGCACAGAGCTGAGCGAGTTGAGGAGGATGGTGGAGGACAGAAGTGCCTGGCGGACAGTGGTCCATGGGGTCGCAAAGGGTCAGAATCGACTGTGCGACTGAACAACAACAAAAACAAAACCTCATTTAGTTCTTTATCTGTATGGATTCTTTCAGACAAGTTCAAAGAACACACATTATACTTCACAGTTTTTTCTACAAAAACAAACATTTCAGCTCTTCCTAAAAACACAGCTTTTAAACTACTGATTTCACTCCAACTCAGCTCAAAACTCCACTCTAATCTCACAAACTATCTCTAAAACTGGGCTGTCAATAGCACTGTAGGTCCTTCTGTCTCTACTAAAGCAAGCTGCTGTATCCCACACACTGTCCCTATATATATAAAAAAAGCAACTTTACAACCAATTGATTTTTATTCCAACTTTCCTTGATGATATTGCAGAACTCCACCAGGCAATATGACTACTGCTTCCAGAAACTGGTCATGCTGACTAGGGGATTCTGTGAGTTATACTCCCCCACACACACACACACTAAGGTATTGCTGATACTGTATACCAGTGGTGCCCAAACTAAGTGCCGGGGGTGACCCCCTGATGCCAGTTCATCCAGCCCACAAAGCCCTCATTGCTCCTGGAAGCGGAAGTAAAACATGCCAGTACGGGCACGTTTTATTTCCGCTTCTAGGAGTGATGAGGGCTTTGCAGGCCGGATGAATTGGCTTCCGGGGCCACACCCGGCCCCCGGTCCTTAGTGACCAGCTCCCTGAACCACATGATCGGCCCAGGGCCCAAAAAGTTTGGGCACCCTGCTGTATACAGAAAAAACAGTATGTTTAATTTTTGTTTAATTCTGTTTCTTTGTGTAATTTGAGTGAGATGTGGAAATTTTTAACTATTTGATATTGATGTTTATTGATATTTTTTTGTTACTGTTTATTGAATTTTTGTTATTGTAATTGATATTTATGTTTTGATACTCTGTAATGTTGATATCGACTATTATGATTTATTGATATGTTGTGTCTAGGAACTTGTAACTGTAATTTTGTATGTGTTGTAAACTGCCCTGAGTTGGCTCTGTCAAGTAGGGCGGTATAGAAATTGAAATATAATAATAATAATAATAATAATAATAATAATAATAATAATAATAATAATAATAATAATAATAATAATAATAATAATAATAATAATAATAATAATAATAATAATAATAATAATAATAATAATAATAATAATAATAATGTAACAGGAACACAGAAAACAAGGAAAGGAAAAACTGAGCTTGTCAAATCTGTTAAGTTTCCTAAAGGGTTGGATGGGAGAAATGAGCACATCTGCTAGGAGGGTATGAAATGGCTCACTCTCCTGACCTATACCCACTACCATTATACCAGGGATTCTCAACTTGCAGCCCATGGCCCCGATGTGGCTCATGGCACCATTTGATGTGGTCCCCCACTGCCTCCGTCCACCACACCAGGAAGTGCCATGTGATGAAGGAAGAGCAAAATGGCAGCCCGGCCCCCAAAGCTGTCTGAAGGAGTGTGACTTAGACCACAGATATATTTATGTTTAAACTAAAACAGAACTTTGTATAAATCGGAGGACAAATCAGCTCAAACATGGAATTGGCAATATAGTTGGTACAGCTTGGGAGCCGATATTTAAGGGAGCAACCTCTCCTTATAATCCCACCCAAACATTAAGGTCTGCTGAGTCCTTCCTTCATGTCCTACCACTGAGAACAATTCAATATGGAAACATGGAATAGGGTATTTTGGCCATATCATACCAAGTATGAAATACATTCCACTTGGAGGCATAATTTTCACACCAAGTTAAAACATATTTATTTATTAGATTGTGGTATTAATGTTTCAATTTTAATGTTTTAAACTGTTTAATTTTTAAATGTTTTAAACATCTTATGTTTTATAATCATTCTATATGGCTTTGTAACATGCTCTGAGATCCTGTGATATAGGGTACACTACAAATTTATATAACATAAAGAATTAGCTAAATCAAATTAATGGTGTCTAAAACAAAAGGGCAAATTTAAAAAGGCAACAAATAATACTACTCTCACATATGTGCCAGATTTATGTGCTACATTCATGTCAAGGCACCCATGATGGTTATCAATTTTTAAATAATATAACATACTATATTTCAAAATATAGAATAGAATACTCCCAGCGCAATTGAGAGATCTTTTAGCTGAGGTCATGATCTCTCTGGTTTTAACTTAACTTCTTCTTTCCCTCAAAGCACTATAAGTAGCTTCAAGCAAAGTTTGGTTTCCCAAGGGTCTTCTTAGGCTGAGAGTCACTTCAGGAACTGATGACATAAACTTTCTGGCCTATGAATTGTACTGGAATTGTCCTTAAACCTTGGATAAATATGCAACAGAAGAGTAGAGCTTGGGAGCAGAGGTACTATTAGTTTACACATATAAAGACACTGACAAGGAGTATCAAGAGAAGTCAAACCTGCAATGAAATGTTGGAACATGGTGACATCACTTGACTGCTCCTATTATGATTTCCCTCCCAATTTATTTTATATCTCTGAACCCTTGGATCTCCTCTAGCTACTAATGTATTTCTTTTTGTACACAGGTAAGGTTTTTTAACTATACAAGGACTCTGATTTTTTTTAAATTAACTATTGCTGGTGATGTGTCACTTGTATCTCATCACAAATCTTCAGAACACAATAATCATCCCACCCTTAAAAAGTGGTATTTTATTTAAAAAAGAAAGACAATGAATTTGATACAAGATCAATTTCGCAGACAACTAAGCAGTATAAGCACAGAAATAAGCAAAGAAAAATAACCTATTCAAATTTGAATATACTAAATTTGACCTCCTTTACTTATGCTTCTGGCAAAATTACACATTAACTCCTCAGAAAACTGGAACAGAAGAGCTCAAGGGACTGCATCAAAACTGCCCTCATGGTTTTAATATCACCCAGTTTGACTTCCTCCTTCAGAATACAAAAGAAATTCTGGAAAGTTTGAAGAGTAACTTCTTTCTCCTCCAGTTTAATTAACAATCTTTGTTTCCACCTCTAGACTCACTTCTATATCTTGCAGTTACTAAGCAAACATCTTGGGTGGCTGACTGGCTATAAATGATTCATCTGTTGTCCTAATTCACTAAAAGGGTAAATTATTTTACATCCTTTTCAATTCCAAACAAGTTGCCAACAATTTTTTTTCATATATACACCTAAGTAATTCATTATTACATGAATATGAAATTTCTGAGGACAAAGATGGTAAAAATGATATAAAAACAATGGAAAACAGGGAATCCTGTATATTATAAAATACTCTACACAACACTTTCTTTTAAGATCATTTGGAAACTTCAATTGGCTTAAAATGTACTGTCAGAAATATTAAATAAGCTTTACTAGACACAGTCTATAACTTTAATTATTGTTCCATTCAATTTAATCGCTAATATGTCTCAAAGTCTAAATAAATGCAAACAACCTGAAAACAGAATATGGTCAGCAGGAGCCATTGGCCATAGCTGTTATTCAAGACTGAAGAGTATTTTAGAACCACAGAACAAGCCACAAGTTTGACCGAGGATTGACTAAAAGTTTTTTATCCAGGAGGACTCAATTACCAACGTGGGAAGGAAAGATCAATCCAGAAACCAAAGATTAAAAGTTGGTAAGGGAAAAACTGGAACCCAAAGACAGATGAATCTACAGAGCCTATATCCTGGCTAAAAAAAATTGGACCCTGACTTCAGCTCCTGACTTCCAGCCAATCCCACTGCAATTTCACACATCAGGATTTGCCAAGGATTCTCTTCTCTCATATACTACTAAGAATGCAACCTGTCTACAATCACTAATGTGTCTAGCAAATACAGTAATACCCTGTATAACGCGAGTACCGTATATCGTTAAAACCGCATAACGTTACAAGATTTTCGGAAACATCTTGTATCGAGTAACGCGATTTTAACGTTACACGATACAGTCGTTCTTAGCAGCAGGGTGGGTGGAAAGCTGAACGGGGTTCTCCGTTTTTTTTACCAATTTTGGGGTTTCTGACCCCCCCGCTGGGTCCAGGGAGGTGTGGGGACCCGATCCAAGGTGTTTCTGGGCTTCCCCGACGTCCTGAGCCAGTGCAGGAAGCCAGAACATCGGGATTCGAACTCTGACATTCTGGCTTGCTGTACTGGCTCAGGACGTCGGGGAAGCCCAGAAACACCTTGGATCGGGTCTGCCCACCTCCCTGGACCCGGCGGGGGGGTCAGAAACCCCAAAATTGGTAAAAAAAATGGACGTTTTTTTTACCAATTTTGGGGTCTCTGACCCCCCCCCCCCCCGCCGGGTCCAGGGAGGTGGGGAAACCCGCTCCAAGCTGTTTCCAAAGTTCTCCCACCTCCCTGGAGGCAGCAGCAAGCCAAAATGTCAGGATTCAAATCCCGATGTTCTCGCTTCCTGCAGCCTCCAGGGAAACAGGGCTTTTTTTAACATTGTGTGTTCAATGTATCGCACAACGTTAAAAACCGAATAACGACGGGACTTGTGGAACCAAGTCATAACGTTATTCGGGGTACTAGTGTATCGCAATTTACTTAAGAGAAGAAGAAAGATGCAGAAGCTACAACACCAAACTGATTAACATGCCCCGACATATCAAATACACAGTCTAGTTGGGGTTCACTAATCAGTTTCAGCTAGTTAGCAAGATGTAAACAAAGGGTTTGCACACCATAAACCAACTTCTCTTTTTAGGTCCTTAACCATTTTGGCTATTAAAATCTGCCAAGAATACCACAGTAAAATGCACCACCCATGTCATCAATACTGTATATACTCGAGTATAAGCTGACCTGAATGTAAACTGAGGTACCTAATTTTTACTTGAAAACCCAGGAAAATAGATTGACCAGAGTATAAACTGAGGTTGGGAAATGCAGCAGCTGCTATTGAGCTTCTATAATAATTATTATTATTATTATTTATTGAATTTATTACCCCGCCCCACTCGGGAGAACCCGACTCTGGGCGGCTTACATTGTCATAAAACAGAGGTAAAAGATAAAAACATATAAAATCATGAAGTTTAAAAGATTATCTAAAATTATTTGAAGTAAAAACAGTGCAAACTACACGCCAGTATCCCCCTGGTCCAGATCCAAGTGGCACTCCCTAAGTAAGCCACTTAGTATGGGAACCCGTGTTCCCTGGTCCCCAAATATGTCCTGCCAGCCAGGTTTTCAAGCCCTTCCGGAAGGGCAAGAGCTCTGTCTGCAGGCGCAGTTCGATGGGCAGGAGGTTCCAGAGGGTTGGGGCGGACACGGAGAAGGCCTTCCTCCTAGTGCTAGAGAGGCGTGCCTCTCTAGCTGATGGAACAACGAGGGAGCCTCTCCGATCCGCCCTGGTGGGCCGGACAGATGTTCTTGGGGTGACGCGGTCTCTTAGGTATCCTGGCCCACTACCATATAGGGCTTTAAAGGTAATAACCAGCACCTTGAATTGTACCCGGAGACATACTGGCAACCAGTGCAGCTCCCAGAGTAGCGGCGAAGCACGAGCATAACGCCCACACCCCGCCACTACCCGGGCCGCCGCATTTTGCACCAGCTGGAGTCTCCGGATGGTCATCAGGGGCAGCCCCATGTAGAGCGCATTACAGTAATCAAGTCTGGAGGTGACCAAGGCATGTGTGACCATGAGCAAGGAGTCCCGGTCCAGGAGGGGGCGTAACTGGCGTATTACACGAAGTTGTGCAAAAGCCCTCCTGGCCACGGCTGCCACCTGATCTTCGAACAGTAGCCGTGAGTCCAGGAGGACCCCCAGGTTACGCACCGGGTCTGTCTGGGGCAAGGCTGCCCCATCCAGCACCAAAGATGGCAACTCCTATGTTAACGCAGGCCCCCGTACCCACAGCCACTCAGTCTTGCCAGGATTCAGCTGTAGCCCGTTGTCCCCCATCCAGACCTTAACAGCCTTCAGGCACCTGGAAAGGACTTCCACCGCACCACTTGGGTCCCCACGGGCAGAGATGTATAACTGGGTATCATCTGCATATTGATGATACTTAACCCCATGGGAACGGATGATCTCACCCAGCGGCTTCATATAGATGTTGAATAAGAGAGGAGAAAGTACCGAGCCCTGAGGCACCCCGTATTGCAGGGGCCTAGGACTGGACCTCTCCTTCTCCAGGCACACCGACTGGGTCCTGCCTCTCAGGAATGAGGAGAACCAGGACAACACAGTGCCCTGGATCCCCAGACCCTGGAGCCTTCCCAGAAGGATACCATGGTCAATCGTGTCAAAAGCCGCTGAGAGATCGAGAAGAGCAAGGACTGACGGCTCCCCTCCGTCCCGCTCTCTCCAGAGATCATCCACCAAGGCCACTAGTGCGGTTTCGGTACCATATCCGGGCCTGAATCCTGACTGAAACGGGTCCAGATAATCCGCTTCATCCAGGACCTCCTGTAACTGCAGCGCCACAGCCTTTTCCAAAACCTTACCTAAAAAAGGTAGGTTGGACACTGGACGGTAGTTGGAAATTACCGTGGGATCGAGAGACGGCTTCTTCATGAGGGGGCGCACTAGAGCATGTTTGAAGGGTGCTGGAAAATGCCCCTCTTTTAACGAAGCGTTGATAATCGCCTCGATCCAGCCAGCTGCCACGGTCTTGGATGCTTTAGTTAACCAGGCAGGGCAAGGGTCCAGTGCACAGGTCGTGGCGCGAACAGATACAAGAAGCCTGTCCACTTCCTCAGGGCCAACAGGATCGAACCGATCCCAGATAACATGGCTAGACTGCGCCATGGTCAACCCCAGCTCCATACGATCCACGCCGGGATTCAGCTTCGAGCGGATCTGAGAGATTTTCTCCGCCAGATAATCAGCAAAGTCCTCAGCCGATCCCTGCCACCCAGGGCCTGGCCCCCCTCTACCGAGGAGGGACCTGGTCACCCGGAACAGGGCCGCTGGGCGATTATCTGCGGAGGCAATAAGGGTGGTGAAGTATTGGCGCTTCACCACCCCTATCGCCACTAGGTAGTCTTTAATAGCAGCTCTAACCAGTGATCGGTCAGACTCGCTTCGAGTCTTCACCCAGCGGCGCTCTCGGCGTCTCTTCGCCCGTTTCAGCTCCCTTAGTTCTTCTGAAAACCAAGGGGCAGATCTATCTCCACGGACTCGGAGAGGCCGTAGTGGCGCGATTGCGTCCAAGGCTGCCGTCGCTCTCTTATCCCATGCGGCGACAAGGGCCTCAGATGAATCGCTTTGCAGGTCAAGAGGACAATCCCCCAGTTCCCTCTGGAATCCTTCTGGATCCATTAGTCGCCGGGGGCGGGCCCACTTAATCGGGCCCACTTAATCGGCCCTGCCTCCCTGCGGTGGAGTCAAGCCCCTAGGAAGTCTAGAGCCACCAGATAGTGATCTGACCATGGCACTGGGGTGGTATCTAATTTTTGTAGAAACAGATCACTCTGCCACAGCTCCGACAAAAAGATTAAATCCGGGGTGTGGCCACTGCTCCTGGTAGGACCCTGAATTACCTGAGTCAGGCCCACGGCTGCCATGGAGGCCGTGAACTCCCGAGCCACCTCTGAGCCGGTCCCCAATGATGGCAGGTTGAAGTCCCCCAGGACCATGAGCCTGGGGGTCTCCAACGCCAGCATGGAGACCGCCTCAAGGAGCTCAGGCAGGGAGTCTGCTACTCTGCAGGGAGGCAGGTACATGAGCAGGACTTCCAACTGACCCTTAGGGCCCACACGTAGGAACAAGGCCTCACAACCCGGAATTTGTGGTGCCGTGGCCCTGGTGACTCCCAGAGACTCCCTAGCTATCACGGCCACTCCACCGCCCCTTCCCCTCTCCCTAGGCTGGTGCCAAATACCGAAACCGGCTGGGCATAGTTCCGACAGAGGGACACCATCCTCTGGCACCAGCCAGGTTTCGGTGATGCATGCCAGATCAGCCCGCTCCCCTAAAATGGTATCTGCGAGCAAAGGGGCCTTGTTGCAGACTGATCTGGCATTCACCAGCAGCAGTCTAAGGGAAGGGTCACTCTTGACCTTCTGCTCAGGGCCTAGAGGTGTAGCCGGGGGGCCAGAACACGGGACAGCAACCAAGCATCAAAATACATGAAAATATGGTAAAATTAAATTGTTCGCATATCTCAATCTGGCACGGTTCTGGGACCCTCATGGTCATTGACCCAAGTATAAGCCGAGTCTCCTTTTTGGGGATAAAAACTCAGCTTATACTCGAGTATATATGGCATTTCTCTTCAGGAAGACAACGTATCCTCCTGTTTAATTGAAAGAATAATAATGCCCATTTTTAAGAAAGCTAATTTATCAACAGATGATTTGAACAACTACATACCTGTCTCAAATATTCGGTTTTGGATTTGGGGGGCACAAAATATTTTTGAAATATATTCAGCAACAACAAAAAAGCATTTCAAACTAAAAAAGAAGTCTTCTCAAATGCAGATAGTAAAATGTTGTAAAAATAGATCTGGCTCTTTAGTATAAACAGATGACCTGAGGCTTCCTTTGCACATAGACAAGGATGAAACAGACTGGTTTGTTTGCGTCCTAATTGGTACTGTTCCTCAAACTGCTATGCTGTAAATCAGGGGTGGCCAACCTTTTTATGCCATGGGGTGTGTAGAACCTTCTGCTTCTACAGTAGATTATTTCCATGCTAGCTTTCAAATGCCTGGAACTCAGACTGAGCAACATCATCCCATAAAATCTTACAGGCGTATCTTATGAGTCTAAATGTTTGTACCTGAAGAAAGATTGCATAAATAGTTGGCATTCACTCTAGAGAGGCTGTGGAAAGGGAAGGGGATTTTCCAGTGTTAGGCCCAAGCTGTGAACTCCTTTCGTTTTTGTTTTAGGGTAATTCATGTTCCATCGAATAAAGGCTGTCTTTAAAGTCTTTTTTGTAGCTTTTTTATTTTTGAATCAGAAGCTTTATTTACTAGCCTGGAAAATGGGAGGGGGAAGGGGACAGATGTACATTGGCTGCCACAGTGAGTTATGCAAGTCTATTGGCTTCCCAGTATTCAGACAGGATGTGAGGATATTTTACTGATGGAGTGAAAATATTCCTGAGCTCCCCAATTAAACAGGCAATGGAGTCCCCGCCACACTGGAGTGGGGAAGCCTGCTGAAGCTTTGTATATCCTGTTATTGTTTGAAATTTACCAGGTTTCTCTTTATCTAGGATGGGGGAAAATAGTTGATGGGCTTGGACTTATTTGCAAGCCCTGTGTGTTTGTTTCAGTGTCGCAACACATGCCTTGCAATCCCATCACTGCCCTCAACCTGCTACACTTCTCAAATCAGATATGTTCCCACCCCTGCTTTGCTCCCAGACATCTCCATTTCCACCATCTCTTGACAGAGCAATCATTTATCAAGCTGTTTCATGCACTGTCAGGGAGGAGGGCCCAGAGGGTGGGAGTTTGCTTCCTCCCTTTGTTGAAACACCACAGGATCATCCCAAACAGTCTCCAGCCAACTGCTGAGAATTGCAGCGTCCAGGAGCAAATGTTAAAGGGATTCCCTTTCATCTATTTGCTGATCCTGCTGACTTATTTTTATTTTCCAGTGTAAAACACACACACACACTTTTGAAAGAATTAATATTGTTTATATTTATTTCTAACATGATTCTTCTATGGTCCCTCTTTCCCATCATAATTCCAATTTAGGCTTTAGAAAGAAGTTTCAGTTACAGACAACAGGAAAGATTTGCATCATTCTGACTAACAGAAATCATTTCAGTAAAAAAGAGATTCAGTTTTTTAGCATATTATTTCCATAAAACATCTCAATATAATTCACATTTTCAGATAAACTAACAGACCACCATATTCTTTTCCAACCAATCATCAAGACAATTACAAAACAATCTAAGCCGCTGTCATTAGACTTGGATTCAATTTACAGTTTCTCCATTACCTCTATGTATGACTTATATGAAACACCATTTAGGATATCCCCACCCCAACAAGTGCTCCCCATGGGGCCTCCCCACCACACTGGGTCTCCCCAACCTCTGCAGGGCCTCCCCACCCCCACAAGTATTCCCCACCTTACCTCACCCAGTCACAACCTCCTGCCAGGATTTTGACCTTCCCTCTCACCTCCCCTTTGGCAGAGGGGTAGTGGGGAAGAGGAACTGGCTGGGCTGGGCTTCACTTTGTTTACCCATGTGTCAGAAGAAAGATCTCTGTGTGCCACTTCTGGCACATGTGCCATAGGTTCACTACCATGGATTTTGTATTTTGTGAAGTTATATTTTATAATTTTTATTGTACTGTTGCTGTTTTGATTGTAAGCCGCCCTGAGTCGCCTCGGCGAGTGGGCGGCAATATAAATCTGAATAAATAAATGGATCTAGGCAAATGTATAAAACTGTCACCTTACAGGTCTAGCTTAGTCTTATCTCTGTTCCAGCTCTTGGGGACATGAAAGAAGCCTCATCTGGGCATTCCCTGAGCAAAGTTTCTTCTGCAAAAATCCTTTCAACCCAGAATAATTCCTGACACAAAATTATTATTATCTTTGGATTTCATGGTTATATTCTCCTACACAGAACAGCCAATATTTCCTGTTCCAAAACAAAACAATTCATTTTCTTCATGGTAGTCATGCCTCCAATAAACACTTAAGTCACTAAAACTTGCTTAAACTACAGCATCACTGTAAAATCTCTATTTCATCTAATTATTTGTTAAATGTGCACAATTCTAAGGGGAAATATTTTCCCTTTATTTTCTTATGTAGCTGTTTAACAAAGGATAATAATTTATGGTTTAGATCACTTCAACAATTAGAAAATTAAATTCCTCAGCAACATTCTAGTTCTATTTAAATCCTCAGGAGTTCCTCAGAAGTAGAGTTCCTACAATAGCTCATTAAATGAACTCATTCTTTTCAATGTAAATTGAATAGAAAAAAAATCACAAATCAAGGCAAATGTTTCTATTCTAGTAGTTTTGGTAACAAATAAAACCACCAATAATGATTAAATGTGTTTATTCTGGTTTTCAAAAACTATTGGGTGTGGGAGGAACTCTAGAAAATTTCTAATTACAGAAGTAACCCACCTACCATAATCTGCTAGCTAAACTTTCCAAGCAACTAAAAAAGAAACTGGTACAATAGGAGACTTGCTACAGTGAATAGCTCTGTTAAATTAACACATTTTCTGTCAAACAAATCAGCTGCCTCTAGTGCCATTGTTGTTGAAACAATGGAAACCCTAGGAATAGGCATCCATTAAAAGGAATAAGTCTACTGAAAAGGATACAGTCCAAGGCAAAGAGCTTGTGTGTTTAACTGGATTTTCTACTGTAAGGAAGAAAGCTAGGCTGCATTGTTCTCCACTGAACGCAGATGCAAGTTCTATTGCTGTGAATGGGCAAATTAAGACATTCCTACCTTGCAAATGTGTGTTTATAAAATGTTACATCAATATTCTTTCTTGTACAGATATTTTTCATTCTTTAACAGCCATTTCTTACTATTTCTCAAATACATTTCCTCTGAAAAGTCTATTAAAAGTGCATTGTGAAAGATAGCTTTCTCCCTCCTTTATACCTCATCAGACAAGCATTTAACAGATGTCAGGCATGGAGTGGCATAGATAAACAATGCCCTGTCAGAAAGGAGAGAAAGCCTGAGAATTAGACTTACTTTGCACAGAGAGTTGGACTGTTTTAAATTAACAACATTATTTTTGCACAGAATCAGGCACTGGATGAAGTTTTGTCACTGTAGTTGCTTTATCATACCTCAGTAAAGTTTACCACACATGAAACTTTACTGAAAAGAGTATTTTCCAAGGAATAAATCTACCAACATTTTTTTACAGCTTCAGATTCATTTTACACTTAATTTTCAACTATAGTGCACATTTCACCACTGAGACTTAGTATCTATAAGGAAAAGTAGAGTTTCATTTTCATCCATAAAACATGTAGGAATACTGTATGAGCAATGTTTCCAGTCTAATAAAACAGAGAATCTGATCATTTATTTTACAGGGACTAGGTCTGCTGGTTGGAAATACAATTTTTCATATGCTACAGAATTTTCTGGGTTCAGGTGCATACTTTCCTCCCATCCAGCCTCAAGAGATATCCCACATCTCTTAACAGTTACAACAGCTAACCTGAGATTGGCTTAATCAATATTTGTAACTCACAACAATTAATCAATTATTTAATTATCTATACCACCCATCTGACTAAACAGCCAGTCTGGGCAGTTAACATATACCAATAAAATAATAACATCACCCTGAGCTACCTTAGATACTCTCCTCATGGGCAGAAAGGAGCCATACAAATGAGACAAAATATATCTTGCTGTATCACAATAAATAAGTTCCCGCATATAAAAATATCACATATAATGAGTGGCCAGAATCCTATTAGTTAACTCCTTTACCACTTCTCAATCAACATACCGTATATACTCGAGTATAAGTCAGGTTTTTAGCCCCCCAAATGAGGTCAAAAATGGGACTCGACTTATACTCGGGTCAATGTAAACACTCAAAAACATACCCACACAAATGTCTAAATTAATCATTTTTACCATGTTTTCATGTATTTTAATTATTGAAACTGACCAGCAGCTGCTGCATTTTCCACCCCTGACTTATACTCGGGTCAATCTATTTTCCTAGTTTTAGAGGTCCAAATTAGGTACCTCAACTTATATTCAGGATGACTTACAGTCAAGTATATATGGTAAATCTCAATGATTAATTAAAACAAGTCAAAAAGCCAACTAAAGCATTTGCTGTTGTATGCTAAGTTATGCAACAGCAAATGTTTATCCTAACATACTAATTTGTGGAAATATGCCACTGAGATTTGCTCTGGCTAAGTTACTGCACCATAAATATATAACCGATTTTCCAGTCTGTAAAAATACATTTCAGTTGATTCAATGTAAAATTTTAGCCTTTGATTTTACATATCAATCTTTTTAATTTGATATAAAAGATAACTTAATCTCAGGCAAACAGAATCAAACTTTGTGGAGAAAACATTTTACTACAGTGCTGTTAAGATCAATACCCTACAATATAAATCCTAAAATAGGGGGAACAAGTATAAAACAAGTGGCAGAGTTCAAATACCTATGAACAACATTTACTGATGATGGTAAAATGAAGAGATTAATATGTAGTGTAGCAAGGGAAAATAAAAGTTGCTCTTCTCTTACAACATAAGGCAGTGCCGAACAGCACAAAGAAACACCTCATACAAAGCATATTTATTTCCATCTTATATTACCAGTGCCAAACATGGACACTTACAGCAAAATGTAAGCAAAAGTTGGTCACCATGAAAACAACATGTCTGGAGTGACTAGAAGGGATAAAATAAGAAATTAGATTATAAAATAAATAATTAGAATAGAACCAATTTTAAACTACCTACAGAGACAACAAATAAAGTGGCTTGCCTATTTGGAGATAATGCCTTGGAATTCATACCATACAAGGCAGGGACTCTAATTTAGCAGCACCCTATGACAGCATAAGTTACACAAGAGGATCTAAAAACAACATTAATGAACTCCTTTTTCTGGGCACAACTATATAATGAACATATTAACAGCCTTGTTCTGGAAACTAGTAATGTGAAAACGTCTTTCAGTTTTGTTATATTTCTCTTGCTTAAAAGCCAGTCATATCGGACTGTGCTCATCAATGTTTACAGCCAAAGAGCCAGTGCTGTCTGTGTCTGTAGATGTTTCGGTGGCATCCCTCTATACCTGAGTGCATGGAATGCTGTTTACCTTCTCACATTGGCCACCCTTGGTCTACTCTATTACCATAGCAGGATAACCTGGCCAGACTAAACACCAGAATGCATGTAATACAGTTTACCTTTCCACCGAAATGGTATCTATTTATCTACTTGCAATTTCTTGCTTTCACACTGCTAGGATGGTAGGGCACAGATGGGAGCTCAATCTGTTGTGCAGTACTTGGGGCTTGAACTTCTGACCTGCCAACCTTACAGTCATCATCATGTTCAGTGTCTTAACCACTTGAGCCACCACAATCCCTTTATTTTGGTACATAGCTTTTTATGCAATATTCTTACGTCCATTTTAAAACATTTCCTTTCTTGATTTAAAAACGTTTGAATGCATTTTACAAAGATAGATATTTCTTTGTGTATTCTTGAGAATAGAATGAGGGAGGCAAATATGAGTGTAAATACAAATGTGATTATTTTCTAATGAATGTTGGGGATTTTTAAATTAGCATAGCACAGCTAGGACTACAAAAACACAGTGAGCACTGATGTGAATGACTGTGAAGACTCCTTTCCCATGCCTATCCTGCATATATTTGGGTTCTGCCTTGAGTTTAGTTGACAGTATTGGAACAAATACTATCACCTGATGGTTCTTATTCTATTCCATTTCTCTGTATTCATAGATATATGAAAGTCCATTTATTTCTATGCCAAATAACATTGGAACCTATTATATTTCAAAACAGAATGATACTATAAATCCATTAAAAACTGAAGGAACCAGAATTTGGTTGTTTATATCAGGGGTGCCCAAATTACAGCCTGTGGGCCACACCTAGTCCCTAGTACAATTCATCTGGACCACGCCACCCTCACCACTCCTGGAAGTGGAAGTAAAATGTGCCCATACGGGGACAATGGGGCACGGATGAATTGGCATCAGGGGCAGATCTGGCCCACAGGCCATAGTTTGGGCATTTCTGGTTTAAGTAGAGAAAATGGCAGCGTAAAGTCTATCTCATTCTGTTGCAAAACAGATGGCAAAGTGCATTTTACATCCGCTTCCAGTGGGAGGAACCACATGACCAACCTGCAGCCCAAAAGGTTTGGCCACCCCTGGTTTATATGAACCACTGAAGTAAGAGAGAGTTATACTCAGTGGTGGGCTGCTGCTGGTTCGTACCAGTTCGGTCGAACCGGTAGCAGAAATCCGGAGGGGATCGCGGGGGTGGGGGGTAGTAAATCCCCGGGCGACTGGTTCGGTCACCTCTCCAGCCGCCTTCCAGATGTCTTTTCTGAGCAGCTGAAAATGGCTGCTCGGAAGTGCACATGCATCAAAACTCCATTTGATGCATGTGCACTGAAAAATAGAAGTGTGCATGCGTCAAATGGTATTTTGATGCATGTGCACTTCCGAGCAGCCATTTTCGGCTGCCCAGAAAGGACGCAGTAGCATCCCTGGAGCGGTAGCAGCGGCGACTGCCAACACTGCTCCCGTGGTGGCACGGCTGGGCCAGGCCAGGCCTGGCTGCACTGCCAGGCCTGACTGTGCTACAGGGCCTGGCCAGCCCAGACTAGGCCGCGCTGCCGCCAACTACCTGCTGTTCCCAGAGTCCCCGATGGCCCAACCCCAGCAAAGGTAAGGAACTAGGGTTTGTTTTCTTTGCATTTCTGGGGGGGGGGGGGATTTTATGTAGTGTGTGTTTATTTTATTTTTATTTATTATTTATTATTATTATTTATTTAACTTTGCCCACGTCATGTCGGCACTGCCCATGATGTCATGACATTGGCTCCTCTCACAACGTCACGATGTTAGCTCCGCCCATGACATCGGCCCCGCCCACAGTATGGTAGTAAAAATGTTGGCAGCCCACCACTGGTTATACTGATACAAACTAGAAAAGGTAAGAACAAGAAGTTAGTATAGATCTAAGACAAAACCAATTTCAGTGATGGTTCATTTAGGAAAATGCATCAATAACAGTGTTGTTCTACAGAAAAGAGAAATTGAAAAGACTATATTTGAAGATAAATATGTATTTTAAAAAACTATATTACTCACAGAGACAATCAATCAATGAGCTTGCTACCACAGGAGTTCAAGGCTTAAAGAACATTTGCTAGAAATGATCCCCCAAAAGCTGAGTGCTGACAGTCCCACATATTATTTCTATTTTTCCACCTAAATTAATAGGACTTTTAACATACGCTATACACTATATTCAGGTGCTGGAATTGCCTCAGGGAACTGTTCTGCCACTTCTAGTTTTCATAAATGCATAATATTCCTCTTGAACACATATCTCCCTCATGTCCCACTGAACTTTTGACCTGGTCAGTGCTAAGCCACCTCTTCCCCTTCAAACTCACAGCTGCAGAAGTCTTGAAAAGAGGGACCCTGAGCCTTGTCAGGCAGCTGTCTCTGCTGAAGCCAGCATGGGGGCTAGGGCTGTTGAAGACTCCCTTCCCATAACAATACCCAGTGCCTGGCCTAATGGATGCACTGCTTTATCCGAGCCAACCAGCTTTGTAAATTCTTTCTCCTTCTTTAGGCTTTCATTACGCAACAATCCAGGAAAATGAAAATTTAACATCTGCTTCTCAGATTTTAAAACATACAGCTGCAGGTGGCAGCCTACATCTGGAAGCATCATCTTCCAGTCTAGTAAACACAAGGTTCTGGAGACTGAAAATGAAAAGAGGAAAAATTGTGTTACAACGAAGAAACTAAAGCCTGTTTCAAATATCTTCTGAGATCAGAGCTATAAAAGATCACACTATGGCTAAATTCCTGCATTTTATCATCAATGAGCAACCCAACTAGGGAATTAATTCAGGCTGGAAATCTCTCAAGTGCCCACTCCAATCTAGACATGAAAAAGAATAAAATCTTTACTTGATGTGGCTTATAGTCAAGATACAAAAATATAATCCTGTCTTTTAGCTATTTGAAATATTCTCTTTGTATTAGTAGCAATTCAAATGAGCTTTTGGAGTGAACAGGAATTGCTATTATGCTAGATCACAAATGTTAAAATTTCACAGGAAAAGTCTATCAAAGACTATCTTTCATGGTTTACAAACAGCACTAGAAGGCCTAATGCTGTTCTTGGGCCATTGCTCACAACCAGTTCTTCTTGATTTAGCAGCCTAGGTTTCTCTTAGTTTTAACAGCAGCTTTCTGGAGGGGGGGGGAATGTGAAACAGCACCAATCTATTCTAGCAATTGTGGACTGAACCATTTGTCGTTTGTTTCCTCCCGCAAAACTGTCATCTATTAGTAGTAATTGCACCTGTCTGTGCAAAAAGAATACAGGTTAAAAGATATCAGCTTATCTGCTGTTTTGTGGCCCTGCACTCTTTCCTTTTAACTTCTCCCATCTCCAAATGTTGTTCTTCAAAAACTATTTCATCTGGATATGAAGCATTTCTGTAATTATGAACAATTAGCATGTGATGTAGCTTTTTCATATTATCATATCAATTATATTATTTTTGCAATCAAAGTATAGAATAGAAAAAATTTATGGAGCTTTCTTTAGAACAGTTAGGTACAAAATCAAATGTCAATTGCTTTCTCTGCTGCTACTCAGAAAACATAGGGAATTATTCCTTGAAATCAGCAAGAGTTGTGGTCTGGTCAATACTGCCCATATTAAAACATTAATTAATTAATTAAAACACAGCAAACAACAGCCTGAGGGAGAAGACACCATGGCCTGGCAAGCGGCTGAGAACATTGCTCCCTTCTCTGGGCCCACACCAACGGCCTGAGGGAGAAGATGCCATAGCCTGGCAGGCAGCTGAGAACATTGCCCCCTACTCTGGGTCCACACCAATGGCCTGAAGGAGAAGATGCCATAGCCTGGAAGGTGGCTGAAGACTTCTCCCCCTCCTCTGGCCCCACACCAACCACCTGAGGGAGAAGACACCATGGCCTGGCAGGCGCCTGAGAATATTGCCCTCTCCTCTGGGCCCACTCCAATGGCCTGAGGGAGAAGACGCCATAGCTTGGCAGGCAGCTGAGGAACTCTCCCCCTCTTCTGGGCCCACAACAATGGCCAAAGGGGAGTTAGTCTGTGTTTTCCTTTGGTTGTTTTGTGAGGTTGTATTTTATGATTTTTACTGTACTGTTGCTGTTCTGACTGTAAGCTGCCCTGAGTCGCCTTGGCGAGTGGGCGGCAATATAGATCTGAACAAATAAATAAATTATATCTACCAAAAGAAAGCTATACGGTGAAACAACAGATTGTTCAAATATCATCTGTTGGATGTCCTACAGTGAACCAGAACTGTTAAACTTGAGACAGGATCTCCATGCAGACTTTAAAGAAACTGCACACACTCTCTGAGCATCAAAAGGCCAGGGGTGGCGGCGGGGGCAGGAATGGACTAGGTGTCCATAGGATCTTCTTTCTTTATGCTCATTTTTGTTTAGTAGCTTCCTATCCTCAACACATAGATCCATATATATCCTGCCAAAAAATCAGTTATATGAACATTGTTCTTGGTCATTTAAAAATTCATTGTTACAATTCTAGTAAATTAATATACAGGAGAATACCAATTCCTATCCAGGCAGAATGATAGTTGGCTATCATTTCACAATTCAACTGCCTTATATTCAAGATACATAAGGAGAATCCCCCAAATTGTAGATATGTCTATGGATGATTGTTTCAATTCTTCCTCTTTTATGTCCCAATCAAACCTTAGACTGCCAAAATGAAGCCACTTTCTTGGCGTTGTCGTTGGCCAAACTTAGGTCTCTTGGGTGCATGTTTCTAGCAGTAATCGGCAGACCAGTAAATGAGCTGGATTCTGTGTCTCTCCACATTCACACAGCATGTTGCTATCCACCAGCAGTCCCCATCTGAGCATGTCGTTCTTACATTTTAAGACTCTGACCATCAGCCTATTCAGAGTCCTCCAAGTGATATAGGGGAGGTTGAGTTCCTCAGCTATATCCTCCTTTATCGTTGTTTGTTGTCCAGTGAGCTCTTTTCTCCATCTTCTAATTTGGTTTTGCTCTTGTGTAAAGTTTATTCTTGCCATAAAGCTCTTCCTGGATATGAACTGGTGGAATTGAGGTTCATATCTGTTCAGAGGATGATGAGGGTCATTCTCTTGCTTAGTTCTCTCAGCGTCTGCTGCTACTTCAATCCTTATCTTAAGTGGAGTGATAGTAACATGAGGGTACAACACAGCTATCTAATTGAAGAAGTAAGTTTGCAATTCAAGGCTATGGAAGTTAAAGACCTACATGGTAGTGGACTAGGTTACCTAAGAGACAACATTACCCCATGGTTACCTGCCCATCCCACAAGAGCAGACCTGAGGGGCTCTCTAAAGGTACCATCCATTGGAGAGGTTCACCTCTCCAGTACGAGAAAGAGGGCCTTTTCTGTACTGACTGCAGCCCTTTCGAATCTCCTGCCAACAGACCTTTGTCTTCAGCCAGAGCTGCTAGCTTTTAGGAAAGGGCTGAAGACATGGCTGCCCCAGCAGGTGTGGGAAGCTGTTAAACACACACACTGGCTTATATAAACATGCTAATTGTCACCTGAGTTTTTAGGTTTTATCCATCTATTTGCTGTGAAGATTTTATAATAGATTTTATAATATGTTTTATGTAAGGTTTTTAATGGTATGTCAGGTCTTTTATGTAAGGTGAAGTACAACTGCATTGTGAGCCGCCCGGAGTCGCTTCGGTGAGTGGGTAGCCATACAAATTTAAATATTAAATAAATACGTTATGATGAACACTGCAGGAGATCAAACTGTAAAACAGATCTGTTCTCCTTCAAATCACTGAAGTTATAGTGAAAATAGATGATAGAAGACTAAAATTCAAGATATGGAAAAGGAAGGAACATACAGCAGAACCAATCTGTACTTCAGAAATTTTTATTTATCCAATGGCTAGGTAAAACTATGCCACTTTCCCCTCACTATCCAGAAAAACAGCATTTTTTCCTGACCTTTACTCATTCCTAAATGCCTTTGCTCCTCCCAAATGCCATCCCTATCTTCAAGAGTGCAGGTTAATCTTCAGACAGAATGAGTCAATATATGCTGTGCCCCAAGCATGATTCAAATCGCAACTATTAATGGCAACATAATTCCTTAACTACATATTTTTGGAACCATTCATGTAAAACCCACAATGAAAATACTATTGTGGGAATTTTATGAAAAGCACTCACAGCAGAAGTCCAGAAAAGGAGTCACAAGCAGATATCAAAAACAGATAAGTCAACTATGCTATTTCATTTATGAGCCAGAGGACAGATGGGATGAGACTAAACAGATCAAGTCCACTTCATCAGACATAGTCCCACTCCAATGTCTGATGAAGTGGACTTGAATCATGAAAGCGAACATTAAAATACAGTAGTTAGTCTTTAAAATGCTACAACATTTTGTTTCTGTTTTGTTTATTGTCTGATATGCTTAAAACACCTTAAGATCTGGTTGGCACAGCAGGTGTGAGGCGCGACTGGGACGAAAGCCACCCAAGATTGGCTCGTATGAGCATTACATGGGCCTTCAGCTTCAGTTCATTTTAAGAATTCATATAATGTGGTTGCTGGGGGAAGGTACGCTAAATTTTAAACAATTTATATTTTTAACATTTTTATCTCATTGTTTTGTATAAGCTGTATTGTGATTTTTATGTGTAAGCTGCCTAGAGTAGCCTAGTGAGAGGGTGGCAACATAAATGTGACTAAATAAATAAATAAACATGGCTACAATTTTAAAAAAAATCAACTATAGAGTGGGACAGACTCCTAAAACAATCAACAACTTGTAACCAAATATATCTAGGGCATCCAATGAACACAATTGTCCTCTTTGCTTTTAAACTCTATTTGTGGCTTTCCAATACAATAGTAACCAAATGTGATATTAGAAAATTATAAAAATGCTTATGGATCAATATTTTTAAAATATAAATATGGCATCACCATGTACAGAAAAGCCAGGAGTCATAGATATTTATTGTAAAGAAAATATACATATAAAGTGAAGGCCCTCCATTTCAAGAAAACAGGTAAAACTGATCATATCTGCTTCACAAAGTTACTATGGTCAAACTTGATGTTCATACAACAATTGCTGAAGCACATATATGACAAACAGAATAAGTGCAGGACAACAGATTTTACTGCCTCATAACAATACTAAGCATCATAATGTTTTAATAGAGATACTGTATTTCAATACTGTATAAGATACTTAGAAAATTCTTCTCATAAGAAAGTAGCCATATAAACTGTTCAGTTCACAAATGCTGTTCTACTGACATGTGTAACTATAGATTAGCCAAGAAAGGTTGTAAAAAGGAAAAGTGTTGTTCACAGCTCTAGTCCTTCAGAATAAATTTTTTAAAATAAATCCAGTGGTTTTTATCACTTTACTGTCCCTTTAATCCTGTCCCAGCACAGGCATACCAACTGTAGCACTTTTAAGAATACAAAATGTGGGGAGTTAGAGGTTAAAAGAAGAGATCCAAGAATAGCCAGACAATGGCTAAAGCAGAACTTCTGAAAATGATCAACTGCTAAGCAGAAGTTCACTGCTCCATTGTTTTCCATTTCTAAACAGAAATGGAAACTCTCGCGCTCTCCAGGATCTTCTGACTTCTGCATCTAAATTTTAAATCTATACATTTTCTAAGAGTTGTGACTTGTACTTTTTATAGTCATTTCTCAATCATTCATATTATTCTCAAAAATGCTGCCATTTGGAAATCCACATGAAATACTACTGTAACTGTGCTGCTGTCTCAGTTTGTTTTCACTGATAAGATGCTACTGCATGTTATCCCCTGAAAAAACAAAATAAACAGAAATCTTATATCTCATCTCCAAATATTTCCAGTCACATTTTTGACTAATCTAAATAACCAATATTAAACAATATTGTCTGATATTGAAAAATATTGAAAAAGAGGTGGCAGATCAAATGCAAAAGCACATAATCACACTTTCCGCCTTCATATCCCAGAACAGACAATTACTTCAGACCATATTAAATGTTTCTATTTTGCAAGCACATCCTAAGAACTGAAGTCCAAACTGACACAAGTGAAGCAAACCAGATGGCAACTCTGGCTCCCAAAGGTGAAAGGCTAGTGTAATTGCCCTTTATCATTGTAAATTCAAGGTTTTTCCTCTGCTTCATATGTTTAGACAGCAAACACCTTTTAAGAAGCTATACCTCAATAGTTGGGAGAGGGTCTCTCTTTGCTAAGGACACCAACACTGAGAAATCCTGTTCCTTTCAAAAACTTAGCACTGCATACAGAATTCCCTCCTTCCCAAATTCACATCCTGTTCCAGGAGTTTAAAAAACTCTCACATCCTGTTGAGCTAAATATCCTACAAAAGGAGGGTGGCCCACTTTATAAAAATCACAGACTTCTATTTTTAACCCTTCTTCAATGAATCTGCCAATACGTATTTTGATATAGAGAAACACAATCCTAATTTGTAGCAATTCAAAATGTGAAACAAAGTTAGATTATAAAATGAGAAAGCTAAACTGATTGTGAATTATTTCAATATAACCCATACAGTATTCAGATTTGTCCAGCAAGCATTCACACAGTTTTTCTCATGGTTTTAGTCAAAGATGGTCCTTACTTTGTTCAGAAAAGACCAACTTCTTCTAACATTGTCACCATTTTGAGTAGCCTTCTGGGAAGAAACACATTTTCAAAGTACTATCTGTGACATACATATTTTATAACACTAAGCTGGACAGTAACCCCTCCAATTAATATACAGTAACTCAAAATACTGTACTAAAATAGCAATTAATCATAAAGAACCTAATTTCTTTTGGGGTTCCAAATATCTCAACATGAGAAAAGATAGATTTTCATTTGTCCTTTCAATTCTGTCTCAATTGCAGAATATCAATTTTAATTACTCTCTTATTCACCACATCAATTACTCAATATCACGCTCGTGCAGTTTTTCTTCTCAAACATTCAGGAAATCAACCTCTAGTGGTTGGAAAGAACTATACACTTTTCATGTAAACTTTGAAGTTTGAAAAGAATATCACAGGCACCAAAGTTGCTACAGCTGCTATAAACAGATGGTAAACCCCAGGTTTAATCACATTGGTCTAAGCAGCTTAGATCTTGGAGCATGAACCAGATCCTTTCTGAGGTTTGTTTCAGGTAAAGTATCATGCACATATTGTACATAGAATGAAAGAGAGATACAGTAGTTTGGAGTTGATGCATTTGACCAATTTGTCTGTATTTTTCAAGACCTGAAACTCTGAGAAATAAAGTGAATCCAGAAATAAAGTGAATACAGTACCTCATGCTCATGCACTTTTACTAGTCTTGTACAACATTAGTAAAGTACAGGGTGTTGTATTTTTAAGGATGGAACCTTTAACCAACTATTCCTAGAAAATCCATGTACACAAATAGGAAACAGCAATATAGAACCAAGAAGAAAAAACAACATAATTATAGGGAAAGGCCATTGAAACCATAAGACTGAGAACCAAGTGTTGGTTGCCAATTCTAGTTATGTAGTAGAATATTCATTTCCTAGTAGTACATGACTGATCATTAGTTTTACTGAACCCTAGCATCAAAAACTGAGCAAAATTTCAACTTCATGTGAAAGAATGTAAATGTGATGCCATCCCATCAAATAGCAAAGTCCAAACTCTAAAAAACAAGAGAAGATAAAGTGAATACAGTACCTCATCCTCATGCACTTTTACTAGTCTTGTACAACATCAGTAAAGTACAGGGTGTTGTGCTTTTGAGAATGGAACCTTTAAACAACCTTTCCTAGAAAATCCATGTACTGTACATAAAATTCATGTATTCAAAGTTTACATGAAAAATGTATAGTTCTTTCCAACCTCAAGAGAGAAGATAAACTCAACACAATCAGGGGGATATGGAAACATGCACACTGTGCTAAATTGCCACAGAGCTTGGTGTTTTGTCACAAAGCCCTGGAGCAGCACGTGCCATTTCCATTACAGGCGTGCAAAAGCAAATTTATCTCTACAGGAAAAACAGCAAAACAATAAACTCTTCCAAGCCATGGGGCTCAGCCCCAAACCACTAGAGATGTATGTACATGGGAGGTCAGAGATAAGAGTTGCCCATTCCTATCTAAGGGAAGTGGTCAAATCTTTCCTCCCTTGCTTGATATTGGGGTTTTTAAAAAGATAGTGAAGACAGCAAAACGAGTGGCTTGAGCATCACAGGCTTTCCTGTAATCTTCTTTGTAAACTCACTGACGAGCGCCAAAAAGGTACTGGAAACGGGCAGTTCATTTTGCCGAGGCAAGAACTCCGAGGCAACAAACACCCCTCGACTCCGTTTTGGGATTGCAAAAAAGACCCACCACCGCCACTTCACAAAGTAGGAAAGAGACCCCGTATTCAATCCCCCTTCTGAGGCACATAATATTTTAAAACAGAAAGTTCAACGATGACAAACAGGGTCGTAAGCAATCTGTGCCACTAGTCTTCATTTTGGGGAGACAGGTCCACCGATTTATCCCAGCCCTAGTCTAAACGCATTCGGGAGACCCAGTCCTCCTCCAGCAATGCTATCCTAGCCTCTTTTTCCTCGGAAGTACGTTTCGCTGCGTTCATCGGGCTCTCGTCTTCCAAAGCGTTTACACAGGGTGGCAACCCCAGTATACAGGACTGTGTGTGGGCACCGTCGGTACTTTTTAAATACTTTTGCCACGGGGGAGGAGAAATGCAGAGCCGGGAGCTTCCTTGAAAGACACGGAGCTCAAGAGAATAAAGGAAGATAGGAAACGAAGTGGTGGTGGGGGGGACAAATATGATAAAGAGGGACCGAGTGGCATCCGTTTCCTCCTACTTCTCCGAGGGACGCTAAAGCCCTTCGTGCTGAGCCCCTTCAACTGCGGGTGGATTTTCCTCCTCACACGCGAGGGCGTAAGTTATTGTCCCGTCCGGTCCCTTCCTCTCAAGGGAGAGGCAATGGGACTGTAGCTCGCCTTGTCATCTGGAAGGCCGGCGAGTCGACGTTTCGAGACCCGGGTACTGCACGACGCAGTGAGAGCCCGTCTCCGTCCCAGCTCCTGCCAGCCTAGCAGTTCAAAAGCAAGAAATTTCAAGTAGATCAATAGGACCACTTCGTGGGGGGGGGGGAGATGTGGGGGGGGGCACATGAAAGGAGCCTCATCGGGGCGTCCCCTGAGCGGAGTTTCTCTAGGGGGAAAAAATCATTTCAACCCAGAACAATTTCTGACATGAAATTATTATTATTAAGGGGAATTAATTATTAAGGGAGAGGCGGTGCCGGATAATCGATGGCTTGCGCCGCCCCCGCCCCCCATCGAAAGAGCGTGAGGGGGGGGGCTCTTCCCTTCACCCACCCGCCTCACCTCAATTTCGAAGTCGGGCAGCCGGAAAGCGGTCCTGAAGAGCGAGCAGAAGTGAGCGATGGCCGGCACTTGCCACCAAGAGCGCAGCTCGCTGAGGAGAACCGCCGTGTTGGGGTTGCTGGTGTTGGCGGCCGCGGTAATGGTGGTGGTCCCAGCGGCGGTAGGGCTGGCCGCGGTCCCTTCCGGTCCTTCGCTGTCGGCTGAGGGAGCAGCATGAGCCGCACTCCCCGACACCGAGGTCACCCCCGTTACTCCGCCGCCGCTGCCGCCACAACCCCCGTCCTCCTCCGGGCACATTGCCCTCTTCTTGCCCTGCGCCGCTCCCAGAACGCCGCTTGAGCCGGTGCCCTCCGGACGAAATCCCTTCCTTCCTCCGGTCTCCCGCTTCACCCCCTTTTCCCCCCTCAGGAGCCGCCGCCGCCGATGCCCCTTCCGCGCCGGCTCCTCCGCATGGGGCTCTTCCCAAGGCGGGCGCCTCGCCTCAGCCTCCTCCTCCTCCTCCTTGGCTCGAGGGTCTCTTAGGGCAAGATGGGGCGGCGCTCCTCACGGCCGTTGCCGCGCGGAACCATCGTCCACTTTTTTACCTCAGGCCGTTGTTTTTTTTTTAAGCAGGAAGAGCCCCCCCGGGAGCCGCCACAGCCGGAGAAACAGATGGGGAGCCGAATGGAGGGAGGGGGAGGGGTGAGAGAGGCCAGTGAGCCCAGCAGGGGTTAAAGGCGGGGCCCGAAGGAAAGAAAGGAGGCGTATCTTTGCAGGGGGCGTGGCTTCGCGCGGGGCTTCCCCCTTCTGAGGTGCTTTAAAAACTCTGAGAAGGAATGACGGGGGGGCGGGGCGCCTCGCGCGCACGCACACGCACGCAAGGCCATGCCTTGTGTGAAAAGAGGGGAGGGAGGCGGAGCCTTGCGAGAGAACTTTCAAGCGGTTCGAAGGGGCCGTTAAAAAGCCGTTAAAAGGCTCACGAGCGCGAGTTAAAAAGAGAGAGAGGGGGGGACGGGCGAGAGGAGGAGCGCTCCCATTGGAGGTCCCTTTCGCGCACGAGGCATGGGCGGGGCCGCTCTTTATCATAACAACAGGTTGGCCCCGCCCTCTTCTCGACGGCTGTCCAATCGTCGGTCCCGGGTCTGAGGAGGCCTCCTGAAGAGATAGGGCGGTTTCTTTTGCAGGGGGGGGAAAAGCGGGTTGTGGAGGCGAAACCTTCCCTCGTAGCCCTCAGTTCTGGTTTGGTGGAGGGAGGGAGTGGTCGGTTGTTTGTTTTTCGCATTTTAAGCCAGTTTTTTTTCCTACTCCTGGGAGCAGCAGTTTTTTTTTTAATTATTATTAATTTCTTTGTGGTCTTTAAAATTGGAGCCGCACTATAATTTTTAGAAGGTTTTTTAAGGTTCGAAATTTGATTTTATTCTCCTTTAATTAGAAAACTGGGTGCCTCAGTGGTTTGCCATCACTGTATCTTCCTTTCCAGTTTTGCTGGTCACTGATTTACAGGCAAAAAGGAACGAGAATGAAGGCGGGAAGCCAATCAGCTGTTTTAAACCGGCATTGCTTTGGAAGAGGCGCTCCGCGTTGGGGATCCTGACTGGTTTTACTTCAGAGTCAGCCCCACACGGGTTGCTACATCGCGAAGGAAGGCGTACAAGACCTCAGACTATATATGGACACATGTGCAAGGAGGTTGTTGCATAAGCGTAAGGAGTTTGACCACTTGAGCCTGTTGTCTAATTTACCAACTCTTTCCAGCTCGATCTTACACAGGGTATGCTTTCTTCGAAACCGACCTAGTGAATTCAGTAGGAGGTAATGCGTAACAAGGGTTCGTAGGACTTCAATTTATTTCTACCCCTTTCTCTCTTTTGAGTCCTTTACTGCACGAGGGTTAGTTCCTATGGGTTGCACTTTTAACAGTGTCGCCAGGCATGTTTCAGATTCAAAAAACTTTCAAATCACTGTGTTGAAACTACGAAATGAGAAACGTGGCTAGAAGTAAACTTGTTTTCTTTCTACTTTTTCAGAACCACTTTGCTGATTATGATTTAGTATCATTTTATTCTAACGTGTGAACAAGTCTAAAACAAGTACAGTTCATCGAATATGTCAATCAAATTGGGGTATCCTGCAAGGGAGATTCACTTATCTGACTATCGATATGCATGGATTAATTGTATTTTATTATTATTAATTTTATTATTAAATTCAAATTTATATGCCGCTCTTCTTGCCGAGGCAACCCAGAGCGGCTAACAATGTTGCAATAGAAAACATAATATACATACAATATAACAAGAATAATACAATCAATGTGGTCAACAAAACCTTCAAAAAATAATAATAAAAATATAAATACATTACAGTCAAAGAAATGCAAAAAACAATCATGGACCTTCTCCAGTTTACATTCTTTAAAAGTAGTTCAGGTATGTATATATTGTATTTATTGTATTTTTATTGTATTTTATCACACTTTATTGCATTGTACAGATTTTAAACTCTTATATTATTGATAAGGTCGAAAGACTAATCAATTAATAAATATTCATTCATTCATTCAAGTACAGTACATTTAAACAATTCAGTGGAGAATGCTGAAAACCATATATTTGATTAAAATGATTTCAATGCATTTAATAAGGTTGTACCACCACAAATGTGGTGAATGAAATTGAATAATGATTATTGAGTTTTTATATAGACAAAAAAAAAATCTGACAGTTTGAGCTTTTCCTCTCTCATGATTTTCTTCCTCTTCCGTGTCTAGATAAAACTTTAAACTGCCAAAATGGCTTTGTCATTGGATTTAGCAGAACCAAAGTGAGCCTATTTAAATTACTTCCAAGTAACCCAGTTTTCCATGTGACCAGGGCTAAACTTATGTTGAGTTTCATCCATTTTAAGATGCAAGTAGTTCATTCTTCCCACAGTTTAGTCCTGGCATTCTCTGCAGCTTAACAGTCACAGAAGTTCGTTTTATTTAAAGGGGGGAGGTTTCCTTGATTCTAGTATGAGAGAGATATGATGGTAATTGAACAATGGATTCACATTTGACATAAATGTTTTGAGTCTTTCAATTTTAGCTGGTCTCTTTTCCCATGTGTTGTAAAATTTGATTCAGGAACTTCTATTAAAATATTTCTTAATTAGCTGAGTAAACGGCAATGGTGTTCCTATATGCTTCTTTTGTTGTTGTTGTTGTTCAGTCGCACAGTCGATTCCGACTCTTTGCGACCCCATGGACCACTGTCTGCCAGGCACTTCTGTCCTCCACCATCCTCCTCAACTCCCTCAGCTTTGTGCCCATTGTGTCTACTATACCATCTAGCCATCTCATTTTTGGCCATCCCCTTCTTCTTTTGCCCTCCACCCTTCCCAGCATCAAGGCTTTCTCAAGCGAATCCTCTCTTCTCATCTGATGTCCAAAGTACTTTAGCTTCATCTTTACTATTTGACCTTCTAAGGAGCAGTCATGGTTAATTTCTTCTAAGATTGACCTATTTGTTCTCCTCCGCTGTCCAGGGGACTCTCAAAACTCTCCTCCAACACCACATCTCAAAGGCATCTATTCTTCTGCGCTCAGCTTTCCTAATGGTCCAGCTCTCATAACCATACATTGCCACCGGAAATACCATTGCTTTGACTATATGAATTTTTGTTTGCAATGTGATGTCTCTCCTTTTCACTAGGTTTCTCATTGCTTGCCTCCCAAGAATCAGTCGCCTTTTTCTTTTATGGCTGCAATCACCATCTGCAGTGAGTTTTGATCCTAAGAAAGTAAAATCTGTCACTGCTTCTACTTCTTCCCCATCTATATTCCAGGGACTGATAGGACAGTGGTCCATGGCATGGGGTCGCAAAGATCTTGGTTTTCTTTATACTGAGTCTCAATCCAGCTTTTGCACTTTATTCTTTCAACCTAATCAGGAGCTTTTTTAAGTGTGCTTCTAAATTCATCTTATTGTTTTATTCTCTGCAGCAATGAATCAGAAATAACATTAACCTTTACAAAGGTTACTAGGAAAAAGCATTTTATACAAAAACCTATCTTAAATAGATACAAGACCATGTTTCAAGGCTTGAGCACATGGTTAGAGAGGAGTCATTGACTAGCCCACTCTCAAGAAAGAGCTGTTAATAGTTGGAGGATTACAAAGGACTGATAGGAGAAGATAGGAAGTGACCATTCTTTAACTCTTCGCCTACCTCACCATATCGCCACTTCCAATGTAAGAAATAGTTGCAATTGACTCTGACTTCCAGAATGCCTCTGTTGGGAATCCATGAGGAAAGATACAAAAGAGAGGATATTCTGGAAGATTTGTCCAACAACTGTGTGCAGTGCCTGCTAGATTATTGATAACATTAGTTGAGGTTGATTTCAGCATCCCATAATAATTTTATAGTTTTGCTGACTGCAACTTCTATCTGGCTTTGCATGAGCTCAGCTACACCACACTAGACTGGCATATTTGACTATGATTATAGACTATGACCCTTGACTAAAAGGGTCAAGGCTGTAAGTCTTAGTGTTTGTGGTTGTGTATCACAACTGGTTCCCAATAGCTTTAGAATAGGGGTTCTCAACCTATGGTTTGGGCTGGATGTGGCCCATGACACAATTTCATGTGGCTCCCTACCACCTCCGCCACACCTGGAAGTGCTAGGTGTGGCAGGCAGGGCAAAATGGCCATCTGGCCTCTAAAGCTGTCTGAGGGAATGTGACCCAGCCCTTGGCTTGAAAAGGTTGATACCCCCCTGCTTTAGAAAAATATTCCTTGCAGAGACCTATTGCTTCCTGTTTTGGCACTGTTTTTATAGGTCATTGTGTGATCCAAATGGATATCCAGTGTGGTGTAGTGGATAAAGTTGTCACCTGAAAACTCTCTAATGGGATCAGTTCAACATAAATAAACATAAATAAAACAGCCAGAGAGGTTTTGAAGGGAAAAGATTTTATCAACAAGATTGATCATAAAATAATATATGCATATATTGGTGCTTGAATCCGTGCAGGTTCAAGACAATAATTAACAATTCAATCAGACTTATATACTTTCTGACAAGCTACACACACATGTTCCCAGCCCAGGTGGGGCTTAAGGATGAAGAAGTTTCATGTCTTTATCTTGTCATTACATACTTTTCAGAACGTCCATAAATGCACAGTTACACAAGTCTACTCCACTTAGATAAATGACACAGGATTTCTTGTGTAACTAGTTCTTCATAACATGACTTTCTCCAGGCCACACTATAGTTTAGCACAAATAACTGATATTAAAATTATATAAGCTTCATTAATTACATAAGGGGCTGCGGTGGCTCAGTGGTTAAGAAGCTCACCTTGTTAGCTGGAAGGCCAACTAGTCAGCAGATTGATACCCAGGTAATGCATTGTGGATTGATCACCCGTCTCTGTCCCAGCTCTTGAGGACATGAAAGGAGCCTCATTCAAGCTTCCCATAAGTGGAGTTTCTCCAGCAAAAATCCTTTCAACCCAGAATAATTTTTGACACAAAGTTGTTATTATTAACTGCATGCTTAAGTTAGCTAATTTTGGAGGGCCCCCACAAAGTTATGAACTAGGATCCCCACTCAGCCATGGAAACTTCCGTGGGGGGGGGAGATAATGGAACTGGTAAAACCGCTTGCCTTGCAAGCCCATTTAGAGTCATTATAAATTGGCTCTGATTTGATAGTGCAGAACAAGTATTTGGGAATAAAGCAATGATCTCATGGACACCAAATGGAAGAGGATTTTGAGCTTCAGGAGGGCTGGATTTAAGTTGGTTTCTGTCATAATATATGCCAAATTCTTCTAACACATATGCTGAGAGATGCTGTACCATCTGAACACTGTCCAGCTGAGCGGCAAGTGCAAGACCATCAGCATAAGTAAAATTGTCTGCAAAAGAGTTGCTATTGTTTATAACCCTTGGTTAGATTATAGACTTGCATACAAGTCTAATCAATCAATATACTGTATTACAGAAGTGCTTAATGATGAACAGTGTCATAGGCTGCCAGGAGGTCAACAAAAACTATCCCCATGATCTTCCTATTTTCAAAGTGATTCTCAGTATGTTGTGTTAGTTGCAGGATTTATGCTCTACAGTTCTTCCCAGATCTAAAGCCAGTCTATTCTGAGTTGAGTGGTTCCTCTACCATCATTAGACGGTTAACTACTGTATCCTTCTTTTCAGGGCTTTATAAAGGTGGCCATCTAGTTAGATTGCCTTGATTTTCTTTGGATCTGCGGGTTCTTTACCAGGTTTCAAGAAAGAAATCATTTGTAACTTTTGCCAACTTTTTAGAATCCTGAAAGATTCAAGATATTTAATAAAGAAATCAAGGAGCCTCTTTTTGTTACTTGCCAAAATATTTTATCTGTTTATGTGGATGCCATCCAGGTCTGCTGCCTTGCCATTTTTGCAGCTATAGTTTTTTCCAGTCACTTAAAATGAATCATCCTATTAGCTAGTCTCCAGCAGCTTGTTCCTCTCAAATTTAAGTTTTTATTTCCTATGTCCATGTTAAGATCTGCCATTAATGAAATGTTGCATGAATATGGCCTCTTTAATTTTTTTCTTCTGTTTCTTGGTATGGTTTTTTTCTTTGATGAGCTTTATCTAATTATTTCAGTCTATGAGGCCAATAAAATATTGCTGTGTAGCCAAAATATTTCCCCCACTCATAGGATTTTGTTCACATAGTGAAAAATACATTAGCCCTTGGAGGTAGTTGGTTCTGCATTCTTGACTTGTGGACAGTCAGAATGCTGTTTCTGTTGCCTCAAAAGACTGTTCACAGACATCTGGAGCCAAATAAATGTTTACTATAATTCCATCCTATGTTGAGCTGAACTGCCAATCTGATCCTATGGAATGTTATTGTTGATGATTGGACCATCACCATGAATTGGCAAGTTGTGGACAGTGCTATTTATTTGGAATTGGGATAAAGACTTGCTCACACTGATGCTGTGGCGTAACGTGGGTGGGTGGGTGGGAACCCGCCCAGGGTGGCACTTTTTTGGGGCAGCAAAATTTCACAATAAATAAGACTTCGCCATCTTGGGCCCCACCCAGGGGGCAGCGAATTTGGCCTACACCCTGGGCAGCTGAAACCCATGCTACTCCACTCCACTGCTGGCCCTTTCTTTATTTTTGCCTTCTTGTAGGCCATTGTCAGAATCATATACAGTAGTCATCATCCAGTTGTTTGTGCAATGAGTTTGTTTGTTTTTCCAATTTTCCAAATGCCTTATGATTGCACTTCTGGAGTCAAAGGATCAGCAAACAAAGTGCAGTAATTGTCCAGGTGACACCCAAATGTGTTAGAGGCAAATCTGTGTGACAGTAATTTAATTCAGCACTATGATTCATCAGAATTGGGTAAACCATTTCTCTCCACAATAAGTGTTGAAGGGTGAAGATACCAAGGTTTGAATTTTTTGGGGTATAGGGTAGTAAAATAATTAAGGGGAGAGTAGAAGTTACAACCCTGAAAATGTACAATGTGCTTTTAAAATGATGTTTGAATAATGGTCTGTGAAATGTTACTGCAAAACAATCAGCTGACTGTCAAAAGGATTACATGGAACGCAAGGTCAACGTAAAATAAAATTACTTCACAAGGGATCTCTTTTCTAGCAAGCTAATACTTGAAAATAGGCATGTAAACATTGATATGGAAAATTAAAGCATAAAATTAGAAAAGAAAAAAGTCCTAGACCATGGAACTGTTAGAACACTGTAACAAAATTATTACTCCACAGAATTCAGTGGGACTAATGTTTATGTAAACATATTATAGTCAGATTGTGCTGTAACTCACAGATCCAGCCCAATCTTTACATTAATTTCAGTGGAATTTCCTCCCAGTTTAATTATTTTTCCTCACCCCACCCTGAGAAATCAATTTGTTCTGCAGATATGAAATGTTGAATGTCAGCTGAAAAAGCAAAATGGGAATGTGAAATAGAGCATCATGAAGGGGAAAATGGAAGATTGAAACCCTGAACAGAAGGTTCATGTTAAATAGTGAAGATACACTCCAGTAGGTTTGCTTCAGTTCCTAATTTTGTATCACATTTGCCAAACTTAATGTTGAATAAGAACCATGGAATTAGAGGACCATGTTTGGATGCTTCCTGTACTTATTCCAGGATTTGACTGAGGTTAGAGTACAGTGGTGTTAAAATCCCTAATAACTGAAGCTGCATCCCCTTAAACTGATTAATGAACTGAGAACAAAGTTCAACATCCTGAGAGTTCCAAGGATCAATCTGGAAGCTTCAGTATTGACTTATTTTAATTTAACACACATTTATTCTTGGCCTGAAAGCTAGTGTTGGTAGTTAAATGCATGAGGTATAAAGTCTTCACCCCACTCTCTGCTAAGTCATTAATAGTTGTAGGGAATACATCTCTAAATTACTTTGCATTTTGACAGTGCTTTACTGTGAACTGTGCAGGTACTGTATGTTCAAATCACCAGTTAAGTAGTATGCACAAGAATGAGGGCTATACAGTACCTTGTATTGTTTGCTGTATCTGTGCACTTATGGAAAAAGGTATGTGGATATAGTTGATCTGTATTCTGCACTTGCTTATCAACAGCAAAATACAAAAAGGGCATTGCTTTATTTCCCCATACAGTGGAACCTCAGTTAACATAATTAATGTGTTCTCCGGGACATTTCTTACAGCGAAAATTACTTTAACCGAATTTCCCATAGGAATGCATTGCAGGCAATTTCCTATAGGAGTACATTGAAAACCAAAATACTTTAACCAAAACATGGTTTCCCACAGGAATGCATTGAGAACCAATTACTGTAATCAGTTCTGAAAAAGATTCCGTAAACTGAGCCACTATTTTCTATGGATTTCCTTTTGTTATGCAATTTTTATGTTAATCGAGCCGTTTGTTAATTGTAAATCAATTAATGGAACATGCAGTATTTAGTGAATAGGATCATTTAGGACATGATCCAGGCAAGTTCATGAACATTTAATGTGATTTTTGGTTTCTGTGATTTCAGCATAGACCTCCATAGAAATAGAAGCCCCATGTGTTTAAAATCACTTAACTTCTTGCATTGATAGGTAAAACCAGTTGCATCTACCTTTGTCCCGGATAGATCCTGGCAATTTTAACAGATGAGATTCAAAAAAGTAGAATGTTAACTTGATAGAGGAATCAGTATCACATCAAGCTTTGCAAATGTGAAAAGAGTTCATTAGGTTTTTAAAATACAAAATGAACATGATTTGGGTCTTGACATTTAAAATAGGAAATGCTTTGTACAAATGATACAATTCTTATTTACCCATTCTTACAACATGAAATTAAAGTGCTATTCATTGGCACTGAAAAGCAGCAAATTTAAAATGATAAAAGGAAATACTTCACACAATACATAATTAACATATGGAATTCATTATCTTAAGATATTGTCAAGGCCATGAGTTTAGTACCTGTGGAAAAAAAGGAGTAGGCATTTATATGGCTATTGAGACCATCTGTGGCTGCATTAGATGGGATGAAACCCACCCCACCCCCAAGTATATAAAAATCCTCCTGCTTGAAAGCATAGAATAACAATTTACTGATGGTGGGGATTAGAGAGCAACTTCCCTTTTTGTTTAGGCTCTTCAGTAATTGTCCATTTCACCATGTTAAGCACTTCTTTTTAATCATTTGATTCCTCACAGCTGGTTGCAAAGGAATGCTAAATTAGATGGACCATTGGCCTGCCATGTAATGGCCTAATATGATGGGAAATGCAAGCACTCATTTAATGATACAGATAAACACAATTGTGTGATCACAAGAGAACAACAACATCATTCAGGAGATTAAAGTCTGTTTGGTTTGGAAATATTACACCTGCAATATCAAATATGTCAATTAAATTGGGGTATCCTGCAAAGGAGATTCACTTATCTGACTGGATATGCATGCATTAATTGTATTAAGGCACCTTCTCCAGTTTACATTCTTTAAAAGTAGCTCAGGTGTGCACATATTGTATTTTATTGTATTTTTACTGTATTTTTATTGTATTTTATTGCACTCCATTGCATTGTACAGATTTTAAACTCTTCTGTTATGTTATTGATAAGGTCGTAAGACTAATCAATTAATAAACATTCATTCATTCATTCATTATTACACCTGCAACAGAGGATCTTGCAGTTATTTCATAAACACTCATTTAGACTTACCAGAACAGTATAATTAGAGTGAATGCTCTTATGCTATTTCTCCATAGTTATGCACATAATTTTATGATTTAGTCAATGAGAATGCCCACCTCATGATCCTTCTCCCAAGTTGACCTGATTTTTTAAAAAGTAAACTATTGAGTTTCCCCTAATTCGTTGATATGTTTGTTTGGCACTAGATCACCTCTGCACAGACAAAAAAAGATAAACATGAAATTTAAACAACTTTGATGATCTACAGCAGACTGCAATGTTTCTGCAGTACTGTACGTGTGTATTTGTACGCCATGGAGAACTTTGGAAAACTATTTTCGGTAATACTGCAACACTTTAAATGGCCCACCAGATTTACAATGAACCATTCAAGGACGGATAGGGATTGGCAGAGGGCACGATCAGCAGAAGGGGGGCTGTGGCAAAGTTCAAACTGCATCCAATTGGGGGGTCAGTATAGACCAGTGATGGTGAACCTTTTAGAAACTTGAGGGCCCAAACTGCAACCCAAAGCAGTTGGATTGCCCAACACTGCAACCCAAAGCACTCCCATTAGGCTGTTGGGCAGAGGGCCCAGTGATGTGAGAAATGTCCTCAGGCACATGTGGAAAGGAGAAGGGGAGCAGCCTGCCCCCATGTCCCTCTGGCTTTCTAGTAATGAACTTTAACGAACTGTGTGCTGAGGTGATGGTGTGCATGCCCACAAAGAAGGCTCTGAGTGCCCCCTCTGACACAGATGTCATAGGTTTGCCACCACTGGTGTAGACCCATGGTTCCTAACATGGAGCACACACCCAGTGGTGGGATTTAGCAGGTTCGCCCAAGTTCACCAGTACCGGTAGAAGAAATTCTGGCTGGCCCCGTCCATCCAAGTTTTGAAATAAAGTAGTCCTGATTCAGAACACAGGGCTTTCCCCTTGTCATGCCCACCTTGCCACGCCCACAGAGTAGGTAGCAAAAAAAAAAATTGAATCCCACCACTGCACACGCCCAACAGGGAGGCAATTTGATAATGAGTTATTGACAGTGAATGGCCTTTCAGGCTTCTTCCACATTCACTTTTTGAATAATATGAATTATATGTCATGGGTGTGGCATCAGGATTTTAGATATGCTTAGTTGGGACATGGCAAAAAAAAAAAAAGATTGGGAACCACTGGTGTAGACACTTACAGTAAAAGAATCTGCAGTCTCCATATACTCATCCCATCTGAATAGAATACTGTAATAAAATTGGCAGCAAATCAAGCCATAGCATAGCCAAAAATACTCCAATTCCCTTGCTAGGGTCACTGCAGTGTAATGGTCCTTGTTTGGTGGTCTTGTGTTCTGTCTCTTTGTTCTTATTATGAAATTAAAGTGAGAATTGGAACTTATTTACACTTACAATAAAAAGAATAAGAATTACATAAAGTTTAAGGGAGCAAAGATCCTTGTGAAGTAGTTCCAACTCTACTTGAACTATATCTCACACAGTAACCCTTCTATTGTTTTCCACTGAAGTGAACAGTTCTGATTTTCTGTCTGTAAATACATAGTGCCTGCTATACTGATAGCACTTTTCCAGTACAGTATCATCATGCATGGCATATAGTACTTTAAGATAAATCATACAGGTGAAATTTGTAACCATGTAACCATCATGAAACCTTTAAATCGTATATTTACTATTTCCTTTTGATAAAGTACGATATTAAACAAGCAGGATTACTTTAGCTGAGGTTTTGTGGCATGTGTGTTTCATTGTAACTGTTAGACTAAATTCACAAGTGGAAAATAGTTTTCTAAGTAGCAATAAAAGTAAAAGTATTTACTAGAAGCAGGAAGCTTAGAGGGATTTTAAATTGATTGTGTTTGTGTGATTCATGGTGAAAAAGGATTTCCCTTTGGTTCCATGGGGAAGAGTAATGACTAATCTGTTTAATCATCTGCGGAATCTTCCTGGAATAGTCTTCCTTGTAATGAAAAGAGTTGCTTGGTCTTGTTTGACTGAAACAATTAATACTAGCAATACACTGGGCTTCATGTTGATTATTTGGGATCTGACTACATAGAAATCTTTCTTCCAAACTTTCAAAAACGTAAGAATACATTTTCTTTTTACATATGGATGTAAGACACAAACAAATCCACTGAACCTCATGCAGTCCTCTCTCTGTGCACCTGGTAAAAAAATCCTGTTAAAGTCAATGGAGTTTACATTTGAGTAAACATGTATAGGACCAGAGTTGTAAGTATCTTAAGAAAGAATGTGACCCTTTCTTTGTTCTTGTTCTTTAATGCTCCTGTTCCTCTTTATTTCTTCTCCATCTTTCTAGGAAAGAGTCTGTCTTTTCTGATGAGTCTGGCTATTGTAAAAGAACAGCGGCTATGCTGATCCCAGAGAATAGGTCATTCCTCCTTTGTGTTGGCAAGAAAAGAAGATGCTCTGAATTCTTGAGGGAGAAGTTGGTTAATTTTTATATTTTAAAAATCGATATGCTTCTTGATTACAGATTATTGCAGTCTTAAGATAACATTGCCTTTTCAGATAATAGGGAAATTGAGAGTGTAGTTTGAGATGACTGAACAATTACCCCTCTAATTTTAAAATAATGGTCACTAAATTATGTCTCCTTCTCTCCAGATTGGTCCTTTGAAGATGATAGCAATCATTTATGAGAACAAGCAATAATGTGTAATTAATTATCCTCTAAAAATGAACAGAGGTTAGCTTGAGGAACAAGGATGGGTGGTGGCCTGGTATTTAAAAAAAACAACCCAAAACTATTGGGTGACATGAACAGCCAGACTTTCCATTCATTCTTCCCTGTGTGTTACAGTACCTACTGGTATACACAATTCCATGCATACTTAATCAACCAACCAATCAATCAATCTCTCACACTCACAGAGTATTGATACACTCCAGCTCTTTTCTTAAAATATTTTCTCCTCTTATCCAGTCTGTCTCATTTCCTCTTCTGTCTGTCTGTCTCCTACCTTATTCACAATCTGTGTACCTTTCCTTCTAGCTAGCCAATTCAAGGACTTAGCAGAAACAGCTTCTGATATTTTCAAACAACTTTCTTAGGGCTGTTAAACCCAGATTAGGAGAACTAACTGGAAATCTGGAAAATGCTTGCAGCAATGGAAGTGACTTAGTTTTGTGTTTGAAGAAGAACAGCAGAAAAGCATGCCACTCTTCCACCCCTTCAACTGGCTCTTCTGACTGAATTGGACTGCTAGCACAGCTTACCCCTATGAATCTTCACACTCCCACAAGCAAAGGATTGTTGCCAATGCCTGAAATACTGTATTCCTTCAGCAAGATTATTCCTGCAAGAGTTCCTACATGCATATATGTTCACATAAATGACTGAGAAGTATCAAACAGCACGTCATACAATTTTTTGTGGAATTTAAAAAGTTGCAGTGAATCAGTTACATTATCTGTTTTACCATATGATAATTGTGTGCCATCAAGTCAGTTCTGACTAGTGGCAGTCCTCTCCAATGTTATCTAGGTTGAGAATACACAGAAATGGTTTACCATTCTCTTCTTCTGGGAACACTCAGGTTGGCTCCTCTCCCAGGAGGCGCAGTGGGGAATCAAATTTGCAGCCTCTGTCTCTGCATATGTATGTATCTCAATCATGCTTATGCATCTAGATCAAACTTAATGTCCACATGGTCTATCCTATATCTAAATACTCTTCAGTGCAGAAATAAATGCACATATGGTATGCCCTTTTTTCCCCCTTGGGGAGACAGGACAAGCTGATGTAGCAACTTGATGAACCAATTTGCTGTGATCTCATTAAGTCCCATGAAATGGGTTTGAGGCCTCCTGTCTAAATACTCAGACAGGAGGCCTCAAAGGATAACTCAAGATAGTTGCAGGCAATGACTCAATAAATGACAGCCTTGATGTTCCATCACACCTACAACACAACAGTAGGTTGCTTTCCTTTTTTTGTAGGTACTGTATTCTGATTTATTAGGTCTAAAGACAAAGCCCTTGTCTGTGATTGTATTTGTGATGTTTTCCTAGGGACACAAAGTGAATACTGCTACCTGCTAATGCAACCTTTTTTTTTTTTTTTGTCTGGAGACCTCAAGCATATCTTTTCCCTAGGGTGAATTGATGTTGTGATTATTTTTGTTCTCCTACACCCAGATTGCCATTCTTTCTCCTAGCAGTTCTTCTTTCTCACATGAATCATGTAAAGTAATACCTCGGATAATGATTGCATTGGATAATGCTGAAATCGGATAATGATTCAACATTTTAAAAACTTTTTTGCATTGGATAATGATCTGTTAGCGTTATCCGATGCAATCGTTCATAGCAGCGGGGTGGCTGGGAAGCCGAATGGGGGCTTCCCGTTCGGCTTTCCAGCCACCCCGCAGCTGCGGAGCCAGGGGCAGGGTGGCTGGGAAGCTGACAGAGGAGTCCCCCGTCGGCTTCCCGTCGGCTTCCCCAGCCACCCCATAGCTGCAGGCGCAGGGGCGGGGTGGCTGGGAAACTGACGGGGGAGTCCCCTGTCAGCTTTCCAGCCACCCTGCCCCTGCACCCACAGGGGTTCCCTTCGCAAGCAAAGGGCTATCCCAGCATCAGCCCTTTGCTTGTGAAGGGAACGCAGTCCGCAGGCCAACCCGGCCAGTACTGTAAGGGAAAATGTTGGGGTTCTTTCCCAGGCGTTTTGCCTTGCAGCACTGCCCGGGGAGGTCTGGGTAGGTATGGAACCAGAGGCGTAGCTACCGCCGTATCTGCCGTATCAATTATACGGGGCCCCCGGGTCACGGGGGCCCCCAACGTGCGTAAACAAAACAAATCTTTACCCTTCCTAAGGGCCCCCAAAAGATTTTTATACGGGGCCCCGCCAAGGCACGCTACTCTTCTGTATGGAACAGTAGGAATCGGGTCCCCTGACCTCCCCAGAGGTGGCAGGGGCTCCAAAGAGCCTAAAATGGGCAGAAAAAACTTCCATTTTTCCACCCATTTTGGGCTCCACGCCGCCCCTGCTGCCTCTAGAGAGGTGGGGGGACCCGATCCTCACTGTTCCTGAAGTCCCCCGACCTCCACGGCTGGTGCTGCGAAGCAAAACGCCAGGATTCAAATCTGGGCACTGCGATTGCAGTGTGTGATCGGTGCTTGGGTTGGGGGGTTGAACAGGCATGTGCCCGGTTCAATCCCCAATGAAAGCAGCTGATCCCACACTGTGATCTCCCTGCCTCTTTGGAAAGGGCAGTGGGGATTCCACTCATGGAATCCCCACTGCCCTTTCCAAAAAGGCAGGCATATCACACACACACATGTTATTTTCCTCATCCCATGTGTCATTATGCTTCTGCTACAATAACATCCAATCTAAGCTTTGCACTAAATCAGGGGTTCTCAACATTTCCAAGCCATGGGCCAGACCAATCCCCCCTCAGAGAGCTGAGCGAGCTGGATTGGTGGTATATTTGCTAAACTTCTCTTACTTTGGCGTAATTTCTCACAGGGAGTAATAGTGCAATTTGGATCTATAAATTAACATAACTCAAGATCTATAGCTGAAATTACCTCCACATACTTGAATCAAAATTTATTCCTTTTCATAATCCAAGGTGTTTCCCTGGAGAGAAACAATTTGAAGTACATGATATACTGCTTCCTCTTTATTTTCCATGGACACACATCTGGTTTTAATTAAAATAATCATGTAGAACTCTTACATTTAATCAGCTAAAAGTCAAATTAGACAAACTATTTTTTTAAAGCTGAAAAGTAGTCACAGAGTGCAAGGGCCAAATTATGTTTGCTGTGCTGCAAAACAGGAGCTATTACCGTAGTTTATTTCTCATTTTGTTCTCATGATCTATTCTAAGGTATGCTGCTAACCTCCGAGACATCAGTAGTCTCACAAGGAAAAAAAATCCACAATATCCACATTTCTTTCCTCAAACCTGAATTTCACAAACTATTTGGACAAGACACTTCCATACTGATCATCAGAAGAACTCTGCTGAATGAGACCCAAGATCCACTTACACCTGGCATTGCTAATTCAGTACTGTACTGTATTTACAATCAAGTCACTGTAGATGTGCCCAAAGTTGAAGATGTCAGTGGTTTCATTTTATGCTCTTGCCTTTATTTTATTTTACTATTCCAAATGGCATTCTGCACCAGGTCTTCACACATCCCAAAGCACAATAAGTGCTGACCATAACTAGCTTCAGTAGCAGCCTCCCTGCTTAACATATCTTTTATTCAGAGGCTTGGTCCAGAGAAAAGTTGAGGATTTAAGCCTCCCTTTTCTCTGGCTGCTTGTCCATCCCTTATTAATTAACTCTTCAGTCTGCAGTCTTTTCCCAGCATGCTTGCCTTTAAATCAGAGAAACAAAACCAGCTGCAGCCCCATGGTGGTCTGTGACTGTTACAATCTGTGCTTCTTTCTGCCTGTTATTTAGTGCCTATTTGGGTTGCTTTTACCCCTGCTTTTTGCCTCTTTGTCTCCTTTTCTAGGAGACATCTCGGGTTTTCCCCAGAGTTCCTTTACCCTTTACCATTGCTTAGCTTATAAAATCTGCAAAGATGCCTGTTTTCAGAGAATTTCAGGATTTGGAGGTGGGGGGATCAGGAGGAAAGAAGCGAGAGAGGAGCTAATCAATTCAGAAAATCATCTGGGTGGTAACCTCACTTGACAGCCTATTTTCCTCCTTTCCACTTAGATATGAAACTGGCGAAGCCAAGCTCTAGGGACCATGGGAGGCAGAGAGAGCTGCTTCTCTATAAGCACATCTGTGTCTTTCATCAGCTGTGCTGAGGGAATAACTACTAACTCCTGGGAGGAGAAATCTTTGAAATTAGTAGGCTAAAGCAGTTCCTTTAGTCTACATCTGAAGGGTTCCTACCCAGCAGGGGAATGGCAATTTAACAAGATTTGTGATTTATTATTTGTTTTCCTCTCTTATATTTTAAAGTATCAGAATCTGTGTACAATAACAATTAAACAACTACTGTGTTGTTGTTGTTAAAATCTGTCATTAGATTCACAGTTAAAGACTAGTATAAAATTAACAGTTCAAGCCCTACCCAAGGACCTAAGAATTGTTAAAATAATGTCTAAGTATGTATGCAGTTACTAGTGGAGTTATTTCTGGAGAGTTAGGATGTTCAAGTCCAAAATTTCCAAATATTTAGGGAGCCCTTTAGGTATTGTTTCAAGGGCTCCAATCACTATGGGTACAACAACAGATTATTCCTCCATCGTCGTAGTCATTATCGATCCTGCCTCTTCTCTAAGGACCTCAATGAATTGTGCAAGTACCATCCCAGATCCTGGCCACAGCACTGTGAAATGATTTGGCCTACAGAGGGGGAAAAATTGGTAAATGTAACCTAGTAAGTTTTGACCACGGGTCATGTACAAGGATCACATGGTCTTTTTATAGCGAGTTTTGTGGCAAAGCAAGAATTGCACTTCAGTTCTCCTTGAGCTGGCTCTAAAAACTACCATATATAGTTGAATATACGCCAACCCGAATATAAGCTGAGGTTTGACCTGAAAACCCAGGAAAATAGATTGACCTGAGCTAAGCCAAGGTTAGGAAATGCAGCAGCTGCTAGTGAGTTTTAATAATCTAAATACATGAAAATATGGTAAAATTAATTAAATTGTTGGCACATCTCAATCTGGCACGGTCTTGGGACCCTTGTGGTCGGTGACCTGAGTATAAGGCAAGTCCCCTTTTGGGCTAAAACTCAGCTTATACTTGAGTATATACGGTATTGCACCAATGATGGGTAATAGGAGTAAGCTTCTGGGGGAGGATTCATGGATTGCTTAATAACAATTAAATAATGAAATCATTTGTTCAGAAAAGTGGGTATTTAGGAGTGTTAGTGACTGGATTGAAGTGAGAGTTGTTATCTATTTGAAAGGTGAACTGCTGCTTTTGGAAGCTTCCAAGAATGGCAATTCACTTCTTTGCCCTGGAGAGTGCTATCAGTGGAGTAGGAGAGTTGTGGTGGGTTGGAAGGGATGAAAAAATACCCATGGCGGCACACTTTGTCTACCCCTGCAATGCACAGTGTTGTTTCTCATTATGCATGTACCATCTAAAACACCTTATTTGCCAGTGTATAAGATGCCATGGAGTATAAAAAATCCTCCAAAGGTTTGTTATGCTTAGAGGCCTGGAAGTCTTGCTGAAATTTAGATTTATACTATGCTTATGTGGTACAGCGACTTTACTGTTCCAAAGCTGCATCTCTATCTATGGCTACAGGCTAATTGCCCTTGTCACCAAACACAGGGCCGTAGCCAGGATTCTAGATGGGGGAGATTTTCAGAAGGGGCAACAATGTCACACACACATATATAACATTGGCATCCCGGGGTGGGTTGGGGGTGTGTGTTAGCTCAGGAGGGTTTTCACACACCCTGGCCCCCGTCTGGCTCCAGCCCTGCCAAAACAGAAAAAAATGGACCATCTGTACTTAGTCCAGAACATTTAACAAATCTGGGACCTGCCAGAAACATTATGCAAAAAAGTCTGCCATGACAGTTATCAGATCATCATCATCATCATCATCATCATCATCATCATCTAAGAAAGAGCAAAGTGAAATTAAAGCTGCTATCAAAAGACCAAACATTTCTCCAACATACAGAGAGGAAAATGATACAGTACAAATGATCAATGGTATGAAGGCATTTTAAAGGAGAATCAGGTCAGTAGGATACTACCTACCTTGATGACTCAAAGGACAATATAGAATCATAGAATAACTGGATTGAAAGTGATCTATGAGACCATCAAGTCCAACCACTGCTCAATGAAAGAATCCAAATCAAAACAGATCTGATAGATGGTTATACAACTTTCTCCTTCATGTTGTTTGGGGATGCACACTGATGGGTTCTGCGCTTGCGCTGAATCCTGAGCGGAGCTGGAAAGCTGATTGGATAAAGAGTTTTAAATGTGGGACCGCCCACCATGCCCAACCCCTTCTGGCGCCATTTCGCGCTCTCCCCTCAGTTTGCTTTTTTCCGCTGCGCAAGCAGGAGCCTGGAAAAAAAGCTGTGAGTTGTTTAGCTGAGATTGTCTCAGAATCTTCTAATTTTTTATATTGAGTCCCCTGGTCCTCGTGTGGCTGGGGGGCTTGCCCTCAGCCGCCAGTTAAAAAACAAAAAAACAAAAAAAACCCGTTTTTCTTCGCAATCTCATGTCGGGGCCTCCCGGCCGGGATAATTTTTTCTCTTCGGCCATCTACCTCGGTGGATGGCCTCAGCGGCAGCATTCAAGCAGTGTCCGTCCTGCAAGAGAAAGTTCCCTAGCTCGGATGGACACGTGCGCTGCCTCCGCTGCCTCGGGGAGAGCCATCAGGTCCAGACCTGTGAAGTGTGTAGAGTCTTCTCGAAGGCCGCGATCAAGAACCGCCAGTACCGCCTCCAAGCCTACCTCATGGAGGCTGTACTCGCCCCACCGCCTCCCCCAACTCCACAGCAGGCTGCTGCCTCAACGTCTGCTCCTTCGGCCTCCGCTCCTTCTTCACGGCCTTCGGCCTCAGAACTGTTCAAGCGGAAGAAGGAGCAGGAGAAGAGGAAGAAAGACAAAAAAGAGAAGAAGAAGCGTCGTAGCTCCTCGTCTTCTCTCCCTCCGACCCCGGGACCGGCTCACCCTTCGCCGCCACGCTCCCTAGCATCCGCCCCGGTTGAAGCTCCACCTACGCCGGGCAGGATGTCGGTCGATGTCCGGGACGCCGCCACGCCAGAGAGGGCCCCCAGCCCTCCGCCGCCACCGGAGACTCTTCTGCCTCCACCACTGCGAAGATCTTCCTCTCTTCACGCCCCTTCCGTGGCTCCTGGTCCGGCTTCCGAAGTGCCGCCCCAGTTGAGCCTCATCGCCCCGTTCATCGAGGCGATGGTGCGGAAGTTGCACGCTGAGCTCCAGGGCCCCCAGCCGGCACCGTCTGAGTTCGTGGAGCGCCCCCTGCCTCCCGAACCAGCCACGGAGGCACCACCACTCCGTGAGGAGGGCCTGGCTCCGAAGAGGCAACGAGTGGAGCAGGCGCGGTCGGAGGCCTCTCTCCCTCCATACCAGCTGCCTTTGCCAGGGAGCGACCCGAGATCCGCCAGGCCGTACTGGTCGGACTTGGACCCCGAGGCCTACCTACCACCGCCCAGCGTCTCGGAGCGGTCGGAAGGCTCTGACGACTCGTCGGATCAGGAAGAGGAGGATCAGCCACTGCCGGTTGCCGTCGACAAATCCCCGGACGACAACATCGGCTCCGTCCACGGCTCCCAGCCGGAGGACCAGAAGACATACACGGCTTTGATCACCCGCCTCGGATCCACGCTCGGGATCCGGGCGGAGACTCCCCTGGACGAATGTGAGGATGTGGTCTGTGGCATGGCCGACCGGAAGGAGTTGGTCCCTGTCCGCCTAGGACTGCTCCCGAAGATCGCCAAGGCGGCCAGAGAGGTCTGGAAGAGACTGGTATCGTCACATTCGGTGTCCAACAGGGTGGAATCCATGTACAGGCTGCTGGATGACTCCAACTTCCTGCACATCCACCCGGCGCCGAAGTCCCGAGTGGTTAAAGGCTCCCAACACCGGACACCGATCAGCAGCACTCCCATCCCATCGACACAGGAAGGGAAGAAGCTGGACGCACTGGGCAGGAGGTTCTACGCCAACGCCTCCTTGTCCTTCCGTGCGTCCAACTACGCAACGGCCATGGGCGGCTACCAGTGCCGACTATGGGAGCAGGCGGAGTCCTTCAAATCGCTGCTGCCGCCGGACAGACAAGCGGACTTCGAGAAGATCTGCCTGGAGGGCAGCCAGCTCGCCCTCCAACAGATCCGCACCAGCCGCCACGTCATGGAGTCGGAGGCAAAAAACCTGGCCTCCGCCATCCAGCTCTGCCGCCACGCCTGGCTCCGCTCGGCTGACCTGCAGGAAGACGTCAAGTGGCTCGTGGAGGAACTGCCCTTCGATGGTGAGGGCCTCTTCGCCAAGGAGACCGACACCTCCTTGGGGGAGCTGAAGGGGGACTACGCCACCATCAAGCAGCTCCGCGCTCCACGTCGTGGGTCCAGTCGTTACCAACAGGACCAACCATCGATGTCACAGGCAGGCCCGTCCTACCAACCTCGCCCACCACAGAGACAGGGGGACTACTCCCGGTACCAACCCTACCGACCAAGACAACAACCCAGCCGTCCACGCTACCAGCAGCGTCACCAGACTGGTAAGCGGACGGAACGGAAGGGCAAGCAGCGCGTTTGACTCTTCCGTGACCGAGACTCTACCGTACCGTCCCCTAGCCAACTACCTATCGGCGTGGTCTGCCATCACCACAGACCGATGGGTTTTAACCATCTTAGATTCTGGCTACGTGATCGAGTTCAAGAAATGCCCTACTGTCGGACGGGTCCGCGTCACCAATCTGTCCCCACTGCTCCAGGAGGAACTATCAGCTCTCCTAGAGAAGGGCGCCACAGAACCGGTTGCAGCGTCGGAGTCTCACGAAGGGTTCTTCTCCCGCTACTTCCTCGTGGACAAGAAGGACGGAGGATCCCGACCCATCCTGGACCTCTGCCTACTCAACAAGCACGTCGACGTGAGGAAGTTCCGGATGGTAACCCTTCAATCCATCCTTCCACTCATCAACCGCGGGGACTGGTTCACCGTCATCGACCTGAAGGATGCCTACTTCCACGTATCCATCAGGAGGGAACATCGTCGCTTCCTCCGTTTCCAGGTGGGAAGCAACGTCTACCAGTACACGTGTCTACCCTTCGGCCTCTCCACCGCTCCGAGGGTGTTCACGAAGTGCATGGCGCCTGTGGCCGCCCACCTCAGGCTCCAGGGCGTCCAAGTGTTCCCGTACATCGACGACTAGCTGGTCTGCTCCCCGACCGAACAGAAGGCCAAGGACGACGTTGCCCACTGCCTGGCCCTCATGCAGAGTCTCGGTCTGCGGGTCAACTACAAGAAGTCACAGTTGACCCCCACCCAAAGAATAGACTACATCGGAGCCGTGTTGGACTCTCTGGCTCTGAGAGCCTACGCTCCTCCCAAACGCCTACTCGACATCCGTGTGGTGGTGGCACGGATCCAGAACAACCGTTGCGTCCGTGCAAGGGACGTCCTCTGTCTCCTAGGACTCATGGCGTCGACGGCGGCGGTGATCTCCCACACCAAACTCAAGATGCGGTCACTTCAGTCGTGGCTCCTGGCCTCCTTCGACAGCATCCACGACAACCTGGGGAAGTGGCTCACACCGACTCCCGAGCTGCAAGACCAGCTGAACTGGTGGACTTTAGACCGCAACGTAACAATGGGGAAGCTCTTCACCCTCCCTGCTCCGTCCGTCCAAATCACCACCGACGCGAGCACGCACGGATGGGGAGCGTGCTGCGGCGGACTGCGGATCCACGGGGTCTGGACACCCGCAGAAGCCAGCCACCACATCAACTTCCTCGAGCTGCTGGCTGTATGGAAGGCGATGAGGTCCTTCAGACTCTCCATAACCGGCCGCGTGGTGCAGATTGCATCGGACAACACCAGGACCCTGGCCTACCTCAACAGGCAAGGAGGGACCAAGTCTCTCTCCCTCCTTCACCTAGCCATACTGGTATGGGAATGGTGCTTGAAGGTGCATGTGTTCCCCATAGGCGTCCACATCCAGGGCGCTCTGAACTCGGATGCCGACTTCCTGAGCCGCAAGGGGACGTCGATACAGGAATGGGAGTTGGACGGGTCGGTGTTCGATCGGCTGTGCCATCGGTGGGGCACGCTGACCCTGGACTTGTTCGCGACGCAAGCCAACACCAAGTGCCACCGCTATTGCTCCCGGGCGGGGATCGGCCACGGGTCGGAGGGCGATGCCTTCATGGTTCCGTGGCATCAGGACTTGCTGTACATGTTCCCACCGATCCCTCTCATCCAGCGGGTCCTTGTGCGGATCCGTGCGGAGAACGCATCGGCGATACTGATCGCCCCATCATGGCCATGCCAACCGTGGCTCCCGCTCCTCCAGTCCCTGACCTGCGACTTCCTTCGTCTGCCCACCAACCCGAACCTCCTCCACATGGGGGGAGGCAGGATCCTCCACTCGGATCTGCCGAGCCTCCATCTGACGGCCTGGCTTATCCGCCCGACCTAGCGCGGATCCTTGAACTCTCTCGGAATCCTTCCACGCGGAAGTCCTACGATTCCAAGTACCGTCGCTTCCTGAACTTTCTGTCATCCAGCGACCGCTTCGTGGACTCCGCATCCCTACAGGAGGTGATGTCCTACCTCCTGCATCTGGCTGAGTCAGGGTCTGCACACTCATCTCTGAAAGTACACCTGGCTGCGGTGGTGGCCAATGCCCCACCTTCCTCAGTACTGTCTTCTGCCTTCAGGGACAAGACTATGAAGAGGTTCCTCCAGGGACTACGTAATGCTTACCCACCAGTCAAGGTCCCACCTCCTCAGTGGTCCCTTACTGCGGTGCTCACTGCGCTCACCAAAGCGCCCTTTGAACCTATGGCCACAGTGGACATTAAGTTTGTCTCCTTCAAGACTGCCTTTCTTGTAGCCATCACCTCCGCCCGGAGGGCAGGTGAACTTGCAGCCCTGAGGTCTGACCCTCCTTTCCTCAAATTCTACCCTGACAGGGTAGTACTGCATCCGGACCTCACCTTTCTGCCTAAGGTCCTAACCGAGTTCCACCTGGTCCAGGCCATCACGCTTCCAGCATTCTTCCTGAATCCTTCGTCTGCACAAGAGAGAGTGTGGCACTCGTTGGATGTCAGGAGGGCCCTGCTGTTCTACACCCAAAGGACTGCGTACTTCAGGAGAGCCAAGCAACTCTTTGTCGCCTATGGTGGCAAATCAAAGGGACAACCTTTGTCTGCCCGGAGACTTTCCAAATGGATTTCAGGTACCATCTACCTGGCCTATGAGATGTCATCTCTGCCACCTCCGCCTCATGTCCAGGCTCACTCCACCAGGACATTGGCTTCCTCCACTGCGTTCCTGGAGGGCATCCCGATGGAGGACATCTGCAAGGCTGCTACCTGGTCCAGATCCTCCACCTTCATCACCCACTACCGGGTTGACACAAGGTCTGCTCCCGATGTCAGACAGGGCAGGTCCATCCTGACGGCTGGTCTCCGATCCTCTCCGTTGATGACCGCCCATCCATTATGCCATCGCGCTCTCCTACATCTCAGGACGCCGGCTGCCCACCATCCAAGTAAGTGAGCTTGTTAGTCACCCATCAGTGTGCATCCCCAAACAACACGAAGGAGAAGGACAGGTTTCACTTACCAGTAACTGTCGTTCTCCGAGTACAGTAATACCTCATATAACATTAGTATCGAATAACACTAAAATCGCATAACATTAAGGAATCTGGGGGGAAGAATTGCATCAGATAACATTAAGATCCTATGGGATGCTTCAGATAACAACCGCTAAAGCCTGTGTGGTTACAATGTATCTCTATGGATCCCATAGGATTTTAACATGCATCAGATAACACTAAAAATCATATAACACCAAGACTTGTGGAACCAGGTTTTAGTGTTATATGAGGTTTTACTGTATGTTGTTTGGGGATTGACACAACCCAAACCTACCTCCCCTCAGGGCTGCCGGCCCGAGATGGCCTTATGCTTCGCGGGCAGCTTTAGTATCAAACTGAGGGGAGAGCATGAAATGGCGCCAGAAGGGATTGGGCATGGTGGGCGGTCCCACATTTAAAACTCTTTATCCAATCAGCTTTCCAGCTCCGCTCAGGATTCAGCGCAAGCGCAGAACCCATCAGTGTGAATCCCCAAACAACATACTCGGAGAACGACAGTTACTGGTAAGTGAAACCTGTCCTTCTCCTATGGGATAACAGTTGACTTTGCTCATTGACTTTAGAATACTCTATCTTTTGTATTCTATAGCTGGTTCTTTAGATACAACATTCTTACTCAGAGGTACTGCAGAAGGCAGAAACTTATCTTTTTTTTACCATGAAATTTAAATACAGTGCAGTGGTACCTCACTTAAAGAACATAATGCATTCCACAGGACTGATCTTTAAGCAAGTTTGCACTTTAAGCAAAACACCATTGTAAGTGACCAATTGTGACTTCTGGCGGGGGGCATTGATTTAGTTGTTAAGCGAGTTTTTGGTTGGTTTTAGTTGTTAAGCGAGGCAACAATTCAGAGAAAATTCTGCTCTTTAAGCGAGTTAGTCTCTAAGCGAGGCACTCTTTATGCAAGGTTTTACTGTACTGTATTTGATTTTTCATATGTTTTGTTAGTCAAATCCTGTTGGGTGATGTTTGCCTGCACAAGCAAAAATATATAATTGGCAGCAGATTGCTGCTGATTAAAGGCTTCCTTCTGCAATTTCAGAAAGCATGCAACCTTATTGTACCCCCAAATCATGAAAAGAAATATTTAATCAACTGCAATTTGTTGCTGTCAATTATGTTGTTGCTGCAGAGCTACACAACAGGATCTCAGCCACTATACCAAAAGTAGATTATGAACTCAGTGTGATGTTATGGACAGAGTGATGGATTAGGACTCTGGAGACCAGGATTCAAATCCCCACATGGTGATGGAAACTCACTGAGTCTGTTAATACATCTCACTTATCATGAAAGCCCTATTAGGGTCACTATCAGTTGTTTCCAACTTGACAACAGTTTTCCCCCTAAACATACACAATAACACATAAAGGAAAGATTCTTTTTTCTCAGTGGATTGTTATCCTTTATGCCACATTAGTATATGGGAAAGGAACTATTCAGGGAAGTGACATTTGGGCAGAGAATTGCCACTTCTCCATACATATTTTCTTTTGTTCCCTTCAATTGTGCTCAGTGACAACTAGACATAGAAAAGAGGTCATTCCATTTTCCAAGAGAGTGTGAAGGGAAAGACAGCAGCCTGATAAGAAAACTAAGTTTTCACAAGTCACCTCAACCCTATTTTAAAAAGTGGACAAGCAGGCAGCTTTAGAGAGAAAGTTCCATAATTCATTTGTCTCCACTGAAGTTATTAGTGAATTATTTGCTACTTGATAGAGAAGAATGAAATCTGTATTCAGGTTGTAACTTGCATAAAAGAAAGATCTAATGATGCCATTGGGATGGAATGAGTAAACATGGAAGGATTGGGCCATTTTCTTGTTAGGATTAATACAATAGTGCCTGTTGTCATGGTTGTATAAATTGTTCTCTTCTTCCCTGTAAACTTCTTCTTTCATGTCCCAATCAAAACTTGAAGTCACTTTCTTGGCTTTGTTGTTGCCCATACTTTAGTCCTCATTGGCGCATGTTTCTGGCAGTACCGTATATACTCGAGTATAAACTGACCCGAATATAAGCCAAGGTACCTAATTTTGACCTGAAAACCCAGGAAAATAGATTGATCCAAGTATAAGCTGAGGGTAGGAAATGCAGCAGCTGCTAGTGAGTTTCAATAATCCAAATACATGAACATCTGTTAAAATTAATGAAATTGTTAGCACATCCCCATCCAGTGCAGTCTTGGGACCCTCGTGGTCATTGACCCGAGTATAAGCCGAGTCCCCCTTTTGGGGCTCAATTTTGGGGCTAAAAAACTTGGGTTATACACGAGTACATGCGGTAATTGGCAAACCAGTAAATGAAATGGATTTTGTATCTTTCCACATTTACACAGTGTGTTGTTGTCCACCAGCAGCCTTCACTTGAGGATGTTGGTCTTGCACTTAGGGACTCCAACCCTCAGCCTATTCATAGTCCTCGAAGTGATGATAATATTCACCGCAGCCCCTCTCCAAGTGATGTACGAGAGGTTGAGTTCTTCAGCTATATACTCCTTTAATGTTGTTCCTTGTCCAGTGCACTCCTTCCTCCATCTTCTAATTTGGTTTTGCTCTTGTGTACCCTCAAGAGTGTTTGTTCTAGCCATAAAGCTCTTCCTGGATCTGAGCCGACCGTTCAGAGGATGTCAAGGATCATTCTCTTGCTTAATTCTCTCGGCATCTGCTGCTACTTTTTTTCTTATCTTAGTTGGATCCCTGTAAACTGAGCATAATCCTCTATTTCTTTTGATTTGGAGGCTACTTGGAAAGTTTAATTCATATTAAGACAAATAAAACTGATCACATATTGCAGTGTTTACTGTCTGTGGGAACAAACAGCGCTATCACATCTGGAGAGTCTTGTGCGTGGCATTAATTGCTCCCTTTGGAAACCAGGAAACTGTATGCATATGAGGTCATCATTTGGCTGGCTGACAGTGAAATGTCAAGTTTATGTGGAATAAGCCTTTTCTGCCTTCTGTGGATAAGATGTTGAATGTGTCATTTTAAAGATATTAGTCTCTGAGTACTCTGCTGGGTGCAACTGCCATTTGTTTCAATAAATCTCGCACTCGACAGAGTGTTTTGAGGACCCAGATGACCATCTGTTCTAAAAAAATCCACTCTGTAAAAATCTGATCCTAACAACGTGGCACAGAAAACACATATATATTGCAAATTTCAGTGGGGTTAAATGTACCATTTCCTTTCCCCAGGGAACCCTAAGAATTGGTTTTTTAAAGAGAGTGATTCAGGAGATATTTGTATAATTAGCAGTCTTTTAAAAACATAGATCTGTGCCTACCACTAAAGAATACGGAGACAGAAAGGAAGCTCAGAGTTTTCTGAGGAAGCAATATTTTAGAACACTGTCCCTATTGCACAGCATTTAGGTATCACTCTAGATTGGACCCTGACCTAAAATACCCAGTCTAACATAAAACAGAAATTTGCCATCAGAAATATTTTACTTTGGAAACTGGCTAGTTCAGACTGGAGTGTACATCCACAAATAATAGGAACAACACCTCTGGCTCTGTTGTCTACACAGCAAAATATGCTAGTGTCATAGGATATGAATTGGCACATGCTAGACAAATGAATGTGGCTCTTAATAATTTACACATAATTATTACTGGCTGCCTCCCCCCTCCCCCAACTGAAAAAAAGTTTTCCACACACCTCTCAAGCATATCAAACCAGAAGAGGCTAGGCTAAGCCTTTGGAAAATAAAACCAATATACCTTGTCAAGCAGATGATGCCAAAGATGTCTCCTACCAGGACAAGATTCTGGCTGGATTATCTAAAAGTCACTTAATAGACTTGGAACTGAAATAGGAAGATCAAAAATGATCAAGTAAAATGAATGTGGAGAAATATAATTAATGCAGATATAGAGGTAGGGCGTTTCTGGTCAAAAACAGTCTAATAATTTAAATATTTTAAACTGTTTGAATGTTATCTATATTCCACATATGTCCATAATTTTAAATTGTGCGATACCCTGATATGGAGGAAGAGAGAGAGAGAGATTCCTGTACTAGCTGTGAGAATTCCAATAGTAAAAATTGAATATCTGAATAGAGGTCAAGAGATACACAAAGGTATGGTAAGGACATATAGTCTCGGCACTGTTTTTCAGTTTGTACAAGAACATCTTTATGGAAGCACTTGCTGATTCAAATGACAGAAGCATTTCACCTGACCTACACAGGCAGCCTCTTCTCCCAGGAGGCACAGTTCAGCTTATGAAAACTGTTGCATCTCTGCATGGCCCTAGCAAGGTGCAGGCAAAATCTATCTACCTCATAGATTTTTCTGTCATGACATAAATGCCTTTGCAGAAAAGTGGCAATAGCTCTACTTTGTCAAGACCACCTGTTTTAGCTATAGTTGCTGAAATTCCAGAATGGTTTTTAATGTGATAATGTAGAGTTGCACCTGCTACCCCCCATCGTTCATTTAGATGCTGCAAGGATAGACATTACAATTACATCCAACCAAGATTTGGCCTCTGCTCTGAAAATACTGCCTGCAAAAAGTTCCTGTGTTACCTGAAGATATGTTTCCATGTATGTTGACAGAGTCAGAGATATGAAATGGGAAATTTTCTGATGCTATACAAGTCACAAGTACAAGTAATCAAGACAAAATGTGGTAAGTTGTCTGGGTCCAGAGACTCACACCCATCCTTTAGTTAATTAAACAGAATATTGAACTAGTTGTACTGATTCAGATTTTTCTCAATTTCAGATGGAACTGAAAAGTAGTGTTGGTGGCTGTGAGTAAAGCTGAAAGTACATCATTTACATCACAGCAAATGAAAGTTCAACTATTGGTAAGATATATCAGATACAGTACTGTACTGCTTTCTTGAGGTATGTGACCTAAAAATAATGTTATTTCATGTGTAGTAAGTTTAAGAGAAGTATATCATATTTTCTTTACATTAGAAGCCTTGCAATAAAATATTACAATGAAAGAATTCCCATATAAAGCTTTGAGTTTCTTTGAATAAAACATTTAAACCAAACATGATAAATCAATTAACTATCTAGAGCAGGGGTTCTCAACCTACAGCCTGCAGGCTAGCCCCGGCTCATGGCACCATTTCAGGTGGCCTGCATCTGCACCACTTTCACTGCCACCAGAAGTGGATCATTTATGACAGCCATAAATGCACCCGCGGCTGTCATATATGCATTTACGACAGCTGTAAATGTGCCCACAGCTGTCATAGACATGTTTACAACAGCCATGGTTATGTTTTACGGCAGTGTTTACAGCAGGGGGAACCACCAGTCCGACCTGTTCAGCTGTCTGAGGAGGTGTGATCCAGCCCATGGCTTTAAAAGGTTGAGAACCTCTGATCTAGAGCACTGGAAAACTTCCTGATTCTGCTTCTTCCGGAACACCCACATAAGTCACAGTATAAAAGAGTTGCAAGGGTGTCGAAGAGCACTTATTTACTATTTTTATGCTTTCAATATATTGCTTACCTCTGTAGATTACACTTTCCTGTTCCAAACACGTGCCTCGTTGTTTGTTTGTTTGCAAACAATGAATTCTGCCTATTTTACCCACTCAGCTATTTAATGGACTATTTCAACTTTTGTGGGACATATTCAGTGGTGGGATCAGTGATGGGATGTATCAGGTTCTCACCAGTTCTCCAGAACCGGTAACTTTTCCCAGTGTCCTGGAGAACCGGTAGCAGCTTTTGAGGGGAACCACCTTCGGGCTTACCTTTTCATTGGTTCCCCTACTGCACATGCGTGCCAAGCACTTGGTGTGCATGCATGCCTACAATGCTTGGCGTGTATACACGGCCTCCTTGCTGTCCTCCCAAGCGGGGAGGAGGAAGAGAAGCTGCTAGCCTGAAGCTCCCTATAGCCTGAAGCTCCCCAGGATAAGTGACTCACCTTTGGATATGGTGTGTCTGTGTGTATTTTAATGTGTATTTAATACCTTTACCTGTATTGATGTACTACCACAGTTCCTAAAAAGGCCTGAGGGTGTGTGTGTGTGTGCCTATTTTTTTATTATTATTATTTTGTATTTTATTTATTTTTTCTTTGGCCCCGCCCACAACATAATGACATCACGATGTTAGCTCCACCCACACTGTGATGACATCACGGTGGGGTAGTAAAAAATTTGACATCCTACCACTGGGTGGGATGTCAAAAATTTTACTACCCCACCATGACATCATCACAGTGTGAGTGGAACTAACATCATGATGTCATGTTGTCATGGGTGGGCCCAAAGAAAAATAATAATAATAAAAAATAAAATAAAATAAAAATAAGCACCCACAGACCTCAATCCATCCACCCACCCACAACACAAACCCATAAAAAATAAATAAATAAATAAATAAAAAATTACATTAAAATACACCCAAAACCCCAAACATAAATCAACCCACCCATCCCAAACAGAAACCCGTCACTTACCTGTTAGTATAAGTGCCTGGGTAGCACCATGTTGCAAGATGGATATGGTCATTGTACTGGTTCTCTAGGATAATATGCCTTAATGTAAATGTAAAACAGCTGTACCTCCTTAAGGGTTCTCCAATTGGAACAGCAATTGGAACAGAACAGGTGTGGCTTATTGATGAGGTAACTTGAAGACTTTGCTTAAAAACCCCAAGCCAGGTTGCCAGGCCTTTTTAGGAACTGTGGTAGTATTTCAATACCGTATTGGTAAAGGTATTAAATACACATTAAAATACACACAGACAGACACATCACATCCAAAGGTGAGTCATTTACCTGGGGAGCAGGCTATAGGGAGCTTCAGACTAGCAGCTTCTCTTCCTCCTCCCCGGTTGGGAGGACAGCAAGGAGGCCGTGCATATGCGCCAAGCACTGTAGGCATGCATGCACACCAAGTGCTTGGTTCCCCCCAAAAGCTGCTACCGGTTCACCAGGACACTGGGAAAAATTACTACCGGTTCTGGAGAACTGGTGAGAACCTGTTACATCCCATCACTGGACATATTCAAGCGAAAAACACTATCTGCAACAGTAAAGGTCACCCTTGCTCAAAAGCCAGTTGTATCCAATTCTAGGGGTCAGTGCTCATCTCTGTTTATAGCCGAAGAGCCAGCACTGTCTGTGTTTTTGCAGACGTTTCTGTGGACATGTGGCAGACATGCCTAGACACTGAAGTGCATGGAATGCTGTTTACCTTCCCACCAAAGTGGTACCTATTTATCTATTTGCAATTTCATGCTTTCAAACTGCTAGGTTGGCAGAAGCTGGGACAGAGACGGGCGCTCCTTAACTAAAAAGACATTGTCTGTTATAGCTGAGTGAAGCCTGGCAAGCAAGCGGCTCTAGGAGGAGACTGCTGTGGGCGAAGACTCCCACCAGGAGAAGAGGGCTGAGCTATAAGCAAATGGGTGGAGAAATTTATCTGATTTAGAGGGGGAGGGGGAGATGGAAAGGGGAGCAGGTGGCAAGTTGTTTATCCGCTCAGCTGTTGTGTGTGGCTGGACAGAGACAGACAAAAGCAGATGGGAAGAGGAAGGAAATCAAGGGTCTCCTGGTCTCTCAAACGGTGACTTTCAGGTTTGTAACTATAACACAAACAGCAAGCAGAGACGAGTGTATTTGCAGGATAGATCTCAACATAGTTTACTCTGGAAGGCCCCTGGAAGTACCATTGGATATTTTTATTTTATTTTATACCAACCCCAATTGGTGCAAGCAATACTATGGGCGGTTTACAAAGAACAGGCCACAATACAGTAGTATAAAAACAGAAGAATCCAAACAAGATAAAAATCAATGATAAACATCAATAAAGTAATACAATACCCACCTAGAGGTAAAAGGGTCATCCTTGCTCGAAAGCCAGTTGTATCCAACTATAGGGTTCAGTGCTCTCCATTTACACCCAAAGAATTAGCGCTGTCTATGGCTGCAGATGCTTCTGTGATCATGTGGCAGGCATGACTAGACATAGAACACTGTTTACCTTCCCACTGAAGTGGTACCTATCTACTTGCAATTTTTGCTTTTGAACAGCTAGGTTGGCAGGAGCTGGGGCAGAGATGGGAGCTCACTCTGTTGTGCAACTTTCAGGTCTTGTACTGCTGACCTGTCGACCTTCCAGTCATCAAGTTGAGCATCTTAACCACTAAGCCATTACAGTCCTTAGATGGCATTAATACATTTAGAGTCTTGCAGTAATCAATAACCTGTTTCTCCTATTTGCAGCCAAAAATAACTCAATCAACAAAATATAAACAGATGAAAAATAGAGTTCATTAATTGAGGAATCCTGCACCTTTGCAATCAATTTCTTAGGAGGGAAATGCAAGTTGAAAGAGGAATGTTTTAGCTGTTTACAAAATGTCATGACAGTGGAAGCAGATCTAATTTTTACAGGCAACTCTCTACATAATGTAGGAAAGGCAGAGAAACATCTTGGTCTTGTCCCAGCCTTTTAAACTTCTTTAGGGATAACAATGTGTCATTTAAGAACTTGAGTGTTCCAACTACAATTCCTTAGGAAGTGTCACACCCTCAGATAGTGTGGTCCTAAACTGTTAAGGGCTTTATATGTTAACATCAAGTCCTTGCATCTGGCATGGAATACAATGTGCAAGCAATGCATGCTAGCTAAGACTATGGTAATAGGATTGAAATGACCAATACCTATGATCAAAGGGTATGCACTAGAATAGGATATAATAATAATAATAATAATAATAATAATAATAATAATAATAATAATAATAATAATAATAATAATTATTATTATTATTATTATTATTATTATTATTATTATTATTATTATTATTATTATTATTATTATTATTATTATTATTATTATTATTATTATTATTATTATTATTCATGTCAGAAATTATTCTGGGTTGAAAGGATTTTTGCTGGAGAAACTCTGCTCAGGGGATACCCGGATGAGGCTCCTTTCATGTCCCAAAGATCTTTTCCCTACCAAAGTGGTCCCTATTTATTTATAGTACTGTACTTACAATTTCTTGCTTTCTAACTGCTAGGTTGGCAGGAGTTGGGACAGAGACTAGCACTCAAACCATCAGTACTCGGGTCTCGAACTACCTATTTGCCAGCCTTCCAGCTAACAAGGCAAGCTTCTTAACCACTAAGCCGCCGCAGCGGCTTAATAAGGCTATGATGCATCTGAATGTCAGTCAACACTTTGGCAGCTGTCTCTATGCTGTGCAGTCAATGTCCCCTATGATAATTCTGCTTCTTCTGCCATATCCAATCCAAATATAGTATAGGCGCTCATCATGGCGCTCATCCACGAAGACTGTTCTGAGAATATAATGCAGTGGCCTTTCATCTGCCTTCTTTATTGCATCTGCCTTCTTTATTGCAGCATGACCCCACGTACCACTGATACAGTTCTGCAAGTCACTTTCTGGTCCTGAGCCCTTTTGGCACGCGAAGTTCTCCTCAGCCCCAGGCCAGTATTGATGAAGCTGTTGCCCTCCATCAAGATGGATTCAAGTGGGATTTAATTCACTTGGGGACCATCACCCTTTCCTGTGGACTTCAGCACCCAAGGCTGTTAGTCCTCAGGGTTGTCAGGTTAATTAACCACCGTCTGACACTTGGCATTTAGTCACTGGCAGTAGGGTCTACTCTATTACCATAGCCGGTTAACCTGTGAATCTGCAAGTGTTTGTGGTCAACAGCTATATACCCTCTCAGTCTAAACCAGGGGTTCCCAATCTTTTCCTGCCAGGGGCCTGAACACGCCCCCTCAGTCAGCTGAGGGGCCAGTCAATGGTTCTTCCTGGTGGTGGTGCAGCGGCAGCACATGCATTGCGCCATGCTTCCAGCTGTTTTCCCCACCCTGCTGCTGCTGCTGCCCTTGGAGGAGGAGGGAGCGAGGGAGGAACACTTTTGAGCCATTTTTGTATTTTTTGCTGCATTTTCATGGTGTTTCAGTACGAAAATGTGGTGATTTCAGCACTTCCAGTGACATTGGGGCACTTCTGGTGTCAGTGGCAATTCAGCCCAGAGGCTGGATGAATTCAGTCTGGGTGCCGGATCTGGCTTGTGAGCCATAGGTTGGGAAACAGTGGGCTAAAATGTCTCTCAGAATGCCACAAACCCTGGTTTAGATTATTTCTGGTTTGCCCAAGAAATTCCAAGTGTAGTTTATCTTCCCAAGAAGATCAGAATTTTTTTTAGGTTCCACTGCCGGAGCAAGTGACGTTGATGTTCTAGCCCAGTGGTTCCCAACATGGGGCAAGCCCCACAGGAAACTTCAATTCCCGGAAGCCTAAGTGTTTTAATGTTTTAAATTTTTATGAATTTATGAATTTTTTAAGGTTTTATATATTGCTTGTTTATAGATTACCTATTACGGTAATTTATTCTGTAAGCCGCCCAGAGTCGGGTCTTCCCGAGTGGGGTGGGGTATTAAATGCGAACAATAATAATAATAAAGTCAGTACACTGGCTGATCAATGCTTTGGGAAACTGACTTAGGCTTCTGGGAATTGAAGTCCAAAAAGCAAAGGTTAGGAAACACTGTTCTAGCTATTCATTTTCTTAATTGTGTGGTGCTTTGACAAGGAAAGGAAAACCTTAAAATAAGACTTAATTTCTTCAAATGGTTTTAGACAAGGTTAATATAAACTCATCAATAACTGTCTGTTTTTCTTTGTTCTCATTCCAATATAATTTGGAAGAGGTTTATAACTAAGTGCTTTGTGAATATAGCATTCTCCGTTGTGGTCTGTGAGCATACATACAGTGGGTTAGTTCGCGCATGCGTGAATGGCCAATTTCTTCCAAGCTAGCTCTGAAGGAGCCAATCCCAGCATAAATAGTGCCAGCGTCCCACCTCTTTCCTCAGTTTCATTTTTTGCTGCCACGTTGATCGGTCGCGTTTCTCTCCAAAGCTCCTAGAAAACCGTATGGTATTTCTTTCTTGCTTCTTTGAATTGTTGTGTTTCCTCTTCTGTTTAGTTGTTGTATTTTGAATTACCAGGGAGTACTTGGTATGTACCAGCAGTATTTTTGGGACCGCCTAGTCTCGCTTCCCTCTACCCCGGCCGAGGAAGTGGCAGCGGAGGCCCGCAGGATCCATCAGGAGGCTTTTCTGGTGGCTGACTATATCATGCTCGCTGCATGCCATGCTTTGGAGGTTTCTCTCGCTATGGTGGCAGCGGTAGTTTTTCAAAGGCAGGCTTGGCTGCAGGATGCCAACCTTGGGGACGATACCAAGAATAAAATTGTAACATATGCCATTCAATGGGTCCAGCTTGTTCCACAGCTCGGCGGACGATTCCATAGATGATTTAACTAAGAAGCGTCTGACTGCCAAACATGTTTACAATGGCTCTAGATCTGTGTCAGCTCCTCATCCTCAGCAGCCCTTTCATCAACAGACATGGAGACATCCGTACCAATACCGCCAGCATTCATACCAACCATACCAGCCTTTGCCACCTCCTCAGGCTGCCACATTCTCAAATCAGTCCTCCTTTCCCAACCAATCTAGACAGGGTGGTAGGAACCAGAGGAATTTCTCCCAGAGGTTGAGGCAGAAGCGTAGCGTGCCTTGGTGGGGCCCCGTATAAAAATTTGTTTGGGGCCCCTTAGGGAAGGGTAAAGATTTCTCACAAAAGAAAAAAATTGCATAAAATTAAAAGCCCCGTGATAACTGATGTAGAGTGTTGCCAACTTTTGAACACACACTTTACGCGGGAAAAAAAAGAAATTGCTTTTTTTGACTTTTGTCATTTGTGAAATAAAAACAATTTGGGAAGTTTTTATTAATTTTTGCTTACGCACGTTGGGGGCCCCCGTGGCCCGGGGTCCCCGTATAATTGATACGGCAGATACGGCAGTAGCTACACCCCTCGGTTGAGGTCTCACCTGCCTTCCTTTCGCAATGATAAGTTGGCATCTTGGAGATTCTGAACCTCCTTTCCCAGGAGTCACCCAGCTTTTGTTTCACCCACCTACTCCTCTGACACTTTATTACTGCAAGTGGCAGCAGATCACCACAGACTCCTGGGTCCTAGAGGTTGTTTTGCATGGCTATGCCATAGACTTCCTGCAGTTTCCACTTGGGAAGGTGAAAGTTACTCAGCTGGACCCCACGTTGGCTCAGGAGGTTTTCACCCTTCTTGCCAAGGGGGCTATTCGAGAAGTGTTTCCCCCCGCCCCAGATTATCCAAGGTTTTTTTATTCTTGTTATTTCATTGTCCCAAAGAAGGATGAAGGTCTCCGGTCCATCATGGACTTGAGAGGTCTCAATTTTTTCATTGCAGTTCAAAAGTTCAGAATGGTTACTCTTCAGTTTATCCTGCCCTTTCTTTCCACAGACGCATGGTTCACCATCATCAATCTCACAGAGGCGTACTTCCACGTCATGATCAGGGAGCCGGACAGGCGATACCTTTGCTTTGTTCTGCCAGGATGGACATTCAAATACACCAGGCTTTCGTTTGGCCTGTCATTCATGCCTCAAGTCTTTACCAAGGTAGTAGCACCTGTGGTGGTGCATTTGCGCCTCCTGGGTCTCCATGTTTTCCCATGCCTGGGTGACTGGCTATTATGTCCAGGTCCAGGTCGGAGACCCATGCCGATACTGCCATGGTCCTGTACCTGCTACAGTCTCTAGGTCTAAGGGTGAATGTGGCCAAGTCTTGCCTCACTCCCAGCCAGTCTAACCACTTTATAGGCACAGTCCTAGACTCCAAGGACCAGAAAGTCTAGCTTCCTTGCAAGAGGAAACAGGATATTTGGAGGGCAACCAACCGGGGCATCTCCCATCTCAGACCGACTGCACTCCAGGTCCAGGAGCTGTTTGGTTTGATGGCTTCAATGGTCCTCATCTTGCACTTTACAAAGCTCCGCTTGCATCCCCTTCAGCAGTGGTTCCTCCCTGCCTATGACGGGATGACGGAGCCACAAACCAAGCAGCTCTCTCTACCATCGTGCATCGCAGCTCAGCTGCGTTGGTCGCTAAAAGATCACACTCTGGATCAGGGATGCCCTTTTCAGGATCCCCAGCCCCAAGTACAGCTTACCACGGATGCCAGCAATGTTGGGTGGGGTGCCCATTCTGGCAACCTGCACATCAATGGGACTTGGCTTCCACAGGAACGCCACCTTCACGTGAATCAATTGGAGCTCCTGGATGTTTTCAAAGCCCTGAAAACCTTCCAGGTGCCTCTCCATAGCAAAGTGGTCCAAGTTGTTTTAGACAACACAACCACAGTCTCTTACATCAATAGGCAACGGGGGACACGCTTGCGGCACCTTCTGGTGCTTGCGATGCACCTCTGGGACTGGTGCACGCCCAGGTCAATCTTCCCAATAGCCATCCATCTTGCAGGGGGTTCCAAAACCCTGGCAAACTCTCTCAGTCAGACCCACTCACAGACTCAAGAGTGGGAGCTCAACCAGGCTGTTTTTCTCAGTCTAACTTGATGCCTGGGGGATCCCAGCCATCAACCTCTTTGTGACACATCGCGACACGAAACTCCCAGTTTTCAGGGCAGGTCTAGCCTTTTTGTTGGATTGGACCCAGGGTATGATCTACGCCTTTCCACCTCTTCCCTACTCTGCAGGTTAGTATCACTCCTACTGCATCTGCCAGTAGATGCCATTCTGATTGCCCCATGGTAGCCCAGGCAGCCGTGTTTCACTGCACTTTGGGACACCTCACTGCAGTTTCAGTGCCTCCCCCTATGCCACGACCTTCTGTCACTGGCTCAGCAGGAGGTTTCCCATCCAGACATGGAAGTCCTTTGGCTGACAGCGTGGAGGATTCGCCATCGCTAGGACAAATCATCAGTCATTCCATTAAGCCTTCTACACGAAAGGCTTATGGGTGTAAATGGTCCAGAGTCCAACAGTTTGCTCAGTTGTTAGGTGCAGCAGCCATGTCTCCATGGCTCTCCACGATTCTTCAATTCCTTCTCCAGTTGAAATAGCCTGGCCTGTCGTTATCATCCCTTAAGGTGTACCTATCAGCCATAGCAGCCCATCAACCAGTGCACTCTGTGGCTAAGCGCTTTTTTAGGGACCCCAGGGTTCAGAAGTTTCTAAGAGGCCTGGCCAATGCTTACCCGGATGTCTGTCAGGCGACTCCGCAATGGTCTCTCCACCTTGTGTTAGACCAGCTCACTAGAAAGCCCTTTGAGCCTCTGGCCACTATGCCCTGACACCTCCTATCCTCTAACACTGCCTTCCTGTTAGCTATAACATCAGGCCCATGGGTCAGTGATCTGTCAGCCTTACGTGCTGACCAGCCTTATGCCAAATTCTTCCCTGACAAAGTAGTGCTCCATCAGGACGTGTCATTCCTGCTTCAAGTTGTTTCGGCATTCCTACTGATGTTCTTTCCATCTCCATCTTAGGAGATTGAGAGAACCCTACATACACTCGACATTAAGATGGCCTTAACTTTCTACCTGCACAGGACTAAGGACTTTAGGAAGTTTCAGCACCTTTTGGTCTGCCGTGCTGGCCGCAACAAGGGCCTGCCTGTGTCCACCCGATGACTCTCCCAGTGGGTTGTTCAGACCATCACTCTGGCATACCAGCTGGCACCCGTAGGCCTGCCTACGGTCCTATGTGCCCACTCAACGAGAGCCATCTCTGCCTCCATCACCTTCGTGAGAGGTGTCCCCTTGCATGATATCTGCCTTGCGGCCATGTGGACTTGACCTTTCACCTTCATGCAACATTACAGGCTGAACGTTCGACAATCCCGTGAGGTGACTTTCGGCAGGAGGGTGCTGTCTGCAGCTCTCCAGTAATGCTCCCTCTGTCCGATGAGTGTAGCTTGGTAATCACCCACTGTATTTATGCTCACAGACCACAGCGGAGAAGGGTAGGTTACCTACCGTAAACATAGTTCTCCGAGTGGTCCTGTGAGCATTCATACATCCCACCCTTCCTCCCCTCTTGCATTGTAGAGCTGCTTCTCTCTGCAGTGATGCAAATGAAACTAAGGAAAGAGGCAGGACACTGGCACTATTTATGCTGGGATTGGCTCCTTCGGAGCAAGCTTGGAAGAAACCGGCCGTTCACACATGCGCAAACTAACTCACTGTATGAATGCTCACGTTTACGGTAGTTAACCTACCCTTTTCACTGTTAATTATTACAGCCTCAGCGTGGTTTCAGACAAGCGCTAAGCACACAGAAGCTACTTTTAAAACCTAATCTTTGGTGTTCCAACAAAATGGCTAAGTTATTGTGTGAAACCTCTGACCTTGTAATAAATTCAGCAGTATCAAATATAGCACCCCCAGCCAATCTGCTATAAACTGTGGAGTTAATAGTTCCGTATGACTAACCACTCCCTCCTACAAAATTGCTGAGTACTGGCATTCAGTCTACTCTGGAGATATTTTTTAGTAGTTGTGAGACCTCTTTTTCAAGAAAATTATAATGTAAACTTCAAAGAAGGAAGGATACAAATAAAGGTTCCATGAAACCTTTATTCTTGTGTGGAATTGAGATCCAGTCTTGTCCTTGAGTGGGGTGTCAACATGTTTGAAATAAACAAATATGTTGATGCAAAACAAGGCACAAGGGCATGTTGGAAGGAATTGTGCTGTTTGTTGTCCTGTTCTTTGCCCCCAGGCACTCACCTTGGCAGCTGGTACAGCTAGCAGGGCAGGACTGTGCAAATACAAGATGGAGATGAGAGGAAGTCCAAAGAACTATCTTCCCAGCAATAACATATTGCAGGAAATGTACTTTTCCTGTTACATAAATGCCATTTTAATGGGATATTAATGGCTCTTCTATAATGGAGCACTAGTTGAATTTTTCTATGTGCACAGTAACAAACCAATTGTCTAAAAGAGCCTGATTTTTAAGCAATTCATGCTAACTGACTGTAGAAACAGATCCACTTTCAGGGACTCGTTCTGGTTTGCTTATGCAATAACCTCACCAAGAAAGGTCACTAAGTAAAACAATGAGGGGCTCATGTCAGTGGAACACATGGTGGTTATAATATGCTTGCAAGCCAGATGTGATTCAAGTAGGTCTGTATTTTGCAGTCTGCAGCTGTCCCTTTTTCTGATTAATGGAGGCAGCTAACAGGGACAGGCCGTCCTGGCCATCATAAAGCCATCTCATTGGAAACAAATGAAGGCTTGCAGTTGTGGAATTCATTAGGCAGGCCTGCAAAAACTACAACTTCAGCATCCACCCCACCCCACCCCCAATTTTGTTCTTGAGAAAATCACTGTCCAGTTTTAATCCTGTTTCACAGGCAGAAGCTTTGAGAATGAGCCACAAACAAATTGTTTGATACAAATTAGATAAGTTTACTTAGAAAACAAGAAAAGAAAACAATAGCAATACAGACATTTGCCCCCACCCAAAGGTGCCAATTCAAAAAAGGCAAAGGACCTGAATTGGACTGAAGACTTGGTAGATGGGGAAAAAGCCAGTAATTGGGTGAAGTACTGACTTCAGAGTTCAGTTTTTATAATGATTTATGTGGCAGCAAGGCCAAGCTAACTAACTACTTCAGATGATTACAGATGAATGTTACAAAGTAGGAAGACAAAAGGGAAGCTCATGGCCATTCAAAGAGGATGAGTACACAGATCAAAAGACAAGTATAACAGATCACTAACACAAAAACAATAAGTATTTCTTCAAGTACAAAATAATACAGTAACAACACTCTCTTTCAATTACGCATCCCAGCCTTCACAATGAAAGGCAAATCATATCAGAGATTGCAAAGATGAGCAAAACAACCATGGTCAATCAGGTTGTTGGAACATCATAGATGGGGGCCCAGTTCTCCCATGATAACTGGCCTCTTGACTTCTTGTTTACATATTGATATGTAAACTGTCATTTCCTCTCTGCCAGCTTTATATCCACAACAATAGGTGTTGACTTCCACATCTGGCTGATGGGCCTGGCTGGAAAAGCTAGTTTGAATATTTTGATAAGAATTTCCTGAGGGCAAAGGGTGTTTTTCCGCCACATATCTACATGCAGTTCAAAAGCAAGAAATTGCAAGTAGATAAATAGGGACCACTTCTGTGGGAAGGTAAACAGCATTCTGTATGCTCCAGTGTCTAGTCATGCCTGCCACATGACCACAGAAACGTCTGCAGCAGCAGATAGTGCTGGATCTTCAGCTTTGAAACAGAGATGAGCATTGAACTCTAGAGTTGGATACGACTCTTTACCTTACCTTTACCTTACCTTTAATTATAATTTTCCATTTAACTGTTCCTTGGAATAAGAAGACATAAAATCCAATATTATCAGACACAAACAGAAATCCATAGGATTAAAAGAGAGACAGTAGAAATCAATACAGTTGTACCTCGCATAAAGAGCATAATGTGTTCCACAGGATTGCTCTTTAAGCGAGTTTGCTCTTTAAACAAAACACCATTGTAAGTGACCAATTGTGACTTCTGGCGGTGGTGGGGATTGCGAACCCTGATTTATTTGTTAAGCGAGCTTTTGGTTGTTTTTAGTTGTTAAGCGAAGCAACCATTCAGCGAAAATTCCTCTCTTTAAGCGAGTTAGTCTCTAAACGAGGCACTCTTTATGCAAAGTTTTACTGTACATCTATCTGTTAGATACCCATCGCAGGGGATTAAATATTAGCAAAGGGTTTCTGGGACATTATAAAATTTGATACACAGATTCAGTGGTGGGCAGCAAAAAATGTTGCTACCACACCATGGGTGGAGCCTATGTCATGGGTAGCGCCTACATCATGGGCAGAGTCCCTCCTCTGGGCCCACAACAACGGCACGAGGAAGAAGATGCCAAGGCCTAGCAGTGGCTGAGAACATCGCCCCCTCCTCTGGGCCCGCCCACAACAACGGTCCGAGGAAGAAGATGTTGTGATTGTCCGGATCTATGCAGTTTGATGTACTCCTTTGCTTCAACTGAAGGAGAAGCATCTGCATGATGAAATGAACAAAAGCTTACAGGAAACAACACACTGTGTTTCTTGTTCTTGGTTTCAACTGAATTTACGGGACATGGGATATTGCACCATTGTTGGTTAGGAAACAAATAAAACTGAAGCTTTATGTAGAACCCCCCCCCCCCTGCTGATTTAAGTATGTCTAGAGAACTAATTTAAGTGCCAGAGACAAAAGCCCTGACTATAACTATGAAGATTGGAGTTTAAATAGTTTCACAAGGCTTGTCAAAGATGTTCCTAGTTTTATAAAACTTACAAAATGCTAGATTTGAACCTATGGTTTGTATGATCGACTGATAATGTGTCCTGGTTTTTAGAACCCCTAGAGAATAAATCTAGAATAGAAACATTTAATCCTTAAAAGTATAAGTACTTAGAAGATCTTGTTGGTACAAATACTATTAGTGCTCCACGAGAAGTAAAAGACACATGCATTATAAGTAATCTGCTTTCTTTTGCTATGAAAATGACGTAGTTGTACCTCCTGTTTCTGTAAGGAATAGGATGAAAATATATATGAAAAGTAATATACCACTTTGAACCATAAGTTTGAAGTAGAAGCTGAGATAACGAGATAATTGTGAGATGATAAAATATACAATGGCCAAATAGATAGATTTTTGTAAGTTAGATTGTGAACCAATGCTCTTGACAGTTAAGTAAGAGTTTATGTAAAAATACTGTATGTGAAGAAATGTGTATGTGAAGAAATGTGTATTGAAGTGTTGTCCTATGGGACAAAAACGGATTGTGTGAGAGAAATTTTGATTCATATTATTTACAAGCAAGTGCAGCCATTTTAATTGAAAGTAGAATCAAAATGATATAAAGGGAGTCATCATGTCACTGTGACCTATAATAACCTCTGCAGGTGGCTCAAGACAGAGTTACTCGTGACTCATACTGACCACGTGCTCACGTGTATCTTACTAACCGCAAAATGTGACTTATACTGACCACGTGTCTCATGTGTATCTTGCTAACCGCAAAATGTGACATGACCTAGTACTATAAAAAAAAGGTAGTTTAGAAGGTATATAAGGGAGAAGGAAATACAGGCAAGGTGGGCATTGCAAACACGGGATCCTAGGGAAACCTGTCTTTGCATTGTTCCAAATTTCAATATTATTGGCCAATCTTAATATTACTTGCATCTCTTTATTATTAAGGTATTGTACTTTATAGAATATGTTCTGATTTTATTTGGCTTATGCATGCAATAAATTAATAAATAATATTTTAAAATATTGTTCCTAGAGTCCTTTTGTGTGTAGCAGCTGGGGAAAATAGAAATAAAATTTCCTCGACAATGGGAAGGCCTAGCAGTGTCTGGGGATCTTGGCCACTCCTCTGGGCCCACAAAAACGGCCTGACTGGAGTTAGTTTGTGTTCTGGTTTGGTTGTTTTATGTGGTTGCATTTTATTGTACTGTTGTTGTTTTGACTGTAAGCCGCCCTGAGTCACCTCGGCGAGTGGGCAGCAATATAAATCTAAATAAATGCCATGGGTGGAACCTAAGTTGTGGGCGATCTAGTCATGCCTACCATATGACCATGTATACATCTGCAAACACAGGCAGCACTGGCTCTTTGGTTGTAAATGGAGATGAGCACTGCACCCTAGAGTCAGATATGACTGGCTTTTGAGCAAGGGAGACCTTGAACCACTTGCAGGGACAAACCTGATGGGGCAGGGCAGGGAGTTGGGTGTGGCCACCCAAGTTCACTACCCTCCCTGCCCAAAGGCCACCCAACTTCGCTCCCCTCCGTTCGAAAGTCACCCAATTTTACCTCCCCCTGGCCAGAGGCCACCCAATTTAGCTACCCCCTCCCAGGGGGTGCAAACCTGTTTTTGCCCACCACTCAGTGATGGGATGTTCCCGGTTTGCACCGGTTCTCCCGAACCGGTAGCAACATTCCCAGGTGGTTCGCCGAACTGGTAGCAACCACCCGGGAGTGGGGTTTTTTTTTTTTTAGTTGTTCTGTTCGGATGCCTCACCGGGAATTTTTTTTAAAAAAATTTGGAGCCAAAATGGCTCCTGGGTACTGCGCATGCGTCAAACCTTCATTTGACGCATGCACAGTTCTATTTTTTTTTTTACTGTGCATGTGTCAAATGTAAGTTTGATGCATGCACAGTTCCTGGCAGCCATTTTGGCTGCCGGGAAAGGAAGGGCGCAAGGAGCACCTGAAGAAGCGGTGGCAGCCTTTCCGCACCTGGCCCTGCTGCCCTGCCAGGATGCCATGCCATTGCAGCAGTTTGCCGCCATAGCGGTTTGCTGCCGCGCCGCCGCTGCGCCTCCTCCTCTGGTGCTTCGGTAAGTGAGGGGTTTGTGTTTGGGGTGGGTGGGTTTGGGATGGGTTTATTTGTGTTTGGGTGGTTGGGTGTACAGTAATACCTCATATAACATTAGTATCGAATAACACTAAAATCGCATAACATTAAGGAATCTGGGGGGAAGAATTGCATCAGATAACATTAAGATCCTATGGGATGCTTCAGATAACAACCGCTAAAGCCTGTGTGGTTACAATGTATCTCTATGGATCCCATAGGATTTTAACATGCATCAGATAACACTAAAAATCATATAACACTAAGACTTGTGGAACCAGGTTTTAGTGTTATGAGGTTTTACTGTATTTTTATTTAATTTTTATTTATTTATTTATTTACAGGTTTGTGTTGTGGTTGGTTGGTTGGGTGGGTTGAGGGGTGTGTGTGTGTGTGCATGTGTTTATTTTAATTTAATTTAATTTATTTTAATTAAAAATATATTTTTATTTATTTTTGGCCCACCCACAACATCATGACGTCATGACATCGGGTCCACCCATAACATCATGACGTCATGTCGTTGGCCACACCCATGACATCAGTGACATCATGGTGTGGTAGGGAAAATGTTGACATCCCATCACTGCCACCACTGCACAGATTGCTATATGCTAGATATTTTATATATTATATTTTGGTGTATTACACCCTTCCTGCCAATTCTCTTTAGCAAAACAGGAAGTAACTAAGTACAGTGTTTTTGTTTGTTTTTTGACATGCAAGTAAGAGGTTAATCAGAAAACCAGAATGGACTTTCTCCACACCTTTGAGATTGAAAGGGAGACATTTAAAACTAATATGAATAATCTATTGTTACTGATAGCTGTAGGAAGCTGTATTGTTATGCCTGCTTCTCTGTCATTCTGTTTGAGCACATCTCCTTTAACATGTAGACCCTTACATTTGGTACAATGCCTGGAAGTTTCACTCCTTGTCTGAAGAAGTGAACTTGATCCACGAAAGCTAACAATAAAAATATAGTAGTTAGTCTTTAAAGTGCTACAGTGTTTTTTATTTTGTTTTCTGATATGATAGAAATCCATAGAAGTTACCTATACATTCCTATCTTAAAGGAAATCACCTTCAGTGTTGACCCAGAGCTGAGCTTCAAGTTAAACAATGGCTTTGGCCAGCAGGAGAGAGAGGCATTTAGTTTCCTGAGGTGAGATTAACAGATTAACATATGTCAAAGGTGACTCCAAGATCAGCCACCTGGTCTAATTCCTGAATGTATTCCATTAACTTGTATCTTATTTCCAATTTTGTTGTGTGATTGTGCAGTGCGTGCTTAAGTTTACAAATGAAGACCATTGAAGAAGACCCATTGGTCAATGAAGGGGGTGGGGGTACAAAGGAAATCTTCATTGATATTAGACTAAAATATGGCCAACAAATGGGTGTTAGGTGATGTAGGCATCATCTGCCACCGCTTAGGGGCAAAGGTCTATGCTCTGGGGAACATGGAACGCGTAATGTTTAGTACAAACGGATACATGATTGATTAGTTCAGGGAAAACTGAAAGGTTCAAAGAACTTTATTTAAAAATAAAAGAAAATAACTTAAACTAAAGGGTGAATTTCAAAATATTAGGTAACAGGGGGATTCCAAACTTATTGTTGACTCTGATTGAAATGCAAGGCAGGAGTATTGGAAAGAAGGACTATATTCACTCAACCTCCTCCAGGCCTGGCTGCTCTAGGGCAAGTCCATCAAGTGAAAGAAGCCTTTGTATTGCGCCTCCTTGGCCCTCTTATGTTATGTGCCAGCAGGTAGCAATTGTTAAGATCCACTGAGCGGGGTCAGAGTGGAAGGAGGCAAAATGGCTTCTGTTGTCACATAAAGCAAGGCTCTTCACAGGTCTTGTTTCTAGTAACAATACTGAAACCATGGCTAGCCTTGCCTTGCAGACTTCAAAAGGATATTTTACTCATTATGTTAGCTCTTCTGGGAGGTAAGATTCTTGTGTCAGCAGCAGAGAAGCTTAGGGAAAATAAAACACAATTTAAAATAAGAAAAGAGAGGCAGAGCTTATCTGTTTCTGCCTTTTGTCCTAAAGCAAGAAATAAACTGCATATCTAAAGTGGGTATTGTTAAGTGAGCAAGCTGAAAGGGACTCACCACTTTTGTCACTTGTCAAGTGAAGATGATTTCATAAGTGGCCAATAACAGAAAACAAATATCCAAGAGAACCTGAATTGATTTAAATAGTGCTAAAACAACAAGATAATTAAAAACAATTCACTAAAAACAATGTAAACAAACAGGAAAATAACTGAGGAAATACCAAGATAAATAGGCCAAAGTAGGGTGGGGTGGGAATACACCTTAATGAGAAGTTTATTCAAGGTGGTAAGAGATACAACAAACAAGGGACTTGTCTATAGTCATAGGAATTGTTACTATGGTGAGCAAAAACACCAACATTCAAGGCATACCAAAAACAGTTTTTGGAAGAACTTTACTTTACACCCCAAACACACACACACACACACACACACCCCACACACAGTAAGGTCTCCAGGTCGGGCTTTGATACCCGAGAGCTGCACTTGGGGATATGAAAGGAGCCTCATTCAAACGTCCCCCCAGCAGAGTTTTTCCAGCAAAAATCCTTTCAGCCTAGAGTAATCTCTGACACAAAAATAAATGAATGAGCAGTTCAAGACCCAAATGCTGCATAACAGAGTGAGCTCCCGTCTCTATCCCAGTTCCTGCCAACCTGGCAGTTTGAAAGCAAGAAATTGCAAATACTATAGATAAATAGGTACTATTTCAGTGGGTAGGTAAACCAGCCTACCATGCACTCCAGTGTCTAGTCATGCCTGCCACGTGCCAATGGAGATGAGCATCAAACTCTAGAGTTGGATATGATTGGCCTTCGAACAAGGGTGACCTTTACTTATATTACTGTAATAAATGCACAAAATGTATGGCAAGTGCCTATGGGTGTTAGCTTCATGTTCCTTTGATCTACATGTACCTGACAATTTAAACATGTTTTAGAGATACTATGGATGCCAGTTTGTTAATGCCCATGAAATACACAGATGACAGTAATATGAACCTGTTCCTTTGTCACTTCATACTAGTCCAGCATGAACCTGTTGTTGTTGAGTCGCACAGTCGATTCCGACCCTTTGCGACCCCATGGACCACTGACCGCCAGGCACTTCTGTCCTCCACCATCCTCCTTAACTATGTATCACCATATGCAAAACTCCCTTCATATTATTTCGCTGCTATTTTATTAGATTTTTAAATCCCTCCCTTTACTCCTGTTCAAAACAATAAGGGTGATCTGACTTTTCCCTTAAATCAGAAAACTTCGAAAGAAGCTCTGTTGATACAAACAACAATACTTTTCTTGTAATGAAAAAAGATCTGCAAGATGTAGAGTTGGGAGAAGTTGGCCAATTCTATATATTTTTTTGACCTGGAAAAATGTCCTACTGAATGGTACTTATTCCAGAATAAGTATGTAAGGAAGTTGTAGGTCAGAATATTGAAAACCTTATTTTTACTTCAACTCTCAGAATCTTCCAACCAGTGTTACACTTTGCTGGCTGGAATATTCTGGGAGTGTAATCCAAAACAGACCACCCCCTTCAATTCTGCTTCAGTTCAAGAATTACCTGAAGCCCTAGTCTACATGTCTGACCTTATGTGTCTCTTATCCTAATCCCCAAATTCCTTTGTAATGAATCAACTCAGATTTCTGTGACACCATAGTAGGACCTGCTGGAGGAAGGAAGAGAGAGAGAGAACAGGGAGGAGATATGGGTGGCAGAGACAAAAAGGAGGTCTTTGATGTTGGCTCTAGTCTAGTCCTATCAACTGCAAGATTTAGTCCTGTCCAATTGCAAGCGAACAGGCCAAAGTTTTTAAAAGGTTGCCCACAAGTGCTGCAGTTCCTCTTTTATTTCCCTTCTTTGCTTAATCAGTAAAGCATGTAATGCTTAAATATAGAACAATCAGTTATTTTATAGTAAAACTCTTCATACAGCAGGTAAAACTGGTCGTGTTAGATTACTTCCTTACTAAGACAAGCCGAGTCTGCCTCTATATTTTTAAAGTGAGTTTTATTTATTTTTTGCTTGTGAAAGAGCTCTTGCCTGTTTTTTTGAAACAGGACCCAAGGAAGAAAAAGCCAACAGTAAGTAAAACAAAACCCAGAGGTGAGCATTACTTTGATTCAGATACACTAGTGTACCTCGGATAACGTTATGACTTGGTTCCACAAGTCATAACGTTATCCGGTTTTTAACATTGTGCGATGCATTGATCGCATGATGTTAAAAAAAAGCCCTGTTGCCTTTCTGAAGAGGAAAGGAAACAGGGCGATCTGGTTTGCTTAGCAAGCCAGGGGTGTGTGTGTTTCTAAACAGAAGCTAGTAGGAAAACATTTTCCTAGCTTCTGTTCAGAAAACCTCCTTCTGGCTTGCTAAGGGACTTAGCAATCCAGGCGGAGGGTAGTAGGGGGGTTCTTAGGAGAGGATTGGGACTCTTTTTCCCAGCCTCTCTTAAGAAGCCCCCTACCTGGATAGCTAAGCCTTAGCAAGCCATGGGGGGGGGGGGCTGATTCTGAAACTCCACCTGGATCGCCAAGGGGCTTAGCGATCCAGGTGGGGGGTGCACGGGCACAATCTCTCCCCCACCACCTGAAACTGATCTTTCCCCCAACACCCTGGCAGTCCCAGTGATTGCCTAGGACAGCTAGGGTGTTGGGGGAGAGATCATGCGCATGCACGGTTTCTCCCCCAACCTGGCAGTCCCAGCCAGGACAGCTGGGGTGGGGAAGAGATTGTGCACATGCACGGTTTCTCCCCCAATACCCTGGCAGTCCCAGCGTGCAATCAGATTGGCAGTTTGGTTGGGGTGAGAATGGGTGTGCATGCCCTCTCCCCCAACCAAACTGACAATCTGAGCAGAGATCTCTGCCCCAAATCCTGCAGAGCTAGACTTCAGCCCTGCGGGCTTTGGGGCAGAGATCAACATTGGGGAATTTGAGGCAAACATTTGCATCACACAATGTTATGTTAACGTTGTGCGATGCAAATGTTTGCCTCAAATTCCCCGACGTTATCTGGTTTTAGCATTATGCGATGCAAACGCTAACCGAGGTACAGTTGTACCTCGCTTAAAGAGCACAATGTGTTCCACAAGATTGCTCTTTAAGCGAGTTTGCTTTTTAAGTGAAACACCATTTTAAGTGACCAATTGTGACTTCTGGCAGGGGGGGGGGAATTGCGAACCCCAATTTAGTTGTTAAGCGAGTTCTTGGTTGGTTTTATTTGTTAAGCGAAGCGAACATTCAGAGAATATTCTGCTCTTTAAGTGAGTTACTCTTTAAGTGAAGCACTCTTTATGCAAGGTTTGACTGTATTACTGTAAATTGCAAATGCACCTAAAATATAGGATTTCAAATTTTGCAGAGTTCTTTGTCAGGACAGACAGTTAAAAAAAACGGTGTAGGTGGGAGGATATGAAAGTCAAAACAGTGGGTTAGATTCTTATTTTTTTTGAAGTCATAGAGATTTGCAGCAAAACTGTAAAGCAGTGTTTACCAACCCTTGTTCTTTGGACTTCAATTCCCAGAAGCCTAAGTCAATTCCTCAAAGCACTGATCAGCCAATGTACTATACTGACTTAAGCTTATGAGAATTGAAGTCTCCCTGTGGGGCATGGGCCCCATGTTGGGAAACATTGCTATAAGGAAAACTTGATGTATCAGAGAGCCATCATCTTTTTTTCAACAGTTAAGTAAATACAGTAAATGGAACATTACCCTGTCAGGCTGTTTCGTAATGTTTAACTCCAATCAGGATGAATTCTTTATCAGTGCATCATGTTCTTGACTCCATTTTCATGAGACCTTTTGTCATGAAATCAGGTTACTACAAGTTAGAATATTCAATTGGGTAAAAGCAGTGGTGGGCATCAGTTGGTTCACTCCAGTTCACCAGAACCAGTAGCAGAATTTCTGGCTAGCCCCACCCATCCTAGTTTTGAGATAAAGTAGTCCTAATTCAGGTGTAACATAGGGCTTTTCCCCTGACCACACCCACCATACCACGCCCACAGTGTGGTAGTAATTTTTTTGGTGCCCACCACTGGGTAAAAAATATTAAAGACAGATTATACTGAAATAGTAATAGCTATAGATTTTGGAGAAATGGTTCCTACATATGAGCCCCCAGATCTTCTTGGGCTATAATTCCCAAAATCCCTAGCTGGCCTAATTATCAGGAGGACCTTTGACTGTTGCAGTCTAAGAATATCTGGAGATTTATATTTGGGAAGTATCAGATTATTAATTTGTATTTATATTTGGGAAGTATCAGATTATTAATTTGTATTTTTATAGACATAAACCATACATCAATATATAGCAGAAGCCGAAAGGGATTTTTCAAAAATGAACTTCATATGTTTTGAGAAAAGAAATCACCTAACTGTTTCAAATATATCAAGCATAATGACAATTAGTATAATTGCCCTACCTGTATATATCTGGGACCCTATTCCTACAGTTAAAAGATGGTTGCAAACCCAACATCACACAGCTGATGATGCTTGGTCTCTTAGGCAGGATAAAGGACAATGTCCGGAGGATACCCATCAAGCAGCAGTTTGGGAATACTGTACCTAGAATAAGTTTTATTTTTGGTCAGATTTTCAATTCATCTTTAAGTGAGTTTGCTCTTTAAGTGAAACACCATTGTAACAGACCAATTGTGACTTCTGATTGGGGGGGGGGGATTGCGAACCCTAATTTTATTGTTAAGTGAGTTTTTGGTTGAGTTAAGCGAGGTGACCATTCAGAGAAAATTCTGCTCTTTAAGCAAATTAGTCTCTAAGCGAGGCACTCTTTACTGTACAGCAGTTCTTATTTCTGATTGTCACAACAGTTCTATAGTTTTTCATTCATATTGTAAAACTCTTGTAGCAAAATCTAGTTTTGTGTACCTCTTGTTATTGTTTAAGTATTAAATGCATAATGTTAACTACCTTTTTGTATTTTTTAATACTTAAAACAGCAAGTCACATGACCAACCTTGGCTCCGCCCACCCGGTCACATGGTCATGCTCACAACATTGGCTCCACCCACAATGTCAGCTCCACCCACATCATTGGCTCCACCCACAAATTAGGCTCTACTCACGTCATTGGCTCTGCCCACAAATTAGGCTCCACCCACAGTGTGGTAGTAAAATTTTTGGCTGCCCACCACTGGGCACATGCATAAGAGTACATACAAAAGTACACTGCACTCAAACCCAATATTTCGAATCAATTTTTGTTACAGATTAATGAACAGATTATGGATTTAGGCTGCATGATGTTTTAGCAAGATGCAAGAAGAAGGAAATATTTCATATTCTTTCCTGATATCTCTTGGATTGTATTAACCATCTCATGCACTGAAGATAATTAAGATCTAATCTTATTTTAAAATGTCATGCCAATTTGTTCTCTGTTTTCTAGGTGTGCCTCTCTTGTGATGATTCAGTTTGTTCAAAGATGGGAGCCGATCCTTATTTTCAGTTGGGTCTCTCTTTGTGTAACCATGCCATTAGTGAATGACATTCGAAACTCACTCTTCGAAAAGGAGAATGCTTTGCGTACAGGTGGCAATCTTGTTCTTGGAAAACAGGAAGAGCGTGCCAATGAGAAGCTTATGCGGCTCAAAAAGATGGAAATGGTGAAATCAATGGAGACAGGCATCTTTCCACCCAGCATGCATTTCTTCAAGGCTAAAAGCCTTATTGAAGAAAGTGCTATATTCAGCATCTTAAAAAAGATGCCAAAAGGTACTAGAGATGCCAGTTTGGCCTCTTTTAGCATATCTATAACAAAGAAGAGAATGGGTTACCCTGTAGGGTATACTTTATATACTTATTATAGATACTGTAATTTCTTTTTAGCCCTGCTCTCATGCAAGGATAGTCAAAAATAGCAAGATAATATTTATCAGTTCCAACTTCGCTATCTTGAACAATGGGATTTTATGGAATTGGCTGTTAGGTAGACTCACCCAGAATCCACAGAGGATTGTAAGAAGCATCAGGCTAAAAATCCAAAAGAAAATAAATAAGAAATAAAAATATATCAAAAAGATAAAGTTGTCTGCTATCAACCTATTTATTTAATATTTATTTATATGTTGAATTTGTATCAGCCAGTTTGTATAGACCACTAATCAGCATTTTAGAGAAAAATGATATCAAAGCTCTTCTTTTCAGCTTTGGATGGAGCAATAGGACTTTCTGTTGGAGTCATCCCACTGCTGGTGGGGGGAGGAGTCGGGTGGCAGCTCACCTTCAGCACCGGTTGCAGTATCTATGCACCCCACCAACAGTCTGAGGGGCATGATATGGCCTACAGCAGTATCATGGCTTGAAAGGCCATTTGGAGCATAATGCATCTCTATAGCAGAAGAATGTTTGCATATTTTACTGACCAGTATGTTTTTAAGTACAGTATCAGTATGCATGTAACTTTTTCCAAGACATGTTAACTTTGTTCAATCTGGTTAACCAGAGTTGGATGAAGTCATGTGTTTGCTTGCCATTTTCTGCTGTTTCAAAAATGTTCTCAACACTTTTCACAACTTTAAATTCTGAAGAAGATGAAGGAGGCATAAATCTTAGCAGTAATAGAGTAACTGTGATACTTTAAAAAACATTTCTTACATCAAGTTATTACATGGGTCTCTCAGTAGTTTCTCAATCAAGGAAAATATTAGGCCCATTATCTGCTTAAATTCAGAACTGCCACATCCCCATAAACTTTCAAAAAAAAAAAAATTGGAATCTCATAGATTACAAACATGTAAAAAATAGATTTGGTGACTTTCTCCCCATAAGGGACTCCAGATTACCATAATATAATAAAGATATTATATTAAACAACAATTAAACAAATATGAATGATAAAACCTTTGTTTAAAAGCACTTAAATACATACTCAGCTAAATTAGGTTTATGCTATACAGTATTCTGTAAAAACTCTGACTTTTCTAAGACAATTGAAAGTTTTCCTGAAAAGAAATGATTTTTCCTGCTACTGGAAGGATAAGAGGGAAGGTGCCGAACTGCCATGTTCTTATTTTTTACCTGAAGCTGCCATGTGAATACAACCACTTTCAAAGTCTGACAGTGTCTTTCTTCAGTTTTATCCAGTTCAGCCAATCATAGCCTCAGACTTCTTCTTCTTCCATATCCAAGTCCGAACATGGACGATCATCATGGTGATCAGCCATGAAGACTGTCCTGAGAATATAATGCAGTGGCCTTTCATCTGCCTTCCACATCACAGCATGACCCTTGTACCACTGATCCAGTTCTGCGAGTCACTTTCTGCTCCTGAGCCCTTTTGGCATGCAAAGTTCTCATCAACCCCAGGCCAGTATTGATGAAGCTGCTGCACTTCATCAGGATGGATTGAAGTGGGATTTAATCCATTTGGGGACCATCACCTGGCTCTGAGGACTTTGGCACCCAAGGCTGTTAGTTAACCATCCATTACCTGACGCTCAGCATTGAGTCGCTGGCAATATTTTCTACTCTGTTACTATAGCAGGATAACCTGGTCAGACTGTGAATGGAAATATGTTGCATTATTATATAGAAAGCTTCTTTTACCCTAAAGTACTGTTGAGACAGTACAAGTCCTCTTTGTTATTTTGCTTTTGCTACTTTTTCCTTCTCTGTTTCCACAGGAGCTGCTTTACACCTCCATGACTACGCGATCCTGAGTGTTGATTGGCTAGTGTACAATGCCAGTTACCTGCCTAACTGTTACATCTCTTTCTGCCCTTCTTCGTCTGTCCGGTTCAAGTTTTCCGCCCCTCTTCCACCCAAGGACATCTCTCCAGGGTGCTCTGACTGGAAGCTACTGCAGTCCTACCGCAAGAATCTGAAAAATGTGACTCAATTTGATAACAGGTAGGTGTAAGCAGGTTAGTCAGATTAATCACTGGTGAATTGCAGTCTCTACCTTTAGAGCAGCAGCTAGAATATACTTTTAAAGTGTGCTGCAACTTCATTCCTCTGCCATGATCACTTAATCTATAATTCATCACAGGTTCTCAGTAGGGAAAATAATTATGTAGAAGCTGTCATAATAATGATATTTAGTGCAATAATAATTATATACCATCAAGTCAGTTTTGATCTATGATGATCCTTACCAGAGTTTTGCAGGTAATAGAGTACAGTACTCAGAAGTGGTTTATCATTCCTTTCATCTGGGTACCCTCTCTAGGTCCATGTAGCTTGCACAAGGTCGCACAGACTGGTTCTTCTCCAGTGAGTCTTTAGCCAGGTTCTCCTGCTTATTAAACTATACAGCCAGCTGAGATATAATGCATTCCGTAATTGATCCCTGTTCTTTATATCACTCTTATAACAGTTGTTTAGTAAAAATAATCATTTATATGCTACTGCTCAGATTCTTTTATGCACCTAGGAACACAGATTGTAACCTTATGTTGAGTTAAAACCCTTGAGCCATCTAACTCAGTACTATCTGACACTCTGTAGTTGTTTAGCAGTTCAAGCAAGGATTCTCTTCTAGCTCTTCTTAGACATCCTTGGTATGGCTTGGTGCTCTGCTCTCCTAGTATTAATTACACCTGGGTAGGATGACCATTTCCCCATAATCAAAAAGGATAGGGAAGAAAAAGAACACCATGAGGACATTTTTCACAAAAAAGGAGGGTATTTTTGTACTAAATTTGCATAGGTTAATTTAAACTAATATATGCACATATCACATCACTGTGATCTAGCAGCAGTTTTTATAATTAACCCCCCCCCCCCCAATCCTAATCCTTGAAAGGGTTTCCCCAAGCCTAAAGCTAATATGGGGTGGGAACCCTTTACATTAATTTAAATTTATTATTTTTGACATCCATATCTTGTTTACACTGGTGGAAGTGAACCAACATGATTTTGCCCATTATCACTATAATTTAAGTGGAAATACATAATCATTCACCATATCATGTAAGACTGTGACTAAGTAAACATCCTGGGACACAGCATTGAGATAAAGATGGGATATAAATCAAATAAATAATGTACTGTATAGTGTTTATAACTCTCTGAAATTCCTTGTCACTTGTGTTTTATGCAGCTTATTGAAAATGAATATGCAGAGAAAGAAAATAAACAAAGGTCACTGTAGTTTTGTTGAAATATCTAGCTAGGCAACTATCAGTTATTTCAGAGGAATGGCCTGAACAGTGCTTTTCTGAATATCCCCTTCTGGGAGTAATCTAACATTTGAAATCCATTCAGAACTTATGAGTCAAGTCATATCTTTGTTGTTCAGTCGCACAGTCGATTCCGACCCTTTGCGACCCCATGGACCACTGTCCGCCAGGCACTTCTGTCCTCCACCATCCTCCTCAACTCGCTCAGCTCTGTGCCCATTGTGTCTACAATACCATCTAGCCATCTCATTTTTGGTCACCCCCTTTTTCAAGTCATATCTATCCTGCTATTTATATGTAGTTATATCAGGGTGTATGGTTCCTGTCTTATAAATGGATCCATCTCCCAACAACATTACTTTAAATATTAGAGATGGCTGATTAGATAATTTACCAATCAAATCCTCTACTTTCCTGCTGCTTAGCCATGGAAACTGTCTGAGGGTGTAAGGTGGCCTCTTATTCATCACAAAAAGGAAGGTATCGGTATGCATTACAAAAAAGTAGGGCAGCTGTTCAAATGGTGGCCATCCAGTGTATAGAAATGCTAAGCTTCCAAAAATCAAATAAAATTGGATATATTCGTAAAGGCTTCTATGGAGGTTCTGGCACATTTATGTGTGAATTCATCTTCAAAAGAATCCCATGAGGGCCACATTAGAGTCAGTATGATGTTTTAGGTTACCCTGCTATGGTAATAGAGTAGACCATACTGCCAATGACTCAATGCCAAGTTTCGGGTGGCAGTTGACTAACCTGACAACCCTGAGGACTAACAGCCTTGGGTGCCAAAGTCCACAGAAAATGGTGATGGTTCCCAAGTGGATTAAATCCCACTTGACTCCATCTTGATGGAGGGCAGCAGTTTCATCAATCCTGGCCGGGGCTGATGAGGATTTGGATCAGTGGTATGGGTGTCATGCTGTTTTGCGGAAGGCAAATCAAAGACCACTGAATTATATTCTCAGGACAGTCTTCATGGCTGATCACCATGATGATTGCCTAAAACAGTATTCAGATTTGGTAGAAGAAGAAGAAGAAGAAGAAGAAGAAGAAGAAGAAGAAGAAGAAGAAGAAGAAGAAAAAGTAGTAGTAGTAGTAGTAGTAGTAGTAGTAGTAGTAGTAGTAGTAGTAGTAGTAGTAGTAGTAGTAGTAGTAGTAGTAGTAGTAGTTGTTGTTGTTGTTGTTTTAGCAAGGTTGACTCTAATGTTAGGCCACATGGAGATAGTTACCTCAGGTGGCAGGCAGTGGGGAAGGGAGACTGGAAGACTTTCAAGGTGCACACAATTTGTGCCAGGTACATAGCTGTCTTGTTTCCTTTAAGCAACACTGCACTTCTCAGGTACAGTGGAAGTTACTTACCCGTAACCAGTATCAGTTTATGATGCAACTGCTACTTTGGAGCCTGGACAGAGATGTCCAGGATATTTAGATTCACTTACATGGAGTTAAGTGAATTGTAAGCCCACTTATCTTGAAGTAAGCTGCAAGACCAATGTATCCAAGTAATTTTTTTAGGCTTGTAGCATCAAAGTTGTGTGACTGTTGTTAACTAAAGAAAAAATGCAAAACACAACCATCTTTAAATCACATAGCCTGCATTTTATTTCTGGAGTTCCAGGAAGTGAGGATTGAGGCAGGAAAATGGTGCCCTCCTCTGGAATCTGTAATGCATAACAATTGCTTTCAGTCCGTTCATCTGTAAGCAATGGCACCCAATTAATTCAATAAATCTGCTCAACCACTCTTTTTGTCTTCTATTATGTCTAAAGCAACCCCCTCTTCTGATTTTTCATGTTGGAAGAGAAGAGAAATAGATTTTGCAATAGGTTCAGTAGAGAAACACTTCAAACATAGTTTTAAACAGATGAATTGGGGTGTGTGTGTTGGGGGGGCGGCGGATCCAGCTCCCGGGCCATAGTGACCAGCCCCCTGAACCACATGACCAGCCCACAGCCCAAAAGGTTTGGGCACCCCTGATCTACAAAGTAATTTTTCCAATTTCTGGCAAAAATGAATACTAAGAACACAATGCTATTCCTAAAGGCCATATATACAGTACATTTATCAGAGAGCAGCTTCTGTTGACAATTGCGTACTCAGCTAACTCTGAGTAAACAAGTAGGATCAAGCTGCCCAAAGCTTATGTAAAAAGACACTGTCCAGGGTTCTCCCTCCTCCGACTTCTTCTCAACAACATCTTCTAAATCCCCTCTGCTGAGCTGGAAGAGATCCTATCTTTTTAAATTCCCATTCTTGGGCAGGCTCTTGTAGTTGAGATAAGTTTGCAAAGCATGCCTCTGGCAATTCATTCATTCCTTGTTTCTAGGGTGATCAGTAAGCAGTTCTTCTCTGAAACAGGCCTGCAATGCCAGTTACTGCCATATATATAAACTAGTCAAAAATGCTACTGTGTATGTCCTTCTCTAGCTACGGTTCATTTCCTTTCCATTATGTGGCTTTGTTGACAGAGTAGTTTCTTGCATTGCTTGCTCTTTTGTCTGGTAATGTAAGGAAAGACCCCAATTGTTATGCACAAGAGGGCAGAGTTAAGGTTGCTGTGGAAATCTTAGCTCTGAATTCCTTGACTGTTGAGCACTTTAGAAAACCTCACCCTTGAACTGGGTTTTTAGTTTCTAAATTCCCCACTCTACCCCTTTGCTATTTAATAAAAGTAATAGACAACCAAATGGAGTGAAGAATAGCTGCAGTCCAAAGTACAGTACAGGAAAGGACTCCTTAGGTAGGATAACAGCACCTGGCATATTAAACGTGGGCAAATGGACTCCATTTTGTGATCTCCTATTCCATCTGTTGACTGGGCCCAATGCTGCCTTGTTTTATGAGAACTGGCAGAGCTGTCTTCTGCAAGCTGCAAGACACAGTTTTCCTGGTGAATAATAAATATTTTAAGATAAAAATAAATTAAATATAAGTCTCACATGTGCAATGATGTATACTTAAAATTGATTAGGCTGTGATTCGCTTCGGCGAATAGAGCGGCATACAAATACAAACATCAACTGCTTGTTGGAATTGGTCACTTTTGTCATAGCAAAGGAATGATGAATAAGTCAGGAGTGGCTCGTTATTAAGGGTTCTGATGGGGAAACAGCATGAGGCAAAGTCTCACAGATGTAATTTGCATATTTTGTTACATGCATCGAACACATTTGCATAAGATTCACATGGGTATATGATATATGCCAAGTCACAACTGACAGGCATTTTGCTGATGCAGGCCAAATTCAGAATTAACCCCAAAAGAAAAAAGCATAACAGCCATCAAGCAATAACATAAAATTAATGTTTTGTTGTTCAGTCGCACAGTCGATTAAATTAATGTAGAAATTAATGTAGAAATTAAAAATATTTTTGAGTGTTTGATTTAAATTGCTAGGCATTTAAACTAATTTTATATTAAGAATTAGCAGGAAAAAAAGGTTAGTGGATTAGCTGAATTGGTGGCTTTCTATGCATTTGTATAACAAAATTAGATGGTACTGCTATTCTTTTTTTATTTTTATTTTTTGTTAACTTGGAGTTGGTTGGATTTCCCCCCTTTTTTGCAGGGGGACTGTGACCCCCTCATTTTTAAGTTCAGTACTCCAAGCAAACTCTCACATTTAACATTTCTTAATTCTAACTGTATGTCCTTTGTATGAGGCTCTGGCCAGCGGATAGCAATAATAATATCAATAGCAATTGCACTTATCTACCACCCCATAGCATTTAGAGCACCCTCTGGGCAGTTTACAAGGTAATTAGCATTTTGCCCCCAATAAACTGGATGTCAGAGTTTTATTCAAAGAGTAATAAAATTCTGACAACCCATGTCCTGAAGGTTCCTGGTCTTATGGTAAGCAATATATACCCAGCACCAGCCTTGTATATGAAATTCTCTACAGACAGTATCGAGGATATAGCTGTATAGCAGTGGTGGCGAACCTTGGCACTCCAGGTGTTCTTGAACGTCAGTTTCCAGAAGCCCTGATCAGCAGAAGTGCTGACTTGGACTTCTGGGAATTGAAATTCATGAACACCTAGAGCGCCAAGGTTCGCCATCACAGCTCTATAGAGTCTAGTCCATCATACTTTTCTGCTTCCTGAAAAAGAGGGAACAACTCCTTATGAAAGCCCAGATGCTAATAAAGCTCCCTCCTTTTTGAGCAAAAATTAAGCAGGTGGAAGAGAAGCATCAGCTGGATTATGTGGTTAGGGTAAGTAATGTCTGAAATGCACTGCAAGAAGAAGAAGAGAATACTACATAGTGCAGTAATGGTGAACCTTGGCACTCCAGGTGTTCTTGGACTTCAATTCCCAGAAGCCCAAGTCAGCACTCTTGCTGATCAAGGCTTCTGGGAATTGAAGTCCAAGAACACCTGGAATGCCAAGGTTCGCCATCACTGACATAGTGCTTGGTTTAGGTTTCCGGCAAAAACAAGTTCCCTGCTGGTCATTACGTGCCAGCAAGAGCCTAAGCATGCTGACTGCTGTCATAAGGCCATAAGCAAATTTCTTTGGTTGAATGATTCTTCTGGTGTTCTTCTCTTAGCAAATGATTTATGAAGACAGAGTTGTCTTACCGTATTTGCCACCTTCCAAGATGCATCAGAGTATAAGACGCACCCCATTATTACCAAAATACCCAGTATAGATCACTATAGAGTTTAAGATGCACTCCATTTTCCCAGTGTATTTTAAGGGGGGAGGGGGGTTGAGTCTTATAGTCCAGCAAATAGGGCATACAGTCAAACCTCACATAAAGAGCATCTTGCTTAAAGAGTAACTCACTTAAGGAGCAGAATTTTCTCTGAGTGTTCGCTTTGCTTAACAAAACCAACCAAAAACTCGCTTAACAAATAAATCGGGGTTCACAATCCCCCCCCAGAAGTCACAATTGGCCACTTACAATGGTGTTTCATTTAAAGAGCAAACTCACTTAAAGAGGAATCCTGCGGAACATATTATGCTCTTTAAACGAAGTACCACTGTATAGTGTATCTGTATGTGGTTGAAAACATGGATTTCTTCTGTTCCATATTCCAACCACTTTTGCCATCTTTCAGGATATTCCATTATTTTAGGCTCTTTTCCCTATGGCATGTTTTTCCTACTTCTTCAGTCCTTTACAATGTCAAAATCGTATAATACAAAACCCTAACCCCCATTTTTCAGTACCCCTGCCACAACTACACAGCCATCATAAACCAGTACGTACCTAGGTTTGCTTTTAATATGCATGGCATATATAGAGCCAATGTTATACTTGGCAAGTTTAATCACATTTTCTTTTCTCCCTTGGGTTTTCTTCCAGACCATGCTATGACATGTAATGTAAAATTATTCAAATGCAGGAAATTTTAGTTTCAAGCAGGCCAACTCAAGGAAAAAAGTAGGGGGTTTTTTTGCTGCAGTTTTTAAGTAGGATAAAGCTGACAGAGTGCCCGTTGTCTGTCCCAGCTCCTGCCAACCTAGCAGCTTGAACGCAAGAAATTACAAGTAGATAAATAGGTACTGCTTTGACGGGAAAGGTAGCAGTGGTCCATGTGCTCTGTCATTTAGTCATGCCTACCACATGATCACAGAAACGTCTGCAGATGCACTGCTGGGTAGAATCCCAAACACACTTGCTAAGGAGTAATCCCATAGAACTCTATACAAGTCACACACACATATCCACAGTTTCAGTATGCACAGTTTTAGTTATCTGTGAGTCTAAAAATATTCAATTAAAAAAATGCCTAAAACACATAATACAGTATACAGTAATACCTCGCTTAAAGAGCAAAATGTGTTCCACGAGATTGCTCTTTAAGCGAGTTGCTCTTTAAGCGAAATGCATTTTCCCATAGGAATGCATTGAAAACCCAAATTTTGTTCTGGACCTCAGAAAAAAGCCCCCCAAAAAACTTTTTTTTGTTCAAAATTATTTATAAAGTGCAGTTAAACAGCATAAATAGTGTGCAGGAACATGTTAAATCAGTGGTTCCCAATTAGTTTTTTCTACGTACCACTTCAAGAAAGACCTCAAACTTGCGAACCCCTTATTGCAGGAACGTTAAATATTGCGTACCCCTTATTGCAAGAACATTAAATAAAAAATGAAATCAGGTGTATTTTATATTTATTATCATCAAAAGACATTCTAATGACAGAGAACACATGTTTCATTAATGTGACAAATGTGCACATTGACAATGATGAGCAAATAGATGGGAACGGGGGCGGCCACGATCGGGTGACGCGAGACGCGGGAGCCGTGGGAAAAACCGCCGCCACGGGAGAAAGTGCTTGATGCATACGATTGACTTACCTACTGATCATTTAATTAAATTGAATAATTTTTTGGCAATCTGGCAGTAATCAATGCTGATTTAAGAGAACAGCCACCCCCTGTGACTTTTGGTTTTAGCTGCTACATTGTTTTAATTTTTATGTATTTTTAAGGTTTAAAGACCATTACTATATGGGATTTACTTGTGATTTTAATCCACGTTGTAAGCCGCCCAGAGTCGGGTATACCCGATTGGGGCGGGGTAGTAGATATAAATAAATAAATAAATAAATAAATAAATAAATAAATAAATAAATAAATAAATAAATAATTGTTATTGCATTATTGTTTTTTAAGGATTTAATATTTTAGTTAAGAGATTGCTGCGCGTACCCCTTGATGCAATCTCGCGTACCCCTGGGGGTACGCGTACCACTAATTGGGAACCACTGTGTTAAATCAAAAAATAACATTCCAAACATCAAACTTCAACTTTTAAAACATCACACATCAAGAATAAAGTAAAAAAAGGATTCTTTTACAGGGTACCTGTTCAAAGCTCATTAATAAAGTGCTCTTTAAAGGCAACTGAACATAAAACACACAGTGACAGATTTTACTTTCTTAGGATCAAAACTCACTGCAGATGGTGATTGCAGCCATGAAATAAAAAGGCCACTGATTCTTGGGAGGCAAGCGATGAGAAACCTGGGGAACATAGTGAAAAGTAGAGGCATAGTCAAAGCAATGGTATTCACTGTGGCAATGTATGGTTGTGAGAGCAGGACCATTAGGAAAGCGGAGCGCTGAAGAATAGATGCCTTTGAGATGTGGTGTTGGAGGAGAGTTTTGAGAGTCCCCTGGACAGCAAGGAGAACAAATAGGTCAATCTTAGAAGAAATCAACCCTGACTGCTCCTTGGAGGGGCAAATAGTAAAGATGAAGCTAAAGTACTTTGGACATCAAATGAGAAGAGAAGACTCACTTGAGAAAGCCTTGATGCTGGGAAAGGTTGAGGGCAAAAGAAGAAGGGGCTGGCCAAAGATGAGATGGCTAGATGGTATTGTGGACACAATGGGCACAGAGCTGAGTGAGCTGAGGAGGATGGTGGAGGACAGGAGTGCCTGGCGGACGGTGGTTCATAGGGTCGCAAAGGGTCGGAATTGACTGTGCGACTGAACAACAAGTGAAACAGCACTTGCAATCTCCGGAGGGGCTCTCCCAGGGGCTCTCTTGCTTGGCGCGGCTGAGCAAGACAGCCTCGTAATCAGCGGAGAGGTCCGCTGACTGCGAGGCTGTCTCGCTCAGCCACTTGCAGCCGCACCAAGCGAGAGAGCCCGTGCAATCTCCGAGGGTAGTCATTGGAGTCTGCACTCCTACGGCCAAAGACTCCCAGGGGCTCTCTCGCTTGGCATGGCTGAGCAAGACAGCCTCTCAATCAGCGGAGAGGTCTTCTGATTGCGAGGCTGTCTTGCTCGGCCACTTGCAGCCGTGCCAAGCGAGATAGTCTGTTTTTGTTAAGCGAGTTTTTCTTCACTCAACGAAGCAGACATTTTGTGAAAAATCATCCTCGTTAAGCGAGTTATTCGTTATACGAGTTACCCGTGCAAGGTTTGACTGTATATATGTATTTTATGTTGTATTACCAGAGTTGGCCATGAGGGCCCACTGTCTGCAATGTAAAATATAGAGTTTGCTATAATCTGCAGTTTCAGGTACAGGTATCTGCAATAAGACTCAGAGTGTATCCTTGAAGGATACAGGGGGCACCTGTAATATTAACACCTGATTATGTTTAGTTAGGACAGTAATGTACATGTGTCAGTGGGCTAAGAATCTGGTGTGTAAATATGTCTGGTCTTGAGATTGTAGTCACTATAGAGCAGTTTTATGTTGATTTAGGTCACAAAGGCAAACGTCTACCAAAGTCTGTTAAATTGCAACTGTGCTTTCCATTTCCAGTTTGCTGAGTAACCTGACGCTAGTAACGGACGCTCCAGAGGTGGCCTATCCTTCTCAGGCTTTCATTTGGAAAAAATTTGAATATATCTTCACTGCTGCTTCTGGTCTTATCAGCTATGCACCAGTATTCAAGGCCTATTTCTATCAAGGGCTGCTGGAGTTTTACGAAGATAATGTACAATATATTGAGATAAGGGCTATGCTGCCACCGGTAATTATTTTTCTCTTTGTTCCTATTTTAAATAATTGCTTCTGGAACTTTTCATTCCAATAGGGAGAAGCTATTTTGTGAATGTGAGATTATGAAGAAGGTGGAAACACGCACTATTTAAAAATATTTTTACACATAGGTAAATGGACAATGGTCTGTTTTCCAGAGACTAGAAGCTATAACACTAACAGCATCTCATAAACTGTTAAATGTTGTTGTGATAGTCGTTAAATTCTTCTTCTTTTCTGTCCAATCAAACCCTGGACTGCCAAAATGAAACCACTTTCTTGGCTTTGTCATTGGTCAAAATTAAATCCTCATCTGTGCATGTTTCTGGCAGTAATCAGCAGACCAGTAAATGAGCTGAGTTCTGTATCTCTCCACATTCACACAGCGTGTTCTTGTCTGCCAGCAGCTCCCATTTGTGTTTGTTGATTTTGCATTTAGGCCAGGGACTTCAACCTTTAGCCTAATCAGGGTCCTCTAAGTGACTTCGAAGGACTAATAAATTGTAGGTTGCTCTAATGTCAAACAGCATAGTGTTTTTCCAAAATATGTGGAAGCCTGGTGGAAAGTACTGAAGGGCAATTTTTAAAAGAATTGACATAACAAGGCCCCATTTCTTTAATCATTTGAGTAAGCTGTGCTCACATTCATAACCATCCACAGAATCCTTTGTTGCTGTACTGACAACTGAAAGATAGAGGAACAGGTAATACACTACAGAGAAGTTATCTTCTTTCATCAGATGTTGAAAATATCATAGAATTGGTTCTTAGAGCACATTCTATGGGGGATCTGATCATATTCACAGATATTTGGTTAGAAAAAGTCCAAGACTTATTGGCTCATTGTTTAGAAGGTAAAGGTTGCCCTTACTTGAAACCCAGTCATATCTGACTCTAGGATTCAGTGCTCATCTCTGTTTATAGCCAAAGAGCTGGCACTGTCTGTGTCTGGAGATGTTTCTGTGGACATGTGGAAGGCATGATTAGATACCAGAGTGCATGGGACTCTGTTTGCCTTCTCACCAAAGTGGTACCTATTTGTCTACTTGCAATTTCTTGTTTTCAAACTCCATCTTGCAGTACTCAGGCCTCAAACTGTTGATCTGCCAACTTTCCAGTCATCAACTTCAGTGTCTTAACCACGAGCCACTGTAGTCCCTCATTGTTTAGATGATAACAACAATTCACTACATATTATGTGCAGCTCATGAGCCTTTGAGTGCCCCTCCATTTCTTTCCTCCATCTGGCTGATCTGCCATCAGCTCAGTGAACAAAGCAGGAAAATAGGTTTCTTCTTCAAAATCACTTGTTGGGGCCAGATTAAATTGTCTGCCTATTTATGACTGGTGGAAAGAGAGGCATTTAATCTTGTTTCCCCCATTGATTCTGATCAGGATTGGTAGCGATGGTGTTGAGGTTTAGGAAGAGGCTGTACAGTATGTGTGCCAAAGTGAAACGTGTTTTTATTTCATGTTCCCACCTGCCACATTTGCTCTGTGAACAAACTTCAGTCACTCATGCAGTCCTTGAACAACCAAGAGAGAGAGAGAGAGAGAACAAAATTACTTTTCAAATCTAAAGCAATAAAATGTACAGACTTCAATGAATACTCATTAATTTCAAATTGACATCTTGCACTTTTACTAAGGGTAATAAGGGAACCCTGATGGTACAGTGGTTAAACTGCTGTCATGCAACTCAAAGGTTGTGAGTTTGATCCTGACCAGGGGTCAACATGATGTCTTGGACAGGCTCTCTTTAGTAGGGGTGACTAGTGTTGATGAAGACTGCTTAATTTCAAAGGGACTCACTAAAGTTCCATGTAGATTGTATTTCTTACCATATTTTATTTCATGACAGACCTTTCTTTCTCTTGTCTTTACTCTTGTGGGTGCTGCTTCCATTTGTAGATATATGAATTGAATGGAATTATTCATGACAAGGCCTGGTGTCTAAGAGCATATAGAGAGGTGGCCATGCAGTTTGTAAAGGATCACCCAGATTTTGTTGGTGCAAAGATCATATTTACTGCACACAGGTAAGATGCATTGAGTAGGGGGTTAGATTCGATTGCTAAAAGACCCTTTCCAACTCAATTATTCTATGATTCTAGCTCTAAATGGCTTTGCCGTCAAGTACAAGCTCATATATGGGAACTGAGAGGCTGTCTATATAAGCACATAGCCAACTCTTGGGGGTGTTTTGGACCAAGTTGATCCAATTGCGTCTACATGAGTTGTGTGGAGCAGATCAGTTAAAGACCCTTTCAGCGGGTTCTCCTAAATTGCTGTGTTTTATTTGGATCTGTTCCCTGTGTAGGTTCAGGGACTGTGGTGGCTTAGTACTTAAGATGCTGAACTTGACTACTGGAAAGTCGGCAAATCAGCAGTTCGAGACTTGAGTGCTGCATGATGGAATGCTCCCATTTCTGTCCCAACCTCTGCCAAACTAGCAGTTTGAAAGCAAGAAATTGCAAGTACTGTAGATAAGTAGGTACCATTTCAGTGGAAAGGTAAACAGTGTTCTGTGCACTCTGGGGTCTAGTCATGCCTGCCACATTTCCATAGAAACATCTGCAGATGCAGACATTATGGGCTCTTTGGCTGTAAACTGAGATGAGCACTGAACCCTATAGTCAGACATGACTGGCTTTCGAGCAAGGGTGACCTTTACCTGTGTAGGTTCATACTGGTAATGGGATGATCGAGTTGAACCAGCTGGAATCCCTGATTTTCAGTGGCTTCTGGGATCACCTGTTGATTGGTAGCAATATTATCATCAATCACCTGCTCTGCCAGCTTCAGTTCTCCTTCGTGTTGTTTGTGAATGCACACTGATGGGTTCTGCGCTTGCACGGGAGCCATTTCGGAGCTGGAAAGCTGATTGGATAAATTTGAATGGTTAGTACCACCCACCATCTCCACCCGCCCTCTGCGCCATTTCGCGCTTTCCGCCTCAGTTCTTGTATTTCCGCTGCTACAGCAGGAGCCTTATCGAGAGCTCTCCCGTTTTTCCTCGCTACTGAATTGCTCGGTTGTTAGATCCGGGATAGTTTTTTGGGACCAAGAGGACTACCCCCTTTTGGTCCACCCCCGTTTTTTGTTTTACAAAAAAAGAGAGAGAGAGAGAGAGAAAAGAATTGAAGAACCACAAGGGAACCCCCCCCCCCCCCTCTAGCCCTTCGACACCCCGCTGTGGATGGCATCATCGGTGGCCTTCAAGAAGTGCCTCTCGTGTTTGGCCAAAATCCCGAGCACCGACAACCACTCCAAGTGCTTGATCTGCTTGGGCGAAGACCATCCAGTGCACTCGTGCTCAGCCTGAAAGAAGTTCTCCAAGGTTGCCCTAAAAAACCGAAAGAACCGTCTGCAGGCCCACCTCATGGAGTCTGCCCTAGCACCACAAGGCCCAAGCCGCCCGACGGAAACCCGCTAGGAGATGTCCTCGTCAGCGCCAGCGGCCCCCAAGAAGCTCACCACCGTTGAGCTCTTCAAAAAGAAAAGGAGCAAGGAGGAAGGGAAGAAGGAGGAGAAGAAGCACAAGAAACATTCTTCTTCATTGCCTCCCACGCCACGAGTGCATCGGCCGTCTCCTTCTGCCTCCCCAGCCTCCGCGATCTTTGTGGCGGCCATCACCTCACCACCACTGACGCCCCCGCGTGCAAAGCAGGCAGACTCAGAGGGCATCCCACCGCACCAAGAAACCCTTTCGGCACCACCCCTGCGGAGGGCATCCCTGCTCCCTGACAGGAGAAGTGATGATCGGGGGTCGGAGACCACTGCACAGCCTTTTCTCACCCTGGACATGCTGTCCCCGCTCCTGGAGGCCATGACGGAGAAAATCACGGACAAGGTAATCGCCACCATCGGGGCCCCTTCTGATCCCACATCGCGAACTGCCTCCAAGCGGAGGGCCGAACACGCATCCATAACCTCCAAGAGGTGCCGTGTCCAATCCGTGGCCTCCCAACCGCTGCCGCCACCACCACCATCCCATACTGGGGAAGAACCAAGTTCAGCCAGGCCTTACTGGTCTGACTCGGACCCCGAGGCCTCCCTTGTCGGGGTGTCTGGAGGCTCGGACGATTTGTCCGAGGGAGAAGGCGAGGAGGAAGACATGGACAATCTTCCTCCGGTTGATGCCGAGAAGTCGCCGGTGGAACAGATTGACACTAAAGAACGTCTGCAGCCGGAGGATCAGAAGACCTTCACCGCCCTTCTGACCCGCATGGGCCCGATACTCAACATCAGGGCAGAACACCCACCAGCCCTGTTCGTGGACGAGGTGTCGCCCATTCGGCCAAGACAGTTTGGAGCAGACCGGTCTCATCCCAATCGACTGGATGGGATCTACAAGCTCTTAGGCGATGAGGGTGAATTCCTCCATACACACCCTACACCGAATTCGAGGGTAGTCAAGGCCACCCAACACTGCACCGCCGTGCACAGCGTACCCGTTCCATCCACGAAGGAAGGGAAGAAGCTGGATGCCATCAGAAGGAGAGTCTACGCCACCTCCTCCCTCTCTACCCGCGCGGCAAACTATGAGGCAGCCATGGCAGCCTACAATATCAAGCTGTGGGGCAAGGTCGAGGCCTCTCTAAACAGGCTACCCCCTGATCTCCGCGCCGAATTTGAGGCCCTATCCGAGGAAGGGACTCAACTTAGCCAACAACAGCTCCGAACCACACGCCACATCTGCGATTCGGGGGCGAAAACTGTTGCGGCCGCGATACAGCTCCGCCGCCATGCATAGCTCAGATCGGCCGACCTGCATGATGACACGAAGAAGCTCATTGAAGAGCTCCCCTTCGACGGCAAGGGATTGTTCGCCGAAGATACGGACAATGCCCTCAACGAGCTTCACAAGGACATTACAACGTCCAACAAGCTTTGCCTTGGCTCAACCAGCTGATACCAATGCAGGTCCTACTCGGGATACAACCAGGACTACCGTCACCAACAGTCCTTTCGGCCCCAAGATCAAGCCAAGCAACACTTCTATAAGCCCCGCAGGCACTACAACCGTCCGCGATTCCAGAATCAGGGCCAGAACACCAAGCGCCCTGATCAGAGACAAAAGCAACAGCCTTGACTCCCACCAGACCGAAGATCCTCCCTCGCTCCATCCGATGCCATACATACCGCTCCGGAACTTCCTAGCCACTTGGGACTCCATAACCACCAATTGTTGGGTACTTCAAATCTTAGACGTTGGCTACGCCATCGAATTCGAGAAATGGCCAACCTTAGGTCGCATCTGCACCACCAATCCGTCCCCCCAACTGCAAGAAGAACTCTCAGCACTTCTGCTCAAGGGGGCAATAGAACCAGTCGCCCCAACATCTCTTTGCGACGGATTCTATTCCAGATATTTTATAGTCAGCAAGAAAGACGGAGGACTCAGACCCATCCTGGACCTCCGCCGCCTCAACAAGCACATCCGAGTGGCAAAGTTCCGCATGGTCACGCTCCAAACCATTCTCCCTCTCCTGAAGACTGGAGACTGGTTTGCAGTAATCGACCTCAAGGACGCGTACTTCCATGTCTCCATACGCCAAGATCACCACAGGTTCCTCATGTTTCGAATCGGAGACCAGACCTTCCAGTATACCTGCCTACCATTCGGCCTCTCCACCACACCGAGAGTCTTCATGAAATGCATGGCACCAGTAGCGGCGTACCTACGCACCCGAGGCATCCAAGTATTTCCTTACATAGACGACTGGCTGATAACCGCGCCATTGGCAGAACAGGCACGGAAGGACGTGCAATTCACCCTCAAGACCATGGAGGATCTCGGTCTTCGAATCAATACCAAGAAATCATGCCTAGAACCGTCCCAAAGGATGGACTACATTGGGGCGATCCTGGACGCCACGAAAGCACGAGCATTTGCCCCACCCCAGCGCCTAAAACGCATCAGGACGCTGGTACACCAATTCCAGAGGTGCCACACGGTGAGTGCCAAATCGGCACAGAGACTCCTAGGCCTCATGGCTTCCACCACGGCAGTCATACCGTTTGGCAAGTTAAAGATGAGATCGATCCAGTCATGGTTCCTACACCTCTTCAACCCTATGCTGGACGACCCGGACAAAAGGCTCATGCCAACCCACGAACTCAAACAACAGTTGCATTGGTGGACCAACCACAAATTCGTGACCATCGGAAGACCCTTCCTGTCTCCCACGCCGTCAGCCCAGATCACCATGGATGTGAGCACACTCGGATGGGGAGCATGCTGCGGATCCCTGGAAATAAGTGGCAAATGGACACGACAAGAGCGAGCACACCACATAAACTTTCTAGAACTGCTCGCGATTTGGAAAGCCATGAAAACCTTCCGATCCAGCCTCTGAGGAAAAGCAGTCCAGGTCGCCTCGGACAACACCACAGCCCTATCCTACCTCAACCGACAGGGAGGGACTCACTCACCATCTCTACTCTACCTGGCAGTCCAACTCTGGGAGTGGTGCCTCCAGAACCACATCCTACCAATCGGAGTGCACATCCAAGGAACACTCAACACAACAGCAGACAGCCTCAGCCGCAGGAACTCCAACAACCACGAATGGGAGCTCAACGCATCGGTCTTCGAGCTCCTGTGCAAACGGTGGGGCCTACCACAAGTGGACCTCTTCGCATCCCAAGTCAACGTGAAGTGCAACCTGTTCTGTACGAGGGCCGGAGTGGGGCAGGGATCCATGGGGGTTGCCTTCATGGTACCCTGGCACAGACATCTCCTCTACGCCTTTCTTCCCTTCCCGCTCATCCAGAGGGTCCTTGTTCGTCTTCGTCAGGAAAGAGCCCGAGCCATTCTAATTGCACCAGCGTGGCCCAGACAACATTGGTTCCCACTGCTCAGAGAACTGGCGACGGACTCGATCACTCTCCCAGACGACCCATCGCTTCTCCACATAGTACAGGGTCAGATGTTCCATGCGGACCTACCGAGTCTCCCCCTCACTACGTGGCTTATAACCCCAGAATAAACAGGATTCTGAAACAGAGCAGAAAACCCTCCACATCCAAGTCCTACAAGAACAAGATGGAGAGGTTTGACGCATTCCTCAAGAACCAGGACAGGGACTTGACCACAGCCTCTCTGGAAGACCTGATGGATTATCTACTCCATCTTGCTGAATCTGGCCTGGCACACTCCTCCATACGTGTGCACTTAGCGGCAGTCGTCGCCCACGCTCCACCCCACTCTGCCCTCACCTCGGCTTTCCGAGACCACACCATAAAAAGGTTCCTCAAGGGCCTGAAGAATGTTTTTCCCCCTGCACGAGTACCCGCGCCCCAATGGTCGCTAACCACCGTCTTGGAGGCCCTGATGAAACCACCATTTGAGCCGTTAGTGACAGCCGGGATCCACCTACTCTCATGGAAAACTGCATTCCTGGTGGCCATCACCTCGGCCCGCAGGGTGGGAGAACTGAAAGCCCTCAGGAATGACCTCCCGTTCCTCAAATATTTCCACGACAGAGTGGTCATGCACCCAGACCTCTCATTCCTCCCCAAGGTGGTTACAGAATTCCACCTGTCCCAGGTCATCACCTTACCTTCCTTCTTTCCCAATCCTTCCAATACCCAGGAAAGAAGCTGGCACTCCCTGGATGTGAGAAGAGCACTGCTCTTTGACACACAATGTACCAGAGACTTTAGAAAGTCCAATAGACTATTCATCGCCTACGGTAGAAGATCCAAAGGCCAGGCGCTCTCCACCCAACGCCTTTCTAAATGGATCTGCGAGACAATCAACCTGGCCTACCACCTGATGTTGAGGGAGCCACCACCCCACGTCAGAGCTCATTCCACTAGATCCATGGCTACCTCCACTGCTTTCTTGGAGGGAATTCCTATGGAGGACATTTGCAGAGCTGCAACATGGTCCAGACCACTCACCTTTGTCAACCACTACAGGCTGGATACCAGAGCTATCCCTGACTCCAGGTTGGGACGCTCAGTCTTGACAGCAGGTCTCCGCGCTTCACTGCCATGATGACCTTCTGATCTTCGATTGTATCCCGAGACTGGACCACATCTCCACCAGATGGCACATCTCATCACAGCACCAGCTACCCACCATCGAAGTAAGTGAGCTTGCTAGTCACCCATCAGTGTGCATTCACAAACAACACGAAGGAGAAGGACAGGTTGCACTTACCTGTAACTGTCATTCTTCGAGTATGTTGTTTGTGAATTCACACAACCCACCCGTCCTTACCCTCTTACTGCTGCAGGGATGAGATGTTCTTATCCTCTGTACAGCTTTAATAATAACTGAGGCGGAAAGCGCGAAATGGCGCAGAGGGCGGGTGGAGATGGTGGGTGGTACTAACCATTCAATCCAATCAGCTTTCTAGCTTCGAAATGGCTCCCACGCAAGCGCAGAACCCATCAGTGTGAATTCACAAACAACATACTTGAAGAACGACAGTTACAGGTAAGTGCAACCTGTCCTTTTCCTGCTACCGATCAGGTGGGAAGTGGCTGCTACAACCCCACACTGCTGATCAGACTGCTGGAGATAATTGGTGGCAGTGCAGCTGTGTAGACAGGAGAAGTTTGGGGGGAGAAAGTCATTTATCTCCTTTCCCTACTTTCCATCCTCAAGTAAAATTCAATACAGATTGCCTCTGGAGGACCGGAGTAGACAGATCCTTAGTTTAACTTAATGTATTACTGTCAAAAGCAACAGGACATGTCAGAATAGTTTCTGAATCAATAGAGTTTATTCCTCCTGTGCTCCTCAAGCATCTTGCAATTTTACCTAGCTTTCTGGCTGACTTGACCCAAAATCCAGCCAATCACTTTTGAGCAAATTAAACTCCTGCTCTAAATAAGGAGCAAAAGCTTCCTCTGAGCGTGATTCCAATGAGACATGTAAATGTGTTCAAAATACAATAAGAGCATTTCTATAGTGAAACTAATGCTAAAGGGTGTGTGCTTCTGTTTTTACATTATGTAGTTTGTAGCGTACAGATTCTATAAATACCATTAATAAATTTTACACAACACATTTACTCTAGATTTTGATTCAGAATTTGAAAATAGTATTATTGAATAGAAGACAAACAGCCTATTTTCCTCCTTGCTACTTCTACCCTAGAGTTGGATACGACTGGCTTTCGAGCAAGGGAAACTTTTACCTTTACCTGCTACTTCTCTTTTTCTTTAATTTTCTAGGGATCAGAATGTTTCCCAGATTTATGAAGCTGTCAATACAGCCATGAAACTCAGAACTCAATTCCCTGATATTATGGCAGGATTCGATCTGGTAATTTTTATTGCTTACTTGATTGTAAATTTTATGTTGGAAGGATTACAGGAAGTAAAAAGATAGGGTTTTTTTTTTTTAAAAAAAAAGCAAAATAGTGGTCTTCTTGGGCTGCACACTATTGTATGATTGCCTTGTGTGGGTTATAACTTTGGATAATAACAGGTGAGCCCATGATGAATTGCTGTAGCAACTACCGGTAGGATGAAATACTTTGAATTAAGTAATACTAATGGAGAAATGGGATACTATTACTTGTTTATTATTTCAATGTGTATATCACCCCATAGTGCATCATATTCTCTAGGCAGTTTACAGCGATACTGTCATCTAATAAATAATTCAGAATATAAACAATATAAAATTACAGTAAATAGTCCACTTCCACGAATCCAGCCAGCTTTAAATAAATTAAACATTAAAATGACATAAAATCCCCGGCCCATATTACTAAAAAAAACATCCTTTCTGGACTCTTAAGAGTTGTGTAGCCAGAACCATGGCTATAGCAAGTATTCTTCGCATACTGTATCTCCTACATTGTTTAAATGGTAGATATGCTAAAAGCAGAGGGCCATAGCAGCTGAAATTCCTTATGACAAATGCGAAGTATGCATTTAATGAATGAATAAATAAATAACTGAAGAAATTACATTACAAAAACTGGACTTTTTTGCATTTAAGCATCCATTTAGTTCAGTATTTCCCAACCTTTGGTTTTTGGACTTCAATTCCCAGAAGGCTAAGTCAAAGCACTGATCAGCCAATGCACTGACTCAGGTTTCTGGGAACTGAAGTTCCCTTGTGAGGTGTGGGCCCCATGTTGGGAACCATAGATTTAGATCAAACATCTTATTACTGGCAAGTATGACTGAAATGTTCCAGGTTGCACCTATCACCATAGCAGTGTCTAGCTTCCCAACATTGTACTGCACTATAACCCTGGAAAAGGTGGACAACAGTAAGAAAAAAGGAAGACCAAACATGGGGTGGATCGACTCTGTGAAGGTAGTCACAGGCTTGAGTTAACAAGAGCTGAGCAGATTTGTTGACGACAAGATAATTTGGAGACCTCTCATGCACTCACTCATAGGATCATAGGTTGCCCATCCGTTTTAAATGTGCATGTGATGGCAGCTTTCAAGGTGGCACTGGTTTCTTTTTGTTAATGCTTCAACAGGGCAAAAGTCTGCAAGCTAATGCTGGTAATTTCTGGATCAGGGAAATAACAATATCACATTGATGTTATTTCTCGTTACTATCATTAAATGATTTCATTGTTTTGAAAATATACCACCTTTCATGACACAACAGAATAAAATTATAAAACAGTAATATAATTAATAAAAACAGCATGTGAAATAAACACAATAGTATGGCAGTAAAAGCGGATAAAATAATTTTTAAAAAATTAAAAGCGATTAAAGTAAAAATCTATTTAAGGGGATGAGAATTGTGTGTATTTCACCTTATTGTTGTTGGTGCAGGAGGTTAGCCTGAATTCAGTGATCTGAGAGTAAAGTAAAAAATACTCTGTCTGGTCTTGGATGTGGCATTGTAGGCCAAATCATTCACCTATATTACAGTTTCAATGCATGATCATTCAGCTTTAATTACAAGCAGTGGTGGGCTCCAAAACTTTATACTGCCACACTGTGGGTGAGGTTTGGTGGGCATGGCGAGGGGGAAAGCCATGCATTGCACCCAAATTAGGACTACTTTATTTCAAAACTTGGATGGGTGGGGCCAGTCAGAATTTCTGCTACCGCTTCTGGCAAACTGGTGCGAACCTGCTGATGCCCACCCCTGATTACAAGAAATGTAGAACTTAAGTGTCTTACTGTTGGCCTTAGGTTATAAATGAGCTGCTTGTTTCTGTAACTGAAAATTTGATTGAAGTGACCTACAACTGTATCAAAATAAGCTCCAAATTCAGAGTTACTCCTCATGATATAGGCAAGATCTAAACACTAACCTAGAGCAATTTGTTTCTCAGGTTGGTTGGGAAGATGGAGGACATTCTCTTTGGCAACTAAAAGATGCCTTAACTTTTCCAGAGAAACTGAAATATAAATTACCATACTTCTTTCACGCTGGTGAGACTAGTAAGTATTAAAGTTTCACAGTGTTGATTTAAAGAAAGTTACTGAGACATGAATAATGTAATCTTATGTATAATTATCCATGAAAAGAGATAGTTAATTCATGGATGCATTGGACTGATCCTTCAAATATTTTACAATCCTGTGGCCAGAACCATCAAAAGAAAGCTGTTGAGGGAAGCAGGAGCCTTGTTGGATTCAGCATCATATGTAAAGATAGCATGCAAATACTGTACAGTATTGTATATCCATTTGCAATTCATTTCATTTCATTTATTTGATTTATATGCCACTCTACTCGGTGAAAACTGACCCAGGGCGCTCACAACATACAATTGAATACAATGTAATAATTCAACAGAACAATACAATATCACAGTATAATCAAATATCAAATATCATACATCAATAATTCAATACAATAGAATATCATAAAATACAGTACAATAAAATAAAGCCCCAATATAAGCCATAAAATTACAAAAATATCACAAAAACATAGGAACATTACACAAAATATTACAAAGGGGGGGAGCCACAAAAAGGCTGGGCAAGCACAGGTGAGAGTCCGAAAGTAGTGGCGGTGGTGGCAGCATGGTTTAAAGCCACCAACTTCCCATTCAGCTGGGTCTTCTCCCAGCCGGACTGGCCACAGGCCTCCCTGTCCCAGCCACAGCCAAGGTCTGGAGGTGGAGGCAGAGATGGTGAATCCTGCTGCCTGGCACTGTGACCAGCTTGTAAAATCAGGAGGGGAATGGGGCCTGAGATCACCCTCAGCTGGCTAAGTCTGGGTGCCCAAGGCTAATGGGCCTCCCCGCCCCAGCCATGGCCAAGGTCCGGTGGTGGCAGTAGTGATGGTGTGTCCTCTCCTGGTTGGACTGGCTGATGGTCACGGCAGCAGCAACGTCGGTGTCTTTATGGGCAGCCGGCTGGGCTGCTCAACTGTTTCTCCTCTTCTCAGCCCGACTTGGCATATGTCTGTTTTGAAATAGACCAGGCTGCACATGACAAAATGCTGCAGAGCCTTGCTTTTTGTGATTGTGTCTATTGGTCTATTTGTTAGTCTGGTCAGACATTCCACTATGGCAATGGAGTAGACTGTACAGCCAGTGACTCAACACCGAATGTTGGGCAGCGATAAATAAACTGACTCCTTAAAGGGGACAATGGCTATGGGCCCCTTTGGGTGGGGTGATGACTCCCTCATTGGCGGAAATGCCTTTGGAAACCATATTGGGCCCAAAAGCAATATGAGTGGAGGAGCAACCACTTTATTATTCAGATTCCCAACGATCATGGAGGCAGAAGAGGCCATGCCAGATGGACTGGCTATGAAGGCACACCTTGTTAACATCTTCAAGGCTGCAGTAGTCGATTGCTATCCCGGTGTTAAATCCTGTATGTCTCGTTTCATACGTGCCACAGGAGATGGCTCTGTGGTCATAGTATGTGGGTCACTTCATGGCAAGCTGGGATCCACTTTAAACAAATTCACATCAGTGGCATTTTTCCTGAAAATGATTTCCAGGAACAAATGTATACTCGGATACGAGTAGCAGGCACTGTCACCAAGTATTGGTGCCATAACCTTGTAAGACACTAAATATACTGTAATCTGATTCATGCCTTCTAAACTTCAAGCATCCACCAATGCAGTCTGTTTTTAATTTTATTAGAAAAAAATTCATGATATGATTTGATTTGCATGCCGCCCCACTCACAAAGCAACTCTGGGCAGCTAACAAAGATACAAAATACAATAGAACCCCGGATAACGTTATGACTTGATTCCACAAGTCCCGTCGTTATCCGGTTTTTAACGTTGTGTGATACATTGATCACACAATGTTAAAAAAAGCTCTGTTTCCCTGGAGGCTGCAGGAAGCCAGAACGTCGGGATTTGAATCCTGACATTTTGGTTTGCTGCTGCCTCCAGGGAGGTGGGGGAACTTTGGAAACAGCTTGGAGCGGGTCTGCCCACCTCTCTGGACCCAGCCGAGGGGGGGGGGTCAGAGACCCCAAAATAGGTTTAAAAAATGTCCGTTTTTTTTACCAATTTTGGGGTTTCTGACCCCCCCCGCCGGGTCCAGGGAGGTGGGCAGACCTGACCCAAGCTGTTTCTGGGCTTCCCCGATGTCCTGAGCCAGTGCAGCAAGCCAGAATATCAGAGTTCGAATCCCGACATTCTGGCTTGCTGCACTGGCTCAGGACGTCAGGGAAGCCCAGAAACAGCTTGGATCGGGTCCCCACACCTCCCTGGACCCAGCGGGGGGGTCAGAAACCCCAAAATTGGTAAAAAAAATGGATGTTTTTTTTACCAATTTTGGGGGCTCTGACCCCCCCCCCCCCCCGGGCGGGTCCAGGGAGGTGTGGGGACCCGATCCAAGCTGTTTCCAAAGTTCTCCCACCTCCCTGGAGGCTGCAGCAAGGCAAAATGTCACGACTCGAATCCCGACATTCTGGCTTGCTGCAGCCTAAAAGAGGGTGGGGTAACTTCAAAATTAGCGTACATCGGGTCTCCCGACCTCCCTAGAGCTGATGCACGCTAATTTTGAACTTATCCCACCCTCTTTTAGGCTGTAGCAAGCCAGAATGTCGGGATTCAAATCCTGACATTTTGCCTTGCTGCAGCCTCCAGGGAGGTGGGAGAACTTTGGAAACAGCTTGGATCGGGTCTCCCCACCTCCCTGGACCCGGCCGGGGGGGGGGGGGTCAGAGCCCCCAAAATTGCTAAAAAAAAACATCCATTTTTTTAACCAATTTTGGGGTTTCTGACCCCCCCCCCCGCCGGTTCCAGGGAGGTGGGCAGACACGATCCAAGCTGTTTCTGGGCTTCCCCGACGTCTTGAGCCAGTGCAGCAAGCCAGAATGTCGGGATTCAAACTCTGACATTCTGGCTTGCTGCACTGGCTCAGGACATCGGGGAAGCCCAGAAACAGCTTGGATCAGGTCTGCCCACCTCCCTGGACCCAGCGGGGGGTCAGAAACCCCAAAATTGGTTTAAAAAATGGACTTTTTTTTACCAATTTTGGGGTTTCTGACCCCTCGCTGGGTCCAGGGAGGTGGGCAGACCCGATCCAAGCTGTTTCTGGGCTTCCCCGATGTCCTCAACCAGTGCAGCAAGCCAGAATGTCGGGATTCGAACCCTGACATTCTGGCTTGCTGCACTGGCTCAGGACGTCGGGGAAGCCCAGAAACAGCTTGGATCGTGTCCCCTGCCTGCTCCAGAGAGATCAGAGGGCCCGATCTACAGCTGCAGGGTGGCTGGGGAAGCTGACGGGGACTTCCTGTCAGCTTCCCTAGCCACCCGTCCTTGCCTCCGCAGCTGCAGGGTGGCTGGGAAGCAGAACGGAGAACCCCGTTCAGCTTTCCACCCTCCCTGCTGCTAAGAACGACTGTATCGGATAACGTTAAAATCGTGTTATTTGAAACAAGATTTTTCCAAAAATCTTGTCACGTTATACGGTTTTAGCGTTATATGATACTCACGTTATACGGGGTATTACTGTATACAGTTACAATTACAAGGTACAGTACTACATTGTCATAATACAAAAACATTTTAACATTTCAAAAAATATCCCAATTACAAAATATCGAATTATCATGATACAAAAACACTTCAAAAAACAATACACAGAAAAACATCATAAACTCAACCCCACCAACTATGTCCGAGGGAGAGTTCAGTGGTGGCAGCGTTGTCGGCGTTTTTAAGGCTGGCCAGCCGGGCCGCACAGCTGCGTCTCCTTCCCTCAGCTGGGCTGGCTGAGGGAGAGTTTGGTGGTAGCATCGGCAGCATTGGTGTTTCCATGACTGGCTGGCTGGGCCACGCAGCTGCATCTCCTTCCCTTAGCCAGGCTGGTTGAGGTAGAGTCAGGTGGCAGCAGCAGTGACATTGTATTGAAATACAGTGGAACCTCGGATAACAAATGGTTTTGTTAACATAAAAACTGCATAACAAAAGGAAATCCATCGAAAATAGAGGCTCAGTTTAAGGAGTTTTTTTCTGAACAGATTGTTTTCAATGCATTCCTATGGGGAACCGTGATTTGGTTAACATATTTTGGTTTTCAATGCATTCCTATGGGAAATTCAGTTTAAATAATTTTTGCTTTAGGAAATGTCCCAGGGAATGCATTTATTATGTTAACCGAGGTTTTACTGTAATTGATTTAAGGAGTTGAGAACAGAGAATCAACACTCTATCCTTGTGGGGTGGGGGCATGTGACCGGCCCCATGCAGCTGCGCGGGGAGGGGGGCTGGTCCAGCCCGTAGTGCGAAAATGTTGGGAATTCCTGTGTTAAAGTATCCATAATATATTTGCAAACTTGATCTCTGGTGCCTCTTTCTTTTTGGAATTCAGCTTGAACACTGGGTATTTTTTGCTCCATATAAGGGAAAAGCTTTTATGGCAGTGCCTTGAGAATTGCCTTGCTTGCATGGGATATTAAACCAATGATCTTATGGTTACTTCAGTCGTCGGCATCTTCTTTCTTAGGGATTGGTGATGCACAATATTTATCTGGACTTATTTCTGAGCTAACATACATAGAATTGTGCCAAGAACAATGAAGTGATGAGAAAGGTGTTGCAAAACTTCTCTGTGTGTGTGTGGTTGGAAAATTCATGGAAATTCTCTACTATGGTCCACCTAAGATGAGGAAGGCTCAGAAGATTCCTTTATCAGACCTCAGAGACATAATTTCCTTCAAAAATAGCTTATTTCTATATTTATATGCTTGTATTGGAGGCTATCATGGCAACCATTTTGTGGTTATGTACTCATGTAAGAATTTTCTATCTCTCTTAGATTTGCAGGGGATGCCTGTAGATCAAAATCTGTTGGATGCTCTTGTGTTGAACACTAGGCGGATAGGCCATGGATTTGCTCTTCCCAAGCACCCAGCAGCTAGGAATTTGTCTGTCAAGATGGATGTTCCTATAGAAGTGTGTCCCATTTCTAACCAGGTATTGATCAAGTGGAAAATAACGTAGCTCTGGAATTTGCTTTTCTTACCTGAATTCAGACTGAAATAGAAATATCATCATATTAAAATAAAAACCAGATATTGCTTTTGCTAAAAAAAACCCACAACCTTAATCAGACTCCACACATTTGGGATTAGTAACAATGACTGCAGATTGGTGGATGGGATTCATTTTTTGGCATATTCATTTATTAATAAGTATATACCCTACCTTTCCAGCATCAAAAGAAAAGGTTGATTCTAAAAATAAAAATTTCTAACTTAATTTGTTATGTAATTCATTACATTTGTCATGAAAGGCAGCAACCAACATTACAATTAGAATAAGCACAATTATTTCTCGTGGCAAAAATTAATGTTACTTCATTAAGAATTCCAATAATGCTGCACACAGTTATTATGACAGGGAGTTGTGCTTTTTACCATGTGCAGTAAAGAAGGGTGGTAGGAGATAATTCAATTCATTAGATTGCTGTAATATTTACTTTACATTTTGTCATGTATGGACACACTGCTTGGACATCCTGTCTTTGGTACACTTTAAAATTTGTAGAATCTATAGCCTGGATAGAATCTATAGTCTCAGAGTATTTACTTCACAGATGGTGATTATTGTGAGTACTGAATATGATTAGGAGAAAGAGAAACATGTACACTGATTTCATATACTGGAAGAAAAGCTAACTTTAAATATCACTAAAAATAAATAATTCTATAGGTGAGACATTGAACCAAAAATTTGAACCCAGTATTACTCACTTCTGAACAAATTGCTTTAATTCATTCCTCACTCCATTCTGCAGTTCCCAAAGACTTTCTAGGATGAAGAGTATTGCTATGGAGCCATGGAACCTTAGCAAGGAGGGAATGGAAACTCTTTAATTTCCTGAAAAGGCTGTGGCATTTCCACACCTGATAATATCACTGGAGATCCACAGGGCACCTTACACTGACAGGATTCTGGCTTTAGATTAAGTTTCTGAATTTGTTAATTAAGAAAAACTTAATTTTTACAATCCTTCCAGTTTCTGAAAGAAAAGTGCCCAAGGTGACTAATCATGTTTCTAAGTACATCCAAAACAAACAAATTAAAACAAAATCTGGATTAAATCAAAACATAAAAGCCAAGCAATTCGAAACAAAATGGAAAACAACTCTTTGGTAGGTGGCAGAAGAACAACTAATAGGTAGCTAACCTATCTTTCTTGGCAGTGAGCTCCAGAAACTGATACAATGACAGAGATCTATCGCCATGTCCTCACTAGCCATGCATCTGATGGTAATGAATGAGAAAATGGTCCTTATTTCCAGAATTAGAAGAGCTTTTACAAGTCTCTTCTGTCATGAAATTACGTGCATTTCATCCTCTAGTTATCTGAGACTTTCCTCTACATACATCTTCCAAAAGTGGCATGAAAGGGGGTGACAAGGTAGACATACAAGCACTAAGGAAAGACCACATAGGCAAAAGATTCCCATATCAATCCCTGGCATCTCCATTTAAAAGTCAGATAGCAGGTGATAGGAGGAACCTCTGCTGGAGAGCTGCTGTCAACTGTAATATGCACAAGTGCATAGGTAGACAACAAAATGAATTTGGTTAAGTGAACTACCTATATCACTTCAACTATACAGCTCATAGTGTCATCATTTCTGTGTGCAATGGTTGAAATCCCAATGAAATGTTGTCCTATACCAAGGGTGTCCAAACTTTTCAGGCCGCGGACCAGTCACATGGTTCAAAGGTCCCCAAACTATGGCCCGGGGGTCGGATTCACCCGTGATGCCAATTCACCCAGCCCACGACGCCCTTGTCACTCCTGGAAGCGGAAGTAAAACGTGCCCATACGGGCGCGTTTTGCTTCCGGGAGTGATGAGGGTGTCGTGGGCTGGATGAATTGACATTGGGGGTGGATCTGCCCCCCAGGTTATAGCTTGGGCACCCCTGTCCTATACTGTGATGTCTTGCTCACTTACATGAATTTGCAGTCTGTGTACATTTATACAAGCAATCTTCAACTGAACTCAGTGGCCTTAGATTCAAGTAGACATGGAGCTTCACAAATGGCTCACTTTTGTCTACAACTCAAGTGGGATTTTGACAGAGAGAAAGAGGAAAGGGGAAAATATCAGAATTATACACCATACTTATACTACTATATTATGCTGAATATATATATAAAAGTAGCAGATATCTTTCTCTAATGGGTTTATCTTCTTCAAGGTCCTGATGTTAGTATCCGATCTTAGGAACCATCCTGCTGCATTTCTCATGGCAGAAGGTCATCCCATTGTGGTTTCGTCTGATGACCCCTCGGTCTTTGGATCAAAGGGAGTGTCACATGACTTCTATGAGATGTTTGTGGGCATTGGAGGGATGACATATGATCTGAGGACTTTGAAACAACTGGCATTAAATTCCCTAAAGTAAGTATTTCACCTCTTATGCACTTATATGTACAAAAATAGTAGCAAAGCATTCTTGTAGACTTCTCTGTTGTGTCAGTGCCCTCCTTGAACATTGTACCATAGCTGATGAGAAGGTCTATCAAAATATTGACCTCAGATCCAGAGCTGAAACAGTATTGTTTACCAATCTGTTTTATGCTGCTCTATAATGTTTTTAAAGGAAGCAATTACCTTGTGATCCAAATTCAAGAATAGCTTACCTTTCGGTAGTTAAATTCCCCCTCGCCCCTTCGATTCTTGTAAATTCCAGAAAGATCTGTTTGCAATTTTAGGTAAAGGTAAAGGCAATGATGGGATGTATCAGGTTCGCACCAGTTCGCCAGAACCGGCAGTAACTTTGCCCAGTGTCCCGGAGAACTGGAAGCAGCCTTTTTTTTTTTTTTTGGGGGGGGGGAACCACCTTCAGGGCTTACCTTTTCACTGGTTCCCCCACTGCGCATGCGCGCCAAGCACTTGGTGTGCATGCACACCTACAGTGCTTGGCGTGTATGCACGGCCTCCTTGCTGTCCTCCCAAGCGGGGAGGAGGAAGAGAAGCTGCTAGCCTGAAGCTCCCTATAGCCTGCTCCCCAAGGTAAGTGACTCACCTTTGGATGTAGTATGTCTGTGTGTATTTTAATGTGTATTTAATACCTTTACCTATATTGACGTACTACTACAGTTCCTAAAAAGGCCTGGCGGCTGTTGGCTCCACCCATGATGTCATGACATTAAGCACCGCCCACACTGTAATGATGTCATGGTGGGGTAGTAAAAATTTTGACATCCCACCACTGGCTAAAGGTCATCCTTGCTTGAAAGCCAGTCATAGCTGACTCTAGAGTTCAGTGCTCATCTCTGTTTCATAGCTGAAGAGCCAGCACTGTCTGCTTCTGCAGATGTTTCTGTGGTCATGTCGCAGGCATGACTAGACACTGGAGCACATGGAACACCGTTTATCTTCCCACTGAAGTGGTCCCTATTTATCTACTTGCAATTTCTTGCTTTTGAACTGCTAGGTTGGCAGGAGCTGGGACAGAGATGGGAGCTTATTCCATCCTGTAGTATTCAGGTATTGAACTGCTGGCCTGTGGCCTTCCAGTTAGCATCTTAGCTACTTGAGCTTGTCCAGGCAGTGTAAGATGGTAGGTAGGCAGGACTGTTTATGGAATGGGATTGTTAAGAATGTGGGTTGAGCAGATTGCATTTTAAAGCAACAATCCTGTGTACCTTTTGCGGGGCAGTTTGTACTGCTGAACAAAGAAAGACATGCTGCTGAGTAAACAGGGAAAATATCAAGAATAGTCCATAACAAATATACATAAGTGAGCACAGCAGTTCAAATCAAGGAGGATTGAAGCTTCATCATAGCTCTGTTTATTATTTTGTTCCTTTAACCCAGGAGTGCCCAATTTTTTTGGGCCACGGACTGGTCACATCGCTCCTCTCACCCAGAAGTGGAAGTAAAATGTGCATGCGTAGGCGCTGAACGTGCCTATGCATGTGCAGAACACTGCCATAAATGACCTGTGGCTATCATAAACACTTTTACAACAACCGTGGATCATTTACGGCAGCATTCTGCATATACACAGGTGCATTCTGCGCCCATCCATGCACATTTTATTTCCGCTTCCGGGAGCGGCATGGGGTGGATTAATTGGTGCTGTGGAGCAGGCCAGGCCTGTGGGCTGTAGTTTGGGCACCCCAATTTAAACCCTTCTAAGCTTCATCCTTATGCCTTGAAGAATGTGAACCTTTAAAAGAACGAACCTCAGGCCTGAAGGGATGCATTTTTCCTGGCCTTTTGTCTGCCCTCTGCTTTACTACTTAGATGTGGTCTTTTTAAAATTTGTTTGTTTGTTTTATATCCCACCCATCTGGGATATTCTCCCACTCCGGGCAGCGTACAACAAATTAATTTTTGTACAGTAGCAATAAAAGATTAAACATAAAGAATTAACCAAACCGAATAAAATTCTAAGTAACAAGTAAGTCTATTAGGGATTTAACACAGATTTCAAGGCTTCTGGTTTCAAGAACTTGGGCCAATTGTCCACCTAATGTTATGCTTATTCAGAGGTGAGTTCCATGACAGTTATAGCTTAAGTATGCCTTCCATCAGGAAGCTTTATGAATTCTATGAGTGTTGCTTCCTAGACTGCATATATAAGTTCACTGCAGCATAAATAGTCAGTTTGTTGAGCTGTAATTTCCTGTCATTCTTTTGCTTACTTTTCTTTCTTTGACATCTTTCATGTCCACAGATACAGTGCTATGCTGCCTAGAGAAAAAGATAAAGCTCTACGGATCTGGCAGAAGAAGTGGAATCTCTTTATAGCTCAGCTCCGTAGCCTTAATATACCCCGTAGAATAAACAGAAAATGTGAGAAATGTTCACAGCCCCTGTGACATGGAAAGAAGCAGCCATTTTTGCTTGAGTCAATAGCAAGCCAGAGTTAAGAGGCACAGCAGGAATCCTATCCTCTGGCACTTTTATCAGATGATTGCTAAAAGCAACAGACAGTTGTCTTATCCTTTATCCCTTTCAATTCCTGAGTAGAAAGCTCTTTTAATTATGCTACTGGTGATGAAAAGGACTGAAGTCAAAAGGCAGGCCTAAAACGTGGAATTAGTTATTCTTGAACCCCATCAACTGTTCTAGTCTTCCTGAGCCCTCCTAAACCTCAGGTGCTTAGCATAGATTAAGGTTAGTCTTGGTTACCAGCTGTCTGTGTTTGTTTCTTTATGTTTTCTTAGCAGTTTGCAGAAAAGACAAATACTTTACTCTCAGACTTAGAACAGTGTATAATTGTTTATATAATTTACATCTTAGGTGGAGAACTGGGTATGGTGGCATTATATGTTGATTAATGGAATTGAATAAGCAAAGCAGCATTGTGTGTGTAATTTACTGCTTTTTGCAATGTGACTTGAAAAATCCTGAATAAAATTCTGTATGGTTGATGTACAAACAAAGCCCAAAAGCAAGTGTGGTTGATCTTTTTTTTTAAAAAAATTGAGCCTTTCTGAAATATCAAGGCAGAATTCATTAAAAACAGACAAATTTAAATAATGACGTGGTTCATTAAACAAAACTGACAGTCTTATTCAAATAAAAAATTATGTTGTTAAGGTTCCAACCCAAATTTATTTTGAGCTGTTCCATACTTCAGACAGGCACAAACAAGGAACTGTAAGAAAATCCAGAAAATCCAGTTGTCTTTAAGACTATATGAATACTGTATTAAGATCTTTAGGGGAAAACTGGGTCCTTCCAATACCATTGGTGTTGTGCAACATCAGAGATGCATTGAGTAAAGGTGTAAGAGACATAGCAATAACAATAGTAATAGCAATTATATGACTGCAGTGGCTCAAGTAGCTAAGATGCTGACTGGAAGGCCACAGGTCAGCAGTTCGATTCCTGAGTACTGCAGGATGGAATGAGCTTTGTCCCAGCTCCTGCCAATGCAAGTACAGTACTGTAGTAAATAGGGACTACTTCGGTGGGAAGAAAAACAGTATTCCATGTGCTCCGGTGTCTAGTCATATCTGCCACATGACCATGGAAACGTCTGCAGAAGCAGACAGCGCTAGCTCTTCGGCTTTGAAACAGAGATGAGTACTGAACCCTAGAGTCGGATACGACTGGCTTTTGAGCAAGGGAAACCAGAGTCGCGAGTGGGGCAGCAATAATAATAATAATAATAATAATAATAATAATAATAATAATAATTATTATTATTATTATTATTATTATTATTATTATTATTATTATTATTATTATTATTATTATTATTATTATTATTATTATTATTATTATTATTATTATTATTCACCTTTATCTTACTGCCCATAACACTTAGAGCATGGTCTGGGCCAGGGGTTCCCAACCTAAAGCTCATGGACCAGATCTGGCCCATGGCTCCATTTCATGAGGCCCCCTACCTCTCGAAGGGCATTTGAGAAACAAAAAGGTCACCTCCTTTGAAGCTGTTAGGACAAAATGGCTATTCCCATCGTGCAGGCTGGGCAAAATGGCCATCCGGCCCTTGAACCTGACTGAGAGTGCGTGACCCGGCTCCTGACTTGAAAATGTTGGGAACCCCTGGTCTGGGCAGTTCAGAATGTAATGAGCACTCTGTCCCCAAGATGCTGGGTCCTCATCTGACCAACCAACCACAGAAGGATGATCTATTTTCAGTATCGGTGGAATCCCCACAGAGGCCGACCTGACTTCCCTGCCTTGTAATAATCTGATGGTAAACAAAGTTCATCTTGTGTAGACTGATCTTTGAACTTTTTGTTGAGGGAGGTTAGTAGTTTTTGTTTAGTAGGCTGTTGGTTTAATTTGCTCTTTTAAATTACATTTTAAAAACTGATTGCAATGTAATTAATGTTGCCAGATGCTTTGAGTATCTATTGTGGAAATTCAGTATAGATGTTAATTTTTCAAAAATCAGTATTTAGGTTCAAATTAATGTGTTTTAGATATAACTGCAGGAAAAATGCTAATGTGAATACACTAACTGACTGCCATTCTAATAGAAAATATATACAATAGCTCCAAACCAGTGGTGGGATGTCAAAAAATTTACTACCCCACCGTGATGTCATCACAGTGTGGGCGGAGCTAATGTCATGATGTCATGGCATGGGTGGAGCCAAAGAAAAAATAATAAAAAATAATAAAATAAAATAAAAACAAGCACACACACACACACTCCCCTCAACCCACCCATCCATAACACAAGGACAGCAGACAGACCTCCTACCCTTCCGGAAGAGCTTAAAAACCTGGCTGGCAGGACAAGTGTGGGGATCCAGGAATGTGGGATCCCATGTGGGGTGGCTAATCTAGAAATAATCCACCATTTCTGACCATACCCTCGATACTGTTTACATTTTTTATGGATTTTTAAAATTTTAAATATTGATATATTTTAATCTATGCTGTAAACCGCCCAGAGCTGGGTTTACCTGATTGGGGCGGGATAGCAAATATGAGTAGTAAAGTAAAGTAAAGCAAGGAGGACAGCAAGGAGGCCGTGCATACGCACCAAGCACTGTAGGCATGCATGCACATTGCACACCAAGTGAAAAGGTAAGCCCCGAAGGTTGTTCCCCTCTTCCCCCCCCAAAAAAGCTGCTACCGGTTCTCCGGGACACTGGGGAAAGTTACTACCGGTTCTGGCAGGAACCTGTTACATCCCATCACTGGCTCCAAACCAATGTAATTAAAGTTATGTTTCCTTGACCTACATATTAAAAATTATGCTTGCCAAATATGCTGTGGTCTATAAGCTGTCAACATCAAACTGCATACTTTTCTTGCTTCATTTAGAAAACAACACAATGTACAAAATACAACGATAAGTGTAATACACAGTGATTATTACACAGATAATTCCCTTTTAAACCTCATCATTCCTTGCATCCAATCAAAATGTGAAATGCAAAATAGCGAGGAAAAGCAAGAAGAGAACTAACTGATTCATACATCAGACTAGCATGGAAGGAGAGACTAAGTTAAACCATAAGGTAAGATGAGGTCCTCAATTTCAGTTGTTATAGGCAGGGTAAGGACATGGAACTTGGAGACACCAGAGAGAAAGCACAGACCTAGGCTGAAAACATGATGGATAAAATGAGGTAAAATGAAGTCACTTTCTCAGATTTGACTATGTGGGTTGGGATTGATGAGAGATAAACTTGTTTTGAATACTGTCTTGGTATACATAAGCACTCTAATCTCAGAATATAAAACTTTGTCATTGGAGATACCCTCAGATTCAGCAGATGATTATTCACACTTAGAGGGCTAAACTATACATTACAGCAAATCCATCATTAGGAGTGGGAATTCCTTAACTCCAAAAGCAACTCAACATCACAGCAGTACCATTTTCACTTCATGTTATTTTAAAAGTTAGTTTACTTTACTTAATTATTATTCTTTGTGGGCTAGGGTCAAAGTCAAGGTCATCCTTGCTTGAAAGCCAGTGGTATCCGGCTTTAGGGTTCAGTACTCATCTCTGTTTATAGCCGAAGAGCCAGGGTTGTCTGCGTCTGCAGACATTTCCGTGGACATGTGGCAGGCATGACTAGACACCAGAGTACATGGAACTCTGTTTACCTTCCCACCAAAGTGATCCCTATTTATCTACTTACAACTTCTTGCTTTCGAGCTGCTAGGTTGGCAGGAGCTGGGACAGAGACAGAAGCTCATTCCGTCGTGTAGTACTCTGGTCTCGAAGTGCTGACCTGACACCTTCCAGTCAGTGTCTTAACCACTTGAGCCACTGCAGTCTTTGTGGACTAGGTACCATGTTATTTTACTGGGCAGATTTATCACATGCAAAGGTCTGCTTGAGTCATCGTTCTGGAAGAATGACATGATTTCAGCTTTAATAACCAGTTATCTGTGGTGTATATTTTGACCCTCTCTATGTCATAAGACAAACAAATTAGGAAATTGACTCATGTTATGGAAACAGAGGGAGATTAAGATTCGCCTAATCAATTTTCCAACAACGGTTAGCCTAAAAGGTTCCAGACATTTACAAGAAGAACTTAAACGTCATTTTCCCTGGCATCTTTGGAGGAAGTTTCTTTTAAACATCAACATGTAATTTAGATGCTCCGTGTTAGCTGTTGTGCTTATGACTTCAAAACACTTATCTTCCATAATTTCCTCGTAAGCTTTTTTTAAAAAATCATCAAATTTTGATAATATATATGTTACTTACATAACATTGTTTGAAGATCAGGAAGATTCAAAGAGAAGGACAAAAAGGAGGAGAGGATGAGATGTCTACAAAATGGCGTAAGATGGCAAAACAATAGACACTGGAAAAACAAGCAGGTTGTTGGTGAGATTAGCGAGCAGAAATTGTTATTCTTCAGGTGCCATATCCGTTTAGGAGACTGGCTATTATCATGGCGATAGTCTTTCTGTTCTTAACTCCTCAGAACAGTTCTTCCGAGGACATGTCACACTAGTCCTCTCAGGTTCTTCAGCTATGAAGTCCATCTACGCCAGGCATGCCCAAACTACGGCCTGCGGGCCACATCCGGCCCACCAGGCAATTTCATCCGGCCCCCGACATGGTATAGGAACTCTTATTATTTTATTTTATTTTTTTAAAAAAAATTTTTGTGGACTTTTTTTTTTGCGGAGGGATCACAAATCAGTGCCTAGTTCCTTCCTTCTGCTGCTTAGTACTAGGACTTCTGCCGAATCTAATTTAGAATTGCTGAATCCCTCCGCCTAGCTGATTTGGCTGTTAAGAGTGGAGAGAGAGACTGAGCCTGAGGCCATCCGGGAGCTAAAAGTAAGCGTCCACCATTTTGTCTTAGCCTTCCGCTTATTCAGGGCTGAGGGGGGGGAGAATGGTTTCTTCTGGGAGAGGGAGAAAGAGGTGTGTATGTGTGTGTGTGTGTGTGTGTGTGTGTGAGAGAGAGAGAGAGAGAGAGAGAGAAAGAGATGTGTGTGTGTGTGTGTGTCCAGGATTACAAGCAGTTTCTTCTGGGAGAGGGAGAAAGAGGTGTGGGGGGGGGAGAGAAAGAGGTGTGTGGGGGGAGAGAAAGAGGTGTGTGTGTGTGTGTGTCTCCCGACCTCCCTAGAGCTGATGCGCTCTAATTTTGAACTTCCCCCACCCTCTTTTATGCTGCAGCAAGCCAGAATGTCGGGATTCGAATCCTGACATTTTGCCTTGCTGCAGCCTCCAGGGAGGTGGGAGAACTTTGGAAACAGCTTGGATCGGGTCCCCACACCTCCCTGGACCCGGCGGGGGGGTCAGAGACCCCAAAATTGGTAAAAAAAAAAAAGTCCGTTTTTTTTACCAATTTTGGGGTTTCTGAGCCCCCCGCCGGGTCCAGGGAGGTGTGGGGACCCAATCCAAGCTGTTTCTGGGCTTCCCTGACGTCCTGAGCCAGAGCAGCAAGCCAGAATGTTGGGATTCGAACTCTGACATTCTGGCTTGCTGCACTGGCTCAGGACGTCGGGGAAGCCCAGAAACAGCTTGGATCGTGTCTGCCCACCTCCCTGGACCCGCGGGGGGGGGGTCAGAAACCCCAAAATTGGTAAAAAAAAAAAGTCCGGTTTTTTTTACCAATTTTGGGGTTTCTGACCCCCCCCGCTGGGTCCAGGGAGGTGTGGGGACCCGATACAAGCTGTTTGTGGGCATCCCCGACGTCCTCAACCAGTGCAGCAAGCCAGAATGTCGGGATTCGAACCCTGACATTCTGGCTTGCTGCACTGGCTCAGGACGTCGGGGAATCCCAGAAACAGCTTGGATCGTGTCCCCTGCCTGCTCCAGAGAGATCAGAGGACCCGATCTACAGCTGCAGGGTGGCTGGGAAAGCTGACGGGGACTCCCTGTCGGCTTCCCTAGCCACCCGCCCTTGCCTCCGTAGCTGCAGGGTGGCTGGGAAGCTGAACGGAGAACCTCGTTCAGCTTTCCACCCACCCTGCTGCTAAGAACGACTGTATCGGATAACGTTAAAATCGTGTTATTCGATACAAGATTTTTCCGAAAATCTTGTAACGTTATATGGTTTTAGCGCTATATGATACTCACGTTATACGGGGTATTACTGTATTGGTATAAGTTGGAAGTCAAAATTGATTTACAGTATTAGGGCTGTGCATTGTGTAATTCCTGATTTTAAATTGATTGGGAGACCCAATGCGCGCTAATTTTGAAGTTCCCCCACCCTCTGAAGCTGCAGGAAGCCAGGCAGAACATGATGTCAGGAAGCAGATCTTTTCTAAGGCTAATGACTTTTCATTGCTAATTAAAATCTAAAGTTTCAGGTAGGTGGGGTTTTAATTGGCAATGAAAAGTCATTAGCCTTAGAAAAGATCCGCTTCCTGTCAGGAAGCGGATCTTTTATAAGGCTAATGACTTTTCATTGCTAATTAAAATCCAAAGATTCAGGTAGGTGGGGTTTTAATTGGCAATGAAAAGTCATTAGCCTTAGAAAAGATCTGCTTCAGGAAGCGGATCTTTTCTAAGGCTAATGACTTTTCATTGCCAATTAAAATCCAAAGTTTCAGGTAGGTGGGGTTTTAATTGGCAATGAAAAGTCATTAGCCTTAAAAAAGATCCGCTTCCTGACATGATGTCAGGAAGCGGATCTTTTATAAGGCTAATGACTTTTCATTGCTAATTAAAATCCAAAGTTCCAGGTATGTGGGGTTTTAATTGGCAATGAAAAGTCATTAGCCTTATGAAAGATCTGCTTCCTGACATGATGTCAGAAGCAGATCTTTTCTAAGGCTAATGACTTTTCATTGCTAACAAAAATCCAAAGTTTCAGGTAGGTGGGGTTTTAATTGGCAATGAAAAGTCATTAGCCTTAGAAAAGATCCGCTTCCTGACATCATGTCAGGAAGCGGATCTTTTATAAGGCTAATGACTTTTCATTGCTAATTAAAATCCAAAGTTCCAGGTATGTGGGGTTTTAATTGGCAATGAAAAGTCATTAGCCTTATGAAAGATCTGCTTCCTGACATGATGTCAGAAGCAGATCTTTTCTAAGGCTAATGACTTTTCATTGCTAACAAAAATCCAAAGTTTCAGGTATGTGGGGTTTTAATTGGCAATGAAAAGTCATTAGCCTTAGAAAAGATCCACTTCCTGACATCATGTCAGGAAGCGGATCTTTTCTAAGGCTGATGACTTTTCATTGCTAATTAAAATCCCACCTACCTGAAGCTTTGGAACACAACAACAGCTCCTTGGATGCCACAATGACCAAGCTGGATGTGAGTTTCTAGGATCTGTCATATTTTTTTAAAAGGACATTTTTAAAGGACACCGCGAAGGCGGCGAAGGAGGAGCCGGTAAAAGAGGAGCCGGCGGCAAAGGCGTTAGTGGTGGTGGCGGCGGCGGCGGCGGCAAGGCTGGGTGGATGTATGTACCATGGAGAGATAGTTCGGCCCTCGGAGCCTCTGATAAAATGTTATCCGGCCCCCGGGCCGAAAGGTTTGGGCACCCTTGATCTACGCCCAGGGCCTCTCTTCCCAGGAATCTTCCCTTGAACGGCGAGTTGCAGTATCTATACTTTATGTTGTTCCTCATGATATGGCCAAGGTATTGGAGCTTTCTTTGCTTAATGGTCTTAAACAGACTTGACTGCACATAACAATAGGAAGAGAAGCTAGAAACTTTGCATAGGAAACAAATTACCTTTTCAAATCACAGGTTACCCTCATGGTAATAACTTTGATCTGCTGTAGCTATGAGAGACAAGTTATGTAACAATTTATGTATGATAATGGTAATGTGCCATCAAATCAATTATGACGTATAGCAATTTTTTAAAGGTAAAGAGTATTTAGAAGTGGTCTACCATTCCCTTCTTCTGGGAGCATCCTAGGTCTGTGTAGCTTGTCCATGACTACAACACTCTATGTCTGTGTAGCTTGCCTCCTGGGAGAAGAACTTCTGGCTCTTCTCCCAGGAGGTACAATGGGGAATTGAACTCCTGACCTCTGGTTCTTCAGACACTCAAACCATTGTACAATCCAGCCAGCACTTTCCAATAATATATTTTAAATCCTGCATCACACTGTTTCAGCTGAGATCAGCCAGGCATAATGATATGGAAACAGGATGCTTCCAGGAACACATCTGTGTTCACATCAACAATGCATGTAGACATTTACTGATGGATACCCTTCTTGACCTGGGGCAACTGTGCACATAAACGATGCAGAAGTGCTAATGAGTGGAAGACATTGGATTCCCCCCTCCCTCAAAACAAAAAGAAAAGAGTTGGGGAAATTATCTGAAAGCCTTGTTTAATCAATGTGGACTAATCTCTTTATCTCATACAATGGATATAAGAGATGCTTGGTGGATTTTTGTTTTACTTTTCTGAATTCAAGACATAGGAAAAGAAAAATAAATACTGTATTAAAAATCAAGGGCATGGTGCCCCATATATGGTCTTAGGTTTAAGGCTCATTTATCTCATATATAAGGGGTAAATGAGTCTTAAACCTAAGTGGTTGAATATCAGTGAGTAAATATATCTTAGTGATTTAGGGATCTGGCTATGGACCCAAAGGTTGGGAATTTAGTTCCCTACAGTGCCTACTGGGAGAAGAGCCAACCTGTGTAGTTATGGGAAAGTTGCACAGTCTAAGAACACCCTAAATAGAAGAAGGGAATGGTAAACTACTACTGAATATTCTAGACCTTCGGTCTATCCACTCCATCACACTGGGTTTCTCTCTTTCTATATACAACCAATAACAAAGAATAGTCACAGTATTCACAGTTTGGTGAATACATTGCATTATGGCAATCTGCAATGCTAAAAGCAAGCCACTCTACACAGGTCTGGATGAATTGATTCCCTGACCCAGCAAACTGTTGTTTCATTTAGGTTTTCCAGAATGCTTCATATATATTACAATACATTCCTATTGTCTTAAGATGCTTTCCCCCTTCTAGTCCCTAATTCTAGAGCCCAGCAGGGTGGAGAGTTATTTTGTCAAGTGCACCCGCAGGGTTTCCCCAGCCATTTTGTATAAAACCACTCTACCATGAGAGCGATGATCGCATGACTGCGCATCTTCTTGACTATGTTTTCAAGATGATACCTTGTCTCACTAGGTCAGCTTATTTCTGAACATAAATAAATGCAATTTCTTTTCTGCAGCATTATGAGGAAGCTATTCTGTAATCTGGTTCAGAATGTCATGAGTGGTGTGAGCTTCTCCAAATGCAATCACTCTGTAGAGAATGATGTTCATTCTCTCAATGGCCCCGACCTCCATTACCTAAAAGGCTGAACTCCACATTAGTCATGTGGAGTAATGGGAATGAAATCACCCTGACCCATCAAATACAGTAGGAGGTTCCCCTCTGCTGTTTCTTTCTACATCAAAGGAGCCATTCCAGACCAGCATTTTAGAAGCCTCAGAAGATAGTTACCCTGTGCTAGTTCCATTTCTTTTTATTGGTTTGATCCATAGAGAGTAAATGCTTAAAACTGTGTATTGAATTGAACATTTTGTTAACAACAAAGAAAAAACGTGCATCTTGATAGGGTTTTTAACCCTCAAGACATATCTTAATATACTGGTCTCTCCTAGTTTGGAAACAAAAAAAATGTGATGATTTATTTTAAAATGTTTCCTTTTCTTTTAGTTCTTGGATTAAAAGTAGGCAAGAAATTGAGAGCATCTATATGTCCTGTAAGATTTAGTATCAAGACCTAAAACCATTGGGTTTTAATGTTTCTGTTTTGATGTTGGTTATTGTGATCTGAATCTAGATCATAGTGATGGAGATAGGATATAAGTATTAAAAATACTGATGGATAAATAAAAGGAGTCATTTATTAAAATTGCAATATAAAATAACAGAAAAAAGGATCAGGATTCTTAATTAATAGATGTTGATTTGTAATGTTTGGTGCTGGCAAACTATCAAGTAGGGTTTTATCTCCCCTCTGCTTGGAACTGCTTCAACTTTTATAATCACCATCAAATCGGCACTTGAAAACTCAGGACATGGTTCAGCCGAATACATACATTTTGTAGTACCTTGAATGGCAAGCTATCAATGCAAGCTTATGCAAGCAAGTCCTATTGCATTCAATGGGACTTACAATAAATAATAAACTTTGAATTTAGTGGGGATTGCTTCTAAATTGACTGCATAGGATTGTGCTGTTAAGCATTCAAATCACTGTCAATGAAAGTCAATGAGATTCTAAGGGTTACATTAGGACAGATTGTGTCCTCAGTTACTTCTTGCTTAGCTGGGAACATGGATGACAATCAAAAATGGATCATCATAATCTACAAATAAAAAGCTGCCTAACAGGTATATGCCTAACTGCCAGTTTTTCTCACATCCCCCTCCCCCCAATAGGTCGTCTTTTGACAACATCATCAGCCATGCCCTTTTAGTATTAAGTATATTGTTTGCAAAAGAGTGGAAGAGAATAGCTTTGATCATGGAATTGATAGATTCAGGATTTTTCAAACCAAATATAATTCAACAGCTACTTGAACTGAGTGTCACATCAGGGAGTTGGTGTTTTCCTATACAGTAGTATGAAAGTGACCTCTTCTGGCAGAGCAGAAGAACACTGGAATTGAATGGCTGAATTGATTTAACAATGAGCCTGGCTGAGTTAACACCGCCTAGAGATTATTTGTATCAGGGCTCAGTTATTAAAAAAATGAAGGCAACTTCAAACAACATGGTGGCAACCATGGGTAAAGGTTGCCCTTGCTTGAAAGCCAGTCATATCCAACTCTATTGTTCAGTGCTCATCTCTGTTTATAGCCGAAGAGCCAGGACAGTCTGCACCTGCAGACGTTTCCATGGTCATGTGGCAGGCATTACTAGACACTAGAGTGCACAGAACGCTGTTTACCTTCCCACCGAAGTGGTCCCTATTTATCTACTTGTAATTTATTGCTTTCAAACTACTAGGTTGGCAGGAGCTGGGACAGAGACAGGAGCTCATTCCATCCTGCAGTACTGTTTTACTTACTATACTGGCTATACAGTACTGTACTTAAATCTTCCAGGTTGATACCATATTTTAACTGTCATGCACAGGACATGGCATACTGGAAAAGAGAAGATTTGTGACCATCCCATTGCCCTGCTTTGTGACTTCACATTGTGTTAAGGTTGGGCAGACATTACCACCAGTGGTGGGCCTCCAAAAAATTTTACTACCACACTGTGGGCATGGTATGGTGGGCGTGGCCAGGGGAAAGGCCTGTGTTGCACCCGAATTAGGACTACTTTATTTAAAAACTTGAATGGGTGGGACCAGCCATAATTTTTGCTATCGGTTCTGGAGAACTGGTGCGAGCCTGCTGAAGCCCACCACTGCTTACCACAGACCAGTTATGAAGAACAGGAAAGAAACACTTTAAATTTTGCTTGATTAACAATATACTTGGGGGGGGGGGGGTGTCTGTGCATCTTGCGGTGATTGTGATGTTTAAGCTTCTATATTGCGGTGATCCCCACCCCCCACCCCCGTTTGTTTATATTGCATTTCTATACAATCTACTCAGAAGCAAATTCCACTCAAAAAGAGGTACTGTATCAGATTCAGGTATATAGGATTAAAAAAAATGGTTTAGTGGTTTATGCCCTGGGAACCTGTTAAAAGAGTGGCATGTTAATTCCTAAAACAAAACAAAACTTTCTTAAGAGGAAAACAATCGTGGGTATACATGGGCAGGGCACTGGAGGATCCTTGTTGCCTCTGTCTGTCTGTCTGTTAGACCACTCATCTGGAATATTGCCTCACTCTGGGTGATCATTGTTAAAAACAACAGCCAAAAAACACGAACATTCCCATAATAATGGGCTTAATATAACACATCCAGGTATCTAAGAAGAAAAGTGGGAAAATACCTAACTTAAAAAAACCCAGCAGGACCAAGCAATAAAAATAAATTTTGTTTCTAGTACTGTACTGTATATTAAACTAACATTATACTAATTGGCTAAAGGAAGAAAGTTCTTGAAAGCCTCTGTGAACAGTGCTGTTTTCAGATGTCTTTTAAATACCTCTGGGAGTGGGGCCTGACGCAGCTCCACTGGCAAAGTATTCCATTGTGTGGGTGCCACCACCAAGAAGGCCTGGTTCCTTCTCAGAGTCTTTCTAGCCATTCCCAGTGTTGGTACCCAAAGCTGTGTTGTTTTGGAAGATCAGGTGATGTGGACAGACATTCTTTGGGAGGGACCTTCTGAGAGACAGCAAAATCCCAAACTATTAATGTTAACACCTTATGCCTGATATGGAAAGGAACAGGTAACTGGTACAAATTGGCCAGAGCCATGGTGATATATTTTTATTTCCCGCCTCAGTAATTAATCTGGTCATAGCATTCTGGACCTGTTGTAATCTTTGCACTAGGGTCAAGGGCTGCCCCATGTTGAGTGCATTACATAGTCAATTCTTGATACTGCCAATGCATGGACCAATGTTGTTAGGGGCCTCCTGTCCAAGTTGGGGTGCAGGTGAGCAATTTGATTGAGGTGGAAGAATGCAGTTTTTCACACTGGTGCAATCTACTGCACCAAATTAAGTTGTAGTTGTCGTTGTTCAGTCGCATAGTCAAGTCTGACCTTTTGCGACCCCATGGATGATTGCACACCAGACACCCCTATCTTCTACCATCCTCCTCAACCCTCCCAGTTTTGTGTTCATTGTGTCAACAATACCATCTAGCCATCTCATTCTCTGGTGCCCCTTTCTTCTTTTGCCCTTGCCCTTTCCCAGCATCAAGGCTTTCTCCAGTGAATCCTCTCTTCAAATTTGATGTCCAAAGTACTTTAGCTTCATCTTCAATATCTGACCTTCCAAGGATCAGTCGGAGTTGATTTCTTTTAAGATTGACCTATTTGTTCTCCTTGCTGTCCAGGGTACACTCAAATTTCTCCTCCAACACCACGTCTCAAAGGCGTCTATTCTTCTGCACTCAGCTTTATTTATGGTCCAGCTCTCACAACTATACATTACTAGTGGAAATACCATTGATTTGACTATGCAGACTTGTTTGCAAGGTGATGTCCCTATTTTTAACTATGTTCCCCAGGTTTCTCATAGCTTGTCTCTTAGAAATCAGTCGCCTTTTTATTTCATGGCTGCAATTTCCATCTGCAGTGATCTTGGATCCTAAGAATGTAGAGTATGTCACTGCTTTTACTTCTTCCCCATCTATTTTCCAGGGAGTTGCAGGGCCTGTTGCCATTATCTTGGTTTTCTTGATATTGAGTCTCAAACCAACTTTTTGCACTCTCTTCTTTCAACCTAAGCAGGAGCTTCTTTAGGTTTTCTTCACTTTCTGCCATTAGGGTAGTATCATCTACATATCTCAATTTGTTGATATTTCTCCCAGCAATTTTAATTCCAACTTGTGATTCATCAAGTCCTGCATTGTGCATTATGTGCTCTGTATATAAGTTAAATAAGCAGGGTGACAAAAAGCAGCCTTGTCTTACTCCTTCGAAACCACTCCGTCATTCCATAGCCTGTCCTAACTGTTGGGTCTATATTATTATTATTATTATTATTATTATTATTATTATTATTATTATTATTATTATTATTATTATTATTATTATTATTATTATTATTATTATTATTATTATTATTATAGCCCCTAGGCTGCAAACCTGGGACCTTAAAGGGGCTGTCCCATCCAAAGAAGGGGCCAGGCTGCCTAGTAGCAGCATCTCCATCTTCTCTGGATTCAGCTTCAACCTGTTTGTTCTTGTCCAGTCTATTAAAGAGGCCAGACAGTTGCAGAACATTTAAGGGAGGGATAGCTTGGTTTGAAATATGTTGCTGGATAAGAGCTTTGCATATACCCTGGATTTCCAGAAAGACAAATACTGTAAATGGATCTTGGAACAAACCAAGCCTGAACTGTCTTAGAGGCAAAAACGAGGCTGTCCTAATTCAGGTACATCATGAGAAGGTGAGATCCCCTCAGAAAAAGACAGCAATGTTGAGAAAGTTTTAAAGTTAGCAAAAAATGAGACCAAATGTAAAATGGATTGACTTCCTACCTAAAGAAACCACAGACTTGAATTAACAAGAGTTGAACAGGGCTTGTTGAAAACAGAACATTTTGGAGATCTCATTCATAAGTTGCCTAAGTCAGAGGCAAATTGATGGCATGAAACACACGGTGTTATGGTGGCTTAGTGGTTAAGACACTGAACTTGGAAGATCGGCAGGTCAGCAGTTCAAGACCCAAGCGCTGCATGACAGAATGAGCTTCTGTCTTCTGTTCCAGCTCCTGCCAAAACTGAGAGGCAGCGGCTGTCGATCTCCCACTTTGGTGCCAAACCATCTCTGCTGCTACCGATCACTTCGAAGGGGAACACTGCAGACATGAAGAGGCTAAGTGACAAGCAGGGAAGCTTCGTCAAACTCAACTATGCCATCCACCATCTATTCAGTGTGATGTATGTGTGGTCACATGTTTCATGCCAGGATCGGTTTATTGAGTCATCAGAGACCATCCATCAACTGTGAAAATTACTTCCAGGCAATGTATGCTGTCACCCTGCTTATTCAACTTATACACAGAACACATAATGCGCAATGCAGGAATGGAGAAATCACAATTTGGGATCAAAATTGCTGGAAGAAACATCAACAAATTGAGATATGCAGATGATACCACCCTCATGGCAGAAAGTGAGGAGGACCTAAAGAAGCTCCTGATTAGGTTGAAAGAAGAAAGTGAAAAAGCTGGCTTGAGACTCAATATCAAGAAAACCAAGATCATGGCAACAGGCCCTATCAGTCCCTGGAAAATAGATGGGGAAGAAGTAGAAGCAGTGACAGATTTTACTTTCCTAGGATCAAAGCTCACTGCAGATGGGGATTGCAGCCATGAAATAAAAAGGCGACTGATCCTTGGGAGGCAAGCGATGAGAAACCTGGGGAGCATAGTGAAAAGTAGAGACATCACATTGCAAACAAAGATTCGCATAGTCAAAGCAATGGTATTCCCTGTGGCAATGTATGGTTGTGAGAGCTGGACCATTAGGAAAGCTGAGCACAGAAAAATAAGACACCTTTGAGATGTGGTGTTGGAGAAGGGTTTTGAGCAGTGGTGGGATGTCAATTTTTTTACTACCCCACCGCGATGTCATCAGTGTGGGCGGAGCCAACATCATGATGTCATGACATTGTGGGCGGAGCCAAAGAAAAATAATAATAAAATAAAATAAAAATAAGCGCATACAAACACACCCCTCAACCCACCCACCCAACCACAACACAAGGACAGCAAGTAGGCCGTGTGTACGTGCCAAGCACTGTAGACATGCATGCACACCAAGTGCTTGGTGCACATGCGCAGTGGGGGAACCAGTGAAAAGGTAAGCCCCGAAGGTGGTTCCCCCCAAAAGCTGCTACCAGTTCTCTGGGACACTGGGAAAAGTTACTACCGGTTCTGACGAACTGGTGATAACCTGTTACATCCCATCACTGGTTTTGAGAGTCCCCTGGACAGCGAGGAGAACAAATAGGTCAATCTTGGAAGAAATCAACCCTGACTGCTCCTTAGAAGGTCAAATAGTAAAGATGAAGCTAAAGTACAGTAATACCTCAGATAACATTAGTATCAAATAACACTAAAATCGCATAACATTAAGCAATCTGGGGGGGAAGAATTGCATCGGATAACATTAAGATCCTATGGGATGCATCAGATAACAACCGCTAAAGCCTGTGTGGTTACAATGTATCTCTATGGATCCCATAGGATTTTAACATGCATCGGATAACACTAAAAATCGTATAACACCAAGACTTGTGGAACCAGGTTTTAGTGTTATCTGAGGTTTTACTGTACTTTGGACATCAAATGAGAAGAGAGGATTCACTTGAGAAAGCCTTGATGCTTGGAAGGGTTGAGGACAAAAGAAGAAGGGGGCGGCCCAAGATGAGATGGGTATTGTAGAGATAATGGGCAAAGAGCTGGGCGAGTTGAGGGGGATGGTGGAGGACAGGAGTGCCTGGTGGACAGCGGTCCATGGGGTCGCCGAGGGTCGGAATCGACTGTGCGACTGAACAACAAAAACGTATGCTGGGATACGAGTAGCAGCCAACGATTGGGGTTGGTTTTTAAGCATCCTGCGACCAATCTCACTGTTTCATTTTGAAGGCCACATCTCCCTGCTTTGCTCATCTCGCTTTTATCCCCAAAGCCCCAGCCAGTGATGGGATGTAACAGTTTCCCACCGGTTGGCCAGAACCGGTAGCAGCTTTCCCCAGTGTCCCGGAGAACCGGTAGCAGCTTTTGTGGGGAACCACCTTCAGGGCTTACCTTTTCACTGGGTGGGTGTGTTTTAATCAGTGGTGGGATGTCAAAATTTTTACTACCCCACCATGATGTCATCACAGTGTGGGTGGAGCTAACATCATAACATCATGGGCAGAGCCAATGTCATGACATTGTGGGCAGGGACAAAGAAAAATTAAAAAATAATATAAAATAAAAAAAATAAGTGCGCACGCACACGCACACGCACACACACACACACCTCAACCCACCCACAACACAAACCTGTAAATAAATTAAATAAATAAATAAAATAAAAATACATTAAAATACACCCACCCACAACACAAATCAACCAGAGCTTTTAAACCAGAGCTTAAAGCTTATTCTTGCTAATCTTTCTCACAGTAGGTCAGATGGAAGGAACTACAGAATGAACTCACCACAAGATGGCTTCATTTTGGCACTTTTCAACTTTTCAATAGTTAAAGAAGTTTGGTACTAAGTCTTTGCCTAACCAGTTCTCTAGGATATCTAGGGGAGCAGGCTTTAGGGAACTTCAGGCTAGCAGCTTCTCTTCCTCCCCACTTGTGACGACAGCAAGGAGGTCGTGTATGCGTGCCAAGCACTATAGGCGTGCATGCACACCAAGTGCTTGGCGTGCATACATAGTGAAAAGGTAAGCCCCGGAGGTGGTTCCCCCCGAAAGCTGCAACCGGTTCTCCAGGACACTGGGAAAAGTTACTACCGGTTCTGGAGAACTGGTGAGAACCTGTTACATCCCATCACTGGTTTTAATGTATTATTAATTAATTAATTTACGGGTTCGTGTTATGGCTGGGTGGCTGGGTTGAGAGGTGTGTGTGTATGCTTATTTTTATTTTATTATTTTGTATTTTTTTTATTTTTTTTGGCCTCACCCACATCATGACATCATGATGTTAGCTCCACCCACACTGATGACATCACGGTGGGGGGTAGTAAAAATTTTTTGACATCCCACCAGTGATGGGATGTAACAGGTTCTCACCAGTTCTCCAGAACTGTTAGTAACTTTTCCCAGTGTCCAGAAGAACCAGTAGCAGCTTTTGGGGGGAACCTCCTTCAGGGCTTACCTTTTCACTGGTTCCCCCACTGCACATGCACACCAAGCACTTGGTGTGCATGCACGCCTACAGTTCTTGGCGCGTATGCACGGCCTCCTTGCTGTCCTCTCAAGTGGGGAGGAGGAAGAGAAGCTGCTAGCCTGAAGCTCCCTCTAGCCTGCTCCCCAGGGTAAGTGACTCACCTTTGGATGTGGTGTGTCTGTGTGTATTTTAATATGTATTTAATACCTTTACCTATATTGACGTACTACCACAGTTCCTAAAAAGCCCTGGCGGCCTGGCTTGGGGTTTTAAAGCAAAGTCTTGGAGTTACCTCATCAATAAGCTACACCTGTGCTGTTCCAATTGCTGTTCCAATTGGAGAACCCTTAAGGAGGTACAACTGTTTTACATTCAGGCATATTATCCTAGAGAACTGGTTAGGCAAAGACTTAGTACCTAACTTCTTTAACCGTTGAAAAGTGCCAAAATGAAGACATCTTCTGGCGAGTTCATTCTGTAGTTCCTTCCATCTGACCTAGTGTGAGAAAGATTAGCCAGAATAATCTTTAAGCTCTGGTTTACAACCTCTGATTGTGTTCGGGGTGGGTGGGTGAGTGTTTGGGTGGTTGGCTGTATTTTAATTCTATTTATTTATTTAATTTATTTACGGGTGAGGGGTGTGCGTGTGTGCTTATTTTTATTTTATTATTTTTATTTTTTATTTGGCCCTGCCCACATCATGACATCATGATGTTAGCTTCACCCACACTGATGACATCACGGTGGGGGTAGTAAAATTTTTTGACATCCCACCACTGCATCCCACCACTGGCCCCAGCGCATATCCGCAGTCATGAGGCAAGGCACAGAGAAGTGTCATTGCTTTGGCTCTTCACTTCCGACCGTGACGCGCCAAGTCCGGGGCTCCCATTGGCCGCAGGCGAAGGGGACCCCAGTGTGGGCGTACCCGGAGCCGTGGCCTCCATTGGAAGAAGCGGAGCAGGCGGGCGGATGGCTCTGGGCTGCCTGCTCCATGGGAGCAGAGCCGGGCTGAGGCGGGGGCTGCTGCTGCTGCCGCCCCTGCCCGCAGGCTTCGCGGGGCAAAGGAAGGCGGCTGGAGGGCGCCTCTTCTCCAGGAGCACCTGCGGCGCGAGGAGACCCATTGGGTCTCGCCAGGTGAGCCAAGACACCCACCCCGATCTCCCTTCCCAGCGCCGGTGCCCTTTGGTCCCCTTTGGTCTTTCCCCTTCTCTTCCTCCGGTGACCTTTTTGGTGCCGCCTTCCCCCTCCTCCTCCCTCGGTCTGTTGGGATCCTCAGTCTTGCTTGCAACACGTGTCTGCTGCTTGCTTACATCCAGGCTCCCTTGTCCTCGTGGAGGGCAGGTGCGGGGGGTTGGTTTTGCAGGGGTACCCAAAGTTTTCAGGCTGTGGGCTGAAAAGTTTTCACTATGCCCCATGGGCCGGATCTGGCCCCCGCCCCCAATGCCAATGCATCCAGCCCACCAAAGTCCTCAGTTGCTCCCGGAAGTGGATATAAAATGCGCCCATATGGGTGCGTTTTTACTTCCACTTCCAGGAGCAATGAGGGCTTTGTGGGCCGGATGAATTGGCATCAAGGGCAGATCTGGCCCATGGGACACAGTTTGGGGACCCCTGTTATAGGGAATCGCCTCTACCGAACCGCCTGGAAAGGGACAATATCCTACACGTGATATCTGGTGGATCTGAGACGCCTGCATCGATAACTTTCATTTTAATTTTTTTTAATTCTGTGCAAGCATATCGGAGAATAAACGAAATGTTTGTGGCACCTTAAAGTCTAACCCTTGTATTTTCATGTTAGCTTTTGGGGATTAAGTCCACTTGTAAAAAGCCACATGGATTTGTATACAGTAAAACCTCAGATAACACTAAAACCTGGTTCCACAAGTCTTGGTGTTATCCGATTTTTAGTGTTATCCGGTGCATGTTAAAATCCTATGGGATCCATAGAGATACATTGTAACCACACAGGCTTTAGCGGTTGTTATCCGATGCATCCCATAGGATCTTAATGTTATCCGATGCAATTCTTCCCCCCAGATTGCTTAATGTTATGCGATTTTAGTGTTATTCGATACTAATGTTATCTGAGGTATTACTGTACTTCTATGTTATGTTAGCCAACCTCGGAGGAGGCTTAGCCGCCTTCCCTCCCCCTCCTCCTCCCTCGGTCTGTTGGGATCCTCTCGCAACACGTGTCTGCTTACTTACATCCAGGCTCCCTTGTCCTCGTGGAGGGCAGGTGCGGGGGTTGGTTTTGCAGGGCAGGGGTACCCAAAGTTTTCAGGCTGTGGGCTGAAAAGTTTTCAGGCCGGTCACTATGCCCCATGGGCCGGATCTGGCCCCCCAATGCCAATTCATCCAGCCCACAAAGTCCTCAGTTGCTCCCGGAAGTGGATATAAAATGCGCCCATATGGGTGCGTTTTACTTCCACGCGCAGTGAGGGCTTTGTGGGCCGGATGAATTGGCATCAAGGGCAGATCTGGCCCATGGGACATAGTTTGGGGACCCCTGTTATAGGGAATTATTATTATTATTTATTTATTCAATTTATATGCCGCCCTACACGGTGCAACCGACTCAGGGCGGCTCACAAAACTCACAAATATAACATTCAACACTATAATCAATTAATAAAACATTTCAGCAACACTTCAAATAATACAAAAGCAAAATCAAAAACATATCAGAAATTCCCAAACCCCAATCACAGTTACAGTTCAAAATCCCCAGAGTCCCCAATCATAGTTACAAATCACCTCTACTGAACCATCTGGAAAGGGACAATATCCTACACGTGATATCTGGAGGATCTGAGACGCCTGCATCGATCACTTTCATTTTAAATTTTTTTGAATGGTCACTGCGTTATTCTGCGCAAGCATATCGGAGAATAAACGAAATGTTTGTGGCACCTTAAAGTCTAACCCTTGTATTTTCATGTTAGCTTTTGGGGATTAAGTCCATTTGTAAAAAGCCACATTGATTTGTATACTTCTATGTTATGTTAGCCAACCATTGTATACCTCTTCTGTACTTGATGTGTATAAATGGATGCCATGAAGTCACACTCTTATGCCCAATGAAGTGGACTCGATCCATGAAAGCTAACATGTATGTTGAACTCATACAATATTTCCAAACTAATTGACTTACAGACTGCTCTGATTTGAATATATTCTGCAAATGATTGTAGTCAAGAAGATCGTGTTTTCTATTATTGTTGTAGATAACAAGCATGTAAATTGAATTAAGGGACTGCAATGGCTCAAGTGGTTAAGATGCTGGACTTTATTATTATTATTATTATTATTATTATTATTATTATTATTATTATTATTATTATTATTATTATTATTATTATTATTATTATTATTATTAATTTGGGCTTGTATGCCACCCATTCGCACATGCAACTCAGGGCGGCTAACAACAGTATCACATCCAATACAATATAAAATGATACAATTAGCATACACTAGAGAACAAGATACAATTAGCAGAATACAATTAGCATACAATAATAAAAGTCACCTAAGTCAAAATATCCTAAAGCAAGAATTCAACTGGAAGATTCCAGGCCTCAGAGTCCAAAGTCTAGGCTGGGTGGGGGGCAATCTCTGGCCCTGCACCCCAGCGGCCAAGTCCATGGCCAAGTCCACAGCGCCAGGAAGCAAAGGAAGATGCTTCTGGGGCAGAAGGATCAGCCAACAGAGAATTGCCATTGCTCAGGGATTCCCAAATGTGTTCACAGACCTCTCATTCTCCAGGGAGGCTCCTTCCATGTCCCTATCGAGTAGATTAAACAGATATTTCCTTTCAACTCATAGTCCAAATATCTGTGCTATTAATTTAGTTTCCTAAACAATAACACACTATATCCCCATTTCTTATGTTTGTTGGTTGCAGACAAGCTCTCCTTCCTTTGGGTTCCTGTTTGACATCGATGGAGTGCTTTTACGGGGCCAGCTTGTCATTCCAGCTGCCAAGAAGGCCTTCCAGAAACTAAGAGATTCAAAAGGCCAGTTCCGTGTGCCGGTTGCATTTGTAACCAATGCTGGCAACTGCTCTCGAGACAGCAAAGCTAAAGAACTCTCTGAAGCACTCGGATTCAAGGTACAAAGGATGCCTGTGTTATATTGAAGCCACTCAAGGGAGGGCATTAAGATGCAAGGCCAAAATGCTACACATTCTCTTTAAAAGGGAGTTTTTTTTTCACATGGAAAAAAATAGACTTTGACTATAGAGCTTCCTTAGGGCTTCTTCATCAATACTGGCCTGGGGCCAATGACTACTTGTGTGCCAAAAGGGCTCAGGATCAGAAAGTGACTCATGGAACTCGATCAGTGGTACGGGGTCATGCTGCAATGTGGAAGGCAGATGAAAGACAACAACATTTAAATTATTTACTTCTGACACCAAGGTAATTTCACCAACAAGATTTTGTCACCTGTTGTAGTTTAGCCACAGTAAGGTCACAATGGCCTGGATATATGACTCAATGGCATTCAAAAAGATACATGGCCATTTTCTGCATATTGGAGATAAATGGCAGTCACCTAATTCTTCATGCATGGATGAATTGTTTCCATGGGAAAGCCTTCTAAAGGCTGTAGTTTCCAAAATAATAACTCGTCCCCGGCACCACCTCAGCTCCCCTTTCCCAGCAACCGCGGAGCCGGGCTCCCTCCGCTCGGCGCTCCAGGAGCAGCCATGGCCACTGGCCCGGTGTCGGAACCAGCCCGCACTTCCTCTCGGTGGCACGAGCGAACGAGTGGCGGCGGCGGGAACTTTTCTTGGCAGCCGCGGGAAGTTTCCTCACTGCCTCCTCCTCCTCTCCGCAGGGCTCTCAGTTATCCGGCCAGAAGGGAAAGCCCCGCAGTTGCTGCCGCCGCCGCCCCCCTCACGAAGCGGTAAGGAGCCAGTGCGGTGCACACGAGCCTTAGCCCTTGCTAAGGCTCGTGTCGGGTGGTGAGAAGAGGTTTGCCCCCGAAGTCAAGCTGACCCTAGGCTAGCAATCGCTATCCTAGGGTCAGTTTGACTTCAGGTACAAACCGTGCCCTGACGTCAGGGCTTTTTTTTTTTAGCGTTGTTTGATCAATGTATCAGACAACGCTAAAAACTGGATAACGTCATGACTTGTGGAACCAAGTCACAACGTTATCCGGGGTACTAGTGTACTATATACACTTTTCAGCTCACTTTATACCTTTAGAAGGCTTTCCTGTGGAAACAATTCATCCATTCATAAAGAATTAGCTGACTGCTATTTATCTATAATATGCAGAAATTGGCCATGTATCTTTTTGAATGTCATTGAATCATATATCCAGGCCAAACTGTGGCCAAATTGCAAAAGATGACAAAATCTTGTGGGTGAAATTACCTTGGTGTCAGAAGTAATTAATTTAAATGAATTGAAAGTCCCCTGTCCCCTCTTTCAGGTTCAGAGGCATCCTATGACTCCCTTTGGCCCTGGGCAAGTCTTTGGGAGCTTTGGATTGTGGAGGGAACTTTTAATAGTAAAAATTGTTACAAGATAGGTTCTGGTGGCCCTGATCCAAGTACTGTAGTTGTAAACCAGAGTTGACTATTATTATTTTTTACTATTAAAGGTTCCCCACACACACTGAGCGAAGGAGTAGGGTAGGTAACTTTAAGATTGTTTAAATTATTTCTAGTTCCTTTATCCAGTTTATGCCATTTTAACTATGCCAGCAGGATTTTGTCTACTATTTATTAGCATGTCCCTAGCTTGAATGTCTTTCAAGGGAACTTCTTGGTATCTAGGGTCTGAGAAGTGCAGGTCTTGATATTGTTCCTGTAAAGTTAATGTGATATCCCTACACCAGAGTCTGTGGTGGCTTGCAGACTGGAAGGACTAGCAGCTGGGGATATTTTCATATGGAAAGATAGAGCTGCATATTTTACTGACCTTTCTCATTTACATTTTTTCAGGTGTCTCCTGAATGGGTGATCCTTTCCCATAGTCCACTGCGTCTTTTCCATCAATTTCATGAGAAGTGTGTGCTTGTCTGTGGACAGGGTCCCGTGGAGGAAAATGCTAGGAAGTATCCTTTACTGTCCTTTTTCTTTCTCTCTTCATCACTTCTCTCTGTGACCTGTGCAGTGAATGGACTCTTGGTTGGAATGAGAAAGCTTGGGTTTGTCTCCTGTAAGCCTTGCTTTATATTTGGGGGAGGGTAAATTTGGATCTTCCTATGTGGCTGCTGCGGCTTATTGGTTAAGATGCTGAGCTTGACAACTGGAAGGTCAGCAGTTTGAGACCTGAGTGCTGCACAACAGTGTGAGTACCTGTTGTCTGTCCCAGCTTCTGCCAACCTAGCAGTTCAAAAGCAAGAAATTACAAGTAGATAAATAGGTCCTGCTTTGGCAGGAAAGGTAACCGTGTTCTGTGTGCTCTGACATCTAGTCATACCTGCCACATGACCACAGGAATGTCTGCAATTTCAAGACAGTGCTGGCTCTTTGGCTTGGCTGTAAACTGGATTTCGAGCAAGGGAGACCTTTACTTTCATGAATAAATACAAATAGGGTGACAAGGGTATTATGTTATAGGCCAAAACCTTTTTGTAGACCTCTTCTGATGGTTCCAGCAGTGGCAGATGGTTGCTAATTTTAGAGTTCCTGCTTCAGTTGCAGCCTGCTCACAAAACTTGTCCTCTGTTCGGCAGTGGCAGTGTTTGTGCAAATGACATGATTGTGCATAAGAAACCTAGACTTGACAGAGAAGACTACACAAGGGACTCGGCCACAATACCCATTTTATCATAGAATGTACTGTACTCTGAATTTATGAGTTCTGTTATAGTTATGAGACAGCATGTTGCACTGGTTAGAATACTAGCTAGGTAGGAAGATCCAGGTTTAAATCTGCATTGGAACCTGAAACTCACAGGATGGCTTTTAGTCATTATTTTTCATGCTAATCTACTTTGCAAGGCTGTTTGTGTAAATAAAATACAGGTTGGGGAAACAAGGTGCATTCATTTTTAACAACATTTGTTTTAAAAAAAAAAATCAAATAATCTATATCATGCTTTACATTGTTTTCAGTCTTCTGTGAAGGAAAGGGTAGAATTGGATTTTAAAATGGATGATCATTGCATCGTTGTCGTCGACTGCAACTTGTATAAGAGAATGCATTTCCCTCCTAAAGCAGTAAAAATGTCATTGGTGTGAATTTGTTTAAGTTGGATCCCAGCTCGCCATGGCCTAGCAGTAGCTGAGAACATCACACCCTCCTCTGGGCCCACAACAATGGCCTGAGGAGAAGACTCCATGGCCTAGCAGTGGCTGAGAACATCGCCCCCTCCTCTGGGCCCACAACAACGGCCTGAGGAGAAGACTCCATGGCCTAGCAGTGGCTGAGAACATCGCCCCCTCCTCTGGGCCCACAACAACAGCCTGAGGAGAAGACTCCATGGCCTAGCAGTGGCTGAGAACATCGCCCCTTCCTCTGGGCCCACAACGATGGCCTGAGGAGAAAATTCCATGGCCTAGCAGTGGCTGAGAACATCGCCCCCTCCTCTGGGCCCACAACAACGGCCTGAGGAGAAGACTCCATGGCCTAGCAGTGGCTGAGAACATCGCCCCCTCCTCTGGGCCCACAACAACGGCCTGAGGGAGAAGACTCCATGGCCTGGCAGGAGGCTGAGGACCTTGCCCAATCCTCTGGGCCAACAACAACGGCTTGAGGGGAGTTAGTCTGTGTTCTGGTTTGGTTGTATTTTGTGAGCTTATATTTTATAATTTTTATTGTACTGTTGCTGTTTTGACTGTAAGCCGCCCTGAGTCGCCTCAGCGAGTGGGCGGCAATATAAATCTGAATAAATAAATAAATAAAGTGACCCACACACTATGATCACAGAGCCATCACCTGTGGCACACATGAAATGAGACATGCAAGATTTAATACCGGGAGTGCTATGGACTGCTGCAGCCTTGAGCATATTGACAAGATGCGCCTTCACAGCCAGTTCATCTGGCATGGCCTCTTCCATCTCCATGATCGTTGGGAATCAGATTTCCTCCTCTACTCATTTTGCCGTTGGGCCCAATCTGATGGTTTCCAGTGGCATTTCCTCCACTTAGGGGGACCATCACCCCACCTAAAGGAGTTCATCCGTCCATAGCCATTAACCCCTTTAGGGAGTCAGGTTAGTTAACTGCCGCCTGACACTCGGCGTTGAATCCCTGGCTGTATGGGCTACTCCATTACCATAGCAGGATGTCTGGCCAGACAGACTATTGCATTATACCTTTATTTTAAGTCTGTATTATTTTTGATCTTTCCCCTCTCTGTTGGCAAAGGGCAGGCCGTTTTCTTCCTTGACACCCTGAAACAGCCTTGGATTCCAGCACATCATTACCATTGAAGGTGTGAGGAAGGCATTTCCTCTGCTGGATATGGTTGATCATAGCCGGAGACCAAAAGAACTGGCAAGTACTGTACTAAATTGGGAAAGGTAGTCAAAGTAAGGTTGCCTGAAAGTATGTGTGCAATATATCTTTTGTTTAAGTCAACAATTTGCTTTTTAATCTTGGCTCTTACAACTCTGCTGGTATTTTTCATTTCCCAACAAGGCAAACAAGGTGGATAGAGGCCTTTGGTTTCTTACTGGTTACAAACCAAACGTCTGTGATCCAGAAGGTCAAGTTCTACAAGTTGAAAGTACTTAGCATAAAATTATGGAGGGAAATATATCCTGAGGCTTTGAATTTATTTTAAAATTGGCCATTCTTTTTAAAAAGTGAAACTCATTATTGCATATCAGAGAGTAAACAAAACAAAAAGACAAAATACATTGTGGCACTTTAAAGACTAACTGCTGTATTTTAATGTTACCTTTCGTTGGACGAAGTGGACTTGATCCACAAAAGGTAGCATTATAATAATAATTTCGTGTCAGAAATTATTCTGGGTTGAAAGGATTTTTGCGGAAGAAACTCCGCTCAGGGACCGCCCAAATGAGGCTCCTTTCATGTGCACAAGAGTTGGGACAGAGACAGGCACTCAAACCGTCATGCATTACCTGGGTCTCGAACTGCCAGCCTTCCAGCTAACAAGGTGAGCTTCTTAACCACTGAGCCACCATAGCCCCATAGATAACATTAAAATACAACAGTTAGTCTTTAAAGTGCCACAATGGTTTTTTTGTTTACTTTGACATACTTGAAACAGGCTAACATGGCTATCATTTAAAAAATCACATTACTGTGAAAATGAGAACTGGCTTTCATTGTTTGCTCTTGAAAAATCTTGGTCCTTAGCTGACAACTGCAAAAACACAAACTTTTATTTTGTCCTTTTGACAGCCTCCTCCGTGCACTGACTTCCCCACCATAGAAGGTAAGTGGCTTCCCTTCCCCTTCTTTTAAGCATGTATGTAGAGCATGGGTGCCCAAACTTTTCAGACTGTGGGCCTGTTACATGGTTCTGGGAGCCAGTCACTATGGCGCTTTTTACTTCCGCTTCCTGTAGTGATGAGGGCTTCGTGGACTGGGTTAATTGGCGTCAGGCTGTGGTTTGGGTACTCCTGATGTAGAATCTTCTGGATTGTAAGAAATACAAACCCTTCTTAAGAGTCTGTTTTTGAGGGTGAAAATAAAGTTCTGTCAACCAGTGCATGTTCTCTAATGCACTTGTGCAAAAATAATTGAAATATTTAAGCCAGGGGAGATTTGACAGAAAGATGAGGTATTTAAGCCTTCCTATGCCCATGTTGTTTCTCCTTCTGCAAGTTTTGCCCCTGTCTTTGGTAGTCCCCTTTTTTGCTTTTGGAATTTGGAGAAAAGCAATTTAAAAACAGAGTGGGGGGAGTTTGCAGAGAGGAATTAATAAGACAAGGATCAGAGCCTGGAAAAGTTAGTTTTTAGAACTGTAGGTTCCTCTAACATTTCTGGTCTCTCTTGTAAGTACAGTAATACCCCGGATAACGTTATGACTTGGTTCCACAAGTCATGACGTTATCTGATTTTTAGCATTGTCCAATGTATGCATTGAACAACGCTAAAAAAAAAAAAGCCCTGACGTCAGGGACAAACGGCTTTATAGGGAGGCAGGGAAAGAAAGAGACCTGAACGGGTCTCTCTTTTCCTCCCTGCCTTTAAAGCCACCCCCCACCCGCAGCGGTCTCTGTGACTGCAGTAGGGTCGGGGGAAAGGTGTGCCTTTCCCCCGACCTTACTGCAGTTGCAGAGGCTGCTTGTGTCTCCCTCCCTGTATTTAAACTACAGGGAGGGGGAAAGAGAGAGACGTGATTGGGTCTCTAGAGACCCAATCACGTCTCTTTCCCCCTCCCTGTAGTTTAAATACAGGGAGGGAAAGAGACACAGTCTCTCTCTCCCTGTAGTTTAAATACAGGGAGGAAAAAGACGCGTTCGCGTTCGCGTCTTTTTCCTTCCTGTATTTAAACACAGGGAGTTTAAATACAGGGAGGGAAAGAGACACAGTCTCTCTCTCCCTGTAGTTTAAATACAGGGAGGAAAAAGGTGCGATCGTGTCTCTTTTCCTCCCTGTATTTAAATTACAGGGAGGGGGAAAGAGAGAGATGTGATTGGGTCTCTAGAGAACCAATCACGTCACTCTCTCCCTCCCTATAGTTTAAATACAGGGAGGGAAAGAGACACAAGCAGACTCTGCGACTGCAGTTGGGTCAGGGGAAAGGCGTGTGCTTTTCCCCGACCCTACTGTAGTCGCAGAGACCGCTGCGGGTGGGGGGCGGATTGGGTAGTTCTACCCAAACCACCCCACACCCGGAGACCATTGCCTCGGATAACGCTAAGAATCATTATCCAGAATTGTTATCCGATGCAAGTTTTTTCCAAAAAACTTGCATCGTTATCCGATTCTAGCATTATCCGATGCAATCATTATCCGGGGTATTACTGTATTTGCAATTTAGTAGTATAGAATTCCATGTATATAGTCGTGACCTTTTTTGAAAATCTCTATAAGGAAATGTACAGTGTTTAGTACAAGTTATAACGTGTGGTGTGTGTGAATAATAAAGGAAGTAAAAAAAAGTTGGCTTGTATAATAGGGTGAAGCAATATTAGAGCTGCAGATACGTTTTCAATGACCAAACTCCAGTTTGACAACAAAGCTGTGTAAGAATGATTTTGTTGGCTACAGAGTTAGATTTCCATTTTCTTTGAGAGGAGTGCATTTGTTCATTATGATAATTATCATATAGTTTCCTATTGGTTTATACTCCATACTTTCCTCATTTCCTAAGAGGACAGCAGCATTCCACAGCAAAGACAGAATGCTGTGGATTTAAGTGTGCAAAAATATATCAAGACCTATTGGTTATTCTGTGTATTCGCAATCCTTTGTTTAATGAAAGACAGTTTATGCTACTCCACTCATCCAGTGCCTTTGAAGGCAGAGAAGGAAGAGGCTAGTAATCTTTTGGAATGATGAGCTTCAACTTTCAGGCCACATCTTAATAGAGCTTACAAAAGTTTCAAGTTCTACATGGTGCCTCCATTAGGAATATGTGGGGTGAAAGGGCTAGCACCATGCAGTTTGCTGAATTTCTCACATGGGTTAATTTATATCCTTGACTGGGTCCTCTTGCAACGAGTGAAATATCACCACTGTAATAGAAACCAACATGACACAGTGGTTAAACTGCTGTACAATAGAACCCCGGATAACGTTATGACTTGGTTCCACAAGTCCCGTCGTTATCCGGTTTTTAACGTTGTGCGATACATTGATCACACAATGTTAAAAAAAGGCCTGTTTCCCTGGAGGCTGCAAGAAGCCAGAACGTCGGGATTTGAATCCTGACATTTTGGCTTGCTGCAGCCTCCAGGGAGGTGGGGGAACTTTGGAAACAGCTTGGATCGGGTCTGCCCACCTCCCTGGACCCGGCGGGGGGGTCAGAGACCCCAAAATTGGTAAAAAAGTCATTTTTTTAACCAATTTTGGGGTCTCTGACCCCCCCACCAGGTCCAGGGAGGTGGGCAGACCCGATCCAAGCTGTTTCTGGGCTTCCCCGACGTCCTCAGCCAGTGCAGCAAGCCAGAATGTCGGGATTCGAACTCTGACAGCTTGGATCGTGTCCCCTGCCTGCTCCAGAGAGATCAGAGGACCCGATCTACAGCTGCAGGGTGGCTGGGGAAGCTGACAGGGGAGCCCCCCGTCAGCTTTCCAGCCTCCCCACCCCTGCCTCCGTAGCTGCAGGGTGGCTGGGAAGCTGAACGGAGAACCCCGTTCAGCTTTCCACCCACCCTGCTGCTAAGAATGACTGTATCGGATAACGTTAAAATCGCGTTATTCGATACAAGATTTTTCTGAAATTCTTGTAACGTTATGCAGTTTTAGTGCTATCCGATACTCGCGTTATCCGGGGTATTACTGTACTTCAGCCAATATTACTGATATTGTGAGTTCGATCCTGATGGAATCAAGGTTGACTCAACAGTCTATCCTTCCAAGATCAATAAAATGAGTACCCAGCATGTTGGGGGTGAAATGCTAATTACTTTGTGAAGTGCCCAGGGACTACACTAAGTGCTATGGGGTGGTATATAAGTATAATTGGTAATTAGTATTGCTATTGTTATAATTGTGTGCAAATTAATCTGTTAGGTGTGGGTCTGGTCACACGGGGGCCACACTCCCTCGGACAGCTTTGGGGGCCGGATGGCCATTTTGCCCTTCCTCCACCACATGGCACTTCCAGGTGTGATGCAGGCAGTAGGGGTCCACATGAAATGGTGCTGCGGGCTGCACCTAACCCATGGGCCGCAAGTTGAGAATCCCTGAATTAGAGCTTTGTGGATAAGTGCACCAAACTTGTGTTTTCTCTAAGACAGTGGTTCCCAATTAGTTTTTTCTATGTTCCACTTCAAGAAAGACCTCAAACTTGCAAACCCCTTATTGCAGGAACGTTAAATATCGTGTACCCCTTATTGCAGGAACGTTAAATAAAAAAATGAAATCAGGTGTATTTTATATTTATTATCATCAAAAGACATTCTAATGACAGAGAACACATGTTTCTTTTATGTGACAAATGTGCACGTTGACAATGACGAGCAAATAGGCAGGAACGGGGGCGGCCGCGATCGGGTGACGGGAGACGCGGGAGGCACGGGAAAAACCGCCGCCGTGGGAGAAAGCGCTTGATGCATACGATTGACTTACCTTCTGATCGTTCAATTAAATTGAATAATTTTTTGGCAATTATTGCATTATTGTTTTTTAAGGATTTAATATTTTAGTTAAGAGATTGCTGCGCGTACCCCTTGATGCAATCTCGCGTACCCCTGGGGGTCCGCGTACCACTAATTGGGAACCACTGCTCTAAGAGGAGCATACTGTTGATATGGTTATTATTTTGTATCATTATATATCATTGTTTCTAAAATTCTGTCTTTCTACATCTCTAGGGATAATTCTGTTAGGAGAGCCTGTCAGATGGGAGACCTCTTTGCAGTTGATTATTGATATACTCCTGAGCAATGGGAATCCAGGGGTCGAAGTAGCTACTGTGCCAAACCCACATCTGCCTATTCTGGCTTGCAACATGGATCTTTTGTGGATGGCAGAAGCCAGTTTGCCAAGGTGATATGAATATCTTATGGCAGGGTGAACAAGTTGGGATACACCAGATTGCGTTGGGTCTATAATATAGCTGCCAAACATCAGATCAATTTAATGAAAGGAGAATAAAAAATACAATATTAGAATGCAAGGCACTTTCATTCCAATTCTAAGTATGAAGTCATAAAGATTGTAAGCTATGTATAGCAGTGAAGTTGTAAAGGTTACATGTCAGTATGAAGTAATTTATAAAGAGAGTAAAGATTCCAAGGAAGGAACTTTTAATTGTGGCCTTTTTAGATTCTGGGTACAAACTGACTTCCCATTTAAGAAAGCAGCAAGAAGAAGGGCTTGATACTAATGAATGGGGGGAATTTTTTTGTTTTGTTCTAGAGTGGTGTTTCCCACCCTTTGGTTTTTGGACTTCAATTCCCAGAAGCCTAAGTCAGTTCCCCAAAGCACTGAGCGGCCAGTGTACTGACTTAGGCTTCTGGGAATTGTAGTCCCCCTGTGGGGGCTGTTCTAGAGCTAGTCCAAGGTCTTCTTGGCTATTAAGATTTTCAAAAGAGGCCTCTTAGCCGTTTGGCCATTAGAGGTACAGTAATACAGTAATACCTCGGTAAGCTTTTGCATCGCATAACGCTAACTTCAGATAACGTCTGGGAATTTGAGGCAAACATTTGCATCACAAAACGTTAACATAATGTTGTGCGATGCAAATGTCTGCCTCAAATTCCCTAACGTTGATATCTGCCCCAAAGCCCGCAGGGCTGAAGACCAGCTCTGCAGGCTTTGGGGCAGAGATCTCTGCTCAGATCGGCGGTTGGGGGGGGATGCGCGCCCCTTTCCCCCCAACCAAACCAGCAATCCGATCACACACTGGGACTGCTGGGGTGTTGGGGGAGAAGCCCTGCGTGTGCATGATCTCTCCCCCAACACCCCAGCCGTTCCTAGGTGAGCATTGGGACTGCCGGGGTGTTGGGGGAGAGATCGTGCGCGTGCACAATCTCTCCCCCAACACTAGCTGTCCTAGGTGATCGCTGGGACTGCCAGGGTGTTGGGGGAGAGATCAAGCGCGTGCACGATCTCTTCCTCAACATCCAGCTGTCCTAGGTGATCACTGAGCCCACCGAGGGTTGCGTCCGGGATGCCCTGGGCTGCCCGGTTAGCCACACCTCTTCCTCCTGCGGCCGCTGCCGGGCACTAAGGCCCAGGGCTGCCCACCGAGGGTTGCGGTCGGGAGGCCCTGGGCCACCCGACTAGCCGCGCTGCTTCCTCCTGCGGCCTCCGCCAGAGCCGCTCCATTAAGGTCCGGCTCCGGCAAAAACTAACGCGCATGCGCAGAAACTCAATCTGACGCATGCGCGATTTAAAATTGCAGCGTGCATGCGTCAGATTGACTTCTGCGCATGCGCACTAAAAATTGGAGCCATTTTGGCTCCAATTTTAATTTTTTTTCTTTTTTTGAGGCGTCGGAACCGGACGCCTCAAAAAAAGGTCTACCCTCCCGGAGAACCCTCCAGGATTATTCCTACCGGTTCTATGGACCCGGGTGGAACCGGCAACATCCCATCACTGGCTCTCTGCTTTGGGATGGGTTGGCTGCCTGCTTTAAGGCGGGCTGCCTGCTTTAAGATCAAGCTGGTTGGAGGTGTCTTCCACCCCCAGCCACCTCGATCCCGAAGCAGGCAGCTCAGGAAAGGGCAGAGGAAAGGGAACATAAGGGCATCTGGTTTGCTTGGGGAGGCACCTCCAGCCAGCCCGATCTTAAATCAGGCAGCCTGCTCGGGCTGCCTGCTTTGGGATTGGGCTGGCTAGAGGTGCCTCCCCAAGCAAACTAGATGCCCATATGTTCGCTTTCCTCTTCGGAGAGGGAACAGGGCTTTTTCAATGCATTGCACAACGTTAAAAACCAGATAACGTCGTGACTTGTGGAACCAAGTCATAACGTTATCCGATGTACAGTAATACCCCGTATAACGCGAGTACCGTATATCGTTAAAACCGCATAACGTTACAAGATTTTCGGAAAAATCTTGTATCGAGTAACGCGATTTTAACGTTACACGATACAGTCGTTCTTAGCAGCAGGGTGGGTGGAAAGCTGAACGGGGTTCTCCGTTCAGCTTCCCAGCCACCCTGCAGCTACGGAGGCAGGGGTGGGGAGGCTGGAAAGCTGACGGGGGGCTCCCCCATCGGCTTACCCAGCCACCCCACAGCTGCGGAGGCATGGGCGGCTGGCTAGGGAAGCCGACAGGGAGTCCCCGTCAGCTTCCCCAGCCACCCTGCAGCTGTAGATCGGGTCCTCTGATCTCTCTGGAGGTGTTTCTGGGCTTCCCCGACGTCCTGAGCCAGTGCAGCAAGCCAGAATGTCAGATTTCGAATCCCGATGTTCTGGCTTCCTGCACTGGCTCAGGACGTCGGGGAAGCCCAGAAACAGCTTGGATCGGGTCTCTCCAAATCCCTGGACCCAGCAGGGGGGTCAGAGCCCCCAAAATTGGTAAAAAAAAAGTCCGTTTTTTTTACCAATTTTGGGGTTTCTGACCCCCCCGCCGGGTCCAGGGAGGTGGGCAGACCTGATCCAAGGTGTTTCTGGGCTTCCCCGACGTCCTGAGCCAGTGCAGCAAGCCAGAATGTCAGATTTCGAATCCCGATGTTCTGGCTTCCTGCACTGGCTCAGGACGTCGGGGAAGCCCAGAAACACCTTGGATCGGGTCCCCACACCTCCCTGGACCCGGCGGGGGGGTCAGAGCCCCCAAAATTGGTAAAAAAAATGGACTTTTTTTTACCAATTTTGGGGTTTCTGACCCCCCCGCTGGGTCCAGGGAGGTGTGGGGACCCGATCCAAGGTGTTTCTGGGCTTCTCCGACGTCCTGAGCCAGTGCAGCAAGCCAGAATGTCAGATTTCGAATCCCGATGTTCTGGCTTTCTGCAGCATAAAAGAGGGTGGGGGAAGTTCAAAATTAGCGCGCATCGGGTCTCCCGACCTCCCTAGAGCTGATGTGCGCTAATTTTGAACTTCCCCCACCCTCTTTTATGCTGCAGGAAGCGAGAACGTCGGGATTCGAATCCTGACATTCTGGCTTGCTGCACCGGCTCAGGACGTCGGGGAAGCCCAGAAACACCTTGGATCGGGTCCCCACACCTCCCTGGACCCGGCGGGGGGGTCAGAAACCCCAAAATTGGTAAAAAAAAAACGGACGTTTTTTTTACCAATTTTGGGGGCTCTGACCCCCCCGCCGGGTCCAGGGAGGTGGGGAAACCCGCTCCAAGCTGTTTCCAAAGTTCTCCCACCTCCCTGGAGGCAGCGGCAAGCCAAAATGTCAGGATTCAAATCCCAATGTTCTCGCTTCCTGCAGCCTCCAGGGAAACAGGGCTTTTTTTAACATTGTGTGTTCAATGTGTCGCACAACGGTAAAAACCGAATAACGACGGGACTTGTGGAACCAAGTCATAACGTTATTCGGGGTACTAGTGTACTAGTGTACACTTGATGGGGACATCAGAGAGAACCTTCTCAGTGGCAGCTCCCAGATTATTGAATCCTGTCCCTAAGGAACTTAGATCAGCCCCTTTCCTTTTATCCTTCTTCCAATAGCTGAAGACCCATCTCTTTAGAAAGGCTTTTAATAATCTGAGTCTCTGAAACTGGATTTTAGCTGAATTAATCCTGTTTTTTAACATTTTTGATGCTTTAATCATGTTTTAAGTAATTTACTGTATTTTAATTATTATAGTTTAATCATTTTTAATGTACAGTGGTACCTCGTACAACAATTTTAGTCCGTTCCATGGGGCTCGTTGTTATACAAAACAATTGCTATACAATACATGCATCGTATAGCAATTTTCCCTATGGGATGCATCATACAACTTTTCTTTTTGGCTAAGTGGTTTTTCCTATGGAAAAATTGTTATATGATTTTTTCCATAGGGAAAATTATGATGTGGGACGCCATTCCTCCCCCCCCCCAACTTAATTGTTATGCAATTTCATTGCTATGCGGGGCAATTGTTGTATGAGGTTTCACTGTATAATTTATTGTTTTAATTTGATCTGTTTAAAATAGTGAGCTGCCTTGAATCCTCCATTGGCAGAAAAGTGGCTTATAAACGGAATAAATGAAAATTTAAAAAATACATAATGTGAACTCCAGACCAAATAACAAGAGATAATAGAGCAGCAACCACAAAATATTTCAAACTCAGCCATGTCTATACTGCAACTCTTTTTAAATTTATACGCATTTATGGTTTGGTTAAGTGTGGCATCCATATTTGGCCAGTTTTGCCAGATGAAATATAACAGCTTAATAGGTTCTCACAAGCACATTTGACCACTTCCTCCTTCTCTCTTGATTAGATTTGGTCATGGCACCTTTCTGGTGTGCCTGGAAAACATTTACAAGAAAATGACTGGCCAAGAACTAAAATACGAAGCTCTGATAGGCAAACCCAGCATAGTCACATACCGCTATGCTGAGCATGTGATTAAGCAGCAGATGGAGAGTTGTGGCTGGACGTCCCCTCTTCGCCACCTATATGCTGTTGGGTAAGTGGCCTTTATGGACTCCAGTGGCTTAGTGGTTAAGACACTGAACTTAATGAGCAGAAGGTCAGCAGGCCAGCAGTTGAATACCAGAGTGCTGCCCATTCCTGCGCCTGCCAACCTAGCAGTTTGAAAGCAAGAAATTGCAAGTAGGTAATGCTTTGGCAGGAAAAGTAACAGCATTCCATGTGCTCCAGTATACCACGTGACCATGGAAACATCTGCACATGCAGACAGCGCTAGCTCTCTGACTGTAAACAGAGATGAGCACAGTGCCCTAAAGTTGGATACAACTAGCTTTTGAGCAAGGGAACCTTTGCCTTTTTAAATAACCTTTCCTTCTTTAGTGGGGAGAAAATTGATCTTGGCCATAGCAATTAATCACTAGCATGGAGAAAGAGAGAGAGAGAGAGAAAGAAAGAAAAAGAAAGAAAGAAAAGGATTTAATGACTTGCTATTTCCCCTGGTAATCAGAAGTTGGAATGCAGTATCTCTTACCTTCAAGAAATTAGGATACACGAGTGGTGTATGAAATCTCACATTAAATTGCAGCATTCAGTCTTTAAAGTGCCACAGTGCTTTTCTTTTCTATTTTTTTTAATCTGACATAGATGGTCCATGGATATTCCTGGAAGTGGGAGGGATTAAGCTAATGATTAGCAATTGCCAAAATATAAGTGCTGCCATAATTTTAATTGCTTAACTGGTCTCCTCTTTTGCTGTGTTGACTGTACACCACAGGGACAACCCAATGGCTGACGTGTATGGTGCAAATCTCTACAACCGCTACCTCCAGGCTCAAGCTGAGGTTCGAGCCACTGCTAGGGCATCAGAGGGCGAAGAACAGAAAGATGTCAATGTCTCAATTGGCTCTGCTGAGAGTTGTCAGTCTATCCTGGTCTGCACGGGAGTCTACAATCCCTTTGGGGAAGTGCCTACGGACCGCAACAAGAGCATGTTGGAAACTGTATCCCATGGGCACCGGGACTTCCATTTTGATCCAAGCTTGGTGGAGGCATCTCACATAGTACATGATGTGAATGATGCTGTAGAACTCGTTTTTGAGAAAGAGCACTGGAAACAGGAATGAATGAGTTCATTCCCACAAACATCTGATGTGGGGATGCAGGGTGCAGACCGACTAGGGTTCATTCTTGTTCAACCCATGCCAAAGTAAAGGGAAATTCCCCACTTGGTGGACTTTTTCCTCTATTATTTTGATAGGATGTTTTGATGTTAGCAGAATTCTTGACAGCCCTACAGCGTCTGAAATCATAGCAAATGTTATGAGCTGAAAATACTGTTCTCTTGATCTTATGGTTTTGACAGAGTGAGAGAGGAGCACCTCATTCAAAAAGATCTCTTGGTTATTCCATCAGGTAGATACCTGCAAGATTTACTTGTTCTTTCTCTTGTCTACCATACAACCAACTATCCTGTGATCCCAATGTTTGTATGTATGGAGGGAATTCCTTTATCAATGGCCATGTGTCATCTTCCCCTTGCCCTTGCCCTTTCGATGGGGGGAGGCATCTTATCTAAATAACTGTGACCCAGAATCATTACACCTGCTAGTGTTTGATTCTTCTTTCCAGGATGTATCCCGTAAGTCGGGGGTTCTCAATGTTTTCCCACTTTGGGCCAGACCACACCTCTTCACAGCTGAGCAAGCCAGACATATGGTTCCTCCCATCATAAACGCTGCCATAGAACGTGTCCGCACCTATCGTAAACATATTTATGACAGCCCCAGTTGCATTTACGACATGTTTTTGGCTGGTTTTGCCACTTCTGACAGTGGTGGCAGGAGTGAGGGTGAAGTGTTGCTAGCTGTTTTTGCCGGTGGTGGTGGGAATGAGGGTGGCAGGCCACATGAAATGGCGCTATGGGCTGGTTCTGGACTGTACGCTGTAGGTTGTGAACCCCTGCCATAGATGTTTAGCAATGTGCAAATTCTGTACACGCCATAAGTTGATTTACAGGTCACGGTATGTTAACAAATATAAAAATTCTTATTGGAGGAGGAATATTCCTTTATTCAGTCTAAAATACAAGTAGTCATAGCTGGTAGGTATAATAACTCAGCCCCATCCTCCTGTTTTTTTAATAAGTTCTTCATGTTATTCTTGAAATACAGTCAAACCTCGCATAAAGAGCGTTTCGCTTAAAGAGTAACTCGCTTAAAGAGCAGAATTTTCTCTGAATGTTCGCTTCACAAGCAAAACCAACCAAAAACTCGCTTATCAAATAAATTAGGGTTTGCAATCCCCCCCCCCCACACAATTGGTCAGTTACAATGGTGTTTCACTTAAAGCGCAAACTCACTTAAAGAGCAATCCTGTGGAACACATTATGCTCTTTAAGCGAGGTACAACTGTATTTATCTCTACTCACCAGAAGCACTGGCCCTTCTGTTATCGTTTTGTAGGCTCAGTGTTTTTGAACTAAAACTAGTCGTTTCATTACTTGAATCAGCATTAGATTTAGTAGCCAGCAGTTGGAGTAAAAAAAGTCAAGAGATTTGTTCTCTGATTACAGTTTCATTTTTAACAAATCCCTCCTTTAATGAAAACTGAAGGCACACCTGCCTAATCCTGATCTAGAGAGACAGCATTCATCTGTGTTTCTGGCAGAAATATACAACTTAGTTTATGCAGAAGAATGCTACAGTGTGACCAACTTCTGAATACAGCAATACCCCGGATAACGCGAGTACCGGATAGTGCTAAAACCGCATAACGTTACATGATTTTCGGAAAAATCTTGTATCGAATAACGCAGTTTTTAACGTTATCCGATACAGTCGTTCTTAGCAGCAGGGGGGCTGGAAAGCTGAACAGGGTTCTCCGTTCAGCTTCCCAGCCACCCTGCAGCTACGGAGGCAGGGGTGGGGAGGCTGGAAAGCTGACGGGGGCTCCCCCGTCAGCTTCTCCAGCCACCCTGCAGCTGTAGATCGGGTCCTCTGATCTCTCTGGAGCAGGCAGGGGACCCGATCCAAGCTGTTTCTGGGCTTCCCTGACGTCCTCAGCCAGTGCAGCAAGCCAGAATGTCGGGATTCGAACCCTGACATTCTGGCTTGCTGCACTGGCTGAGGACGTCAGGGAAGCCCAGAAACAGCTTGGATCGGGTCTCCACGCCTCCCTGGACACGGCGGAAGGTCAAAGACCCCAAAATTGGTTTAAAAAATGGACTTTTTAAACCAATTTTGGGGTCCCTGACCCCCCCCCCCGCTGGGTCCAGGGAGGTGGGGAGACCCGATCCAAGCTGTTTCCAAAGTTCCCCCACCTTCCTGGAGGCTGCAGCAAGCCAAAATCTCAGGATTCAAATCCCGACGTTCTGGCTTGCTGCAGCCTCCAAGGAAACAGTCCTTTTTTTAACATTGTGTGATCAATGTATCCCACAACTTTAAAAACCGGATAACGACGGGACTTGTGGAACCAAGTCATAACGTTATCCGGGGTACTAGTGAATATGCTACGTATGTCTCTGGTTCTCTTTAATTTAAAAACTTCTAGGCCTTTTTGTACACTACTCGTTCCAAAAACTGTAACTTAGCCCATAGGGTTCTGATGCTTAAGCAGCAGAAACAAGATGGGGCAAAGAATTTGTCCCAATTGGTACATCGCAAGGTAAGGGATACCAGGATTCATGGCCAAACTGCTCAGGAAAAAAACAAACACATCTGTGACAACTGTTTCTCTTTTGGAAAACTTTGAAATTTTAGAAATCCACTTTTCTGCTAGAGACTGGCTAGATCTATTTCTTCTTTTTTAACATTAACTAAAAGCTGCTAACTAAGTGCTTCTGTGATGGAAATGACTTCCCATTGAAGATGTAATAGCACTAAAAGTTACCCGTCCAGAACAGAAAATCGCATGAAAAAAGCACAGAAGGCAACATTAGCTGAATTGCTAACAAGTCTTTTGCTATCTGGTGGGTGGGGAAAATGATGAAATGTCTAATTGCAGCTAATTAAAAAGGTGTAAGAGCATGCTTTGATTGTGCAGTTAGACTTGTGTACAGATATCTCATCAGTTAGCTACTGCAAACTACACAGACACCAGTAGGATTCTAGCTGTTTAATAAAATGGAGGTGCTGTATAAAAAACACTAATCTTTTCTATAGGGCAGATTACTGTTTTGTTACAAGAATGATACTTATTTTCTTACACCCAAATTAAAAAAAAATCATTTGTTCACATGGATTGTAGAAATAGATGCAGGGTTTGATCTGTTGTTCCTCTTACCCTCCTTTAAGATACAGTATTCTTGCTTGTTGAAGATTGAATTTTAGTGGGAAATCTGTATTAAAAATACCAACATTCTAAACCCTTTCCTTACCAAATACAGTAAAAGTAAACAACTAAATTATTTCATATGTTCTTTGGTTGCTTGTTTCTTGGAGGGTTCTCTTTTTTCATAATTTGTTGAACGACTAGAATTAGTTTAACAAAATCACAGTACTGTACACTAGTACCCCGGATAACGTTATGACTTGGTTCCACAAGTCTCGTTGTTATCCGGTTTTTAGCGTTGTGCGATACATTGATCACACAATGTTTAAAAAAGCCCTGTTTCCCTGGAGGCTGCAGCAAGCCAGAACGTCGGGATTTGAATCCTGACATTTTGGCTTGCTGCAGCCTCCAGGGAGGTGGAGGAACTTTGGAAACAGCTTGGATCGGGTCTCCCCACCTCCCTGGACCCAGCGGGGGGGGGGGGTCAGAGACCCCAAAATTGGTTTAAAAACGGCCTTTTTTTTAAAAAAACCAATTTTGGGGTCTCTGACACACACACACCCCGCTGGGTCCAGGGAGGTGGGGAGACCCGATCCAAGCTGTTTCTGGGCTTCCGCGACGTCCTCAGCCAGTGCAGCAAGCCAGAATGTCGGGATTCGAACCCTGACGTTTTGGCTTGCTGCACTGGCTGAGGACGTCGGGGAAGCCCAGAAACAGCTTGGATCGGGTCCCCTGCCTGCTCCAGAGAGATCAGAGGACCCGATCTACAGCTGCAGGGTGGCTGGGGAAGCTGACGGGGACTCCCTGTTGGCTTCCCTAGCCCCCTGCCCTTGCCTCCGCAGCTGTGGGGTGGCTGGGGAAGCCGACGGGGGAGCCCCCCGTCAGCTTTCCAGCTTCTCCACCCCTGTCTCCGTAGCTGCAGGGTGGCTGGGAAGCTGTGGTGGGATGTCAAAAATTTTACTACCCCACCGTGATGTCATCACAGTGTGAGCGGAGCTAACATCATGATGTCATGTCATGGGCGGGGCCAAAGAAAAAATACAAAATAATTAAAATAGAGAGCTTCAGGCTATAGGGAGCTTCAGGCTAGCAGCTTCTCTTCCTCCTCCCCATTTGGGAGGATAGCAAGGAGGCCGTGCATATGCGCCAAGCACTGTAGGCGTGCATGCACACCAAGTGCTTGGCATTCATGCGCAGTGGGAGAACCAGTGTGAAGGTAAGCCCCGAAGGTGGTTCCCCCCAAAAGCTGCTACAGGTTCTCTGGGACACTGGGAAAAGTTACTACTGGTTCTGGAGAACTGGTGAGAACCTGTTACATCCCATCACTGGTATCGGATAACGTTAACAATCACGTTATTCGATACAAGATTTTTCCAAAAATCTTGTAACGTTATGCGGTTTTAGCGCTATCCGGTACTCGCGTTATCCGGGGTATTACTGTACTTGTGGTTTAGAGCAGATTATAAAAATAGTTCAGCCACCAAAAACCTGCATTGGGTTGAAGAGAAATAAATGTTTCTTTTTTAAAGATTCAGTACAAAAGTTTTGTAGACCGAGTTCACATCATTTATAATTACAGTGGTACCTCGCTTAAAGAGCATAATGTGTTCCACAGGATAGCTCTTTAAGCGAAACACCATTGTAAGTGACCAATTGTGTGTGTGTGTGTGTGGGGGGGATTGCAAACCCCAATTTATTTGTTAAGCGAGTTTTTGATTGGTTTTATTTGTTAAGCGAAATGAACATTCAGAGAAAATTCTGCTCTTTAAGCGAGTTACTCTTTAAGCAAAGCACTCTTTATGCGAGGTTTTACTGTATTTCTTAAACGCCTTCATTCAACTGTGGTTTAAATAAAGAGATAACAGCAAGCAGACTTTGCCTGCAATATCACAACCATCTAAAAAAGGGTTGATAATTTATAGCCCTTAATAAGCAAGAAACTGCAAGTAGATAAATAGGTACCACTTCGGTGGGAAGGTAAAAAGTGTTCTGTGCACTCATGTGCAGATGGAAGCGTCTGCAAACACAGACTATAAACAGATGAGTGCTGAACCTTCAAGTTGGATACGACTGGCTTTTGAGCAATGACATTTACCTTTAATGTTAGCAAAGGTCTCCCTTGCTCAAAAGCCGACTCTAGGGGTCAGTGCTCTGCAGATGTTTCCATGGTCATGTTGCAGGCATGACTAGACACTGGTGCACACAGAATGCTGTTAGCTTCCCTGCTGAAGCGGTACCTATTTATCCACTTGCAATTTCTTGTTTTTTGAACTGCTAGGTTGAAAGGATCTGGGACAGATGGGGGCGCCACTCTGTCATGGAGCACTCGGACCTTACAGTCGTCAAGTTCGGCATTTTAACTACTAAGCCACACAGTCACTATTCTGATGTTACTGCACTAACATTCCCATCAACCAGCATCATAGCTGGTGGTGAAAAATGATACCTGTTGCAGTTGTAGCAACATTTTGGAGGGCTTCGAATTGCCCAATCTTGTTTGAGCAGCCAAAGTGAGGGGAAAATACATAGGCAGAAGGAGAAAATAAAAACTCAGATTGAGACAAATGCCTGGTCAGAAATAGCAATGTTCTTTGAACAAAGGCAGAGGAGGACCTGTGAGAATGCTTGCCTGGTGGGGAAAGGCAAAGCGGCCTAGGCCAGTGATGACTTGGGCTTCAGGTAACTGAAGTCCATGAACACCTGAAGTGCCAAGGTTCGCCATTATGCTCCTAGGCTATGGGGAAGGGCAGAAAAAGGTTATGAGAGGAGGAGTAGAAACTGAGTTTAAGTAAAGGTAAAATTCATGAGAAATTAGCTTTTCCCCAGTAACCTGCCTCCCAAACATTTTGAACTGTATCCATTTCTAGCCCTTGCCAACAGTGGGCAAAGATGATGGGGAGTTACGAGTCCCCAACATTTGGTGAGGGTCATCATGGTGAAGGCTGGTGTAGAAAGAAGATCAATAGACACTTTTATGAGGACACTTTTTGAGGAGAAAGAAATGAAGTTCAGTCTTGTAGTACATCCTTCATATAAAAAAATCCTGTATCCTATTCTTGGAATTTCTAGATAGGAGTGGGGGAGACTCCTCCAAAATTCTGGAAAGCTGTTAATGGTCATCAGAGACAAAAAGAAAGGTCACCCTTGCTCAAAAGCCAATCGTATCTGACTCTAGGGTTCAGTGCTCATCACTTTACAGCCAAGGAGCCAGTACTGTCTGCATCTGCAGTCATTTTCAGTGGACATGTGGGAGGCATGCCTAGACACTGAATTGCACAGAAATCTTACCTTTCCACTGAAGTGGAACCTATTAATCTACTTGCAATTTCTTGCTTTAGAACTAGCTTGGCAGGAGCTGAGACAGAGGCTCATTCCATCATGCAGTGCTTGAACTGCTGACCTTCCAGTTTAGCATCTTAACCACTAAGCCCACCACAGTCATTTCACAGACAATACAGGCAGATATTTATTCTGAAGAAGAGGGTCAGTAAAGAGAAGACAAGATTTTGGAATGCAGTGCACAGTAAACCAAATGGACAGTGCAATGCAAAGCAGTAATAAAAGGTTAGAGAATAGCAACTGGAAGATCAGAAGAAAAAACATTACAGTGAGATGAGAATTACCTGAATTAAAATTATCCCTTCTTTTCACCATTTTTGCATGTTAATTCAGCCTTGCAGAGCTGCTTACCATCTGAAGTATGTAATCCAGCCTCCTCCACTCAAACAACAATTTGCACTTTTAAAAAACCAAGCAAAAACCCAACTTATCCTCTTGTCTTTCCCTTTCACAGCTGCAACTCCTGACAGCTCATGCAAGATATAATTAAGGCTTCTCTCTTCTGTGCTTTATTTTGAGCTTCCCTCTATCTCTAGACTCTCGTAAAGTCTTAAAAATGCTGTGTTCTAAGGTCAGACTGTCCTGGTTTAAGGAACAAAGTGGAACTTTTATCCTTGCTTCTTCAAGTAATATTAAGAGTCTTGAAGTTAAATCCAGTTTTAAATCTATGGTGCTATAAGTTGCTTTCATTTTGAACTTTATATTAATAATTATTTTGTGTCAGAAATTATTCAGAGTTGAAAGGATTTTTGCGGCTAAAACTCTGCTTAGGGGACACGAAATGAGACTCCTTTCATGTCCCCAAGAGCTGGGACAGAGCTGGGTGCTCAATCCATCATGTAGTACCCGGGTCTTGAACTGCTGACTTGCCAGCCTTCCAGCTAACAAGGTGAGCTTCTTAACCACTGAGCCACTGCAGTCCTCTCGTATTCTCTGTTTCATTGGAAGTGTGATTAGTGTTAGTAAAACTATTTCAGTTTGCTACAACTGAGTTTTAAGAGAAGCTGCAGCATTTCTGTAGTTTCCATTTCCACCCAAGTTGCAAGAAGTGCCTTGACAATAGTCAATCTATTTCCTGCTGCTCAGAGTTTAGCAATAAAGGATGCAAAGTAGAAATAATTAAGTGCATAATGCTTCTGTACATGTACAGATCAGCTTTCCTTTGTAGCAAGAGGTTTGAATCTGCTACTAGATCATATCTAATGTTAATGGTTATTGCTATGTGCTATCAAGTTGCTTCCATTTTTGTTTCTAGAAAAATTTTCCGATTTTAATTGATCTAGGACTCACTAGATTGTCATTCTGGTGGTCCAGAGTATTTACAAAGCTCTCTTGCAGCACTGTATTTTAAATGAGCCAGGTTTTGGCCTCCGTTTTTTTCACTGTCTAGCTTTCACACTCGTACAACATAATAATCAAGGATAAAACAGTGGATGATATTGCCCTCCAGTGCTAAGCCACTGCATTTGATAATTTTTTTTAATTCTTTCATTATAATTATTTTGTGTCAGAATTTATTCTGGGTTGAATTTTTTTTTGCAGAATAAACTCTGCTCAGAGAACACCAAAATGGGGCTCCTTTCATGTCCCCAAGAGCTCAATCTGTCACACAGTACCCAGGTCTTGAACTGCCAACTTGCCACCTTCAGGCTAACAAGGCAAGCTTCTTAACCAGTGAGCCACCACAGCTTTCAATATTTTAGTTGTGAATTTCTGGTACTGACAAGGGCCTGGATTGATTACCCTTGATTTTTTTTTTCAACTTTACAATTCTCTTCTCATTTCTTGTCTGCAGTTACCATTTGAATTGATGATTGAGCCAAGGCATACAAAATCTTCCACTATTTCTATGGCTTTGTTGTTAATATTAAAGATTTGTAGCTTACTGTAGTCACTATTTTTGTCTTCTTAATGTTCAACTGCAGTCCTATTTTGGCACTTTCCTTTTTCACTGGCTAAAACCTCTTTCAAGTCACTGCTGGTTTCTTCCAGTAAATGGTATCATCTACATATCTTAAATTATTGATGTTTCTTCCTCCAATGTTCATTCCTTCATCTGAATCTAGCTCAGCTTTCCATATGATATGTTCTGTGTCCAGAGTGAAGAGATAAGATGGCCTTTCCCCCAGAAAGATCTTCTAGTTTCAGCTATGGACAATAATGTATGCAGTCAGGTATATATACACACACACACTTCAGGATTAATGTATGTTGTCATAATCATTCCAAGAAAATGTGTGTGAATCTATTGCAGACTATTATAGAATAGTGACTGTTCCATTTGAAATGCCACTTGAGTTCTTGTTCATTCATCAGTGGTATAAGGAAAAATTTCCAATCTCAACAATCTATCTGCAGTACTGACAACAATAATCTAATTTAATTTATAATGCTGTAGGAATGAGCAAACTAGGTGGGTTGGTTACTATTCCAGGAGACAGTGATAAGGTTGAAGACTTTAACAGTTTGGAGAACTTGGCAAAGAGAAACAAAATGGATGTAAACACACAAAAAATGTAAGGTAGGAAGTATTAAATACAGGACAAGACCTTTCTTGCAAATTGCCTAATTTCCCCCCAGTAATTGTGGAGCATTCATATATGAAGTCTGCAATAGCACTGTCTGGCAGAATTGTACCACATGATTGTGCTAATTATATAGTCTGGACTTAAATCTCAAGGCTAATTTGCTCCATCAGTGAAGGGTAATTGTCACTCAACGCAAAAAGCTTGTTCCTTTTAATTGAAGATGGCCCAAAAAAGTGATGTATTATGGCCTATTTTAGACAAGCTGGCACTGAAAGAAAAGCTAGCACTAGATGTTTTTTGGCAGTTATTCTGACAAAGAGCACAGATGATACAAAAATTAAGCAAAATATATGCAAGCCACATAAGGTGCTAAAACTTTGAGACACTCTTTTTCTTCGGTGTCCAGGCCAGATGCGGAACTGCCAAAATGAAGCCACCCTTTGGTATGTTCATTCTGTAGGCCCTTTTGCCTGACCTTGTGTGAAAAAGATTAGCCAGCAACACAAGCTTGCCATTATCAAAGGTACACCTTGATTTTGACTCAAAAATACCACAATCTTTGAGGAGGCTCTGTGAACCACTCAAGATGGTCTGAAGCAGTGGTGGGATGTCAACAATTTTACTACCCCACCGCGATGTCATCACAGTGTGGGCGGAGCTAACATGATGTCATGATGTGGGCGGGGCCAAATAAAAAATAAAATAAAAATAAGCACACACACCTCAACCCACCCACCCACCCACAACACAAACCAATAAATAAATTAAATAAAAAAATAAAAATTACATTAACATACACCCCCACACACACACCCCAAACATAAATCAGCACAAACCCATCACTTACCTGTTAGTATAAGTGCCTGGGCAGCACCATTTTTCAAGATGGATATGGTCATCGTACCAGTTCTCTAGGATAATATGCCTTAATGTAAATGCAAAACAGCTGTACCTCCTTAAGGGTTCTCCAATTGGAACAGCACAGGTGTAGCTTATTGATGAGGTAACTCCAAGACTGCTTAAAACCCCCAAGCCAGGCCACCAGGCCTTTTTAGGAACTGTGGTAGTACATCAATATAGGTAAAGGTATTAAATACACATTAAAATACACACAGACACACCACATCCAAAGGTGAGTCATTTACCCTGAGGAGCAGGCTATAGGGAGCTTCAGGCTAGCAGCTTCTCTTCCTCCTCCCCGCTTGGGAGGACAGCAAGGAGGCCATGCATACGTGCCAAGCACTGTAGGCATGCATGCACACCAAGTGCTTGGCGGCATGCGCAGTGGGGGAACCAGTGTAAAGGTAAGCCCCGAAGGTAGTTCCCCCAAAAAAGCTGCTACCGGTTCTCTGGGACACTGGGGAAATTTACTACCGGTTCTGGAGAACTGGTGAGAACCTGTTATATCCCATCACTGGTCTGAAGGCACATCATTTAATTATTCAGCTAAAGTCAAGCAAGACCAGCTGGTTAGTATCTACAAGGGACACTGTACTGCAGTCGACTCTGCCTGATCTACATGTCTCCGATATTGTGAGAATAAAGTGAGAAAGGAGCCAGGCATGCCTCTTTGAGCTTATTCAATGCAAGGCAGGATAAAAGTGTAAGTAATAATAAGTTCATGTCAGAAATTATTCTGGGTTGAAATGATTTCTTCTGGACAAACTCCACTCGGGGGATGCCTGAATTAGGCTCCTTTCATGTCTTGCTTTCAAACTGCTAGGCTGGCAAGGAGCTGGGACAGAGACGGGCACTCAAACTGTCATGCAGTACCCAGGTCTCGAACTGCCGACCTTCTAGTTAACAAGGTGAATTTCTTAACCACTCAGCCCACCACAGCTCCCCAAGGTGTAAGTAATACTTTGCCTTAAATTCCATCACTGAAAAAAGATATAATAAATACACAAAACACACATGGCAGTCTCTGATCAATTGTTCAGCTGAAGATATGCCTTTTGATGGAGGCTTGTCAGAGCTCACACTGAGTGATTTTTAAATGTACAATGCATAGGATTCCTGGTGGTGCAGTTGCTAAAAGCTGCAAAAGGTTGTGAGTTTGATCCTGATCAGGGATCAAGGTTGACTCAGTATTCCATCCTTCTAAGGTTGGTAATATGAGTACCCAGCATGTTGAAGGCAAATGCTAATTAACTTGTGAACCGCCAAGAGAGTGCACTAAGCACTATGGGGTGGTATATAAGTTCTTTCTTTATTCATATCTGATGCACCACCAGCATATAACAACATACAAAGCTAAAATTAGCATGTCTAAAAACAAAACAGACTTTTAAAAGGCATATAAGTGTGATTGTTTATGTGTTAACCTGGGTTTTGTTAACACTGGATCAATTCTGCTTTTGTTGTTGTTGTTCAGTTTCACAGTCGATTCCGACCCTTTGCGACCCTATGGACCACTGTCTGCCAGGCACTTCTGTCCTCCACCATCCTCCTCAACTCGCTCAGCTTTGTGCCCATTGTGTCTACAATACCATCTAGCCATCTCATTTTTGGCCACCCCCTTCTTCTTTTGCCCTCCACCCTTCATAGCATCAAGGCTTTCTCAAGCGAATCCTCTCTTCTCATTTGATGTCCAAAGTACTTTAGCTTCATCTTTACTATTTGACTTTCTAAGGAGCAGTCAGGGTTGATTTCTTCTAAGATTGACCTATTTGTTCTCCTCGCTGTCCAGGGGACTCTCAAAACTCTCCTCCAACACCACATCTCAAAGGCATCTATTCTTCTGCGCTCAGCTTTCCTAATGGTCCAGCTCTCACAACCATACATTGCCACCGGAAATATCATTGCTTTTACTATACGAATTTTTGTTTGCAATGTGATGTCTATACTTTTCACTATGTTCCCCAGGTTTCTCATCACTTGCCTCCTCATCGGACAACCACTTTACTTTCTTACGCTTTTTTTTTTGGTATGGTTTTCCTTGCTGCCTCCTGCATGATGTCCCACATCTCTGTCCATAATTCTTCTGGCACTCTGTCTATCTGGTCCAAGCCATTGAATCTGTTCCACACCTCCACCGTGTATTCCTTAGGGATGTTGTCTAGGTCTGGCCTAATTGTTTCCCCTATTTTCTTTAGTCTAAGTCTGAATTTTGCAATCAGTAGGTTGTGATCTGAGCCACAATCTGCTCCTGGTCTTGTTTTTGCTAACTGTATGGAGGTTCTCCATCTTTGTCTGCAGACTATGTAATCAATCTGGTTTCTATGTTGGCCATCTGATGATGTCCATGTGTAATTCTGCTACCATCTCTTTATCCTCAGTCATTTTCTGCAATACTTATCATTGCATTTTATACTGACAGAGGCTTTTGTAAACATCATTTAGAAAACCTCTGCTAGCTTTTCTGAGATTTCTGCAACAGATGGACAGGATCAAAATATAACAGAGAGCCATTGTAGTATGGCAGACAAATTCCTGAACTAGAGACCTGGGTTCAAATCTCTGCTAAGCATGAAAATTCAGCAGGAGGCTGACAATTGGGGAAAGTATTTCTTGAAACATCTCACATACTTCCAAATCCTCCTTAGTTTTGCCCTATGTTGGACGTGGCATAACAGCAATAATATAATGGTATTATACAGTAGTGAGGGCAATGATGGCGAACCATGGCACTCTAGCTGTTCATGAACTTCAATTGCCAAAAGCCCCGATCATCAGGGAGTGCTGACTTGAGCTTCTAGTAATTGAAGTCCAAGAACACCTGGAGTGCCAAGGTTCGCCATCATGGACCTAGAGGGTTGTCTCTCAGTTATAAAGTCCTCTTGCAAGGGTGGAAGGCTTCTCTTTTTGTTTCACTGATTATAAATGAATGAGTTCATTAGATGACATGGGGGTGTAGCAGTGTGACATTATACAAGTCGTTATCCCATTAGTGTATGCAATTTTGTTGGCTGTGCATACCAATGTCATATCATTCTCAGCATTCAGGGACTCCCTAGATACTACCCCAAGTGTTTCCCCAAAATGCAGAAACCCTCTTCCCCCCAGATGTGGCTAGGAGTCTTCAAATGGTGACAAAAAATTGGTGCCTTGTGGTATAGGAAAGCCCTGTGGCATCATTTGATGGTGAATCACCATTACAATTAAACCTTTTGTAAAACCAACCCTGGACTGTGGGGGCTTAGCTGATAAGACACTGAACTTGACATCATCAGGTCAGCAGTTTAATTCCCAAGTACTGCAGGATGGAATGAGCTCCCGTCTTTGTCCCAGCTCCTGCCAACCTTGCAGTTTGAAAGCAAAAAATTGCAAGTAGATAAATAGATACCGCTTCAGTAGGACGCTAACAGCATTCAGTTCATTCCGGGGTCTAGTCATGCTTGCCACATTACCATGGAAAAATCTGCAGACACCACTGGCTCTTGGTTGGTAAAAAGAGATGAGCACTGCACCCTAGAGTAGGATATGACTTGCTTTCGATTAAGAGAAACCTTTACCTTTACCAATAAACAAACACAGGGGTGTTTTGGCCCTGGCCTTGCCCCCCGTCTCAGCCCTGGGTGGCGGGGCTAGTGTGGCAGCCCCTCAAGGCGAAGACTTTGCCTATGGCTACCTGCCCTGGTTGATCTATGCCTGTGATGGCAAACCTTGGCACGCCAGCTGTTCTTGGACTTCAATTCTCAGAAGCCCAAGTCCCTGTGATTGGAGACCACCGGGTCCATGGTCGTCCGCGCAGTAACCCCCGTTCGTGTGGATTCACAGGGACTTGGGCGTCTGGAATTTGAAGTTCAAGAACAGCTGGAGTGCCATTTGCCATCACTTATATGCTGCCACCTTCACACCCAAATCCCACATGCACTGTAGCCTCCCCCTTACCTTCAAGAATGCCTACCTGTTGGCAGGAACTTTCTCCCCTTGGCAACAAGGTGTGACTCATCTTTCTGCAGCATCAGGCCGCCCACTCAGTTGCCAGGGAGCGCAGCTGTCAGGGGGGCGGGCGGGCAGGAAAGGCAGCCAGCCAGCCGCCCTCCCTTTCCAGGTAGGCGCTGCTCCTCCGGGGTGACTTGCAAGACTTAGAAGGCCAACGGGAGCAGAAACTTAGCCCTGCCACCGCCTGCCTCCGGTTCTGCCACACCTGAGCGGGCACCGGTCCCTGCCTCCTCCTCGCCCGGCCTCGCTGCTCTTCAGCCAAGTGCCAGGGGTTGTGGTGGATAAAGCTCGCCCTGTTAGATGGAAGGCCGGCAAGTTGGCAGTTCGAGACCCGGGTACTGCATGACGGATTGAGCGCCTGCCTGTCTGTCCCAGCCCCTGCCAAACTAGCTGAAATTGCCAGCAGATCAATAGGGACCACTTTGGTGGGAAAAAGCTCTTGGGGACATGAAAGGAGCCTCATCCGGGCGTCTCCTGAGCGGAATTTCTGCAGCAAAAATCCTTCCAAACGAGAATAATTTCTGACACGAAACTATTATTATTATTAGCCCATCACCGTCGAACTTCCTCCATCTCTTGCGTCCGATCCACTCCCGGCCTCGCGTTCTCGACCAGATCCGCTCCGGGATTCTCCTGCTTCCGTCGGCAGGGAAGATCCAGATCCAGGCCGGGTCTCGTCTCTCGCTCAGCCCCCTCCCCCTATTCTTCCTCCTCTTTTTCGCCCATCAACAGCGCTGCCGCCGCCGCCACCGGCGTCCCCATCGCTCGGTGCCCGCCCGGGGCGAGCCCCCCCCCCGTGGCTCGCCCGCCCTTGGTGGCGAGGAGGGGGCGGACGGCGGACGACCATGCACCGGGGGGTCTCCAACCAGCGCTCGGTCTCGTCCTCGTCGGGCTCCTTCCAGGCTCCCCCGCCGCCTCCCCCCGCCGCGGCGGACCTGCAGCCCCTTTTCCTGCGCGGCGGCGGCGGCGGCGGCGGCGGCACCAGCAGCTCCTCGAGCGGCGAGACCCGTCGGGGCAGGCGGGGCTCGGTGTCCAGCTCGCCCTCCACCCGCACGCCGAGCAGCAGCCCCAGCCGCAGCAGTGAGGAAGAGGAGGAAGGCGAGGAGGCAGAGGAGGAGGCCAAGCCCCTGGTGCCGCTCCAAGAAGCCGCCCCGGCGCCCTCGTCCGCGGCGCCCTCGTCCGCCGCCTCCGCGCCCTCGAGGGACCTCTCCGGCTCCGGCGGCAGCATGACCGCCGCGGAGCTCTACGGCGGGGCTCCCGGGGCGGCCGGCCTGGGCTGGCCGGGAGGCTCGGGCGGCGGGTGCCGCTGGCTGTACAAGGCGCTCTCGCTGGCGCTGCTCCTGGGCCAAGGGGCGCTGCTCGACGTCTACCTGATCGCCGTCACCGACCTCTACTGGTGCAGCTGGATCGCCACCGACCTGGTACTGGCGGCCGGCTGGGGCATCTTCTTTTGCCGCAACAGCCGCGCCCGGCGCCGGGAACGCCCGTCGGGGGGGGGAGGAGGAGCGGGACACCCAGCTCCGCCGCCGCCGCCCCCTGTACACCCTCTGCTGGGCCACCCACCTCACGGGGGCCGGGGGGCCGTCCCAGCCCCGGGCGGCAAGGCCGGGGTGGCGTCCTCGTCGTCGGCGTCGTCCCCTCGGGGCGGAGACTTCGCCTACGCCCACCTGGCCTGGCTGATTTACGCCATCGCCTTCACGCCCAAGGCGGCGCTCATCCTGGGCACCTCCATCCTGGAGCTGGTGGAGCTACGCCTGCCGCTGGGCGCCACGGGCTTCCGCCTGACGCTGGCCCTCTCGGCGCCGCTGCTCTACTGCCTGCTGCGGGCCATCGGCGCCGAGCCCGGGCAGCTCCTCTTGCCGCCGCGGCCGCCCCCCCAGCACCGCGCCGCCGCCGCCTTCCTGGCCACCTGCCTCGACCTGCTGGACAGCTTCACCCTCCTGGAGCTGCTGCTCCTGCCGCCCGCCCGGGGCCCTGCCCTGCCGCTGCCCCTGCCGCCGCCCGTGCGCTACCTGCTGCTGGCCGTCTACTTTCTGTGCCTGGCCTCGCCCGTCCTGTGGCTCTACGAGCTGGGCGCCCCGCGAGCGCCCCCCGGCGCCGCCCGCCTGGCCCTGCACTGGCTCCTGCCCGCCGGCCTGCTGGACGCGCCGCTCCTGGCTCTGCGCTGCCTCCTGCTGGTGCGCTACCAGCACCCGCTCTCCATCTTCATGCTCAAGAACCTCTTCTTCCTGGCCTGCCGGGTGCTGGAGGCCCTCGAGACCTGCTGCCTCCTGCACTCGGCCAGGGTTTCTCGGGCAAACCCCAAGAACGCATCCGATGCCCCCTCGGCAGGGATCGGGCCCCCCCAGCTCGGCCATGCCCTCTCGGAGAATGACATGGGGCCCCACGGCTACGTCAACACATTGGCGGTCACCACGCAGAGTTGAGGATGGAGCCCACTGGACCCTGGTCCACCCCCCAACCTGTCGCAGAGCTGGTTTCCTGGCTCCTCTCTTCAAATGTTCCGAGATCAGGATTTTCCTCTTGCTCTTAGGACTCTGTTCTGTACCAGTCTGGTTTAGGGACTCAGCCCACCCTTGGTTATTTCCCACTTGCATTTCTCCCATTGGATTCAGGTTGACCCACCTCCCTAAACCTACCAGGCCATTTGATCTTAAGAGCCAGTACTACCAACTCAATTTATTTATTTATTTATATTTATTTATTTATTGTTCGCATTTAGTATCCCGCCCCAATCGAGAAGACCCGACTCTGGGCGGCTTACAACATACATTACCGTCATAGGTAATGGTCATAACAGTATATAAAAACCTTAAAAGTTTGTAATAATTCATAAAAATTTAAAACATTAAGACAATAAAACAGATAATTAATCAACCAATCACTTTATTAGGGTCTACAACCAGCACAGTAAAATGAGAGCTTAAAATTTTAAAATTCAAATGTTTAGAATGTAGTTAAAATATATTAGTTATAAACGTATTCAGGTAAAACTTCTTCGCGACTTCTACCAACTCATCCAGGCTAAGAGAAATTCTTTTATTAATAGGCAATGGGGTCATTTTTTTCAGGACACTTACCTAACTCAATGCCACCTACTGTATTTGCTGGCATATAAGACCCACTCCCCCCCCCCATACACACTTAAAATACACTAGAAAAATGGAGTGCATCTTGTACTGTATATAGTGGCCTACAGTGGGCTATTTTGGTAATAATGGTGTGCGCCTATACTCCAATGCGTCCTATACATTGGCAAGTACGGTAAATGGGTTGACCTGTTGCATTCCACCCTTTGTCTGGTGCAATTTGCAGAGATTCCAGTCTGTTTCCCACTTATTTTACAGTTTATTTTTCTTCTCTCCAATGATAAAATCAGCAACAGGCTTGTTCTGTATTGTTCCCACTCTACTAGATTGTTCCTATCAACCCACTCCTAATCTCAAAGAATTTAAAGACAGGGTTCCTGTGTTAACTAATGACATGGCTTCTACTGGGACCCCAACCATTCGGTATTATCTCTTGAGCGAAGGACTGCACGCTGCTTAACATGATTGCACCCATAACTTCTCCTGGTGTTGTTCAAAGTGGTCCATGTGATTGGATTCCCAGCAGCAGTTGCATGTCAGCAGCAAAATGAAACAGTCTCTCTGCCTCAATCTTCAGGCTGTTCTGTGTTGCACTATTTTAGCCTTAAATCTGCGCCCTTCCTATTCATTGATGTGCTCTTGGATCTTTTTCATAAGGGCAATTGAAAAGAGAGAAATAAAAATTAACCTACTATTGCAAAACACTTCTCAGTAATTTAATGCCCCGAGAATTAGTCTGGTGGATGTATACCTGCACCCCACCTAGTTTAGTAATGTTGCAATATTACACTCAGTAACCCACCCACTCAGCCCCAATAATCCTTTATTCTTACCCCCATGGATTATCCCAAATCGTTTGCTTTCACTTCATGGTCGCCCCCCCTCCCCAAATTCTTATTCATTCAGTTCATTTTCTGTTCTGGCCCTTTAATGTACTAAGTCTTACATTTTTGCTTATTGCATGAGACTATGATAATCAACAAAAAGGCAGAAGGGTGTTGTATGCGCACTCATGTTGTATCTTTCACCATCCCTTTCCTGAGCTGGGCTTACCCACAACAGGATTAATAACATTTATACTCTTCTTTTGCTCAGTCTTGGTTAGGTTCCTCACTGTTTCTGTTCTTACTGAGGTGCCTCTTACCACTGCCTATAGAGATGGGGAGGGAAGGACAGCCACTATCTGGAATGGCTGGACAATCCCACGGAAAGTACCATTTGTCTGACCTTTTATTACAAGCAGTTCAGGTTATTTAAGTGTCTTGTGCTGCTGTCCGCACAGAAGAGGGTAGACCAGCCATAATGTCTGTGCTTCATATAGAGCAAGAAGTGCTACTGACTTGGATTGAGTTCTCTTGGGAGACGTGTGGATATGCTAGACCAGATTTTCTCTCCCTTCCCCCCCCAGATGTTATTGGACTTCAGTTCCCAGAAGCCCAAGTCAGTACACCTGCTTCTGGGAACTGAAGTCCAAGAGCATCTAGGGGCCCAAGGGCAAGAAACCTTGTGCTAAACTATCAGGGGTTTAGTTGGGTACTGATGTAAGATGTTCCTCCTCACAAAAACTTCCTCGTTAAAGAAATGAAATGTCAGGAAGAAATATTTTAGCCTTTTAGCCTTGCATGCCGACTTTCTGTATACAGCATTAGGTGGCTGGATGAAGAGGCATGTAACAATGTGAATTCCCATCAGTGAGCTAAAGTGGTACTTCTCACTTCTTTGAGGACCAATCCTTGGCTATTCAAAAACCTGTGCCTCACTTTAATATTGCTGTCCAAGGTGCTGTAACTGTTTCAGCCAAAATCAAGAACACATTTTTTCTTAGCAGCTGTTCCCTTTTCTATTGTCCTTCAGGGAACTGCTCAGAGAAAAGCTCAACACTCAAAACACCTTTAAGAACAAAAATAAATGAGCAAGAACCACCTTTCATGGGATTTCAATCCCAGGTTTTTAAAATTTATAGTGTCTTAAGATTCAGCCACATCTCCACTTTAGTATGCCAAACAGTACTTTCAGCGGTTACTGATATTGTGGTTTCTACTTTTTACTCTTAGACATATGTGCTTTACAAAAGCAAATTATGGCCTGTGTCATTCTTTATCCCCCCCCCCCCAAATGGTTGTGATTTATTGTTGTACAGGTAGTTTTCATTGGTCAGGCCATGGAATGGCTGACATTGCCTCTCCTCCCCTTGAACACACTTGTATTTTGTTTAAAAGCTCGTTAACAGCTTCTGTTCTTTACCCTTTGCCAGAAATAACCCCTTAATGGGAGAAGATTCCGGGACTTGGGTGGTACCAGCAGTTCTTTGAGAAGAAAGGAGCTTTTTCCTTGTAGAAAACTTCTACCTCTTGGCTTGGAGCTCTTTGCATCTTATGGTGACTTGGCTCAAATGGGACAAGTTACATTTGGTTTTACCAAGAGAAAGAAGGGCCAAACATGCTTGACTGAGACATTTAACTCACTGGTGATAACAGGGTCTATCAATAATCTCAGTTTGCTGCAACTCTCATTTTTCTTGGGGACAAACTTAAAGAAACTGGTGCTCTTATTTGAGGAAGTCTTCTCTTGGTTAAGTATATGGAGTTGACCTCCTTTGGATTACAGGGAAACAGACCACCTAGTAGTCAGAAAATGAGGAAGGAATCAATCCTCTCCCTTGTTCCTTTCATTTACTCACTCATGCTTCTTGGTATGCCCTGTGTGCCAAAGCTAATTTGTTACAGAATGGAAATGAGAAGAAAAATATTTTATTGTTTGTACCGGCAATATTCCCCGTGCTTTCTTCATATTGCTGTTTTCAGTCTGCATGTTTATCCAGTGTTCTTATGGATGGGACTTTCCTGCTTAAGACCAACCTGTCTGGTTGAGTTCCTGCTGCTCTTGGGTTTTAAAATTCCATGTGCAGATTTCTACTTGCTAGAGGCAATGCTGTTATACTAGTAGACAGGTAGAGCTGAACTAAGAAGAAAATCTTGAATTTTAGGTCATGTTTCTTTTAACAGGTTTGGTTTTTCAGAGCAGCTACTAGGCATGGTATGTGACCACTGCAATGTTATTTTCTTCAAACTGCCTAGGTAGAAAAAGAACCACAAGTTCATCAACCACTATATGAAACCTGTGACAGGACATAATGTGCTCAGGGCTTCCTTTCCTCATATGAGGCATGCATTCCTCTTTGCAGTCAAGTTAGTGCATTACAAAACAGTGACTTAAAAGCTAGAGCAAGTGAGAAGAGCTTGTCTTTAAGCACCACTTTAACATTATGTTTGTATCCTGCTTTTCTTGTCTACTTTTGCTTATGAAATTGAGATTTTCTTTGGGTGCTTCACTGCTTAACTCTACAGTCACCCAGAGATGCCTCCTTACTGACCTCAAACCATTCTTGTTGCAGGATTGAAAACAAAATATTTAAACAGCTCACCACTGGCTTATTCTGGCCCAAAAACAGTGTTTTATGAAAGAAATGTGTGGAATTCTGGCCAGAGGGTGTCCCTTCAGTAATTCTTTTTTTTTGTCTGGACAATCTTGGTGCTGTGACTGTGATTGTAAAACTTAAGTACTGTGGACTTTCCCCTGAGCTCTAACCTGCTTGTAATGGGGATGCTAGTTTTCAACCTGAAAGAAAGAACATGTATCTACAAAATATAATTTCAGGAGAACAGGATATGCTAGTTTAGGTTGCAATTTGTATTTCAGTTTATTGTAGTTTATATCCAAGTGTCAGCTTCCTTGTTGCTGTAAAGAGGTGAAAGGGGACAACTGGCACATGCAAAAAGAATTCAACAACCAGAACACAACTTCTTTAGTGATGCAGCAAGAAGTTATTAGGTTAGTTAAGTTATGCAAGTTCAAAAGGTGGCACCAACATCTCTGATGCCACGAGGCAAAGTCAGACCTGGTAGGATTGTTATATTTACTGCACATAAGCCTATTGCAGTATCTCCAAATTATGTTCATAAACATGGAAACAGGCTGCTGTACGCACACATGCTATATATCTTTGTGAGATGAAAATACAGGCACAGAAAAAGGTTTTGTGGTAGAATTCTTTTTTGCTGGTCCTACTGCAAAAGCTATGCTTGCTAGCCCTCTCTTAGAACCAATCAATTGTTGAAAAGAGAATATAAAGAAGCAGCTAAATTTATCACGATCAAAAATTGAAGAATTGAGGTTGATTTGTTAATATGGACAATGAGTATTGATACTTATAACTTCATACAGATACAAAAATCATGTGTTATCTGTGTACAATGCACTCCCATAAAAGGTACTAAGTGTCTCATTAGATTTTTTGTTGTTGTTGTGCAATTGTGCTACCTTATATCAGCGTTATTGGAAAGGTTACTGACCACATTGCACAAAGATGTAAAGAAGGTATGAATGTTCTGGCTGAGTACTGTATTTGGTTATTTATGGAAGCTGTGAATTTTTACAGCAGTCTGTAGTGTAGAGAAGGAATGGGAAACACATGGCCAGCCTAGTGTTGGACTGTAACTCCCTAATTAATCACATTTTGCTATTTTGGCTAGAACTTAAGGAGGCCAGTCTTCGCTAGGACCATAGTTTAAGAACATCCAGGGAGCCATGGTTGACTATTCTTGATCTACTGTAGGAAAACAATAACTATAAATGTGATAACCATGAATAAAATGCAAATATCTTGCAGAAAGATATAGAAACTTGGCATTCCCACAGGATTAACAGAACTTGTATTTTTAAAACAAGATTTTGTTCTTAAAATAAACAAAAATGTGTTGTTTTTGTGTGGATGAAGAACATTTATTAACTCTTTGGAATGCATTTTTTAATAGATCTGCAACTGCTGAGCCCCTCAGAGGGTGAAAATTAGGCTTGATCTACATATGATACAGAATAATGTAGAAAAATGATGTGAGAACATCAATCCTGACTATTAGCTGAACTTTACATGAATTGTTCCCATAGACCACATGGTTTCAACTTCTAGAAATACAATGAAAAGAACAAAAAAACAAAGCCATAGATTGCTTTGAGTGGAAATTAGGCACTAGTATGGAACTGTACAATTCTTCTATCTCAACAGTTATTTTACCATTATAAACTGTGTCATGTCAACATTAACAACTGATCAGTGATCAGAATGATCAGAAATCACTGTATCAGTTAGACTTAAAGCATATGATATATATTTCCCATCTGAAATAACTTTAAAGTGTTTGATACTGACTAAATATATAACTGTGGTTAAAGCATTGTGGCCCAGCTTTGAAGGCCAGAACATGTTTTTTAAAATGCATTTTCCAGGTTTTCAAAGAACATTTAATTTTTCAGATTGTAGGAGAAAATAAACATGTTGGGGATGGGATTAGGTAGTCATCAGCTGTCATCCCAACTCTGGTAGGACAGAAAAACATACATGAGCCCTGGAAACCTTGGCTTGTTATGAAGGTTTCTGGGCTATGCACATACAAGAGGCATGTGTAAGGCATGACTTGCAAGAGAATACTGTGTGCTTTTGGTAGTAGTTGTTACACTTTCATTTTAAAATGACAGAACAGCCTACACCAGGGATGGCCAACGTTGGTGCTCCAGATGTTCTTGAACTTCAGTTCCCAGAAGCCCTGATCAGCAGGAGTGCCGACTTAGGCTTCTGGTAATTGAAGTCCAAGAATACCTGGAGTACCAAGGTTGGCCATCCCTGTCTTACACTATCTAGCTGTCATTAATATTACCACTGGCATAGCAGTAGTGGTCTTACAAAGAGTCATTTGGTTGAAGAAGTGTCCATGCTGCTCTTGTTGCTTTTAATACACTAGTACAAAGAGCAAGACAGTGGAATGAAGATGTTTTGGGGATTACCTCCCTCTAACAAAATGCAACACCTGTTGCTTAGTTCTACATTGGCTGAATTGGTCACCAACATACATACAGTACTTGCTTCAGTCTCTGTATCTAATACCTTGCCAACTCTATGCTTCTGCTCATAATTAGACAATAGCGCTGTGCAACATTCAACTCTATTGTGTACAAAATTTATACAAATTCATATGTATTTAATCGGTTCTTTGGCCAGATTCTTGCTTACATCTAAATATAATACAGTCAAACCTCACATAAAGAGCGTCTCGCTTAAAGAGTAACTCGCTTAAAGAGCAGAATTTTCTCTAATGTTCGCTTCGCTTAACAAATAAAACCAACCAAAAACTTGCTTAACAAATAAATTGGTGTTCGCAATCCCCCCCCCCCAAATTGGTCATTTACAATGGTGTTTCACTTAAAGAACAAACTCACTTAAAGAGCAATCCTGTGGAACACATTATGCTCTTTAAGCGAGGTACAACTGTACAGCCATATTTTACACTGCTGAACAGCTAATAGAAAAATTACACAAGGCAACACAAAATTTGTATTGGAGACCATTTCATATGGGTCTTATAGCATTTTTTCATGCTGCTTTCAAATCTGTTAGCCATTTTTCTTTAGCACATCAAGTTTTTATCAGCAATTGTATATTTTGATGGCTTTACTATAAGCCTTGCTGTGTGAGTTCGTGTTCAGTGCTGACAGTGTAACTGGTTGCCTCGGCAACAGCCGGTATTGCCCTATGGGGTATTGCATGGTTAGACCCAGCTAGAAGGTATTGCACAATGTCAGCCCGGTGTTGCGAAATATTGTATTACTGTGCTTAATTATTTATTTTTTATTTATTTATTAAATTTAATACTGTTTAAATTAAATCTGTTTACCTCTGTATTCAGGTGGAATTATGCCTAGGCACTGCAGGAATGAACTTGATAGTTTCTGTTATGTGTGTGGATCATTTACATCGTCAGCACATCAACCAATTACTGCAGATATTAAAAAGATGTACATGCTGTATTTTTGCTGTCCATTGGGTGAACAAGATAAACCCTGGGCTCCACATATCATGTGCACCAGCTGTTCCAGTGGCCTACACAACTGGTTGAATCGACGAAGGACATCAATGCCTTTTGCCATCCCAATGGTGTGGAAGGAACCATGAGACCCTATTAACAACTGCTACTTTCGTCGGGTTAATACAACTGGATTGTCAGCTAAAACAAAGCATAAAATTACATATCTTAGCTTTGATTCAGCAATTAGGCCTGTTCTCCATGATGATTCCTTGCCCGTTCCATTACCACCAGATGATGGTCTTGCTTTGGTTGAAGGTGATCAGGAATGCAGTGAAGCTCCTTGCCATGTTCCAGAAACATCAGACCCAGACTACTTGTTGGATGATGACACAGAACCAAAGACTTTTGCCCAAGCTGAACTGAATGAAATTGTACGTGATTTAAAGCTATCTAAAGATCAAGCTGAGCTTCTTGCCTCCAGACTTAAACAGAAGAACTTGCTTGCACATGGTGTGAAAATAACTAACTATAGGCAAAGAAATCATAACTTGTCTACATTCTTTACTCTTGATGGCTCATTGTGCTATTGCCATGATATCAATGGTCTCCTTCAATGGTTTGTCACAACTGCATTGCCCATCTGAATGACATCTGTTCGATTCTTCAAAAAGAAGCTTGAAGGGAGTTTTACTGCACAATGGTAATTCCAAACCAAGCGTACCAGTTGCACATTCTGTCCGTTTGAAAGAGTCATACGAGAACATAAACACTTTGTTGGACGCTGTTAGTTTTAAGACACACCAGTGGAACATCTGTGGTGATTTAAAAGTTATTGGCATGTTGATGGGGATACAAGGAGGATTCACCAAATACTACTGCTCCCTGTGCCTGTGGGACAGCCGGTCTACTGCAGAACATTATGTCAAGCGCGACTTGTAACCAAGAAATGCCTATACACCCAGAACAAGCAGTGTCAAGTTTCTGCCTCTGGTTGATCCAAACAAAATTTATCTACTTCCTCTCCATTTCAAGTTAGGCTTGATGAAGAATCTTGTCAAGGCCATGGGTAAAGCGAATTCAGGAGGTTTTCAGTACCTTGTGAAGAAATTTACCAGTATCAGCGGTGGAAAACTAAAAGGAGTTTTCATAGGTCCACAGATTAAGTCTGTTTTGGATAATGAAGAATTTAAACAATTTCTTTCAGTAGAAGAGTTGGGAGGCTTTAGTTTGGCTTGTCGAAAACCTTTTGGGTAATCCCAAATCTCCTGGGTACAAAGAGGGAGTTCAGAATCTTCTTCATTCATACCAGAAGCTTGGTTGTTGCATATCATTAAAAATACACTTTGCACTCTCACCTAGATTCCCACCCCCCAGAAAATCTTGGAATGGTGAGTGATGAACAAGGAGAACAGTTCCACAAGGACATTCAGATAATGGAACATCGATACCAAGGCTATTGGAACGTAAGTATGATGTCTGACTACTGCTGGATGCTGTACCATAACAATCCGGACGTTGCTTACACAAGAAATTCCTATTCTAAGTGCTTCTGAAGAAGCCGTTGCAGCTGTTCTAGCAGTTATGCGATGTATTTGAAAGAGTAGGCCTGTTTTAACTTTTGTTCTGAGATACTGAGAAATTTACTTAGCTGCTGTGCGTACATGATTATGAGTGACGATTAAGAGTTTCATTGTTCATAACTTAAAAACCTGATGTGACAGGGAAAAACCAATGGCAGTTCTTAATTCAGCATGAAAAACTACTTTAGAAAAAATGTGAGATTAACCAGTAAAACAGCGAAGAGATTTCTGATTCTTTCTTTCAATCATGCTCATTCTTCTTACATGTTTGAACTGTTTGGTTTTATTGGCCTATATCTTGGCTTGAATAGTAAATCAGCACCATGGTTTAATGGGGAAAACAATCAACAGACAATCTGAAGCATGGGGAATGGTGTATGTTAAAGGACCCCTTGTCTGTGTTTCAAAAACTGCACATTTATGACATAGAGATTCTGCTACAAACAGCATTCTTAGGATAAGCTCAAAGATATTTTAATATGGATGGAATCAGAAATGAAGAAATTAGCATATTAACTAGAATTTCTTGCATCAGAGTTGTATTCAGTGTATGCAACAGTATTTTTAATATTCCTTTCTCAGCAAGAATTGCTGACATCCTTCCCTTCTGGCATTATGTGTTCAACTAGAAGCATTACCATGATCAGACTAAGTATATGCCAAAGACTGTTTCAACAATTAATAAATCATAGCTTGAATATTGAAGCTATGGTTTCATACAGTACTTTTTAAAAAGGTTGCCAAAATTTAGACAAGTGAGATGAGAGGAAATTGATTACTGCAGCATTCATAACTAGGCAGAGGAATTACTTAAAGCAGGATGTCAGATCAATATATGGAAATTTAGCTAATTGAATTAAAACAGTACAGTGGTTGCTGAGAAAGGAAAAAAACCCAGTGTATTTATCTCAATGCGGCTGAGTTGTCTTACCACTTGTTATATGAACTGGAGCTGATTTGTGGTGTAGAGAGAAGGGTCAGCAGTGAGGTGGCCAAATTTGGAAATGACAAATTATAAAAGAGGCTGAAAACTTAATAGAACTGTAAAGGCCTCTAAAAGAAACCCCTCTGATCTGTATGAATGAGCAACAAACAGGGGAATTAGGTTGGTAAGTAAATGTGAAAGGCTGTTGATTGTTGGAAAAAAAACCCCTTTATCACATATAAATTATTGGGGAGGGAAGTATTCAGAAAATATCAGGTGGTGAAATTCAGTGCAAATATCATCTTAAATTGGAGCAACAGTGATAGGAAAATATTCTATTGATGATCTTTCTTTATTTGTATCAGAAAGTTGCATAATTTAAAACTATGGGCATATATGAAATATTCAAAACATTTTAATTGTTTTAAAATGCTTATTAGGAAAAAAGACCAATAACACAGCAAAGTTATACTTTACATATTTGGTCAAAAGGCCAAAAAACATTTGCAATACCGAATACATGGTTGATTACACTCATAATACTGTGTGTAGTTCTGGTAATCTCTTCTCCCTTGAACTGAAAGAGCATATGAAAAAGCCAACTCAAATAATCAAAACTGAAGTACAGTTAAAGTGTGCTGGACTTTTCTGGTCAGGAAAAAGTAAGGCAACTAAAAAAAGACAAAATATGGTCAAGGCTTTACAAAAACACTACACATGAAGTAGATAAACAGTATTCTCACTTGTAATAGTTGCTCTTCCGGTGGTTATGAAGTTACGTTGTCGTTCAGTCGCAGAGTCGAGTCCGACCCTTTGCGACCACATGGACCACCAGGCTCCTCTGTCATCTTCTGCAGCCCGGCCAGATCATTAACAGGTAATAACTCTATTTCGTCTGACTATAACAGAGACCATGAAAAGAGAGATTCTTCTTTTACTTTGCTACCATTCCAAATAATTTACTGAAGTTGAGCACAAGGATGCTTCAGGAGTACTGTGACTAGATGGAATATGTAGCTAAAGGACGGAAAGGCAAATAGGCTAGTCCAGCTGCCAAATAGCAAAGACCAATATCCTCCTCTATCCATTAGTCTTCACCAAATGATCTATTATAAGGACACATAGTCTGAGGATGTCCACAGTCTTCTAATCAAAACTAATAGTCTTTTTAGTAAAACACTGAACAGGATCCAGGCAGAGAGCTAGAGCATCTCCATTCTCCCTAGCTGAAGTTCACTTGAATATCTTGGAAAAGTAGCTGTTGCTGAAGACTTTTAAGGCTGTCCAATATGTCTGGTGAGAGGGATCCAGTAGACTCATGTCCTTCCTGTATTTGGTGGTTTTCTTCTTCCTGCTCCTCCTCCAGAGGCCCATCAGAAGGCAAAGGAGAACATCTTGAAATGTAACCCTGGTCTGATTGTACTGACTGTCTTTGAACTTTGCACGACTCATCAAAAACCAGATCGCGCTGCTCTTCTTGGCAGAAAGGTGGATCCGAGGAAGTAATACTTTGTTGATACAGAGAATACATTAAACCCTCCAGCTGCTGCCTCACATCAGCTGGCAGGGGTTGGGGGCCTGAGGATACATCTTCTTGAAGAATGACACTATTTCTCTTTGGGATGCTAGTCGCTATCACGGGCATTCTTTCAAGCCAGTCTTCATTAGTCAGCAGTTGATGGCTAAGTATGTCTTGGCCTTCTGCAAGGTCAACAGGCACTACCAGCTGACCCTCAGATGTTTTTTCAGAAGGAATGACAAGGGTCTGGAATGCTAGATCTTCTTGGGATACATGCTGAGGTAACAATTTACAGGCTCCCCACTCACCCTCATTGTGCAAAATGTTGGTCAAGCAACAGTTATTCTGATGAGGTTCTTGTAGAAGCAGATGATTTTTCAGAATTCCTCCCTTGACATGTATTACCTCCTCAGATATCTCTTCATTTAGAGACTGCAAGTCAACCTCAGCTTCAGAACAGCCATTCTCTCTTTTAAACCAGTCAGGGTGGTCTGTCTGCCATTTCTGGAATACTTGCAGTGCTTCCTTCAGTTGTCTGCCAATGGGACTTTCAGTGTACTTTTCAGGTGATATCTCTGGAATCTGATGGACGCATCCTGGCTCAAACTTCTCCAGAGCCTGTATTTGGAAGTAAACATCCTCAAACTTGTCCATCAGCTGATATTTGGAGGTGACGTTGAATGGGTCTGGAATGTCTCTTTCATCACTTATGCCCTCAAAATAGCAGATAAGGTACATGCCAAAGCAAGCTGGCTGCTTAAAGTCTGGTAGAATTAGATTCAGTGCTGGAGTGAACATGTCCCCTAATGCCAGCAGGTTGTCTTGCTTAAGAGATACAGTCACCTCTGCGTGTCCAAGCATAGCCTGCCATTTTGCACGGGTACCTCGGGAACACAAGATAATAATTTTGGAGGAGAGTGCTTCTATTTCGTGTTTTTGCCGAGTAAGCCAACATATAGGACCCATTTCAAATATCTGACTTTCATTCAGACGGTCTAGGACTACTTCAGTACCACAGACTGTGATAAGGAATTGAGCAAATTTCATCACAATGTCTATATAGAGTTTGTGATCGGCAGAATACACAATCCAAACCTTACGGCGCCTCAAAGGGGAAGGAGATTGTAACAAAGGAAGACCTGGAAAATTGAAACGATATATTAAAAAACAGGCAAAGGTTCAATTTCTTTGAAGGGGGTATGTGTATGTCAATAAATATGAGAAACAAAACAAATAAACCTAAGAAAAGAGCACAGTCCTGAGAATCATTAGAAGTAGAGGTTTTCTTACCTTGATGTGGTCCATCAGTATTGCTTGTCCCAGATTTTGGTACTAAAAGTAAAAGAAGCAGATGCACATTAGAAAAGTTAACATCACCAATTTAATGTACAGTAAAACCTCGGATAACGTTAAAACCTGGTTCCACAAGTCTTGGTGTTATCCGATTTTTAGTGTTATCCGATGCATGTTAAAATCCTATGGGATCCATAGAGATACATTGTAACCACACAGGCTTTAGTGGTTGTTGTCCGATGCATCCCATAGGATCTTAATGTTATCCGATGCAATTCTCCCCCCCCCAGATTGCTTAATGTTATGCGATTTTAGTATCAATGTCTGCTACTTTTGAGCTACCAACTTTATAACTGAACCTCCAACTATTTTTGCTGTGTGGCTTGGATACATGCAGTAAAAAACCCCCAAGAGTAATATATTACTTTTTCCTCCTAAGGCAGTGATGGTAAAACTTGGTACTCCAGCTGTTCTTGAACTTCAATTCCCAGAAGTCCTGCTCAACAGGAGTGCTGACTTGGACTTCAGGTAATTGAAGTCCAAGAATACCTGGAGTGCCAAAGTTTGCCATCATTGTCCTAAGGTCTGGCTTCCCTGCTTTATATTTTCTTGTTGTGGGAACAAGCATTGGATTCCTGTACCTGCCTGATGTACTGAGAGGCATCTAAGTCCTGTTTAAACTTTAATTATCAAGAGACATTCAAAATTAAATCAAGGGAAATAAGAAAAAGAGATTGGAATGCATAGAGGTAGCAAACATTAACTACTGAGAAAACCGTAGGGCAGTGATCGCAAACCTTGGCACTCCAGGTGTTATTGGACTTCAGTTCCCAGAAGCCCAAGTAAACCCATTCGTGAGGATTCACAGAGACATGGGCTTTTGGGAATTGAAGTCCAAGAACACTTTAAACCAATTTCTGTGGATTCAGAGTCTTGGGCTTTCCTGGAATTAGTGCCAAGGTTCGCCATCACAGTAGTAGGGGATCAACTCTAAGTTAGCTATAGCCATTGAGCTATCATCATTCTCTTTCTAAAGGTAATGTTAATGTTATATATAATATTCTCGTATGGTATACTCTTGGATTGGCTGTGGGATTTAAACTCCTTGTCTTTGGACCTTTAGATGTCACTCAACAGCTGAAATACTTTGTAAACTGAGCTTGTAATCATGGGCCTAGAAAAGCATTCTACTTTATATCAGTATGCTACACAGAATCATAGAATGATTGAGATGGAAGGGGCCTAGGAGGCCATCGAAACCAATCCCCTGCTCAATGAAACCCATGATGGGGATGAGGAATGAGTGTCCAGTGGTAGGCCACTCCAGATAGGCACAAACTGAACCAGCAAGTTGGAAACCACAGAGTGATAAAAACCTTTCCATCCCTTTCCAAGACATTTCATACCTTTTTGCTTTTGAGCCAGGCAAATTGCTGATGCAACAGCTGAACCAACTAGCAGAATACAGATGAGGGTGAGGGTCAAGGGCAGACTCACTGAAAGATTATCTGAAACATGGGGGAGAAAAACTAAATAGTGTCAGTTTCCATAGCTGCAGTCATAAAACAATGCAAATTGAACCTTTTGGTGGATAGAAAACACATTATTATGTAGTTTGTGTCTGGCCAGATATCCTGCTACAGTAATGGAGCAGACTGTACAGTCAGCAACTCAATGTTGAGTGTTGGACGGTGGTAAATAACCTGACTCATTAAAGGGGTCAGTGGCTATGGGCGGATGAGCCCATCTAGGTGGGGTGATGGCCCCCTCATTAGAGGTAATGCCACTGGAAACCATCATACTGGGCCAACAGCAAAATGAGCAGAGGAGGAACCAGTATACTACTCTGATTCCCAATGGTCATGGAGGCGGAAGAGGCCATGCCAGATGGACTGGCTGTGAAGGCACACCTTGTTAATATCCTCAAGGCTGCAGCAGTCCATTGCAGTCCCCTTGTTAAATCCTGCTTGTCTCATTCCATATGTGCTGCAGGAGATGGCTCCATGATCACAGTGTGTGGGTCACTTCATGACAAGCTGGGATCCACCTTAAACAAATTCATGCCAATGGCATTTTCCCTGTTTGTCATTCTTTCGTGAAAATGATTTCCAGGAAAAAAACGTATACAGTGGAACCTCGGTTAATGTAATTAATGCATTCTCTGGGACATTTCTTACAGCGAAAGTTACTTTAACTGAATTTCCCATAGGAATGCATTGAATGCAATTTCCCCTAGGAATGCACTGAAAATCAAAATACATTAACAAAAATGTGATTTCCCATAGGAATGCATTGAAATCCAATTAATCTGTTCCAAAAAAAATTCTGTAAACTGAGCCACTATTTTCTATGGATTTTCTTTTGTTAACTGAGGTTCCACTGTACAATAGTACCCCGGATAACGTTATGACTTGGTTCCACAAGTCCCACCGTTATCCGGTTTTTAACGTTGTGCGATACATTGATCACACAATGTTAAAAAAAGCCCTGTTTCCCTGGAGGCTGCAGCAAGCCAGAACGTCGGGATTTGAAGCCTCCAGGGAGGTGGGGAAACTTTGGAAACAGCTTGGATCGGGTCTCCCCACCTCCCTGGACCCGGCGGGGGGTCAGAGACCCCAAAATTGGTAAAAAAAAAAGTCTGGTTTTTTTTTTTACCAATTTTGGGGTCTCTGACCCCCCCCCCGCTGGGTCCAGGGAGGTGGGCAGACCCGATCCAAGCTGTTTCTGGGCTTCCCCGACGTCCTCAGCCAGTGCAGCAAGCCAAAACGTCAGGGTTCGAATCCCGACATTCTGGCTTGCTGCAGCCTCAAAGAACTTCTGGATTTTCTTCCTTTTAATGCTAGGGTGGGGTTGAGGGGTGGTTGGGGGGGGGGAAATACTCACCCACCCCCATGCTAGTATTAAAAGACATCTCCCTGGAGCAGGCAGGGGAGTTAGAGATCCTGAAATGGGTAAAAAAACGGACTTTTTTTTTACCCATTTCGGGATCTCTGATTCCCTCTGCCTACTCCAGCGAGATCAGAGGAGCTGATCTAAGCTGTTTCCAAAGGTTTCCTGTTTCCACTTCAAAAATAAGCTGTTTCCACTTCAAAAATAGCGCACATCAGCTCTAGGGAGGTCGGGAGACCTGATGCGCGCTATTTTTGAAGTTCCCACACACTGCTGCAAGCTACAATGAGTCAAACATCAGCTACAATGCAAGCTACAATGAGTCAATGCAAGCTACAATGAGTCAAACATCAGGCTTATCTTATCTGCAGCTTATCTTATCTCCCTAGAGCAGGCAGGGGAGCCCGAAATGAGTAAAAAAAAAGTCCGTTTTTTTTACCCATTTCGGGATCTCTAACCTCCCTGCCTGCTCCAGGGAGATAAGCTGCAGATAAGATAAGCCACCCTTCTGCTACAACACCACACCCTGCTAGAAACTGTAACAAGCCAAAAACGTCAGGATTTGAATCCTGACGTTTGACTCATTGTAGCTTGCAGCAGTGTGTGGGAACTTCAAAAATAGCGCGCATCAAGTCTCCCGACCTCCCTAGAGCCGATGTGCGCTATTTTTGAAGTGGAAACAGCTTATTTTTGAAGTGGAAACAGGAAACTTTTGGAAACAGCTTAGATCAGCTCCTCTGATCTCGCTGGAGTAGGCATGGGGAATCAGAGATCCCGAAATGGGTAAAAAAAAAGTCCGTTTTTTTACCCATTTCGGGATCTCTAACTCCCCTGCCTGCTCCAGAGAGATAAGTCTTTTAATACTAGCGTGGGGGTGGGTGAGTATTCCCCCCCCAACCACCCCTCACCCCCACGCTAGCATTAAAAGGAAGAAAATCCAGAAGTTCTTTGAGGCTGCAGCAAGCCAGAATGTCGGGATTCGAACCCTGACATTCTGGCTTGCTGCACTGGCTGAGGACGTCGGGGAAGCCCAGAAACAGCTTGGCTCGTGTCCCCTGCCTTCTCCAGAGAGCTCAGAGGACCCGATCTACAGCTGCAGGGTGGCTGGGGAAGCTGACGGGGACTCCCTGTCGACTTCCCTAGCCACCCGCTCTTGCCTCCGCAGTTGTGGGGTGGCTGGGGAAGCCGACGGGGGAGCCCCCCGCCAGCTTTCCAGCCTCCCCACCCCTGCCTCCGTAGCTGCAGGGTGGCTGGGAAGCTGAACGGAGAACCTTGTTCAACTTTCCAGCCGCCCTGCTGCTAAGAACGACTGTATCGTATAACGTTAAAATCGTGTTATTTGAAACAAGATTTTTCCGAAAATCTTGTCACGTTATACGGTTTTAGCGCTATATGATACTCACGTTATACGGGGTATTACTGTATTCGGATATGAGTAGCAGCCGATGCTAATGACCATGTAGTAATGGGCAACTATCTCATAATTCCCTTTTAACAAGACTGGAAAAGGCATGTGACCTAAATTATTTTCTATAAATACATTTTCCAGCCAAAATGAGGTGTACAGAGAACATGAACTTTGTTTTAACTAAACATGCTATTTCTTGAAAACTAGAAGAAGAAAAACCTCTTTTCAACTGCTGCCACACTAAGTTTTGGTGGTATATGGTGCAAGGATGAGGCATAGCCCATGATTCAGGGGCTGTATTATTCGACCAGCTCTGCCAAATCTGCCTCTTCTTCTTTAGAGAATGGTTGCACCATCAGTCCTACAGGAGTCATGTTTCCTTGTGTCCAGATACTTATGTTGACAGCAACATTTGCATATTAACGTTAGTAAATTAGTGGAGACTTCCAGTTCTAAGATTGCTTTATTCTAACAAATGACAAAAGCAGTTCTCTGGATAATAGCACAAGTTCAAAGTAAGTCCGTACCAACTTTACCAGTTATGATATCATCTGGTATAGGTTGGGGGCAAGGAATGGAAACCGAATGCCTCACACAATCTGTACCACAAGCTACAAAGAATGGCTGGATCTGGAGAGAAGAGAAAGGAGGAGATTATTTATTATTTATTATTATTATAACTTCAGCAGCTGATTTGATCAAGAACCATACTAGGAGCAATTACCGATTTTTTTTATTTGGATGCAAAACCTTCCATTAGGAAAATGAAGTCAACATGATTCTTTATTTAGTCACCATCCACTGGCCTGTAAGCAATGTATTCCATTTACCCTTCTTGAGCCTCTGGTGTTTTATACAGGGAGAGTCAATAAATGTTTGAAATTAAAAAGCAGTATGTAAGGGACTGCAGTGGTTCAAGTCACTAAGATGCTGACTGGGAGGCGGAAGGTCAGCAGTTCGATTCCTGAGTACTGCAGGACGGAATGAGCTCCCGTCTCTGTCCCAGCTCCTGCCAACCTAGCAGTTCGAAAGCAAGAAATTGCAAGTAGATAAATAGGGACCACTTCAGTGGGAAGGTAACAGCGTTCCATGCGCTCCGGTGTCTAGTCATGCCTGCCACATGACCATGGAAATGTCTGCAGAAGCAGACAGTGCTGCCTCTTCGGCTTAGAAACAGAGATGAGCACTGACCCCTAGAGTCGGATACGACTGGCTTTCGAGCAAGGGAAACCTTTACCTTTATGCAAGAGAACTGTTTGCAAAACAGTGGCATCATTGAAACAACATATTATCCTATTTTATACTTCCCATAAGCATAGTTAATAAAACTTAAGACTATCCACATATCTGAAGAACTGCTAGGTTGGCAGGAGCTGGGACAGAGACAGGAGCTCACTCCATCATGCAGTACTTGGGGATTGAACTCTGTCCTTCCAGTCTTCAAGTCTTAACCACTTGAGCCACTGCCATCACTTCTCTTTGACATACACAGCCATATATGCCTCTACACATTAACAACAGTCCAAGATTTATTTGTCCCTTCTCTTTTTTACTGTGTAGACATTAATGCAGGAATACTGATAAAATAGAATGTACAGTATAAAACTTATCTTTTATATCTCAATATGAAATACAACTGATACTGTACCTGCACTTTGTACCTGCAGCAACTCTTCAAATTTCTCTCTAGTTTGACTGTGACATTCAGTCGCTGCTGCAGACCTTCCTGCAGAAACCAAGATGTAAAGTAATAAGCTCAAGTATAATTCAAATTAAATTAGCAAAAAGAATGAAAAGTATTATTCTATCTAAATTTGATGAAATAGTCACTGAAACTGATGGTGCTGCAGTTGGGGTTGAAGAAAGCCGAAAAACCACGGATATAAAAGTTGATTTATTAGTATGTTTGTCAGCTGTCTTATGATTTTTACGTTCTGAAATGCAAGCAGTCAATCGAGGCTTCCTCATTTTAAAGGTATTTTTGAAAACCACATAACCTCTTCTTCTTCCATGTCTAGGTCAGACCTGAAACTGCCAAAATGAAGACATCTCTGGGTGGTTCATTCTGCAGTTTTTTTCGCCTGGCCTTGTGTGAGAAAGATTAGCCGGCAACACAAGGTTGCCATTATTAGGGTACACCCAACTGTGGTTCAAAAATACCACAACCTTCCAGGAGGCTCGTTCTGTGTACCCTAACAACACGACTAGTAACTATCGAAGGATCTGTAGCTGAAGGATTTTAAAAATCAGATCTGCTGTTTCTGAGACGGGCAATTGCTGCACATTAAAAAGAGATAGATATACAGATAAATAAATAAATAAATTTTGTGTCAGAAATTACTCTGGGTTGAAAGGATTTTTGCTGGAGAAACTCTGTTCAGGGGACGCCTGAATGAGGCTCCTTTCATGTCCCCAAGATCCATCACGCAGCACGCTCAGTGAGTCTCCAAGCTCAGCGTCTTAACCACTAAGAGACTGCAATGCTGATGGTAAATCCATATGGAGAGCAGCCATTAGCACCTTTTCAGAGTAGGACCTGCAGACTGAGATGGTTGATATGGAAGAGGCCATTTGCTTAGTGGTCACATATTTAACTTCAGTTTTGATTCTAAACTTTTATTCAACTTTCAAAATTCACCACAAATTAAAGAGTGGTGGGTTAAAACCACACAAAATAAAACAAACTGAATAACCTTCTGACAGAGTAGTCTCTGCCCAAAGACAATACATCTCCCCAGACCAGGGAGAGCAGGAATAGCTGCGTCGAGGCTGGTGACATAAAAGAACCTGCTGCTCCCCCACTGGACTCTGGCGTTTGCTCTTGCCTGGCCCCGGACGAGGGAGAGCAGGAACAGCTGCGTTGGGGCTGGTGGCATAAAAGAAGAACCTGCCGGCACCCCACCGGACTCCGGCGCTTGCTCTCATCCAGCCCTGGACTGAGGAGAGCAGGAACAGCTGTGTCAGGGCTGGTGGCATAAAAGAAGAACATGCCGCCACCCAATTGGACTCTGGCGCTTGCTCTCACCTGGCCCTGAAACGGGGAGAGCAGGAACAGTTGTATCGGGGCTGGTGGCATAAAATAACCTGCCGGCACCCCATTGGACTCTGGTGCTTGCTCTCGCCTGGCTCCAGACTGGGGAGAGCAGGAACAGCTGTGTTGGGGCTGGCGGCATAAAAGCAGAACCTGCCGCCGCCCCACCAGACTCCAGCGCTCACTCTCACCTGGCCCCGGACGGAACAACCATGTGTGTGTCTTCTTCCCTCCACCACCAATATGGACACTCTCTCAGCCAGTTCGGCTGAGGGGGAAAGGAGTAGAAGGAAATACTTAAGAGAGTGGGGTTAAGTTGCGAGATTATCGTGTTCTGCTATGAAGTGTTTTTTGAAGTGTTCCTGAAATGTTTTTATGATGTCTTGATTTTGTAATTGTGATAGGGGATTTCTTGAAATGTTTTTGATATGTGATATTTTGATATGCTTTTGATATGTGATATGTTGTGATATGTTATTTGTAATTTGTGAGACATTGTTTCGCTGTGAGCCGCCCAGAGTTACTATAAGCGAGTGAGGTGGCATATAAGTCGAACAATACAATGCAATGTTTTTTTAAAAGGTGACAGAGACCACAAAACAAAATTATGAAAAATCCTACACTTTGTGTGTAACTTTTTTTTTTGCTGTGAAACCTTCCTGTGGGAGGAAGTTGAGGAGGGTTTGTTATTTATTTATTATTTCCATTTCGATACTGCCCTATTAGTCTTGCCATAAAATCATACAATAAAAACCCCATATATATATAAAACTCCACAATAAAATACATCAACTCCTGTTGTAACTAAACCTAATTTATATAAAAATATGAAAATTAAAACCAACATTTAGAACATTACCAGCCATGCACAGTGAGGGTGAGGGTTGGAGTTATGATGAAAAGCTGCTCAATTCCTGAATATTTCAAAGGTCACTTGCACAACCACAAGGCCCAAGTGTGTGAGTGATTTACTTAATCATATGTAGAAGGGAGAGGCCTTCCACAGGGAAGGGTGATGGTCCCCAAGTGGATTAAATCCCACTTGAATCCATCTTGTGTTCTGGTTTGGTTGTATTTTGTGAGGTTATATTTTATAATTTTTATTGTGCTGTTGCTGTTTTGACTGTAAGCCACCCTGAGTCACCTCGGCGAGTGGGCGGCAATATAAATCTGAATAAATAAATAAATAAAATCTTGATGGAGGGCAGCAGCTTCAGGATTACTGGCCTGGCTGAGGAGGATTTTGCATGCCAAAAGGGCTCAGGACCAGAAAGTGACTCATGAAACTGGATCAGTGGGTCATGCTGCGATGTGGAAGGCAGACGAAAGGCCACTGCATTATATTCTCAGGACAGTCTTCATGGCTGATCGCCATGAGGATCGCCTATATTTGGATTCAGATATGGCAGTAATTTTAGTTTACTTTTTAATATTTTAATCTCTTTTAGCTAGTTTTAATCTTTTGACTTAATAATTTTAAACTGGTTTTAACTGTTATTGATGTTTCTGTTGTAAATCGCCCTGGGTCACTTTGGTGAGGAGGGCGATGAATAAGTTTGACTAATAAATAAATAAATAAATAAATAAATAAATAAATAAATAAATAAATAAAAAAGAAGCGAGAACAACTGATTACCTCTGGGATTTGTTTTTCAGCCTTCTTACATTCTGTTTCATCTTCTTGAGAACTGGTCACATAGATGAAGTATCTGATTGCTTCCATAGCAGGATTAAAGCTCACTGACAGAGAATCATCCGGTAGGCTAATCCCCTCAATTCTGGGCTCCCACAGTTCACCTGCACAGAAAAATAGTTATCATGGGCTTCTAATAGGATTTCTCAGACTTCTATCCATACTTATAAACAAATATTACCTCTTTCCAGACATGGTGCTGTTGTTTTCATGATAGGATCTCTGCAATCTGAAACAAACAGACTAGATTTATATTCAGAAAGATGATAGTGGGATAGAAAATGCTTAACAAAGATGATAAAAGGATTTCCAAATATCTTTTAATGAACGCTAGTGGCATTGTTTAAACTGCTGTCAATGTTGTTGTGAATTCAGTCTTGATGGGGATCTAAGTTGACTCAGTGTTCTATCCTTCCGAGGTTGGTAAAATGGGTACCCAGCAAGTTGGGGGCAAAGTGCTAATTACCCTCTTACCATCCAGAGAGTGCACTAAGCGCTATGGAGCAATATACAAGTGTAATTGCTATTCTTATTTGATAAAAATAGATGCACACTCTTGAGTTAAACCAGGATCAATGGAATCACAAAAGGATAGAGCTGAAATAATTTCAAAGTATTTTACTCTGGAAATGACCAACTCAGAAGAATCAGTGTGGTTGTAATAGGCAGGGTGTCGTGCAAGCAATTACAGGTTATAATACAAAGTCAAGCTACTTACTATCACTACATGGAGATCCTATCACATAAAATTCAAAGTTATGATCTAACTAAGATGCTGGAAAAAATGGAAAGTTTTTATAAAATTAGTCAGGAGGTAACTGAACAGGATATAGTGGAACCTTGCATAATTTGTTCTACGGTGCTGTCCGCAATGTGTGATTTTTTTGGTATACAATTCCCCCCCCCCCCATACTAATGAAAATCCCTATGGAAAAAATCATACAATGAAATTTTTTTAGCTAAGCGATTTTTCTCATAGAGATTTTCGCACGATTTTTCCCCACAGGGTTGCTGTATCGCATAGCAAATTTTTTCATTTTATAAGGCGCCATGTTTTTTCATTTTCTTTTTGTTATGTGATTTTTTCTCTATAGGGGACATTCATTATATGGGGTTGAAGTGTATATTGCTAATAATAGGTGCCTGGGATGTAAAAGCAGGAAACAAATTCTACTGGTCAATTTAGCTTTGGAGTCAGAAATGAAGCAAATATATATTTCAAATATGCTGTTTACCGCAAATACATGCTTCAGGATTGTACATGGGGATCTCATGAGATGGCCAACACAGAAATAAAACAGATTATATAATTGGAAGCAGAAGATGGAAAAGTTCTATTCTTTTTAGAAAGACAAAATAGGAGCAAAGTGTAGAACAGATCATTACCATGTACATCAGGGGTTCTCAACCTTTTCAAGCTGAGGGCCAGGTCACGCTCTCTCAGACAACTTCGGGGGCCGGATGGTATTCTGCCCTGCCTGACACATATGGCACTTCCGGGTATGGCAAAGGCAGTGGGGGACCACATGAAATGGTGTCAAGGGCTACATCCGGCTCGTAGGTTGAGAACCCCTAATGTAGATTAACTATGTACTGTAAATAACAAATACAAATTAAACAAATGTCACCCTTTAGTTGTAATTTGTTCTGAGCCTAATCCTAAAAGATAATTTTATGGTCTGATAAACTGATTAAAAAATCCTTGCCTGGTACTTTGAATGGTATTTTTTTCCAGTTTTCTCCTTCAGTGCTCAGCTTGGGTAAATGATGAACCGTGACCCAGTACTCCTGACCTGGATGTACTTCAAATTGGTTAAAAGAAAAATTCCACTGAAACAATAAGAGAGAGCAAATCTTTCAACAGACACATGAACTGTTAGCATACAGAAGTTGAGAAATAACCTTACACTGAGGCTCTACTTAATATCTTTAGCACACACACACACACACACAAATCTAAACAAGATGCAAGAGGAAGAGATTGCTAATTTTATTGAGACACTGAACTTGATGACTGGAAGGTTGGCAGGTAAGCAGTTCGAGACCTGAGTGCTGCACGACAGAGAGAGTTCCCATCTCTGTCCCAGGTCCTGCCAAACTAGCAGTTTGAAAACAAGAAATTGCAAGTAGATAAATAGGTACTACTTTGGTGAGAAGATAAAACAGCATTTCATGCACTCTGGTGTTTATTCATGCTTGCCACATGTCCATGGAAATGTCCGCAGACACAAACAGCACTGGCTCTTTGGCTATAAATAGAGATGAGCACTGAACCCTAGAGTCGGATACGACTAGCTTTCGAGCAAGGGCAAGCTTTACCTTTACAGTCTATAAGTCTTAAAACTATTCTGTAATTAAAAATTCATCAATACACAAATGACACATCCCTCTGCCTCCACTTTTTCCAATATGTTTCTCTCTGTTTGTGGCTGAATATCTTCATGTTCTGTATTGATGTAGATCACTCCTCTATTGATACAGCTCACTCCTTTTTCTTTTTCAAATGCCGGTTGAGAACATAGGCCCATGATGACGAATGTTGGCACTCCAGATGTTCTTGGACTTCCAATTCCCAGAAGCTCAAGCCCCCTGTGAATTTACACGAATGGGCCTGCGTTGCCCTCGTCGCTCTCGGAAGCAGAAGTAAAACACACCCTTCCAGAAACTGTTTCACAGGTCACCAGAGCATCTTTTTCAACACCCTTATCTGCTCCCACCACTAATTCCTTCTCTCACAATGAAGAAAGTAAAGGGACATCCTCTTTAATATTTTTGAGTGCATGGATTGTTATTTTGATTTTTGGTATATGGTGTTAACACATTGCTGGAATGGAGTAACTGTTAGTATTTTAAAAGCAGTCTTACAGGCAATTCTTGAAAGGCTGATCCCACAGTAATGTCTCTCTCTTCACTCCTGCTGTAACAAAACGGGCAAAGGAGAGATCAGGGGAAAACAAAAGCTAAATAGAAAAATCATTCTATCAGATGGCAAACTTGATTAGGGGACCGATCTTCCACAGGAACAGTTGAAAACCACAGTGATTCTGTTTGTTTTCTTATGCAGTCTGCACAGCATTTGCTCACTCTATAACACATCCGGTGATGTTTACAGCAAATGCTGTGGACCTATCATGGCAGCAGAAGAATTAGCAGTCAGAATCAGCACATCTGTTTTGCTCCTGCATCCTGTTGAGTAACACAAAGTGGTCACTAAAAAAAACAACCCAAAAAATGCAGGTGCCGGAAACACTGCTCTTCCTGGTTGGGCAGCAGCCAGTCTTGAAGCAGTTGATCTCTTCCCATCTCTGTGTTCTTGATTTTCTCAAATTGGGCTTTCTCATTGCTTTTATCTCCTTTTGTTTAGAACAGGGGTGGGGAACCTTTTCCTTTCAGAAGGGTGCATTGATTTAGCTGTAATCAAATAAGGCTGCATTCAAGAGATGTCAATTAGACAGGTATTTAAAAATGTACATTATTTTGTAAAACTCTAACTAGGTAAAAGTCTCCCTTGCTCGAAAGCTAGCCATATCTAACTCTAGGATACAGTGCTCATCTCTGTTTATAGCCAAACAGCCAGCGCTGTCTGCGTTTGCAGATATTTCTGTGGACATGTGGCAGGCATATAGCAGAAGTGCACAGAATGCTGTTTACCTTTCCATCGAAGAGGCACCTATTTATCTGTTTTGAGATTTCTTGCTTTTGAACAGCTTGGTTGGGAGTCACTGGGAGAGAGACAGGAGCTCACTCTGTTGTGTAGCACTCAGATCTCAAACTGCTGACCCTCTGGTTGCCAAGTTCAGTGTTTTAACCAATAAGCCACTGCAGTCCCTACTAAAAATATCTACCTACTATGTAGTTAATAGTTTCCAAAAAATAAAAACTATTTGTTTTTAAAGTTACTAAAATAAGAACATAAAAGCCACAAAAATGTATTAATAAAAGCATTTGTTCTGTAAAACCCGGACTCAGTCAAAAGGCCACACTTAAGGACCTAGAAGGCCACATGTGGCCTTAAGGCTACAAGTTCCCCACCCCTGGTCTAGAACAATCATCTGATCCCATTGCTTTCTCACATTAGTCAGGCAAAAGGAAGTACAGAATGAACTCAACTAAAAGGTGCCTTCATTTTGGCAGTTTCATGTCTGGCCTAGACATGGAAGAAGAAGCGATCAAGCAGTGGCTGCTGCTATGGAATTCACAACAGAAAATTAACAAAATTAAAGGATCATTTTATCCTTAAGAAAAAAAAAACCTTCTGATTTATACAATGACCTGCAGCAGATAAAAATTGATTCATTGATCCATTACAATGGATCAATTTTTATCTGCTGCAGGTCATTGTATAAATCAGAAGGTTTTTTTTTTCTTAAGGACAAAATGATCCTTTAATTTTGTTAATTTTCTGTTAACTGAAGGTCATATACTATTGGGTTTTGGAAGGCAAGGCAAAGTATTACCTATGCAACACTTCTGTGATCACTCACCGGGCCTCCACTTTTTGGATTTATTTGGATAGAGAGGTTATTCTGAAAGTCGAAGTGTACACAGAGCTGCTGATTGGTGCTCATCTGTAGTACGGCCAATTCCACCCCTCTGAGGAACATAATGCTTGCTGATTAGTAGAGTGAGAAAATGAGAGAAACAGGATCAGTTTTTAAAAAATCTCTTGTTTCCATTTGTAGCCTGTAGAAAGCAATGGCAGATTAAACAGTGACATGGTTGTGAGGAGAGAAAGAGGAAGGTCAGACTTTTCCAAATAGAAATAATAGTGTGGTGTTTTCCTCCTCTTGTGAAAGAGCTTTTTATGGCTCAGCAAAGAAAGATCAGGAATGGCAAAGGGAGAAATTCTTTACACCAGGGGAACCAACCACCAGCCTTCTGCCCTCAACACGCTCCACTGGGTCTGCTCGGTGAACAGAGTGAGAGCACGGGCTTTGGACACAGCAGACAGACAGGTGGCCAGACCCCTTCTCCAGGTTGCTTAACTATGGTGGGACTCTGTCCCTGCTGGTGTGCAGTGTGATACCTCACTGCCGGAATCAAACAGTGTGGCTGGCAGGCGCCTGGGTCCCTCCTCGTTTTTGAGCTAAACTGGGACCCCCCCCCCCCCAGCCTGTGTGCAGTGAGGTATCACACTGCCCATATTCAAGCTATGGCTGGCAGATGGGAGAGATTAAAAATCCCACCACCCCCACTTAGCAGTCCATGGAAATATCGTTTAGCATGAAACCAGGCCATGGTGTAAAAAAGGTTGGGAACCCCTATTTTATACAGTACATAGCAAGAATTGGGACTTTCTGATGTGTTGAGATTCTCCATCCAGCCTGTGAAGCCTCATTTCCTAGGACCGTGATGGCGAACCTTTGCGCTCCAGGTGTTCTTGGACTTCAATTCCTAGAAGCCCAAGTCTCTGTGAACCCACAGGAATGGTTTTATGCATCAATGTCCTAAGACCTCCAATACCTACTCCTTGGATTCCAATAGGGAAAAGAGCCCCTCTTATTTTCTCTAACCAGTTTTTAACATTGTGTAAATTTAACCGAATTTTAGAATTAATGTCTTCATTTACTGTATTTTAAGGATACATATTTTCTTAGCTGTTGTATGCTACCTTAAATCCCTTCACTGGGAGAAAAGCAAAATGTGAATGAATGAATGATCAGAAAATAACAGTAATGGCTCCATTTAGGGATGCATTCTAGAAGAGGGAGCCACACATGAATACTTCTTGCCTTGTTTCCTCTCAAAAGGGGACAAACCGAGAGCAGACGCTGCTGCTCCAACTGAGGTAATTGGTGGTGGAATGCAATTTCAGCCATTGCTGCAGCCAGAGGTGCTTTACTATAGGTGAGCTTTCCTCAGCAGAGTGGACAAGCAGCAAAAACGAGTCCAACTGAATGACTTGGCAGCTCATTTGTCATCCCCCCCAGCTCTCCTTGACAGTCAGCACCATCATAAGTCTGACAATACAGTGGAACCTCATACAACGATCGCCCCATATAGCAATGAAATCGCGTAACAATTAGGTTTGGGGGGGGATGATGTCCAGCCTAACAATTTTTCAATGGGAAAAACCACCTACGAAAAAAATCGTTGTACGATGCATCCCATAGGGAAATCGCTCTACGATCCATGTATCGTACAGCAATTGTTTCATACAACAACGAGCCCCATGGAATGGATAAAAATCATTGCATGAGGTACCACTGTACAGTAAAACCTTGCATAAAGAGTGCCTTTCTTAGAGAGTAACTTGCTTAAAGAGCAGATTTTTCTCTGAATGGTCGCCTCGCTTAACAACTAAAGCCAACCAAAAACTTGCTTAACAACTAAATTGAGGTTCGCAATCCCCCCCCCCCCCGAAGTCACAATTGGTCACTTACAATGGTGTTTCGCTTAAAGAGCAATCCCGTGGAACGCATTATACTCTTTAAGTGAGGCACCACTGTACTATTATTTCACTGCCTTCCTTCACATGCATTTGAACTGAAATATTGCTGTTTTAATATTCATCTCTGAAGCTCATCCATGTTCGCTCTGAAAGGCATTCAAAGGAGCAATTTCTATGTTACCTGTTTCCTACCACCTAATCACACAGTAGCCAAACCACATACAAAAACATTTCAGTAGTATTTCTGGGCACTCCTATTAGGCCAGGGGTTCTCAACCTTTTCAAGCTGCGGGCTGGACCATGCCCCCTCAGACAGCGGAGCAGGCTGGACTGGTGGTTCCCTTGTTGTGAACGCTGCTGTAAAATGCATCTGCAGCTGTCATAAATGTGTTTATGACAGCAGCGGGTGCATTTACAGCTGTCATAAACACATCCGCTTCCACTAGCGATGCAGGCCACATGAAGTGGTGCTGTGGGCTAGGTCTGGCCTGTGGGCCATAGGTTGAGAACCCCTCTATTTCGCCAATGAGGGACTGTGGTGGCTCAAATGGTTAAGACACTGATCTTGATGACTGGAACATCAGCAGGTCAGCAGTTTGAGACCTGAGTACTACACAATGAAATGAGCTCCTGTCTCTGCCCCAGCTCCTGCCTACCTAGCAGTTTGAAAGCAAGAAATTGAAAGTAGATAAATAGTTACCACTTCAGAGGGAAGGTAAAAAGTGTTCTGTGTCTAGGCATGCCTGCCAGATGTCCATGGAAATGTCTGCAGATGTAGACAGCACTGGCTTTTTGGCTGTAAACAGAAATGAGCACTGAACCCTAGAGTCAGATACAACTGGTTTTCAAGCAAGGGCAACCTTTATTTTTACTGGGCCAATGAATAGCCTATGAAGTCTGTGTTAAATTGGACCTCACTTACCATCAATAGCCACCTTCCACTCTATTTTCAACAAAGGAAATAGTTTCCCCTCTTCATCTGTGTAAGTAGTAACGTTGACACCGAGGAAGCTGGGTGCTGAGGGTGTAAGTTTCTGATAACGATGCCAGCTCTCATGCATGCAACTACCTGGTAATTAATAAAAAGTCATTTTATTTTTTTAGCAGCAATTTGAGTTGATCTGCCATCTTCTAGGTAGCTTATTTAACACACTCTATCAAATATCTTACACTGTGTAACAATGCCTTTTACACGTAAGCTAGGAAAACTGTAAGCTAGATAACAATAAGCACCCAATACTCTGTTGCACAGCCCACAGTTTCTGGCAGGGAGGTCCCGTCTCATGTACACATCTCAAGAAGAAGGCATAATAGGAGCCAGATATGCATTAGATCAGAATTTCCCAACCTTTGGTTTTTAGACTTCAGTTGCCAAAAGCAACAGCGGTGGTTCAAGTGGTTAAGATTCTGAACTCGCTGACTGCAAGGTTGGAGTTTGATTTCCGGGTACTTCATGAAGGAGTGAGCTCCTGTCTCTGTCTCAGTTCCTGCCAACCTAGCAGTACGAAAGCAAGAAACTGCAAGTAGATAAATAGGGACCACTTTGGTGGGGAGGTAAACAGCTTTTGTGCAATCTGGTGTTGAGGCATGCCTGCCACAAGTACACAGCGCTGGCTCTTTGGGTATAAACAGAGTTGAGCACTGAACCCTACAGTTGGATACAACCAGCTTTCAAGCAAAGGCGGCCTTTACCTGCAAAAAGCCTAAGTCAATTCCTCAAAGCTCTGATCAGACTGACTTAGGCTTCTTAGAATTGAAGTCCCCCTTTGGGGCCCGGCCCCCGTTGGAAAACCACTGCATTAAATGTTGATGATGGACAACACTCAAACTGACATTAGTACCATCAGTTTGAGTGGGCAAATGATTGAGCACTGCAAAGTGCAGGATACCAGTTGAACCTCAATTCCTTTTCAGTTGACAGAAGCAGGTATAAAAGAAGTGCCTTATCAGGAGCAAGTTATTAAGCACTGATGCTACCCACCCTCTCCACTCATCAGATTGCGACTGTCATTGTGCCTTTTAATTGTATGGACTTATCTGAGGGAAGTTCATACATCCCACTTTGTCTAACCAAGTCTCAATCACAAAAGGTTGGAGTGCTCTTTCTGAATAAAGTCACTGATGAAAATACCTTTCCATTATCCAACCTGTCATTCCATAACAGGATGCTTAGGTTGAACAGAGTGTATAGATGCCACAGATATGAAAGCGGCTTGATGGAAGGAGAGGTGCTTCTTCTTAACAAATCACCATTGTTATCAGATTATGGTTGGTAACAAAGATATCATGTCAGTATGGTTTTCAGAACCAGTTTCATACCAACATTGCTATCTGTGCACTTTTATGACTTTTTCCAATAATTTAGTCATATAGTAGTAAGACCTTCATGGGAGGAATTTATATTACTGAGGATATCATTGAGCAAAATAAGTAAAGCTCACCAATTTAGTTATATTGATTTCCTTCATCTAATCCAGCATCAGAGTTTATTTTCAATGTTGATAATATAAATTAGGGCTAGGTAGAATGGGCCATATGTGCATCTTGCATCTTTACTGCCCTGGAGTTTCTCAGACCAACCAAACACACAGAGTTCCCGCCTCCCATACAATTCTTCTCTCTCTCCCATAAAGTATTTTCTGGCATGCTTATTTCTATCTCAAAACATGGGAGAAATTTTTGCCAAGTTTTGCTGAACCCCACAGCATCCCAAATTGTTGTTGTTCTTCTTTTTCTTCTTCCGTATCAGAATCCAAATATAGGCGATCATCATGGCAATCAGCCATGAAGACTGTCCTGAGAATATAATGCAGTGGCCTTTCGTCTGCCTTCTGCATTGTAGCATGTCCCCTGTACCACTGATCCAGTTCCGGGAGTCACTTTCTGGTCCTGAACCCTTTTGGCACGCAAAGACCTCATCAGCCGAAGGCCAGTATTGATGAAGCTGCTGCCCTCCATTGAAGTGGGATTTAATCCACTTTGGGACTATTACCCTTCCCTGTGGACTTCAGCACTCAAGGCCATTAATTCTCAGAGTTGTCATGTTAGTTAACTGCTGCCTGACACTCAGCATTAAGTCGATGGCAGTATGGTCTACTCTATTACCATAGCAGGATAACCTGGCCAGACTCAGAATTGTTCCTAGAATCATAAAATAATGGAGCTGGAAGAAGTCTATAATGCCATCAAGTCCAACTCACTGCTCAAATGTGCAATCAAATTGACCCAAATGTTCCTTTAGATTTTGGGCATTAAAGGTTGGCAGGGATAGTTAGTTAACAAAAATCCACTGAAGCAAATTTTACAAAAAATAATGATAAAAAAATGCTAATCAACTTTTTTGGCCATTTCTCTCTCCTCTTTAACACTTAAGAATGAGGTGTCTGAATTATTGGCAAATCAAAAATTTGCCCCACCAAATCACCCTTCCTGGAAACAGTTTTGGGTCACTCTGTTTTCCACTGGCAAACACATCTGTGTGCTTAGACAGAATAGATCCATATGTGATTTACTATGGAAGTTATATTGTTTTAAAGTAGAAAATAAAAAGTTTCTAATTTTCCAGCTTCCCAAGACAGTACAGTACTTCTATTGGCTATAGGTGAACTTTTATATTACTGCACCATTTAGTGAAGGCAGACCATTCTATTGCCTGTATTCTGTCTCACCCATTATGCCACAAGACAAAATGCAGATTACAATGATTTAAGACTATGCCTTTCCTTCCCACTTCCCCTTGGGTTTGTAACATCTTCTTGAAAGTTTGCACATTTCTATGCCTTTTTTCTGCCTTAATAAAGTGCCACCAAAATGTAGATTATTACAATCGATAAATATCATTGACAAAATGAAGCTTGCATAAAACTCTAGCTAGGGAATAAAGAGCTGGTAAGAAGGGTATAAAGCAAATTAAGGAACGAACCAAAGCTGTATGACTTACTGTTTCTCACAACGCAGCGTAGATGCTGTAGGAGCAAAAACAAACACGTTAATGAAAGGAAATGTTCCTATTTTCACAGTGTGATGGTTCATTTTGGAAAAAAGGAGAAAATCTGGGCAAGACATTCATGGAGTTGGAACCCAGAAGGAATACTACTAAATGATTTAATTTAACACCTTTGTTAAAAAGTGGAAGACGCATATACGTAAAGAAGGTAGGGGAAAGAAAGAGAAACATTTAAGATGAAGTATTCTATCTAGCACAGTAGTGGTGAATCTATGGCATGCACGCCATCACCTCAGCACATATTTCGCTCTGTCCCTCTGCCCAGCAGCCCAATGGGAGCACTTTCCTCCTCCCCCAGCACAAAATTCACCCCGCCTCTCTGCCCAGCAGCCCAATGGGAGAGCTTTTTCCCTCCACCCAGCACAGAGTTCGCCCTGCCCCTCTGCAGCATGGGCGGCAGCCTGTTGAGTTTGGGCACTAGGTCTCTAAAATGTTCGCCATCACTGAGCTAGCACAAAGACCTGCAGAACTTGTTTAAAAGGTTACCACTTTGCTAGAAAAGTCTACATTGATTAGTATACATAACAGAATATTGAGGAGGAGGCTAAAATAGATCAGGATCTAATTGTATACCTTTGCATGGTGTGCAACACATTAGTATCTGTTCCTAGCTGTTAACTATCTAACAATTTCAACAACTGAAAAGTCATTCTACCTCATACAAAGTCATTCTACCTCATACAAAGACTGGGGACTGGGTTGAGAAAAGAATTTATTTTAAAGGGAAAGGATGCAAACTTACTTCTGACAGGTATCACAAATTCGTACACCGAACACACCTGTTTCTTAATTCTTAGGATATGCTGCCTACCTTAAACACTAATCTGTTCATGAGCTGGCTGGTGGATCCCAGGCTTATAATTAAACACAAACTAGGTAAAGCTTGCAGATTTCTACCACAGAAGACTACGGCCTCAATCTTATGCACAGTTACTTGCAAATAAAGTTAAGTTGGAACTTTGTGAGGTTTATGTATAAAAATACATAGGGTTAGGTTGCAAGAGCCTTAATTGGCTGGTTGAACCACCACCCCTTGATAAGATTTAAGTTGAAGAAATGGTGCAGATTGTCCTAGCCGCTACACACCCAGCTCTCCAGCTGGGAGGAAGAATATGGATTATTTGGCAGTTACTATATTTGCCAGCATATAAAATGCACTGGAATATAAGGCACACCCAATTTTTATACAGATTTTAAAGGAAAAAATAATTTTCTACATTTTTCATTAATTTCCAAAATGATTTATTGTACTAATACATCCCAGGCTCAGGACCCTTTGTGACAGCCTGCAGGAGATGACCTAGAGGAGAGGGGACCCCACTGCCTCCCCTTTCTTCTGCATGCAAAAGAAATGGAGGCATGAGACTAACTGGCCGAGAGAGATTGAGAGGGAAGGGGGGGGGGTGATTGGTGGCAGCTGGAGTTGGGGAAAGGGTGACTAAAAAAAGACCCCTCTCCCCCTGCCGATCGCCATGAGCAAGGGAGAGGGGTATTTTTAAAGCTGCCCTCCCACGGGGTCTTTTAAACCTGAGATAGGCTGGCTGCATTTTCAAAATAATTTTGATTACCAGCACACAAGACACACTCCATTTTTCCAGTATATTTTAAGGGGGAGAGAGAAGTGCATCTTATATGCTGGCAAATATGGTATATTGTATATGGTCATAGCACTTATAGAATTTTGGCTACACAGGGAGACAGGAGAGGTAGACAGGTGAATAGCTGCTCTGTTCTTAGATATTCAGGTTGTTCTTCAGGGTCAATGATCCAACCAGTCATGATTCCCACTGGCCTTTCCCTCTGAAAAACTTGTGGAATAGGGCTTGTTTGGGACAGCAGAGGGTTGGCAAGCACAGTTTTTAGCTTGGCCAGTGAGGCTCATCACAAAATGCAATCATGGAACTAAAAAACCTTCCAAAAACCCATAGGTGAATTACAATTCTGCTCAATTAGGCACTGTTTCCCAGTCTTTACACAGTACGGTTTAGGTTTTTGTGAAAGGGAAAAAACACCTGATTCACATAAAAATGACCAATCCAAAAGCATGCTTTGGTTAAAAGCCACTATGTTTGCACGTGAGTTACATAAACATACAGTACAGTTTCAGTTCATTAGTGTAATAAATCCCTTGTGTAAATAGCACTACGTTTTTAAAATAAATATTACCATCTGCTTTCATTTTACAGCCAGTTCACTTTATCAATGAATAAAATAAGCAATGTCTGAAAACAATGTACAGTGGTGCCTCGCTTAAAGAGCATAATGCGTTCCACAGGATTGCTCTTTAAGTGAGTTTGCTCTTTAAGCAAAACACCATTGTAAACGACCAATTGTGGGGGGTACTGCAAACCCCAATTTATTTGTTAAACGAGTTTTTGGTTGGTTTTATTTGTTAAGCGAAGCAAACATTCAGAGAAAATTCTGCTCTTTAAGCGAGTTACTCTTTAAGCGAAACGCTCTTTATGCGAGGCACCACTGTATACTAAGTTAGGTAATGAGGCTTAGCTCAAAAAAATGATCATAAGCCACACTACATCACTGATTTCAATCAGCTGTTGCAGGAAAACAGAGTAATCTGCCATATAACTGTACCAGGTGGTAAGAGTAAGCATGCTCATTTTTAATCTCTAAATGTTTTTTGCATTTCAAAAAACAAAACACAAAAAAAATCACAGTGAGATGATGACACATTTTTGTCTTTCCATATTTCTATGATGCATCATAGAAACATATGACTGAATTGCACCAAGAAAGAAATCTCTACACATAAAATGGTCAACATCCTGTTGTGGTTGACAGCACTTTTTCAGGCATTAGAGGCTGCCTCCATCAGGGTTCGAAACAAGGCTTCTTTAGGGACTCCTCAGGAAACTTTTGTTGAGTGATTAAAGCCTGCAGCTAACATTATTAACGTTGCATTTTCTAAAACGCTGTGCAAGAGGATTGGGCCAATATATATTTGAACTAATAGTAATAGTAATATACATTATAGAAGGCTGTGGTGGCTTAGTGGTTGACAACTGGAAGGTCAGCAGTTCAAGACCAAAGTGCTGCATGATGAAGAGAGTCCCTGGCTTCTGTCCCAGCTCTTGCCCACCTAGCAGTTTCCAAGCAAGAAATTGCAAGTAGATAAATAGGTACCTCTTAGGCAGGAAAAGTAACAGTGTTCTGTGCACTCCGGTCTCTAGTCATGCCTATCACATGGCCATGAAAACATCTGCAGGCGCAGAGAGCGCTGGCGTTTTGGCTGTAAACTGAGATTACCACCTAGAGCCAGACACTACTGACTTTTGAGCAAAGGAGACCTTTACCTTACTAAACTTTATAGACAACATTCCTAGTGTGTTAACCTGCACTTAAGAAGAGGAGGAAAAAAAGGTACAGAGAGGAGGAGGACAGGAGCAAGAGATTTGGAACATGGCATTACCCATGAATGTGGGAGAGAATAAAATTTTCAAATGTGATTTTTTAAAAATCATGTCAGAAGCACACAAAGGTGCTTTCTGTGTTGAAAGGGTTTTTACAGGATAAATTCCGCTCAGGGGACACCTGAATGAGGCTCCTTTCATGTCCCCAAGATCTTTTCCCACCTATTTATCTATTTGCAATTTCTTGCTTTTGAACTGCTAGGTTGGCAGGAGCTGGGACAGAGATGGGCGCTCATTCTGTTATGCAGTACCCGGGCCTTGAACTGCCAACCTTCCAGCTAACAAGGTGAGCTTCTTAACCAGTGAGCCACCGCAGCCCCTTCAAAAGTGATTTGGAACACTGATTAGGAGTTCTAAAAAAACTGAGAACTGCTGAATAGCTCAATGGTTTAAGTATCTGGCTGCAAACCCAGAAGCTAGGAGCCTGACTCCCGGATGATCCACTGGGTCCCTTCCAGCTCTGCAGTTCTAAGATCATCATTATTATTTTAAACAAAGCTTATGCAAGCATGTGAAGGTGATGAGCATCTGCTGAGTTTTACACCCAGTAAAATCCTATGTTTGGTTTTTAACAGTACAGTAATACCCCGGATAACGATTGCATCGGATAATGCTAAAACCGCATGACGATGACAAATTTAGCGTTATCCAAGCTACGGAGGCACGGGTGGGGTGGCTGGAAAGCTGACGGGGGGCTCCCCCGTCGGCTTCCCCAGCCACCCCACAGCTGCGGAGGCAAGGGTGGGTGGCTAGGGAAGCCGACAGGGAGTCCCCGTCAGCTTCCCCAGCCACCCTGCAGCTGTAGATCGGGTCCTCTGATCTCTCTGGAGCAGGCAGAGGACCCGATCTACAGCTGTTACTGGGCTTCCCCGACGTCCTCAGCCAGTGGAGCAAGCCAAAACGTCAGGGTTCAAACCCTGACGTTTTGGCTTGCTGCACTTGCTGAGGACGTCGGGGAAGCCCAGAAACAGCTTGGATCGGGTCTTCCCACCTCCCTGGACCCAGCAGGGGGGTCAGGGACCCCAAAATTGGTAAAAAAAAAAAAAAGGACGTTCTGGCTTGCTGCAGCCTCCAGGGAAACAGGGCCTTTTTAAACATTGTGTGATCAATGCATCGCACAACGTTAAAAACTGGATAACGACGAGACTTGTGGAACCAAGTCTCATCATTATCCGGGGTACTAGTGTATTATCAAGTAGAATTGTCAATATCGACATTCTACTTTGAAGCCACTCACAGGTAGAGCTCTGTTTCCTGACTAAAGCTTTTGAAATCTAGTTCTGGTTGAGGTCTAAAATAATGCACCCTGTAACTACACAACTTATTTTGGGGAAAACCTCCAGTGCCTAATGAGCACTCACAACTATACCAGATTTACGAGACATACTTTCATGGGATATATATATATATCTATATATCCATCACATCTTCTTTTCCAAGACAGTACACAATGCCCAAATTGGATCTTACTCAATAAGCAGTAGTTTTTGCAAAATATGTTCAGAGGTGGTTTTGTCAACCAACACACTTCCTGTACACTGTCCCAACTTCCTTAAACAGAGATTACGAGATGTGCCTCAGGTTTGCACAGATCGGCCTGTACTACTCAAATCATCAGCAGTTATGAAAAAAGAAATAACTGTCACAGAGCTTATTTTGCAATTATGAAGAAACACAGCATAAACTAATAGTTTGCTGAAAACAACCTTTTGTAGATTTTACTTAGGACTGTACAGATACTGTAAAGCGACTTGTTCTCCCCCTTTTAAAATTGCTGTATTCAAATCAGATAATGTTCTGACTTGCTGTCTTCTTGCGCAGAGGTTAAACAGCTGTACTGCAGCCAAAACATTGTGAGTTTCATGCTTACCAGGTATGGGGCAGGTATGGGGCACTAGTGGCACAATGTCCCCAGCCTGTTGGTTAATTTAAACCCCATTGCCCTTTTAATCTTTTAATTTGGAAACTTTTTAGTTTTAATTTGGTATTAATTTTTTGATCTTTTAAAATGTTTTTTAACCTGAATTGTTTTTATGCGATGTCAAACCGCCCTGAGTCACCTCGGTGAGTAGGGCGGTGTATAAATTTGAATAATAAATAAATAAAATCAAAGTTGACTCAGCCTTCTATCCTTCCGGGGTTGGTAAAATGGGTACCTAGCATGTTCGGGGCAAAATGCTAACGACTCTGTGAACAGCCCAGAGTGTGCACTAAGCGCTATGGGCTGGATTAGAAGTATAATTGCTATTGCTATGCTGAACCTGGAGACAGCAATTATGAAGTAGTAAGCATAGGTTTGGTGCTGTAGTACTGTATTCTATTCATTAATTGCTAGCACCTCACTCTAGTACTTCGGAAGGAGCAATATTTATAGGGGGCTGGGTATGGCTCATGCAGCCAGCAATAATCTGGCATGATTCATTAAGAACTACAGTAATACCTCAGATAACGCTAAGACTTTGTTCCACAAGTCTTGGTGTTATCCGATTTTTAGTGTTATCCGATCCATGTTAAAATCCTATGGGATGGATCGGATAACGTTAAAGCTCCATAGAGATACATTGTAACCGCACAGGCTTTAGCGGTTGTTATCCGATCCATCCCATAGAACCTTGACGTTATTCGATCCAATTCTCCTCCCCAGATTACTTAACGTTATGTGATTTTAGCGTTATCTGAGGTAAACGTTATCCGAGGTATTACTGTACATGCACTTGTTTGGCATAGACCACTAGTATTTTCTGCTGGGGAGTTGTAACACAGGATCAGTGCTGTTTTTTGTTTGTTTGTTTTGGATGTGCACTCTAGTTTGAATAAGCCAGAAGTCACAATTGGTCACTTACAATGGTGTTTCGCTTAAAGAGCAAACTCACTTAAAGAGCAATCTTGTGGAACACATTATGCTCTTTAAGCGAGGTACAACTGTATATAGGTTTTACTGTACCACAATATTTTGCCTTTTCTCTCTCTTATTTCTTTGGAGGAACTAACTCACCAAATCCTCGCTGTTCCAATGAGTCTACTCTAATGCAGTTTATTATATCAAGCAATGAGATTTGGCTTCTGTAATAAATACTTAAAATTGGCTTTGAGAAAGAGCATTATGTAGTGCTACGTATTTCTGGTTCTATATGACATGGGATTGTGGATTTTTACACAGGCAACTGTAAAAATAGACAATCCACATTTCAAATGCTTCTTTCACAGGATTCATCTTCTTGGATTGAGAGGCTTGACTGACAAAGTAGTAGAGGAAATGAATAAGCACCAATAAATCATAATGTATAAGTCTATAACTCTTCAGTCATATAATGAGAAATTGAAAGTACAGATTCTTCTAGTTGATCATTCCAGGTAAAATAGTTGGCAAAAGAAATAGAGAAAGTAGAACAACTTGTTGAATGATGAACCTGGGAAAGTCTGGTGTAAAACAATACAGTACTATTGTTAAGAGTTACATTCAAAGTCAAGACAGGTATGATAATGTTCAACCCACAGTAGGACAGGAACTGCAGGAAAAGAAAAAGAAGTGAATTTAGTACCCATCTCTATCACTTTTCATCCAAACTGAAAACTTCCAAAAGCAGAAACTGATTCATAAGTCACTTTTCCTGAGACTTGCCGTACATGTAAGGTTAAACTAAGGTTTGAATCGCTCAACCATTTACATGAGGAGTACAATGTATGAAGAGAAAATTTGAGGTTTTTATCAAGCAAGAACTCATTCTTACAGAAACGTATCACTACCCAAATGAGTGGTTAACTGCAGGAGTCGTTTATAAATGCATATTAAACAATTATTTGCAGTTTCACTTGGCTGGCATTTAAAGGAACATGCTCACCAGGAAACTACTATGAATGAAACATGACGTTCCAGCATTAAAGCACTGAGCAATACTGATTTCTTTGGTTCATTTATTCTACATACCGAAGGTACTGTACAATAATTCAATTCATTGCAATGCTTTAGTATTGAAGCTAATCACATGACTAACTGTAACCACAGGAGTTATTCCTCCTTCAAAAGTTTTTTAAAAAATATACCTTTCTGGGACTTACTGAAAATTAACAGTCCTGATTAAAATGGTTGTACAGTACAGTATTTGCAAATTTATGCCAAGTTGCATCCAAAAGACTGTGATTTAATGAAATGCAACAGGAGGCAGGGCAAGTAAAAATTGACAAATGGAGCAACTTTCTAACACAATATTGCAGATCAACAGGACCTCTACTACTAAATAATGAGCAACAGCAGAAACTCTCCAATCTAAACTATTGCACAGCATATACAGTAGGCAGGGAAATGCAGAAGCAACTGTATGCCAGGCTAGCAACATTAAGTCCCATTTTACTCACACCAAGAGGATCAGGGACTTGTTACACTGACTAGAACGCTAAATAAATAAACAAGAGTCCACGACTTTTGGCTGGTCTTGATCACCAAGCCAATCACTACAATCTCCAGCACAACCAGTTTCTTACTAGTCCCATCACTCCTCACCATTGGCCAAGCTGGAAATGGCAAATGGGAGAGGGAGTAAAATTACATTTGGAAGACTACCGATTCTGCAGTCCCGGTTTTTTTGCATCCACTTATGTGATCTTGTAACCATTCCAATTCACCCTGAAGGATGTGTGTATGAATATTGCCAATGCTACATGAAGAGCTCGGGAAAGCGATGGAGTTGTTGTTGTTGTTCAGTCGCACAGTCGATTCCGACCCTCTGCGACCCCATGGACCGCTGCCCGCCAGGCACTCCTGTCCTCCACCATCTCCCTCAACTCGCCCAGCTCTGTGCCCATTGCCTCTACAATACCATCTAGCCATCTCATCTTGGGCCGCCCCCTTCTTCTTTTGCCCTCGACCCTTCCAAGCATCAAGGCTTTCTCAAGTGAACCCTATCTTCTCATTTGATGTCCAAAGTACTTTAGCCTCATCTTTACTATTTGACCTTCTAAGGAGCAGTCAGGGTTGATTTCTTCCAAGATTGACCTATTTGTTCTCCTCGCTGTCCAGGGGACTCTCAAAACTCTCCTCCAACACCACATCTCAAAGGCGTCTATTCTTCTGCGCTCAGTTTTCCTAATGGTCCAGCTCTCACAACCATACATTGTCACAGGAAATACCATTGCTTTGACCATGCGAATTTTTGTTTTCAATGTGATGTCTCTACTTTTCACTATGTTCCCCAGGTTTCTCATCGCTTGCCTCCCAAGAATCAGTCGCCTTTTTATTTCATGGCTGCAATCACCACCTGCAGTGAGCTTTGATCTTAAGAAAGTAAAATCTTTCACTGCTTCTACTTCTTCCCCATCTATTTTCCAGGGCCTGACAGGGCCTGTTGCCATGATCTTGGTTTTCTTGATATTGAGTCTCAAGCCAGCTTTTTCACTTTCTTCTTTCAACCTAATCAGGAGCTTCTATAGGTCCTCCTCACTTTCTGCCATGAGGGTGGTATCATCTGCATATCTCAAATTGTTGATGTTTCTCCCAGCAATTTTGATCCCAAATTGTGATTCCTCCATCCCTGCATTGCGCATTATGTGCATTACTGCTTTGCGCATTATGTGCATTACTGCATTTTAATGCTAGCTTTCGTGGATCAAGTTCACTTTGTCAAGAGTGAAACTTCATGGCCAATGCTTACATGAAGCATTCGGGAAAGAGATGGAGAGGCCTGCCTAAATCAGGTTATAAAGTTCGTAACAGAAGTGAAATCCGAACTTCCGGATTCGTATCTCAGTAACCGGCATTAATCCTATTATATATTGAGCTCTGGTGTCGTTGTGAGTTTCGATCAAGGTCGACTCAGCCTTCCATGATCTGTCAAATGAGTACCCAGAGTGATGGGGGACAAAAATGCTAACTAACTTGTGAACCACACAGAAAGCGCACTAACCGATACAGTAATACCTCATATAACATTAGTATCGAATAACATGAAAATCACATAACATTAAGGAATTTGGGGGGAAGAATTGCATCGGATAACATTAAGATCCTATGGGATGCTTCAGATAACAACCGCTAAAGCCTGTGTGGTTACAATGTATCTCTATGGATCCCATAGGATTTTAACATGCATCAGATAACACTAAAAATCGTATAACACCAAGACTTGTGGAACCAGGTTTTAGTGTTATCTGAGGTTTTACTTGTACAGTAATACCTCATATAACATTAGTATCGAATAACACTAAAATCGCATAACATCAAGGAATCTGGGGGGAAGAATTGCATCAGATAACATTAAGATCCTATGGGATGCTTCAGATAACAACCGCGAAAGCCTGTGTGGTTACAATGTATCTCTATGGATCCCATAGAGGATCAGATAACACGAAAAATCATATAACACGAAGACTTGTGGAACCAGGTTTTAGTGTTATATGAGGTTTTACTGTATTTCTGTAATTGCTATGGCTAAAAAGGTACCTGTATATAGTTATTTAAAACAATGCGGCTTCCTCTTGAGTAGACATGTATTGGATCGCCATGATAATCACCCACGAACCGAAAGGCAACCCATATGACTTACCGGCTGGGAGCAATTGTAATGGGAGGGTTGCTTGAAAAGAAGCTTCAGTCCGGCCACAACGGGCACCAGTCCCAAGAAGAGAAAAGGTAAGAACAGAGCAGCCTTTTTCCTTATCGTTGCCATATTACAAAAGCGAAACCGCTGAACACCTTCGCTCGCCAGCTTCCGGGATCACATCTGAAAGGAGACGCGTGGGCAGGGTTCGGGAAGCTCACCTGAGGAGGAGCCAAGGCGGGGGGGGGGGGCGTGGCCTTCGGCAGGTGGGTGGGGAAGGGGTAGAGCTGGGAGGGGCTTGGGAGACGTTACCTGGGGAATTGCCTGGTCCCCCTGTTACTCTGTGCAAGCATATCAGAGAGTAATCAAAACACAAAACGCAGTGGCACCTTAAAGACTAACTTGTTGTTGTTGTTTAGTCGCACAGTCGATTCCAACCCTCTGCAAACCCATGGACCATTGTCCCCCAGGCACTCCTGTCCTCCACCATCCTCCTCAACTTGCTCAGCTCTGTGCCCATTGTCTCTACAATATACCATCTAACCATCTCATTTTTGGCCGCCCCCTTCTTCTCTTGCCCTCCACCTTTCCCAGCATCAAGGCCTTCTCAAGCGAATCCTCTCTTCTCATTTGATGTCCAAAGTACCTTAGCTTCATCTTTACAATTTGACTTTCCAAGGAGCATTCTGGGTTGATTTCTTCTAAGATTGACCCATTTGTTCTCCTCGCTGTCCAAGGGACCCTCAAAACTCTCCTCCAACACCACATCTCAAAGGCGTCTATTCTGCACTCAGCTTTCCTAATGGTCCAGCTCTCACATCCATACATTGCCATGGGGAATACCATTGCTTTGACAATACGAATTTTTGTTTTCAATATGATGTCTCTACTTTTCACTATGCTCCCCAGGTTTCTCATTGCTTGCCTCCCAAGAATCAGTCGCCTTTTTATTTCATGGCTGCAATCCCCGTCTGCAGTGAGTTTTGATCCCAAGAAAGTAAAATCTGTCACTGCTTCTACTTCTTCTGCATCTGTTTTCCAGGGACTGATAGGGCCTGTTGCCATAATTTTGGTTTTCTTTATACTGAGTCTCAAGCCAGCTTTTGCACTCTCTTCTTTCAACCTAATCAGGAGCTTCATTAGGTCCTCCTCACTTTCTGCCATGAGGGTGGTATCATCTGTATATCTCAAATTGTTGATGTTTCTCCCAGCAATTTTGATCCCAAATTGTGATTCCTCCATCCCTGCATTGCGCATTATGTGCATTACTGCATTGCGCATTATGTGCATTACTGCATTTTAATGTTAGCTTTTGTGGATCAAGTTCACTTTGTCAAGAGTGAAACTTCATTGCATCAGTTTATACACATCTGGTATGGAGATGCACAGGGGTTGGCTGGCATAACAGATAAATTTACACATCAGTGTGGTTTGGTAGTTAAGGCTCTGAACTTGAGTGGAGGTCGGCAGGTCAGCAGTTTGGGACCCAAGTGCTGCATGACAGAGTGAGTTCCTGTCTCTATACCAGCTCTTGCCAACCTAGCAGTTCAAAAACAAGAATTTGCAAGTAGATAAATAGGTACCACTTTGGTGGGAAAGGTAACAGCATTCCATGCACCCCAGTGTCTAGGCATGCCTGCCAGATGGCTACGGAAATGTCTGGCTATATCTTTGGCTATAAATGGAGACAGGCACCACCACCTAGAGTAGGACACAAATGGTTTTTAAGCAAGAGAGACCTTTACCTTTACTAATAGCAGAAGATCCCTGATTGATATTCATATTTGCTGTTAAGTTTGTCCCTGTTGAGTTGCAAACGGTTACTAGATGGGTGCAGAACTAACATTGTGGCATTACATATTTGCTAATGAGTTTATTCTTCAGGCCAAGCATCTATTGACAGTGCTGTGTGAAAATTGAGGATAGTGTGAGTGATCTAGCCAGAACCCAAGTATTTCCTTTGTTCTGGGAGGTGACATGAGGCTATGGATGGGAGTTACTGACCATCCTTCTTTAGTTTGTTCTGTAAAGATAGTGTGGAAAATTGCAACATATAACAACCTGTTAGTTGTGGTGTATAAAATTTGATAATGCCCTAGAAATCCTTGACAAATATTCAAACCTTTGAGATAGCTGTCCAGCATAAGGATATACTGTATATTATCTCTCTCTGAATCCTTTGTGCCTCTGTGCCTGATGTGTATAAATTGATACCATGACATCTTACTTTTATGCCTGATGAAGTGGACTTGATCCATGAAAGCTCACATTAAAATACAGCAGTTAGTATTTAAGGTGCCACAACATTTTTGTCTTTTGGTTTTGGTTTGGTGACCTGGGGAAGACAGAGACAAACGGAGTGAGAAGCGAAGTCCAAAAAATCTGTACAGTACATGCTGGTGGTTGATGCTCTGCTTTTTAAGTGTCATGTTTATTATAAGGCCCAGAGTTCAGGGAAGCGGGCAGTGGTGGGATGTCAAAAATTTTACTACCCCACCGTGATGTCATCACAGTGTGGGCGGAGCTAACATCATGATGTCATGTCATGGGCAGGGCCAAAGGAAAAAAATACAAAATAATAAAAATAGGGAGCTTCAGGCTATAGGGAGCTTCAGGCTAGCAGCTTCTCTTCCTCCTCCCCGTTTGGGAGGACAGCAAGGAGGCTGTGCATATGTGCCAAGCACTAGGTGTGCATGCACACCAAGTACTTGGCATGCATGCGCAGTGGGGGAACCAGTGAAAAGGTAAGCCCCGAAGGTGGTTCCCCCCAAAAGCTGCTACAGGTTCTCTGGGACACTGGGAAAAGTTACTACCGGTTCTGGAGAACTGGTGAGAACCTATTATATCCCATCACTGGAAGCGGGGAAGGAGTGGCAGGAAGAGAGGTGGTTAAAGGCAGGCCAACCACTGAAGACTTGCACACCATCGGTGTGGCTGGTCTGAGGGAAAATTACCTCAGTTTCTCTGTTTATCCTGGCTGGTGTTGCAAGTCCTTTCCCCCCTTAAAAGAATACTCTTTATATTCTTCTCAAATAGGCTTTCTTTTCCCAGGTTTCAAGGGAGGTTGTAGCATAAGACTTACCATCCGGTGTCTTCAACAGCAACATTATTTGGGCCCAGTTGGACTTGTTCATTGTAGCTGGTTCCTTTTCTGCCTATGAGGAAATGATGGGTCTGCCTCATAAAACTATTCTGTGGCTGAATAAAAAAGGGTCTTGCAATATGCTTGAACCTTGCCACTGAGTGGGAAAGCTCTCCTCCCTTGAGGAAAAAAGCCAACTGCAAAGACATTTGGTATTTGTGTCCCAGCCTATTTTATAGCAGGAAATAGGGATGAAGATGGTTAATTTGGTTCTGTTTGGCTACTTCAGGGCCAAACAACTGCCAAGACTTTTGGCTTTGTTTGGCATTGTAGAGGAAAGATTTTTGCCCACCTCTGCTGCCTCAGAAATGAATAAAACATCTGTAGTTTGCATAGTGAGCAGCATTGTTCCATCTATGCAGTTAGTGTGGTGTATTTGATTAATAATAATTTTAATAGATATGAAGGAATGCATGCATGTGCCTCTTGATGCAGTCCTTCCTCTCCCCTGTTTTTAAGTGTATAAGTCAGGGGTGCCCAAACTTTTTGGGCCTTGGGCCGATCATGTGGTTCAAGGAACTGGTCACTAAGGCCCGGGGGCCGAGTGCGGCCCCCGACACCAATTCATCCAGCCCGTGAAGCCCTCATCACTCCTGGAAGCGGAAGTAAAACACGCCCGTATGGGCACATTTTACTTCCACTTCCAGGAGCGACGAGGCCTTTGTGGACCGGATGAATTGGCATTGGGGGCCACACCCGGCCCCCGGGCCTTAGTTTGGGCACCACTGGTTTAAGTATATGAACTTCTGAAGTGGGTTACAATTCCTTTCTAACAATAGGCTATCAATAAAAATGTATCATAATTGAATAAGTTATCAGCTATGGACTAACTTTTGAAAAAGTGTATTTGTGGAATCCATTTAGACAAAATATTTGAAAAAGTTAATTGTTAAAGTCTTGCAATAATTAGTCATTCACAACCATTTCCTAAATTTTAAGACTTGTGTGGCTTATGAAATTGTGCAAGCACCTGGATCCCTGCTTGATGAGGCTGAGAGTCACTCTAGAAAGTTTCTTTCAGTAGTGCTACAAACTAATGAATCCTGACCCATTTTAGCTATAATTCATTAAGTCTAAGATTAAAATTAAATTTTACTAAAAAAAGAGTTTCTTGTCATTGAATGAGTAGCACATTTCTGACTATCTTTTTTCTGAAGACAACTTTTAACTGTAGGTAAGGTAAAGGTAAAGGTCACCCTTATTTGAACTTAAGGGTTCAGTGTTCATCTTTGTTTATAGCCAAAGAGCCAGCACCAGTGATGGGCAGCAGCCAGTTTGCACCAGTTTGCCAGAAACGGTAGTAACTTTTCCCAGTGTCCAGGAGAACCGGCAGCAGCTTTTGGGGGGAACCACCTCGGGGGCTTACCTTTTTGCCGGTTCCCCCACTGCACATGCACGCCTACAGTGTTCAGCGCGCACGCGCACCTACAGCGTTTTGCCTGCCGAGCCAAGCAGCCATTTGCTGCGTGGAGTGTGGCAGTGTAGAGCGTTGGGTAGCCACACGCAGCAATGGAGGAACCGGTGGGTGCTGCTGAGGCCCTTGGCGGCCTCCTTGCTGTCCTCCGAAGTGGGGAGGAGGAAGAGCAGCTGCTAGCCTGAAGCTCCCTACAGCCTGCTCCCCAGGATAAGTGACTTGCCTTTGGGTGTAGGGTGGGTGGGTATATTTTAATGTACATTTAATGTGTATTTATTTTTAATGTGTATTTTAATGTGTTTTATGTGTATTTAGTTTGTATTTGTATGTGTTTTATGTCTATCTGATGTATATTTAATGTGTATTTATTTTTAATGTGTATTTTTATGTGTTTTATGTCTATCTGATGTATATTTAATGTGTATTTATTTTTAATGTGTATTTTTATGTGTACTTATTTTTGTTTTTTTAAACTTTGGCTCCGCCCATGATGTGGTGTTGGAGGAGAGTTTTGAGAGTCCCCTGGACAGCAAGGAGAACAAATAGGTCAATCTTAGAAGAAATCAACCCTGACTACTCCTTAGAAGGTCAAATTGTAAAGATGAAGCTAAAGTACTTTGGACATCAAATGAGAAGAGAAGATTCACTTGAGAAAGCCTTGATGCTTGGAAATGTCGAGGGCAAAAGAAGAAGGGGGCGGCCAAAAATGAGATGGCTAGATGGTATTGTAGACACAATGGGCACAGAGCTGAGCGAGTTGAGGAGAATGGCGGACAGTGGTCCATGGGGTCGCAAAGGGTCGGAATCGACTGTGCGGCTGAACAACAACAACAACGATGATGTCATGATGTTGGCTCTGTCCATGACATCATGATGGCACGACATTCGCTCTACCCATTGCATCAGCTCCACCCACAGTGTGGTAGTAAAATTTTTGGCTGCCCATAACTGGCTAGCACTGTATGTGTCTGCAGACATTTTTGTGTACATGTGGCAGGCACGACTAGACATCAGAATGCATGGAACACTGTTTACATTAACTGTTTGCTAAAGGTCTCAAACTGTCATCTGAATCAGATTCTAAGAGTGCATTTTTTCATACTAAAGAATTTTATTTATTATTTACTCTCGCTGAAGAGACCACAAATTTTTATTATAAATTGCTGTTTGCTCTGTTGTGAATACGTAGGTCTCTCTCTCTCTCTCCCTTTTGCTCTTTTTTAAGACTATAATTGAGTTCGGTTATTGTTTTCACCATTTTCCAAATATGATTTGCATTGTGTGTGCATCCTTGCATGTGTTTTTCATCTGTCTTATAGCTATAGCAGGTAAATCATCCCAGCGTTCAAGTGTCTCAGAGCTATGGCAGATAAATTATCCCTTCTAAACAGTGCATTGGGTTATTTGCCTAATGCAGGGGTGCCCAAACTTTGTGGGCCACGGGCCAATCACTTGATTCAGAGGGCCAGTCACTATGGCCCAGGGCCCAGATCCGGCCCCCAATGCCAATTCATCTGCCCCATGAAGCCTTCACCATTCCTGGAAGTGGAAGTAAAACATGCTCGTACGGGTGCATTCTACTTCTGCTTCCAGGAGTGACGAGGGCTTCGTGGGCCGGATGAATTGGCATCAGGGCCCACATCCGGGCCCTGGGCCTTAGTTTGGGCACCCCTGGCCTGATGCATATTGTCAGACAATAATTTGCTTCTAAAAAGTCTTTGGAAAATGTGTAACTTCTGTTTCTTTGTGTCAAATTTAGCACCAGTTTGTGACTCATAAAAAAATTGTCTAAATATATATATGTAATGAATAAAAGTATATTCATGGTTGATATCCATAGTTGGAGAAAGAACAAAATGGAAAGGAGGAACATGGAAAATTACTTTTGTAAACCCATAAAGATACAATGAGTAAGTATTAATGCATATGTTTGTAGGGACTGTGGTGGTTTGGTGGTTAAGACACTGAACAGGTCAGCAGTTTGAGAGCTGAGTTCTGTACGACTGAGTGAGCTCCTGTCTGTGTCCCAGCTCCTGTCAACCCAGCAAGCTGAAAGTAAGAAATTGCAAGTAGATAAATAGGTACCACTTCGGTGGGAAGGTAAACAGTGTTTCATGCAACCAGGTGTTTAGTCATGCCTGCCACATATCCACAGAAACCTCTGCAGAGACAGTCTTTTTGGCTATAAACAGGGATGAGTACTGAACCCTAGAGTTAGAAACGACTGGCTTTTGAACAACGGCAACATTAGGCAAGTTTGTTCATGTTGAAATGGCTACCACAGTATGCAGTGATGGGCATCAACTTGGAAAACTTTGAAAAGTAATTGGATACATTCATGGAGACTTGTTGTTCAGTCGCACAGTCGATTCCGACCCTCTGCAACCCCATGGACCACTGTCTGCCAGGCACTTCTGTCCTCCACCATCCTCCTCAACTCACTCAGCTCTGTGCCCATTGTGTCTTCAATACCATCTAGCCATCTCATTTTGGGCTGCCCCCTTCTTCTTTTGCCCTCCACCCTTCCCAGCATCAAGGCTTTCTCAAGCAAATCCTCTCTTCTCATTTGATGTCCAAAGTACTTTAGCTTCATCTTTACTATTTGACCTTCTAAGGAGCAGTCAGGGGTGATTTCTTCTAAGATTGACCTATTTGTTCTCCTCGCTGTTCAGGGGACTCTCAAAACTCTCCTCCAACACCACATTTCAAAGGCATCTATTCTTCTGCGCTCAGCTTTCCTAATGGTCCAGCTCTCACAACCATACATTGCCACCAGGAATACCATTGCTTTGACTAGACGAATTTTTGTTTGCAATGTGATGTCTCTACTTTTCACCATGCTCCCCAGGTTTCTCATCGCTTGCCTCCCAAGAATCAGTCGCCTTTTTATTTCATGGCTGCAATCACCATCTGCAGTGAGCTTTGATCACAAGAAAGTAAAATCTGTCACTGCTTCTACTTCTTCCCCATCTATTTTCCAGGGACTGATAGGGCCTGTTGCCATTATCTTGGTTTTCTTTATATTGAGTCTTAATGGCTACTAAAATGATGTCCTATGTCTCAGAGTTATTTTTTGTCCTGAGGAAAACCAAGGACAAATGCTTTTTAATGCATGTCCTGTCTTTGAGCTTCCCATAAAATACTTAGATATTTAGCCATTTTGGGAACAGAATTCTGTATTAGGTAGTTTGATGCAACAAGGTTTTCCCAGTCTTCTTTATAATATAATTCAAACTATTGCCACATTGACACTACATGTCACTCATTATCGCAGAATATCCACAATAAATATTTTACCTTGTATTATTTAGCACAGGGGTTGGCAACCTACACCCTGTGGGCCATACCTGGCCCACCGTGCCATTTCATGTGGCCCACCGTCTTCGTTACTGCTGACACTGTAAATGGCAGAAGTAGTGGAAACAACCAGAAACATGCCACCCTTGCTGCCATCATAAGCAGCGGAAGTGGCAAAAACTGCCAAAAAACACACTGTAAATGCACCTGCGGCTGTCATAAACACATTTATAACAGCTGTGGATGCGTTTTACAGCAGTGTTTATGGTGGGGGGAAACCACGTGTCTGGCATGCTCAGCAGTCTGTGGCGCGAAAACATTGAGATTCCCTGATTTAGCATGAACTCATGTACTTGGAGTATTAAAAGTAAGAATATTAGAAACATATTATAATTTTGCCAACCTTGCCTACATGGCTGAAGGTAAAATGGCAGAGATCAGCACAATTAATCCATATTGAGTCATGTTTAGAATAAATTACCTCATATATTAATTCTAGTTTGAGTGTCATTTCAAATTGTTGACATAATAGATAATACTTAGAAAATAATTTAAAGCAGAGTGGGGAATATTTAGCAGTCCAGATGCTGACTGTCTAAAGCTAATATTATCCCTTATTACTGGCTATGTTACCTGGGCTGATGAAAGCTAAAGTCCAATAATATTTAGAAATTACAGGCTTCTCCCACTTGCTTTGTAATACTCAACATGTTTCACATATCTCTGGAATCTGAAAACATTTTTAGACAAAAAAGTCCTCACAGTTACTTCACTGGATGACTTACTGAAAGAAAATCTATATTGAAAAGTATCGTACAGTCCTCTTATCTCCTTATCTAATACAGTTTATTTAACTACAGATAAACTTTTGCTACCTGTTTCAATTCAAGTTTCATATATTATTGGCTAAAATCATGCTTTAATTTTATAAATAACATTAGATTACCAGTGATGGTGAACCTTGGCACTCCAGCTGTTCTTGAACGTCAGTTCCCAGAAGCCCTCATCAGTAGGAGTGCTGACTTGGGCTTCTGGTAATTGAAGTCCAAGAACACCTGGAGTGCCAAAGTTTGTCATCCCGGGATTAGGCCTACTGATTTGCTCAATCAACTCCTCTATAAATTAGTTTCATTGGTTCAAAAGAACCCTATAACTGCAACTTTAACAAGTTGCAATTGAGTGGCACATTTGAATCTGTGGAACTTACTGCGGAACTGACTCATTGATTCAATGGGCCTACTCTAGTGTGGTTTACTATGCTGAACAACAGGATTGGGGCTATAATATATGCAACAGAAATGGTCTGTGGCTTGGAGGGGTTTTAAACATACAGTACTGTAGTTACAAACCCATCCCTTAGTATCGTTTGACAAAAAGCTTTGCTTATACTCATTAGGTAACATATCTGGAAATTGCCTACTTTTAAAGAGACTTTGAATAATTTTCGTAAATCAAATTTGATGATACTTGATTTGTGTAGAGTTTTTGTCTCTTTTTTAAAATCTAATATTTATGATACATTGGGTGGATAAAATAGTTTCCTGCAGTGGTGGTATTGCAAGCTTTGTTTTGTGTTTATCTCTGTTGATTCAGAAAATATTAGCCACTTTTAAAAATTAAGGGGCAGGTTAATACTAATTACCTTGTGAACCATCCAGAGAATGCACTACAAAATACTTGGGGCGGCGGGGGGCGGGGGGCGGCGGTGCCGGTGCCAGTGGCAGTATATAAGTGTAATTTCTATTGCTACAGCTGTTCTAATCACAGATTGCAGTGATAGAGAAAGCTACTGGGGAAATGCATTTATAGATGTGTAAGTAGAGAGTGACAGGTGAATGAGATCTATTTGCGGCCTGTGTCATGAAGGAATGTTTATAAAGGAGTTAGGATAAGCCAATCCAGACATTGTTATAAAAATTTTTAGCAATTTTTTAAAATAACATGATTCCTCAGGTAAAAATGCAATCTTACAGGTATATACATTTATCTCACACCAAGGCAATTTTCTAGCTCACTTGTGAGTCATTCACTCTGTTTATTTAAAATGTGTGAGAAGAAGGAGAGACTAGAGACTGGTTGTTCTTTTGTAACTTATGGCAAGTTTATCTATGGTTATAAAGCTAACAGCTAAACTTAGCAAGGGCAATTTGGCTTTTTTGTTTCCAATAGCTCATTAAAAGTGGGTTTAAAACTGTGGGTCCTTATGAGAAACTGTATCTGTGAATACTGTTAGGGTATACAGCAGGAGCATCTCAGTTTAGGAAATGCAGAATAGTAGTTCATATTTTTAACTGGCTTATACCTTTAAGAATTCAATCTAAACAATTAGGAAACAAAGCCACATGCACAAATCTGAAATGTTTGAAGTAGTAGCCGTGTTAGTCTGTGAAAGCATATCTGAGAGTAAATAAAACAGAACAAAAATAAAAGAGACAAAAATATGTTGTGGCACCTTAAAGACTAACTTCTGTATTTAAATGTGAGCTTTTGTGGACCAAATTCATTTCATCAGGCAAGTCCGCTTCATCAGACATAAAGGAGTTAGTTTTTAAGGTGCCACAACATCTTTTGCCTTTTTTTGCTGTTCTGTTTTATTTACTCTCAGATATGCATGCACAAATCTGTAGCTTATCCAATGAACATTTAGAGCTGATGTTCAGAAAAAGTCCAAGGGAGGCTCATAAAGTTAGGCAGGGATCCACTTCATGATAAAGTTAATCAGAAAGGGTGGCTACAATTTTTTTTTTTGGGGGGGGGGGCAGGATCAGTTCTCTCAGCTGAGTGGGCTGAGGATAAATATATACCAAATACTTAGCTCGCCTGTTCCTGTATAGCAGGGGTGCTCAAACTACGAGCCATGGGCCAGATCCAGCCCCGACACCAATTCATCCGGCCCATGCTGCCCTCATCACTCCCAGAAACGTGTCCGGGAGTGATGAGGCCAGATGAATTGGTGTTGGGGGCTGGATCCGGCCCACAGCCTGTAGTTTGGGCACCCCTGTTGTATAGTGTGTGATTTTTGAAATTAGTGAGAACATAGCCTGAATAATTTAGTATCATACTCTAAATTATCTTGGCTTTTGAACAACGTTATAATAAATGTTATTTCAAAATTTGATTTTCCTAGACTTGTTGAACTTCTTTCATTTGGGAATGAGTACTCCCTCCCTGTCTCTCTCTCCAAAGAAGGCACAATGTAACCTCATTCATTCAGACACTTTGAGATAATCAGACTTGTCTGCAGTAGAGGTATATTCAACATACATATAGTATTGTAAAGCATAAAAATATCTATTGGTGGTGACATGCAACATTTTCATTTCATGAAAGGATATGGATGTGGAAGCTCTGGGTATGTGAATTTATAATGTATAGGATTGCAAAGTGGCTAACATACTTAAAAAAAATTTGAATCCCATTTCCTTGTTCAGATGTATAGCGCTTATGAAATACCTCTTTCTATTTTATAGCACTGTAGGAAGTACTGTAACTGATTTTTTTTATTAGGGTCCTAAACAGAGATTATTTCTTGAAAATAAAATTGAGTGATAGATATTATTTGAAAAACGGCTTGACATAAATTTCCAAATAATAACCCATTGGTAACAATGGCCAGTAGAATCAAATAGTTTTAATATGTTATCACATTATTTGTCTAATTTGTTTAATGTTGTTCTTTGTATTTAATCTTGTTAAATATTTACATGGCTGTTTCAAAGTAACTTCTGCAGTTGGAGTTCTGTATACACAATAATATTGAACAAAATACTGTTCTATATGTTGTACATAGGACAAATGTGTAGCATGGATGGGGAATAAGGTTGGGATCTATTTTACATTGTGCTTGTTATGGTGAAGTCTCTGCCTTGTATGATTATTTAAAACTGCCCAATAATTAATACTGCAAGATATTTCTGAAAAGAGAAGTGGAACTGAGACTAGAAAGAGCTTTGAGGAAACCTGCTAGCACTAAGCATAAAGGGATGAGGAGGCCTTGTGCATACTTCTTTACATTTCTTAGAGAAACAAATACTGGTAGTTAAAATTTAATGAATAAGTAACACATCAAGGTCAGAAGGGACTGTATGATGTGCTAGATCCCAGTGATTCTTAAACCATCTCATCTGCCATCTTCCCTAGACCTCCACTAGCTAATCTCTCTCCATCACCTTTTACCAAGTGTCAGAAAGTATAAAAATAGGTCCCTTCCCCCCCCCCCCCCCCGCAACCTTCCTACAGAGGTTCCTGTTTTTGTTTTACATTGAGCCCAACAACAACCACCTGTGTTTAGAGTGGGAAAAAGTCCCAATTTTCTTTCTGAGATTATTATTATTATATTTCAATTTTTATGCCGCCCCACTCGCAAATGTGGGTCAGATATGTGGGTCAGAAGCTTGAATAACCAGACATTTGACATTCTTCTCCCTTTTTATTTCTCCCCTACAAATGTTATTTGAAGATGTTGGTAAGCAGATTGGATAGTATAGTAGACCTCCAGTCAATGTAAAATGTTTTGAGCAAAAGAAAAAGGGACTTCCTTATGCAAATCAGATCTTGCCTGAGATGGCTAAATTGGAGTGTATCCAAATGGCACTTTAAGTAATCCTATTTTGCCTACCCTTCATGAACATCCAAAGAAAGGATGTTTTATTAGTAGTTACATATGACAACTTTAAGGTTGCAATAATAATATCTTAATAATATCAGCAGCAAATATCTTTTCTATAGTAATGATTGGGTAACTGAAAAGATATCTTAAGTAATTGTTGAGTCCAGATACATTTCTATGGTGTTTTATAATCAATATATTGCCTTCAGCAGTGGCAGTAGAGAGAATGTGTATGTCAATACTAGAAAACGTTAGACCACGAATCTATTGGTTGCACTAATTGTTAATTTTGTTATAAAGAAGGAGTTCTCAACCCTTTTCTGCCAAAAATGTGCTGTAAATGCACCAGCAGTTGTCATAAACTGGCGCATTTACGGCAGCGTTTTTGGCAGGAGGAGCCACCAGTCTGGCCTATTCAGCTGTCTGAGGGGGTGTGGTATGGCCTGTGGCAGAAGAAGGTTGAGAGATCTGGCTTTATAACAAGATTAACAATTAGTGCAAACAACAACGGCAGGAGCAGCAGGTGCGAGGGTGGTACGTTTCTGGCTGTTTTCACCGCTTCCAGTTGTGGTGGTGGTGGTGGGAGTAAGGGCAGTGGGCCACATGAAATGATGCCATGGGCCGTAGGTTGAGAACCCTGTTATAAAGAGTGTGTTTTTCATTTAAAAATAATAATCAATTAAAACTACTGAATTAAATGGTCAATCCCTTTAAACCCCCCCCCCAATGAATTAAGTAAATGCAAATAGTAATTCATAACAAGTTAATGTTATTGGAGGTTAATTATTAAAATAACTAATTTTAACACCAGTACCTAAAGAATTATCAAATTAGGATTAACAAATTAATTTTAATGAATTATTTCCAAATACTGACTGCATTATTGTTTCAGGTCCCACTTGTTCCTCCTAACAGTAGCATTCCCATACAAATCTGTAGGATATATAGTGGTTTCCATAGAATTGGAAGACTTCTTCGGTAGGCAATTTTTTTTTTTGTAAAATAAGAAACTACATGTGGGCAAAGATCTCCCATAAGAACAGCTGAAAACTTTGACAATGATGAAAGTGGGAAGGAGGATGGTAGTGCTGATTTCCTCATGTTCTTAGAGCAGCAGGAGTCAGGTGAGAATGTGACACAAACAAGAATACCCTGCTGCTGTATTGCTAAAATTGAAATGCTGTTGCAGTATCCCTAATATGAACTAGATGAAAGCTGATAATCCAATTTGTAATATGCCCACTGTTTTAGCTGTTTGACCTAGTACACTCGGGGTACTCAACCTTTTATAGCCATGGGCCGGGTCATGCTTTCTCAGACAGTTGAGCAGGCTGGACTGGTGGTTCCCCCACCGTAAATGCTGCCTTAAAACATGTCTGTGGCTGTTGTAAATGCATTTACGACAGCTGTGTGTGTTTACGGCTGTTTTTGCCATTTCCACCGCTTCTGGCCGTGATGGCGGTGGGAGTGAGAGTGAGGGCGGCGGGCCACATGAAATTGTGCCATGGGCTGGCCCATGGGCCATAGTTTAAAAAACCCTGTAGTACACTCTAACCCCGTGATGGTGAACCTTGGTACTCCAGCTGCCAAGGCTCTCGATCACTGCATGTCTAATCCCTCCCTTTAAACAGGGAAGTGCCCACATTTCTGCAAAGTCATGCAGAAAGGTCTGGACCTAGTGTGCAGAGCTGTACATTTCCCCACAACTTTGTATAGTGCTTATGTTTGGTACTAGGAAGAGTAAATTCTTCCTCTCATGCTGTAGTTCCAGGCTTGAGGGCTTCCACCCACTATTTCAACTAGAAAAAATATCATTTCAGGAGAAGGGAGAGTCATTCCCAGCTTTATGACTGTATATCCATCATGGAATGCAGCCTCAATTAAAATGGCATGGAATGTATATGGTAAGAAATGTAGTTATTCACACCCCACCCCACCTTTTAAGTATAGTCTGCTTTGCTGGATTAATTCCATACAAGAAAATATAATATGTTTATTCCCTAACTTTCTAAGGGCATTGTTGTTTCATTGTGCACCTCCTAATATCTCCAGATCATTATGCTTCATGAAAAGTGTTCCAAGGTATTCCTTATGCCTCTCTTCTGTATTTGTTTATTTTTAATTATACCAATATGAAGTTGGATGACACTATATTTCCAGCTAAATAATTCAGTTATACCAATTAAACTAATTTGTATGGCCTCACTAGCTTCAGTTAATTATACATTATATTTTTGCTCTTATTGCAAGGACAGTTAAGCTCAAAATGACTGATCATTGCATGTACTTCATTATATAAATTTTTGTTACAGAATTTTAGCTTTCTTTTGGATGGCCTGGAAAAATGTTAATTAGTTGGAAATGTTAACTCTCAGGAAAGGGCTGTTCTGCCCAAATAACCTCCATGAGAAACAGTAGTAGACAAAACAATAATCTCTTGTTTTGTGAAGTACAATAATACCTCGGATAACGTTTACCTCGGATAACGCTAAAATCGCATAACATTAAGCAATCTGGGGTGGAGAATTGGATCGAATAACGTTAAGGTCCTATGGGATGGATCGGATAACAACCACTAAAGCCTGTGCAGTTACAGTGTATCTCTATGGAGCTTTAACGTTATCCGATCCATCCCATAGGATTTTAACATGCATCGGATAACACTAAAAATCAGATAACACCAAGACTTGTGGAACCAAGTCTTAGCGTTATCCGAGGTATTACTGTATAACTAAACCAGCTATTTTGTTAATCTGCTAGAGATTAATACGATACAACTATCTGTTTGTCTGTCTCTTCTGTTTCATAATTCTTATTTCACGATACATAATAATACAAAATACTGTAATGCAGAATATATTTAAAACTTTGTTCTTTCAAGGATGGTTTTGTGTTTGCTTTAACTAGCTAGTGAAATATTTATTTGCTTAAAAGGTTGCCTCTGTCCTGTCAAATTATATTTGAGTGTGAATTTGTATTGCACAATGAGCTCAAACCTTTAGAAAAAGACACAGGAGCCTGGTTGAGACCCATACAACTGTTATATTGGCATCAGTCTAGAGAAAGCAATGATACATTGCTTTAGAAATTATCAAGAAATATAAAAATGCATTTGCCCTTTTGTTGTTGTCAACAGGTGGGGCTAAGGACAGGGCTAAAAAACAAAGCAGAAATAGATTGTGGTACTGTACATAGTGCTCCTTTGGTTGTCCCTTCAGACAGTGGGGTTGGGATAATAAAACAGATCAGATCCTTTGCAGTAGCAGCAACATCTGCATCATTGAATTCATTCACATCTTCCCTTGAAGAGATATAGGATGCAGAACAGTTCTGGGGCTAAGGGAACTCCAGTTCAGGGTCATCAATCCCACTCCCATTACTTAAATCATACAGGATGAGGATAAAAAGGAAATATATTCAAAATAATCAGTTTGGTGAAATGACCACTGGTGATTGGGGGAGATGGAAGTCTTGGTATTTGCAATTAAGGTCTTTTAGTCTGCTGTGTAGATAGTTGTCAAGCTGCACACAAGTGGGCATACTCAAGAGTGACGGTTGTTTTTCCCCTAGAAAACATCCAGTCTTTAGTTTCTGTAAGCTCCCATCTGCAGTACAGCAACTGTATCCAGCAAGTAAGCCCAATACAAAGGGAAAAGAAAGTGCATATTATGGAACAAGATCTTTACCTTCTGTGCCTCAGATTCTGGCACACATAAAAAGGCAGTAGCTCTTTGCTCAGGTACACTGAGATTAGTCTTCTTGTGTGTATCTGTTACAACCCCTTGGCTGAGATGACAACCACCCACTAGCAAAACTGTACTGGCACCAGCAAATAGTCCATTGCCCACCAATTTCTACTTGCAGACATCGGCAGGACACTTCTTGGTTCTCATCAATTGATGTCAGAAAGGGAGTAGAGTACGGTAAGAATAATATACTAGTGAATAGAAATTTTACTTGCTTTAGAATGGCTGATAGAATTTTCATAACAGGAGAAAGGAGTGCTTAAAAACTGAAAATATCATTCTCTAATTACACACCACCAATACAAAATGATAGCAGAAGAACCTGTTATTGACCAATTGCTTTTCTCAGAGCTATTGGGCACATTAAAAAAATCTAGCAAAAGAAAAATGATGTTCCATAATTAATATAAATGAGATCATTAGTATTTAACCATAAGACTATTCAATATGTGATCAATTGTTCTGACAGAAATATTATCACTGTCATATACTAAAAAAGAAACAAAATATAAATTCCTGTCAAGTGAATATGAGGTGAACAAAAAATTGCATGAGTAGGCAATTATGCATGTTCCTATGAAATCACAGAAAATGGGGAATGAGGCAGGATTATTTGTACTTTTCCTACATATTATCCATAGCTTCCAAAATATGTTGATTCAATCATTTTAATGTGTAGAAATTGACAATGTAAACAGGTTAGATCAAACTACTTAGCCAATCTCCATAGTCTCTAGATGAAGACTATTTTTATCAGGCCATCTATAAAGTTGTCATTGTATTCTTTGTCACTGCTCAAACACCATGCGTATTGATTTGGTAACATATAAAATTCTATGCTATCACTTCATGCAGGTTCTTCATGTCTTTGTGAGAATTTGCAAAAAATTCAATTTGATGCTTTCCTTACTAAATATAAAACAAAGCAATATCATACTTATGATGACTGGCTACATGAGAGACATTTTGTCTGTCAAAAGGTGCTTATGTACCACAGAAGGTAAGACAATAGCACCAGTGGACACTAGTGTTATATAATTTGTGGCAGTAACTCCTAGATGAAAACATAAAACAACTGGTATCTCAGATAATTACTGTCAACATAGTAGTTACAATTTTGCAGGTGTCCTTGGAATTAGGATTCCTTGTTCAATTAAAGCTGGTTTACACAAACTGTATATCAGAATTTCACATTCACGGATTATTTAATGCTCCATGTCTCATCGCTGAATATGTACATTGATTCAATGGAAAAACTTTGCCCTCTTTCTGTTATTACTTTAATAGTGTGAGAACTGTTTGGTTCAGTGCTTTGCTACACTACTTCAGCAGCATAAGAAACTTTCATACAATAGAATCAATTCCAAAGTAGGTTTATGCTAACATGGAAAAAAAATCACATTGTTGCTTCCTTCATTGTGGTTATTATCCTCATGATGCCAGAAAGATTTACATTGAATCAACATCTCTGTTATGAAGGTAATGGTACGATGGGCTCTTTCAGTTGTAGATTATGTGAGATTATATAGTTTCTGTGAGATTATATAGTATTTGATCTGCTATGGGCTCATTTACACAAGCAGTTTGCCATGTAATGGAACAGTTGTAAAGCAGCACACTCCTAAACATGTATCCTCTCAAAGTAAATCTCACAGAATTAATCAGTGCATACTTCTAGGTGAGATCATAGCCTTAAATATGAACATGTAGATGCAAAATGGGCCTTAGTGATTATGTGTATAGTATTGAAATAGTAGGTATTCTGCATTAAGTTTAAAAAAATCTGTATCAAAGTATATGATGTGTGTATTCCTGTCTGGCTGGACATCCTGCTACGGTAATGGAGTAGACCATACAATGCCGAGTGTTGGGTGATAGTAAATAACCTGACTCCCTAAAGGGGCCAATGGCTACGGGTAGATGAGTCCCTTTAGGTAGGGGTGACGGCCCCCTCAGTCGAGGAAATGCCACTGGAAACCATGATATTGGGCCCCATGGCAAAATGAGTGGAGGAAGAACCACTTTCTGATTCCCAGTGATCATGGAGGTGGATGAGGCCATGCCAGATGGATTGGCTGTGAAGGCACACCTTGCCAACATCCTCAAGGTTGCAGCAGTCCATTGCAGTCCTGGTGTTAAATCCTGCATGTTGTATTTCATATGTGCCACAGGAAACGGCTCCGTGATCACAGCGTGTGGGTCACTTCGTGGCGAGCTGGGATCCATCTTAAACAAATTCATGCCAATGGCATTTTTCCTGCTTCGGGGGGGGGGGGGAAGTATTTCCGGATATGAATTGCAGTTGACGATTCCAAAAGACAAGAATTCTGGATACATATCAATGAGACAAAACTTGGCTAAGGAGATTCTGGAATATAGTGGTCCCAACTAACCAAAGTTGTAAAAATTAGGGAAGGAATCCAAAACAATGAATTGACACTTGGAAGGGAAAAGAATGGAGTCTGTTTCTTATTTTGTTGACAGGTTTAAACATGGTCTTACAGGAAAGTACAAGAAACCTTCATTAGCCATCTATCTCTAATTTAAATGCAGTTTCCTGGTCATTTCCTGCTACATAGCATGCTCTTGAGTTGTACTGTACTTCTTTTACTTCGAGTCATGTAAATTTCAAGGAGGTGGCATATATGGTTTTGAGGACTCTGTTACTGCCCTGAGCATCTGGGACTAAATACTGCTTTTCTGTTGCTGAATTCCAAATTATACATTTAAACTTAATCATGGTCAACACTGTCGAATATAATGGTCATAAAGTCCAGTGATGCAAATCTCAGTGGTGAAATGCTGCTATTTGAGAAGTCAGCACTTGTCAAATGCCAGTTGCATTGCTTGGCATGAGACAAGAATGATAAGTATAATTTCTTAACTAGCAGCAATCCTCCTTGCTAAAGAAGTATTTGGTGTCAAATATAGTACTAACTACTGTAAGTATACCTGAACACATACATTTAAGCAATTTGTTGGTACTATAATGCATGTATGTACCTATTCTGAGACTACGATAAATATTACCCATCTAATTTTCTGTCATCTCAATTAAAACAGTAAATGTATTGTCTCTGGTCCCAATAGCTTTTATTTTTCTGTTAGCTAGCAATGCCATTTTTCCACATTACTTGATTTATTATTTGATAAATGCCCTTGGGACATATATTGCAAACTGATATTTCTCCTCATTTAATACAACCTAAATTTCTTCAGTCTTATTGCTGACATTTGGGATGTTTATTCAACATCATCTTCTAATCTTTCTCCACAATGTTATTACTAGGTTGGTTCTTCTCAATCATACACTTGTACAAATATGTTTTGTTCTTCCTGTGAATCAGATGTTCTCGCTTACTCTAATTTTTGTTACAGAGTTGCTTTCTTTATCTTAGCATTCTTAATTCTTCACAAACTTTGAAGTTTGGTTGATGGACTGAATGACTTTCCTGATATATATTCTACTAAATCAGTGATTAACTCCTGAAAATAATGATTTGGTATCACCATATTATTCTTATTCTAATAGTTTTCTCTGTAGTAACAGACATGAGATAATCCCCTTCCCTTGAGTTGCTGGTGCCAGGTCAGTTTTTAGGAATAGATCTGTGGGATAATCTTGGCAAGCTTGCCACTCTTTAATGAGAAGAATTATTGACAGAATTGCAAAAGAGATTAAAGCTAGATAAAAATTCCAATCTTTCAAAGCAAGATACTATTCCCAATTTGTTATCATGCATGTTTAAAGAAGTGCAGAAAAAAGAAAGTGAACACAAGATATGCAAAATCAGTTAATGTTAAACCTGTCAGTGGATTGCAGAATAGTTATTTAACAACAGGTACACTTTGTTCATTATACAAACTAAAAAAGAAAAAAGTATACCCCTCTCCCCAACCACACTTAGAAAAGCACTTAAAAGTTCAAAGGTAAAGCTTGGCACACTCCATATACGAAATGATTTACTTTACATGCAGCAAAATATACAAGAATTGTTATTTCCCCCCATTAAACAAACTTAATTCATTATATTTGCTTGGCACAATTGCAATTTCTTTTAAAAAAATAGTTGAAAAATACTGAAACTGACCTGAATTCAAGTATTACGGTTTCTTCAACAGAAACATTATCAATGCAATAAAACATCACATGGAATATATCGAAATGTAACTCCTTTTCACTTGGTTTTCTTTTTTGTTGTTTAGTTTTTAATCTCTTTTTTTCTATACAGTTTTAATGCCAACACAATTCACAAATTGTATCCAAAATTAATATTATTGCATTGTTTTTGCATATCTTGTGGAACAGAAAATGCAAAGAGTTACTGATTCCCCTTTTAAAAGCAGAGACGGTAGTTTATTCCCCCCCACTCAAATGACCCCGATACAGTTCTCCTGCAGTTATAGCCAGGAAGTGGAGAACTGTATGATCTTACATACTTTCAAGCATGCATTCACTCACTCACTCAGTCCTGCTCATTCATTCACACACCCTAGCACTAGAAAGAATCCAAATCGATCACTCATATGTGCAAGACTATATCAAGTGCATTGCCTACTATCTTTAAATTATAAAACAAACAGCAAAAAAGATTTCCCAATACTTCAAATAAAATTATAAATTTTGGTGTACATGATGATTGGCAAAACGGGTCTAATATTAGCTTCTACCAAATTGCAATGGAGGAAAACAGAAAATTTAAATAGTACAATATAATAAAATCAAACCAACATTTTCAAAGGTGAAAAATAAAAAGGTAGGTGATTACAAAACTTCATAAACACTCCTTTCAATCCTCTCCTCCAAAGAAAAATACAATTAAAATAATGTATTAAAAAAATAAAATTGGAACATGCTTTCAAGAAAATACCAAACTGCAAAAAAACAAGGAGAGATCTACATTGGCCCATTGCCATCTCTCTTCGAAATGGTTGGGTTGCCTGAACTCCAACTGGACAGAACTGGCTTCTTGCTCTTTGAGCAATTGGCACAGCTACCTGTCTGAGCTCTGATTGATTGGCAGGGAAGATTGCCTGAGCTCTCATTGGTTAGCAAAGACAACTTGCAGGGGAGTCTCTGCATTTACATCAAGAAACATCTGTAATATTGCCACCTGCATCTCCTGTACCCTTTCAACTTCTGCTCTCTTCTTAACATAGTGTGGGGAATCTGTTGCAGAAGTCTTCTATTCCATTTGTAGAGCAAAAGGGCCTTGGCTTTATGGAGATGGTGAGGCTCATACAGAATATGTGCAAAATAATTCTCTTTTGTACAAGCAACATTGAAAGACACCCGTTTGATGCAGTGTCCTTTTGGCTAGGGCCATCGACAGGAAGCTGAGGTTTTCCTTCACATTCAGGAAGTAACTGTTATTCCTTGTGCAGGGACTGAATACAGGAGGGAGCTGATGCTTCTCCTTTGCTTCTCCTCATTCTTCCTACACAGACACATGCTGGGATTGTATATGCACTTCTGGAAAGCTCTTTTATACCACCCAACTCTGTGATTCTTCCCAACAGAAATGAATGAAGAACGCTGTTCTGGTTACTCCTGGTCACGAGAACAGTGAGGCACTTCTGAAACAAACCCATTAGGAACATTGAAACAAATTAAAAAAACCAGCATCACATTCAGCCTTGGCAATTACAGGCTGCTGATATAAATCCTGCTGTCCACAGGCTCCTCTTGACTTTTTCTACAATCTGGATTTTCGGCTTCTTCTTTGTCTCCCATATAGTCCTGCCCTGGGTCCCTGCAATTAACAAAAGGCAAAAGATTGCCATTCGGGCTTGGCTTGCTGTTACCATTGAGAATGTTGTCTGCAGCACTCTCCATCTCTTCTATTGTCAAGTCACAAGCATCAGCTAGTTCTTGAGTTGTGGTCTCAATGAATTTTGGATCTTGAGCAAACTGTATCAGTCCTTCCGAAATCAAAACCTTCAGTCAGCCAAAGATTAAACACAAGGAACAGAAATAGAGATCAATATTAATATTACCTGATGAAGCAAAGACCATAACAGTATCTGTGAACATTCTTGGCAGTAAACAGTCTAATTGGTGAGGCTTAAGAACACAATGGCCTAAACCAGTGTTTGCCAACCTTTGGTTTTTGGACTTCAATTTCCAGAAGCCTAAGTCAAATCCTCAAAGCTCTGATCAGCCAATGTACTGACTTAGGCTTCTGGGAATTGAAGTTCCCCTATGGGGCATATGCCCTTGGGAACCACTGGGTTAAATTCTAATTAGAACTAAACCAGATAATACAATGGGGCTTTTCAGTTGTCCCCTTTTTCCTGCAGCATTCTGTTTCCCCTTCAAATCTTTATTAAATTCAGTATAAAACATTGCAAATTGAGAGAAAAGTTGGTAGACATAGCTTCCCTTTATGTGGAAGAGTGGAATCTAAGCACTGAGAAAAATGCTAGAATACTAATTGGTCAAGGGGGGGGGGGAATCTTATTTTGACCGTTAGCTCTCCAGTTTACACTCCAGCATCCACAAAGCATCTCTTAATCAATCAGAGCTATGAATATAGAATAACTAATCTCCTAGCACCCTCCTGATACTAGAAATACCATATTTTAGTTTACTGCATAGTTCCGAGCTAGCAGATACCAGCTACAGTGGACCCTCAAACAATGTGGGTTTTAACCATCCAGGTCCACTTATATGCAGATTTTGTCCTGAAATTCCTTGATGGTCACTGTTGCCCTGCAGTGATCATCTAGGAACTTCAGGAGAAAAATTAAAGGCTGGCACTGTGCTTGCCAGTGGGTGACTCTGAGAGCCTCGGCTGGCTGCTGGAGCTGCCATTGCTGTGACAGATGGACTCCTGTTGTGCATGTATGGTGGTGGTAGTGGCAGACAGAAGGATGAATAGCAAGAGTATCGGCAGCAGCAGGAACTAGAGGCAGCAAACTTACCCATCATCTGTGGAAGAGAGGGAGGACATGGTGACCTGTGGGGACTACAGATAGCTGGGCTACATTTGCCCCAGAACAGGAAAGCGGGAGAGGTGAGAAGTGAGTTTTCCTCTGAGCTAGAGCACTGTGGTTGCCCAAAGTCTTATCAGGGGCTGGGAAGAAGCACTAAGTGGGCCAGCCAGAGGGTCCCCTCAAACCCCTGGAGACACCCACCTTCACAGCAAGATTTTGGAATATTGCCCTATCTGTAATATTTGGCCATCACTCTGGATTGAACCTTATTTTACAAAATCATTGTCAAAACATGAAACAGAAAATTGTCACTGGAAGTAACATATTTAGGAAACTGTCTGGTTCACACTCAGGTGCACACCCACAAAAGATAACAACAGTAGAATATACTGATGTTATAGGGTATAAATTAGCAGGTGCCAAACAAGTGGATGTAGCTCTTAATGATTCCTTAAGGCTGCCTGAAACTTACCCACATTGGAAAAGTCTATTATTTAGCTGGCATTTCCCCTCCAGAAGTACATCAAGAGGCCCTAGAAATTAGTCAAATTGAGGTAACACAGCACCAAACACTTCATGGACACTGAGCCCCTAGATCAGTGATGGAGAGCCTTGGCACTCCAGCTGTTCTTGAACTTCAATTCCCAGAAGCCCTGATCAGAAGGAGTGCTGACTTGGGCTTCTGGAATTGAAGTCCAAGAACACCTGGAGTGCCAAGGTTTGCCATCATGGCCCTAGATGTCAAATAAAATCAAGGTAAAGTTTTCTGCATGCATCCAAAATATGAAACCAGAAAAGAGTGGACTAAGTCTATGGAGAGCAAAAATAACAACAAACCTTGGGGATTGGATGAATGTCAAAGAATATGCCCCCCCCCCCTCACCGACTATCTTCAAAGTGAAGATAAAAGACCAGTCAAGTAAAATGGGCCACTTGGGGTACAGGATATATTTTCTGTGATTGTGGAGAAACTCTGTCAATTCAGCATTTATATTTATGCAATTTATGCCCTGCTGTGTGCAAAAAGAAAAATCTAATAAGTGTCCAAGATAACAGTAGCACACTTCTGTACAAAAACAGTCTTACTTTTAAACTTTTTAATTTGTTTTGAATTTTATCTATATTCATACACGGCACATAATTTTAAATTGTGCAATGCTATGATAAGATAGGAGGTGCAAAAGAGGGGATAGAAGAGTTCTTAATGTAGTAAGTCACTACTCAAATAGGGTTTGGTGGATCAATTCCTCTGCAAAGTCCACTGAGTCAGTAGGCCTACTGCAGTTGTGTAAATAACAGGAATCCAGCCATTGTGGACTGCACAACGCAGATGCACACTATCTCTGAATGGGATTCAGGCCATATAGTTTATATGTGTCCATGAGGATTAGATTTCTAAAAATATTGTGAATTAGATTTTCCTGCAAAAATGATGTCTGTTTAAGTGATACTGTCTTTGTTATACTTATTATTAGTATCATACCAACTTACCGCTTCAACAAGGCTGTTAGCACTGCCATGAAATTGCTTGCTGCACTCTCTGGTCTGGCTGGGAACTGTGAGGGAGACAGGCCTGACTTTTTGAGTTCTGCTGACGCTGGTGCTATCAGAATACAAGGAGCTGCAGTGTACTGATGGGAAACTGTTATTGAGTTTTTCATTAGAGGCCGCCCCTTCAAGTTGCAATGTTTTCATAGGTTGCTGTGGCCAACCTTGTGTACAAAGAGTAGCAGGGGATGCGGCACATGACTGAGAATACTGTACAGGTGAATGGCTTCTTTGGAGATGAGGACTGAGACCTGCAACTGCAAGTGCCTATAACAGAGAGAAGAGAAATGACAATAAACGATTATGGCTGCAGCTTGAATAATAAAATAGGAAGAAAGTGTAAATATGACTTAGTATAGTTCATATTTAACTAGGAGCTTGACTGTTGTAATTTGTAGGAAATTAATAGCACTGCTTTAATGTTTTGTTGCTGTGTGTAGCTTAGTGTTTAAGAAGCTGAACTTGATGACTGGAAGGTCGGCAGGTCAGCAGTCCAAGACCTGAGTATTGCATGATGGAATGAGTTCCCATCTACAGACTTTTAAGAGGCTCTTAAAAACTGAGCTATTTAGAGAGGGATCTGGAGAAGTCATCTGTAAGTTCACACACATAGTCCTTTCTGCTGCCATTTCTGAAAGCACGCAGTCCTTTCTGCTGCCATTGGATGGAAGCTGCTATTGGAAGAGTGACATCCCTCCTGATAAGTGAGCTTGTCAGTCACCCATGTCTGTGATTCACAGAGACCATGAAGAAGTATGGGTTGCTTACTTGTAACTGGTTTTTCGAGTGATCATCAATAAATTCACACAACCCACCCTGCCACCCCTCAGCCATGGCAAGCGCAATAACTCTTACATTACATATACAATAGGGTGGGTGCAGTACCAAACTAACAACTTGTTTTGAGTCATGGAATATTCCAAGGAAGGCTTTGCATGTGCATGGGAACCCATGTGTGTGATTCACAGAAACCACAAAGAACTTAATATTACATTTCTGTGTTTTGTTTGTTTTGTTTGGTTTATTGTTGTTCAAACACTGCTCCAATTGAATTTTTAATAGGTTTTAAATGTATTATTTATTCATGTTACTTGTTTTATCAATATTTTTTATATTTTGATTGTAAACTGCCCAGAATGGTACATTTACCAGATGGGTAGTATATAAATGCCATAAATAAAATAAAATAAAATGAATTAAAGCTAAATTGGAAATTGGCTAATTAGAACAAACCAACAGGGACAGTATGTTATTTTTTTCCAAGGCAGGGCTTGAGGGAAGAAGGAACACATGTGGGGTGCCGGTCATTGCCGTGGTCACTCCCACCACCAGACTTTTCCTTCTGCCGGCCAGGCTCTAGGGAAGGAGGAACACCTGCAGGGCACCGGTCCGGCTTCAAGAGCACTGCCGTGGCCGCTCCTGCTACCGGACTTTTCCCTCAGCTTGCTGGGCTCGGGGGAAGGAAGAACACTTGTGGGGCACTGGACTGGCTTCAAGAGCACTGTCGCGGCCCCTCCCACCACTGGACTTTTCCCTCGGCTGGCTGGGCTCAAGGGAAGGAGGAACACCTGCGGGGTGCTGGTCCAGCTTCAAGAGCACTGCCGCGGCTGCTCCTGCCACCGGACTTTTCCTTTGGCAGGCTAGGCTCAAGGGAAGGAGGATCCTCCCTCAGCCAGTTGCTGCCACCGCCTCCTGACCCTGGCCGGTACTGGGGCGGGGAGAACTGCTTGCCATGGATGCCCGGTTTCCAACAGCTGCTGTCATTCCTGGGCCCCGCCCCCAATTGCTTCTTAAAAGATAGTTCCAGCAGTGGGCAGCAGGACTTGTCACCGCCTCCACTGCCTCTGGACCTCGTCGGACACCGGGGTGGGGAGGCTTGTTATCCATGGGCGCCCAGCCCTCACTAGCTGCTGTCAACCCTGGCCACTGCTATTTTCGCCACTGCTGCCATCGGAATTTGACCGTGGTCATGGTGGAGGGGTTGTGATAACTTTATATTTATTTATGTTGTTATATGCTGTTTCCAACTGTATTTTGTATACTGTGTGATGTTGTTACTTTTTATTCGCTGTGTATTTTGGTTACTGTATATTGTTGATTTGCTGTTTATATTTTATTTATTGTGTATGATTTTTATGATTATGTAAGCCATCTAGAGTCGGGTTCTCCTAAGTAGGGCAGGATATAAATTTAAAAATTGAATTAAATTAAAATTAAATAGTTGGAAGCACTGCGGGATTATAAATTACCATTCAAGTAGAATCCCATCCCTTAACTGGATACAGTACTTAGAAATAATAATAATTTCATGTCAGAAATTATTCTGGGTTGAAATGATTTTTTGAGGGAGAAACTCCACTCAACTGATGCCCGAATGAGGCTCCTTTCATGTCTCCAAGAGCTGGGACAGAGATGGATGCTCAATCCATCATGCAGTATCCAGATCTCTAACTGTTGACTTGTCAGCCTTCCATCTGACAAGGCAAGCTTCTTAAGCATTGGGCAACCGCAGCCCTTTCTTATCAGAAATGAAAGCTCACCTGATGATGTACAAGATGCAAAGGTAGGGCCGTCTTCTGTGTGGCTTCTGCGTTTTGTTTTTTTTGTTTCTTTAGACAGTCCATGTGAAAAGATGCTCGTCGACCTGCAAAGCAAAATGCACAGAAGTATGCTAATAATTTAAGATACCTATGCAATCCAGATGGGGCTGAAATATGTGTCATGAGGCAGACGTGCCTTCTCAACACTATTCACTTTGTATCTCTGAGGGGGATGATTCATTTGCAGTGGAGAGTTATTAGGTAGAAAAGGATGTTTGTGTTTCCCTGCCTTGCAATTATCCCCTAATCTCAGCTAGTTTTATTTTTTTAGCCCACTTTCATCCCAAACAGATTCTGAGACTAGGAGAAACATTGTTGGATATCTATAGTAGAAAATTAGCAGGTACAAAAAGAGTCAAGTCTCCAGCTAATTCTCATTAAAAAGACCCACTGTTTGTTATCTTAATATGTCATCATCAACTGCTACTCAATTTCAGTATATGTTTTTTCCTGCCCCAGAGTGCCAGGAGGCCTCGTCTTGGAGGCCGGCTGCTTCTGGACTGCCTTCACCCTCTAAAGCAAGCAGTAAAAATGCCACTGGCATGAATTTGTTTAAGGTGGATCCCAGATTGCCATGAAGTGACCCACACACTATGATCCCAGACCCATCTTCTGCGGCACATACCAAATGAAACATGCAGGATTTAATACCAGGACTGCAATGGACTGCTGTAGCCTTGTGGATATTATCAAGGTGCACCTTCACAGCCAGTCTACCTGGCATGGCCTCTTCCGCCTCCATAACCGTTGGGAATCAGAGTAGTAAAGTGGTATATATGTCTTGGAGCTGGCATAGTGCTGAAATAGAAAGCTGACTCCAATGTCACTCAATTTACACAACTGGAAAGCAGCAGCAGGCCAGGGGTGAAGTGGGTGGGGGAGAAAGAGAGAGAGAGGAATATAGCAGTAGGGAATTTATCAACTGTCTCAGCAGTTGGATGGGAGAAAGCCAAGCTCCATTAGAGTGCCAAAGTACCCATTTGTTTTAAAATGCAATTGTTCGATAAGCGAATATGAATTGCCAATGTAGATTAGAACTGCTCCAACCTTATTAATATTCTGTAAATCACTTAAGATCTACCTCTGTTAGCAAGCCTTTTAAGGACTGTAAGATCATTAGAACTGTGCAATGGTGACCTTGGATTTTTTAAAATTGACATTACCTCCTTTTACTGCTGTGGATAGTGTTTTAATTTGAATACTGTTATGGTTTTAAGATTTTAAAATGCCATCTGGTTTGGTTTCCTGTGTTTTTTCTTGTGTTTTATTATGGGATGATTTACTGTAAGTTGCCCTGAGTGGTGCTTGCACCAAAAGGGCAGGAAATAAATAAATAGAAAGAAAGAAAGAAAGAAAGAAAGAAAGAAAGAAAGAAAGAAAGAAAGAAAGAAAGAAAGAAAGAAAGAAAGAAAGAAAGAAAGAAAGAAAGTCCCATGTATCAATATATTATTCAGGGGAGAAAAACAATCCAACAGATTTGACAGTGGACTTGCATGCCAACTCAAATACCATTTCATCTTAAATTGAATGCACAACACCATGATTTAGATCCTGATTTTTTAGATAGTCAAGACATATCCTGAGTTAGCCCATTCTAATTTAAAGGTTTAAAACACTGTTCAATAGCAAGCTTTCAACAAGCTATAGAGTATTTTTCAAGCATGTGTATTCTATTGTATTCTAATACACAAAAAATAATGTGTTATAATTGTTTGACTAAAACTTGGAGTACTTAATGGAATTTTCCAATACAGTTTATGTATTCAATAGCATGCTAAAATTATTACTTAGTGATAAGGGATGCAGGAGCCCACTCTTTGGAGAATATTGGGTGTCTTCTCCTTTGTTGTCTTCAAGTGGAGTTAGCTGTTTATGTGCATCATCTTGGTAGGAGAGCCTGTAATGAGGAAAAGGGAAGATATTGCAATCTTAATATGATATAATGAGGAATGTGTGATGGTTCAGATATTGTTTTTATATGCTATGAAGTACAGTAAAACCTCGCATAAAGAGTGCCTCACTTAGAGAGTAACTTGCTTAAAGAGCAGAATTTTCTCTGAATGGTCACTTCGCTTAACAATTAAAACCAACCAAAAACTCGCTTAACAACTAAATCGGGATTCGCAATCCCCCCACCAGAAGTCACAATTGGTCACTTACAATGGTGTTTCACTTAAAGAGCAAATTCGCTTAAAGAGCAATCCTGTGGAACACATTATGCTCTTTAAGCACCGTACTACTGTAGTCTCTGGTTACAGCAACCTTATGAATAAATTATCTCCCAAGTATCCTGTAATTAATCATCTTACTCAGGTCTTGTAAACTAAATGTTGTTGTGCTTTTTATAAGGTCAATCCATCTCATATTAAACTTCTCTTCCTACTGTTGTAAAATTCTCCTAGCATTTGCCCCAGATGCTAGACTCTAATTCCAATTGGCTGAGGGGAATTGCAGTCCAAAAATACTTGGGCTTTCACCTCTTTCATTAAAGAAATCCCCATATCTACCTGTCTGCAATAACTAAATACTGTACTCACATTTCAATACTGTATGCAGTTTCTTCATTCCTTTGTTTATCATATGTTTCTTCCTCCTGAGAAGCTTTCTCTTCCTCACAAACAATTGCTACCTGACTGTCTCTAGAACATGATCTATGAGGGAAAGAGTTTGCAATGATTTACAGTAGTGAAGGAAATTCAGAAATGCTATAGTGAAAGCATAGAATTCCACGTATAGTTTCTACTTGGTAATTTACCTACTTACCTTGTGAACAGCCCAGAGAGTGCATTAAATGTTATGGGGCAGTATACAAGTGTAATTGCTATTGTTACATAAAGAAATTGCACAGGATGAAAAAGATGTGATACAGTTTTTGCATATAAAGGACTGCATATAGAAAATTGAGAGATGGGGAAAGTGTACTTTAGTGCCTATTCCACTTGTTCTTAGAGTCTTGAAGTAGATTCCTCACATCTCTTAAACCAATACTGGTGGGCAAGACAGGACTCTCTCTGAACCTTGGCCAGACCTCCCCAAACAGATTCCTTCCCAGCCCAGTAAGACAAGAGATCTGTCTCTTTTGGCTTGTAGGGTTCCTGCCAGTGGATACCATCAATAAGAAGACTCACTTTTATGTCTGATGAAGTGGACTTGATCCACAAAAGCTAACATTAAATTGCAGCAGTTAGTTTTTAAGGTGCCACAGCAATTTTGTCTTTTTGTTTTGTTTACTCTCTGATATATTTGCACAGACCGACATGGCTACCACTTTAAAAATCATCATCTCTATATTTCACAATTTTAAAAAAATGAGATTAAAATTATTACTATATATTTTCAGATACATAGAACTCACTTGATACAGAGTTCTTTCCTATGTTTCATAATCTTCTGGGGTTTATATGCATAATGTGTGTCAGGCTGCTTATCCCTTATAACAGTAGAGGTGAACCTATGGCACGCGTGCCAGAGGGGGCACTCAGAGCCCTCTCTCTGGGCATACAGGCCATCACTCCAGCATAGAGATCATCCTGTCCCTCTGCCCAGCAGCCCAAAGGGTGTAATTCCTCCCTTCGCCCCAGCACAGAGTGGGGTTTGGGTTGCAGTTTGGGCACTCGGTCTCTAAAATGTTCTCCATCACTGCCTTCTAATATATAAAGGGTAGACAGCCTGTTGTCCTCATGTTGGACTGCAATTCCTTTCATGCTTACTGTTAAGTTGCCCACCCTGCTTTATTTGTTTTGACTTTAAGACTCCTGCATAATTTGGCCCTATGTTAATAGTAAATAACAGATATACATCTGTACTAGGAGTCTTTACCTTCTGTAGCTAAGTTTCCAAGAAACCTCTTGAATCCGTGCAGTGGGTGACAAAGGAGTGTTGTGACCTTCCACAGTGCTGACAGTGCTGGGGTAGTTCGGTGGGCTGGAGAAGCGGCTCAAGGCAGTGTTATTGGCATTGTTGATGTTGGCATTTGAGCCTGATGACGAGTAGCTGCTTGGAGTGAAGGTAGAATCCACAAGCTTCTCATGGGATGGAGATTCAGTGTCTCCCTGGTTATTGCCAGATTTGTTGATGTGTAAAGGACGCTGAGTGGTGAAAGTTTGAGGGAATGAACTTCTGCCATCACTTTGGTAATAGCTGACATGATTTCCAAACAAGCCACCAGCTCTCTGTTAGCAAAAGAAAAAAAATTAAAATTAAAGTCTGACTTCAAACATGGCTATTTTCTGTGTAGAACACAGTTCTCTGTGGTCAGACATGGTTGCTCTTTCAGAGATATTTATAGTAGCTCTCCTAGATTCAGGGTAAAAATATGAAATCCTGTGGGAGCCTCCTATCATAACACTTGTTTATCAAAACATTTTCTTCATAATACTGACTGGTATCGCAGAGGGTCGGAATCGACTGTGCGACTGAACAACAAAAAAAATCTAACTCTTATCAGGAGGAACTTAAATGAACGAATCAGGAAGAAACTAGAAAGGAGAGAAAGTTAGGATTTCCACAAGGGAATCCCAAAGATTCAAAATACATTAAGTCCAAGCTAGATAAAAGAAAGAGGATGTTATTTCTCTTCAATTAATCAGCTAGAAAAGAAAAAAAAATATAGTAACATCAACATTTTAGAGTTCATCTACTTGTAATAGGAAACATTTGTCTCTGAAAAGCCAGCACAACTAGCAAAATTTACTGATTTCTGTACTGCATTTTGGTGTTGAAGGAGAGCTTTGTGGTGTTTGGAAAAATAATATAGGATGCTTTTAAGTTTTTAATGATTGTCTTGCTATTAATGTTTTTTTTTAAAAGCACTGACATTTTCCACACTGAATAGGTGGCATACCTAATAGAAATTTGGCCAACAACAATAAATATATTTTGTGATTCTTCACCCTGTAATATGACCTCATTTTTTGTTGTTCAGTCGCACAGTCGATTCCGACCCTCTGCGACCCCATGGACCACTGACCGCCAGGCACTCCTGTCTTCCACCATCCCCCTCAACTCGCTCAGCTCTGTGCCCATTGTCTCCACGATACCATCTAGCCATCTCATCTTGGGCCGTCCCCTTCTTCTTTTGCCCTCGACCCTTCCAAGCATCAAAGCTTTCTCAAGTGAATCCTCTCTTCTCATTTGATGTCCAAAGTACTTTAGCCTCATCTTTATTATTTGACCTTCTAAGGAACAGTCAGGGATGATTTCTTCTAAGATTGACCTATTTGTTCTCCTCGCTGTCCATGGGACTCTCAAAACTCTCCTCCAACACCACATCTCAAAGGCGTCTATTCTTCTCCGTTCAGCTTTCCTAATGGTCCAACTCTCGCAACCATACATTGCAACAGGGAATACCATTGCCTTGACTATGCGAATTTTTGTTTTCAATGTGATGTCTCTACTTTTCACTATGCTCCCCAGGTTTCTCATTGCTTGCCTCCCAAGAATCAGTCGCCTTTTTATTTCATGGCTGCAATCACCATCTGCAGTGAGCTTAGATCCTAAGAAAGTAAAATCTGTCACTGCTTCTACTTCTTCCCCATCTATTTTCCAGGGACTGATAGGGCCTGTTGCCATTATCTTGGTTTTCTTGATATTGAGTCTCAAGCCAGCTTTTTCACTTTCTTCTTTCAACCTAATTAGGAGCTTCTTTAGGTCCTCCTCACTTTCTGCCATGAGGGTGGTATCATCTGCATATCTCAAATTGTTGATGTTTCTTCCAGCAATTTTGATCCCAAATTGTGATTCCTCCATTCCTGCATTGCGCATTATGTGCTCTGTGTATAAATTGAATAAGCATGGTGACAAAATGCAGCCTTGTCTTACTCCTTTTCCTATTGCAAACCACTCCATCATTCCATTTTCTGTCCTAACTGTTGCTTCTTGATTCATGTACAGATTTCTCATGAGGCATATAAGGTGTTCTGGTATTCCCATCTCCTTAATTATTTGCCACATTTTGTTGTGGTCAACACAATCAAAAGCCTTCGTGTAATCAATGAAACAGAAGTAGACTTGTTTCTGATATTCCTTTGTTTTTTCCATGATCCATCTTATGTTGGCGATGTGATCTCTAGTCCCCCTGCCTCTTCTGAAACCCGCCTGCACTTCTGGTAATTCTCTCTCCACATACTGTTGCAGTCTATCCTGTATTATCTTGAGCATCACCTTGCTAGCGTGAGGGATGAGCGCAATTGTTCGATAATTTGAACATTCTTTGGCATTACCCTTTTTGGGGAGTGGAACGTATACAGATCTTTTCCAATCCTGTGGCCATTGTTTTGTTTTCCAAATCTGCTGGCATATAGAATGCAATAATTTGATTCCATCATCTTGTAGTGCTTTGAAAAGTTCAACTTGGATACCATCAACTCCACTGGCTTTGTTGTTTGCAGTGTTTTTTAGGGCCTTTCTGACTTCACTCTCTAGAATGTCTGGCTCATGTTCAATGTTCTCATCATTGTGATTATCAGGGGTGTTGAGGTCCTTTTTGTATAGTTCCTCCGTGTACTCTTTCCATCTTTTCTTAATCTCTTCTGCATCTGCTAACTCCTTGCCATCTTTGTCTTTTATCATGGTCATTTTCGCTTTAAATGTTCCCTTGAGTTCCCCAATTTTTTTGAAAAGATCTCTAGTCCTACCCCTGATATTGTTTTCCTCTATTTCTGTGCACTGTAATGACCTCATTACCACAGGCATATTTGTTAGGAATACAATTCATATAACTCTCCACCATTGGTTATGGTGATGAAAGATGTAGCCCAATAAGGGCTAGAGAGCTATGACTGCCTACCTACACCTAGGCCATTGATGGTAAACCTTGGCACTCCAGATGTTCTTGAACTCCAGAAGCCCTGATCAGCAGGAATGATGTCTTGGGCTTCTGGGAATTGAAGTCCAAGGACACCTGGAGTGCCAAGGTTCACCATCACTCACCTAGGCTAATAGAAAAAGTACTTACCCTAAAGATGTCATCTTCAGAAGCAGCAGAAACAGCTTCTTTCATTGCCTTGTCTAATTCTTCTTCTGCTGTTAAGTCTCCAGAAATAGCCCGTCGAATCTCAGGCCCAATGTCATGTAATGTGCGTAGACCAGCCTGAAAGATAGTATAGTTAAATATATGGATATGTAAGAGAAATAAGCAATGCATTTAACATTGAAAGAAGAAGTGTGATGCCTATGTCTGTTTGTCTGTCTGTACTAGAAGTGTTAAGATCTGTGTAACACATTTACCAGAATTCCCAAGTCTGTATAGCTGCCAGGGGAATTGTAATAGTTGTAGTCAAAAACACAGATCGGCATTTCTTTAGTATGTAATGACTAAAGCTTTTCTAAATCACTGACACTCCCAGAAATGGCATTCTACAGGTAAGATAATCTCCCAATTAATTTACAGTAATACCCCGGATAACGCGAGTACCGTATAGCGTGAAAACTGCATAACGTTACAAGATTTTTGGAAAAATCTTGTATCGAATAACGCGATTTTCAACGTTATCCGATACAGTCGTTCTTAGCAGCAGGGTGGCTGGAAAGCTGAACGGGGTTCTCCGTTCAGCTTCCCAGCCACCCTGCAGCTACGGAGGCAGGGGTGGGGAGGCTGGAAAGCTGACGGGGGGCTCTCCCGTCGGCTTTCCCAGCCACCCCACAGCTGTAGATCGGGTCCTCTGATCTCTCTGGAGCAGGCAGGGGACACGATCCAAGCTGTTTCTGAGCTTCCCCGATGTCCTCAGCCAGTGCAGCAAGCCAGAATGTTGGGATTCGAACCCTGACTTTCTGGCTTGCTGCACTGGCTGAGGACGTCGGGGAAGCCCAGAAACAGCTTGGATCGGGTCTCCCCACCTCCCTGGACCCGGCAGGGGGGTCAGAGACCCCAACATTGGTTAAAAAAATGGACTTTTTTTTTTTTTTACCAATTTTGGAGTCTCTGACACACACCCCCCCCGCCTGGTCCAGGGAGGTGGGGAGACCCGATCCAAGCTGTTTCCAAAGTTCCCCCACCTCCCTGGAGGCTGCAGCAAGCCAAAATGTCAGGATTCAAATCCCGACGTTCTGGTTTGCTGCAGCCTCCAGGGAAACAGGGCTTTTTTTTTAACATTGTGTGATCAATGTATCGCACAACTTTAAAAACCGGATAACTACGGGACTTGTGGAACCAAGTCATAACGTTATCCGGGGTACTATTGTATTGATTAAAATGGAAAGAGACTGAAAGCATTTTTCACTTTTCAGCTAAGTCAATCAAAATTACAGTTCTTAACTTCATGCATTAGGATGGGATACGGATATTTGGGTCCCCAGAGTCCCTCTTTATTGCACAATCTCTACTGAAATAGATCTATGATATAAGTATTCTACGATATATTCCTCAGCTTGTCACTGCCTGTGTATAGCCTTTTTAAAAGCAAACCCCCAACAAAAACCAACAACACACAAAAGAAAACAAAACAGCAAGAACAAATACTATTCTAAAACTTCTAGATTTTACCATTGGGGTATCCTTTTGTCCTAACCAATATAAATGGGAAGAGGAGATACCTTTTATAGTTATTTTTGTGTGAACAATCAAACAGTCTTAGGGCCTCACTAGATGAGACACACGTTTGCATATAGAGGTAGTGCAGCTTGTAGATGATGGGACTGTTTAATTAGTCTAAAATGAGCTTGCCTCAGTGTATATTTGGCAGTTGGTCAATTGGGAGATACAGCCATGATTTTACTTTAGGCACCATAAGGTTGTAAGAGGAAAAATATGTTTTTGCTGTAATCTGTGACCTGGCTCTTTATCACAATGAGAAAGGGTCAGATCAGAGTTTGGAAGGATAGTAGAAATTGCTGGATGAAGTGATATAGTGGTTGAATAGTGTTGCTTAGCATATTAATTGGCACTAGGATAGACCCATCATATCAGTAGGGATCTGCTGAATAAACTCCTCTGTAAGATCAATTGATTCAAATAGGCTTACTGTTGTACAGTAATTCGCAGTTAAAGAAGGCCAATTTGAAAAAAATAATAATGAAATTTTCAGAAGATTTGATTCACCAAATCTCCACAGATTCATTGGACCTCTCTAGTGTGATTTACTGTGCTAATTAACAGGCTTTCAGCTAAAGTCATAAAGTAAAACAATCTTAAGTCTTTAGGTTTATTTCTTACCTGGAGAGATAGAGCATTTCGCTGTGAAGGTTTACCAACAAGGCCCTGTTCTTTGCGTTTTTTAAATTTCCGGAAATATTCTTGAATCAGGAATGTGGCATAGAACTTTCCAACTGTTACCTCATCATCTAGGTGACAGACAGACACAGACACAAATCAAACACAGTTTTATATAATTTGTTTGCTGTTTTTATTCTTCATTAATGAACATCTATTTATCAATATTAGTGTCCAGAAGACTCATTTCTTTTACACACGAGATTTTGTCTGGTCAGGTTATCCTACTATAGAAATAGAATAGACAGTAATGCCAGTGACTCAACGCCAATTGTCAGGCAGCGGTTAACTAACCTGAACACCTTGAGGACTGACAGCCTTGGGTGGCAAAGTCCACAGGGAAGGGTGATAGTCCCCAAGTGGATTAAATCCCACTTGAATCAATCTTGATGGATGGCAGCAGCTTCATCAATACAGGCCTGGGGCCAATGAGAACTTTGTGTGCCAAAAGGGTTCAGAATCAGAAAGTGACTTGCAAAGCTGGATCAGTGGTATGGGGGTCATGCTGCAATGTGGGAGGCAAATGGAAGGCCATTGCATTTTATTGCTCCCAGGACAATTTTCATGGCTGATTGCAATTAGGATACCCAGTATTCGGGATTGGATATGACACTTGAAGATGAAAAAGAAGATAGCCTAATTGATTCCTTGATGGTGGCATAAATTGAAAATTGAACCCTATTTTTTCAATAAATTCAGTGTTTAAATGGAATTTTGGTTCCTGGAGAATTTTCATGCATCATAAATGAAACCTCTGCTACCTTCTTTCTCACACCACTTTTCAATTGCTTGTTTGGTAGGTGCTCCTCTCTGACATCCGTTGTTTCCCCATTTCTTTCTCACATCTTTCTCTAACTCACTTGCTTGAGAACCCCTCTGACTTCTGCCATTTTCTTTCTGGTCCAACTTCTGCTCTCTTGATGTCACACTAGGGTATGTAAATGTGCCAACTTTCAGTGCAATTTACATAAGCTATTAAAATAAATTTTGGATGCCAGGAGTGGTCAGTACTCAATTGTTTGTAAAACTGAAGGGTTGTAAAGGGAACTTTTTAAAATTGGGGCGTGCCTGTGTACAGATAAGCTACCTTTTCACTGAAAACATCACTGTAACATCACTCTGATATCCATGTGCTAGAGAGTAGTATGACAGAAGTTGAAAGAAAGGTGCACCCACCACCTGCTGGAGGCACAACCTGATCCAATAGCTTCATGCTAGTTCGCTTCCAAATCTTCTTAATGATTGCACGCAGCTCTTCATTAGCTTGCTCCAAGTTACCTGCCAGGAAAAAATAATAATCAGAGGAATAATTAGAGGTCTAAGGCCATTCTTATACAAAGCAGTAATATGCCCAATTCTATAGTAAAAGAGTTGATATTAAAGCAAAATCCATAGATAGAGTTTTTATCTTAGTAAAAAGATGCAAAACAAAAGCAGAAATGCAAATTCTCTTGGTCTATTATGAATTGTGGGAAGACCTGAGGCAATGAACTCAGCATTACTTTGCTGTACATTGGGAGGTAGAAAGGCATGAAATATAGCAATATCAATCACACTTATGTACCACCCCATAGCACTTGTACACTCTCTGGGCTCTTCAAAAGGTAATTAGCATCTGGAGTCCAGCATGCTGGGTACTCAGTTTACCAACCTTTTCTTCTAGCATGAAACAAATATGGTATGGTCCTCCAAATCAGGGGTTCTCAACCTTTTCAAGCTGCAGACTGGACCACACCCCCTCAGTCAACTGAGCAGGCTGGACTGGTAGTTCCCCTGGTCATAAACACTGCCATAAAACACATCCACTTCCACTTATGGTGGCGGTGTGGGTCACATGAAATGGTGCCATGGGCCGGGTATTGCCCGCAGGCTGTAGGTTAAATACCTCGGCTCCTTTTTTCTGTGTTTTCTCAGAACACTTTTTTTCAAGGTTGATTTTTCTCACTCTCCTCAAGTACAAACAAAGCATGAATGAACACCATATCTGGCCCACGGCATCAATTAAGTCAGCCCGTGCCACCCTCGCGGCTCCTGGAAGTGGAAGAAAATATTCATGCATATGCACAGAATGCGCCCACACATTTTACTTCCACTTCCAGGTTGGAGAAACCACATGGCTGGCATGCTCGAGCATGTGACCGGCCCACAGGCCAAAAAGCTTGGGCACCCCAACCTAGAACTTCTGATTTAAGATAAAACATTGTTTTTGAAATTATGTAAGTCAGAAGCGTAGCTTACCTTGGCGGGGCCCCGTATAAAAATTGTTTGGGGGCCCTTTATATGCGGGGCGGAGCTAACGTCATGACATCATGACATCGTGGGGGGAGCCAACGTCATGACGTCATGACGTCGTGGGCAGGGCCAAAAATAAAAATAAAATAAATAAAATAGAATAGAATTAAAATAAAGAAACAAACACACACCTCAACCCACCCACCCACCCAAACAACCACAACACAAACCCATAAATAACTTAAATAATTAAAATAAATAAAGAAATAAAATAAAAATTTAATAAAAATCCACCCACCCACCCAACACACACATAAACCACCCACCCACCCGAAACACAAAACCCTCACTTACCCTCCTGGGGCCGCATGGCAAGGCGCGCTGCCCCCGACTGCAGCCTCCTCCTCCTCCTCTTCCGGAGCCGCTTGCCGCTGCTGCTGTCGCCGCCACCACCGCCGGACCCGGGTGGTGGAGCAAGGTGAGGGGAAGGGAAAGGAGCCAAGGCTTTGCTGCCCCTTTTGGAAAGCGCCGCCGCTGGGGGCAACTGGCCCCCGTGGACCCCGCCTTCCTACGCTGCTGGACCGTGGTGCACTCTGCCAGGTGTCCCCAGGCCATGGGGGTTCGGCAGCAGCGGACAGCCCGGGCAGGCCTCAACCTGCCCGTGGGAGCTGGGCGGTCCCAGGGGAGGTGCCCTCCTCTGAGGGCCACCATCGGAGCCGCTCCGAAAAGCTGCGGCTCCGACTCTGAATTTTTATTTTTTAAAATTGGAGCCAAAAATGGCTCCAATAAAGTGCGCATGCGCAGAAACTCAATCTGACGCATACGCGATGCGTCAGATTGAGTTTCTGCACATGCGCACTAAATTTTTGCTCCAAAATTTTATTTTTATTTTTTGCCGTTGGGGGCCCCCGTAGCCCGGGGGGCCCGTATGATTGATACGGCTGATACGGCGGTAGCTACGCCTCTGATGTAAGTACACATTGCACATGCAGAGATGATTTTGATTTTGCAACTGGCAACATCACTTTCTTCCTACCAAGCAAAGCCATCATTGGCTATATCTTAGATACCTTACCATCAGTTTTGATCCTCAGTGCTGTTCGGACCAGTGCAAACAAGGTTGCATTAAACATTACTGTCCCATCACTATTCAGTGGCATATTCATGGAGACAAGTCGCTATCAAGATGGAAAAGACAGAGAAAATGATATTGAAAATGCCAACAGATTCATATTTATTCATACAATAGTCTCTCACCATTTCCAAGAGTAATTCTAATTATTTCTTTGGAGATGCTAGAATGGTCTAGAATAAGATAATTTCAGGAGCATATCCAACTTATAAAATACATGCTAGCTGATCTGTAGGAAGTGAACATATGTTTGATATTAAATGCAATAAAAGGAAAATCTGTTTGTATCTATCATATGTGAGTTTAAGGCTTATTTCTCTATTAGACAGACATCACAGCAATATAAATTTGAACTAATAAATAAATAAATAATAAATAAATAAATCACCACCTTTGGCTAATGTAGTCAAGAATTTCCAGTTAAAAATAATGACACATATTTTATTTTATTTAATCATACTTTTATGCCACCCTTCTCACAAAGACCCAGAGCGACTAACAAACTTCAAAACACTTTAAAACACAATAAAACATAATATAAAAGTCAAGAATAAAAGATTACAAAAATTAAAACAGTTTAAAACAAGACATGCAGAGAGAGAGAAAGAAGGGTCAGATGAGCCAACTGACTGAGGCCACCGCCTGGCCCATACCCCACACATGTCTCCCCAGCCAGGTCTTAACCCCCTTCCTAAAGGGCAGCAGCTCCGTATGGAGATGCAACTCACTTGGCAATAGGTTCCATAGGGCTGGAGCAGACATGGAGAAGGCCCTCCTTCTAGTGCTAGAGAGGTGTACCTCTCTAGCCAATGGTACAACCAGAGAGCCTCTCCAGTCTGCTCTGGTCGGACGGACAGATGTCCTTAATGCTACTATATTTGTGTCATATGGACCACCAGCATATAATAACCCACAAAGCTAAAATTAACACATCCCTACAATCTCTTCCCTAGTCTGGTCACACATTATTACTAGCAGAAATAATACAAGAGGAAAGCTCTAATAAGTTGGGGCTTATTTACCAAAAATCTTTCACTGTACATGTACTCGCCCTATCGCAGTGATGGTGAACCTTTTAGAAACTGAGTGCCCAGAGGGGCAGGATGAACTCTGCGCTGGGGGAAGCGCTCCCATTGAGGTGCTGGGCAGCGTGAACTCTGTACTGGGGGAGGAAGCACTCCCATTGGGCAGCTGGGCAGAGGGATGGGGCAAACTCTGTGCTGGTGCAACTCTCTGTTTGCCGACAGAAATGGGTCTGCGCAGTCCTGTGCTGGCCATTTGGGATACAGGGACAAGTTCTGGTGTGCCCCAGTTACTGGCGTCTCCCAGAGGTGGGCAGAAATATGTCATCTGGCGGCTACAATCCATGACATCATGCAGTACCCCCCATTGGTGCCACCTCCTCCCTCCACGTCTAACGCCCTTTTAGCATAGGGTCTGTGTACCTCTTCTGGCACGCATGTCATAGGTTCGCCACCACTGCCCTATTACATAGCCTCTAACCATGTCATATCCATGATTTATTCTGTAACAGAATTTTTCAGCGTATAATCATTAGCTGCTAATTTATTTCTGGTCATAAATGAAGAGGAAGAAAGGAAATGTTGTGATGTGGCATTAATATTGCTTCCGATTAATATAGTGATCCTAACAGAGTTTTTAAGTTATGTGAAATGTTCAGGGAATGGTTTTCCAGTGCTACCTGCCTCTGTCCACCCCCTGATTTCCAGGTTGAGTGAAGACTGAATTCAGCTTTCCTAAGCTACAGTCTAATACCTTATCCACCACACTGGCTTTTTTTTTTGGGGTGGTGGTGGATGGGTAAGGAACACTAACACCAAATATACATGTTAGGTTAGGCTTTATAACTAGTATTTATGTGACTGAAATTCAGGGAAAGTGCAATCAATTGTTCCTTTCCTCACTTGTCTTAGCCCTTTACTATCAAAAGCTGTTTCTTTTATCTATTGAGTCATTGAAGTTTATGTTCCCTTCATGAAAAGGTAGGTCTGGTGATGTCATCAGTTAGGGACACAGCATTTAAATAGATATGATCTGAAAATTTCTGTGAGAGGTACTTGGAGCTGGTAAGCAAGAGTATCAAACCTATACTCAGTGATGGGATGACCCCGGTTCCATCCGGTTCCCCGGAACCGGTAGGAACAATCTCGGAGGGTTCTCCAAGAGGGTAGCCCATTTTTAAGGCGTCCGGTTCCGGACGCCTCACCAAAAGAATTTTTTTAAAAAAAATTGGAGCCAAAATGGCTCCAATTTAGTGCGCATGTGCAAAAACTCAATCTGACACATTGCGCATGCATCAGATTGAGTTTCTGCGCATGTGCACTAAATTGGAGCCATTTTGGCTCCAATTTAAAAAAAATTCTTTCGGAGCCGAAGCCGCACCTTTTCAGAGCGCCTCCGGCAGCAGTGGCAGCGGCCCTCAGAGGAGGGCACCTCCCCTGGGGCCGCCGAGCTCCAACGGGCACGTTGAGGCCTGCCCGGGCCGTCCGCCACCGCCGCACCCTCCCAGGGACTTGGGGTCGACAAGCCCCCATGGCCTGGGGGTGCCCAGCGGGGCGTGCCACCTCCTCCTCTTCCTCCACCGGGCGCCTGCAGTTCCTCGGGCTGCTGCCTTTTCAGCCTGGCTCTGGCTGTGGCCACGGGCGGCCAGGGGCAGCAGGCAGCGGTGGCTCTGGCGGCTGCTCCAGCTGCGGCCGCAGCCAGGGGCTGCAGGCAGTGGTGGCTCTGGCAGTGGCTCCGGCCACAGTTAGGGGCTGCAGGCGGCGGCAGCAGCGGCCGGCGGCTGCAGGTGGTGCCTCCTGCGGCTGCAGCCATCGGAGGAGGAGGAGGAGGCCGCAGTCGAGGGCAGTGCGCCTTGCCAGGTGGCCCCAGGCCAAGGGGGTTCGTTGGCCCCAAGGAAGGTAAGTGAGGGTTTTGTATTTGGGGTGGGTGGGTGATTTATTTGTGTTTTGGGTGGGTGGTTGTATTTTTATTTATTTTTTATTTTATTTATTTCTTTATTTTATTTATTTAAGTTATTTACGGGTTTGTGTTGTAGCTGTCTGGTTGGGTGGGTGGGTTGAGAGGTGTGTGTGTGTGTGTGTGTGTGTGTGTTTATTTTTATTTTATTTTATTTATTTTTGGCCCTGCCCACAATGTCATGACGTCATGATATTGGCTCTGCCCATGACGTCATGACATCATGACATTGGCCACGCCCATGACGTCTGTGACGTCATGGCATGGTAGTAGAATTTTTGTAATCCCATCACTGCCTATACTGTCCTCAAAACACCAAGTCTTAGTTGTAATCACACAGACAAATACTGTGGGATTTGCTTCAGGTGTAAAACTAATGAATCAACAATTTTAAAATTGGCAGGGATTAAGGATACTAATGATCATCCAACAATGTCTTGGGACCTTGGCAGACAACGACTGGATAAAACAAGTATAGGTGTCATACCTTACAGGCAACCCGATGAGGGCAGAGTTTCCCAAAACCCAATGGAGGTTGTATTCGACGCAGGAGTGTCACCACATCTAGGTGTTTGATACGTCCCCTATAAAAGAATTTTTTTTAAAAAAAAGGATTTATAAACAGTTAAGCATGTACCATATTTAGTTGTCTGAGTTAAATATAATCTTGTGGGCCTGAGTGCCTTCATTAGTGTTGTTATGTACCATCAAATTGCCTCTTATGTATGGTGATGATTTTTGAATGTTTGCCAGTTTTAAACACTTCATTTATAACCCCAGAGGGTTCCCCCCCCCCCCGAAAAATTCAGATGTGCTAAGACATGTCTGTACTTGTCTTATTTATTTTGCATTTTATACATATTAGATCACCTATCTTTAGATTAGGGTGGTTCATACATAGGGGTCTTTTATGAGAGAAACAATTATGGCTACTTGGTTGGCTATTTTGTTTACCTGCATCAGCTTTGCCTTCAAGCTATATTTACTACATTTTTTATTCATTACATTTTTATACCACCTATTTTGGAAGTTTCCCACTTATTTCCTAACCATTTTTCCTTGAAGTAACTACCTAAGTTGGTTATCTTCAGTCTGGAGCAAATTCAGCGGTAACTGAAATCTAAGGTATGCTTTTAGCAATGGAAACAAGAGAAGAAATAAAATTTCCAATTCAGAAGCCTCTTGTGAGGCTTATAACGGTTAATGAGTTTTCACTCCAGCAAAAGAATTTCCTGAGATAAATACCTCAGTAACCTGGCCTGCAAAATAAGCTTTTGTTTACTTTTCAGTAAACTAAAGGCAAACTGCAGAAGTAGGAAAAAGCATGGGGTAATAATAATAATTCTGGGTCAGAAATTATTCTGGGTTGAAAGGATTTTTGTGGGAGAAACTCATCTGTCATGCAGTACCCGAGTCTCGAACTGCTGACTTGCCTGCCTTCCAGCTAACATGGTGTGCTTCTTAACCACTGAGCCACTATAGCCCCAAAGCATGTGGTATGACAAAGAGACATATTTAACACCTAAGGAAACACCATTTTAAATATATGCTAAACAAATTATCTATTAAACCTCCAATTTTACAAAAACAAAGACATTTCATGTTAGTCTGATTCAATAGCCATGGAGACGTAGAAGTGACTTAATAACATGTTTTTTTTTGTCAACAAAAGTATACATAAATGATATTAACCTACCCCTATTGACCGCTGCTGCTGCTGCCACGCCCTCCCGGCCCTCGTTACCGGCCGGGGAGGAAGATAAAAGGGGCTTCCCTAGGCGAGGGAAGCCCGAAAACGCCGCCACCGCTACTGCTGCTGCCGCGCCCTCTCGGCCCTCGTCACCGGCCAGGGAGGAAGATAAAAGGGGCTTCCCTAGGCGAGGGAAGCCCGAAAACGCCGCCACCGCTGCTGCTGCTGCCGCGCCCTCCCGGCCCTCGTCACCGGCCGGGGAGGAAGATAAAAGGGGCTTCCCTAGGCGAGGGAAGCCCGAAAACGCCGCCGCTGCTGCTGCTGCCGCGCCCTCCCGGCCCTCGTCACCGGCCGGGGAGGAAGATAAAAGGGGCTTCCCTAGGCGAGGGAAGCCCGAAAACGCCGCCACCGCTGCTGCTGCTGCCGCGCCCTCCCGGCCCTCGTCACCGGCCGGGAGGAAGGAAGGAAGTGGCCGCGGTAGTGGCAGGACTTCCCCCGGCAGAGCATTTCTTGCCCCGCCGCCACGGAACACACCTGCGGCCGGGGGAAGAGACTACCGCCGTGCCCAGCCGGGACTCCCTCCACCTCTTCCGGAGGCTATGTTCAAGGGCTGCGGCGGTGCCAGGACTTTCGACAATTGTTAATTTTTTTTGTGCATATTTGATGAATTTTGTAGTTTTATTGTTGTTGAGATTGATGCTTACTGAACTTTTGTGATGGAACGATGTTGAGTTATATATTGTATATTTATGTGATGTGTCTATGAATTTACTGTTTACTCTTTGCTTGTGAACCGCCCTGAGTCGGCCCTGCCGAGTAGGGCGGTATAGAAATTGGAGTAAATAAATAAATAAATAAATAATTGATCATTCTTGATGTGGTTATATAAGCATTAGATCAGATGATATTATATAAGAGTTAGATTTTATGTGGTTTTCTAGTTTCTTCTTCATTAACAAGAGTAAAAAAATGAGATACTGTACATGAAAAATAGCTTTTGGACCTTAATTATAATGGCTTTTCATCAGGGGAATCTAAACTGGACATACAGTACAGATGACTGTTACAAAACTAAATGTATACCCAATGTAGTGTACTGAATAGAGTGATGGAATAGGACTCTTGAGATCTGGGTTTTGAATTGCTGCTTAGCCGTGGAAACTCATGGGTGTGTAGGTGTGGCACTGACAAATTATCTCACTTTCTTTGTAAAACCTATTAGGCTTGCTCTACAATCAATAAAATATTCCACATATAGTCAAACATATATGTGCAACATTTCTAAAATTCCAGCAGCTCTGATCCATAAACTCAAGATGAACAGGGTTTGGGTTAAAAAAAAGAATAAGGTTTAGGAAACTTGCCTTAACAAATATTTTGATTAGCACATCCCTCGTAAATTTATTTGGATTTATTTCTTTATTTAAAGTATACATTATCTTGTATTACCTGGGCCCCAGCACCCCAAAATAGTGATGGAATGGGTGTCTCAAGGGGTAAAAGGAAACCAGGTAGACTAAAGAAAACATGGAGAACAACCTTTAGAGAAGATTTGAATAATATACAAGTCCCCCAGGAAGGAGCACCAAATGTAGCAGCAAATTGAACCCATTGGAGGCAACTGATCATCCACTATGTACCCTCATATGCAAGGTCAGAAGAAGAAAAAGTATTAGAAGATATATTATCCTCCTTCCATATGGCATTTTATGACAAACTTAGTTAATTAAACACACATTTTAAATTGTAAAGTTTAGGAACAATAAAGAGAGTTGGTCTAATTCTTCCTTGTAAACATAAAGGGGGGGGGGAGACTTACTTGGCCTCAGGGTCATATTCTGCCCAGATCCGTTTAAATTCATCCAGATGGTGAGGACCCAGAATTGACCAATCACGTGTCAAATAATCAAAATTATCCATGATAACAGCTACAAAAAGGTTGATGATCTGGAAAAAAAAAAAACCACGAGTAAAGCAATAATAATGAGATAGACTTTTAAGACATAATATTTCAGAATCCTTTTCATACACAAATCAGAATTTGACAGTGTGTTTGGACAGGGGTTGGTCTTGTGGCTTGGAGGTATGCTGATTTGTTTCTTTTTCTGGAGACACATGATATATTGTACCATTGTACTGATGCCTGTGCATACATTTTTGGTTTCCAGTCAGGGCTTATTGTTTTCTTGGTGTGGTAGGGCTACTCCATTTTGGTTCAATTCTAGTGTGTATGGCTGCTGGGATTGAACCAAAGTAACTGGTTGGTTATCCTTTGGAAAAGCTACTTAACAATCTCAAGAAAGGGAAAACCTCCATCCCATTCACCTCTGAAGGACAAAGGGGAGGATGTTTGCTTTCTTATTGATAGTAATGTATACTGTAAATACTTGAGTATAAGCCTAGTTTTTTAGTCCCAAAAATGAGCCCCCAAAAGGGGAAATGGCTTATACTAAGGTCAATGACCACGAGGATCCCAAGACTGTGTTGGATTGAGACATGCCAACAATTTAATTAATTTTACCATTATTTCATGTATTTTGATTATTGAAACTCATTAGCAGTTGCTGCATTTCCCACCCTTGGCTTATACTTGGGTCAATCTATTTTCCTGGGTTTTCAGGTCAAAATTAGGTACCTTGGCTTATATTTGGGTCAGCTTATACTCGAGTATATATGGTAAGTGATGTTTTAAAATATTCTTAAAGCCTTGTCAAAGTATCACTGATCCTCCTGTGTTGGTTAAAAAGAAATGGAAGGTTTTGTCTCTCTTCCCCTCCTCAGGCAATCATTAAGCATCTTTAAGTGGAGTTTCTTTGCAGTGGTCTTAATTATTCCAACAACTGGGTTCTGCACTTGCACGATTATACCTACCAAACCTTCCAGAGCTAAAATTTAGCCTCTTAGGAAGGCTTTATTTTTCAACAAGATTCAAACCTTAATGTAGTTCCATTTTCTGTAGGGCATGAACTCAGAGAAATCATTCATTATCTTGAAATAAACAGAAATATTATGGCTGCTATACAGACAATAATGTTCTCAGCTATTTTAAGCTTGAAATGTAACTCGAAATTCTTAAGAAGATCATTGGCTATCTCTTTTGGCCAGTGTGTGCTATGTTTTGCCACCTGTGATACATTTTATTATATATCCTCTAAGCATACAGGATGAGAATAGAAGCAAAATGGTAAACCAGCTGTTTTGAAAACTATGATGAGAATCAAGCACTGCCACGACACAGTGATTTTTAAAAAATGAATCAATAAATTATCATGAAGAAATTAATTAAATGTTTTCTGCCTGAATTCCTAGGGAACTTCTATTAGTCAGGCTAAACAATATTGCTTAAGGCCAGTGGTTCCCAATTTTGGGGTCCCAAATGTCATTGGGCTAAAACTTCCAGAAGTCTTCATCATTGGCTGTGCTGGCAAAAGTTTCTGGGAGCTGAAGTCAAAATACATCTGGGGTCCCATGATTGGGAACCAATGGTCTAGACCAGAATTCCTCAAACTTGCCTCTCCAGATGTTATTGGACTTCAATTCCCAGAAGCCCTGATCACCAATAGTCTGACCTTGTGTAAAGCAACATCTAATATTCCTAAGATAAAGAATGTTTATAAAAGGAGAACAGATACTCACTAGGAAGGCACAAAGCATATAGAAACTGATGAAATAAAAGACAGCAAAGCTGCTTCCACAAGAATGTTCGCCTTCGCTAGTGCTGTTTTGTTCGAAAGAATCTTCATCACATTTCTTATCTGGAAGGCATGCCAGCATGATTTCTTGCCAAGCTTCACCAGTAGCACATCTATTGAAAAGAGGAAAGAAGGTAAGTTCATAATTACCAGTGAAGTTAAATTCATTACCACAAAGATAAATTTATTATTATTATCCTTACTCTAGATCTGTGATAGCAAACCTTGGCACTCTAGATGTTCTTGGACTTCAATTCCCAGAAGCCCCAGGCCCTGTGAACCCACATGAATGGATTTTACTGCAATTCATCCGGCCCACGCTGCTCTTGTCCCTCCTGGAAGCGGAAGTAAAATGCGCCCGTATAGATTCACAGGGGCTGGGGCTTCTGGAATCGAAGTCCAAGAACGGAGTGCCAAGGTTCACCATCCCGGACCTAGATCAATGGTTCACAATGTGGGTCCCAGGCTCCATAGGGGGACTTCAAATTATTTACATGTTACAAGCTGATTTATAGGTCACAGTATGCTAACAAATATAAAACTTCTTATTGGAGGAGAAATATTCCTTTTTTCAGTCTAAAATTTAAGTAGCATAGCTGGTAGGCATAACAACTAAACCGTATCATCCTTTCTGTTTTGTAAGTTCTTTATGTTATTTCTGAAATAAGCAGTCACTGAGTGGTATCCCAGAGGAAGGGGCTGAGGTGGCTCAGTGGTTAAGAAGCTTGCCTTGTTAGCTGGAAGGCTGGTAAGTCGGCAGTTTAAGACCCAGGTACTGCATGAAAGTTTGATTGCCCATCTCTGTCCCAAGTCCTGCCAACATAGCAGTTCGAAAGCAAGAAATTGCAAGTAGATAATTAGGGACCACTCCAGTGGGAAAAGATCTTTGAGACATGAAAGAAGCCTCATTCAGGCGTCCCCTGAGTGGAGTTTCTCCAGCAAAAATCCTTTCAAGCCAGAATAATTTCTGACATGAAATTATTATTATTACAAGATATATGGTGAATTGTACTTAAATCCTACCTGAAAAGCAGCAGCACTGCTTGCGGAAAAGTCTGAAAGTTGTTGTTCCGATTGATATCAGTGGTGTCATCCAGGGCAATTTTACCAAATACCTAGTAGAAAGAAGCAGCTTAGGTTATGCTTAGTGCTATCTATCACATTGATTTTCTTATGAAAGACATCTCTTTCTTCCGCATTTGAATTGTACTTAATGAGGGTATTCTGATATATTAGGGGAGTGATAAGTATAGTGTGCTTATCCAGTGCACTGCTTCAACTCCAGAGATACTCATTTCTGCATAGGTATTGTACAATACATGCACCTAAAGTAATGTATAGTTTTTAAAATGTAGATTTTATAGTACTGAACAAAACTCAAGGAGTACAATACGTTAGTGGAAAAAACAGAAGGAGAATGTTTAATTTAATTTAATATAATGTAATTTAATTTTTTAGACTTCTATGCCGCCCCACTTGCAGAGCGACTCTGGGCAGCTAACATTAGAGCATAACAATGCTACACAGTAAAAAACAACAATAATGTGGTAATACAATCAAACAAAGCAATATAGCAATACAATCAGCAAAAACAATGTAGAAATACAATCTTATTCTACAAATAAAATTTATTATTCTTAGTTTGCCTAACCTTCACATTGGTAGGGGACTTCGTTTTGATTCTAAAGTGAATTAATTCCTATCAGAGCTTTAAAAATTACTTATTAAAAGCACAGTACAGTACTTCATTCTGTTACCACTGCATGCCCAAAAATACATGGGCACTGTTAACCTTTTCAGATGTTCTTAATTTTTCTTTCTTTCCTTTTAACTCAAAAGAGTTGTATTACTGGACATTAGTTGTGGGGTATTGAACATTGCTGCATGTCTTGATTATACAATCTGACCGGATTTTTCTATGGTCATGGAGTCATTCAAAAACATGTGCATCATTCAGAACAACATAGGTTACTGCTTGGTATGCATCAGCTAGACTTTCTAGAGAAGACAGAACATTATGTTGCTAGTCCACCTCTGGATGAGACACCTTGTGGCTGACAGCTGCTCTCAATCATGTGCAACCATTGTTCAAAGTTACAAATTGAGGGTTGGTGTGGTAGAGGAAAGAAAATAAAGGTGAGTAAGATGCTCACTGAATAAAAAATGTGGCAACCTTAGCGGTCATATTACATAGCCAGAAAAAACAACCAAAAACCCAACCGAATAACATGTTGAAATTCCTACATTAGCTCATCACAAGTAATGCTTGCTTGCACGTTGTTTCCAAATTGTGTTTTTTTTAATTCTTGCACTCCAAAGTGCAACTTTTTAATAGTAAAGTAGGCCTCCACATTGTATTTACTGAGAAAGTGTACCACAGCTATCAGGAACAGGAAACCACTGACCTGATAAGGATGTAGGTAGATAAAAATGCTGTTTTGTGTTTTCTGTCAATTTGTGTAGATTGATATGGCCAACATGAATACCTTGCTTCTATAGACAGTTATTTTAATATATCTCTTTTGCAACCAAACATTATTTTCCTGCAGCTCTTAAACAACAACAATAACAACAACAAGATTATTTTCTTACTAGCTTCCACATAGATTTGTTTGGATGAGAAACCAATTTTCCTCAGAAGTCACCTACCTGCATTCCAATCACAGCATAGATGAAAAACAACATCACTATCAAAAGAGCCACATAGGGGAGGGCCTGGAGGAAGAAAAAACATGATGTATCACTCAGTAAAAGGCCTTGTTCAACCCTAGAATAGTCTCATAACTGAAAGAATCTTAGGAGAAGAGTCAACCACCAAGAGTAATTTGTTTTTCCAGTATACAATAAAGGATGTGAATGCCTTGATACAGTACTTATGAGCCATTCACATATGGTAAAATCCAAACAGGAAACTTCAAAAAGGAAATAACAGCATGAATTCCCCTATATTGGGTATTGCTTGGATATCAGGGGTGTATATCAAGGGTGCACAAACTACGGCCCGGGGGCTGGATCCAGCCCCAATGCCAATTCTTCCAGCCCATGAACCGTTGTCGTCCCTGGAAGTGGAAGTAAAATGCACTTCCGGGAGTGAAAGCAGGAAGAGAAAGAGAAGGAGAACCATTTACACTGTCCTGATTTTAACTGGAGCCTCTAAAAGTCCAACCTTCTCATCCAAGGTAAGGGGTTGCTAGGATTGGGCAAAGTATGGTGTGGTCTTGTGACACAGGACTGCTACAGCAGCCATGAAGGTAATCCTGGGTCACCCTGGAACTAATTGGCCAAAGGGTGAAGAGCACACCACAATGAATAATTACTACAGAAATCCAAAAGAGATACAAATGGACTGATCAAATGGAAAATGGTCGCGAGAATGTTAACTGTTGTACTGCAACCAAAAATGGTTGTGAGTTTGATCCTGACCAGGGCTCAAGGTTGACTCAGCCTTCCATCTTTCTGAAATCAGCAAAATGAGTACCTAGCATGTTGGGGGCAAAATGCAAATTAACTTGTGAGCTGCTCAGAAAACGCACTAAGTGTTCTGGGGCGGTCTGTAAGGGTGATAGCTTTTTAAGGAACTAAGAGACAGAGCAACAAAGTATAAAATAGGAACTCTGAATATAACCAGCTTGGGAAACAAAACAGAAGAAATTTTAGAAACACAGTAATACCTTGGATAACGATTGCCTCACATAATGCTAAAATTGGATAATGTTGGGGAATTTGAGGCAAACATTTGCTTCACACGATGTTACATTGTGTGATGCAATTGTTTGCCTCAAATTCCACGACGTTGATCTCTTCTCCAAAGCCTGCAAGGTTGAAGACCAGCCCTGCAGGCTTTGGGGCAAAGATCTATTGAGGCTTAGCACCCTGGTTAGGTTGGGGGGAGATCAGGCACGCACAACTGTTCCCCGCCCCAGCCAAACCAGTGCTACGGGCTCTCTGCTTTGGGGTGGGGTGTCTGGAGGTGTCAGGCACCTCCAGCCACCCCGGTCCCAAAGTACGCAACCCAGATGGGCTACTTGCTTTAAGATCGGGCTAGCTGGAGGTGCCTGACACCCCCAGCCAGACCTATCTTAAAGGAGGCAGCCTGCCTGGAATGCCTGCTTTAAGGTTGGGCTGGCTGGAGGTGCCTCCCCAAGCAAACTGGATACCCCTGTGTTGCCTTTTCTCTTTGGAAAGGGAACATGGCTTTTTTTAAAACGTTGTGCGATCAGTGCATCGCACAACTATAAAAACCAGATAACGTTATGACTCGTGGAACCAAGTCATAACATTATCCGAGGTACTAGTGTAATGGAAAGAAGAGGGATTAAGTTAATAGGTCTGGCCAAGTGATGGAAACCTTGGCACTCCAATTGTTCTTGGACTTCAATTACCAGAAGCCCAAGCCAGCACTCCTGCTGACCAGGGCTTCTGGGAATTGAAGTTCAAGGACATCTGGAGTACCAAGGTTTGCCATCACTCTAGCCAATATAAGATACAAAGGAGTAGGAGAGTTCATAAAGAATACTTGGTTATTTATTCAGAAGGGATCACACCAAATAACAGAATGGGCTTCTTGGTACATAGCAAAATGCATACTAGACAATAGCAACTATTCAGACAGAATAATAATACAGTTCTGAAAATCAAGAGAGGGGACAAAAATGAAATGTATGTAAAATTATATGCTCTTTGTTATGATAGAGGATATAAAGGAGCAGTTTTTTAAAAAACGAACTACTGTATATACTTGACTATAAGTCATCCCAAATATAAGTCAAGGTACCTAATTTGGACCTCTAAAACTAGGAAAAAAGATTGACCCAAGTATAAGTTGGGGGTGGAAAATGCAGCAGCTGCTAATGAGTTCCAGCAATTAAATACATGAAAATACAGTAAAATTAATTTATTCAGACATTTGTGTGGGGATGCTTTTGAGTTCTTACTGTAGTGTTAGTGCTTTTTTTTTTAAAATGTATTTTTGAATTTGCACCACTGTGGTTTTCGGACCCTCGGGGTTGTTGACCCGAGTATAAGTTGAGTCCCTTTTTTGGATTTCATTTTGGGTGCTAAAAAACTAGACTTATACTTGAGTATATACAGTATATGAGGTGATAGAGGAAGTGGAAGTTAATAGCACATTGTATGTAATGGGAGATTTTAATGGGTGGATTCTAACAGAAGAGAGTATGATCAGTTCATTGGCGCACATGTTGCTGAGAACAGTAAAAGGAAGAATGGGCAAAGTATACTAGATATGCCACCAACACCAGTTTTTTTATTACTAAAACTTTTTTGAACATTGTGATTCACAACATTATACATGGTACAGTATAAACAAAATGTTGCAAAATGATATCACTATTAAAAGCCATATTGATTACATATTATCAAGAGTTAAAAGAAGATTTAGAATACTCAATGCAAAAGCAGTCCTCAATGGACCGTATGAGAACTGATGATAAAATTGTAGAGTTAACAGTAATAAATGATAAATCCAATATTAAAAGAAGAGAATCAGCCTATATAATCAAATGGCCACTCTGGGGAGTTTGAATAATAACAATTCTAAACAAAAATGCATTAACATAATATCCGATCCAAATTATCAATTTAGAAGCAATATTACTTAAAAACAAACCACTATTCAGCGACCAAAGAAAATCATGCCAGTGTAGGAGAATATAGAGGCAGAATATTATGAAGTGCCTCTTTTAAAAGCTTTGTTTTCAGAACCTTGTGGAAGCCTTGAAGTATTGGTGCCTGCTGGATATGGATAGGCAGACTAACCCACAATTTGGGGGCACAACAGAAAAAGCTTGTGCTTTCATGATAATCTTCTGTGTTTCCCTTGGAGTGGTCAATCTCAGCCCACCAGTCAGGTGAAGATGTGTTGTCTAGGCAATATTCCTCAAAAATAGGCACTCCAGATATCTAGGTCTTAAACCAGGGATGCCCAAACTACAGCCTGTGGGCCAGATCCAACTTCCAACACCAATTCATCTGTCCCACACCGCCCTCGTTGCTCCTAGCAGTGGAAGTAAAATTTGCAGGTACAGACACATTTTACTTCTGCTTCTGGGAGCAAAAATGGTGACACAGGTGGAATGAATTGGTGTCAGAGGCTGGATCTAGCCCATTAGTTGCAGTTTGGGCCCCCCTGGTTTAAATAGAGAAAATGGCAGCTTAAAATCTATCTCATCCTGTTGCAAAACAGATTGCAAGGCATATTGTACTTCTGCTTCTGGTGGGAGGAATCATGTGACTGGCCTGCTGAACCATTTGATCGGCTCATGGCCCGGAAAGTTTGGCCACCCCTGTCTTAAACCATTTACGGCTTTGTATGTTAGAACCAGAACCTTTAATCCAGCATGGAAAACCACAGGTAGCCTGAGCAGGCATGGCAAAGTCATTGAAATATGGTCATATGTCCACAACCCTGACACAAGCCTTAAGCTGCATTCTTGCTAAACAGCAGGATTATGAAACATTACTAAAACAGTGTAATTTTTATTTACAGGGACCTGGAATTTATGCATCCATCCCTTCTCAGACATGTGTATTTCTGTTCTTGATATGACAAAAGGTCAAAATGCTCAAATATGGCAACTGTTGTGCACCTGATTTTTAACTACAGTAATACCTCGGATAACGCTAGGACTTGGTTCCACAAGTCTTGGTGTTATCCGATTTTTAGTGTTACCTGTTGCATGTTAAAATCCAATGGGATGGATCGGATAACGTTAAAGCTCCATAGAGATACATTGTAACCGCACACGCTTTAGCGGTTTAGCGGTTGTTATCCGATCCATCCCATAGGACCTTAACGTTATTTGATCCAATTCTCCTCTCCAGATTACTTAACGTTATGGTATTTTAGCGTTATCCGAGGTAAACGTTATCCGAGGTATTACTGTACATTTATTATGCAGTTAGTCTGAATATCATGGTTGTAATAGTTTAGTATAATGGATTAAGCTATGGACAATGACTCAGAAGACCTGGCATTGATTCCCTTCTCAGCCATGGGAACCCACTGGGGAAGGGTGGAACTGGAAAAACCACTCCTTAAATACCCCTATTTACCTTGAAATCCCTATTAGGGTGGATATAAGTCAGTTGCAACTTAACACCTCATAACGAAAACAATGACAATAACAACATTGATTTGTCCAGTAGGTGCCTCTATTGATATATATTTTTTCTTTTTAAACTTTGGCACAGCAACTCTGGACTGTCATACAGAACCATACTGCTTCTATCATCTCATCATTACGTTTTACTTTGCTTAATTGTTTCTCATATATTAACGTTTGTGTCAGAAGGTAAAATGAGTGAATTGATACATGATAATAAGAATAATAATGATGACATGAGGAAAATAAGCAGAAAACTAATTAATTAGCAGCAATTTGCCACTGTGAACTACACCATTTCCCTTCTGTTGCTGTAATTACACAGAAGGATTTTAGCCTTGATCAATTGACATTCAAATATTCATTTAGAAAACAGTACTAAAGAGAGTTTATAAATCTTAGATGTCAACAAATCAATTTTACCAAAACAAAAAACACTTAACTGCTAGCTGATCTAATAACACTATTCCAAAGCAGGAAAACTGTGAATGGTTTTGCACTGAAGTTGTGCATGTGGAATTGGGGTTCAGAAGACAGTAAAGAGGGGGGCAGAAATCTGCCTTGTTTGCAGCTTGTTAGCTATTTGAATGTGCTCCACCTCCACCTGGTGCCTGGGTCTGCTGGTTTTCCTCACCCTTCCTTTTTTGTTTCATTTTCCTTTTAAACATTTCTTGTCACAGCACTTTGACCAACCATAGGGAGAAGAAAAGAGTGAGAAGTTGGCAGAGAGACAGGAGAAAATGTTTATTTCAGACTTGTTTCAGCTTCTTAAAGTAGGTCTACTCTACACTGACTGTCTAAATTTACAGGAGGCTCAGGTGGACCAGAGCTGGCTTAAGACTTACTCACTTTTTATCCCTTTGGTTGTACCAGAAAGAAAGAGAGAAAGCAGACACTTGCATCAGATTGGAGCAGAGAGGATTCAAATGATAACTGGCCTTCCTGCTGTCCTGCCCCTCTTACTACTGATGGAGCTGGCTGGAATGACTTGAAGTACAATGGCTGAAAACACATTCACATTGACTTTAATGACCATCAAATTGCTGAAACAGATGCAAAACAGTAGAAGCCCCAGAATAAAAACTATGAATTTGGAGTGGGTGGGTGGGGACTCTGGGCTGACACAGCTGGAGTTTTATGTCATGTAGTTAATAGAAAATAATGCAAATTTGACTGTCCCAACCCTGGTTTTTGAAATACTCTGTACCACCCAACCTTATTCAATTTACTCTATCCAATTCACTCTTACTTCGGCATACTTCTGCATGGGAACAACTCCCCAAAGTGACAACCATTCCAGAATATGTAAATGTGTAAAGCCAAAGCAGGGAATATAAGTGACGGACATGTCCCTATTATTTCAAAGCAGTGTCCTGCAAAGAGAAAATGAAGGAATACCTGGAAAGACTTGATGAAGGTCCACAGCAGTGTACGGATGCCCTCCCCTCGGCTCAAAAGCTTCACCAGACGCATCACACGGAAGAGTCGGAAAAAGGTGATTGAGATCCGAGAATTTTCTTCAGCGTTCTGGAACCCATTGGTACAGAGGGCAGTAATTACAACAGTAGATGAGGAACACAGATTTTGGGCCACACAAGGCACTACTTCACAGGAAGAGTTCACTGCACTGTTCCCCTGCCTTACAGATGTTCAATCTTCCACTAATACTTGGCATTCAAATAAATGGATGCAGATCTAATGTAAGTCTTCTAGGGCTAATGTAACCACTATCCTTTTCCCCTCTTCTTCAGTCCTATAAACTTCTCCTTCATTCTTAAGTGCCATTATTAACATCTTACACTCCCTTTCCTAAATTTGGTACAAAGCAGCTGGAGAGCTTTTATGCTCTTCAGACCTTTGATAGCTTTGCTTGGTACAGAAAGAACCTGCACACTGTTTCTTCACAGAATGATCCCAATTGAGATTACAGCAGTCTGCAGCTGTGGCAATCTTCCTTGAATGTATAACTTGCCTATAATCAGGTGCATTTCCTATGCATTAGCCGAACACTGATGTGCAATCTCTTTTCACATATCTCACTGATTTGTGAAAGTGCATACACAACCATAACCTTTCCCTCACAAATACTCTGTTTTAAGGTCTGCCCTTGCTTAAAAGCCAGTCATATCCAACTGTAGGGTTCAGTGCTCATCTCCATTTATAGCAAAAGAGCAAGCACTGTCTGTGTCTACAGACATTTCTGTGGACATGTAGCAGTTTTACCAGAAGAAGAATAATAGTGGCTGTCTGGACACCACCTGGTCTTTCTAAGAAATTTTTTGATTCTCATACAAAAGTGTCTTTGTGGAAAAGTTTTGTTCATGCTTCCTATGAGAAAAGACTGAAAGAACTGGGCATTTTTAGTTTTGAGAAAACGAGGCTGACAGGGGATATGGTAGCACTTTTCAAATACCTGCAAGATAGTCATGAAGATGAGGGGCAAGATCTATTCTCGATCATCCAAGAAGCTCAAATTACAGGAAGCCAAATACAGGCTGAATAGCAAGAAAACCATCTTAACTCTTAGAGAAATTGGAACCATTTACCTGATTATCTGGTGACCTCTCTAACGCAGGAGGCTGCAAGAGAAAATTGGACAACCATCTGTAGATCTGCTTTGATTCCTGCATTGAGCAGGGGGTTGGATTCCATGGCCTTATTGGTTCATTCCAACTCAGTCATTTTATGATTCTATAACCCTGTTTAAGAATGTTTGTGAAACAGGCCCAAACTTCAGAAATTTGGAATTTAGCATGCAGTTAAATGTGATCCTACTCTTGAGATTCAGGAAAAGCAATCTAAACAACAATGAACTTCAATTTGTTTTGCTGGTAACTGAGAACCTATGACAGAAAGGAAAAGAGAAGGTAGCTTGTCAAGGAGAAGGAAGTTTGCAACCACAAGCAGCAGCAAAATAGCAAGAAAGACAGTGTGACTTGGGGTTGGTGGCTTAATGGCCAAGACTAACAAAGTTTCTTTGAAATTCTTTCCCTGACAGAAAGTGAATACATGACAGTAAATAGTTGAGTTATAATTAGAAGCAATATATTTCATGTGTATTCTTTAATGAAAAAATTCTTACAGTTTTTATCCTATGAGATAACTCTTGTTATGTCTTATCTGAGGAAGAACAGAAGTTCCAAAGTATGCTTTTGAAAGACACATCCCTTTCAGTGAGGTATGAACTGCAAAAAACAAACTAGGCTAGACAACCCAGGATCTAACAATTCCACCATCTCTTGGGTTTAGGAGCTTTGTACTACACATTCCTGTGTTCTTACTGCCCTTGGATATCTCTCTCATGATCCCAGTCTGTACAATGCCCTGATAAAAGTTGAGTACACCTGACTTAGTAAGATCAGCTTCTTATGTGAAAAAACTCCCTGGCAAGCAGATTAGTATACTGGAAAATTATGATGTCAAACAAAAATCCAGAGGTCTGCTTTCCTAAACTATTGTGCAATAACCTGTATGATGTACTATAGAATTATAGTGTGATGACATTGAAATAAATACTATCCTTTGTGTTGTGTATCTTTTTTTTTTTTCATTGCTGCAAAACCAAAGTTTTATACTCAATAATGAAGAAGTACCTGACCAGGAAACAGTGCAGATCACTCCTGCAACACACAAACAACGTATAAAAATACTCCAATCTGACCTACTCACCATTATGTATACCAGGAGAGAACAGAACCTTTGATTTCTTTTTAAGAATTCTAAATTAGCATTCCTGGCTTGCATATATATTTTTACAGCTCAATCATAGATTATAATGCCTTTATTATTTTGCTTCTATTTTTGTCAAATAATGTTTTTCGCATAAAGGAGGTACATATGTTTAAAGATGCATTGTTAAAAGATGCCATAATCAGAATTTACTTTTGCCTTCAGTTTAAGTTCATTTTGTTGATATATGATACATTCAACATTCGATTTTTCTTTGCCTTCCTTTTGGTAAGCTTGCAGGACATGACTTTGACCTTTAAAATTTGTTTTATAGTTGATTTTACTTAGAAACACTTGTGTTCCAGAAAGTGAGTGAGGGAAGATCAAGTCAACTATGGTAAACCCAAAGTGAAATGCCTAGTGTCTCAGACAATGCTGAGGGCTCATTTTGTATAGCATATCTAGCTTTCCAAATTAGACTCCAAGTGAAGAAAGGAACACCTCTAAATTGGAGAAAGGTGTGGGAGAGGGACTGAAAGGAAAAGTGGCGTTAAGAGTCAGTAGTTGCCTCTCTCAAAGCTTCAGTGTTGTTAATAAATGGGCACTTTTATATCACTGCAACATTAGTAGAGTACAGGGCTGTAGCCAGGATTCTAGAGGGGGGGGGGCACCGGTGAATTTTTTCAGGAGGGGCAAAAAATTTCAGGAGGGGCTACAATGGCACACACACATATATAACATTGGCACCACCGGGGTGATGGTAGTGTCAGGGGGGCTGTTAGCGCAGAAGGGTTTTTGCCCCTCCGGCTATGGCCATAGTAGAGTGTGAGAGCCACTCTAGTGTAATGAACTGAGTGTTGTACTGTGACTCAAGACACTTAAGTTCAAATTCATGCTCAGACAGGAAACCCATCAGGGGTAGCAATGGTAAACCACTCCTTGAACATCTCATATGTGTTGAGAAACCTATTAGGACTACCTTTAAGTCTAAAGAAGTTGTAGGGTACATCACAAGAACAGCGTCTTGCTTCCTCTTCCTTTCCAGTAGCAAAGAAATTAGCAGCTAATGGATATGTTTTGAAAAATTATGTTAGGAGACAACAGCAAGCATTTGACAAGGATGGACTTTAACATGAATTGAGTATTTGCACAGTGGAAGTTTTTCAACAAAGGAGGCCCAATATTTGACAGCTTTCCTATTGTATCAGTTGTATTATTAAGAATGGGTGACTAGATTGGGAATTAACTTTTAGGGATTAGGGCTTTCAAGGAACAATAGTTCTTGATGGCACATAACAGCATTACTGAACCCAGTGGTTCTAGCTACATTCCAGGACTGAAACTGTCAAATATTATACCATGTCCAGTTATGCATAATGCATATTTCTTAGCAGGCAAAGAGGCATGTCTGCTGCACATGTGGATCCAGATCAGGATTGTGAATCCATAGCAGAATTGCATCAAACTACATTCTCTTTTCTCCTCCTAGTGTTTTGCCTTCATAGCTATTCTAGGAAACTGTGCTAACAATAATGCCTGACTGATGGTGGTAGCAACTGGCCATTTGCTGTCGAACAATTATTACCATAGGATAAGGGCAAGTGGAATTTCTGCTAAATGAACATCAGTTTAGATAAATTCATTGATTGAAGAAAGTTATCCAGTTTTGAAGGGGAAAATTAGAATTCAGTCAACAGAGGCTATTGGTAGAGCCAGGAATGCTGGGAATTGGGATTGTTCTCATATTATATTTGAACTTGTTGTTTATATACTACATAATTATATTTCTTATACACAAAAAATACTAGTGTGGGTCTTGTTCACGGTTTCAGTTCATTGTGAAAACCTATCAAATTTCATTGAAGAGTTCATTTCTGAACAAACAAGAAATCTGAAAATGATTCTAGTTCTCTCTTGGCAATAGTACATCAGACAGTAGGAGAATAGTTAAGTTGACAGAGGAAAAAGCTCAAGAAACATAGATCATGTGCAGCACCATCAACAGCTCATGTGAACACCAGACTCAACAAACGGATACAAGACATGATGGCTTCATGCAGAGCTAACTAGACTAGCTTGAAGACGAAAACCTATGTGGTCAGGGGAGAGAACAAATAAGGAGTGTATTAGGAGACTAAGGAGTGTGTCACAGAAGAAGTTTGGAGGGGGTTATATTAGATCTTACCATAGAGGAAGAACATTGGGTATGTTCAGCTGGCTTTAAAGAAAGGCAGACAAAGATAAGCTGTAATAAGTCTCCATTGAAAAGGTCCAGTAGGCTATGTTTTGGATAACACAGGAATAACAAAACATCATAGCAAGGGGATATAGGGTTTTTTTTTTTTAAAAAAGTCTACATGGTTTTAAAAAAAGACACTGATTTTCTAGAATGCAATCGATCCATTGATGGTATTCCTCTGCCGAATACAGCAGAATTCATATTCATACACAAATCAGTGGTGGATATGAATTTTAATTCATTTTATAAATGCATAGATAAATTCTGAGCTACCAGAAAAAGATCTGGCAGTTACCAGTTTCTCTTTTGGACCTTTTTCCACATAGGTACATTTCTGCAGAGTGAAATACTAGAACAATTTACTTAGAAGAGTGTTATTTACTCAGAATAGTAGCATTAACAACACTGTTCTAGAGTAAGTGGTTTTAGAAGAACTAAAATACACTCCATATAGAATGTACAACAGTGTCTTTGCTTGTTTTATAGAATTCACTCTTCATTGGCAATGACTTTTAGGATAATTCATTTTAAAAATAACTTTTACTAAATTGAGTCCATTTCCAGATTAACAAAGAATTAGTTTTAGTGGAATCCCACACATCTTTCTAGAAGTAAGTCCCACTGAGTTGAGTAGGACATACTCTTGCACAATTGTGAATAAGATTTCAGCCTTAAAGTTTTTAGTGGATAGTACAAGGAACAATGGATGAGCTAAAATAGACTCTGGAGGAAGATTTAAGGAGCAAGGTAATAGAAAGAGTGGTTTAACTTGAAATGGATTAATAGCTAATCTAGTCTACACCATACGTTTTGTTCTCCACTGCAGTATTCTTCTAGGAATGTTAGATAAGTCTTTTAAAAACTTCAAAGACCTACAGACCTTTAAATTGCAGATGCTAAATTGTACACATACCATTGTTGGATTTTCTAATGACTAATTTTATTTCAGCTATTAACCAATGTAAACCACCTAGAGTAGCTGTTGTGCTAGATGGACAGTATAAAAGCTACCTGGCTTGCTTAATGAATGAATGAATAAATAAATAAATAAGTGAGCTGGTTTCTGTTCTGCTCTACATAAATATAGATAGAAGTTTTATTAATTGATTTTATAGATTTTTGTTGCAGGAGAAGTCAGTGATGAATCCAGGGAGAAATATCTCATTTTTATCTCACTTTTAACAAATGAGATATATTTCTCCCTGGATTCATCACTGACTTCTCCTGGCTGCAACCCATATAGACATAGGTTATGAAGAATACTGTAATGGCTTTATCATTATACATACTAAGCAAGTCAGTTCAATGCTGCACACAAGGAAGCCATCTGACACCTATGTACCTGATTAGCAGCAGACACATATGTTTTCCACATGCATAGGAGTTTTTCAGACCATTTTCTATGTGCTTTATGGGAATGATTATGCAGAGCTATTGACTCTTTTACAACTGCTTATTAAAAAAAAGTCCTACATTGTGAGCCTCCAATGTGTAAACTTGTTTCCAATACAGTATATGCTATTTTAAATGAACCTTATCATTTTGGATGTCTGAAATATTCAATTACATTCATACAAAGTAATAAATTTTTAAACAACTGTTGATGCATTTTGACAAGACATATTCAATATTAATAACTACACCCATTTAATAATGGTTTTACTGTTTTTTTGGAATCAAATTCCAGAAATTTGTAGTGATTTTATCTAGAAACTGACATGGTAGATATACTGTACTGATATAACACATACTAAAATGTCTATTTTTCATTAAATCTCTTCTGATCATTTCATCCATCTGCAATGTCTTGTGTCTTTAATATTTATGATCATATTACTGATATTTTATAATACATTTACTGCAACCCTATATACACTGAGTAGCCATGTGCTACTGAGTAGAGTCTGTGTTCATTTTTTTTACAATAAAATGCAATTTATAATGCACAGATACTTCTTCGATTTTCTACTTTCAAAAATTAAAAAATAAAATTATATCACACACTCAGGATTTGTTATACATAGGTACTATGGATACTTGTTTAACACAAACAATTTAATAACTATTTGCCATTCATTTAAGTGTTTCTTTGGATATCACCTCTTTTTAAAACCTTAAAAACTGCCTTCCCAAATCAGATGCCAGGTCTGCCCATTCCAGCTGTTCCAACCAAATATATCTCTGGAAAGTGCACAAGGAGATCACAGTACTGATGTCTATCTTTTGTTATTAGCTTCTAGCATATAACAGTCATGATATATTGTGTCAGCAGTTTTTATAGCTATTGTTAGATTTCTTTTCCATGAATGTGTCCAGTTTTTAAAGAAGTCATCCAGACTATGATCACTTATCCATTATTTTTTGTTTGTTTTGCCTTTCTCAACATCTTTTTGATGAGACAGCATATCTCAAATGGCAAACCATACCTTATAAAACAATGAACCTGATATTTCTGTAATGGCATTGTGATATTTGCCATTTTATTTGCTGCAGTCACTCATATTGATAAAGAATGTGACCGAGGTGTCAACAGGGTGTTACTGTAACTCAGACATTAGAATGGTCTGTGTTTCAGTTATCCAAACACTGTGACAGTGACCAGTTTTATATGATATCTCAATGTTAGGTGGCAGTATTCCCAGAAATTGACTCTGGAAGACATAGTATACAATCGCTTATGTCTCCTTAATGAATAATATTGGTGAAGGCAACGTGGTACCTCAGTGACTAATAGTATCTTGGAGTAGTATAACACCTAAGAGAACATTAATTCTTGAAGCACATGATTGATGAATCTATCTTGTTGCATATCATGCACATTGAGCAGATTGAGCAGAGTCTTCAGAACATGGGGAACATTCTCTTCATGATCATGAGTGGAACTGACAATTCGTAGGAAGCCTAGGTGAAGTGCAGTCTCCATTAAGTCAAGAAGTGTTGAGACGTTCTCCTCAATAGATTGCTTCATCCAAAGATGGTCCCTGTGCTTCTAGTTAAAACTGTTGCAGGACAGGAGTCAGTGGTTGAATAAATGGTTGGCTCTTGTATGTTGACTGGGATGACTCCTGTTCCTTTAGTGTCATGAGACCTTGGAAGTATCTCAGATATCAGTGTGGTACATATGTTGACAACAACCTTTATTTTCTCATACATTACCAGAATTCAAACTCACCCAATATGAACTATTGCCACTAGGTTAAAATCAGATAAAATGGAGTTCTTTTACTAGAAAAATGAGATAATGGCTTTTGATTTACAATTAGGCCACACAGGTATGACCTAGATAACATCCCTTACAAATATACAGTGGAGCCCGTTCCCTTCACTAAGGGCAGTGCCTGTGCTGTTAATGGAGCTTGAGGGGGAGGGGGATTTCTCAAGCTCCATTGACAGCACAGACGCTGCCCTTAGAGAAAGGGAATAGGATCCGTTCCCCAACACTGAAGGGCCGCAGGCCGCGGTGTTATCTACGGGGCTTGAGAAGGGGGATTTCTCCCCCTTTCAATTCCCATAGATAGCACAGGTGCTGCCCTTAATGAACTCCAAGGAAGCCATCCAAGACTCGAGCAAACGGCTCCCTTGTCGCGAGCGCCTGCAAGCGCTTACTCCAAGGGAGCCAGCCGCTTAAGACTCGGACCCAAGACTCAGAGGGACGGCTCCCTTGGGACGAGTGGGGCGAGTGCTTGCAGGCACTTACTCCAAGGGAACCGGACACCCAAGACTTGGGTCAGAGACTCGGGTGGCCAGCTCCCTTGGGGCGAGTGGGACGAACACCTGCAGGCGCATACTCCAAGGGAGCTGCCTGTGGGTGACTCAGACCTGAGACTCAGCCAGCTGGCTCCCTTGGGGCAAGCGCCTTCAGGCACTTACTACAAGGGAGCCACCCGCCCGAGACTCTGTCTGAGCCTTGGGCGGCCAGCTCCCCTGTGGCGCCTGCTATTACCCCGACCTAAATGCTGATCCCATGCTATGATCAGTGCTTGGGTTGGGGGGTGGCATGGCTGGGAAGCCGAATGGGGAGTCCTTGGTTGGCTTCCTAGCCCCGCTGTTATGAATGATTACTCGTATAATGCTACAAGATCGTTATTCCATGCAATTTTTTTTTTTTACAAAATTTTGCATCATTATCTGATTTTAGCATTATATGATGTAATTGTTATCCAATGTATTACTGTATGTGGATTGAGAACTTCCAGAAGTACAGGCTGGGTTCCGAAGAAGCAGGGGAACTAGAGACCAAATTGCCAACATTTGTTGGATCTTGGAGAAAGCAAATGACTGTGGCAAGTCCTTAAAGAGATGGGAGTACCAGACCACCTCATCTGTCTTCTGAGAAATCTGTATGTCAGTCAAGAAGCAACAGTTAGAGCAGGATACAGAACTACAGTAATACCTTGGATAACGTTTACCTTGGATAACGCTAAAATCGCACAACGTTAAGTAATCTGGGGAGGAAAATTGGATCGAATAACGTTAAGGTCCTATGGGATGGATCGGATAACAACTGCTGAAGCCTGTGCGGTTACAATGTATCTCTATGGAGCTTTAACGTTATCCGATCCATCCCATAGGATTTTAACATGGATCGGGTAACACTAAAAATCGGATGACACCAAGACTTGTGGAACCAAGTCTTAGCATTATCCGAGGTATTACTGTACTGATTGGTTTACAATAGGAAAAGGAGTATGACAAGGCTGCATATTGTCACCCTGCTTATTTAACATATATGCAGAGTACATCATGAGTAATGCAGGCCTGGATGAAGCACAAGCAGGAATTAAGGTTGCTGGGAGAAACATCAATGACCTGTGTTACACAGATGATAATATCCTAATCAGTGGTGGGCAGTAACAGATTTGCACACACCCCGATCGGAGGGTAGCAAAACTGAGTGGCCTTCGGGCAGGGTGGTGGTGAAATTGGGTGGCCTTCAGGCGGTTTTTTAAAAAGCGAAATTGGGTGGTCACACCCACCTCTCTGTCCTGCCCAGACTAACACAGCTATTATTTAAAAAGTTTTATTCTGTTCAAGCATATCAGAGAGTAAACAAAACAAAAAGACAAAAATGTTGTAGCATCTTAAAGACTAAGTGCTGTATTTCAATGTGAGCTTTTGTGGGTCAAGTCCACTGGCTCTTTGGCTATAAACAGAGATGAGCACTGAACCCTAGAGTTGGCAACGATTGGCTTTCGAGCAAGGGCAACCTTTACTTAATAACAGAAGATCCTTGATTGGTATTCAAATTTGACGTCGGGTTTTGTCTCTGCAAGTGGTTCAAGGTCTCCCTTGCTCAAAAGCCAGTCATATCTGACTCTAGGGTGCAGTGCTCATCTCCATTTACAGCCAAAGAGCCGGTGCTGCCTATGTTTGCAGATGTATACATGGCCATATGTCAGGCATGACTAGATCGCCCATGACGTAGGCTCCACCCATGATGTAGGCTCCGCCCATGATGTAGGTGTGGTAGTGAAATTTTTTGCTAGCTACCACTGACCCTAATAGCAGCAAGTGAATAAGACCTAAAATGCTCTTGATGAGGGTGAAAGAGGAGAGTGCAAAAGTTGGCCTGAAACTCCATTTCCGATCATGGCATCTGGCCCCATCACTTCCTGGCAAACAGAAGGGGAGGAAATGGAAGCAGTGACAGACTTTACCTTCTTGTGATCTAAGATCACTGCAGATGGTGAATGCAGCCATGGAATAAAAAATTGCTTACTTCTTGGGAGCCAAGTAATGAGAAACCTAGGCAGCATAATAAAAGAGACATCATCCTGCCAACAAAAGTTCATATAATTAAAACAATGGTCTTCCCAGTAGTAATGTATGACTGTGAGAGCTGGACCATAAGGAAGGCTGAGTGCAGAAAATGCCTTTGAACTGTGGTGCTGGAGGAGACTCCTGAGAGTCCCCTACACTGCAAGGAGATCAAATTAGTCAATCCTGAACGAAATCAATTCTGACTGCTCACTGGAGGGACAAATACTGAAGATAAAGCTCAAGTACTCTGGCCACCAAATGAGAAGAGAGGACTCACTTGAGAAGGTTTTGATGCTAGGAAAGATTGGAGGCAAAAGGAGAAGGGGATGGCAGAGGATGAGGTGGATGGATGGAATCGTTGATGCAAAGGGCCAGGCTGCGGAGGATAACAGAGGAGCCTGGTGTGCGGTTGTCCATGAGGTCACAAAGTGTCGGACTCCATTGTTCAACTGAACAACAACAAACATTGGACAATGAGGAAATTGAAATGGCTAAAGATTTTCTGTACTTTAGTAGTAGTAGTAGTCTTCTTTCTGGCCTGGAGTGGATTTGGTCCACGAAAGTTCACATTTAAATACAGGAGTTAGTCTTTAAGGTGCCACAACACTTTTTGTCTTTTTTTTGTTGTTGTTTTGTTTACTCTCTCATAAGCATTTTGGTCACCGTAGTGTCAACAGGATGTGAGTTGGTTCTGCTGGATCTTTGGGACAGCATTCACACCATCATCCATGGTATTCTTCTGATGTCTTTCTTAGATCGAACACTGTTTTCCAGTTGTTTCATTCCTTCTTGAAAGAAGATTTCAGAAGAAGGGTTTGGGACTCCTGTTCATTGCTGTGGCCTACGGTCTATGGGGAACCTCAGAGTGTCCACTATACCATTAGTTTAGAAGTGAAATGGTTTGGAAAAGTTGTTCAGAGTTCTGGAAGGTTGATATCCTAGCATTTTGTTGACTAGTCTCTCCATCTCCTTCTTCTCATTCCAGCTAAATCCAAAAAGTTCTCATTCTGTTGTTGTGGCTATTGCCAGAAATTGAATGAATGAAGGGCAAGCAAATTGATGACAAATACAAAAATGTCAGGAAAAGTCCTCATCAACTGGAAGGCACATCAAAGATTAACCACATGAGGTCGTACTTCCCATAAAGTATGGCTTACAGATCTGTTGTAGCCTTGGATTCAGCACTAAATTTGCATGTGTAAGGTTTGAAAGTAGATAGAAGTTTCAGAGTTGATGTTAGCGCACCAACCATACTATTTGATGATTTGGCCATTGCAATGAATGCTTATTTACACTCTGTTTAGACTATTGTAACATGCTCTGTGTGAGGCTGCCTTTGAAAAGCCTTTAGAAATGACATTTGTTTTAGAATGTAGCTGATTTGGGGCCAGTCATAAAGAAGCAAGAGATCTTCAGATTATTAAAGAATAATGAAATAGAATGAACAGAAATTGCAGATTGTGTGGGCATATAAAAATACTCATATGGGGGCGGGTCATAGGGTCCATGGAGTGTTTTGAAATTAAGGACAAGTACTTTGTTCCAGACATGTACGATAACATAGAGATTTACACAGATGTAACATAAGTAGAACAACAAGACAGATGCATACATTTGACAGCAGTGTGCTGGCTGGATATGAGTTGAAAATAGCACATTAATTTTAACAGATTAACATTAAAAATTTCTACTTTAGTCACCGACCCAAAATACACAAATAAATGTAGTGCTCTAAAAGTAACTTTTAATAATAACAACATTAAAAATAACGACATTAAATGTGTTTGCATTTAAAGATAATTATTACTGTGCGCTCCGTAGAGGACATACAGTATGTGTTTTGCAAATGGCTTTCTGTAAAAGGGAAGCACCCTACACCTGCCATAAAATATTGATTTTAAAAACAATGATTTGAAGCAGTTTTACTCAAAGAGAAGAGGAAGCTTGGATGATTTGCATTCCACCCTGGTCATTATTGGTGCTGGACAGCTCTTACTGTCTTTCTATGAACAGAACACTTTTATTTGCTTAAATTCAGAATAAATTTACTAAAGCATTATACTTCTGTTCTCCATCTATTTAGAAATAGATGGCACTAAACTCAGTGGGGTTTTCTCATAGATAAGAACATATGGAATTACAGCCTAAATTATATCTCAAGAATATTAATTTAATCATTTCAGAATTGGGGATGTTTTGCCACATTGGAATGTTTGAAGGCAACGGACCTAGAGTTAGTGCTAAACTAATAAAGAGGAGTTCTCCCGTTTAATCCAATGTTTCCCAACCTTTGGTTTTTGGACTTCAAGTCCCAGAAGTCTAAGTCTATCCCCAAAAGCACTGATTTAGGCTTCTGGGAATTGAAGTCAAAAAACCAAAGGTGGGGAAACTGTTTTTAACAACAAAATGTTCAAATTGGAGTTGTCATCTGAGAATAACAATTTTAATCTGACATATACCTTGAGATTGCAGTGATACAAACTATATCCTAGTCTCCTGGAAATTAATTGTAATGAAAAAATTATTGCTGCAACTCAAATCTTTTACTTTAGGTACCCTGTTAAACTGACAGTGTTCCAGAGTTTGGCCTACTCTTTGTTACTCTCTACTACAGGAGAAAGGTCCCACATGCTTCTTTTATTTCTGTTTTTCAGATACTAACACGTGTAAATAATTCTTTCCCCAACTAAAGTCATTACAAAGTAACTCAAAATTCATTCCCTTTCTTAAAACTATAGAAAAGCAAAAAGAGAGAAATAATTTTCCTGCTCCCCTTTACAAGATTGATTTCAGAAGTTTACAATGCTTTTAGCTTTCCATTTCATATCATTTTTAGTATACTGTACTGTATACTGATATGCTCCTCAGGAATCACGTGTCTTTGAATTAGTAAAAATGAAATGTTAAATACAATGAATTCTATCAGAGAATCTTGCATCTATGTTATGGTTCAGGAGGAAACATGGGAATTTCCACAAGAAGAATTATTTGCATTATTTTTTCATAACATTTCAAATATACAAAAATTGCTTCTGAAAATGCCTCACAATATTTTAAAATGAATAAAACAGAATAAATCTGTTCTTCCCTACAAAGGAAACAACATCTCTCTAACTTCATATCAAATTCTATGTTTTTATGGTTAAATTGTGCAAATTTGAAATTATGCCTAAACTGGAATAAATAGTTTAAAGAATCTGTTGGCTGGATTGATAGGTAGCTGATAACATTAACAAACAAATTCAATATTCATTTGCTAGTACAGTATTTTATATTTAAAACCATGTTAGAATGGCTCTTCACTTCTATAATAAAGGTAAAGGTAAAGGTCACCCTTGCTCGAAAGCCAGTTGTATCTGACTCTAGGGTTCAGTGCTCATCTCTGTTTCAAAGCCTAAGAGCCAGCACTGTCACTTCTATTAAATATGGCAAATCTTTCCTTAATGACCCTCTTATTATAATTTCTGAATTTCCAAGATATAAATTATGCAATAAGCAAGACCATATCTATTTTTCAGCCAAACAGCTATGTAAGGTACCAACTGAAGCCTTATTCCTAGAACAATACAAATCCCACTCAGCAAAACCTTAGACATTGTTTACATTTTTGGAAGTCACTGAAGTCACTAGAAATGTGCTGTGAGCAAAAGAGGCACCAAGATGTTTGCGATGCTTAATCATATAATTAAGACATATCTTTTTACCAGGACATTATGTTTGGACAATATATCCAGCTTTGGTGGTTTTCAGAGGGAAAACCATGAAAGTAAACAACTTCCCAAGTAATCAACTCTCCCAATAAAACTTCCAAACAATTTCAAAACTGAACATGCACACACAAACACAGTTACAGTTATAGATATACATAAAATATAGAACCATTAACATGGGAAAACGCAAGTGTGATAACATAAGATGTCAAAAGAAGTTGCCACTGCTTCTCCTGCCTATTGCTAGCTGTATATTGGAAAACTTCACAAGCCACATATGAGTATTTTTTTTAAAACACTTTTTAATTTTTTTTAACTAGTTTCAAGTTTTGGCTACAGAAGATTGCAATATTAAATTGATTATATCTATATGTGGAAGACAAATTTTTGTTTCCAATATTAGCAGATTAGCAAAAGGCTGGAAAGTTCAGACAATTAGACAGAGAATGAAAGAAAACAGACTGATGCAGCAACAAAAATGGATGCAGAATCTGAAACAAATGTCAAGGCTTAGATGCATGTCGTCCTTCCACCAAACTTTGTTCTATTGCAAGGGCAAGATTTATTTAGGTCACATTCCTTAGACCTCTTATACTAGACTAGCAACAAAAGTTTTAGTTTAATCAGGTAGGTAGGTCCAAGATTACAATCACAGTTAAGACTCAAACCATAACAGAAGCTGGAAATTCAAAGTTAAAGCTATATTTATGAAAGATCACTAACTGCAATGCAGCCTACAGCCAAACATTATTTTACAGTAGTTTAAATCTCACAAAGCAGAGGTTCAAAGTATTGACTTTTACACACACTTATACTCCAATTTTCAACTGACACCATGTTCAAGTCTTTGCCTCTCAAGAAGAAACACATAACTTGTGTTGAAAATTAACTGGTGAAGGATTAACCGAGCTGTATAAATGAAGGTACAGTAATACCTCGGATAACGCTAAGACTTGGTTCCACAAGTCTTGGTGTTATCCGATTTTTAGTGTTATCCGATGCATGTTAAAATCCTATGGGATGGATCGGATGTTAAAGCTCCATAGAGATACATTGTAACCGCACAGGCTTTAGCGGTTGTTATCCGATCCATCCCATAGGACCTTAACGTTATTCGATCCAATTTTCCTCCCCAGATTACTTAACGTTATGCGATTTTAGCGTTATCCGAGGTAAACGTTATCCGAGGTATTACTGTATAACATTGGGAATGAGGGTGAGGGGAGGAACAGAGCTAAAGGGAAGAAAACACCACTTAAAGAAAGATCAGAAATGTATTTTTAAAACCATATGCAGTAATTATGCAACTGGTATGAAAGCTACTGCAGTAAAATGCAAGTTGGCAGTTCGAGACCTGGGTACTGCAGGGCAGATTGAGCGCCCATCTCTGTCCCAGCTCCTGCCAACCCAGCAGTTTGAAAGCAATAAATTGCAAGTAGATAAACAGGGACCACTTTGGTGGAAAAAGATCTTGGGGACATGAAAGGAGCCTCATTCGGTCATCCCCTGAGCATACTTTCTCCAACAAAAACACTTTCAACCCAGAATAATTTCTGACACGAAATTATTATTATAACACAGAGCAGCTTTCAATTAGAATCAAACAAAGAAAATGGTTTCCTTTACTCACAGTACTTAAGTGCTTTACATGTTGATCTCAAGTCTTTTTTTTAACTCCGGAATATCATTTTATGGCTGACCTGGAGATTCTTAACACCCCCTGCTCACTAAAGTGCTCCTGGGGACTGAGGGTCATGTTTATTTGACTTTCAGCCATGAAGATTGTCTTGGGAACAACATAATGCAATGGTCTCCTCCAACCTTCTGCATCATAGTGATACCCAGATCACTGATCCAGTTCCGTGACCCACTTTCTGGCCCTGAGCCCTTTGGGCATACAAGATCCTCATCAGCCCTAGGCCAGTATTGATGAAGCTGCTGCCCTCCATCCAGATGGATGCAAGTGGGATTTAATCCACTTGGGGACCATTACCCTTCCCTGTGGACTTTGTCACTCAAGGCCATTAGTCCTCAGGGTTGTCAGGTTAGTTAATTGCCACCTGATGATCAGAGTTGAGTTGCTGGCAGTATGGTCTACCATAGCAGGGTAATCTGGCCAGATGCCAGCCAGGTCTGATGCAAGATGCCAGAGATAGCGTGGTATGTTCTCAGAAGGACTGTTCCAAGGAGCTAAGAACAGGAAGACTATTGCGATGATGATAGCCAATATTCAGAATGGATATGGCACTTGAATAAGAAGAATATTATTCTGAGAATGGGTTCAGAAATCTCCCAATATATCGAGGCAATGCACCTCAACTGTTTGTACACAACTTAAGAAAAAGCATTGCTATGGATGTTCAGGGATAACTTAAAAGAAGCTGATTACTGTGCCTGTGACAGTGTACTATGCAGCTTCTGTCATTATAGGAATTATTATTTTGGAAGTTACAGCTAAATCTATGTGGTATGGCATGGATGACACCCTACTGTCTCTGTGAATGTTGTTCTAAGAATGTTCCCAGAGGTGAGGACAATCAGGACATGTACACCAAGAGTCAATTACCAAAAAGATCTTGAGCATTTGAAGATCAAACCTAATTTCTGGAAGCACATAATGAAACTTGGCTTCTCCAATATTTGAATACAAGCCAGTGGAATTTTCTGAGCTCTGGAGGAAATGCATTGAGTAGTCTTGTGTATAAAAAAATATGCTGATCATGATATCCAGTATTTGAGAGAGAAATCTGGGAGATTCTTGCATACACCCTTCTCCTCTAAAATTTGTTAAAAATTCTAGCCCATTATTAGGGAAATGGTAAGTTCAATAATTTCTTATTAGGCTCTACTTTTTTCCTAAATCAGGGGGCTGGTTCTGAATATAAGCTTCCAAATGGTTCACTGAATACTTAAGATGATATTATTTCCTTTATTCCATTCAGAATACATGCACATTCACCCACACAAACAATTTCATGATAAACTATGGGGAAAAGCTTGAGGCAAGTTCCTAAATGCTCAAAACTTAAAAGTTCTTTTGATTTTCTCATTAACATTGATACAAGCCAAATAGCTCTCAATGTCCTTGATAGTTGCAGAAATACATAGACAAATATGGCTAGCCATGCACAACTATTTAAAGAACCCTTAACATGTCAAAAAGCAAATTTTTTACTCAGATTTAAGGGACTATAGAGCTCAGAATCCACAACAGGTCTGTAAAATATTTTATATGTCACCTGATGCATCCCACAAACTTCTAGCAAATAAATGTATAATTCTCATAACACTAGCATCTGCAAAAAATGAGGATTTATATGCAGCAAATAACCTTCAGTTGTTAAAAAGAGAAAGGATAACAAGATGAAGTTTTACTAAAGGCAAGGGACACAGATTGGTTAGGTTTATGCAGCTGAATTGGTTTGTGAGGATGTGTGGAAATTTTGTTAGCATTTTATAGGCAGGATATCTTTCCTGTTTCATACTGGTGGAAAAGCACCCAATAAAATCAACATTTCTACTGTATTTACCTTTTAAAAAAGAATAATAGTGTTCTAATAAAAATAGTCATCAACGGAAAGGAGTGCTACTTTATCAAGCAGTGTGATATGTTACAAGAAACAAATACAGTAATACCCCGGGTAACGCGAGTACCGTATAGCATGAAAACCGCATAACATGACAAGATTTTCGGGAAAATCTTGTATCAAATAATGCGATTTTCACATTATTTGGAACAAGCGTATGCGTGGGAGGGGGAGTTGGATTGGGTAGAACATCTACCCAATCCAACCCCCCCCCAGCACCCGCCCCCACGATGTTTGGAAAGGGTACAGGGATCCTTACCCTTTCGAAACTTCGAGCTGCGAAAGGATAAAGATCCTTACACTTTCGCAACTTTGGGCGGCTTGCAGGCTTGCGCGCGCCGGTGGCGGTTAGGGCAGGAGACAGGGATCTACCCAGGGGGGGGGGGATTTCGGACAAGCCGAGCCTTGCCTCGGCGTGGTTTGTCCCTGACGTCAGGGCTTTTTTTTAGCATTGTTCGATCAATGTATCGAACAACGTTAAAAACCGGACAACGTCATGACTCGTGGAACCATGTCATAACGTTGTCCGGGGTTCTATTGTACCAACAAGTAGGTATAATTATATACCTACTTCTGAATCCCATGATCAGTTCTTAAAAAACAAATAAAATAAAAATCTTATTTCAAAGTCCCATCCTTTACATTCTGTAATAACTATTGCTCAAAGGCTGCCTTCAAAAGAATGGAAGTGCATTTTTCCTAAATTGGAATTGAATCCAATTCTTCAATTACAATTGAACAAGACTATTTCACGTTTATATTTTCCAACAGCATAGCTATCCATGGTGGAATAGAAGCAGAGACTCTTGCTCCACACTTGACCATTAAAAAAAATGAATATGGGATACTGAGGTATAACATTTTAATGAATATGGGATACTGAGGTATAACATTTATCTCCATAGCATTTTCTCACACAGTCTACTCATTCATGAAAATAGAAAATTATTACTGTTAACTAGCAGAGAGTTTTCATTCTCCACTGGGCTGAATGAAGAGTTGGTATGCTACAGATGAATTTTCCAAACTAAACATCTAATTCTACACAGAAGTATATTTTGGCATGGACCATATGTGATGGCTTTTAGTTACCGCCACACCTGTGATTGTGTAAAGTGTTGTATAAGATTGTTATAAAGGATACTAGTATTGGCACATGGACTGCTTTTTTTATGCTTTTAGTTTTGTGGCCTTTAAAACAAAATACTGTACTAGAGTTCTTTTCAGATTTATTTGACATAAAGCTAAATGCTGAGACAACGCTGCAATATAACATACTGACTTTGAAACAATGTTGCTGGAATCAACTTTTGATTTAAAGTGTTTGTATTTGCCATCTTCTTGTAGGTCTAAGAAATATTACCAATATTCAAAGGCATTAAGCAGGTATAATATAGCTCTAGCGGATTTAAACTTGATGGATTATTAAATCAAATAGAGGAAGATAAAGTGAAACCTTAAGCTAAGACCAAATGGTCAAGGATTGATTGAATTTTGAAAACATAACTAATGTAGTTTCACAGTTACTGCCAAGTCTAACTTTACAGGTCACCCCACACACCTGGGTTCAGTTTGTTACCTGTATGTCTAAAAATATTCTTATTATATACCATATTTGCTGGTGTATAAGACACATAGGAGTTTAAGACACACTCTGTTTTTTATACATGTTTTGAAGGGAAAAAATTTCTTCTACATTTTTTCATGAATTTCCAAAATTAACTCCAGGAGCCAAGGAAAGTGGGATGGGTGGGAGGCGAAAAGGATATTTAAAGCCCATTTCTCTCCCCCCATCTCATTCTCCTCACTTGGTGGTAGGATGAGGGGAAATAGAAGGATCCTTTCAGGACCAGGAAAGATTGCTCCTTTAGAAGCCTCTTGCCCAGCTGATCTCAACCACCGCTGCTGACCATCAGGAGGCAGGAAAGGCAGGATTGGCCAGGCAACAGAGCTCCTTTGGAAGCTGCCCTTCACCTGGCAATTAGCGATCAGTAGTAGTTAGCTGCCAAACCACACCAGCGAGGAGGGCTGTTACCAGCGTATAAGAGACACTCTGTTTTTCTGGTGTATTTTGAGGGGGTGGAAGTGTGTATTATATACTGGCAAAAATTCTATATATATTTCTATAGTACATGACCAGAACTGACCACTAGAAGCCACTGTATGCAATGTAAAATACAGAGTTCACTATTATCCATGGCTTCACATTTCCATAGTAGGTCTCAAAAAAATAAGGGAGGTGATCTGTATATTCTTAGGCATTATAATTTGGAAATAAGTTCCCCTAAGTTCTGTATGTAAACACACTATTAATCTTATATACGTGCCCACTGGGAGAAGACAAGGCAGGATTGAAAACAAAACAGCATACACTTTAATTTCGTGGAAACTATACTATAGTACCTGGAACAAATTCAATGCCATATCTTTAAACTGGATGTTTAATATATCCAGCAATTGAAGTAGGCACGTGTTACCACAGTTTGTAAGATACTGTTGAAATAGTGCACCCTATAATGATTGCTGTATTTGAATCAGAGATCTATACGTTGAAAAAGGCATATCATAATCAGGACTGTACTTTGTCTTGTGACACTACAGTGGTTTCAGTGGGATTTCAAAATTATAGAATCTGCGTGAAGTAAGTGTAGCCTAAAAGGGGTCCCATGTGTTCATACCTTGACACTGTCAAGCACAGAATCATTAAAAACATGCCAACATACATGCAGATGCATAATCATACATACACATGCAACCTAACCTTTAAGACAAGCAGAGATACATGCCAGTAAATTTAAGCATCTGGTTGAATACATCCACACACATATTCAATTATACTTTTAAGTCTTGTGCACACATAATCTACATGTCATTTGGTCTTTGTAAACTGTAATTCTCTGAACTGATTCTTACCTAGCTCTAGTGAATTAGTTCTGAGTGTTGTTTACTGTTATCCTATTTTTATCTAGAGGTAAACAAAGCAGTTATCCTCTTGGTGCAACAACTAAAAGGTAAATATTAATGTGTGCATAAGCCCTAATAGATACACCTGCATATGAAGAAATGTCCTACTGGGTAAATGGATTCTTACTCTCTGAAAACACTCTGCAATGTACAGTGAATAGAAATGGACAGAGACCATATATTCATCCATCAATAACCAATAACACACAAACTGACTCACCACAAACACATACACTAAATTCAGCTGAAAACACATGCAGCTGCGATTTCAAAAATACATTTCCAAAAGCACTCTCTATTTTAGTTTATGCTACAGTCTGAAAACCTTCTACAGTTAAAAAGAACAGAAATTGTCAAACTATTATAATAATTAATAACTTTTTCTTCTCATAAGAAAACTCTGGAATAGGATTTCTTGGAGATTTTTGCATTTAAAAAAAGTGTATATTTCGTTTAATGATTTATATGTTCTTAATCCAGGAGTAATAGTGCACAATGCTCTTCTCTCATAATAGAATGGCTGTAGGTAGAGATGGGTGGATCAGTTTGTTTTGGTCCACACAGTTTTCATGGATGTTCTTTTATATGATTTTCTTTACTTTTTCTGCATTAATCTTTTTTTTAAAGCACACCAAAATTGGCATTTCAAGACATATTTAAATAAGTGCAAAATCTAAAGGTTAACTCCTTAGATATTAGTCCAAGAAGTGCTGATGATGTCATTTTGTATCAGGATTAACAACAAATCAGTTCTTCAGGAATTACTAGTAGTGGTAACCTTGCAATTAAACGTACTGTATTGCATTTATGACCTGCCCTTTACATGAGGAATACATGGAGTTCTTAGTCAGACCTTCAGGTCTTGGCCAGACTGGCTTCGGTTTTTAGATGAAAGTGGCCAGTCTCATTCATGTTACTCATTGGACTTCTTCAGCCATTGATAGCTAGGTTTCTGTTGCATTTTCATTTTGCACTCATCAGTATATAGTTTTGAATAATCTTCTTCATACTATATCATTGCATGGTAAACTTCTACCAGTGGTATTCCTTGTGCATACTTCTCAAAATATCCAGTGTTCATTTACTGACGCAGAGTAATTTGAAAACCACAACTATCCTACTGTTTTAAAAATTCAAACAGTATTTGAGGTGCTGATTGGTTTAGCGACTCCAGAACCATTTCAATTTTTGGTTGCATTAAAATATTAAGTTAAGAGTTTCCAGTCTGGGCCAGTCTAACGCCCGAATAACAGTCGGGCGTTTGACAGCAGCAGTCACCAAGTGGTATCCCAGAGGAGTAAAAAGACCCCTTGGAAGCCCCCCGAAAAACCAGGAAGACCCAATTGTGAAAAGTTTTGGTTGACCTGGGAGATGAAGAGCGTGGCAGTGAGAGGAATGGAAAAGCGAGTTGTGATCAGCAGGAATTCATCCCTTAGCAGTCTGGTCAATCGAGGAATTGAGGAAAAACTGGAAGCTGATAGAGAACCAGAGGGCGATGCTTGAACATAACTTGCAGCTGTGAACTAGGTGAAACATTGGATTGTTTAAAAAAAAATATGCCTCATTTTATTTAGCTTTACATCCCAAAAATTTAGCAGAATTCCCTAGAGACCTGACATAAGTATGAATAGCTATGGCCAGACCTCTGTGTTAAAAGTAATGAAGTACATATATTATTGAAGCAAAGATGAGATAAATGTTTTTTATGTTGTTAGTCGCCCAGAGTAGGAAAATCTCCTAGATGGGTAGGGTATAAGTATAATAAATAAATAAATAAATAAATAAATATTCTAAGGTTCAAGAGGTTTTAAAGACAACCTATGGATTTATTCTTCTGCTTATGAGGTTGGATGTTTTCTCATCTTCCTCAGGACCAGATCTTCTTAGATTCTTCCCTTGTAGGCCATTTCCAGTATTATTGGTTTCAGTGCTCTCGGTCTAGGTGTGCATTACCTCTTGTTTAATATTACTGTATCATACAATTTTCTTCTGTTATAGGGAAATACCAGTTCTCCCAATTTTGTAATTTTCTGTTTTTAACTATGAGAAATCCAGACATGTATTCCACACACACAGACAGACACAGACACACACAAACACACACATGACCAGTAGGAAAGCCAGAGAGACCATCACCCTCACTGTTGGAGGCTGCAGTATTCTCTCGCAACCGTCACTAAGATATCTGCGTGTCCAGATAGACACCAGGCTACGCTTTGATGAGCATTTGCGAATTGTGAGTGCAAGGGCCGGAGCAGTGTGCAATGCATTGATAAGGATCATGCCAAATATTGGAGGCCCGCGGCAGACTCGCTGAAGAATCCTTTCGAGTGTTGTTAGTTCTGTGTTGCTGTATGCAGCCCCGATTTGGTCAGAAGCCACAGCAGAGACATCGTACATGCGACAAATAACTTCAATATACCGTAGGAGTGCACTGAGGAGGGATCGGGCATTTCCAACGGTCTCGTATGATGCCTTGTGTGTCATTGCCGATATGGTGCAAATCCATCTGATGGCAGAGGAATGGGTGGAGATTTACTGGCAGAGGCAAGAAAACCAGGAGAAGGAACGACGCACATTTGCTATAGAAGCCAGGATAGAGAGGATAGCACAATGGCAGCAGATCTGGGATACATCGACCAAGGGACGGTGGACTCATCGCCTTATCCCGGACATCAGCGCATGGTCGACATGACAGCATGGAGAGGTGGATTACTACCTCACACAGCTGTTGACAGGGCATGGCTGCTTCAGAGCCTACCAACACCGCTTTAGGCTGGATGATAATGCTTCGTGCCTCGTCTGCCAGCCCGTGCAGGAAGACGCAGAGCATGTGTTTTTTCATTGTCCATGTTTTGATGCAGAATGGGAAATTTTACAGAGACATCTTCGACGACAGCTGTCTCCGGAAGATATCATCAGTGAGATGTTGAGCAGGGAGACTACCTGGATCACGATGTCCAATTATGCGGCCGGGGTCATCTTGGAACTTAGACGTGTGGAGAGACTGCGAAGAAGGCAGCCAGTGGCATAGAGGAGGAGGGCAAGTAGCCAAATTGAAGGAGAGTTTTTAACAGCCATTTTGCCCCCCCCCCCATGAAGTAATGCCTGACGGTGGTCCCGCAGAGTGGCAGGGCGTAATGGGAGGTGGTTTTAGTGGGTAAAAAACCCACACACTGTGAAGCTGAAGCAAAGGCTCACAGTGTCTTTTGAAGATTTCCACCTGCCCTTAAAAACACACACACACACACACACACACACACACACACACACACACACACACACACACACACACACACACACACACACACACACACACACACACACACACACACACACACCCCACGTGACTAACAACTTATCTATGTATTCCATTCTTGCCCTCTATTGTTCCAGCAATTATGTGCTTCTCAGTCAAATAGGATATGCATGGGAAAGTCCTAGGTGACCTTCACAGAGTATTCCTGTTTTATACATCCGTCACTTTGCATGACAAAGTAAATCATGCCAAGACAGGTTCACCATCAATACAGAACAAATCTATGTGCTTCCATTCGTTCTTAATGCAGCAGGTTCTGGGTTTTTACCACAGGGTAATTTGCCCAATTGCTACAGAGCAGGATGCTTTGCTATGATGCTTAATGTTGGTAATTATGTTACAATGAGTACTGTATAAAGTTAATAGGGAACCTGTTCCCTCTTCAGGCTTCCACCCATATTTCCACGACTTTCGGTCTAGTACAATCCAGCATTCAGGCATTAAAGGTAGATTTTGATCAAGCTCCAAGTGATGACAAAAACAATAAAGCACCCATGGTGTTTACAGTGGAGGAAAGGAGCAGTTTTTAATTGTATTATTTTGTATGGTCAATGGAGAGGAAAACTTCCACTTTCATCTGCACCTACTAGTGCTTGTCTGCTGGGGGTGGTGTTGGAAAGTTTTGTACCAAATGCTGCAGACAACAAAGATATTCCACTGATGCAAACTGCTATGCAGTATAGTACTATTCATTCTCTTATTTAACAAGAATATGTACAACAGAATTTCAAATAATTCAGAACAAATGCAATCCTTAACTGATGTAAATTATCAGTACATCGGATATTATGCAAAAAAGAAACGAAAGAGGGGGGAAAGGGGGGAAAGAAAAAAGTAAAAACAAAACAATTCATTTCATATTAACAAATGTTAGGAATAAATAGCAAGGATTCAAAAAAGAAAATTGAAACATGCCAGGTAATAAAAAGATATGTGCAAAATTCTGTACACTCTGTATAGTAGGAGGGTGAACTGTAGAGGAGACTTATGGAACCATAATCAGTGTGACCAATTAGATTTAGGAGGCTTTTTAAGCAGAGAAGAAAAATAGTTCTAGTCAGTCTTTTAGCTGTACAAACAACTGATAAACTTGAATCAAGCTCTGTCACACTTCAGCATACTGTACTTCTAAATATCAACGTATTTTGGGAAGAAGACTAAAAAATGTCTGCAATTTCTGACTCCTGATAAAGAGCTGGATTGATCTATGGAAACTAGAAGACATGGTCAATGAATCTCATTTAACTAGCCTCTCTTCCAGATCACTATTTGATCTGGACTGAAGATAGTTGAATGAGATTTACTAAGTATCCTTTCCACTTTCTGAAAATCACCCCAAACTGTTTATGAGGAAAGTAGTAGAGTTGATAGTTGTGCCTAAAACTTTTTAATGCTTTGAAATGTGGTTTCATCTGTTCAACATACCTAATCACATGTCTTTATGTTGCACGATACTATATGGAATCATTTCATATATTGGTGACCTGCACATTGTAGGGGAAATCAATGAGAGGTTCCACAACAGAACCAATAGTTTACACGAACCCTTTTGCTTTATATCCCATTCCTCACTCCCAAGTTAGAGTGGACAGTACCAACTAATGGGTGAAAATGTAAACCTGGCTGATGGATTACAGTGTATGGGTCAGATTCTAGAGATAGAATTTTATTTTTATTTATTTGCCATGATCATGTGTTTGTCTTCAATCTGAACCCTTGTTTCACTAGATTGCTGACTTAGAAACTTCTCTGTCTCCAATGTAATATACTCACAAGGTTCCAAGTTATGTATAACATATTGTTGAATGAGTGCACAAATGAGAAGTTCTGTGTGTTTATGTTTGATGAAAGAGGTTGGGAATGTAGAGACCTGGCATTTTCTCCATTTAGTTTCCACTCTTCCTTCTCGAAAGAGTTCCCCTATAGATATCTGTGAAGTGAAAAGTATATCAGCATCTCAGGAGGTTTAACACAGGTTGGGCAAATTGGAATACTAATACTTCTGCAACTTCCTAGGACAAAACCTCTTCTTTGTGCATTCACTCCACACAGATTATACTTATTTTCCTACTATACAGGTTTTATTCATGCCAGGCTGGTTATGAGGGAAAGAAAATGATGCAACAGTCAGAAAGTCCTCAAAATTGTCTCAAACGTTAAAGAAGCAAGCAAAAACAAAAATATTCAGAATAACAACCAAAATGCAATCCTTGAAAAAGATCTTTAAATATAAAGGGAGGGAGAAAGAAGGAAAGAGAATAAAAAAAGAGAAGAGGTTAAAAAAACTGGAAGAGACAAATGGATGTTAAAAGCAGGCACATTCATGGACAGACGCCAGCTACTTACGTTCACCTCGGTGATTGCTATATCAACAATGCTACCCACAACAATCAAGGCGTCAAATGTATTCCATGCATCACAGAAATAGTGCTGCATGTGGCAGAAAAGCCAAGGAAAAAAAGAAAGAAAAAAGAGGAGGAGAGAAAGAGAGAGAGAGAAAAAAGTAAACATATAAAAATAAATAAAAAACAAAATAAACAAACAAAACATGAAAGAGGGAGAGAAGAGAAAAAAATAAGAAAAGAAAGAGGTTACGTGGGCATATTAAAGACGTTCTTACCACTCTACAGTACTGGTTGCTCATACCTCTGTAACATGATCGAGGGTATCAACAAAAGCCTGGTTAGTTAGAATGCTGCACTTAAACACGTCTGGGTTTTTGGAGGGAAAAAATGACACATACCTCATGTTCTGTATGCTTTCACCAGTCACAGCTGTGACGAGTGAAAAAGAAGGAGGTTTTCAATTCCCCCTTTGCCCCCCATGGGAGAAGGACGACGGCAAGTTCAAGAAAAGCAATGACTGGAGGGAAAAAACATAAAGCAGAAAGAAAGAAAAGGGGAAAAACGGAGAAGAAACAGAGAAGGAAGAAGAGAAGGAAAATTTGGTGGCATCCTAAGGAAGGTAGAGTAATACTCACATTAGTTTCACTGAGAATGACGTCTATAATGCTGCCAATTACGATGAGGAAGTCAAAAACATTCCAAGGATCACTAAAGTAACCCTACATAAGGAAAGGGCAGGCAGGATGGGGATTAAAAAGGAATGTTAGACAGACAAAAACAGTTCAAAATTGCCATTAGAATTACTGCCCTTGTACCTTTTGGTGGCCTTAGAAGAGCAGCTAGGGCTAGGATTTGCCAGTCAGCCACAGAAATTGGCATAACTCAAACAAGCAATCCCATTGAAACTAAAGGGATAAGTTGTTTGTAAATGGACTCTCTTATATAAGAGAAAATTGCAGGATGATGTTGTTGTTGGGAGTGAATAGTGTGAAGAAACTGTTCCCTCATGTCCAGTGGTATCTTTTCCTGACTATTTCTTTAAATATGAGCCTGGGTGCATTCTAGAGTAACATGTGGCAGCTCAGGCATCCAATGGGTAGGAGAACAAAGAAAATTAATTATCCCCATAATTATATATATCCAGCTAAAAAAGGATCGATTGTGGAATATAAAACCTTGACTAGAGCATTCTCTATTTTGAGCCTGGGAACTCTGCACTGGAGACTAGAATTGCCTGACTATTGATGGGAACTAGATTCATGGTGAATTAAAAAAGGTACTATGCTATACCATGCCACAGTATGTTATGCTGTGTTATGCTTTATTAGAGACTGAAATCAGTTGTCTCTGGGAAGTACAGTACTGGAAATTAAGCACTGTAGACCTAAATAGTAGACCTAAATAGATCTAAATAGACCAAAAAAGAAGATGGGCTTGCCAATAAATTATAAACTTGCAAATATCTTGTCACTCAAACTCATTGCCTCTTTTCTGCAACAAGGATTGCTATCTTTCAACTAGGTACTTTTATGCTTCATAATGAGCAATGAGTTTGCACTTTAGCTACTTGCTACTATAGTGTATTCTCTGCTCTTTGTCACAAATTAAAAATAAAATGGATTATGGCAAATTGCTAATTAGATTGCAGTTTTTTTTGAGCCCTGAAGTTAGGTTTATCACCTTAAAAATTAAAGAACTGTTTGCAAATGCTTTTTTTTAATCTTAAAAAAATTCCTGGGCAAGAAGCCTTTTCAAAAATTACTCTTAAACTATTTTAAAATCTGACTGATATTCCAAATTTTACACACACACACCCAGCAGTTAGAGTGGACAGTACCAACTAAATTTGGTCAAGGAGACTGATCAAAAACGACTCTTTCACTATTATTTAATCTAAAAAAGAAAAGGAAAAAAGATACACATTCAGACCTCTGGTCATTTTTGTGTTTATGGTAGCCTGAATCCCTGTTTCTTCACTGTCAGCTATTTTTAGAGAGACTGTCGCACACTATTTGCTATTCTTAGTGCAGTGAAGAGCAGGTCATGGGTAAAGCCTAAGCCTGGGTTACCAGGAAAGTTTACAGAAAGGAAAAAGCTGAGGACAGGAAGAGCAGCAGATTCCATTACTGGCAACAGACAGACCAAGTTTTGGAATCTTAGAGGGAAATGGTTGTAACCCATAACCAGGCTACACACTGACAAGAGTTCCTTTCTGAACTCTCCAGTGTATTCCAGCTAAAGGTATCTGGACTTAAAATCCTTCTATCTGATTCGTACTTCTAATTTTGTCTGAAGAGTTATTAGAGTGCTTTATTAGAGGAAAAAGAATAGAGAGTGGAGTTAGAAGAAAGCAAAATAATTTTGGAAAACTCAAAGGAAAATTTCCATGCACACACCATAGATCAAAGGCTTTTAATCTCTTTGACAGAGGGTCTAGTGCATTGTGAGAGGAAAAAAGAGTACAGGAAATTAGAACTGGGAGATATCCATCAATACCCAGCCTATAGGTTTGAGAGTAAAACATTAGAATTAGTGTCATGGTGATCTCCAGCATATCTAGGAACCAGATGGACCTGAAATAAAACTGTAATTAGAACTTTAAACTACAAGGAAGGAGAAAAATTACATATTAAGAAGTGCAGATATTTTGAGCAACATTCCACTTTCTTTGGAATACACTACAGATTACCATGAATATATACACGACCTCTGAACTGATGAGAGGTTAGAACAGGGGTGTCTAAACATTTTGGGCCGTGGGTCAGTCATGTGGTTCAGGGGCTGGTCACTATGGCCCAGGGGCCAGATCCAGCCCCGAAGCCAATTCGTCTGTCCCACGAAACCCTCGTCGCTCTTGGAAGTGGAAGTAAAACATGCCCGGGTGGGTGCATTTTACTTCTGCTTCTGGGAGTGACGAGGGCTTTGCGGGCTGGATGAATTGGCCTCAGGGGCCAAATCCAACCCACAGGCCGTAGTTTGGGCACCCCTGGTTTAGAGGTTCATAAAGTAAATGAGAAAATAGACAATTAACTAATTAGGGTGTTCCTGTTTCAATGAGGGCAGTTGGTGACTTTAAATAAGACCTAAATTAGGAACATATTTGTCTTCCATATCATTCTTTCTAGCATCTATTAAAGATTTCTCAGAAGCAAATTAGTTGCAATGACTAAGATCAAATGCTCTATTCTTGCAACCAATGCCAAGAAAAAGAAGAGTTTCTTCCTTATTCCCTCCTTTGGCCTTCATTAAAAAAAATCACACCATACTGAATCAAAACATTTTCCAGCAGTTTTGACCTGGTTATTTTTTGGGGGTGGGGGTGGCACATGCATGAGGTTCTGGAAGGGATGGATCACCTATTCTGGAAGAAACAGTGGGACTCAGAAAAATTACTCAATTTGATCTTGTTCCGTGTGTGTTATGAAGAGGTTTGCTGTTGAACGATTGATTTAAAAATGGAAAAATATTCACCAGTAGGAAATACTGTCATTTTTTGCCCACGTTCCCAAAGGGAGAAATGTTCCCATTGGTGTTGCCAATATGTCCGTTGTTTTTAAAACACCACCAGTTTGTTAATGGCAGACCATGAGACCCTATATCTCACCTGATACACATTTGTGTCCCACCACAATCTCTTGACAAACCAGTTATGTAATTTTTGTATCATTCCAAAGTGTACAGAACTCACAAGAGCTTCCAGAAGCACAATTAGCATTGGTACAATAGCAATGTGTGTAGTTTGGCATGTATGTCATAGGCAACTACTAAAAAAGATTATATTCCATATCATTCAGCCTCAAGTTTTTATAGCCATTAACAACAACTGCTACTGCTACTGCTACTGCTACTGCTACTGCTACTGCTACTGCTACTGCTACTGCTACTGCTACTACTACTACTACTACTACTACTTCTTCTTCTTCTTCTTCTTCTTCTTCTTCTTCTTCTTCTTCTTCTTCTTCTTCTTCTTCTTCAGTTAGAAGGGACCAACTCCATTTCTGGCTCCACAGCAATATATGCAAATTACTAAGCTATCCAGCTGATACTATAGTGTGAGTAAATCTTACTTGAGAAGGTATCATTTGTAATCCAGTCTTTTTAATTTCAATGCTCAGTTGACAAGAAGATGTATCTGCTTTGAATAGAAAGATGATGGGTGATTTACTAAACTATTGACACACTCCGAAAGACACTTCTTTCTCCATTATGTGCTGTATCAGGGACACACAATGGTGTAATGGGAGAAGTTCCTCCTTTTACACTACAAAAATAATTGTCAGTACTTAGAGAAGGAAAGTGCAAATATTAATTAGGATGTTAAATTAAAAGCTGGTGTGAGGAGTCCATCCCAGAGCTGCATTACAAATCTCTATCCAACAATTTCATGCTTGTTTAATTTTCTGAATCCTAGATAGAATGCAGGAAGACATTTTGTTTGATAAAAAATAAACCAGGTCATGTCACCAACCACACTACATAACTTTTTGTGACCTAAAGGCATTAGCCAGATTTCTTTCTCATTGTCAACCAGGAATACCAACCAAAGTTAGCAAATAGAACAGCAACCACTGGGATGACATGCTAGTGACCATTGAACTCAATATACTGTATTGAATTCTATGCCCAGTTAAAACTGTGAACCCACTAAAACTTGAAAGAATGAAAATGTTGTCATTAATAAAAATTAGAATTGCACCTAGGAGTAGATGTGAACTGTATGGATTCTACTGAAAATGGAGATGCTCAACTGAGCTATGCTTGAACCTCAGAGCAAAATACAGTTTACATGGAAGGACAAGCATTTGTCTCACATCCCCAATTTCTTAGGCATAATTTGTATACCAAGGTGATTCCAATTGATTTTTGATTTGGAGTGATAATATGCTTGACCCTGGAGTAAAGAAATAGTCTTGTATATATTGCATTTATCACTTTTCTTCTCCAGTGGTTTAGTGCCATTGCACAGCCTATTGCTTTTGAGACATGCTGTGAATCATAAATAAGGTGGGAAGAGTTTAAAATTTCCCAAGTAACCTTATAACTAAGATTTTAAAACCAATTTCACCATTTTAGCCAACTCACCATCAAACATTTCAAGTATTTTAAATTATAAGTGATTATTATTTCCACATCTTGCTATTAATTGACTATATATAGTGGTTCCGAATTCTAACTCCCCAGATGTTGTTGGATGAAAACTCCTAAAAGTCTTCACCATTGGCTATGCTGGCCAAAATTTCTGGGAGCTGTAGTCAAAGAACATCTGGAGACCTAAGGTTAGGAACCCATGGATTTATAAAATAACAGAAATAATTAAAACTCTATTTCTATAGTATAAACCAAATAAATAAATAGCATGTTCCAAAGTTTCAGAAACACCCAACAAATTATGTACCTCACCTAAATGGAAATTCTTTTTCAGTTAATCAGTCTGTATGTAATTTTCATTCTACTCTCACATGATATTTGCAGCAATAGATGTGTCTCACAAAATGGAACAGCTAATCATGGAAGTCATTTTTAATCGAAGGAGAAGGATGAATTTTCTCACCAGAGCATTGTTGTTCTTCTCCTGGGAGAGTAATAGAGGTCTGAGAATTAACTGATAGCACTGTTTATTTTTGCAGTTTAATAACACGTCCACAAACGAATGACAGCTCTTTTTCTTTCATTCTAGTGGTATAGTTATTATTCTTGTAACTCCCCAAGAGATTATTCAAAGCAATCTGGTGAGAATGTAAGTGGCATACAATACTTTGAAATCCTTTTAGAGGAGGACAGGAGGTTAGGTACATATTTTGTGTGTGTGTGTGTGTGTGTGTGTGTGTGTGTGTGTGTGTGTGTGTGTGTGTGTGTGTAAAACAGAGATATACATATTGTTACCAGTGTTACTGTATATTCCACCCCCAGTAGAAATCAAATGAATCACACTATGATCAATAGGTCAAGGAAAGTATTGACCATAAGACTGCAGTAGGTGGCTGATGTGGAATCTCATTTGTGCAAGGAAAGCAGGACATTCTTCCTCTTCAGAATGTATCTCCCATGGGCTCTTGGTTTCCTTGTCTGCTGTGAATCAGTTAACAAAAAAAGCCTTTGTTTGCTTTTGCAGCAGCAGAGCCAAATAATTCTCTAGAGATCACTGTTCTTATATCTGATGAGTTTAAAGTGCGATGTCAGGCAACAACAGGAAAAATCACCTACTGGAGCCTATTTTGAGATCTGTACAGAGAGGATCTTCTGAATTATATTAAGGATCTGTAAGGTAAAGATAAAGGTCACCCTTGCTTGAAAGCCAGTTGTATCCAACTCTAGGGTTCAGTGCTCATTTCTGTTTATAGCCAAAGAGTCAGCACTATCTGTGTCTGCAGACATTTCTGTGATCACGTGGCAGGCATGCCTAGATACCAGAGTGCAAGGAACGCAGTTGACCTTCCCACCGAAGTAGTACATATTTATCTACTTGAATTTTCTTGCTTTCGAACTACTAGGTTGGCAGGAGCTGGGGCAGAGACAGCTTACTCTGTCGTGCAGCACTGCTGACCTTCCGGTCATGAAGTTCAGCATCTTAACCACTAAGCCAGGATCTGTAGGGGAAAGTAATTAGTATATTAAAGTGCTAGTCACTCTACCCTTTGTGCAGAGATCCAATGGGACATACAGGGAGAACGGACATTTATCCAAAACATGCTATAGCCTGAGGTTAAGGCCACCAGAAAAGCAGCACAGAGCTCTAACATCCCTACATTTTCTTGTTTCACAACACAAGAAGAGGAGAGATCACACAGAGTCCTACTTTCAGAAAGGTAGTGTGGGACCACAATGTCTCTACTTCCTCCACCTCTATATTCTCTGTTTCTCCATCCCAAATAGACAAAGGAATATGAATTGCATGCAGAATCTACTAGTTGGCTGATTTGATAAATGTTTGTGAATTGGCAGCATACTCGTATTACAGTGGAACCTCGTATAATGAACACCCCCTATAGCGAATAAATCACATAACGAATAACGCCCTGCATAATGATTTTTCCTATGGATAAAAAAATGTACAATGAATAATCATTGGGAAAAACCGCTTAGCGGAAAAAATTGTTGTACAGTTTTTTCCATAGGAAACATTGTACAATGAAAAAAAAATCGCATATCCAATAGCCCTGTGGAATGAATTAAAATAGTTATATGGGTTTTTACTATACTTTGAAAGCAGTTGTTGCCATGGTTTTTAAGCCCTGGTGGTGCAGTGGTTAAACTGCTGCACTGCAAGCCAGAATGTTGTGAGTTCCGTCCTGACCAGGGTTCAAGGTTGACTCAGCCTTCCATCCTTCTCAGGTCAGTAAAATGAATACCTAGCATATTAGGGGGGAAAATGCTAAAGAACTTGTAAAATACAAAGAGAGAGCACTAAACGCTATGGGGCGGTACAGAAGTATAATTGCTATTGATATTTCAGTGGGAAAAAGTCACCTAGCTGTCCTAGAACTAGTGCAGCAAGCCTTTAAAAAAAGAAAGAAAGAAATGGAACAGGAAGGGAAGAGGGAAAAGACCAAAGCACCAGGGGTTAGGAGGAGAGGATTCAAGAGGAAGCCAGTGTTCTGCTGCTGTAGCTGGTTTGAATGGTTCAAAATAAAGTAGTTTTACAGGCTCTTACATAGTTTTGATTAATCTTTATCATGTATCCCTGAACTGGAAAAAAGGTAGGATATTAAAAAAGTAAACAAACAAACACTTTCCCCTTTCTTTCAGAAGATTGTATCACTGATCAGAATATTGGGAGGTGATTTGTACAGTGTGCTAGTTTCTATCTGGGCTTGACCTTTGCCTCTACACTACTTTAAATAATCCTTGATTTCCTAGGCTCCTTTCTCGTTTTACTCGATCAACAACTTTTTTTTTATTTGTTTAAATTTGTCTCCTGATGAAGATAGTGGCGTTGTCCAGGTTTCAGCTGCCAGGGGCCCAGGCCAAACTAGCCTCCTTCTAGGCTGCCCCCCTCTAGGCTCCCCCCCCCATGGTCCCCTATTTATTGACTTGCAATTTCCTGCCTTCAAACTGCTAGTTTGGCAGGAGCAGGGACAGGTGGGAAGGACCAGGGACCCCACATGTGCCCAGTAGCACTGCAAGGAAGAGGGGAGAGGCGAGAAGAGGAGGAGGCACAGACACAGAAGCAGCTCAGCTCCTTTTGCAGAGGCAGAGGTAGTCCAAGTGCTCCAGCTTGGTGCTCCTCAACCATCCAGTCCTCTCTCCTTCCCCCTCCATTTAGACCAAGTCTCCCGACTCTGGCTGCTCTCAGCCATCCCAGAACCAAGGCTGGTGCCACGACAGCACCATCACTGCATACCTGGGAAGGAGCGCTCTCCCTCCTGCTGGGACATTTTGACACCCCATGGAAAGTACCACTGAGGGTGGGCCGCCCTCTGTCCACTGGATGAAAAGCAGACTTAATAATTTTTTTATTGTCTTCCATTTTTCCCTGCACTAATTTTTCAACCTGAAATTTTCTGGATCAATTTTCATCTGAAACTTAAAGAACCTGCTCCAAATAAGCAGCTTTGAACAAAATCCTGTTGGAGATTTATAGTAAGATATAAGTGTAATTGGAAAACAAATATTGCACTAAGTTGCCACTTGTTCTCCTACTTGAGTACAACTCATGCAATTTCATGTGCAACCATGAGTGTGAATGGCAACTCATTAATAAGTGTCATTTTGTAACTAGAATACAGTATATGCCAGTGATTGTGAAACTTGGTACTCCAGATGTTCTTGAACTTCAATTCCCAGAAGCTCTGATCAGCAAGAGGGCTCTTGGGCTTCTGGGAATTGAAGTCCAAGAACACCTGGAGTGCCAAGGTTTGCCGTCACTGGTATATGCAATTACAGGTGCACCAGCATAAACCCCCAATAGGATTTTCACTTATAAATCTTACTACCCCATCTAAAATCTGACCAGTTTGTAACAAGTAGCTATTGGATGCCAAGTTTCCAGTCATTTCTATCTGAAAAGATGTTTTGTTTAAAAATATATAAGTAACAGATTTTAAGGCTTATAGTAGTATAACATCTTTTGGCTTTTTGACACTCCTGTACTTCTTTCTGAGGCATTTGTAAACCAAGGTACTACTGTACTCCAACTCGTTGTCCAAAGAAAGATCCCTGGGAAGATTGGCCCTGGATTTAGATGGACTTCATGGTTGAAGAACCTGAGAGACTGGTGTGGCATATCCTTTGAAGAACTGTTCTGAGGAGTTAAGAACAGGAAGATGATTGCCATGATGATAGCCAATATACGGAACAGATACGGTATCTGAAGATGAAATACTTTTGATGAAATACTTTTGAAGATGAATTGTTGTCATTGGCCGGATCCAGCCCATAGGTCATAGTTTGGGCACCCCTTGCTAACAGGGATAGAAGCAGGACACAAAATGGATGCCAACATTTACCAACTTGCAAGGTGGCCATCTGGAGCCAAGTTCACAGGAATCAATTTTAAATGCTAACAGCAGGGTGGCCAAAAATTTTCAGGCCATGGGCCAATCGTGTGGTTCATGGGTGCCAAAACTACTCCCTGTGGGCCAGATCTGGCCTCCAATGCCAATTAATCCAGCCAACACCACCCTCGTCGCCCCCAGAAGCAGAAGAGTTTTACTTCTGCTTCTGGGAGCAACGAGGGTGGAGTGAGTTGGGTGAATTGGTGTCATGGGCTGGATCTGGCCCACAGGCCATAGTTTGGGCACCCATGAACCCCGTGACTGACCCGTGGCCTGAAAAAGTTTGAGCACCCATAATGTTGGCTTTTAAAATTGATTCCTGTGCACATTGGTCTATATGGCCACTCTGCATGATTGTAAATGTTGTCATCCATTTTGGGCCTGCTTCTACCCCTCTTAGCTTAAAAAATGGAGTCAGGACATATCGAAAGAGTCCCCCCCCCCCATGTCTTGGTGATCTTGGAAGGGCAGTGCACTACAGTACAGTACACAAACTATAATTTGTTTTCTTCTGCTCACCTAGTTTTTCTGGCATATCAGAAAACAAAACAAAATAAATAAAATAAAAAACAAAATAAAAAACACTGTAGCACTTTAAAGACTAACTGGTTTATTTTTATTGTTAGCTTTCATGGATCAAGTCCACTTCTAGTTTTTCTGGTGTGCCATGGCATCATTGAAAAAAACATGTCAGCAAAAAGAGGGAGCAGATCTTTTAAAACAGGACTTTAGAAAGTTTTCAAAAGTTTAAAAATGCTGTATGGTTTTGTTCTCCTAAAGTCAGGGTCGTTTGTCATCTTTTTGCAATGTAGAGTTGTGTTTTTACCTTTTAAACCAGCACTTTATAAAGTTTTCAAAAGTGTAAAAATGCTGTATAGTTTTGTTCTCCTAAAGTCAGGGTGGTCTGGCATGTTTTTGAATGTATTTATTCTTTAGACAATTATTTCTTAAAGTTCTTTAGGGTTCCAGCATGTTTCCTTGACTTTCCCTTGAAGTCTGTGTTGTTTACAATGTATCTCTATGGAATTGACGTTATCTCAGTAATCTCCATAGGATTTTAACGTTATCTGATGCATGCAAGGCTAAAATCAGATAACTTGTGGTACCAAGTCTTAATGTTATCTGAGGCATTACTGTACTGAGATAAGATTCTCAGTCTTCTTGTTTGTTCCCATACTCCTGGCATTCATATACAGTAAAACCTCAGTTTTCAAATGACTCGGTTAACATTTTGTAATCCTACAAAAGTGATGTCCCAGTTTACATTTGTTTCTGGTTTACAAATGGGAATTAGATCACCAGTGCCATTTTAGGCTCTAAAATGGCGACACTCCCCCCCCCCCCTTGCTAGAAGTTAAGATTCTTCACTTACTGCTGCATTGGTGACATTTTTGCCGCTGTTTCCACAGTGTCCACCGCTTCTACCAGCAGCGGGAGAGTGTGGGGACCTTATTTGCTCAGTTTCAGTCTTTGTTCGAGCTCCCTGAGTGGTGCTATAGCCCGGAACATGCACCTTCCCCAGGCATGCGTTCCCAGCTGTAGCGCTGTGTAGGGATCTCGGACAAAGACTGGAACTGAGTGGATAAGGTCCCCACACTCTCCCCCTGCCAGTAGTGGTGGAGACTGGGATTTCACGGAGGCTGGGCAAACCGCTCAGGAAGAAGCAATGGCATGGAAAAGGGAGGGAGATCGCTTCATCCCTTTTGTGTCCCTCCCCCCCGAACCTCGATCAATCGATCCCGCACCTTGATCCGCACCTTGACTGATCAATCTCCACCATTGGGGATCAGCTGGGGGAAGGAGGGGGTATTCTTAGGGGCTTCCTCTTTCTCATCTGTTTTTAAGCTTTTTAAAGTTTTTAATTTTTTAAGTGTTTTTAAAATTGTTGGAAATTGCCCTGGGTCCCTTTTGGGCAGTAGGGCAATAAACAAATATAAATAAATAAATAAATAAATAAATAAATAAATAAATAATACCTCAAGAACTCCCCCTCTTCTCCACCCCAGCTGCTAATCAGCTGGGGAGTTCGATCAAGGTGTGGAGGTATGGGATAAATCCTTTAAGAACACCCCATTTTCTCCACCCCAGCCCCTCATGATCGTGTCTGGCAATTTTTTGTATTTTTTGTGGGGTTTTGGTATTTTTTTAAATTATTTTTGGTCTGATCAGGACTGTTTTTTAATTTTTCAATGCATTCCTATGGGAAAATGTTCTTCAGTTTATAATTTTTCCAGTTTACGACAAAGGCTGTTGGAACAGACCAAAATAGTAAACCGGGGTTTTACTGTATAGACACTGGAGGCTGTATAATTTGTGGCCTGCTTTCCTTTGTTCATTCTAATTAAGACTGTTATTGGACTGCTCATTCTCTTATTCTTATTGCCTTCATTTATCTTTAGCCATGAGTTTTCATCTCCCAGCATCTTCCAAGTCAGTATAAAATCTTCCTGATGAAGTTCTTTTTGTTGTTGTTCCCAATCCTTGGGAGATGCAACCCATCATTTACTAGCAGTCCATCTTCCTGGAAGCATAACCTGTGGTCTGAAAATCCAAATCCATTTCTCTTCATAGCCAATTGTTCACTAGGAGTATTTTCTTTTCCCTTTCTGTTCCTCTTTTAAGAAAAGACAGGATCGGTGAGAAGACTATCTGGCTGCCAAACTCCTTGAGTTTCCTTCCCAGAGATTGAAAGTCAAATGTGATTTCTTCATAGCTCCTTTTGACAATGTCATTTGTTCCCACATGGATGAGAAGAAAGGAATATGCATCCATGGCCTTAACAACAGCAACAACAAACATCAAGTAACTATAATAACATTCAACAGTTGCCAACAACAATCCTTCTATCACATCCCTAATGCATTCTGGTGGGCCCATGGATCTTTCTGGCACAATCCTATGCAGTAGGGATTCTTCTACAACTGCTCTTCTCATCTTCTTTTTGTAGGGTGTGGGTTAGTGACTCTGTTTGGCTAAGCTTTAGCTTCTCTCATGTCCTCCTGTGGTGTCTCCTCTATGTCTCCCTATGTATGCTGTCTGCCAGACTCCTTTTCAAAAATTTGAAAGTGGTTCTGCAGTTCCACTAGTGAAAAGTGTCTTTTACTTCATTTGCTCCCAACTGTTATTCTTTTGCATGATTCTTCTTCCAATGTGTTTGTTCCCTCTTCAGCACTTTCCTCCCCTTTGTCTTGCTGTTCTTCCACCTTCAGTGCCTTTCCTGGTTCCTGCAGGTTGACCAGGGGCGTCCTGTCCTGGCTATACTAAAAGGGTACTGGACAGAGAAGAAGGGACGGTGCCGGGGGGGGGGGATACTGCATGACATCATGGATTGAGTGCCCATCTCAGGTCCCAGCTCTTGCCAACCTAGCTGTTCAAAAGCAAGACATTACAAGTAGATCAATAGGGACCACTTCAGTGGGAAAAGATCTTGGGGACATGAAAGAAGCCTCATTTGCCCTCCTCGCAGAGGGGGGAGAGTAATGGATGGAGGGGAACTGAAGAGAAAGGCACTTCCCTCGCCTTCATCTCCCCCCATCTCTGCCAGACAATGGGGAGGGGCAGAAAGAAGGAAGAGGTGGCACCCAGTGGAGAGAGAGAGAGAGAGAGACCTTTAATCCACTTCAGCTGCCTCTCCCACCAATCCCCCTCTCTCCCCAGCATTTTGGTTCAGGCATGGTGGACCTTGACTGCTGGAATGGCTGCTGGGATGGGGCCTCTGACTCCTGCCCCCTGCCTTCTCCTTTGGAATCTAACCAGGTGCTGCCACTGCTGTTTCCAAAGCCGCAAGCCACGAAGAAACCCAGTAGGTCTTTCACATCCACCGAGGCCATAAGGGGGCGGGAATGGTTGATGCATGGTGGATATCACTGTGCACCAACCAGCCTCCCCCCATCATGGCCTCGGCAGATGGGAAAGACCCACTGGACTTCTTTGCAGCTTGCGGTGGCGACAATAGCAGAGGCAGCACCTGGTCCAATTGGTTGGTGTATAGCAAAACCCATCATGCACCAACCAACCATGGTGTGTGTGTGTGTGTGTGTGTGTGTGTGTGTGTGTGTGTGTGTGTGTGTGTGTGTGTGTGTGTGTGTGTGTGTGTGTGTGTGTGTGTGTGTGAGGGGGTTCTGGTTGGTGCATGGCAATACCAGCCCCACAGAAACAGCGCCCCACCACCTGGAAGGTTCCAGCTTGGTGGGGGGCTGTGGTGGAAATCTAGTGTAGCTGCCAGGTGACATCCTTCTGCTGGCCTCTGGGGGCGCCAATCACTGGGGTGCACCAGGACTTGTCCCTGTCTCCCAAATGGCCAGCATGGGCCTGAGTTTGTCAGTTCTTTCTATGTACTCTTCATCTTCTCCTATAGCCCTAAGCGTAGCCACTTGCTGTTCTCATCCTTTTACTTTTACTTCCAACAGTGCAATCAGTTTTAGTTGGTTGCATATGTATTCTGTGTCATCCTCTGACATGAAGACAAACATTGCACACACTTTGTAGGTCACCATCACAGAAATGTCTCTTTCCTCCATGATCCCTGTTACCTTTTTTACTTCCTTATGTTTGTCTACGAGTGCTCTTTCTCTTGTCTTGTCTGCCTTGAAAGATGCTGGGCAAGTCCACTAATATATAACTATACCCAGAAATCAAACATTTTATTAGTGCCTCCCTCTTGATTTCCCCCATGAAAATCCAGTTTCCTCAGTCCCTGAGATCTATCACAGTTTTATTCTTCTTCCATGTTCAGTTAGAAATCAGCAAACAGAAAGGCCTCCTTACATTCACAGTTGTTGCTTATTACTTTCAATTACCCTTTCCTTCATAAACCTCTGACAAATAGCATATTATTTCTCAGAAGCAGAATACAGTAATACCCCAGATAACGATTGTACCGTATAGCGCTAAAACCGCAGAACGTTACAAGATTTTTGGAAAAATCTTGTATCGAATAACGCGATTTTTAGCGTTATCCGGAACAATCGTGTGTGTGTGGGGGAGAGGGGTTGGATTGGGTAGAACATCTACCCAATCCAACCCCCCCCGGGCCCACCTGCACAATGTTTGGAAAGGGTATGGGCCCCCATACCCTTTCCAAACATCGTGCAGGCGCACGCCTGTCAAACGAGGCTTGGGGAGCATATGGAGAAAATCTCCGTATCCTCCCCAAACCGCGTTTGACGTGTGCGCGCCAATGCGCCCCATGTTTGTAAAGGGTATGGTCCCCCATACCTTTTCCAAACATCGGGCAAGCGAGCGCCTGTCAAGCGCGGGTTGGGGAGGATACGGAGAAAATCTCCGTATCCTTCTCAAACTGCGTTTGGCGCGTGTGCGCCAATGCGCCTGATGTTTGGAAAGGGTATGGTCCCCCATACCCTTTCCAAACATCGTGCAAGCGCGCGCCTGTCAAGCGTGGCTTGGGGAGGATACAGAGAAAATCTCTGTATCCTCCCCAAACCACGTTTGGTGCAGGCACGCCAACGCGCCCAATGTTTGGAAAGGGTATGGTCCCCCATACCCTTTCCAAACATCATGCAAGCAAGCGCCTGTCAAACGCGGCTTGGGGAGTATACGGAGAAAATCTCCATATCCTCCCCAAACCGCGTTTGGTGCGCGTGCGCCAATGCGCCCGATGTTTTTTAGCATTGTTCGGTGTATACCCCAGACAGCACAAAAAACCGGATAACAACATGACTTGTGGAACCAAGTCATAACGTTTTCCGGGGTACTAGTGTATTTGTGTTCTGTACACTTCATATTTTTCATCAAACATTTTAAAGAGCTAAGAAAAGAATTACAAATTTCAACTCTGGAAGGACAAGATGCCGAATAAAATCTTGCTAGAACCTATGTTTCTGAGTGAGAGAAAATATGAAGAGAAGAAGCAACATTCCCTTTCAGACTGTAGTTGTAGTAAAACATCATTTTAAATCAGCTCTTGCTTTACTAATGGTTTAATGTTTAAAATAAGGAAGAAAGGAAGGTGGGAAGCCATTGAGTATTTATGCACCGATTGCCATGTGGAATGAAACACATTAGCAACTATTCAGAATTGACAAAAAAAAAACCCTCTCAACTCTGAACTCTTTTCCAAATGAGTAACTTATTACCGTGTTTCCCCAAATATAAGACACTGTCTTTTTAAAAACTCCAAAATATGCACAAGGTCTTATTTTCAGGGGATGTCTTATTTTTCCATGACAACAAAGAATACAGTACACATTTTTGCTGATACAGTGGATCGCCAGGGCAAGATTTAGGTGAGTGCCTTATTTTCAGGGGGGCCCTTATATTTCCGAAGTGGGGAAAATAGGGGGATGCCTTACTATACGAGGAGGTGAATCTTGTATTTAAAGTGGAGGGAAAACTTATGTGGAAAAGCTGATGTCATCTGATCATATGAGAGTAAGTTAAGGGGCTACTGCTAAGAAGGTTAATGAGTTACTCGTTGGTGAACACAAAGTAAATACTGAGGGAGTGAATCACTTTATAAATTTGTTTATTTATAAATTTGTATTCCATCTTTCCTTCAGTGACCTCAAGTAGAGTTCGTAATATTCCTCCTTTCTGGTATTCACAAAACAAGCCTGAAAAGCAGATCAAGCTGAGAAAGTGTGACCCAAGTCAGTCACTGAGTTTTATGTCTGAATGGAAATTTAAATCTAGGCTTCCTAAATTCTAATCTAAAACTTTAACCAATATATCACACTTGATATTACCACTACACTAAACTGCCTCTTAGATATTTAGACCAACAGTCTAGGATTTAACAGTATTAATAGTTTAAAAATTCAATCACATGATACATTCCTCACATTCTAGCTATCAAAACTGTCAGAAAAAAAATCTACTTGTATTGTGAGTATTCAATTAATATTATGCACAAGTCTAATTGTTTATTTGTAGATCTACCTTTCTGTAAAAAAAGTGTAGGGAAGGCTCTCTGATTAGCAGAAAAGAATGTACAAGATAATACTTTGATCATATTAATGATATCTCCATTCCACTTAACACCGTCTTCTTCTTCTGCCGCATCTGTATCCAAATATTGCCGATCACCATGGCAGTCAGCCATGAAAACTGTCCTGAGAATATAATGCACTGGCCTTTCATCTCTCTTCCACATCGCAGTATGACACCCATACCACTGATCCAGTTCTGTGAGTCACTTTCTGGTCCTGAGACCTTGGGCATACAAAGTCCTCCTCAGTCCCAGAACAGTATTGATGAAGTTGCTGCCCTCCATCAAGATGGATTCAAGCGGGATTTAATCCACTTGGGGCTCATTGCCCTTGCCTGTGGTCTTCAGCACCCAAGCCATTAGTCTTCAGGGTGGTCAGGTTAGTTAACTGCCACCTGATGCTTGGCGTTGAGTCGCTGGCAGTATGATCTACTCTATTATCATAGGAGGATAACCTGGCCACGCATTCACTTAACACCATCAGGAACACTGATTACTGTTTGCCTCCATTCAACTTAGTCTTACACCTCTGGGTACAAGATTTCCCAAGCACACACAAATCTGGAGTTCCCACTCAGTGTGTAGTTTCTATTCTTTCAGGCACAATTCTGAATGAGACCCCACTGCAAAATCCCACTACGGTTCTTAACACAATGTGAATAATATTTATATTAAATGATTAAGCATAACAGCTAATCTAGTGCTTCCCACATCATAGCTCTGTGCGCACTCCTATTGGATTTTTTTTTAAACAATAATTGCATTGTTGAAATCTTTAAGAGCTCGGCTGAATGTACCTGTCATAATGTTGCAGAAACATGGAAATTCCCTGGATATATTTGACAATGAAAAACAGCCTCTGTTCTGTGATATTCTCTCCTACTTTTCATACTGGTATGAAATATTGGCGGGTTATGTGTTGGTCATGGAACTGGTGAACAGCACAGACACATCATTGGGTAACTTTCTGACAAACCACTAGAACTTTATTTTATTTATTGCATTTTTATACCACCCATTTGGGAAATTTCCCACTCTTTCTACAATACACTAGTGAAATCTATATTTAATATTTAATTTAATAGCTGAAAGGGGGAAAAAAGGAAGCATTCAAAATTTCCCATAATTGAGAACACATGTGAAAAATGAAAGCTAATTCCAGGTGATAGATGTGGGAGACTACACAGAAACTACAAATTATGTAATAGGTCAATAACACTCAACAGATGGGGAGCTCCACTCTGCTGGAAAATGTAATTCCACACCACAGTGTCACTTTCCCTTTCCCTTTAATCTTTATATGGCATATGGTGATGCAATAGGACAGTGATGGTGAACCTTTTAGAGACTGTGTGCCCAAACAGAGGGGAAGGGCAAACTCTGTGCTGGGGGAGGGAGAAAGCACTCCTATTGGGCTGCTGGGCAGAGGGGTTGGGTGAACTCTGTGCTGGGGGAGGGACAAAGCACTCCCATTGGGCTGCTGGGCAGAGGGATAGGGTGAACTCTGTGCTGGGTGAAGTAAGAAGTGCTCCCATTGGGCTGCTGGGGAGTGGAGCGGGGTGAACTCTGTGCTGGGGGAAGGAAGAAGCGTTCTCATTGAACTGCTGGGCAGAGGTGCGGAGCGATCTCTGTGCTGAGGTGATGGTGCATGTGCCAACAGAAAGGCCTGAGAGTGCCAGGTCTGGCACGCTTGCCATAGGTTTGCCACCACTGCAATAGGATAGATAAAGTTATCTCTTTACCCATTCTCCATTCCCCTCACAGTATATCATAGGCTAGGCAGCTTTGTTAGTGGTTTTGTACTATTGAGTCTAGTCCAACATATATAGGGAAATATGTTTCTTCTTGCATTATCTGCTTACTAGGAAAAACATATCTTGCAAAACTTTTCTTTGAGAGGAAAAAAGATAGGTCATGCAGAGAAGATCCTCGGTTTCTTTTCTGGCATCTCCAGCTCAGATAACTATTTAATTATAGTCTCCTAGCACTACATTTGGAACTTGCTCCCCATGAATGACCAGAGCCATGCTAAATCAATGGATCCAAGTACCATTCTAGCAGGATATCATGGTTGATGCTATCAAAAGCCATCAAAGGGTCCAGTAGAAACAATAGGGGCACATTTCCCTGTCCAGTCTGCCACAGACTATCGGTGAAGACTACCAAAACAGTCTTTATCCAATAGATCTGAAGCCAGACTAAAACGAATCAAGATATCCCATCTCATTTAGGAACCTCTGTAGCTGAGACAATACAGGTTGCCAAAGGTTCAGTATTCAAAGTTTCAATTATCAGCGGGACTAAAAATATTCAATTAAAAAGTCATGAAATAGGTAATATACTGTACAGTAAAACCTTGCATAAAGACGTCTCGCTTAGAGAGTAACTCGCTTAAAGAGCAGAATTTTCTCTGAATGGTTGTCTCGCTTAACAAATAAAACCAACCAAAAACTCGCTTAACAAATAAATCAGGTTTTACAATCTGCCCCTGGCAGAAGTCACAATTGGTCACTTACAATGGTGTTTCGCTTAAAGAGCAAACTTGCTTAAAGAGCAATCCTGTGGAACACATTATGCTGTTTAAGTGAGATACCACTGTACAGTAATACCTTGGATAACGATTGCATTGGATAATGCTGAAATAGGATAGGTAAAGGTTTCCCTTGCTCGAAAGCCAGTCATATCCGACTCTAGGGGTCAGTGCTCATCTCTGTTTCTAAGCTGAAGAGCCAGCGCTGTCTGCTTCTGCAGACGTTTCCATGGTCATGTGGCAGGCATGACTAGATACCGGATCGCATGGAATGCTGTTACCTTCCCACCGAAGTGGTCCCTATTTATCTGCTTGCAATTTCTTGCTTTCAAATTGCTAGGTTGGCAGGATGAAATCGGATAACGATGCAAAATTTTGAATTTTTTTTTGCATCGGATAATGATCTCTAAGCACTATCCGATGCAATCATTCATAACAGCGGGGTGACTGGGAAGTTGAACGGGGGCTCCCCATTCAGCTTCCCAGGCACACCGCAGCTGCGAGGGCAGGGGTGGGGTTGGGGCTGGAAAGCCAACGAGGATCTCCCCCGCTGGCTTCCCCAGCCACCCTGCAGCTGCGGGGGCAGGGGCGGGGGGGGGGAATGGAAAGCCGATGGGGATCTCCCCCATTGGCTTTCCCAGCCACCCTGCAGCTGTGGAGGCAGGGGCCGAGGGCCCTGGAAAGCCAACAGGGGACTCCCCCTTTGGACTCCCCAGCTACCCCACAGCTGCGGAAGCAGGGGTGGGGTGGCTGGGGAAGCCTAAGGGGAGTCCCTCATTGGCTTCCTCAATCACCCTGCAGCTGTGGAGCCAGGGACGGGGTGGGTGGGGAAGCCAACAGGGAGTCCCCTGTAGGCTTCCCCAGCCACCCCACAACTGTGGACCGGGTCCTCTGACCTCCCCAGAGCCAGCAGGGGTGTCAGAGAGACCAAAATAGGCAAAAAAAACAAAAAACAAAAACAACCCACAAAAACAACCCCCAGTTCAACCCCCAACCCAAGTAGCCAATCCCACGCTGCGATCTGCCTGCCTCTTTGGGAAGGGCAGTTGGGATTCCACTCATGGAATCCCCACTGCCCTTTCCAAAGAGGCAGGTGGATCGCCACCCTGTTCCCATTCCTCTTCAGAAAGGGAACAGGGCTTTTTAAAACATTGTGCAATAAAAAAACAAACAAAAAAACCAGATAACGACGAGACTTGTGGAACCGTCTCATTGTTATCCAAGATACCAGTGTATATGTAAATCTATGGTGGATTACCAGAGCTGGCCACTAGAAGCCACTGTCTGAAACATAATATACAAGGTTCACTGTTATCTGTGGTTCCAGGTATGTGTGGTAAATCTCAGAATGTATCTCTTGTGGATGGGTGTCTGTGTGACCTGTACCACATAATTCAGCACCTTGGGCAAGAATAGACTGTTGGAGATTGGCTAAAAAATTATGCCTCCCACAACTTTTTTTTTTAAAAAAAGCAAAACATTTAATCACTTATGCACTTTACACCTAATTTCCCTAATTTGTTTGTCCTGTAAATAAAATTTTGTTTCCTTCTGGGTTGTTTTTCTATGTTTTTAGAACACATTTTAGCCATTACACATCAGCTAGCAGTGATTTCTTTTTAACTGTTGTTGCTGTGTGCCACTAAGTTCCTGATATATGGCACTTTTAATAAGGCTTTTCAGATATTTCAAGAAATGATTCACCATTGCTATGCTCCCCAAGTGAGTTTACAAGGCTATGCAGAAATTTGAATCCAGTACTCCCGAATCCTAAGCCAATATTCTATCTATTTCTTCACAATGATATCTTAAATGACTGGCCCTGACCTTGGAATTATACAGCTGGAATAAAGGTGAGGGGAAACATAGTAGAGGAAATGAGGAGAGTGAAAGAATTATGTTCATGCCACTCAAAATGTCTCTCATTATGGACCAAATGAATAATTCTCACTGGTTCAATATCCTGCCTATGGTCTTACTGCAATATATCCCAGCTAGAATAAACCACTGAAATCAATGGGGTTTGTTAGTCACCACATTCGATTTCCATGAGCCTGCTTAGCTGGATTTAGCCATAAGTTCAAACATCTGAAAATTTAGGAGCCGATTCAATTAATAGCTTTAGAGAAAGTGAAATTGTGTCAATGTTTATATGGAAAACTGGTCTTTAAAAGCATCCAGATAAAAGCAGGATCCTATAAAAATAAGCAAATAAATAAATATTGTTTTTTGCAATTTTACTGTGCTGGGGCTCTCCATTAGGTCTTTTTAACCATGTGACTAGTAATGGAAATGTCAGCTTGCAATGGGTCAGCACCTCAAAGACAATCGTTCATAATATTTGTGTGAGAATGTTAAAGCACTGATGTTATTTTTCTAAAGGCATGTCTCTTCTACCTCTGTATTCACTCAAGAATTGAAGGCTGCTCCAAGCACAGTTTGAGACTCCAATTCAGACAACAACTGCTCAGGTCCATATCTTGAGTAGGTGATGGAATAGAATGTGGTATAATACTGTGTATGACCTCCTGTCCTCCATTTGATTACATACGTGTTCAGAGAAATCTTCAACAAAAATACCTACCTTGGGTTTGAAGGCAATTAGCTTCAGAACCATCTCGACGGTGAACAGACCAGTGAATAGCATGTTGAGAATGTTCATTGCTTCTTTGAAGAGGCAGCTCTGCCCAAAGTGCTAAAAAATAAGCCACCTCATTTGCATTTTGTGAAAGTAGATCATCTGCATTTTTGAAAAATAAACTGGGCTACACACACATTCTTCTCCCCCTTTCACCAGCTTTTAAAAGATGCAGACCCCCAAATCCCACTTGTTTATTATTATTTCAGATTTTTAATGAATTCAGCCTACAAAAAACTTTTCTGCAACTCAAAACCTTCGAACAGCTATAGCAGAAAAAAACATGTTCTTCTATCTATCTATCTATCTATCTATCTATCTATCTATCTATCTATCTATCTATCTATCTATCTATCTATCTATCTATCTATCTATCTATCTATCTATCTATCTATGTCTATCAGTCTTTCAGTAGCCATTGTTATAATAACATCTAGCATTCAGACAGCTTATTTCTAGTGTACAAAACAATCCTAAAACAGAACTACTGTACCTACAAAGATATGAATTTTAGCTAATTCCTGCCTAGTAGACAGGTCTCAACTAGGTATCAGATCTGATTAAAACACCCAAACAGCTTTGGTCTCTTTGATAAATAACCATTATCAGGAGAGAGGGGGTAAGTGTAACAGGGTTGATTTTCTCAAATTTCTCAGCAGCATTCAGCACCAATAACCTTCATGTTCTGATACAGCTATTGTATGGGTTGGATGCTGGTGACACAGTGTTGTGGTGCCTACAACCCTGACATCAAAGATTTTACGAGGCCTAATGAACTGTGTGTAGATTGTTCCCAGATCCAGAAACTGGGGAAGCAGTCTGTTTTGGAGGGGGTTGTCCTTAAAAAAATAGGTTCATAGTAGCATAGTCTGGAATTCTCCTCAGACCAAAGTTGCATAGGTAGCCTCAGAAGTTAACAGTACTTATGCTTAGGTGTTGCTGGCCTGCTGATTACAGCTATTACTAGACTGGACCAGTTATCTAGCTTCTTTGGTGTCACAATTGGATGATAGCTATGTATTTTAGATGAAGGTAAACTGAGGAATGTTCTGAATCTGCAGCTGGTGCAGAAAGCACATACTAGATTGTTAAACTGAGCAGGTTAATCAAAATGTGTGGTACAGATTGTTAACATCTCACAAAGACTTCTTGAGAGTTACAGGATCTAGTTTGAGATGTTGATATGCGTTTTAAAAAGCCCCGAAAAGCCTAGCCCTCAAGTACTCCGTTAAGCACATCTCCTCTGTGCCAACTAACTCATGCTTTAAGACAGGGATTCTCAACCTGTGGCCCGTGGGCCGAATGCAGCCCATGGTGCCATTTCATGTGACCCCCGCCTCCACCACACCAGGAAGATCCATGTGGTGGAGGAAGGGCAAAATGGCCATCCGGCCCCTGAAGCTGTCTGAGGAAGCATGACTCAGACCCCGGCTTAAAAAGGTTGAGAACTTCTGCTTTAAGATGTAAAATGCTGCTATACAACGATTCTCCAGGGAAATACAGATTGTTTTCTATGCCTTTTATTTTTGATTCCAGGAGAAGAACCAGCCTGCTGAGCCTTGAGCAAGCTGCACAGTCTCAGAGTGCAACCAGAAGAAGGAAATGGCAAATCATTTCCGCAGAGTTGCCATAAGTCAGCATTGACTTGACAGCACACAATTACTATTATCAAAAAATATTTATTCCCTAATGAGCCAGGTCCCAGCAAATTAATCCAGGTTCGAAAGTTTACTGCTTGAGATAGTGTCAGGGGCGTAGCTACCGCCGTATCTGCCGTATCAATTATACGGGGCCCCCGGGCCACGGGGGCCCCCTACAGCAAAAATTAATAAAAACTTCCCAATTTTTTTTATTTCACAAGGGCCCCCCAAACAAATTTTTATACGGGGCCCCGTTAAGGCATGCTACGCTTCTGCATAGTGTGCATTTTATTATATTTCAGTTTTAAGGCTGGATGTCTCTAAACATTAGGTATGAATTAACATTTTAATATGTTGTGCACCACCTTGGGCTCTCTTGAGAGGAAGGAATTGTAAAATAAAATAAAATATAATTGCAGAGGAAGTGGAAGGAAGGAGGGCAGTGTCTAAGAAGACAGTGGCTGGTTGACAGCTATTTGGTTAGGGCTATTTGATTTGAAGGTCTTTCTGTTTCACTTACTAAATTGTAGAGGAAGGCTACATGTGGTCTATATTCTCATGAACTTTCAAGCCTGGTTTTGTGGTTCTAGTCCCACGTATGCATCCCAGAGGCTAAAAAACCTTGGAACTGAGAATGCATTATTTCTTTCTTAAAGTAGCAGTTTCGACATTGCAGGTGCACACTAAGTCTTTTCCAAATCAAGGAACCAAACCGGGAAACCACTGTCTGGTCAATTATGTTTTCCTTAGCATAAACTTTAGCATGTCTGGGCTGGCTGTAATCCTCTGAGATTGCTGAGGGGTCACAGCCCCACCGAAGCTGTATTTCCGGAATTATGTCATATCACTGATGGACAACATCTGGTCCCCGTTCTGGTTCTTTGATCCTATACTACTCCTGTACTTCCATACATTCAAATATTCTTTTAATTTTTGTTCTTAACAAGTACATATGTTGCAAATAGTTGTGGTGGTCATTATGTACTGTCAAGTCAGCTATGACTTATGGAACTCCCATAAATTAGTGACCTCAAAAAGGTCATATTGTTAAAAGTCTTGCTCAGGTTTTGGAAATGCAAGGTTGTGGGTTCCTTTATTGAGCCCATCCATCTCACATTTGGTCTTCCTCATCCCCTGCTGCCTTCAACGTCTCCCAACTTCTCTTCCAAAATTTTTGATCGTGATGTGCTCAAAGTATGATAGCTCAGTTTAGTCATTTTTGTTCTAGAGCAATAGTTCCCAACCTTTGGTTTTTGGACTTCAATTCCCAGAAGCAAAAGTCAATTCCTTAAAACAGTGATCAGCCAATGTACTGACTTAGGCTTCTGAGAACTGAAGTCCAAAAACCAAAGGTTGAGAAACATTGTTCTAGAAAGAGCTCAGGTTGATTTAATGGAGCATATGCTTATTTGTCTGAGCCTCATGCTACGGACATGAAAGGGCCATTTTACTTTCCTATTCCCAGGTCTGATCTCTAGAAAATAAAATAAAGTGTATAACATGTACAATTACTTACATCTGTGCTAAATTAACATTTCATATTAATTTTAATAGTATAAAGTAACATGTACAGTATATGCATTTAGAGAATTTTAATAGAAAAAGGAGTGACAGTGAAGTTTTATCACATGAAAATGTGAGCAGTTTCACCTGAAGGTAAGTATGCTTCAATAGAGCTACCATTATTGAAAAACTAGCCCTCTTTAGGTGTTATTTACTTGGTTCTCTCAAATACATGACTTACTGCTCTTGTTTCTATCGTCACTTTATCACCTGAAGAGTGACCTCTCTTCAAAAGAGAAATTCCTTGTGGCACATAGTCTGATTCAAACACGAATCCCTATTTATAGCAATTCATGCCCAGTGGAAATCCCACAGATAAACAGGAACCTCTCCTCTACATATTCGTTATTTGCTACATGGAGCAAATGACAATAGGTAGAAACCAAGCTTTCACTTGCTCTCATGTTAAAGAGAATTAGGACTAATAGGACTAATATTTGAAAGCATGTATATTTAGGGTTACCTTTGTGTAACCTGCCCAGAGTAGCCTTTGTACTAATGAGTGGTGTATAACTCCAACGAACCAAACAATCAACCTGCTCTGATGGAGTAGACATAATTTGTCAAGGCACAGAAGTTCAGATCTTTTATACAGTAAAGCATTCTCCCTGACATGCCAGAAATGGGCCACATTTTAAATCTTTTTTGTCTGTGGAATGTGTCTTCTCAACACCTGCTTTCTTCTTCTTTCCCTGATGATTAGCAGTCATAATCATTATTTTCAATGGAACTGATTGCTCCCAACCTTCTAACTTTTGACTTACCTGCATGGCCAAGCAGATTGTGTTCAGCAGGATGAGGACGAACATCAGGTATTCAAAATAGGTGGAATTCACCACATACCAAACTTTGTACTGGTACTGGTTTTTGGGGATATACCTCCTCAGGGGACGGGCCTTCAGAGCATATTCAACACATTGGCGCTATTAAGAGATAAAACCCAATAGATTAAATGATCTGACAGGTATCTATGATAATTCTACAATTATATATATTTCTAAGTCACAGTTATTCAAAATGAAATCTTCTCTGGATTGATGATTTAAAAAAAAAGACTCGTATAGGCAGAGATACAAATATCTGTCTGTTCAGTTTTCATTTGTATTTTTAAACCAGATTCCTTCTGTCTCAAGTATGATGAAGACAACAAAGAGTGTCATTCGATAACCGACATTACCGTGGCAGATGTAACTTTTGATGACCTGATCTGATTTGGCAGTAGTTACCCACATCAGATATTTTGACTTTCAAAAATATCCAAGAGCACCAATTTTCAGACAAGTAGCCATGTTACTACATATAACTGAAAACAAGTGGAAAACAAGGCATCTCATTGCATCCTTAAGCACATTATTTTTAGTGGGACTCTTTTGGTGGCTTTATTTTCTCTGCCACATATAGACAATCAAATAACCATGAGCCTTCTTACAAACATGTGACTTGAGTATTTAGACTGTTTAACCTCTTAACAATAAATTATATATCTATTATCAGCTTTTGTGTCACCAGATACATTTTACTTTTGTGATCACACCGTGGTTATCTTACCTGGTTCTTGTCTAGTTCACAGTTCTTGTATTCTTGCTCTCCTTGCTCCTGAAAAGTGACGATGACGAAACCAACGAAGATGTTCATCATGAAGAAAGCGATGATGATGATGTAGATAATGAAGAAAATGGAGATCTCCACCCTGTGGTTATAGATGGGCCCCACATCTTCCATATGGGAATCTATGGATCGGTACAGCAGTCTAGAAAAAAGGAGACAACCCAAGACAGAAACTAAGGGCATCGTTAGGTGTCTCCATGTACATGAATTGGCCACCATGTATTCAAGGACAGTTCTTTTCAGAGTAGGCCCTGACAGCCACCAATTGTAGGAGTAGTATGAGCAGTACCAGTTCATCACAATAAGACTGAAAGTGACACAAAACATGACAGTGGCACCTATTTTTCTTGAAGATTTTTGAATTTTCATTTGCATGCTCCAACACTCAAGTGGAAGTATGGGGTGGCAGATATCTGAAACTGTTACTAGGTTTTAGGTTTTGGCACAATTAGACCTTATGAATGTTTCAATTAAGTCATACTCTAACATTTGATAAAGGAATTGAATGAAGATGAGATAATCTGAACATGCAAAATAAATGTACTCAACCACACCCACTCAAACATACACAGTTAGTATAAACTAGTATATACTCACTCTGGCCAGCCTTCAAAAGTTGAAACAGTGAAGAGGGCCATCATGGCAGTTAGAACATTGTCAAAGTCAAATTTGCTGTTCTCCCACTTTCGAGGCTGAATTATTGGATTTGACACTTCTCCATCTTTGTATGTAATAAAACTTCCCCTATTAGGAGAAGTAAGGTAAGAAGGAGGGGAATAGATACAGAACAACCCACTTCTTGGCATTAAGTGCAATTGTTTCAAAAGACTTGCTAGACATTATGAACTTACTTGCAGTCTGATTCTGTTTGCTTGGAGCTATCGCTGCAGCTGTACAATTTGCCCTGGAAGAGATTGAAAGTAACAAAGCCACAGGTTATTTAATGACTGAGCACGGAGTTATGTTTCAACTGGTACTTCATAAAGAAATAATGTGTTTTGTGTTTTCTTCACCTATTGACATTCTAAGTTTTTACTAGTACAGTACTAATAATTGCCACAAGACTGCTGCATCCTATTTGGACTCAGCCTCTATATCTTACTTTATGTTGCCATTAATCACGTAACACACTATATCCTAAGAGCAACAAAACAAAGCACTATGAGCAACAGACACATCATGAGTAGGAATGAAATATGTTAATGATAGGACCTTTTCGAGGTCACAAATTCAGTGGATTTTCATAAATTGGAAGTAACAACATAACAACAAACAAGCTAAAAAGAAGTAGAAGAGAAAGTGAGTAAGTTTGGCTTACTCTAATTAGTACTCTTGCTCTAAAAAGGAGAATCCAGCTGCCTATTAGCTTTACCTAGTTTAAGGTAAAAAGGTCAGTCACTTTAATACTGTATGTGACAATACTGAGCATCTGCAAAGTTCCAGACAATTCCTTAACTTATTCTTTCTCCAAACAATTCCACCTTCTTTTTCAACAGCATGTGAAGGAGAAGAGAGGAAACAAGTCCCATTTTTACCTTGAATAGCTGAACTCCAATGCAGGCAAACATGAACTGCAACAGTGTGGTGACAATCACAATATTCCCTATTGTTCTGATGGCTACAAATACACACTGAACCACATGCTGCAAGCAAAAAACAAAAATTGTAATAAGGTGAGTAACTGAAAAATCTTTTCAAGATTTGTTATAAATAAATAAAGCATAATATTCTCATATTGCCATCTTCATAGGCATCCTCTATATAGCATCTGTGAATTGGAAACTTCTATGATCTTTAATATTTATGGAGGTGTATGTTTTTACTAAGACTATAACCAGTGTCAATGAGTCCCAAAAACCTCACAACAGACAGAATTTCCCCACCTTTTCTATAATTGTAAAGGTAACGGTTGCCCTTGCCTGAAAGCCAGTAGTATCCGACTCGAGGGTTGGTGCTCATCTCCGTTTATAGCCAAAGAGCCAGCCCTATCTACATATGCAGACATTTCTGTGGTCAAGTGACAGGCATGACTAGATACCGGAGTGCACAGAATGCTGTTACATTCCCACCGAAGTGGTACCTATTTATTTACAGTACTTGTCTTAACCACTAGTTCCTTTCTATGATTGTATCAACTCTTTAATATTTGTATCTGTAGGGAAATGTTTCAACAATGAATGTGCATCTTTGACGTACTACCACCGTTCCTAAAAAGGCCTGGAGGCCGGCAGGCCTGGTTTGGGGTTTTTAAGCAAAGTCTTGGCGTTACCTCATCAATAAGCTACACCTGTGCTGTTCCAATTGCTGTTCCAATTGGAAAACCCTTAAGGAGGTACAGCTGTTTTACATTTACATTAAGGCATATTATCCTAGAGAACCATATGATGACCATATCCATCTTGCAACATAGTGCTGCCCAAGCATTATACTATCAGGTAAGTGACGGATTTGTGTTTGGGGTGGGTGGGTGTATTTTAATGTAATTTTTATTTAATTTATTTAATTTAATTTAAGGGTTTGTGTTGTGGATGGGTTGAGGTGTGTGTGATTATTATTATTATTATTATTATTATTATTATTATTATTATTATTATTATTATTATTATTATTATTATTATTATTATTATTATCATCATCATCATCATCATCATCATCATCATCATCATCATCATCATCATCATCATAATCTTTGGCCCCACCCACAACATCATGACATTAGCTTCGCCCACACTGTGATGATGTCACTGTGGGGTAGTAAAATTTTTGACATCCTACCACTGACAGAACCTTTAAGCATGTCTTTATTTTTAATATAAAAATATATGCCTGTCCTTCACAAATTTGTTCTTAACATATAATCAGCCTTTACTAACAATGAATCATTAGTCCTTGTTCCTTTGTGAACAGCACAGCAAGGTGAAGCACATAACTCTCCTCCTTTGGGTTCCTTGCACAGGATGAAGACATATTATACTTCATTCCTGAAGACATCTTGAAAACTAGAGAGATGCTCTGTACCTAGGTTAGCGAGAGGCCTTTCATGCATCCATTTCCCCTAAAACAGTTATATAAAGCCACAAAACTAAGTTATTACTTAATCTTTAATAAACATGTGAGACAACCAACCTTTAGGCCTTTGGCTCTGTTGATGGCCCTCAATGGTCTTAGTACTCGCAGGACTCGTAGTATTTTCACTACATTGATGGCACTGGACCTGAAGAAGAGCAGCAGGAAATCATTTTTACAACAGTTTTAATAATAATTTATGGATTAAACATTGGTCTTGGCTACAAGGAAGAGTTTAATGTGCAGCGGGGCATGTGCAGCTGAACGTAAGCGAAAATGGACTACTTCATGGCTAAATTGCTCACTTTTACATTGACTGAATTCAGATCTGACCAAACTAAGTCAACATCATTTGGTCTCTTTTTCTGTTTCCTCTGTATTCAGATTATAAATGCTAATGTCAAAGGATTTATAAAATTCTCCAAGTGGTATTCTGTACTGGCTTGCTTGAAGCTATATCTAGTAACATAGTAGGCATATTTAAATGAACTAATCTATGCAATTAATACTTCCTTTATATCAGGAGTTCTCAATCTTTTAAAGCCCAGGGCCGGGTCACGCTCCCTCAGACAGTTCCTGGGGTCGGATGACCATTTTGCCCTTCCTCTGCCACATGGCAATTCCTGGTGTGGTGGAGGCAGTGGTGGGGGGCACATGAAATGACAAACAGCCTGCAAGTTGAGAATCCCTGCTTTATATAGTTACTTACTTTGTTTAATCATTCAGAAACCTTATTAATAAATATTTATGGGGCTATCAATAAAATCCTTGTTCATTTTAAAATCGTATGTTTCAAGGCAGATGTGAACACACCATCCACTGAAAACAGGAACTATTCAAATGTTTTCATTCATTTTATATGGCTGTAAACTTGTGGCTTTATTTAGTACTGTATTTATGGGTTGTTGGTTTTTTTTGGTGTGGTATGCCAGTGTATAGAATGACCGCGCGCCGGCGGGACATCCAGCCGGCGTGCGCTTTGCCCGGGCGGTGGGGGAGGAGGAAACGCCGGACGCGAGCTCCGTGGGCGGAGCCACGCACAGCCCTTAAAAGGGGTGCGCGTTCACGGAGCTCGGCGTCTTGTTGGCTGGGCGACAGCCGAAGCGGGCGCGAGTTGGCGTCCTGTCCTGTCGGCTGCCGCTCTCGTCGTCCCGGCTCTTGTCCACTCCGTTCTTCGTGGCCTCGAGACTGGGACGTTGCCGGAGCTCAAGTTCGGGACGTTCCCGGAGCTCCGGAGTCTGCTGGCTGGGTCTCCCCAGCGGTTTCGGGCCGCGGCCTCCTCCCCGTGACGGGCTGTCAGGGCCTGTCACTTTGGCGTCCACGTGGCGCTTAGGCCGTGCGCGCCCCGGGGGGTGGCGGGGGAGAGCCTGAGTCTTCCTGGGGGGTTTCTTGGCGGTGTGCTTACCCGCCGGCCCCTGCACCCAGGCCGGGAGGCTTGGGGCCTGTTTTTGGCTGGGGTGGGGGTATCCCTCCAGTGCCCCAAACTCGTTTGGAGGACTCCATTTTGGGGGCCTGGGTGGCGTGGCCTACCATTTCCACCCAAGCTTAGTGGGGGTGGGGGGGCATTTCGCACCCTACTGCTCCGTCCGGCCTCCGGCCCCTCCCCGGTTTGTCCCAGCGCCCTTAGGGATCCTGCGTGTGGGTGTACCCGGCTGTTCTGCCCCCTGCCCTCCCCCGTATCCGGCAATACTTGCGGGCCCTGACTCCCGGAGGGTTGGCCTTTGTCACCTGCTGGTTGGCCTGGCATGGCGCCTAAGAGGGCCGCGGCCAAGAAGGCCGCTGTGCCTCGGCCTCGCCGGGCGGCCCGCGGCCCGCGCGGGCCGGCTGGCCCGCCGTCGGGTGGGGGGGACCCCCTACCCATCGATGCGGGGGGCCTGGTGGCACGTGTGACGGCTTTGGAGGGGGCCACGGGCCCCGCCCCGCCCACGGCAGCGCGCCGTCTGGCCCGCCGGACGGCACGCGCCGCGGCGGGGCCGGATGACGGGGATCTTAGGGCTCTTCTCACCGCTTTATTGCAGCGTTTGGACCGCATGGAAGCAGCATCCCAACCGGCTCGGGTCCCGACTCCAGCTCCTGCACCAGCGCCTGTTGAGCCTGCGGCGGTTGATCCCGGCCCGGTGGCGGTGGCGGTGACTTCGGAGGACGGGTTGGCGGAGGATCCGCCCCCCCCGGCGACTACCCCGGCGTCGGCTGCGGCTGCTCTGGGTGAGTGTACGACGACGGCCGGCACCGCACCCGCCACCCCTGCTGCGCCTGCGTCGACGGCGGCCCAAGCCGTCCAGTGGCCGTGGCCCCAGCAGAACCCTGCTGGGGCGTGGCCTGCGCCGGCGGGGTTCCCAACCGGTGCGCCCCTGCCCACGGCCCCGGGGTGGCCCGCGGTTCCGGCCCAGCTGGCCCCCCCGGGGGTCGCCCAGCAGCCTCTGGCCCCTGGGTGGCCTGGGGCCGCGGGACTGCAGGCCCCGACCACTTTGCCTGCCGGGTCCCCATGGCCTTTGCCTGCGGTCCCGCAGGCACCCGCGTGGCGGGCGCCTTACCCGCCTCCTCCGATGGATAGTGCTTTTGGCCACCCGACCCTTCCGCCGGCCGGTTGGCCCTATGGCACGGCAGGTAATACAGGGTACAACTCTGTCCCCAGAGCCGCCATGCCCTTTGGGGACCAATCCTTGCCCCTAGGTGACCACCTGCTCCCGGCGACTAGGGATAAGATATGGCGCCGGGAGTACGTGGATTTTTTTAGCCTCCTGAATAGGGATTCTACCAAGGAGGAGCGGGACAAGGAAGACGACCGGGATAAGGAGGCGGCACGGCGCAAAAAGCCCCCGCGGACCTGGGCCAACTGGCTCCCGGGTTTCTTGGTTTACGCGGGGGTCCTGACGAAGGCTTACCCTGATATGGCCATCCCTTTGTTTCAGTACCTCGATATTATATATCGAGCGTACGTCGATTTCCCGGGCCAGGCATGGCTCGTTTACGACGAGACGTTCCGGATGTGCGCGGCCATACGCCCGGCGATGCGCTGGGATGAGCTCCATTCGCAGCTGTGGCTCCAGGTGATGACGCCGTCGCGACCTGCCCTGGGCGATCGTTACGATTGCGGGCACTTGGTTCAGCGCCCCGGCCCGGCACAGTCTCCCCACCAGTCGGCGGGGCAGGGGGTTCCAGCCCGCCTGCTGTGCTGGGACTTTTCGTCCACGGGTCGTTGCAACCGAAAGCCGTGTCGCTTTCGCCACGAGTGTGCGGTCTGCGCCGGGCCGCACCCCGCCTCCTCATGCTTTAAAGCGGGCACATCCCGGGGACGGGGCAGGGACCAGCCCGGCGGCAAGCGCCCTGCCCCTGACTCAGCCGTTGCCAAAGGGGCCCAGCCCCATCCGGCTGGAGGTTCTCAGTAATTGGCTGGGTGCCTACCCCAGGCGGGCCGATGCGGCCTACCTGGCCGACGGTTTTGCCTGCGGTTTTCGAATCCCCTTTGTTGGTCCCCGGTCGCCGCAGGATGCACCGAACTTACGGTCACTCGTTGGCCTCGAACATGTGGCCAGGGCCCAGATTTTTAAGGAGGTGGGTTTGGGTAGGGTGGCTGGCCCCTTTGACCAGCCACCGTACCCCAACCTCAAGGTGTCCCCGTTGGGGCTGGTGCCTAAGAAGGCCCCAGGTGAGTATCGCCTTATCCACCACCTCTCCTACCCCGAGGGATCGTCGGTCAACGTCGCTATACCGGACGCTCTCTGTTCTGTCCGGTATACTTCGTTCGATGAAGCGGTGAACATGGTTCGGTCCTGTGGGCCGGGAGCTTTGTTGGCCAAATGCGACGTTAAGTCCGCGTTTCGGCTGCTCCCGGTGCACCCCGACGATTTCGAACTACTGGGCTTCCGGTTCGAAGGCCAGTATTTCGTTGACCGGGCAATGCCGTTTGGGTGTTCCATCTCCTGTGCCGCGTTCGAGCGCTTCAGTACTTTCCTGCACTGGGCGTTGGTACGCAGGGCGCGCTCCGACAAAGTCGCGCATTACCTCGACGATTTCCTCTTGGGGGGTCCGGCGCACTCTCCAGCGTGCTTGCGCCTCCTGCACTCTTTCCAGGAGCTGGCGGACGAATTGGCTTTGCCGCTAGCTCCTGAGAAGACTGAGGGCCCGACCACTACCCTCACGTTCCTTGGGATTGAGCTGGACACGGTGGCCCAGACGTCCCGGCTCCCGCCCGACAAGGTTGAGAGGGTGACTGCCTTGACTCGTCGCCTTGTTCGACGGCGTAAGGTTACGCTCCAAGAGCTTCAGGAGCTACTTGGGCATCTTAATTTTGCCTGCCGGGTGGTGGCACCGGGCAGGGCCTTTTCACGCCGCATTTGTGATGCGACGGTGGGCCTGACCAAACCTTTTCATCGCACACGGATGACCCGGGGGATGCGGGCCGACCTTATGGTGTGGCTTGAGTTCCTCCGGGATTTTAACGGCGTTTCCTTCTGGCGCAATGAGTTACCATTGGCCTCCAGGTTCCAGGTCCATTCGGATGCATCCGGGGCCTTCGGATACGGCATTTTTTTCGACGGCCAGTGGTGTTGCGGCGAATGGCCACACAGCTGGCGGGGCACTGAGCTCCTTCGGGACCTGACGTTCTTGGAGTTCTTTCCGATTCTGGGCGCCATCACCCTGTGGGGATCACAGTGGTCTGACTCCGTTGTCACCTTTTGGTGTGACAATGCGGCGGTGGTCCAGATTGTGAACACCCAGACCTCGCGTTCCCCCAGAGTGATGGCTTTGATTCGGCCCTTTGTCCTGGCCGCGCTCCGGCACAACATCGTTTTCAGGGCCCGCCACGTCCCGGGTGTGGATAACTCTATTGCTGATGCCCTGTCCCGATTACAGATGTCGCGGTTCAGGGCGTTGGCTCCCGGGGCGCAGGCCCTTCCCTTACAACTGCCGGAGTCGCTGTGGAACCTTGGCGGGCAGAGGTGAACAGAGCCATGGGCCTTTCGCTGTCGGCCCGGACCCGCAGGGCGTATGAACAGGCTAGCCAGTCTTTCGCCGATTTCCGGACCCGTTCCCACCTCCCTCATTTATGGCCGTTGCCGGTCGACCATGTCCTTCGTTTCATGGTCTCCCTACATGACGACGGCCTCGCCCCCCGGACCATCGGGGGGCGCCTGTCCGCACTTTCATTCGTAGCTAAGGCCAATGGTTTTCGCGACACGTTGGGGGACTTCCGCATCCGACGGGTGTTGGAGGGGTGGAACAGGGAACGGGGCCCTAGTGTGGATTCCCGACACCCTATTTCCCCGCTGGTGTTGCGGCGGTTGGCTGCAGCCTGGCCCCGGATCTGCATGGACTGCTATGAGTCCACTCTTTTCCATGCGGCTGCCTCGGTGGCCTTCTTCGGGGCCCTCCGGGTCGGGGAATTGGTGGTCGCCTCCAAGGCCGACTGTTCGGGGCGGGCTCTGGCTTTGGTGGATGTCAGCTTGGCCGGGGAATCGGTCAGGCTGACGATCCGATCTTCTAAGACGGACCAGCGGGGGCGGGGGACGTCCTTGTTGCTGCTCTCGTGCAGTTTCACCGATGTCTGCCCAGTGGTGGCGGTGTCCCGTTATTTGGCGATCCGCCCGGCCTCCCCTGGCCCGTTTTTTGTGCACGCGGATGGCTCCCCATTGACCCGCTTCCAATTTTGGAAGGTCACAGGTGCTGCGCTGTCCATGGTGGGGCTCCCGGGGGTGCGTTATGGTTCCCATTCGTTTCGTATAGGGGCTGCATCCACGGCGGCAGCATTGGGTTATGGGGAGGCTGACATCATGCGGATGGGGCGGTGGGTGTCTTCCCGATTCCGGAACTATGTGCTACCTCTTTCTGTTTAACAGTTTCGCTGGCACAGTTTCTGTTTCTTTTTCAGATCGCCCCCCGCTGCCGGTGCCTGCCCGCGTGTGGATCGTCGGGCACAGTTATGTTTTCTGGGCTGCCCGCCATGCTGCGGCCTCCTGCTGTGGAACCCACCTCGGCTTCCGGGGCCGCGCGTACCTACTGTGGCGCGGTTTCCGGGGCATGGAGTGGAACGACCTCCTCCAGTTTGTGGAGGCCTGTGGGAGGGCCCCACCCCTGATGTCCTGGTGATCCATTTGGGGGGCAACGATCTGGGGAGGCGTACGGGCATTGACCTCGCCCGGGCGATTTGCCAGGATTTGGAGTACCTCCATGGTAGGTGGCCGTATACCAGGTTCATCTGGTCGGCCATGGTCCCACGAATGGTCTACCGGAGCGCCGGTGACCCGCGCCGTATTGATCGCGCCCGGCGGGGCGTGAACCGTGTGGTGGCCCGCTTCTTCGCCAGGGAAGGGTTGGGCACTGTGGTTGAGCACCCTCGTTTGAGGGTCGAAGCCCCGCGTTTATACCGCCAAGACGGGGTGCACCTCTCGGCGGATGGCCTGGCAGCGTTTATTGAAGCCCTGCACCTGGGCCTCCGGGCGGAATTATCGCCCTCTTGGGGGTGGGGGGGCGGTGAGTAGTTCGCACTCCTCCCCGTGTGGCGGGTAGCACTGGTAATGATATTGCGTGGATCCGTGGTGAATCTGGTGGGGACGCAGTTCATCAGTCAGCCTGGGGCGAAGCATAGAGAGAATGACACCACTGGCTGATGAAAGGCGGCCCGGGGACAAGGGACTGCCAGTTTGGACAGACTGCAGTCCCAAAAACTGTCCGCCCGATTCGGAGGTCCGAAGCTCTACGGAGACTTCGGACAAAGGGATCATCAATTGGGTAAACTAATTAAATCTAATAAGTAAAAGTTACTAAGATAAATTAAGGTAAGTATGCGATTCAATCCTTACCACTGAAAACAGGAACTATTCAAATGTTTTCATTCATTTTATATGGCTGTAAACTTGTGGCTTTATTTAGTACTGTATTTATGGGTTGTTGGTTTTTTTTGGTGTGGTATGCCAGTGTATAGAATGTATACAGTGTATACAGTGTATTAGCTTGGGTACTGCTTGCAAAAGTAAGCCATGGTGACCAAAGCTATTGGCACTGTGCGGCTGAAATGAATATGGAATATATAAAAGAAATATTGTATTGACAGAGACCAAAGAACAGAAGACTCCCTTTGACAGAATAGGCTGCCAAGACATTTGAGTACATTACAAAAATGACGCCAAACTAATTTAAGATAAGGACAATCTAAAAGCTCTTTACCAAAATGATATACAGAGAAAGGAGTATGACAATTAGTGCTCTAGTGATTCATATCTTTAAAGAGTCTTCATTCAGTTTACAGCTTGCTTCTAACTAATATGAAGTACCTGTACCCTGATTTCCAGCACAGAGAGGCATCAGTCTGTGCCGAACTGCTCCCACTGAGTACAAGGGGCAGATTACATCAGGATCAATTAACTGAAGAAGCCACTTCCTTGTCACCCTATAACTCCTGCTACTTGCTCTTATTTAAGATTTCTTATTTCACAATGTGTGTACAGTGGAACCTCGGTTAACAAATGGCTTGGTTAACATAAAAAGCGCATAACAAAAGGAAATCCATAGAAAATAGTGGCTTGGTTTACAGAATTTTTTCAGAGGGGATTAATTGGTTTTCAATGTATTGCTGTGGGAAACTGCATTTTGGTTAATGTATTTTTATTTTCAATGCATTCCTATGGGAAATTGCTTTCAATGCATTCCTATGGTAAATACGGTTAAAGTAATTTTTGCTGTAAGAAACATGCCGGATAATGCATTAATTATGTTAACCGAGATTCCACTGTACAGTACTTTCTTTTTACTTCTTTGATTCCATACAACTTTTAGAAAAGGTGTGAAAACTCATATTTTCAAGCTAGCCTTTTAAATGGACTTGATGTTTACTCATTATTGATTGAAATGTTTTTCTTGCTCAGTTTTTTTTTTTACTGATGTTGATAATGCTACTACTGGTACTAAAAGTACTTTTATGTCCTCTGTTTCCTTGGCAAAAATTACCTTAGCAACATCCTGGTGCTGTCTTGCTTATACTTCTTAAATCTTCTCCTTGTGGTCTTCCATAGTTTTCACTTTGGTCCCTAACATTTATTCAATATAATGCTGTCCAATTCAATCACATATTTTCCTATTCGCATCACATGATACCCTATTTTAGGAAAATCAGGACCTTGGATCTCCACCTCCATCTAGGATCTTCCTTGCTCTTGTCTTCAAACCTGCCATATCCTTGTATCAATTTCTACCCCTAAATTTTGATTCTCTACTATTACACCCAGAGACTTTTCAAACTTTTATACTTCTTGACATATTCAGCCCCACTCCATATCCCTAGAATTGCATTTCAGAATACTACTGTCTAATTCCTTTCTTCAACTCCACTATACAAGACAAAGAAAAGTAACTGAATCATTCAATATTATTTCTCTATCAGTTACATCTCATTTTCCTTCACCATCCTATGTTCCTCAGAGAAAGAATCTGTCCTTCTCCTTTATAAAACATATGCAGACTGTTTGCCTTTGTTATTATTGTATTTATTTATCAGTATTATTATTATTAACTGCATGGGCCATGGCCACCACATATGGCACAATTTTTGGACTTTCTGGTTGAAGACCAAGGAGAAACGTCAGGCTTCATTTCCCCCTGATGACAAATTCTATAGAACTTGAAATTTTGCCTTGTTTGTAACTTTTGAGTGACCTAATGAGGCTATTGCCTAATCCCAAACTTCAAAATGATGCTAAGTTCCAACAATTTTCACACATACAAATATATTTGTGTGGGATGAAAGACACAATTTAAACAAATTGCTGGCTCTTCAGCTCAAGGGCAGGATGTAGGAGAAAGTTTAAAAACTAGACAGTAGTGAAACCTAACTCAATAGGAGCAGGCAAAGATGCTGGGACAGACATGTGGCTAGAAGCTACTACCCATAATTTTTCAGTAAGAATCACAGACACACCTAACCAAAGCTGACTTTTATTTCATGACCTTTCCCCTTGTTTCATTGCCTGCTCCCACTCTCCATCTGTAAGTGGCTTTCTGAGTTGAAAATAGATCACTCACTGGATTCCAAAGGAGATGAGAGAAACGCTAACCACCAGAAGGTCCAGGATGTTGAAGTAGTTTCTGCAGAAGGAGCCTTTGTGGAGAAAAGCCCCATAAGCAGTCATCTGTGGGCAATCACACGAAGACAAAAAGAAACTCTGCCATTAGCATATTCTAAGGACTGTTTTCTCAGAACAAGCAGAAGGAGGGACAACACAATATGAAACAGCAGAATTGGTGTTGACATTCTAGGCCAATGTTTCATAGAAAGTAAATGACAATCATATATTTATGATATGCAGGAAAACATATGCAAGAAAAGGTTGCAAATAATATCCAGCCCACATAATGAATTACTTTTCAATCTATAGTAATTTCTTGCCTTTAAAAATAAAGGATATATATCAGTTTTGACTTCTTTAAAAGGAGTAGAATATAGATTGCATTTCCCTCCACAAACATAAATACAAGCCTGTTTCAGAGATTGCCGTCTCCCATTAAGGAACCTCCATATATTGGGTGAAATCCTGTTACAAGGGATTAGAGTTTCAGGATAATTCATGTCAAGGGGGAAACAAGAAAAATGATCTTACTTTCACCTTCTGGTTCTTTCGTTGATCCCCAATATGGAGCCAATTAAGCCTGAATGCTTTGGTTTAAGAAAATATAGGGTCACAAAAGCTTTATGCTCTTTAATGTTCACTTTCATTTTCTGTTTCCTTCACATCTTGTCTGTCAAACTACCCAGGAAATGTTTAATCAAATAGCATCATGAGAGCTGCTGTCAGCAGCCATTCAGAACATTAATGGGGAGAAAATGGGGAATGGTGAATTGATAAAAGGACCAGGATTGGTAGGGATCCAGTGAGGAGGACCGTCTAGTGCTCTTTCTTTGGTTCATCATGATTGTTCTGCCTGGCCTATTCCATCAAGACAGTGAAGTCTTGCAAGGTCCCTGCTGCCACTTCAGGCACCTTGTCTACTCAGCTCAAAATCACCACTGCTGACATTGCAGCCGTGTTTGCACACCCCTGCACACAGGCAGAGAGGTGTCTGCAAGTTACAAAAGGGAGGTTTTGTCTTTTTATCAGTTGAGAGGCTGGTGTTGTGTCTCTGGGGTCATTCAAATGGCCCAGTTCCCTCAGAACTGAAAAAGCAGAGGTGGCAAACAGGAGAAGGAGGGTGAAGCACCTGTGTGTGTGTGCTGCAAGGAAGGATAGGTGGCATGAATGGGAAGAAGGCAGAAATGAGGCTGAAGGGGAGGAGGAGGCACCAGGGCAGATGGCGGCACTGTCCCAGTTATTGCTCAGAAGGAATGGCAGTGCTGGGAGAAATGTAGGAACTATGTTGGTGAGCCAATGCACCAGCTGCCTCCTACTCATTTCTTGCTAACTCATGAAAAGTACTTAGCAGCGGCAGCCGAAGTAGAATTATTATAGGCAACTGGAGGTGAATACTGTGCTTTGAAGAGCAGATGTAGGGGGGTTACACAAGCCATTCCTTCCACCCCATTTTCCTTGGTACACCTTCCTTCCTTCCTTGTCTCTTTGCCTTGATTCTCCTCCCATCTCCAAGCTATAGCATGGAAAGGGGAGAAATGAAATTGTTAGGACATTTTTCTTTTGTGGGGTATTGTACAAAGATTGCTGCCCATAGTGTGATAGTACCACTTTAAGGCCCTGCAAGTGTTCTAAACACAGGTGTACATAATAGAGCCATAGACTGATTGCCCGGCTGTGCATGCCTTGTCTACGTGCTCCTGAAACAGCCCAGCTGTGGCTGATTAGAGAATCTGCCCAGCAACACCAGGGTATAACTGTGGCCTTCTGGGAAGGGTCTACTGAGGAGGTTGTCATACTAAGGAGGCTGTTATACTGAGAAGGACTGAGACACTGAAGGAGAGACTACAAAGAGAGACTGCTGAAGGAGGTTGTGCAGTTGATGAGAGTTTTCTTCAACTGAGAAGGAAAAACTGCTGAAGATCACCAGGACTCTGTGCATGCTCTTGGGATTGGAGCCAACAGAGGAATCCAAGCTGTGTACCAACTGTGGGGCTTGGAGAGAGAGAGACTGTTGTATATAGACTTTTGTATGTCTGTCTTCCCCTCATTGTTAAGTAAAGTGCACCCTTTCACTGAAGGCATATGTGTGTGTGTCATTGCACTTAAAGTTTTTGCTGTGTAACAGCTTAAAAGTGCTACTCTGCTATCGAGCCACACATATCGCTAGGGGAATCCAGAAGAAGCCCATACCTTTCATGTTTAAAAAAAGGACTGGTAGTTGAGAGACTTGAAATCAAATGAAGTACTTCCTATAAGAACTCAGAACAAATGAAAGCTGAATGTTTTCCACATGTACTTCCCTGTTACTTTGGTAAGCATGTGTAAACAAATAGTGTAACATCCAGTTGCTTCTAATTGGTAACAAACAAGCCACCACTGGAATTATCTTGAGGGCACACATACTCAAGTGCTTGGTGTCCACTCAAAAATTCCAATAGGGACTCACTAATTGGCAGCTGAAAGGCACTGATAGTGACACCATTTGCCTCATGTGTGCATAAAAAGGCAACAGGATTTCAGCCACTATTCAATTTATTGAACTTTCTTTCATGTACTAGTAGTTAGAAGGATGCTCTCATAATAGTGTCAGAAGTTTGGGAGTCCACAGGACAGATCAGATCCAGGCCCTTTAATGAATCAAGTTTCAGATTCCCACTGCTGACTTACTAGCATAATTTTATCAGTATAATAAAAAAATTAAAAAGGGCTGTGGCTTGTTTTTATCCTACTGGAGGCCTCATTGACTGGCAGTTTCTTTGCCTTCACATGGTACAGCTGTAAACAGGGATATCATGTTGTACCTAAGCCACTTTCCATGGGTCTTCACCCAACAAATTCTTAACCTTCTTGCTTTTTTTTACTTTGAATGATGAGATTTAACAAGCTATACTTTTCGTTTCTCATTACATGATCAAAATATTCCAGCTTCCTACTGTTATGTGTTTTATGGTTTCTTAGTTTTTATTCTTCCACTTCAATACTTCTCCATTAGTTACTGTCTTGATTCAAAAAATGCTTAGCATCTGAAAATAAATCCATACCTCAAATGGTTTCATCTTTTTAAGTTACTTGTGTTGAAATCCACAATGCCACCTATAAGCATAATCAAGAACACAAGCACTATACAATGCCCAAAAAACTGGAGTACTCATCTTAATACCAGTGCCATATTACAAAGACCAACCTGTGACTGCAAACAAACAAACAAACAACCCAAAAAACACAACCTATAAGTAGTGACAGCAAAAATGGGTGTGGATCAAAATTTGCAACCTCTTCAAGTTTTGGAATATGTAATGCTACAGTAATAAAATCAGAGCAGTTTGAGATTTCTATAGGTAGTGATTTACAGGTAATGTTTTCATTTTTAGTGTCTAATTTGCATTGGTTTCCTCATTTTTTGAGCAACCTTGAATCCCACAGAAAAATGGCATAGAACTGCAATAAATGAACAAATAACAAATAACTACCTCCTTAAATTATCATCTCCTATTGTACCTCATGGCTTTTTGTTTGTTTTATATTTATTATTCAATAGCAAACAAAAACAACTCAACAGTTAACTATTACAATCAAGCCAGTGAGCTTATTTTTGTTTATAGGAACCATGTCCAATTGCTACAAACAAAACATTACCTGTAAAATGGCTTGTATATAATCCTTTTTGTTTGAATATAAGACCTAACCATTCTCAAACTGAAATGCAATGCAATAAAATAAAAGAGAAACACCTTAGCACTCCTTCCCTGAATTCCTGCAATCAGCCAAGAATGTATTTTGGGCCAGAAGACCTAGTTTCCAGCCAGTCTTTATCAAAGATGTGCTGAAGGTCAGAAAAATGAATTTTGAAACCATTAAAAACAAATGACATTAGGAAGAATTTACAACTGGTCTGTCAGACAGAAATAAAAAAAGGAAGCATAAACTCTACTCTTTAAGTAGAATTTATACCAGAGGGTGTAACTGGTTGGGGAAGGGAAGATTTTTGCCATAACAAAGTTAGTAAAGATGCCTCTGATGCTTTGTATGGCAATCTTAGGGGGAAGGAGAGACTGAGACACCATTGAAATCTGAATGAGAAGCTCTGTTAAGTTTCTCTTACTTTACAAGGTGTGTTTATCTCTTCCTACTGAGTTCAGTGGTGTAGCAAACTAATGTATAATTTGGTTACAGTTTATGCATTGGGGAAGTGAAGCAACTGGACTTTAAAAACACACAAATATATGCACTTGTAAGTTTGGGCCATAGGAACTGTAGATAGTTCCCAGATCTTCAGGATTCTCATGACCGCTATATAGTTTAATTCTTCAGACAATATTTTATTGCTATTAGAATATCCACGTTTAGTGTTAATGTGGGCTTATATTAATGCATTAGTAAATTGGCTCAAGTGGCTAAGATGCTGACTGGAAGGCAGGAGATCAGCAGTTCGATTCCCGAGTACTACAGGACAGAATGAGCTCCTGTCTTTGTCCCAGCTCCTGCCAACCTAGCAGTTCGAAAGCAAGAAATTGCAAGTAGATAAATAGGTACCACTTCGGTGGAAAGGTAAACAGTGTTCCATTTACTCCGGTGTCTAGTCATGCCTGCAACATGACTGCCGAAATGTCTGCAAAAGCAGACAGTGCTGGCACTTCGGCTTTGAAACAGAGAAGAGCACTGAACCCTAGAGTCAGATATGACTGGCTTTTGAGCAAGGGAAACCTTTACCTTTAAATTATGTTTAGTGTTAATGTGACTACCAGTGGGCCTCAGGAAACAACCATGATGGCTGGAGGATTTAGGAAGCGAAATTATTTTTTTAAAAAACTTTTTGAAATTCTGGTGCAATATACAGTGGAACCTCAATTAACGTAATTAGTGCGTTCTCTGGGACGTTTCTTACAGTGAAAATTACTTTAACCAAATTTCCCATAGGAATGCATTGAAAACCAATTAATCTGTTCGGAAAAAATCTGTAAACTGAGCCACTATTTTCTATGGATTTCCTTTTGTTATGCGATTTTTATGTTAACTGAGCTGTTTGTTAACCGAGGTTCCACTTTATCTGTGATAGCAGGATTAATCTTTAGCAGCTGAGTTACAATTGTAGGGAAAGAGCCACTGTTCCAAATGTAGAGCCTTTCATATGGTCACCCTTTTCAAACAAGGGTTTGTGAGAGCCTAATCAGGAAAGTTGAACTCTGTTGATACAATGAAAACTTTCTAAACTAATTCACCTTCCCTTACTCAATCTCACTTGTAGGAAGAAGTGGGAAACAAGCTTTGATCCTTAAAATTGTATCCTAAAATGTATTTAGAAGGAGAAAACAACTTTGTAGGGGATTTTTGCCTCCTTTTGTTCATTTGTTTATATGATTATATTATAAGAAGCACATGCAAGAAGCATGCAAGAGTTTGAGCCATTTTTGATTGATTGAAAGTTTGACTACTAATGAATAATTTTTATTTTCTTTGCCAACAACATTGTCTATGAATGTTTTAGTGCATTGTCATATAATATCTTGGACAGAGTATTTGTTTTATGGATTCACATAGTTGCAACTGTTAATAGCAGGAAACATAGAGATAGAGAGGGATGTTATCTATTTAATGAGTAGGTTCACTGACTATTGGGCCATTATAAGAAACAGAATCTACAATGGATCTCCAGTTCTATATGTCAGTGAGCAGATAGTACACGTTTGGCTCAGTGAAAGGTTTGATTAATGGAATGAACACAGGAGGTACTCATTGCCATTTTTACTAATGTTATGAATTCTACTTCTAAACCAGGACTATAGCAATTCTAACCTTAGAGGAGAGTTTCAGCAAAAGTCAATGGGAATAAGCATTGATAGTTGTTCCTTCAAACAACTACCCTTTTAAAAATATGCCTGATGAAACTAACTACAGTAAAACACCGGATAACGCTAAAATTTGGTTCCATAAGTCTTGGTGTTATCCGATTTTTAGTGTTATCCGATCCATGTTAAAATCCTATGGGATGGATCGGATAACGTTAAAGCTCCATAGAGATACATTGTGACCGCACAGGCTTTAGCAGTTGTTATCTGATCCATCCCATAGGACCTTAACGTTATTCGATCCAATTCTCCTCCCCAGATTACTTAACATTATGCAATTTTAGCGTTATCTGATCAAATCGTTATCCAGTGTTTTACTGTATGTGGAATTATTCGGCTTCATCCTATTATCTTACATCAAGGTTTCCCAAAACACTGTGATTCCTATTGGTTCTAGGACCAATTGTAATGGACATGAAAATATGTATACAGTAATACCTCGGATAACGACTGCATCGGATAACGCTAAAATCGGATAACGATGCAAAATTTCTAAAGAAATTTTGCATCACATAATGATCTGTTAGTGTTATCTGATGCAGTTGTTCGTAGCAGCAGGGTGGCTGGAAAGCTGAACGGGGTTCTCCGTTCAGCTTCCCAGCGACCCTGCTGGTGCAGAGGCAGGGGTGGGGTGGCTGGAAAGCTGATGGGGGGGCTCCCCCGTCGGCTTCCCCAGCCACCCCACAGCTGCGGAGGGATGGGTGGGTGGCTAGGGAAGCTGACGTGGAGTCCCTGTCAGCTTCCCCAGCCACCCTGCAGGTGTGGATCAGGTCCTCTGATCTCCCTGGAGCAGGCAGGGGGTCAGAGAGCCCGAAATGGGTAAAAAAACACCTCCATTTTAAACCCATTTTGGGCTCTCTAACCCCTCTGCCGGCTCCAGGGAGATCAGGGGACCCAATCAGCGCTGCTTCTGGACTTTACCCACCTCCCCGGCCAGTGCATTAAGCCAAAACATCAGGGTTCGAACCCTGATGTTTTGGCTTGCTCCACTGGCCGGGGAGGTGGGGAAAGCCCAGAAACAGCTTGGATCGGGTCCCCCGACCTGCCCAGAGCCAGCAGGGGGTCAGAGAGCCTGAAATGGGTAAAATAAATGGACATTTTCCCACCCATTTTGGGCTCTCTGACCCCCCCCGCTGGCTCCGGGAGGTTGGGGGACCCGATCGAAGCTGTTTTGAAAGTTCCCTCCCTAGAGGCTGCAACAAGCCAAAACGTCGGGATTCAAATCCCGATGTTTGGCTTGCTGCAGCCTCCAGGGGAACAGGGTTTTTTTAACATTGTGTGATCAATGCATCACACAACGTTAAAAACCGGATAACGATGAGACTTGTGGAACCAAGTCTCATCGTTATCCGAGGTACTAGTGTACTGTATTTAAACCCTGAAGGGCACCTGTTCTAGGGAAAGAAAATGTTAAGAAGAAATGGATCTTAAAGTGAGATGTTAAACAGCAACAAACACTATGGCCAAAATGATGTCTGAATAAGAGAAATTCCACAAGTAACTTCAGATTTTGCCCACTATCTGTCATAAGCTTGGGTGCATAACTATGTGTACAACTTTCCTTTCTGCCTATGAATATGTAATGAAATCAATCTTGAAAGTAATATAAATGATAAAGTAAATGGTAGTAAATTGTCTGTGTGTATGTAAAAATGAGTTTTCTAATTCATTTTAAAGCTACTATTTATGGACATTTCAGAGGCATTTTGAGTTAATATTTCACATTTTATGCCATCCATTCCTTTAACAATCCTATGATTCTTTTTCAAATCAGTGTATCAGAAAGTAATGAAAAAGCAAAAACTAGACCTTTCTCAATGGGACAAGCAGATGTTGTTGCCTTAAAAAGTGAACACACATTGTGCTCTGGAACATTTGTCCTTCCTTGAACTTGCTAAGCAATGATATAATACTTCCTTTGGGTTAATACATGGCAAGGCACTAGCTATTATACAAATCAGTAGGATTGTAATATTAGAATGGAACAGTTTTTAAAAGCACACACAGGCAATACTAAGCTACAAAGGACATCCTGTCTATGGAGGTACTAGGGATTTAAAGCAGTACAGAAGACAAAGCAAAAGCAAGAGAGACGTTTATTGCTCAGATTACCTTAAGAATAATTTCTAATGTAAAGATACTAGTGAAGACATAATCTGCATTGCCTAGGATCTGAAAAATAAGCACATTTGGGTTAGTGGTTACTGAGCGTGGCTAAGACACAAACAGGCACGTGTGTTAGCAACAGAGGGCAGCAGCAGAGAACTAGTGGGCTCATGGTTGAGAAGATAATGGAAGAGAAGATGGGGACTTTACCTTCAGAGCAATTTCAATGGTGAAAATGACAGTAAAAATTATATCAAAATAAAAGAGAATCTGCAAAACAAAAAGGAATAAGGGCAAGGGAAGGGGGAAATCTGTTGAGTGTTCACTGCAAAAGCCAATCACATTACAAAATCAAAAAGCATCACTGGTTTAACTGGAGGAAAAGAGGAATATGGTATGGGGAAAACCAGCTTTGTAACAATATCTTGATGAAAGCAATGATCAGGCTACAAGCAGCACATTAAAATAATATTTTTCCTTCTTCACTATTTTGCCATGTACATTTCCATAAAACAATGAAGTATTTTCCTGTTAAATAACAAACATTTTCAGCATTTTCAAAATTAAACTCCACACTAGAAAATATAAATATACTTGATCTCCAGTTTAAATGTTTTCAACAAAATAGCATGTTTATTTTGGAGTTACAATCTAGTTCCTTCATGGATTTATGTAATCTAAGGAAGCTTACACTGCAAGAATGGGTTACTTACCCGTAATTGTGGTTGTTTGAGTGGTCACCTATGAATACACACACAAGGTTTCTGCAAATGTGCAAAACCTCCTTCAGAATCTTCTAGAGCTAAGAGAAGCCGTTAGTAACTGTACCTCCCTCACCCTGCTGTGCATGACAGTACGCCCAGTGATGAGATGTAACAGATTCGCACCAGTTTGCCAGAACCGGTAGTAATTTTTCCCAGCATCCCAGAGAACCGGCAGCAGCTTTTTTTGGGGGAACCACCTTTGGGGCTTACCTTTTCACTGGTTCCCCCACTGCGCATGCACGCCAAACACTCGCTTTCTCTTTCTCTCTTTCTGTGTGTACATGTGTGTATGAAGATGACAGATGGAAAGTAGAAGAGACATGAACAGTTGAAGAAGATAAGCAAAGTGAGGTGAACTGAACGCATGAAAGTTGATACAGTATTAGCAAAGAAGATCTTGAAGGAACACATTCACCTCAGTGTTGAAAAAAGAACTGAGGGGAGAAGCTGTCTTGCACATGTGCAGTAGGGTGGAGTAGGTACTGTTGCTAATGCCATCTCACAGCTCTGGTAGATTCCAAAGGAGGCTTCATGCATGCGCAGAAACCATGTGTGTGACTCACAGAGAACACAAAGAAGAACATCCTAATTAGTCTTTAAAGGGGCCCGAGTTCTTGTGTTTCTGTTTGTGCTACACAAGCAGAAAATGTCCAACTCCTTTCCCTAAAACCATCGTTCAACTTTGCATGATTTGCCTCTTGCAAATGATAAGTAAAGAATCAACTGAAGGGAAATGCAACATCTGGCATTATACATATTTAAGTGTTTTCAGGATACACAATAATACAGCTTCACCTTTATATTTAATTATATTTCAAGGACAAAGCAGTACAAGCATCATTCAGGGATACTTAGTATTGGAGAACAACAATAGAGATGTATTCCCCCCCCCCAGTTGAACAAAATTATAATCTCACCGTTCATATTCACATATTTCCAAGTAGTGAACATTACTATTAACTCATGAGCCTGGTATTCAACCACATTCAAATAAGATGCAGGAATAGCTTTGTGTTAGCAAGTAAACCATCTATTTCCCAACTATTGTTAACAACACCATTAGAAGTACAATTTGTGATTGTGTTCCTCTTGGCTCAATTCCAGTTAGTCTAATTAAACCTTACACAGCTATCATCTCTAGGGGGAGCACAAAAACCTCATCACTTCACAAATGAAAAGCCAACAGGACGGAACACATGTAAAGGTACATTAGGGAGCAGTTGTTAGCCAAAACAGGAAGAACGGCTGCATCACTCAGCTAATCTTTCCTTCCAGCTTTAAGGCCCAATGGCTGATGTGGTTACAGAAGAATGGACTAAGGTTCAGCTTGGCATTTCTCCATGCAAGTCTGAAGCTACTTTACTGAATTCAGGTGGATACTTCTTAATTATTCAGTTTTAGTAAAATCTGAAGATAACTGATATTTCACAGCTATTCCCAGTAAAAGTTACTGGCTCTTTTTCTCACTACCTACCTTGCTAGCTGGACAGTGAGGAAACTATTTTGGTGTTGCTATTACTATTGGCAGTGTAGGACAACAATCTGAACCAGAATCACTGGTTAGTGAGATAGTTGAAAAGGTCTGACAAACTGGATTTTAGCCCACGAAAGTTCACACTGAAATAAATTTGTTAGTATGCTATTTGGTGACTATATCTCACCAAAGTGTCCTCCGTCGGATCCCCTGGGCAAGGATATGGTCTGCCTAGCCAGCGGGTGACATGAATATCCAAATGGCTAAAAAATTGCATGCAAATGGATTTGATTTCTCAAGTCCATTTGAACATGCAAAATGTCATCATGGAGACGTCTACCAATGTGCAGACTCCTTGCTGAATACAACTCCAAGATATGTATTTTAAATGCTACAATAGTTTTCCCTTTTCTCTCTCCCCCCCATTTATTTTTGTCAACCTCCCAACTGCTCTACCTCTTCTTCTGTGATCACTAGTATCTTCCACTAATAGTATTTCAGAAACAGGAACCTTGGTGGGGATGGCTTGAAGATATGAGAAATTTTCATCTTTCCAATCTTCCAGTGATCCTAACTTGAGACTGTTAATTTCCTACTATTAGTAGTGGCTGAAATAAATGGTATGTTTATTCTTAAAATCATATTTAGTTGATTTAACATCCCGATGAAAGACTACACTCAGATGGAATGCAAAGAAAACTTGGATAAATTATTGAACAGTATGGAGGGTAATATAGGGTGCAGACCCAGGAGAAATTCCAATGGGACTGGTCCAAGCTCTCTAAGGGAACTGAGACCCAGTTCTCATTGAGAGAATAACCTTGTATATGGACGATACCACTAGATGTGTGTGGAAGTTGCATGATTTTAATGTTTCTCCATACAATACTGACTACAAAGAAACTATCATGTCACTTAAAGAGCTTTTGGTCTAATTATCCCTCTCTCATTTTTGTTTTCTATTTGTAATTTTTAATAATAAGCTCTCACTGGCTAATGAAGAATTACCATCAGTGACAGCCAAGCCTAGGAAAGGCAAATCCACATTTATTTATTTATTTATTTACAGCTTGATCAGTGAGATCCCTACTCTGGGAAGCTTATAATAAAAGTTAGACATAACATTTGAATATTAGACTTCTGCTTGTTCACAACTAGAAGAAGTCATATGCTACAACTCATATCAGAATGAAGGTAAGAAATTACATGACTGAATGTTCCACAAATATGAATCCAAATTTTAGGTCAAGTTTTCAGAGAGATATTCATATTAGCCTATTTCTGCATCTAATAAAAACCAAAACCAAGAATAAAAAGTAAAATAAGACTTGTAGCATTTTATAGACCAGCAGACTTATTTAAGTGTAAGCTTCCATGATCTATATTCTGAAAGCTAATTACTGATATTAATGTTACATTGAATATCATTTTCTGTGCCTGTATCTATCTTTATATAGGATTCCATCCCCATAACGCAAAAACTGATGCTAAATATTTTGTTTCAAGTTTTTGAGGAAGTAGGCTACAATCCAAATGAGTTTTTCACAATGGTGCATGTTCAGACGTGAACGTTTGCTGCATCATTCTATAGCTAATTAAACCACATAATTATTCCGATCTTATAGCTTCAGGATAAATTCAAATTATTATGGAAAGGAGTTTTTGTGTATATGCATGTGTGTGTGTAAGCTAAACATTTTCTTACATCTGTTCTGCAGAATTCCAGAAAAATACTGATATCAAGGAGAAGGGGGCGGCAGAGGATGAGATGGCTAAATGGCATCATTGACAAAGAGGGCTTAGATCTGGGTGGACTATGGAGGATGGCAGATGACAGAAGAGCTTGGCGTACTGTGGTCCATGGGGTCACAAAGGGTCAGACTTGACTGTGCGACTGAACAACAACTTTTTTCAGAACACCATACACAGGCTGAGGCACATATGGAACTAACACATGGGTTGGCTTTCTATTCATTTTAGTGGTGATGTTAGATGCCTCCTCACTTCAGTGAACTTGGAAAAATACACAGATAAGAGCTCCATTTGTGCACTTCAGAACAAAAAAAGATTTCTGAACTAGGATGAAGCTGTTTGGGTATTCAAATATTTCACAATAATAGTTTTGCTGCCCAATCTTGAGTTCTGATTGGTCTGCTAAAAGTACACTTTATTTAATCAGAATCAATTAACATTAATTTATTAATATTGTTCCTCTTGATAATCACTGATAGCTTTTCAGTGTGGATTCTTTAGCAGTAAAGTTAGCACAAATGTGACATTGTACTACCTTATCTTTAAAGAAGCAGAATACCATTCTCCTGCAAATGAATTCAAAAATTATGCCCAAAGTGAAGGAAATCTTGACCTTGGTTTTATGTACATTTCTTATCCAAATTCTATTAAGTTCCCATATGTTTATTCTAATTTAAATAGAAGCAGAAATGAAGCTTTAAAGATCACTCTGATAAAGCTATTTATGCTTGCATCCAAAGTGTCTGACAGGTAACCCCTAAACAGTAAGCTGAATCAATAAATAAAATTTCCCATAGCTTTGCCATTTAAGAAGAAAAAAATCCCCAATAATATGACATGTGAAGTATTGTACTAGATACAAAAAGCTTCTTTTCATATTATGTTATCCACTGTCCAGCTAGAGAAACACTTCATGTATCCTTCCATAAGAAAACGGGTTATACTTTAGCAAACTGAAGTCAACAAACATGAGTTACTTCTAATGTTCACTTTAAAAGTGTCATTGCATGTACACATTTAACATTGTTAAGTTAATTCTTTTATATCACAGATGGAGGAACACAGCAACAATTATGGTGAGATCTAAAGGTATGTGTGATGTCTTGAGATCTATATTATAGTTTTTAGTTCAGTACCCTAATCTAATCCCTGCATTTCCACATTTGCAATATGGCTTGCAGACTTAAAACACAGATGAGTTAACATATGTTCCCCAGAAAGTGAAACTGTAAAATAAAACCAAGCCAGAATTGCTGCTATTCTGCTCACCTTGGAATTTAGATCACCCAGTAGCTTCCTGAAATATTAGTTTCATTTGTTTTAAAGAAGCATGTTTCAAGTTCTTGTGGTTATCAATAAAAACTCTGATTGTGTCCAGAGCTACATTTATTCCAATTACTAATATTACTGACTCAAAATGGTTTGCAATGCAATCTTATACATGCTCACTTATAAGCAGGCTCTATGACTTCAGTGGACTTATGCCCTGGTAAGTGTACGTAGGTTTCCAACCTTACGGGATTTGTTGTGATTATAATTCTATCAGCAGGATCAAAGATTTCCACCAGCATACTTAGAAACATAATCTGTCCAGTTTCTAGGATTCTTTGATGGCAAACCTTTTAGAGACTGAGTGCCCAAACTGCAATGCAAACTCCACTTATTTATTCCAAATTGCCAACATGGCAACAAGGGAGGGGGAAGCGCTCCTATTGGGCTAATGGGCAGAGGGGTGGGATGAACTCTGTGCTGGGGGAAGGGAGGAAGCGCTCCCATTGGGCTGCTGGGCAGAGGGGCAGGGCAAACTCTGTGCTAGGTAGACAGCACACGTGCCCACAGAGAGGGCTCTGAGTGCACCCTCTGGAACGTATGCCATAGGTTCGCCACCACTGACCTAGGAGAACGAAAATGGTATAAAACTGGCATATGGTTGTAGTGTTCTATCCTATATCATAGTCACTGAATAACAATATATATGTTAGATAACTAGTTTTCAGTGTGTCCTACTTATTTATACATTGATCCAGTACCTACAGATTATACAATTTTTGTTTACATATAAGCTAGCAGATAGATGACTCTGTTAGTAAGTAATAAAAAAAGAAAAAGCTGCAATGTGACCCTGGTGGTGCAGTGGTTAAGCTGTCGTCCTGCAACCAAAAGTTTGTGAGTTCAATCCTGACCAGGAGTCAAGGTTGACTCAGCCTCCCATCCGTCCGAAGTCGGTAAAATGAGTACCCAGCATGTTGAGGGGAAAATGCTAATTAATTTGTGAACTGCCCAGAGAGTGCACTAAGCACTATGGGGCAGTATACAAGTGTGATTGCTTTGCTATGCTATGTAACAATAACCAGGGCAGGGACTTACAACTTGTACTTCCCCAGATGTTTTGGGGCTACATCTCTTAGCGGTCAATGGTAGAATTTGGGTTTTTGGACTTCAATTTCCAGAAGCCTAAGTCAATTTCTGAAAGCACTGATCAGCCTAGCAGCCCAATGGGAACCTTTCCTTCCTCCCTTGTTGCTGTGTTGGCACTTTGTGATAAATAAGTGTTTTTTGGGTTGCAGTTTGGGCACTCGGTCTCTAAAAGGTTTGCCATCACTGGAATAGACAGCTAAAGAATACCAGAATGGATGCACTAGCAGAAACAGGTAGTAAATATATTTCATAACTTCCTATAGCCTTCCCTATCCTGGCATTTCCAGATGTCTATACTAATAGGTCCTATTATCAGAAGCCACCACTGCCACCTTGGGGGTCCCAGCTTGAGGAGACTGTCTGACAGTCTCCCATAAGTCCTCCATATACTGGTGCTTACTCACCTAACAGCCATTTCTGTATCATTTGTTTCTTCATTCATCTCCCCTCTTGCCTTCTTCCACACAAACATAGCCAGAACGGAAGACTCAAAATAAGTTCTAAATATTATATTTAAATTGTGGAATTCAGTATCAATGCAGAACTTTGCAACTCAACAGGGCCATACTTCACAGCAAATCTGTGATCTTCTATTATTAACAGTTGTAAAAAACCACGGTGATTTGTAAACTTATCTGTTATGCTAGTCAACCATTGTGTGCCTCTGTGCTTGATTTCTATAAATTGATGCCATGAAGTTTCACTCTTATGTAGGACAAAGTGGACTTGATCCATGAAAGCTAACATTAAAATACAGCAGTTAGTCTTTAAGGTGCCACAACATTTTTATCTTTTTTTTTGTTTTGTTTACTCTCCGATATGTTTGGACAGACTAACATGGCGACCACTTCAAAAATGCAGAATTTGATATTGGTTTTCACAACATCTGATGTGCAGACTCCATAGAGAAAAGTGGAAGACTAGGCTGGTTCTCCTCATCTGACTACTAAACCTCATTCTGAACAAACTGTGGAGGAATGAGGAAGGAAGGAGAAAGTATGGGAGGCATACTTGATTCCTAAGGGAGACGTGCTTAACAGGATCCTCAGCTGCCAGAGAGATGCTACTGAGCAAGATGAAAAAGAGGATCAGGTTGGTGAAAATGTTATCATTAACGATACGATGGCAGTGGACACGAAATCTGCAAGAAAGAAAGAGACAAAGAGAGACACAGTCATATTCATCAGAGTTCATATAGAAGGGAACCCTGGGGAATGTTTACTATATTTTAATTGATTTTCTGTTGATATAAAATACTTCTTAACACCCCTCTGTTTTAGGCAATAGGAATTGAACCTCTATATACACTAGTACCTCGGATAACGTTATGACTTGGTTCCACAAGTCATAATGTTATCTGGTTTTTAATGTTGTGCAATGCATTGATCGCACGACGTTAAAAAAAAGCCCAGTTCCCTTTCTGAAGAGGAAAGGGAACACAAGGGCATCCAGTTTGCTTGGTTAGGCACCTCCAGCCACCCCGATCTTAAAGCAGGCAACCCGAGCAGGCTGCCTGATTTAAGAATGGGCTGCCTGGAGCTGCCTTCCACCTCCAACGAGCCCAATCCCAAAGCAGGAAGCCTGCCTGGGCTGCCTGCATTAAGATCGGGGTGGCTGGAGGTGGCAGGCACCTTCAGCCAGCCCGATCTGAAAGCAGGTAGCCCCCCCCCCCCCCGGGTTACCTGATTTCAGATCAGGGTGGCTGGAGGTGCCTTCCACCCCCAGCCACCCCACCCCAAGGCAGAGAGCATGTAACGATGGTTTGGCTGGGGCGGGGAACAGACGTGCATGCCTGATCTCCCCACAACCAAACCAGGGGTCTAAGCCTTGGTATATCTCTGCCCCCAAGCCTGCAGTGCTGGTCTCTAGCCTTGTGGGCTTTGGGGCAGAGATCAATGTCAGGGAATTTGGGGCAAACAATTGCATTGCACAATGTTTTCTTAACATTGTGCGATGCAAATGTTTGCCTCAAATTCCCCAACGTTATCTGATTTTAGTGTTATCCTAGGCAATCGTTATCCGAGGTATTACTGTACCTCTACACATTGTCCAGCCAAGTATCTCAACAACCTGGTCTCCTTCTTCAAAATTAAGCAATGGCTGCAAACAGCTATTCAGTGAAGAACAGAAATGATCTTAGAATCTAAAGTTTGTAACAGGAAAATAAGATTGGGAAGCTCCTGATTGTCTGGTCCTAATTCCAAAACTGGTGGCCTGGTGGAGACCATATTCTAAGCCAGGGGTTCCCAACCTTTTCAAGCCAGGGGCTGGGTCATGCTCTCTCAGTCAGTTTTGAGGGCTGGATGGCAATTTTCCCTACCTGTATGATGGAGGTGGCCATTTTGTCCCAACAGCTTCAAAGGGGTGGCCATTTTGTTTCTCAAATGCCCTTTGAGGGATGGGGGGTGGCTACATGAAATGGTGCTGGGGGCCATGGGCCTTACATTGGAAACTCCTAAGCAGTGGCAATACATAATGTAGCACAGGAGTACTGTCAAAGGCTTTACTTTTTATTTTGCTTTGTAGCAGTTCCTAGCTTTTGACCTCTTACTGCAGACAGTGTATTGCATGAACAGTTACTCAGCTCAGAATCCCCTCAGTGTTCAGCTTGGGACCCTCTTTAGTCTGGTTCAGGTGTCCTGAATGACCTATCAGCATGTCCATTCCTAAGGCTAGTCCTGATGCCACAACAGATCAACTGTCACAAAATACCTGTTACTGGAGCTGAAAAGGAAAAAAGCACTGGCTTCAGGCATTGGTACAGCTTTCTCCTTGAGATGTAGTTCAGACATAGGGCGTGGACGAGGCCCAACAGGCATCTCAGGCTCATCTTCTTCTTCCTCTCCTGAAAGGTAAAGTTTTTAGGTTCTATACTATCAGAAATTGATGACCAACATGACTTGCAAAGATATAGTTTATTGTGTAGTATGGGGTGGCCAAACTACAGCCTGTGGGCAGGATCCAGCCCCCAATGACAGTTCATCTGGCCCACGCTGCCCTCGTTGCTCCTAGACAGGCGTGTTTTACCTTCGTTTCCAGTAGCGACAAGGGCGGTGTGGGCTGGGTGAATTGACATTGGGGCTAGAAGTTTGGGCACCCCTGGTTTAAGCAGAGAAAATGGCAGCTTAAAATCTATCTCATCCTGTTGCAAAACAGATTGCAAGGCACATTTTACTCTGTTTTCGGTGGGAGAAACGTGACTGGCCCACTGAACCACTTAACTGGCCCGTGGCCTGAAAAGTGTGGGCCCCCCTGGTGTAGTACAGTAAGTATCCTGAAAAGTAAATAATCACTGGGCTGCTTTGAAATCCTAGCACTCCAATTCAAAGCCTTTCAGGTTTCATAATTGCAAAACCAAACTCACAATATACCGTATATTCGCCATGAAAAGCTAACTGAAGCCTTTATATTATTATTTTTTAAATGCAATACATCATTACTTATTGCAAAGGTATGTTTAGAATTGTAGTTGTCAAAGCAAATAAAAACCAAATATTCAACAAAACCATCAATTAAAATATCTTACTCAATCACTACTAAAACCAGCTAAAACATTTAGTGAGTATAATGACATATATAATGTTGATCTCCTAAGTCAACAACCCAAAACTCTTTGAAAAGGTAAAATGTAATGAGTTCACTTCAGTGGTGGGATGTCAAAAATTTTACTACCCCACTGTGATGTCATCACAGTGTGGGAGGAGCTAACATCATGATGTCATGTCATGGGCGGGGCCAAAGAAAAAAAATACAAAATAATAAAAATAGGAAGCTTCAGGCTATAGGGAGCTTCAGGCTAGCAGCTTCTCTTCTTCCTCCCGGTTTGGGAGGACAGCAAGGAGGCCGTGCATATGTGCCAAGCACTAGGCGTGCATGCACACCAAGTGCTTGGCATGCATGCGCAGGGGGGGAACCAGTGAAAAGGTAAGCCCCGAAGGTGGTTCCCCCCAAAAGCTACTACAGGTTCTCTGGGACAGTGGGAAAAATTACTACCGGTTCTGGAGAACTGGTGAGAACCTGTTACATCCCATCACTGGTTCACTTCATTTATTCGATTTGTATACCGCCCTACTCGGTACAACCGACTCAGGCCGGTTTACAGAAACCATACATATAAGACAATCAAAAGTAATATAACATAATCAAAGGTCATACAGTATAATACAGTATAATACAATAAATATAACAATGCAGTACAGCAGTGCAATAAATAAGTTTTCTAAATAAGACTGGGAGCCAGCTAGATGAATTCCCTTACAAAAGGGACACCACTCCTGTTGTGAATGCAAGTGCAATCTCATGGGCAGATCTTAAGGCAAGAGTTATCACGGGTCACGCTCCCTCAGACAGCTTTGAGGGCTGGATGGATGGCCATTTTACCCTTCTTCTACCACATGGCACTTCCAGGTATGGTGGAGGCAGTGGGGGCCATATGAAATGGTGCTGTGGGCCACACCCGGTCTGCAGGTTGCAGGTTGAGAATCCTTATTTTAAGGCATGAAGGCAAGAGGAGAGTTTGTGGAGAGGGATAGCTTTAGATATGTTGGAGCCAGATTGTCTCTGGACTGAAAAGTCAAAACCAGCACTTTGGAATTGGGCCCAGAAATTATATGGCAGCAACGCAGCTTTTAAAGGATTCTATATTCACTGATTTATTAGGACTCCTGGAGTCTTCTGCCTTTCCTAGTTAAATATGGTTTACTCTCAGGCTTGGAACATTATGAACTGGAATGTGTGGGGAAAGCGCTAGACAAATGAATTATTTTTTTCAACTTCTGTGAGTCCATAAGACACTGGATGGAGCTATCACTCAATACTGGGTTCTTGTTATTGTTGTTTTTCCTAGCCAAATGAATGCTGCACATAACATCTTCTAAGAACACTGTATCTTCACCCCACTATCCTTTAAGCACAAGACAGAAATAAACTACTGGATCCGTTGCCTGCCTAGTAATTAGCCCAAAAAGGAAGAACTAAAGGCAAAAACTCTTGATCCAAGCTCTTTTCAACTGAGAGCTCCAGGCTCTGTGGAGATCTATGACTGCCCCTTAAGGAAGAGATACCGAGAGGGTGCTGTAGGCAGCCCATGGGAATACAGGGAAGGTTTGAAATAATGTTGAGACTTTCAAGAACCTGCTAAAATCTTTGAGTGCAGAATATTAATCATAATATATTTCACATGGATGCACACAGGCATGCACCTATGCAATACTAATGCCATTCTTATAATCAGCTAAACAGAGATGCTGTAAGATCATACATTAAATAAAATGACAACAATCCTTGTTACTAGTATTGTTGAATCCCTTCTTCAGTTCTATGATGGCTCTATGCCCATGTCTAGACTCTTCTTTTACATTCAAGTCATTTAAAACATTAGATGTGGATGGATCAATTTATTCCTTACCCTTATCTGTGCAATAATTACACAAATGGAGGAAAACAGCCTCTTAGATGCACACTACTGATAAAAAAAGACAAACTTTACACCCTCTGACCTCTCTCCATGAAAAAACAAAAAACAAACTAAACAATCTTAAACCAAATCAAACCCTTCAGTTCTGCTTGGAGCCCCAAGTATTCTCTGGGGTTTTTGCTAAGTAGATAGATATACACAACTCTTGGAAAGCATGTACCACAATACTGTACAAAACTCTTTTCTCATATACAGTACTAGAATCCAAAGAATGGAATACTATGCAGCATTGATTTAGTTTGATTTGCTTCAGTTTGGCCTGGACAGTAAAGGAAAGGTCTCCTGATCCAACTCCTTATCCTATAGCACTGGTTTTTTTCATACCTAAACACCTATAAGTCACAAAGAAGAAGCAAGTACAGAGAAAACATAATGCAGCCAACTAAGCCTACCAGATCACCCAACCCAACTCTCTGTACTACAGTCCATCTAACTATTGTAACTAAATAGACTGTAACACTGAATCAGTAAAATATCTGGTAACTAAAATAATTCTTTGTTAAGAGGCAACATAATTCAATGACTATGCCAAAAGTGGACCATATCCTTTTGGATAACTTCTTACGTTTCTTTCAGACTTACAAAAGTTCCAGCCCTTGGTATTGACAAATGGTTTGAAAATATGAAGGGGAAAAAATGAATGGATCAAAAAGATCAGAATCAAGTAGGAAAAGAAAAAAGAATGTCAAATTTATTCTTATTCATTTCTCACAATGTCTGGATTTTTAAAAGATCTGATTAATTGGAAAGTGCTGTTTTTAGGCTAAGCTCAATGTAAAAATTAATATTTGCTAAATTTGATGATTGGAAGGTTGGCAGGTCAGCAGTTCAAGACCTGAGTGCTGCATGATGGAGTGAGTTCCCATCTCTGTACTAGCTCCTGCCAATCTAACAGTTCAAAAGCAATGAATTGCAAGTTGATAAACAAGTACCACTTGGGTGAGAAAGTAAACAGCGTTCCGTGCTCTCCAGTGTCTAGTCATGCCTGTCACATGTCCATGACATTGTCTGCAGACACAGACAGCGCTGGCCCTTTGACTATAAATGGAGATAAGCACCGAACGCTAGAGTTGGATATGACTGGCTTTTGTGCAAGGGTGACTTTTACCTTTACCTTATGCAAATTACATGGTTCAAGGAATTTAATATTCCAATAATAACTTTCTCCCATGTGTTAGACTGTTTACAACACAAGGTTTTTAAATATTTTTGCTGGTCAAAATCATCATTTCTGTATTGTTTCCTCTTGGTCCAAAGACAAAAGTGAAACTAGCAGAATCAGGCACCATATTCCAAAAAAGAAAAACCCTTTCATTTGTTGACACTTATGACCACCTCTCAGGGTCATAGCTAGGATTCTAGATGTGTGTGTGTGTGAGAGAGAGAGAGGGTGCAACAATGTCACACTCACACACACAGACTCTCACACTCTCTCACACACACATCCCGGGGTTGGGGGCTCGGTTAGCTTGGGGTGGTGGTGGTGATCCCCCCTGGCCACCTCCTAGCTATGACCCTGCTGGGTACGGAGCTTACTCCATCATGTACCCAGGAACCGAACTCAGGAACCAAACTCCAACCTTCCAGTTAGCGAGTTCAGTGTCTTAACCATAAAGGGTTAGGTTTGTATTTAGGGCAGGGCTGTAGTTTTTCAGGAGGGGCAAAAGAATTTTCAGGAGGGGCAACAATGTCACAAACACATATATAACATTAGCATCCCAGGGTGGGTTGGGGGGGGGCAGGCTGTTAGCTCAGGAGGGTTTTTGCCCCCTGGCTGTGGCCCTAATTTAGGGGTGCTTTATGATCCATTGTTGATGACAGCACAGATAGCTTGAGTTGATCTTTATCTTCAAAAGATACAATACCTAGAAATATCATCACAATTTCCCTTCTGAACAGCAGTTTGCCGATGGCAATTGCAATTGGCAAAGAGGCAGATTGGAGAATTATGTAATGGGTGTCCAGAGGACCTGTCACTGGGGAAAGCTTGAAGTAGCTTTACAGTCTGAAAATGAGACATCAAGACCAGCATAGAAAAAATTAGTGAGAAAACTGGGGCAGTATGAGTTTATAAAAGACTATGCAAAGCTCACAATAGGTCTGGACCTGCTTGACCTCGTTCCAGTAGTGGAAACCTTGCAGTGGAGACTGTCAACTCACAAGAGAACCTGACAAGCAAGTAGTAGCCTTCATGCAAAGGTCAGTCATAGCTGCATATAACTTCACATGCCAGAAGGAAAGTGAGAAAAATGTCTCCACATGCCTGTTATATTTTTATTGGTAAAGTTACATGCAACAAGATTATAGGTCTTCATATGAAAGATACTGACTGAATAGATTGTGGAGATCTTCTTCTTGTGCCATATTTGATTCTGAATATTGGTGATCATCAGGGCCATAGCCAGAATTCTTGATTTGAGGGGTCAAAAATTGTTTCAGGAGGGGCAAAAAAATTTCAGAAGTGGTAACAATGTCACACTCACATATATAACATTGGCATCCCGGGGTGGGTTTTGGGGGCTGTTAGCCCAGGAGGCAGTGATGGGATGTAACAGGTTCAGACCAGCTCGCCAGAACCGGTAGTAACCTTTCTCAATGTCTAGGAGAACCGGTAGCAGCTTTTGGGAGGAACCACCTTCGGGGCTTACTTGGTGTGCATGCATGTCTACAATGGTTGGCGCATATGCATGGCCTCCATGCTGGCCTCCCAAGTGGGGAGGAGGAAGAGAAGCTGCTAGCCTGAAGCTCCCTTTAGCCTGCTCCCCAGGGTAAGTGATTCACCTTTGGATGTGGTGTGTCTGTGTGTATTTAAATGTGTATTTAATACCTTTACCTATATTGACGTACTACCACAGTTCCTAAAAAGGCCTGGCAGCTGGCAGGCCTGGCTGCCTGGCCTTGGGTTTGTAAGCAAAGTCTTGGAGTTACCTCATCAGTAAGCTACACCTGTGCTGATCCAATTGTTGTTCCAATTGGAGAACCCTTAAGGAGGTACACCTGTTTTACATTTACATTAAAGCATATTATCCTAGAGAACCGGTACGATGACCATATCCATCTTGCAACATGGTGCTGCCCAGGCACTTATACTAACAGGTAAGTGATGGGTTTGTGTTTGGGGTGGGTGTGTGGGTCTTTGGGTGTGTGTGTGTATTTTAATTTATTATTTATTTATTTAATTAAATTAATTTATTTATGGGTTTGTGTTGTGGGTGGGTGGGTGGGTGTTTGGGTTGAGGTGTATGTGTGTGTGTGTGCTTATTTTTATTTTATTTTATTATTTTATTTATTTTTATTTTTTCCTTTGGCCCCACCCACACTGTGATGACATCACGGTGGAGTAGTAAAATTTTTGACATCCCACCACTGCCAGGACGGTTTTTGCCCCCCCCTGCCGCCCTCTGGCTACGGCCCTGGTGATCATCATGGCAATCAGCCATGAAGATTGTCCTGAGAATATAATGTAGTGGCCTTTCATCTGCCTTCTACATCACAGTATGACATCCATACCACTGATCAAGCTCCGTGAATCACTTTCTGGTCCTGAGCCCTTTTGGCACACAAAGTCCTTATCAGCCCCAGACCAGTATTGATGAAGCTGTTGCCCTCTATCAAGATAGATTCAAGTGGGATTTAATCAATTTGGGCACCATCACCCTTTCCTGTGGAATTCGCCACCCAAGGCTAACTAGTCCTTAGGGTCGTCAGGTTAGTTAACTGCCACCTGACGATTGGTGCTGAGTCATTGGCAGTATGGTCCACTCTATTACTGTAGAAGCTTCATCAATACTGGCCTGGGGCTGATGAGGACTTCGTGTGCCAAAAGGGCTCAGGACCAGAAAGTGACTCACGGATCTCGAACAGTGGTATGGGTGTCATGCTGCAATGTGGAAGGCAGATGAAAGGCCACTGTATTATATTCTCAGGACAGTCTTCATGGCTGATTGCCATGAAGATCACCTATACAGTATTCAGATTCTGATGTGGCAGAAGAAGAAGCTAGAAAAATTATCTCACTAAAGCATTTACAGTCAATTGAAGAATTAAAAAAGCTGTGACCCTAGCCATCCTAAGCTCTAAATTATTAAATGGACCCTGGGTGTTTCTGCATCACCATGGCCATATGTGACTAAGGAAGATGACAAACTGTAGGTAATAAGAATTACCTTAAGGCTATAGCAAGAATGATTATTTTTCATCTTTCTTCCATTCAATCAGACATAATGACAAAGCTTTATAAAGAAAAAAAATTCAGGGCAAGAGCAGGAAGGAGGTGGCAACCAAGATCCTAACTGCCATTTGACATCGAAGAAGCCCAGGGGAAGCTACGTTTGAATCATGGTTATATGATTCTCACAACTTTTCAAGATACTCCAGGCACCCACTAATAGCTGGAGGGGAGAGAGAAATCTATTATTGATTTAGAAAAATGTATTAAATTTGTGTGTGTGTGCTGTATTGTGTTGCTGATTGTAAGCCGCCCTGAGTCGCCATGGCGAGTGGGCAGCAATATAAATCTAAATAAATAAATAAATAAATAAATAAATAAATAAATAATAGCAGATAATTTTAAAACTAAGCAAATAGGAGTGACTTTTTGAAAACATGCCAATATTATTTGGGAAGAATCCTGCGCAATAAGAAACTAAGTCTTACTGAAAAAAATATATGCTATAGAACAGATGGTTCCAAATGAGAAATAATGACACCCAAGACTACCTACAAATGGTTGGCATCATGAGATTGCCTGCTTGTAGACAGTGTACAAGAAGAGGTCTCAAGTCAGCTGTTGTTCCAGATGGATAGAAAGAGAAAACACTGCCCTCACTTGCTGTATCACTAGCATGGATTGCTAATAAGTTCAAAAAGCTTATTATGATCAATGATTATTGAGCAACTGACAAACGAAAAAGAATAAATAGGAGAGACTAAAAAATTACTTGGAAATATACTGGGCAATCTCCCAGCTGTTGCTCCTCAGAAGCAAATGTCTTAGGGCCACACTTGATATTTCATGGATTTGTGTATTAATTTCCCCTCAGTAGATGATTGATTGTTTAACCTTTTACCCACCAATCATTTTCAGCTTAGAAATCTCCCACGACCTCTTCCTTTGTGAGACAAGCAACAAGGAATAATTTTCTGTTGGGAAACAACTAGAGGAAAAATGATTAAGGGATTTCTCTATTCCAAAAGGCAAAGACCGTGCAGGGAGAAGTAACACAGAACTCCCTGTAACAACTAGCTTTCCTTTAGCTATACAGTAAAACCTCGGATAACTCTAAAACTTTGTTCCACAAGTCTTGGTGTTATCCAATTTTTAGTGTTATCCGATGCATGTTAAAATCCTATGGAATGCATTGGATAACGTTAAAGCTCCATAGAGATACATTGTAACCACACAGGCTTTAGCGGTTGTTATCCGATGCATCCCATAGGATCTTAACGTTATTCGATGCAATTCTCCCCCCCAGATTACTTAACGTTATGCGATTTTAACGTTATCTGAGGTATTACGGTAAACGTTATCCGAGGTATTACTGTACATTTACATGTAGAAGGTGAAATACTATTCTTATTGAGAATAAGAATAGTACAGTAGAACCTCACATTAAGAGTGCCTCGCTTAGAGACTAACTCACTTAAAGAGCAGAGTTTTATCTGAATGGTCACCTCGCTTAACAACTAAAACCAACCAAAAAACTCACTTAACAACTAAATCGGGGTTCACAATCCCCCCCACCAGAAGTCACAATTGGTCACTTACAATGGTATTTCATTTAAGGAGCAAACTCGCTTAAAGAGCAATCCTGTGGATTGCATTATACTCTTTAAGCAAGGTACCACTGTATGTGCATTTACAACAGCCATGGGTGCATTTATGGCAGCGATTATGGTGGGAGGAACCATGAGTTGGGCCCACTCAGCTGTCAGTGCGAAATGGTTGAGAACTCCTGATCTAAGACTACCGAAACAAAAACAAAAATGCCTACTCTTGACTGAGTTGGAATTTGTTCCACATCACACTCTTTGCCATAATGATTCAGAGTGAGTAAGAAATGGCACCTATATATTGTGGCTGTACGTACCTTGTAGCTTAATTAGACTTGACTTTCTGCCCTTACTGGATTCTATTAAATTGTACGTCCCAGAGAACAAAAACAGTTTTGAGTGATAGTGGCAAACACACTCAATTAATAAGAAAATGGGAGCTGTGGTGCAGGAAGCAACACAGATATTCTTGCTATAAACATAGGTTATGGGAATAAGCCCGTATTAGGTGCTGATCCTCAGTCCAGTTTCAAAGTTGTAATTTTTTGTTTGGGTGCCCCCATTTTTTGAATTGCCTTCTTGAATGCTGTTCTGCACAATAACATAGTGCACAGGATAATTAAAGGTAGAATAGAAAAAAGCAGCCCTAAAATGGAAGTGCATTAGAACTGAAGCCTGGACAATTGTTCACATAAAGTCAGTGCAAAGCTGCTATTTAGTCAGGCTTGGAAGCAAAGTCATTTTTGGAAGGTGAAGGTGTTATTGTCTTGAAATGTGCAAATAGTGAATAACCATATTCTTATCCTATAGTGCCACTTACAGTGCCAAATACACAGGCTGCTGCTGTGGAATGTTAGTGAGGAACTGAATTCCCAATTAATGGCTTCTCAGCCAGATATTTAAACCACTGAGCTATCCCATTACCTGCAGAGAAATACCCAGAACAGATTATGCTATTGTTTTAAAGCAGGTTTAGCAACTCTTATCGCTCAAGTCTCCTGGAGTACCAGGAAGTGCCTATCAAAGGAACAAACTTTGTAGAACTACAGACATCTGGTCCAGGGTCTGCAAAGAGAAATCTTAATGCATAGAGAAGACCAGTTAATGGTATATATAATGGCTAGAGAAACAGCTAGTTGTTGATTCCAGTACATCATCATCACAAAACCACGCTGCACATGTTGTTATCAGGCAATATGTAACTGCAAGGAGGTTGGCTGTTCCAGACACCAAAAATAGACATATCATCATGCAGCATGTGGCAGCAAAGGATGGATTTCTCTCCATAGATTCAAACTGTCATGGCTGGGTGAGCATTTAAATAGATTATATGTGTATAATTTAATATGCTTTAGGTTTGAGATTGTTTAAAGTGATAATGTTTTTACTTTTAAAAAGTGTTTTAAGAAGTGCTTTTTACTTTTAAACAAATGTATTATAAACATGTATTCTTGCTTTTTTTAAACATGCCTTTATATGTATTCCCTTAAAGATCCATAGAGTTCTGTAGGACTCTTGAACTTAGGCATCAGAATCAGACTGCTGGAATTGTCTTGGTTGCATGCCTGGTCACATACAACCAAAATGCACTCTGGCAGCCTGTGAATGAGCTGTAATTAGCCACGACAAGTTATGCAAACCTTATAGAGACGCACATAGGATTCCAGCCATCATATTATATAGGCATTTAATTCTAGTCACATAGAAGTACAGTGAACCACATACAACAATCACCCCATATAGCAACAAAATAGTGTAACAATTATGTTTTGTGGGGAAATGGTGTCCCACATAACAAATTTTCCTATGGAAAAAAAACATACAACAATTTTTCAAAGTGAAAGATCACTTAGTGAAAAAAATCATTGTATGATGCATCCCATAGGGAAAATCGCTATACGATGCATGCATTGTATAGCAATTGTTTCTGATAACAACAAGCCCCGTGGAATGGATCAAAATCGTTGTATGAGGTACCACTGTATGTTATTATACTGCAAGACTGAAAACATGGGAAATTGCTGCTGAGATCTCTAAACCCAGAAGCAGCTGAGGGCTGCTTCCTTTGGCTAAGTGGCAAAATTTCAATACTTTGAAAAGGTCTTTGTCTCTTCAGTTCTGGCTACCAGCAAAAATTATGCAGATTAAGCAAATTTATGGAAATCTGCTGAAGTTCTGTTTTTTTCAGGTGCAAGAAACTGAGACGAGTCTGTGTTTGTGCAGAACTGTAGCAAAGATTTCGCATAACTATAAATCTATAGAGGACATAGTGTAGCATAAAACAATAACTGTTCTCTTATAACATCATGGCATTTACCAGGTGTTCTGCTAAGCAATATTTCCACTCGAGCTAAATAAATTATTCTGCTTTGTCAAGATTAATACCAGCTGATGACCTTTTATCAGGTTATATGGATTTCTGTGTGATGCAGCTTAAACTGCCTCAGGCATCTGAACCTCAGTTTCTAATATTAGCAAGGAAAAAATGTGCAAGTAGATACCTGGTGTCTCTGTAGTAGGATAGGCATTCTTTTCTTCATTTTCATTAGGCTGATACTCATCTGTACTGCCCTGCCAGAAAGAAGAGGAGGGAATGTAACAGAGCATATTGTAGTCATTTACTCCTTCATTAAGTCATAAAGATGATCAGCTTACGGAAAGCCGTGTGGTAATAAGCAGCAAACCTTGTTAGAAGGTGGAGACTCTCCATCGGCAGTGATTGATTTTAGCTCAATTTTCTCCTCCTTTGTTTCCCCTTCCACAACTGGCTTCTCAGACTCCTGCTTCTTTTCAGGACTAGCAGTTCTAATAATTCAGCAGAGATAGAAAAGGCAGATGTTCATGAAACAGAGAATAGCATTTCCATCACAGACTCTTTTAAGAGTGCACAATTATCATTTCAACAAGTCCACAACTTGGCTATATTTTAGAAATTCTCCCTTCAGCTTTTATAAGAAACATTGGTATGAACCATGAAACTTTGGTGTTTTCTATTAGAAAGAAAACATCTTGATCAAAGAGTTGTCCTTCACTAATTTTGACAGGCAGAAATGTTGACCAATCAGAATAGTCTGTGGCTTCTTCTAGTAATTTCTTAATAATTATAACTGAGTCTCTTGATGCTGGTTTTTATCTCATCAGTTTCTTTTTAAAGTTTTAAATTCTTTTAATCAATGTTTATATTTAACTATTATTATAGTTTATTGTTTTAAATATGCTATTTATTGTGTCTTTAATTGTACTTATTTTAATATTGTGAGCCAATCTGAATCCTCTCATGGGAAAAAAAGTAGCCTACAAGTGAGGGAAAAATGAATAAATAATAGTTGTAGAAGAGAACCATAGCTTTCTAATCTTATTTTCAGCACTAGACAAACACACAGAAAAATAGATGGGGGAAAAAAAGAAGGGGAAAAAAAACCCAGTTCTGAAGTAAGTCCAGAAGATAGGAATGGCTATGCAGTGTATTTTTAAGTAATGGAGGTCTGAGAACTGCCCGTCTTCACCCCAAAAGTGCAATCAGAACTGCAGGTTAAAACTAGGACTTTGAGTTATAACTAGGAGATGTTCAGCTAGGTTACAACAACAGAACTTTGTGGTTGGAAATGTTCTTACAGTCTAGAATCTAAACCAGGATTTCTCAACCTTTTCAGGGTGGGCGCCAGTTCACTTCCCTCAGAATGGCTGCATGGGCCAGTCAAGTGTTTTGGCAAGTGTGTTGCCAAAACGTGTGTTTTTGCTGGTTTTCGGCACTTCTGGGTGTCAGGGGTGGCAGTGGGAATGAGGACGGTGTCAGGGGCCAGATGAAATGGCTTTAGGGGCTGGGTCTGGTCCGCGGGCCACAGGTTGAGAATGCCTGATCTAAACAGTAGCATGGTTTTATACCAAGTTGGGGTGGGGGGAGATTTACCTAGCCAATTTTTTTCTTTCCTTTTCCTCTTCCTCTTCTTTTTGAGCAGATGTTAAGCTCTCAGCATCAGCAAGGTTGTCCACAGCAATGGCCAAAAAGACATTCAGCAAGATATCTGTTGGCATACCTCGTTAAAGAAAACTTATATTTATTAACATTGAACAATGTCCTATGGTAGTGATGGCCAATCTTGGCACTCCAGATGTTCTTGAACTTCAATTCCCAGAAGCCCTGATCAGCAGGTGTACCGACTTGGGCTTCTGGGAACTGAAGTCCAAGAATACATGGAGTGCCAAGGTTGGCCATCGCTGACCTATGCTATTGGGTTTAATTAGCATTAAGCAATTTGGATCAAGCATAACTCAGAAAAAACCATTCCCCATTGAACCTCCCAACCTACTGAGATATTCTTGAGAAGTCCTGCTTAGATACCTTTCATTTTCAAATTAAAATCTGTTATAATGATGGAGCAGAGTCTCCTCAGTTCTAGCTCTAGAATTAGACACCAAGGAGCTCTAGTTAACAATGGTTCCTTTATTCAAGTATGGACACTGCATGAAAGGATACAGTTTCCACAGATGAAGAGAATGATGAAGTAAATGCAGACGAGCATTCCTGGAAAAGAGGGGCCACCATAAGCCATGATCCCATCATACATCACCGAATTCCAGTCCTCCCCAGTCAGGATCTAGATGACACATTCCCACCAATGGAAGGGACACAGTATTAGACAACATGCAGAAAAAGTGTAAGAAAATTTGTTATATGAAGGAACACACTCCTGATCAGCCTTGAAGAAAATTTTCTGGCTGCTGAGAATAGAAGACACTTGTTGCAATCTTCATTCCTACTGTATTGACAGGAAAATGCTTTGGCATCAGCCATAGACTACCATCTAGAAATGTATATTGTCATCCACTATTTAAGGCAGGGGTGCCCAAACCATGGTCTATGGTGCCAAATCATCCAGCCCATGCCACCCTTGCCACTCTTGAAAGCAACACACACACACACATGCACAAAATACTGCCGTAAATGTACCCTTGGCTGTTGTAAATGCATTTGTGGCATCGTTTTGCACATGCGCAGGCATGGTTTATTTCTGCTTCCAGTGGGAGGAACCACACGAACTGCCCGGTGAACCATGTGACTGGCCCATGGCCCAAAAAGTCTGGACACCCCTGATTTAAGGCTATTCTTTCTGCATAACAACTTGTTTTTCCCATTGATCAATATTAAGAATATTTTGTATTTTTTCTGGTGATGTCACATGACCAAGGTCAGGTCACACCTTAAGGCAAATGTGTATTTCTTTCTTTTACACCTCAGGACTTCCAAAATGGTCATAGCTCCCTGCCTCGGAAATCTGAACAAAGCTATGCTACTTCTTAGCTTATCGATCAGAAACAAAAACAAGCTGATTTGCCAAATGTAAATTAAGCTCATATTAAAATAAACAAAATTATAATACAGATTGGTGCTGCATTCAGCTGAAATAAGAGATTTACTGACAAACAAAACAATACATTACAAAAGCGTACCTGAAATACAGTGAGCAGAGATTGGGGAAAGTTGTCAAACGTACTTCTCCTGGTTTGCATTTCATCAAAGTTAAACTTGCCCCCAAAGAGTTGCATCCCTAGGAGGGAGAATATGATGATGAAGAGGAAGAGTAGCAGCAGCAGGGAAGCAATGGAGCGCACCGAGTTGAGCAGGGAAGCCACTAAATTACTCAGAGAGTTCCAGTACCTGGAAAGCCAAAAGAAAGATGGTTACGTGCTTCTTGCCTGCTTGATGGCTACAAAGGCAACTTTTGCAGACAGACTGCCAAGATGTGAATCATCTGTTTTCCTCCCTAGGATAATAGGACCTGTGACAATTAATGAGCATTTTCATGGTATGAAATTAAGGCTTGTACTGTGTACTAGAAGATTACTTGGAGGAAATACTTATCAATATGCAATGATTCAGTAGATGCTGCTTCAATGAGTTACCTCCTGGCCAACCTCATTACAACACTCACAGCTGTTCAGAACAAGAATACCTCACTCTAGAGAATAGTTTAGTAAGAACTGACAAGGATAGATAGCAGGACAGCATGGAATGAAAGGCAGGTGGCTTAAAATCTGGTCCATGTGCAGTAATTCTTTCATTGAAGAGGGCAGACCTCATTTCCTAGGAACTGGAATGGAACCATCTCAGTATTTAGAAAGAGATACTACCACACAATTTAATGCAGGTATACCTTAATAATATTTACATGATAAAACATTCAATCCCATTCCAGCTTATTTATATATTTATCCTTTTGTTGTTCAGTCACACAGTCAAGTCTGACCCTTTGTGACTCCATGGGCCACCACACCTTCCATTTAAAATTTGCAAGATAGTTAATTATAAAAAGTAAAAATCCACAAAATGTATAACAACATTAAACATAGCTACAACAGTAAAATAAATCAGGGCAATAAAAACTAATGGAAACTAAAAATGCATTTATTATTATCAATTAAAAACCTGATTAAATAGAAATTCTTGATGTAATGTCTGGATCTAAATAGGACGCAATGAGGAGAATGCCTCTAAAGAGAGCAAAAGGGTGAACCATTGACCATCAATTTTCTAAGGTCTGCTGAGTGAAAGAGTGCACACAGATAGCATTTCCAATGAAGATTTATTTTTAAATGGACATACTCAGATAAGTTTCTGGTCAGCTATGACAGCACACCATCAAGTCAATTCTGAATGATGGCAACCCTTTGCAAGGTTTTCTAGCAACAGAGGTAGAAAAATAGGTAGAGAAAGTGTGCTAACTTTTGTGCCTTGCTTGGTGGTAGAAATGCTATGGATGAACAGGTGTCCAGATGAGTTCTAATGTATTAAGTTGTCTGAGACATGAATCAAGACTTGTTCCTGTTGCTTTGGGAACTAAGATTTCATAGGAGGGCAATGGTAAAGGGTATATTTTTCTGCAATGTCCCTTTGGAACTGGCAACAAGAAGCTAGTTGTTGATGTAATGGAAGCTACTGATTTCTTTTGTTCTTAGGAAGGCAATGACTGGGGCCAGGGACTTTGTGAAGACCTGAGAGGGTTGTAACAAGGCCAAATGGGAGCACTTTGAATTGAAAAAGGCAGCTTCCTAGAGCAACATGTAGATCATCATTCCCCAAACTATGTTCCGTGGAACACTGGTGGACTTCAATTCCCAGAAGCCTAAGTCAGTACATTGGCTGATCAGTGTTTTGAGGAATTGACTTAGGCTTCTGGGAATTGAAGTCCAAAAACCAAAGATTGGGAAGCACTGATGTAGATAATGTCTGTGTGACAGATGGATGCCTGTACTGAAGTAGCCATCCCGAAGTTTGATATATGTGAACCTCTCCTTCAAAGCAGAGAAAGAATGGATGAATGGTTGTCTTGCTTTGGGATAATAAAGTACAGTATCTAGAAAACTAGCCTGTGAGTCTACATCAGAGGACTCAGCTGTGCCGGGGCCAGCAGGCTTAAAAGAATGCACCGCAACTGCCCAACGGACTCCCGCTCTCATCTGGCCCGGGGAGAGTGGGACCAGCTGCATGTCCCAGCTGGCTTAAAAAAACAATGCTTCATTTGCCCTGCCCTCTCGCCCTCCCAGAGGGAGAAGTAGCCACAGCTGTTCGGGCTTGGCGGCTTTATGAACTTCACTGCTGCTTTGTAATGTTTTGTTAGGCTTTGAAATGTTTTTTCTCTTTGCACTTTAATGATGTATATTATTTAAATGATGACATGCCATTGTGACTTTATGTATTGCTGTTACATGTCACTGTATAATTTACTATGTATTTACTATGTATTATTTACTATGTATTATTATGATCATGTGTAACTTGTAATTATATATTTGTTCTGTGAACCGCCCTGAGTCAGTTTTACCAAGTAGGGAGGTATATAAATAGAAAAATAAATAAATAAATTCTTTTAAGTAAGAGTGCAATCTCCTCTTTGAGAATGACTGGCTTTATCGTACAAAGTACTTGCAGTTGAACTATACCACAAATTCTTTTTGAATTATGTTCAGGAACCATCAATCAGTATTGATGGAGTGCCAGAATGACAGCTGGCATACCAGGTTGGCCGATGAAGAAGCAAAGTGGGAGAGGATGTTAAAAAAAACTATCTGCAGGTGAGGAGGCAGGCTACTTGTGAAAATTGTCTGGTTACCTGTGAAAATTGTTCTCAGGAGCTCAAGGTATGAGAACTACGTTGCTTGAAATGGCATGTAGAAGAAGATTGAAATATGGAGCTGTCCAGTGACAACCTATTTCTGGAAAGGAAGCCAAATATTTTACACCACAATGAATTGTGACTGAGGTGCCACACCCATTTATAAGACTATTGGAATATCAAGGTTTTCACAAAATGGCTGCAGATGAACATGCCGAAATTGAAAAATCTTTTTGAAGCAAGAGGAGAAAAAATGCAAAGCATTTTTAATATAGTGGGAGACTCATGAGATTAATGAGATCATTATTAATATCTGAAAGAAAACTCAAAGAGTTGATGTCTCAATAGAGACATCTCCCTTCATAGACTTACTTGTCTCTTGCCTGTTGTCCATACCTGAAAGTCCCACAACAACTTCAGACAATTGAACAGCAAGACATAATGACTGGCATGCCACCACATCTCTTGGAAAGAAACGGAAACTATTATTGCATGAAATGGGTAGAATTAGTGACTGACCATGACAAAATGAAGTCAAACCCAATGTAGGCTGATTAGGCCCACAACAATGGCCTGATGGGAGTTACTCTGTGTTCTGCTTTGGGTTTTTTTTTTGTGAGGTTGTATTTTATAATTTTTACTGTACTGTTGCTGTTTTGACTGTAAGCCGCCCTGAGTCGCCTCGGCGAGTGGGCAGCAATATAAATATGAATAAATAAATAAATAAATAATAAACCCAATGTAGGCTGATTAGGAGATGCCTACACTGGAGCCTGAGCAATTGAGAACAAATGGGTAAGTGGTCCCAGGGGTTTAATTACAGATTAAAAGAGTCTTATACAAAGATAGGGACCTTAACAGAATGATACCCTAACAAATAAATATCATGAACATTAATTACAGAATTTAGTTTGCAGATAATTTTAATTAGGTAAGCTAAATAGCAGGGCTGCTGAGGACAAGACATTTTCAAGATCATTCATTCACAGGGTCACTATAATTCAGAAGTAGCTTGCTAATATATAACATGAACAAATTAATTATTAAATGCCAGGATGCATGGATATCTGGGATAATTGCCTCTGCTCTATCCACAGCTTCTCAGAGATCAAGGTGTCGAATAATTGGTCATCTTCTGTGATTTCAGCTTACCCTTCTGACTTTCAAAAATATTATCTCATTTGACAGAAACTTGAAGAAAAACTTGAAGCTTCCCCAAAATGTAATACCCTACAGAATATAGACATCATAATGCTTAATGTATGGTTGTGAGAGCTGGACCATTAGGAAAGCTGAGAGCAGAAGAATAGATGCCTTTGAGATGTGGTGTTGGAGGAGAGTTTTGAGAGTACCCTGGACAGTGAGGAGAACAAATAGGTCAATCTTAGAAGAAATCAACCCTGACTGCTCCTTAGAAGGTCAAATTGTAAAGATGAAGCTAAAGTACTTTGGACATCAAATGAGAAGAGAAGATTCACTTGAGAAAGCCTTGATGCTGGGAAAGGTGGAGGGCAAAAGAAAAATGAGATTGCTAGATGGTATTGTAGACACAATAGGCACAGAGCTGAGCGAATTGAGGAGGATGGTGGAGGACTGGCAGACAGTGGTCTATGGGGTCTCAGAGGGTCGGAATCGACTGTGCAACTGAATGGCAACAACAAAAATGCTTAAGTTGTCCATAAAATTGTTGTGTTATTTTTAGTGTTGAGGTAAAAATTAATGTTGATTTTTATTGTGAATGTTGTTTTGCAATGTTCTGCTTTGGTTCCTACGGTCTGGATATGCTAAGCAATTCTAGCATGAAAATGTTTATTCCTCTAGACATTCTTTCTCTCTATGGGTAAGGAAATCCTCAAAATATTCTGAAAAGAGGGCCATCAAAATCCCACCTTTTATCATATCTTTTATGATCACCATGAACAAATGAACAAACAAACAAACAATGATATTATTTTCTCAATCACACAGCAAGAAGAAAGATACAGGATGACTATTCATGGGAAATTATACTAGAAAGATATTTTGCCTAGAAACTGCCCACTAGATTTTCAAATAGGGACTGTTTCTGTCCTCTAATAAATGTCAACAAATGTTTAAAAAAGGAAACAATACCTTGTGATTTTAAAGATCCTCAGCAGTCTCACACATCTTAGCACTGAGATGCCCAGTGGTGACATAATCTTCGTTTCCACTAAAATGGTTTCCAAGATTCCACCACATACAATGAAACAGTCAAAGCGGTTGAAGAGAGACACAAAATAGGCCTGAAGACCCAAACTGTACATCTTCAGCAGCATTTCAGCCGTGAAAAGAGCCAGCAGTACCTTATTGGCAGTATCTCATAGAGATAAGCAGAAAAAAATAATTATCATTAACTGATAATGCTACAGTAACAGAAGGACATTCTAGTAATGCTAGAGCAGGAGCACCCAAACTATGGCCTGTGGGCCAGATACAGCACCTGAAGCTATTCCATCAGGCCCCTGATCCCCGTGTCAAATCAGGAAGTGAATATGGACACTTCTGCATATGTGTGCTCGCACATGCATGGCCAAATAACTTTACAATAACAGCAAAATATAGTAATATAGCTATGTATCATTCATAGAAACACTATGCAATAGTTTCAAAGAAAAAATATGCAACCATACAGTTTTAAAGTTTGTATACTCAAGTCAGCATATTTATATTAGTAAAGATAATTTTAATTAATTGGAAAATATGTATACTTTGCATAATAAAAAATGTAAATACCATATATACTCCAGTATAAGCCAATTTTTTCAGCACAAAAAATGTGCTGGAAAAAGCAGTCTCAGCTTATATTCGAGTCATCTGCTTCTATAGCAGCCAAAACACTCTACCCCCTGGTGCCCATTGCTGCATTTTCCACCCTAGGCTTATACTCGAATCAATCACTTTTCCTGATTTCTCAGGTAAAATTAGGTACCTTGGCTTATAATCAGATCGGTTTCTACTCGAGTATATACGGTATATCAATTACAGAACAAAGCCAGCTACTTCCTCTTACCTTGGACTTCGGTGAGCCAGTCAGGCTGGTTATAATGTTCAGAGGCAATGGTGAGAGTGTTAAGAAACACAAGGAAGATCACAAGCCAGTAGAACACATTGGATTTGACAGCAGCTCGACACTTCCGTCTGCAGAATCGATTCCACCTACGCCAATAACGGCTTGAGACAAGCAAAAAAATAAAAGAAAGAAAAAAAGGGGAAAACAGCATTTCAAAAAGCAGGGTCCATGATTATGAACGCTGTGTAAATAAAAATTTTGTAATATAATTAAAATTCTAATTTGAAATTACTGAAAACTGGACCAACTATATGAATTTGCTTAAAGTGGAAGGGAAAAAGGAAATGTTAAAGTTCACTGTAATTATCAAATCGTTCAGCAAACCCAAGGACTGTCTATTCCTCTTCTAGGTGGGTAGATAAATTTTTTTTACATAGCTTTCTCTATGACACGTAACACATTTACATCATGGTACAATGCTCATAGCTTTGTAGTGAGCCACAATGGAACACAGTGTAGTTTCTGACAAAGTCCTTAATATTTTCTGCCCTGAAAGCCTTTATTTTTCATTTCACTATCATGTTAGTAGAAAGATGAGTCTGGAAGCTCAAAAGCTACACATACATATTATGGTCTTTAAAAATTAAAATGTAATTAAATTAAAATAATACTATTTTAGATTATTCAATTCTTTACCACAGGTACCTAGGTGTATGTGTGCATGCATGTGCATTCTCTTTCCATTAGCAGGAGAATAGGGTTGAGTCTTGTTTAGAAAGCCACAAACTAAAGTTGAAATTGGAATAATTTGATTTTTCTTTCCAATTTTGTTTTATCCTCATAAAGGAAATAGAAAAGTAAATGACCACTAATCCAAACACCACAGTTCTAGTTTGTGTTGTTCATTTAGTGCAGGGGTTCCCAACGTAAGGGTTGTGGGCCGGATCTGGCCCATAGAACCATTTCATGTGGTTCCTACCCCACAAGAGCATTAAACAAACAAAATAGCCATCCCTTTGAAGCTATTAGGACAAAATAGCTCCATCGTGCAGGCAGGGCAAAATGGCAATTCAGCCCTCAAAGCTGACTGAGGGAGCATGACCCGGCCCCCTGCTTTAAAAGGTTGGGAACCCTTGATTTAGTGTTATGGTCTCTTAGATTCAAAACTCGGAAGCCAGTAGTAGTGTCCAGAAAGCTACATTGCCATCTAAAAGCAGTTACAGATGTCCTTTTTGGATGTTCTCTGGAAAATAATACTGAATAACAAGTGTTTTCCCATTGCCCAAGGAAGTCAAAAGAAAAATTGGACCTTAATCTGCCTCTGTGATATAGGAACATAAACATTATGAATTTCAGGGCTAAGATCAATGCCAATGCAAATCCCGACAACAACAAAAAGAAACACCCTTGTCCAAAATTATTTATTAAGGCCAAGGATTTTCCTTTGAACCTAGAACTTGACATAGTATGTGTTCGGATGGAATGTTCAGCACTCTGTCACATTACAATTTGCTTTCCTGGAACATAAAGCCCTTCATGAGTGTCAGAGAGACTTTTGAGGGTAATTACTAACCACACAAGGTATTTAAAGCTAATTACACATCTCTTACTCTTCAGAATTTAGCTTAGCAACCAGTTTCCAAGCAACATTTGCCTCCAAGATAATAATGCTATCTTTGGAGATTCTTTTTAGTATAATTTATGTGCAAAGTGGGTCACGGATCTTTTGTCCTTTTCAGTCCCTCTAAAATGGTACTTACAAGCTATGCAACACATCAAAAGACAATGAAATAATAGATCATGCTTTCTCTGAAAAAATATAACATCTTATCCAATAAATAAGTGTCCTTCTACATGGCATAAATCATAGTTTCAAACTACAAACAGTTTTAATCTCTCCCCAGAGATGCAGCCACTTTATTAATCTGCAGAAGTGTGCTCAGACAACCAAAAATTCATAAAAACAAAAATAAAAACTAGTGCTACGTGACTTTTGGTTTTTCTCTTAAATCATTTAACTATATTAACTATTAAGAAAAAATTAATATATTATCAACATGTAGTTTGAACACAAAGCTAGACTTTTTTTTATAGTGCCTCAGCAAGAAAAAGCATTAGAGAATTATTTTTGGGTGGTGGGTTGTGTGGAGAAGCTTAAATATTCAAGCAGGGTTCTGGACTGTCCCTGAACAGATAGACTTCTATGACTCTGACTCTTAGCTTTTTTTACAAGAAGAAGCTGGCCAAGATTTGTACACTAAGCACCAGCAGGGATATGAGGGTCTGTATTTGTGTATGTTCGTGCACATGTGTTGCAGTGCTTAATACTTACCTAAATTTAGATTTCGATATCCGGTGCCTGAAATAAAACATAACTTATTTTAATGTATCACATTCTATAGTTCCTCATTTCCCACACAATTTAATCAGGCAAGAAGACACAGACACAGGCAGGAATGTAGACAGGCAAATGGATAAAATGCTATACATAAACTGGTTTCTCTTGTAAAGTCTATATATCAATATTGTTGCTGATAAATGGAGGTAAACCCTTCTCATACTCATACTTTTGAGTTAACTGGTTTGTAGACTTTATCAAGGCAGAACTTGCTGTGAGCAAGTTAAGGTTCTTCTTGTACAGTTCTTTTATGCATTCTTGCCACTTTTTCCTAATCTCTTCTGCTTACTATTTAGCCAGGGGAAAAAAGTGTAAGCAGTTAAGGTTGAATAATATCACATGGATGGATGCAAAGATAGCCAAGCACCCAGTGCAAGACTTGATGATATGGGGGTCACTGAAGATAGGCTGATCCCAGATGTGTAGAGAAGTCACAACCTTATTTTTTACTTCTCTCTTTTTTGTGTGCATTCTTGATTATTTCATTTTAGAAATTTTAGCCATTTGTTTAACAACTGTTTCTATCTTCAGTTTGCATAGTCAGTATTAAATTTCTTCTTCTTGTTGTGCCTTACCCAATTCCAGATATTGGCAATCATCATTTCAATCAACCATGAAGACTGTCTTGAGAATATCATACAGTGACCTTCCATATCACAGCATGACATCCGTACCAGTGATCCAGTTCCGCAAGTCACTTTCTAGTCCTGAGCCCTTTTGGCACACAAAGTCCTCCTCAACCCCAGACCAGGACTGATGAAGCTGCTGCCCTCCATCAATATGGACTCAAGTGGGATTTTATCCACCTGGGGTCCATTACTCTTCCTTGTGGACTTTGCCACCCAGGGCTGTTAGTTGTGGGGGTTGTCAGGTCAGTTAACCACCACCTGATGATAGGGGTTGAGTTGTGGTAGTATGGTCTATTCTATCACCATAGCAGGATAAGGTATGCTCAAATCACTTCCTTTGTGCATAGCTTAATCAAACACTTGCAACAAGTTCTTAATAGAAAATATCTTTTTGAAAAAAGATATCCAGCATCCTGACAACATTGGCAGCCCACTGAAGGTGTTGTTATTTCAATATTACAAAAAATGTTTGTCAACTATGTCTACTTGAAAATTTTGGTGTCAGAGACTTTATCTTACCATATTGAAAATTCTTCAGAAATAAGTAAGAGAAAAGTGAGATTCTTGTGTGGCATGATAGATATTCCATTTCTATGTTCCTCAGTGACTCAGCACAGAGGCTAGTCATACAGATGTATTGGTGAGAATGCTGCAGCACATAGTGCTACCAAGATACATGAACTTACCCATCGCAGATAAGTGGGGTGTTTGTATACCTTCAAAACTAGTTCTTTATAGGGTACAGATGGAGCAGGTTGATATATCATCATTTTATCAATATTGATCTTCAGGCTATAATTTTTGTAGGAGTACTGATGAAGACTTCTTTGAACTTCTTGAAATATGGTTGCATTAAGAGTGCAACCATCAGCAAACATGACCTCACATACTGTACGAATGAGATCTTAGTTATAGCTTGCACATGCAATAGACAGAATGAAGAGTTTCCCATCAGTGTGAGTTTGGAGGTCAACACCAAAACCAAAATGGGAGCTTGCAGACTCAGTCCTTGATGGAGAGTCATTATTTGAAGAGGGTTTTTGTATGCTGTATTTTGAAAGAACTTCATATCTATTTGAGCATGCAAGGGCAGAGGAATCACTCACAAAATCCTTTTGTAATATCAGATAGATCCAGAATTGTTTGACACATTTTGGTAAGAGTGTGAGTTAAAGCTTGCTTTTGAACTTTTTTCACTCTCCATTCCCTGCAAATTCAACTAGTTTCTCTTTATTATGGTGAGTAAAGTGTCTCTAGAACTCCTTGAGGTCCACAGGGCAAAACAGAGCAAAGAAGTAGCCCTCTGTGGCTTCTTTGGAGGAGCGGCAGTGGTGGCCTTCCCTTGACCGCTGACAATGCTCCCTCGCTGCCACCAGGCCAGGCCACAGTGCACCACCAGGCCAGGGCAGGCTGAGCCAGGCCATGCTGTCAGGCCATGCTGCGCTGCCGGGCCTGGCCATGCCAGCCATGCCGCTGCGCCACTGCTGTTGCCGCCTGCCTGCTGCTCCCCGACCCCAGCCAGGATAAGTGACTAGTTGTGTTTGGGGTGTGTGGGTGTTTAAAACACTGTGCTTTATGTAGTGTGCTTTTATTTCTATTTAATGTCTATTTTAATTTGTATTTTTATGTTTTTATTTCTATTTAATGTCTATTTAATTTGTATTTTTATGTGTTTTTTATTTCTATTTTTATGTGTACTGTATTTTTATTTAATTTTTATTTTATTTTTTTACTTTGGCTCCACCCACATTGTTGGCTCCACCCACAACATCATGATGTCATGATATAGGCTACACCCATGATGTCATGATGTCTGCCCATGGCATCAGCTCCGCCCACAGTGTGGTAGTAAAAGTTTTGGCTGCCCACCACTGGTATATATGTGTCGTTGTTTTATATATATGTTAATAAAAATTTAGAAACAAAACAAAACAACAACAACAAAGGTTTCCAGGATGTAGCATTTTCAACTGAATACCATTACAGTATTTCAGAATTTCAGAGATGTTATTACTGTCACATATTTATGAAAGTTAGTAGAGAATAGTTAGTAGCTCAGGTCTTGTATTGGTGATCCCTTTTTAATTATAATACTTATGTGACATCAAGTCAATTCTGACTTACGCCAGCCCTTTCTAGGGTTTTCCAGGTAGAGAATATACAGAAATGGTTTATTTTCTGAGGGTGTCCTGAGACTGTGCAGCTCACCCAAAGCATCATAGGCTAGTTCTTCTCCCTAGAGTCACAGTGGGGAATCAAACTCCCAACCTTAAAAAACTGAGCTATCCAGAAAGTTCCTCAAGCAAACATAATATATGAAACAGGATTTTGGATATGGTATATTATACACATTTCCAACCAGTGCATAATTTATGTTAACCTTAATTTTAGGTTTCTGACAAATCAGAATACCTTCATGCTTAATTGGGCCTCAATGTTTGACTGCTCATGTCTCTGTTCCCATTAGCGGATTCACTGTTAGGCAGTGATACAACTAGGTAAAAAGAAAGGTCACCCTTGCTCGAAAGCCAGTCCTATCCAATTCTAGAGTTCAGTGCTCATCTCTGTTTATAGCCGAAGAGCCAGCGTTATCTTCATCTGCAGATGTTTCTGTGGACATGTGGCAGGCACGCCTAGACATTGGAGTGCACAGAACACTATTTACCTTCCCACCTAAGTGGTCCTTAATTTAATTTAATTTAATTTTCGTACTTATATGCCGCCCACTCAGGAAACCCGACTCAGGACGGCTCACACGATAATCAAGCAACATACAGAAGTACAAAAATAATGACTTATAAAAACTTCAATATCAAAGAACACTCCTAAAATCCCTATTAAAACTAACAAGAATCAAAAATTTAAAAGGTTACAAATTAAAAGATCAATGATTAAAAGATTAAAAAGGAGAGAGAATATTTACTTAATTAACCAGGAGGCTGGGCCACAATGCCATTGTTGCCCCACATCTGCCCTGCCAGCCATGTCTTTAGTCCTTTTCTGAAGGGCAGCAGCTCTGTCTGGAGGTGTAATTCAATTGGCAGGAGGTTCCATAGGGCTGGAGCAGACACAGAGAAAGCCCTCTTCCTTGTGCCTGAGAGACGAGCCTCTCCAGCAGATTGAACGACAAGACAGCTTCTCCTGCCCTTATTTATCTACCAGCAATTTCTTGCTTTCGAACTGCTAGGTTGGCAGGAGCTGGGACAGAGACAGGAGCTCATTCCGTTGTACAGTACTCAGGTATCAAACTGCTGACCTGCCGCCTTCCAGTCAGTGTCTTAACCACTTGAACCACTGCAGTCCCTGATACAACTACACTGACATTATAGCACAATCGCATCACCATTGCATGGACAATTTTTATTTCATATTTTCCTCAGACTTGGCAAATGTCTAAGGCAGGTCTCATGTTCAGCAGGTAGTGATAAATTATATAATAATTAAATGCAGAGAACTCAAGCAATGTATAAGAGTGTATGAACCTGGCCTAAAAGCCTGAATATTTATATATAAATAATTCTTGCATAAAGAAGAGTACTTTATTGCAAAACCTTGCCACTTTATGAATGTAGCTAGCATAACAAAAGGCATTATTGTGTTAATTTTGGATCTTTTAAATTTAAGCTGTTTTTTAAAAAAACTTCGTTTCCTCTTGGAAACAGAGCCCATTATTTTTAGAAAATGTGTTTACTTGCCATTGCTGTTATTCCTATTTCTTTAATTTTACATTGCCTACATTAATTGTATTGTTGGATTGTACAGTTATATTATTGTTTGATTGCATTGCCACATTGTTGCTGTTTTCCTGTGTGATGTTCTATCACAGCATTATTTGCCCTATTATTGTATTCTATTGGTTGATTGTATTCTATTTGTTTTGTTGTCAGGAAAAGACCTATTTCCTAATGCTTCCCAAGGCTTGAAATTGCTATTCATTTAGCTAGGCCTCATAAAAATCCTTTCCCATCTCTGTGTCTCTCACAAGACTGTCACAAGATGGTTGTTTTCAGCCGGTGTTCCTGTGCTGTTATCTTTCTAGCTAGCTTAGCTAGATGAGCTTAGTGTTATGTCTTCACATGGATGTAAACAATTCATTGTTTTGAGAATATTTTTCTCTGTTACCTGATTGGCTAAAGCTAAATCACCTGACCGCAAATTCCCCGTTTTGCAGAGAAGTTAGTCAGTTCGTCTTTGTTTCTCAATGGACTAAGACCTCAGTTTGGCTTGTGGGATTTTCTCTTCTTTTCAAAATGGTTACTTAGAGTGATTGGACTGTTTGCTGGACTGACTTATGCTACTGACCTATGCTTTATGAACCTGATCAATTTACCTGATCAATAAACCTTCATTGCTTGAGCAACGTGTCTTCATTGGACTAAAAAGGGTAAGAGAAGCATTGCATTCACACACAAGCCTCTGAACACGCTACCTGTGTAAACCTCCTAGTGGATTGAAACAGCTAAGGGCTGTAAAACTTTATTGCCGGCCAGCCTGCCCTCTGGGGGCTTTGGTTAAGGAGGTTTCCAGAGCAGAGGGGGCCGGCTGGTACGTGACATTTGTACACCGCCCTGAGTTGGTTGCACCAAGTAGGGCGGTATAGAAATCCAATAAATAAACATGTACTTTTTCATAATAGTTTACAACATTCTGTTTGCTGCATTCTCTGACAGCTACAAGAAACTGATTTTTCCTCCCCAGGTAGCTGCCTGAAATGACTCTGTGTTTCTAGTACAGAAGGCTATATGAAATTCAGGGGGGGGGGGAAGAGGAGTCAACTCTATCCCTGATGTATTTCTACTTTTCTTACTAATTTACACTTATGATAGAATAAAGACAGCTTCTTATTTTAATAAATGAGATTAAAAGCTCAATACAGAAATCTGAATGACTCATGTTTAAATTATTTTCAAAAACAAGGCAGATGGCCTTAATATTGGGAGTATCTCAGAAGAGATTTCTTCCTTCCTTCCTTTCTTTGGAGAATTATTGTCCCAAAATGCATCTGTTTTTAGCATTTGCCATAGGAAAGTTTGCCAAAGTCTGTATGTTGAAGCACCTGAGAGCTGGCACAGGTCTATATGAACCATCCTTTGACATGCCTTTGACATGCATCATGGCCATATCCCAGAGACAATATTTTACCTGTACCTCCCTATCTCTTGTGCTTTTGATTGGCACTGGAAAGAGCTCTACATGCATACTAATGTATAAATACACAATATGCTTCTCTATACTTGGAACTTGGCAGGCCAGGGATACTATGCATGGAGAAGGTCTATACATGCTCATGACTTTCCCTTGCTAGCTAAACACACAGAGAATGATGGAAATATTTAAGCTGCTAGATTGGGAATGGTGTGATCCACCTGGTCTTGTAACCTATCCCCCCCCCCCCACATGATGGAGGAAACTTATGTGTAAACTTCCTTGGTTACTTTGTCATTCTCTAGTAATGAAGCCAGGGCAAGCTCTAAGCCTATACTCACCCTCATACATATCCTTTCAATGTGTAGGTGGGGTTTTTTAATTTAACCCACTAAGAATGGAGAAAGGAAAATGATTGACTGCAAAACTTGGGGAGTTGTAGCTGCAGTGTATTCTGGAAGAAAAGGCCTAAAAAAAAACTGCAAGCAAACAGCCAGTACTTTACTTTAACAAATTAAAACTAAGTAAATCTACCAGTAAATTTTTGTATCCTACCAGTGGTGTACTGGCCCACAGGGATACAGGGACTCATCCTGGTGCACCCCATTGCCTGCCCCCCCCCTGAGATAGGCAGAGGTAATGGGAATGTATGGGATTTCTCCCCCCCAACCCCCCAACATCACTTCCTGTCCACCGCCCTCCCAAGAGGCCCAGCATAACCCTGTATCCTACCACTAATTTGTATTGGGTCTACATTTTTGGCAGCATCCTTTTTGTTGTTGTTCAATTGCATAGTTGAGTCCGACCCTTTGCAATCCCATGGACCATTGCATGCCAGGCACTCCTATCCTCCACCATCCTCTGAACCTGCTCAGCAATATGCCCATTGTGTCAACAATTCCATCTAACCATCTCATCCCCTGCTGTCCCCTTTGCCCTCAATCTTTCCCAGTATCAAGGCCTTCTCGAGTGAGTCTTCTCATTTGATGGTCAAAGTACTTTAACTTCATCTTCAATATTTGTCTTTTCAAGGAGTATTTTTCCTTTCAAGGAGCAGGCAGCATCCTGAACAGAGTTTTATAGAGATTTCTTAAAATGGTTTGGTAGGAAGTGTTGGAAGAAATTCTTCACACAAAGGAAAAATTCATATGCTTTTGTATGTGAAAGATTTTCACAGAGTTTTTTCATTGCCTATTCCTGTTAAATTGGGTTTCAAATGGAACAAATAGTAAGAAATGGATAGTAGTGGAAGTTGGAAAGTGTGTTGTATGTAAAACAATCTCATTTTCACATACATTGTCAAGTTGTATGGGAAATTGTGATATTATGAAGGAAAAGAATATTTTAGTGCAGGTATCCAACTGCCTTGCCTTAGAACAAGGTACTTCTGGGAACTTTGAAATAATGCTCAACTTTTGATATTAACCACATCTAATGGTGGAAACAGGAGTAGACAATCATGAATAAAGCTGAACTTACGCTAGACGTGCACCACAGTTTTCTCCTTCAACATCACCTCCAGTTACGTTGTCCGTGTTCACAGACTCTGTTTCACTGGTGGGCATGCTCACTGCAAAGATAGGAATGAAAAAAAGAGTAAAAGGTCAATAAGTAGCCTGCAGGTTACAAAAATGGTTAATTACTAACAGTGGAAGTGCTGGCTTAGCAAAAAAGACATGGGTTAATTATGAAAAAGGAACATGACCTGGTGGATGGAGGCAAATGACTTTAATCTGCATGAACTAGGTAAAAACTTCAGCTGAAGTATGGAATCTCCAGGGAAATGTTTTGGGAAGTCTCTGCTGTCAGTTCTGCTGCATTTATACAAACAATATTGACCTATTTCTAATGAATAACTCAGCCATAAATACTCTGTCATCAGGACATCTAAATAACTTTTGCTCTCACTTACTGTTACAGTTTTTTTATTGGAAGCCTGTCTCTCAATGTCTCCTACCTTGATTACAGGAAAGAAGATTTTAGTGGGTTGTAACATGATTGACTGATTCTACTTCTAATGACTGATGGATATGTCTGTTAGAATTCCCTTGCAACTTTGACACAAAGAAGAATTAATTGGACAAGTACGTTAAGAGAAGGTATGTATCATATGAGCAGCACAACTGAAATTTCCACAGATTAAACACCCTTAACATTAGCCTATCTGTCAGCACCAAGAGTAATTCTGTGAATGTTATGACATATTATCAGTCCAAAAGAGATCACTTTTAGTTGTTTCTTCAAACAATAATTAGGCAAACTTTTAATATTAAAACAAGCTGGTCTGGCAATAAAGTTCAATCACTAGAAGCTTCCCACCTTTCCAGGACTCTGCTTCATGTTCTGTAGCCATTTTCTCATATATGAACCACTGGGCATAGGCAGATTTGAATGAGAAACTCTCTGTCCATGTTTCACCTTCTAAGTGAATCAGCACATTTAAGCAATTTTGCTGGCCACCGAGTCTTTGCACTGTTCAAAATGCAGGCCATATTAAACATGAATTGTTAACTGAGTTCCTATGAAAGCTTCAGAGATTTGCTTACTATTGTTCTAATATATATTTATCCCCTATGGTTTTCACAGGCATAACTGTATGGATTCTGCAACAAGTGTGACTCAGAGGGGCTAACACGTCCCATCTTTGTAGATGAGGATCAACTTTAAAAACACAAGTCATATCATGTTATTCAAGTCGTAGCCATGTTAGTCTGTGCAGGTAAGATAGTACCATGGGTTTACAAGTTATTCAAAATGGAGTTTCTTAGGATTAGAAACTGATGTGTTGTTTAGAGATGTGCAAAAACACCAAGGCTCTGTTCTCTCACTGCTAGGCTTATCAGCAGGTGCAAGTCGGAGACTGGGAGATACCTTCATCAAGGCCTCAAACCCTCTGTATCTTTCTACCCGCTAGGGCTGCAATGTCTGAGTAATGTCAACATCCTGCCTCTGTGAACCAAGAGGAAGATGTTAAGAAAACAGAATACCATATATTATGCTGATGAATGCATTCTGATTGGCTGTGTGCTAATTAGCTGAACCAGAAGCTGTAATCTTTATTACAGACACATGGGACAGATAGTTCAGTTTGGAATAGTCTCGTGTGGGCTCCAAGCTGGTGTGGAGTCCAAGTTCTTCTAAGTCTTCAAAATGATTACTTGAAATAGTTAGATTTCTCTTATTTCTATGGGGGAAACCAGAGTATGGATGTTCCTGTATCTTTTTGATTAGAATTCTCTTTTTGTGGATTTTTTGTTTTTACTTCTGTTTTGTTTCTTGTCTGTTAAACCATATCATGTTCCTGTTGTGCTTTGAAAACAAATATCCTGTCCTTCCAGCACCAGGTAAAGACATTTCTTTTTTAAATAGGTTTTTAATGCTCACATTGGGCACAAAAAGTGGATTGTTCCAAAAATGATGGTAACGAATTTTAAAGTTTGCTCTAATGATTGTTATAATTTTTCTGCGATCATTTTTAATGTTAAGTTTAATTTGTTTTAAAATTGTATATTTATTGTGCTTTTTAGAAAAGGTGGCATAGAAATAAAATAATAAACAGATAAACAAAAGACCGAACAAACAAATATGCTGATATCAATAGTGACAGTCAGGAAATCCACAAAGTAGAAATCTTACCATTAATATCTTTCTTCAAAGAGATTACAATATTAGACACAGGATATTCATACAAAAAAAAATGAAAAGGAGACAACTGTGAACAAGAGATGTGTACTGGTCAATCTGTGTTTTTGTGCTCTGGTGTGGATCAGTGAAGATGCCATACTAGAGAAGGAACTAAAAGGCAAGTAAAAAAAAGAGCTAACTCTTCGTCTTGTTGCAGGACATAGGCTTTGAGAATTTAATGAACAGAATTCCAATGAGAGAGAGAGAGAGATAGGGCTTTCAGACCAATTTGGCTCATTCAGTCCATGCTGTACTGTAGCAAGATTCATTCATGTCCCAGCTGATTATCAGCTAGGTATAGGGAAAGGTTACCCTTGCTTGAAAGCCTGTCATATCTGACTCTAGGGTGTAGTGCTCATCTCGGTTTACAGCCAAAGAGCCAGGGCTGTCTGCATCTACAGATGTTTCCATGGTCATATGGCAGGCATGACTAGAATCCAGAGTGCACAGAATGCTGTTACCTTTCCCACCAAAGCAGTACCTACTTGCAATATCTTGCTTTTGAACTGCTAGGTTGGTGGGAACTGGGACAGAGATGGGAGCTCACTCTGTTGTGGAACACTCTGGTTTCGAATGGCTGACCGCTCGACTTTCCATTCACTAAGTTCAGTTTCTTAACCACTAAGCCACCACAGTCCCCTACTATTAGCTAGCCTCACTTTAATCACTGGTAAGTGGTTAAGGACTTCATTGTGTTTCAAATGCCCATTGAATCAAAACTGATCCATTCAGAACTGTCAAACCCCTCAGCAATAAACAGCTTTCAGTTCATTGAGTCTGAGACATTAAGGTCACGTCATGGCTGCATTACTGCTTTGCACAGTACTGGTCACAGAATATGTTATAAATCAAAGAAGTGTATTTAGCCAAAATTCAATGCTATAATCCTAAACTCACCAAATACTTTATACATCCCTATTCTTTGAATAATGTAATTACAATGAAATGTCTACTCAGGAGAGAAACAATGACTTTGGAAAGTTTATCTGGTAGTTTCTCCAGATCACTAAGCTTGACAATGTGCTCTGTAATAAGAATTGAAAAGATACAAAACATGTCACTGAACATGATTTATTTTAATAAGAATTCATCTCCTTCTTGCACACTGGGGAAAAAGGGGGCGTTCTTAACTTTTCTTTATTGTTTAAGTTCTGAAGAGCCTAACCAGCTCCTTTCTTCCTTTTAATGCTAACTACACTGAAAAAATTCAAACATACAGTCATGCCTCGGATAACGCTAAGACTTGGTTCCACAAGTCTTGGTGCTATCCGATTTTTAGTGTTATCCAATGCATGTTAAAATCCTATGGGATGGATCGGATAATGTTAAAGCTCCATAGAGATACATTGTAACCGCACAGGCTTTAGCGGTTGTTATCTGATCCATCCCATAGGACCTTAACGTTATCCGATCCAATTCTCCTCCTCAGATTACTTAACGTTCTGCGATTTTAGCGTTATCTGAGCTAAACGTTATCCGAGGTATTACTATATGTAACTATTCGTTTCATAAAAGAAATTGAATGCACCCAAAATTCTGTCTGGGGAATTCTCAGAGAATTATGAGAGTTGGAGTCAAATTTTTGAAAAATACATTCCCAGGAGTGAGGGTAATGTGTCCTGTGAGATTTGGGAATGGTCACGGAGTGGGATGTTTATAAACAACCTATCTCTTGTTGCTTCTGGAACAAATATAGGTTCAAAGCAGCTTCTTGGTGTTAATGTGACTATACTTCTGACTCTGTTTTGCACTCATGACCCTGAGGTTACTTTATCTCCATTTGTATTTTCTGCGCAACATCTGCTGCTGGAAGATAGCAGCAAAAAAATATGGTCAAAAGAGTTCTATTTTGTTGTATGAGTCAAATCCTCACTGTTCTTTAACTTTGCACTCATGATCTTGAACTTATTTGTCTTTTGAAGTTACTTGCTTGTTTATTGACATTTGCCACTGGCTTTACCTATTGTGATCTCTGGCTCTGTCTACCATTGTAGTTCATTATTCTGCCCTCCACCTTTCCAGCCCCCACAGTCCCAAGCCACCAATTACAGTACTTTGCTGGCTGTCATAAACTCTCAATACCTCCAAACACTTCTATGTTATGTATCTGGTCATAGAAATCTACTATGAAACAATGAAATATTAAACTGTTCTAGCAAAAAAAAAAATACCCCAAATTACCAGAGACTTGCTATTTAAATAGCACCATAATTTATGTTAAAAGGCATTAGATAGAATTATTCAGGTACTGAACGGAATAGCTTGGGAGACATATTCAAGCAGCATGAGATATTATTGTGAAAACATTTTAAAGAGGTTGATTGTAAATGAAAGTTGCCACCTCAAACACAAGTGCATGATGCTGCAGTAGCAAAAAGATTCTGGAAAAGACATATACATGCAGGGGTGTGCTGGTCCAAAGGGATACAGGGATTCATCCTGGTGTGCCCCAGCAACTGGCACCCCCCAGATGTAGGCAGAGGTAATGGGAATGTATGGGATTTCTCCCCCAACCCCCAAAGTTGCCCCATCACTTCCTGTCCACCGCCCTCCCAAGGTGCCCAGCACACCCCTGTATACATGCAATGACAGATCACACAGTTACTACACAAAAATAAACACATGTCAACAGAGAGGATGGACACAGAGAACACTAGAACATTACCATGAGTTTCTGTGGAGTGACTAAACCAAGCAAACTTTCCTTTCTTCTTATCAGGCAAGCCCGCTGGAGTGTTTCCTTTCACAGACAAGATGATCAAGTACCAGGAACAAGACATCAACAGAGAACATGTAGCCAAGGACAGTCAAAAGAAAGAGAAATAAGGAGCTCAGCTTACATATAGACAGCTGCCCCTATCTTTCATTATGAGAATTAAGAATGCACAAATAACCCGAAGGCCTATTGAAAAGTAAAACATTACAACCAGGGAGGCTGTCAGTATCAGACAATGTCTATTATACTGTATATTAATCGTTGAAGCCAGGAAAACATGAACAACCACAAGCTGTTGAACTGAACCTGCACAGGTATCAAAAGAAGTAATTTTGTAGTGTGCCACTTCTTCAGAAAATATATCAAATCTTCTACCAGTCTTGTTTATATTGCATGAGCATAGAGTTTATTTATACAGTACTGTTTGTTTCTTCGTTTGTGTTTTACAACTGGCTTTAGACCTCACCTTTATTTCAAAGAATAACAGTCAAAAAATAGTGGTAATTTTAAAAAATTGTCCAAATGGAACACAACAAACAAAATTAAATCACAGAAGAAATTAAAAATGTAAGTAAAAATAAATATAAGGATGGAAATAGCAGCATCCATGCAGGTAAAAATCTTCTTTAATAAAAACACAACTGAATTGCCAAAGGATTGCCTCAATTAACATCACATTGCCTGCTAAGCAGAATTTGTCACCTCAGCAAGGAGGCCTATAGGATTCAGGATGCTTCTGAGAAAGACCTTTGTTGCTTGCCCACTAGCTGTTGTGATGGGACAGAAAGCATGCTTTCTCCAATTAGAGCAGGGGAGGCTAACCCTTTTCTGCCATGGGCCTGACCATGCCTCCCAGAAGCGGAAGCAGGTGCATTTACAGCTGTTGTAAATGCACCCTCTTCTGTATTCAAGACAGCTGGGGGTGCATTTGCACATGTGTGGGCATGTTTTACAGCTGATGTAAATGCACCCACTTCCACTGAGTTGCTTCGGCAAGGAGAGCGGCATATAAATTTGAATTTAATAATAATAATAATACTTCCAGGTGTGGCAGAAGTGGTGACGGGCCAGATGGTATGGCATCAGGAGGCCGGGGCTGGCCTATATGCCATAGGTTGTGAACCCCTGAATTAGAGGAAGCCTAGATACATGGTTTTTATGGTTTTTCAAATATATTTTTTCAAACTATGAACATATTTTAGCTTTTCACCAACTTAACAATCACAGCTTTGCCCAGCAAAATATGTATTAAATATGTTTATTTATATCTTCATTAAGCTCAGAGCAGCTTAAAAGACAGAGAGTAACTGGTCTAAAATCATCCAATAACCCTTACTGCTGGTTGGGGATATGAAAATGAATTCAGATGACTAGACCACATTACGAGTTTTAGACATTACTAGTTTTATCATCTCTAAGAGTATGTGTTTTTAAGATAATAGTATAAAACAAGTTCCCAAAGGCAAGAAAAGGGGTTTAAAATAAACTGGTTCCAATATGGTTGCCATTTTCAATCACTGTATCAAACATAAGACAACAGGTATCAGTGTGGCTGCATAATTTCCAAATCACTGTTTATCCCTTCAATTGAAGAAATGTTAATGGAGGAGGACAATATTTCCACGATAGTCTTCTCTTACAAACATTTAACAGTGGCAAAGTGCCAATTTAAACATTCAGCAGAATCAAGGGATAAAGTTGGTCTTAGATTGGTCCATAGCTGAACAGTAAAAAGGAAATAAAACCTGTCTGCTCAAAGTCAGTTGTGATGGTTTTTGTTTTCTGTTGCTGTTATTGGTGTTAATGTTGATATTAGTGTTTGGATAATTGAAAAAAATCTTTTGATGGAAAAAAGTAAAAATAAACAGGGAGGAAGCTAGCCTAAATCTCTGACTCTGGTTCTCATTTTGTAATTTAGCAGGTGTATTGAGAGTTTCTTTATTTTTATACATGCAATGTGCCACTTGCAGGCTAAAGTACTACAATCCTTCTATATTACAGTATGTTAAATGCATTTACTGACCAAAATCTAGTTCCCAATCTCCTTGTAAATCCAAGGTGGAAGAGCATTTATTCGATTTCTCACATGACATTTCCAAACCTGGGGTGCTATTTAGATCCCAACTCACAATATGAAATGAGAATAAATTATATTTCAATATTTTTAGCTACAATTGCTGCCACTGTGTGCTATCCAATATACAGTAATACCTCGGATAACGCTAAGACTTGGTTCCATAAGTCTTGGTGTTATCCGATTTTTAGTGTTATCCGATGCATGTTAAAATCCTATGGGATACTTCAGCTGCTGAAGTGTTACTGAAGAATGATTAAGTTTTGTAACCACATGACTCCCCTCCCCCCTTCTCTTATTAGTAGAGGTGCTTTTTTTTTTTTTTTTTAAAGAAGGGGGTTATCATCTTTTTGCTTTTTATATGTTTTTCTGTGTAATATATGTTAAATTGTGGGTAGTGGGTAACACGTCCTTAGAAGTCTGCCAGCTATTTCTTAAAAGGTTAAATAATGACAAAACATGAAAAATATTAAGATATTGTCATGGAATGTGAAAGGGGCAGGTTGTCCTACTAAACGTAAACTGTTGGAAATGGCCCTAAGAAAAGATAGAGCGGATATCATTTTTTTACAGGAAACTCATCAAAAAGCGGTGGATAAAAATAATTTATATCTTGGTTGGACTCAGTATTATGAAAAGGCTTTTGGTTCTTCCAAGGCAAGGGGGGTGGCGATTATGATATCGAAAAGATTGGGATTTACGAAAACAAAAATGATAGGGGACCCAGAAGGCAGATACTTGATTATAGCTGGAAGTATAGAAGAAGAAGAAATATTGCTGGTCAATGTCTATGCACCAAATGAGAATCAAGACCAATTCTTGACTAAATTGAGTCATATTTTGATAAAAGAAAATTGTGATAGAATGATAGTTGCTGGAGATTTTAACCTAACAAGGTCAAATATTGATTGTACTAATATAACTAATTATAGAAAAGGTTGGAAAGCTAAATTGTTGGATGATTGGATGAAAAAGTTTGGATTGAAAGATTCCTGGCGAGAATTGAAAGGGGAAGAACGAATTTATACATATTATTCCCAGGTTTATAATTCATATTCTAGGATTGACTATGTATTTGTAACACAAAATATATTGAAGGATTTAAATGATGTAGAAGTAGGAATCTTTAAGGAATCGGATCATGCCAAAGTAATGGTGGAACTACAATTTAAAATAAATAAAAGTAATATTAGAACTTGGAGGTATGACCCGAAATTATTTAAAGACGAGGGGATAAAAGATCAGATAATGAAAAATTGGGAAGAAATTTGGAAAATTAACGATAATAATGAAACAAACTTTAATGTAATTTGGGATGCCATGAAAGGAGTATTTAGGGGTGAGTATATTAAATTTAAGAGTTTAAAAAACAAACAATATAAAGATAGACAATTGGAGTTGGAAAAAGAGATTAAATTATTGCAAACTAAACATGCCAACACAAAGGAGAAGAAGACCTTAGAAAGGATACAATTGTTACAGAAGGAGATAGCAGGAAGGGATATTGAAAAAATTAAAAGAGATTTAATTTATTTGAAAAGGGAATATTTTGAGTATAGTGATAAAAGTTCAAAAATGTTAGCAAAAGCAGTGAGAGAGAAGAAGGAAAAAAGGGAGATAGGAACTTTAATAAGGGAGGATATGAAAAGGTGCAATAAAACAGTAGAGAAACTCGACATAGTTAAAAAAATTTTATCAAAATTTGTACATAGATAAGAAAATAAATATAAGCAAGTTAGAAAAATATTTACAAGAACACAAGGGGGAGAGTATAAAAGTAGAGCATAGGGTTAAAATGGAAGAACAAATTACAGAGAAAGAGATACTAGATGTTATAAACAAATTGAAAATAGGGAAAACTCCAGGAGAAGATGGATTACCAGCAGAATTCTATAAAGAATTTAAACAAATTATTATTCCAAAATTAATTAGGCTATATAATTATATTTTGGAGGGGGGGAGAATCTCCAAATTCATGGCTTAGATCTATTATAGTATTAATACCAAAACCAGGAAAAAATTTAGAATTGGTTGATTCATATCGTCCAATTTCTTTAATTAATCAGGATGCAAAGATTTTTACAGCAATTATGGCTAACAGGTTAAATAGTTTTCTGGGGGAATACATACATACAGATCAGGCAGGTTTTTTAAAGGAAAGATATATGTCTGATTTAATAAGAAGGGTGTTAAATTTGTTACAAATAAACAAGAGAAAAGAAGGTAAAATAGGACTATTATCTTTAGACATTTTTAAAGCTTTTGATTCTTTACAATGGGTCACTATCAGGGAAATAATTAAAAAAGTAGAATTTGGGGAAAAATTTAAAAATGTAGTTAATCAACTTTATAAAAGTAGTTATGCCAAGGTAAGAGTAAATGACTCATTTACAGAAGATATTGAAATTAAAGCAGGAATGAGACAAGGATGTCCTCTTTCCCCCATTTTGTTTATAATGGCTATGGAATTATTGGCTAGAGCTATAAGGAGTGATACGAACATAGAAGGGATAAATGGAACAAAAATATGTTTGTATGCAGATGATACTTTAATTATAATGAAAGATCCTATAAAAAATATGGAAAAGATACAAGATCATTTGCAAAAATTTCAAGAGATAACAGGCCTGAGAATAAATTGGGGGAAATCAGAAGCAATCTTTAGTAAATTAAATAAGGAAGAGATAGGGAGAATTAAGGAGAAATTTAAAATTCAAATTAGGAAAAGTATAAAGTATCTAGGAGTTAACATCACTGACAATGTAGAGGATTTGAAGAAATTAAACTATGATAAAGTGAAAGAGGAAATTAAGAAGAAAATTGTTCGATATAGGGCATTCTACCTGGTTTGGTAGAATAGCAATTTGTAAAATGAGTTTATTACCCAAGATTAATTTTTTATTTGAAGTCCTTCCAATTAAACAATCTGAAAAAGAACTAGGAGTTTTTCAAAACTTATTGAATGATTATTGTAATGGAGGGAAAAGAGCAAGGATACCTAAAAGTTTATGGTATAAACCGCAGAAAGAGGGTGGTTTAGGGTTACCTAACGTTAAATTGTACTATAGGGCGTTCCAAATTAAAGGTTTGGTAAAACTTTTAACGATAGAGGACCTTATATGGAGGGAGATAGAAATGAAAGATAGTAATGTGTGTGCAAAGGGAGAATTTTTGGAAAATACAGTTTTTGATTTAAAACCAAGAAATAATGTCCTAAAGTCTATGATAAATGTATGGATAAAGTTGAAAGATAAATTGGCACCAAACACCTCTCCAATATTAGAGTTGCAAGATCTTAAAACATTCCCAGTTAAAAATTTAGAATTATTAAAAAATGTTATGTTTAAACATGATATAATTTTACTAAAAGATTGGCTGGATCGAATTGAGAATGAAGAAACAAAAAAAGAAATCTATAAGGAATTAAAGTTGAGCTGGCTTCAGATACTAATGGTGGATAAGTGGAATAAACAATATAAAGTGAAATTACAGCCAACAAGGCAGCTGACAGACTTCGAGGAGATGGTATATAAAATAAGAAAAGGTTCAATGGGGATAAAAGGAATAGTAAGTAAATTATATAAAATGATAAACAACATGGATGAATCCCAGGATACCCTGAAAAGAATGTGGGAATCGGACTTGAGTATTACTATTACAGATAAGAACTGGAAGAAAAAAATGGAAAAGCAGGATGATGCGAAATCTGTCTACAAAAGTTAAAGAACACAACTACAAGATGTTGTGGCGTTGGTATATGACGCCAGTTCAGTTAAATCAAATAAATAGTAGCAACTCAAAAAAATGTTGGAGGTGTCATCAGGAAATTGGGACATACAAACATATGTGGTGGGACTGTAAAATTATTTCCAACTTCTGGCATAAAATGGAACAAGAACTAGAAAAAATTCTAAATATCCGTTTAAAGTTGAATGAAAAAATTGTTTTATTAACGGACTTAGAGGATTTGAATTTAGAGGAAAATATAAAAGAGTTATTGTCTATCTTTTTGACATTGGCGAGACAACAAATAGCCAGAAATTGGAAAGGTGATATGAATTTAGAAATTGGTAAATGGTACATTGATGTTTGGGATATGGCATTAAATGAAAAACTTACATGGGAATTAAATATAAAAAGGGGATTAATAAAACAAAATAGATTTTGGGACATTTGGAAACCTTTTTTGCAACACACATTGATGGATAATAAAGGAGAAAAACCTGCTCCGAATACAATGTATTTTTGGCAGAATGACTGAGTTGTAAAAGGAGTGGCTGGTAGACTCAAGGACTATAGTGCACTGGGTGGTAGGAACCATGTACAAAATAATAAAGTTGTAATATGGTGGTTTAAGAGGAGAGTAGATATAAAGGTGAAAATATACAGTATAGTAAATGTATAGAAAATAATGTCTGACTACATTATATTATATTGATATGTATTTTTCTTTCTTTCTTCCTCTTCTCATCTTTTAACGCTGTAGAATGTACGTGGGAACTACTTTTTTTTCTTTTCTTTGTTTGTATGTAATTTTTTTTTATGTTTTGTAGATTGTTTTGTTAGTTTGTTAAAAAAAAGAACAACATGAGTATAGTTGTATTTTACAATTAGTATGATGTTTGGTTAAGATTTAATTTGGTTATTGTTTATTGTATTGTAATTGATCTTGGTTGTTATTGTATGTTGAATGTTTTTTCAAAATAAAATTTAAAAAAAAAAATAAAAAAAATCCTATGGGATGGATTGGATAACGTTAAAGCTCCATAGAGATACATTGTAACTGCACAGGCTTTAGCGGTTGTTATCCGATCCATCCCATAGGACCTTAACGTTATTCGATCCAATTCTCCTCCCCAGATTACTTAACGTTATGCGATTTTAGCGTTATCGGAGGTAAACGTTAACTGAGGTGTTACTGTACATACAGTACAATCAAACCTCGCATAACGCTTAGCGAAAAACTCGCATAATGAGCAAGTTTTTTTTGCTAAGCAGTCTGACTCACATAACGAAAATTTTCACTGTGTGAGTCAGACTTTCCCTATGGAAAAACTCGCATAACGAGCGTTTCTATGGGGAAAACTTGCATAGCAAATTTTTTTCGCATAGCGAGCAGCCTCGCATAGCGAGCAACCGCGCATAATGAATTAAATTCGTTATGAGAGGTATTACTGTATTTATAATTTTGAACAAAGTCTACACAGACTGTTAGAGGACGATTTCTAATGTAACTATTACCACTGGATATACTACTTGTAAACTCTTAGAGAACAGAAGAATGAAACAGGTTATTGATACAGGTACTGTTTTTAGCTTGAAATCAAGAGGTTGAACAAACACTTTCTTATTTAAATGGCTTTCTTCTTAAACCAAGCATATAATTTTAGCTTTTCCATTTATTTGGATAGACACTGAAAATTCATAAATTCACCATTGAAAACTAGTGAGCTATCCAGCAGTACTTTTTAAAAAAATCTTAGAACCGCAGAGTTGGAAGAAATAGTGGGAAATTGAACTCCCAACCTCTGGCTCTACAGCCTGATACCTAAAGATGTGTGATTAATCCAAGGATTCCCAACCTGTGGCCTGCAGGCCAGGTACGGCCCATGGCACCATTTCATGTGGCCCCCCACTGTCTCCATCACACCAGGAAGCGCCATATTCTCACATGCTTTGGTCACCTCCAGACTTGATTACTGTAATGCGCTCTACATGGGGCTGCCCTTGGTGACCATTCGGAGGCTGCAGCTGGTCCAGAATGCAGCGACTCGGGTAGTGATGGGGTGAGGGCGGTATGCTCGTGCCTCACCACTGCTTCGGGAGCTGCACTGGTTGCCAGTATGTCTCCGGGTGCAATTCAAGGTGCTTGTCATTATCTTTAAAGCCCTATATGGTAGTGGGCCAGGATACTTAAGAGACCGCGTCACCCCAAGAACATCTGTCCGTGCCACCAGGGCAGATCGGAGAGGCTATCTTATCATTCCATCAGCTAGAGAGGCACATCTCTCTAGCACCAGGAGGAGGGCCTTCTCCGTGGCCGCCCCGGCCCTTTGGAACCTCCTGCCAACTGAGCTCCTGCCCTTTCGGAAGGGCCTAAAAACCTGGCTGGCAGGGAAGGTGTGGGGCTCCAGGAATGTGGGGTCCCAAGTTGGGTGGCTGATCTGATGGGACAGCCACCCCTCTCTCGCTCTTTTAAACTTTTTAAACTTTTTAAATTTTAAAATCTTTTTAGTATTTTGTAAATTACAGTTTAATTTTTTTTAAATTAATTTTAAACCATATTGCTGAATTTGTAGGGGTATAGTGGGATTGTTTAGTTTGTTTTGCACTCATGCGGGATTTTGCATTGTTTAGTTGTTTTGCACTCATGTTGTTAGCCGCCTAGAGTCAGGTTCACCTGATTGGGGCGGGATAATAAATCTAAATAAATAAATAAAAATAAAATAATGTGGTGGAAGAAGGGGGAAATGGCCATCCAGCCCCTGAAGCTGTCTGAGGGAGCATGACCCAGCCCCCGGCTTAAAAAGGTTGAGAACTCCTGGTTTAATCATTTACAATAATTGCTTTTTTAAGTGTGTAAACTTTTAGAACCATTCCTAGAAGCAAGAAATTGATAACATTACCTAGAATTATATCTTATGTAGGCAGATGTTATGCCAGCTACCTTCATATAGCTGTCACAGTAAACAATTTCTACATTTACAAGCTCTGGCTATTCTTACTTTAAATATTTTTATCAGTAGATTTCGCTGAGCTGGACAAACTTTAGAGGAAAAAAGAGGTGTCTTTGCATTTCATGAACCAAGAACCTGCAACCTAATATTGGTCAATTCATTTCATATTAAATTTATGGATTTCAGCCAACACCTCTGGATATGTCAAAACCTCCTTACTGCTCATTCTCTATGGTTCCCCCCCCCTCTTCCCATGTCTTTCTCACCATTTCCTTTACTTCCCCTTTCATTCAACCTATCTGTTTACCAACCTTTAAAAAAAAAAAAAGATCTTACTACATTTCTTGTAATGCACTTTTCCTAATTCTTCTTTACTTCCTCTTTTACCTGTTCAGGTATCAAGAATTTCTGGTCTATGGACTTAATACATGACAGAAAGAGCCTAGCTATGAACTTTGAAAGGCCTGAGGGACTCTTCTTTAACTTATCCAAAGATACCTTGCATCTCAATTTCCATTTTGAAATATATCAGAAAAGAAACAAAACAAAAACAAAGAATAAAAAATGTTATGGCATCTTACAGATTGTTATATTTTAATGTGAGCTTTCATAGATCAAGTTCAGTTCCTCAGACATAAGAGTGAAACTACATGACAAGCACCTATATGTGGTCCCCAAGACAAAGAGACTGTGTTGGTTATTAGACACAAATTGCAAAATATGAGAGTCAATGTCACATTTCACATCTAGTAATGACTTAAGACCTCTGTTTGGTATTCAGTTCTTTTCCTTTGAAGCTTTGTTCTATAAAAAGCAACAATGACTAGTGGGTAAAAGAACTCCAGGCTATAGATAACAACAGCAGAAACAACATAATTGTGGAGGCATTATACATATGGTAATGATTTTAGAATCCTTGACTTTATCTTTGACGTTTTTCTGTAAAAGTGGCAGTGGTTAGTTGGGAAGGAACCTGGACTATGGAAAATAATATTAGATTACAACATGATTATTGTAGCATTTTACATTTGATAATGACTTATTTAATCCTTTGAGATGAGTATAAAGCACATGTAGATTTTAAAACTCAGCTGTCTTCTCTCTCTGGATCCTTATTCTGTAATGTTTTTTCTCTAGGACAACAACTTTCAAATCCCATGAATAGTGTCTGTGTAGATTAAAATGATTTAAAGCAGGTTTCTGTGTACTGTCATTCTTGAGATCTAATTTATACCCACCGATTCTTTTGCACAGAGATTGTCCTATTTGTCCTATGTACAGTGAAGAGGGGCATTGTTGGCAAAAGATGGTGTAGACCACATTAGCAGAGAAACAACTAAAAGTATCCTCAATGCTATGTGACACTGATGCGTCCTGTAACCGTGCTGTCAGATTAAATATGAGGCACCTGGGTTTCTAGCAAGGTACAGTCCTCATCACTGTTTCAGTGTGTTGTGTAGATCTTTGTTTGTCAATAGTTGCATGAGAGTGGGAGGTTGTCTATAAGCAGATGTAGGCCTGCTACCAAGTACTCAGGAGAGTGAAGTATTTTTGTTAAGGATGGGTTAGGATAATTTATAATGCATGTGATCAGTCTTGGTTGTGACAAATAGTGATGTTCAGTTGTTTTCTCTTCTGGGTCCGTCTTGCTGGGTCTGTCTTTACACTTGTTGTGTAACTGGTCTAGACTGAAGTTGATGTTGGGATTAAGGTTATTGAAATTCCAATGGAATTTCTCTAGGGCTTTCATTCCATAATTCCAGATTTAAAATATATAATTAATGTACCTCAAATAGAGGAGTAATTTTAAGAAAGTATTGTTCCAAGTCAGCAAAACAGAACAAAAAAAATGATAAAAGCATGGTGCCTCGGAATGCTAAAGGAACTAACGGGGCAAGAACAGCATCAAATCAGACTCAGAACTGGAAGAATCCAAAAAAGACCTGCTCCAACACCTAAGGCTAAAATCACAGGAAGACTAGATGTTTGCTTTACTGCCATTCAATTCAAAATTTTCAGTTCTGACTGCAAAATTAATCAGGAGAGAGACAAGAACTGGTGAAATCCAGACAAGAGCTCAGACTATACAATAAATGTATTATTAGATACATACAAAACATCTGAAATTTTGCAAAACAAAGTGGAGGATTTTGTTGTTCAGTCACATATTGAGTCCAACCCTTTGCGACCTCATAGACCACTATATGCCAGGCACTCCTATCCTCCACCATCCTCCACAGCCCACTCAGCTCTATGCATCTACTATGTCATCTAACCATCTCATCCTTTGCTGTCCTCTTCTCCTTTTGCCTTCTATCTTTCCCAGCATCAAGGCCTTCTTGAGTGAGTCCTCTCTTGTCACTTGGTGGCCAAAGTACTTTAGCTTCATCTTCAATATTTGTCCTTTCAAGGAGCAGTCAGGGCTGGTTTCCTTCAGGAGCAACTTATTTGATCTCTTTGCTGTCCAGGGCACTCTAAAAATTCTCCTCCAGCACCACATTTCAAAGGTGTCTATTCTTCTGCTCTCAGCCTTCCTTGTGGTTCAGCTCTCAAAACCATACATTACTACTGGGAATATCATGACTATGCATATTTTTTTTTGGCAGGGTGACGTTTCTACTTTTTATTGTGTTCCCTAGGTTTTTCATAGCTTGCCTCCCAAGAATTAATCTTCTTTTTATTTTGTGGCTGCATTTACCATCTACAGTGATCTTGGATCCTAAGATGGTAAAGTCTGTCACTGCTTCCATTTCTTCCCCTTTTATTTGCCAGAGAGTGACTGGGTCAGTTGCCATTATCTTGGTTTTTTTTATGTAGAGTCTCAGGCCAGTTTTTGCACTCTCCTCTCTCACTCTAATCAAGAGGTTCTTTAGGTCTTCTTCACTTTCTGCCATTAGTGTAGTGTCATCTGCATATCTCAGGTTGTTGATGATTTTCCCAGCAATTTTAATTCCAGCTTGTGATTCATCCAGTCCTGCATTGCACATTATGTACTCTGCATATAAGTTAAATAACCAGGGTGACAATTTGTCACTCCTTGACTCATGTACAGATTTCTCAGAAGACAGATGAGTTGGTCTGGTACTCCCATCTCTTTAAGGACTTGTCATAGTTTATTGTGGTCCACACAATCAAAGGCCTCGGTGTAGTCAATGAAGCAGAAGTAGACTTCTTTTTGGTACTCCTTTGCTTTCTCCATAATCCAGCAAATGTTGGCAATTTGGTCTTTAGTTCTCCTACCTCTTTGGAACCCAGCCTGCACTTTTGGGAGTTCTAGAGCTGCATATTGCTGAGGCCTGGCCTGTATTATCTTGAGCATGACCTTGCTAGTGGAGTGGAGTGGAGTAGAGTGGAGTATAAAGATAGCAAAGATCACTATATCAGGAGTTCTCAACCTTTTTCAGCTGGGGGATGGGTCAGGCTTTCTCAGAAAGCTTCGCGGGCCAGATGGCCATTTCACCTTTCCTCTACCACATGGCACTTCCTGGTGAGGTGGAAGCAGGGGACAACGACATGAATGCAGCCCATGACATGGTGTCATGGGCTGCATTCGGCCTGTGGGCCACAGATTGAAAATCCCTGCGCTATATGAAGATACTGTTCCTAAGAGCCTATATCAGTGGTTCCCAACAAGGGGTACACAGCCCACAGGGGGACTTCAATTCCCAGAAGCCTGTCAGTACATTGGCTGATCAGTGCTTTGGGGAAATGACTTAGGCTTCTGGGAATTGAAGTCCAAACACCAGCATTTGGGAAACACTGGCCTAAATAAATAAAAGAAATTGAGACCAGACATAATGCTTCTAATAAACAAAGGCATTCACTACAGATGAAGATTCTCTATTCAGATCTTATTCCACCATAGAGAAGAAAGCATGATGAACTGATAGCATTTTGTGAAACACTCGCAATACTCCTAATAAATGGAAAAAGTTGAAAACCTAGTCTTGTAGCCACAAGACAGGAAATGCCTAGATGACAAATTAATTATCAAAAGGGAAACACCTAATTAAGACTTCTAAAAACCTTTGAATTGCACAGATCTACCAGATCTATGGTAAAGAGTTAACTCTTAGGCAGGAACCCTCATCTTGGCAAAATATGAAAAAGAAATAGGACATAAAAAAGGTTAACAACTCTAACACATGCTGTTGTAGCAATACAAGGTCTAAAAGACAGAGGAAATCTCTTTGTTGTTGTTGTTCAGTCACACAGTCGAATCTGACCTTTTTCGACCCCATGGACCACAGTACGCCAGGCTCCTCTGTCAACCTCTTTAGACATACAGTAATACCTCGGATAACATTAAGACTTGGTTCCACAAGTCTTGGTGTTATTCGATTTTTAGTGTTATCCGATCCATGTTAAAATCCTATGGGCTGGATCAGATAACGTTAAAGCTCCATAGAGATACATTGTTATCCAATCTATCCCATAGGACCTTAACGTTATTCGATCCAATTCTCCTCCCCAGATTACTTAACGTTATGCGATTTTAGCATTATCCGAGGTAAATGTTATCTGAGGTATTACTGTACTTTAATTTTTAAACCAAATTGAATCAATTTACACAGGAATGATTATAACATTTGGCAAGGGCAAAATGAGGAACCTTAAGACACCAAACATATAGGAACTTTAAAAAAACTACATCCTAGATATTTGATCCACAAAAGCTAACATTAAAATACAGCAGTTGGTCTTTAAAGTACTACAACATATTTTGTCTTTTTGTTTTGTTTTATTTACTTTCTGATATGCTAGATATTACAAAGGCATTTCTTTAGCTAAAAATAAAGAAAGAAAGAATACTAAACATTTTGTCAAAATAAAAACAAATGATTAGAGATATTTCTTTCTTTATATAAATCAGGTATAAATCAAAATTGCCAGGAAATCATACAGTTCTGATGTTATAAATAAAATTCTGATAAGAGATTACAAATGAACATAGGATATTATTAGAGTTACCTATAACAGAAACAAAGGTACATAAAGCCATAGGAAATATAAAGCAGGTGGTGGGTGGCATGACATTTATGAAACATTCAAGGATATTTTATCTCAGCATCTGGAGGCTATCTTAAAAGATGTATTTTCTAATGGAGAGGTGCCAAAGTGTTGATATGTGGAATGAGTAATAACAAGGAGGATCCACAGGGGATCAAAAAATGTGGGATGATATTGGTCAATAAGTTTGCTGAATTTAGACATAAAATTATTAACTTGCATTCTGGTCCAGTTTATAAATTCATTTGTTCCAGAATATATCATAAAAGACAATGGTTTTATGCTGAACAAACATGTAAAGAATGCAGTAAGGAGGACAAGACAAAACAAAAATCCACTTTTGAAAGAAATTATCTCAACATGGCATACACAGATTCCAGTCTTTGCCTCATCGTTATCTTCATTCTATCTATTTATATACTACCCAAAATTCTATCACCCAGATAAATAGAATGCAGTATGATTGATAGTGGAGCACAAGGCTCTGTGGAGTTAGATTAGAAGGCTTTTTAAAAGAGACAACCAGACAACACAGAAGATTTAAATAACAGATAAGAGGAACATGCAATGGCTTCATAAGATGCAAATATCTCAGTTTACTAGAATGTTACAGAATAGAAGCCAACAAATTCAGTCACAAAATTTGGAAACTTCTGTAAAGCCTCTGCCAAAGAGATGAAGTGACAAGTTTCTCAAATATATTTGCGGTTAATTGAAAAGAAGTATGGAAAAATATCCTGATCAAAAATAACTAGGGAAGACAATTTATGAGCAGCAATCTCAGAAATTCATGTAATCATTTGTGGAAAACTGAAGTCAGTATATGCACAAGTCAGAATCAGCCAAAATAACAGAAATGACAATTAAAATTATACACAGATGGCACTTTAGCTGTAATAAATTATCTGAATGCAGTGATAATATATCACCAGAAGGGCAGTAGAAGAGGTTCAGTAATATATAAGTGGTAGAATGCCCCAAAGTTAATGAATACTGAGAAAAAGTGGTAGCAATAGTATTCAACAAATGGAAAGATCAACTTTTGTAGTGAGTTATTACTGTCAATCTTTATGGATAGCAATGAAAAATTAATTTATGTATCTTGATAAGAAAAAACCCCTCCATAATAATAGTAAGAAGACCAGTACCAAAAATTAATCCTATCACTGCAGGCAAAATTGCGTCCATCCCTAGAGTAAACCCAATTGATTGTATAAAGGTGCTGCTGGAGGCTTATTCCTTTCTACTCTTTGTGCTGCAGCTAGACTCCATCACCACCTTTTCTCTCCAGCAGTCTCACACCCATTGAGCTAATCCATTTTGATGACAAAGCTCAGTTCATTTCCAGGCTAGAATCAATCTGTTTTGTACACAGCTCTTGTTAGCACATGACTCAAACATGTTACTTTTGTGTAAATTATCATGTGTACCACCTCAACTGTATAAATACCAGTCTCACCTGTGATCAGGGTCCTTTCCTTGATTTTAGACCTGGGGGAGGGGTGTTCATTTGTTAAAACATCATTTATTGACTATTCTTTCAATACATGATTATTGTTATGCGCTCTACATGGGGCTGCCCTTGGTGACCATTCAGAGGCTGCAACTGGTCCAGAATGTGGCTGCTCGGATCGTGATGGGATGCGGGCGTTATGCTTGTCCCTCACCATTGCTCTGCAAGTTGCAATGGTTACCAGTTTGCCTCCGAGTACAATTCAAGATGCTGGCAATGACCTTTAAAGCCCTACATGGTAGTGGGCCAGGTTACTTAAGAGACTGCGTCACCCCAAGAACATCTGTCCGTCCCACCAGAGCGGACCGGAGAGGCTCTCTGGTTGTACCATCAGCTAGAGAGGCGCGTCTCTCTAGCACCAGAAGGAGGGCCTTCTCTGTGTCTGCTCCGGCCCTATGGAACCTCCTGCCAACTGAGCTGCATCTCCAGACAAAGCTGCTGTCTTTCAGAAAGGGTGTGAAGACCTGGCTGGCTGGGCAGATATGGGGTACTGGCCAGTCGGTTGCTCAAGCTTGCTGGCTCATTTGACTGATCCCCTCTCCCTTGTAAGTTTTTAATTTTTAATTTGTGATTTTTTAATCTTTTCTCTTTTTAATCTTTAATCCTTAAATTTTAACTTTTAATTCTTCTTAGATGGGTGGGTATTTTATTGTGGGTTTTATTGATGATTTTTAAAATTGTTGTTAGCTGCCTTGAGTCATTTGTGAGGAGGGAGGCATAGAAATATGATTAATAAATAAATAAATGAACTGTTCAAAATGATTAAGCTTTTCTCTCTCTCAGTTTCCTTCCAAGGGAACTGGGGCAAGGCATCTTGATTTTAGAGGGCTAGTCAGCCTAAATAAATTGGATTTCCTGACTTTAAAGTATCACTTCCAGGAAGGACTGGGGCACTGTAAAACAGTGTCTCCAAGTCCCATCCCAGAAAGATGGTCCAGAAGGTTGATGATACCAAAAGCTGCTCAGAGGTCCATCAGAACCAACAGGGACACACTTCCCTTGTCTAATTCTCAGCATAGGTCATCCACCAAAGTGACCAAATTGTCTAGATCCTATATCCATTGCTGAAGCCAGATTGAAATAGGTTCAGATAATCCGTTTCATCCAGGAACCCATATAGCTGAGAAACCACTACATGCTCCAGTACCTTTCCATGAAATGCAATATTTGAGGCTGGCTAATAATTATCTAATAGAGTGGAGTTCAGGGAGGGTTTTTTTTTTAAAAAAAATATATTGATCTTATTACTGCCTCATTTAAACAGGGTAGGAAATGTTGCTGTTGTTTTTAACTTCTATTTTGCTTCATGACCACAGGGTTCTTTGAAAAGGGGGGGGGGAGGGAAATAGGGAGGCAATAAAACTGTGGTACAATGAAGAAAAGGACTATAGCCTAAGAGAGGTATGAGGGACATTAATTTGTCACTAATGATAAACTACACTCTCTGAAGGTTCTGGAAATAAAAATTACTCACATATAATGAAAGCTATAAAACTAGCCCTAAAAACATAATATTGTGGATTGCAGTGATTTAACATAAGTGACTGCTGTCTCCATCACTCAATTCTATTCTTCCCAGCCATGGAAGTGCCCAGAAAATGCAGGACAAGTATAATTGGTTTAGTTCTGAAATGAATGATACTAGGAATTAAGTTTATCCAATTATCTCATAATTTGGCCTGGAAGACCAGCTCCTTAATCCAAGGCTAGACTGATACTAACTGTAGGACTAATATTCAGATAAATATTTTCTTCTTTTCTTAAGGAGTAAAAGAGAGCACGTAGCATTTTCTTTGATACTGATACTTCAGTGGAAGTTTTTCACTAATTCTACCTGCCCTATTTATATGTGTGAGATAAATTGTATCTCCACCGTAAGGATAGGTTTCTTACTGATAATTGTAGTTCTTTGAGTGCTTATCTATGAATTGACACGTTCATAAATGGCCACTGGGTTTCCTGCAACTGTGAGAGAGGCCCTGTTGGAACTTTCTAGAGCTTAAGTAAGAAAAAAAATCAGTTTCTGAAGTTTGCTGGTATGCAAAAGTGGAACTATACCATGGAAAACTGGAGAATAGGTGGGTTGTGTGAATTCTCAGATGAGCACTCAAAAAACTACAGTAACAGATAAAGTAACTGTCCTTCTTTGTGGTCTCTATGAATCATATGAATGACTAACAAGCTCATTTACTGGCTGGTGGGATGTCATGTTAAAACAGATCAGATTATTGCTTTTCCAAACAAAGTATCATGTTTAACACTGACATCCAATCTGTAGTTTTTGATGGATGTTGAGGGCTGGACCAAATGTCCTACAAATGTCTTTTTAAATAGACTCTTTTGAGAAAGGGAGTGGAGCTGCACTTATGCAACATGGTCTCCAGTTTAGTTTTGTGTCATGCCTTGCAGACACTCTTATGGTGTGTTGATAAACACTGTGGAGCTGCACAAACCATTGATCTGGTAGATGAGTGATAAGAATGGCACTCTGGGGAGACATCTGGCTCTAGATATGCAGTATTCTGCATGGGGACAGCTTATTGATGGTATTTTGTATACTCCTGGTCCATTCAGGAATTGACTGAAAGCCAGTGATGAGACATACAGGTGGGGTTTCACCTCCTCTGTTATGCCAAGGCATAACATATCTTCTTGGTCTTGGTCTGTAATACGAGTAGAAGATCTGGGTGCTAGTTGATGTGGAGACCTTGCTTACTCATGTAATTTATGTCTTGGAGCCTTGGGCTTCTACTTAGGTTTTGGCTTTTTAGCAGGATCAGACATGGGATCTGTTGGTTTTTTGTGCTTCTTTGTTTGGAAGAAGCTGACTGCAATGTTGAAGCAGGCTTAGAAATAGATGGCTGTACTGATCACAGTCTTGATGTCTATGGCAAATCTTTAGACTATCCTTAGTGGTTCTGGCTCTGCCTTTCCTGCTCTTTGACCATCTTAGTGCTTCATCCTTGTTTTGGATTGAATTGACTTCCATAATAACTTGCATGGATAGGATTTTACAGATTTATATTGGGTGGGCAGAGGAGGCCTGTTGGGGCAATTAGATTTTGAGACAGTTGAACATTTAATTATATTATTTGATAAGATATAGTGAATTACTGTTGTATATATGAATTTTGTTGATGCTATATATTTATGTGTTGTCTCTCACCAATTAGCACACTGAGAGCTTTTGTTACCCGAGTGAAATTACTTTTGCTTTTTTTATATATAGCCAATAAAATATCTAATCTAATCTAATATTGATCTGACAGCTTGCTGGGATTCACCCCAAATTTAAGACGTAAACTGAGACTATTGGTTTCTTATGACGACTTTTGTGAACTTGCTATAATGCTGGCAAGTCTGACTTTGGTGCTCCTCATGAGCTAGTACAGGCACTTCAAATGACTGTTTGAAATATTTAACTCTATTCTAATACTTGTCATTTAATATCCTCTTCTTCCTGTATATTTTTAATTTTCAGAAGATATGAAGATGAAAGGTATGTTTGTTTACATAACTGCTTGAAGTTACATAAGGTATTTTAGTGGAAGAAACATCCAGCTGCACAAAAATATGTCTTCTAAACCAAAGCATCTCAAATATCCTTGGAGGCAGGCTGGATAAACTCTGCCCATAAAAAAAAAATTTGCCACACGTTGTGGGATAAAAATATAATCACAATAAAAATAATAACTGCAGAAGAATTACATAACTTTAGTGGTATCAATGAAAGATCTGAAATTATTAAATATTTTCTTTACCTTGGTTCAAACATCAGTTAAACTGAAGATTGCAGACATGAAAATCTGAAGACGACTAAGGCAGGCAAGGGCAGCAATAAAGAAATTTGGAAAGCTCCCTAGCTCTAAAGATGTGTTGCTGGACACCAAGGCCAGTTACCCACACCATGGTATTTCTGATTACTAAATAACAGGCGTTCTCAACCTTTTTAACCTGGGGTTGGGGGTGGGTCACACTCCCTCAGACAGTTTTGAAGGCCGGATGGCCATTTTGTCCTTCCTTCACCACATGGCACTTCCTGGTGTGGTGGAGGCAGTGGGCCCCCCTAAAATGGTGCTGTGGGCCACATCTGGCCCACGGATGAAAGATTGAGAATCCCTGCTATATAGAGATGTGAAAGCAGGACATTAAAGAAAAGGAGACAATATACAGTACATTGATTGTTTCGATATGTGGCATTAGAGGAGAGCTTTGTGGATACAATGAACTATCAGAAAGACAAATACAGGTACAGTAGTTGCTTTTGGTCAAACTAAACTGACTGAATGGAAGCTATCATAGAATAGAAATGTCATGAAAAGAATCAATGGAAGAGACAATGATGCTAGCAAAAGATGGAAAACAGTAGCCAAAGAGGAAGAGCAAATATAAAATGGATTGGCTTTCAAGGAAGCCACAGCCTTAACTTTGCAAGACCTGAATACGGCTATAAATGACAGGATCATTTTTGGAGGGCACTAAATCATAGGGTCATCAGAAGTGGGAAGTAACCTGATGGCAGATACCACCACCAGAACATTTTCGCTTTAGGCTACTATAGAAATATTCTAGACTAGCGAGCAAACATTAGCCCTAAAACCCAAATGCTGTATCGACCACACAGTAAAATCCGAGTCAGTTCACAACAGTGCCTTTTGAAATAATTAACTAAAGTCAAAAGGCTGAATTGCAGTTCAATAGGCCAATGAAAGGTGTAAGTGTAATATAATATGTATCTACCCAGAAGCCTTCTAACAAAACAACAAAATGAAACAAACAAAAAGAGGGCAGTTTTTTCCATTACTAAGATCAATAAAATAATGGTGGACAAGTACAACATCCTTTGGAATCAGTATTGATTATACCATATCAATCTCATTTCCTTGTCTCATTTTTATATAGTAATAGGCCATTGGTGGCAAACCTATAGCACACGTGCTAGAGGGGGCACTCAGAGCCTTCTATGTGGGCATGTGTGCTGTTGTCCCAGCACAGAGTTCACCCTGCCACTCTGACCAGCAGCCCAATGGGAACACTTCCTCCCTCCCCCCAGCACAGAATTCACCCCACCCCTCTGCCTGCCTCACATGTGGCATCAGGGTGCGGCGCGGACGGCAGCCTGTTGAGTATGGGCACTTGGTCTCTAAAAGGATCACTAGCACTGCACTAGGTAAACATTACTAGTGAGGCACTGAGTCATACATGAAGTTCCTGTTTATTAATTTGTCTGTATATCATTTTAATTCAAAAGTATATCAGCCACAAAGCAAGTCCAGACGCGCGAGGAGAAACAGGGGAAAGTTACTTACTATTTCGGGGCTTCTCCTCATCTATGCCTTCATCTTCATTTTCTGGATCAATATCTTCTGCTTGAGTTATCCAGTCTAGGTAGCCCTTCAGGTCTTCCTCCAGCTGCTGCTTCTCCCGCAACTTCTGAAAGTCACCCCGGGCTTTTGCTTTCTCTCTCTCCTTAGAAAATTCCCTGCCAAGAGGACAGGGCAGAAAAAAAGAAGACAATTCACTTGAGTGATACTGAACATATTAGGTTTCCACTATAACTCAGTCATCTAGGCTAAAGTTTGAAGGGCAATATTAATAATTTTTATGTATTTGAATGAATCCGGCTATAGGAACCCAAGGACACATTTTCCTATACATGTGAAACTGCTGTATGCTCTAAGTCAGTGTTTACCAACCTTGGGTTTTTGGACTTCAATTCCCAGAAAGCCTAATCCAATTCCCCAAACCACTGATCAGACAATGTACTGATTTACGCTTCTGTGGGGCGTGGGCCCTATGTTGGGAACCACTGCTCTAAGGTGTCATCTGTTACCATGCAATATTTTTCCTCCACCCTTTAAAAAAAAACTTAAACTGAAGGACTGCATGAAGTTCTACATATAAAAAGCAGTTCAATAAGCCAGTTCTATGAGACAGATATCAATAAGGTAGACAATTACATAATAAATATGACAAATGTTGAAAAATGTGCTAAAAACCACACCTTTGTGTCTTACAAATATAAACAGCTGATGGTGAGAAATCCAATGAAGAGTCATGGTGCTGTCGTCCTTCTAAAACTTGCATAAACATTAAGGCATAGAAGGCTGGTCAAACATTGTGAACAATATTCAATCAATAGAAGGACAGCAAGCCACTGAAATATTTAATGTATTATATTTGTTTGACCATATGAAGCTGCTATATACTTACTTCTTCCAAATATCAATTATCAATATCAACATCCTTGGCCAACAATGCTGCCCCAGCTGTGTGGGTGGCCGAGGACACTTCAGATCCCCGGACTCTTTCCACCTGGCCGGGGGATACATTGCCACCTACCCACCTACCCAAACTCTTGAACTCCCATCAGCTTCCCCCCTCCTTGCTGTTTTTGTTATCTTGTATTAATTTGTAAGCCACCCTGAGTTGCCACAACATGGCGAGTGGGCGGTTATATAAATGTGATTTATAAATAAATAAATAAATAAATTAGAAAAATGTCAGATTATATTTATGTTGCTAGTCAGGTTTTTAAAAAAGCAAAACCAAATCAAACAGCTATGTCTAAATAGGCTGAACAAGCTATGTCTTCTTTTGTATCATCAGGAACAAACTTTCAAAGTTCATATGAAACTTCTTTATGTTGTCAAAACAATGGTTCTCTAAAACTGAAGTGAACATCCTTCCCATCGTACTACCTGCAATTCTTTTAACTGGGCTACAGGGACAGAACCTAGGATTACATGCAGATTATAAACTATTACTGAGCTAATGCAAATTCAACATTAGAGGTGTGCAACTACACTTGTTGAATCCTTCCACACAAAACTGACAAACATAAGGGACCTTTCCAGTGATGGGATGTAACAGGTTCTCACCAGTTCGCCAGAACCGGTAGTAACTTTTCCCAGTGTCCCAGAGAACTGGTAGCAGCTTTTGGGGGGAACCACCTTCGGGGCTTACCTTTTCACTGGTTCCCCCACTGTGCATGTGTGCCAAGCACTTGGTGTGCACGCATGCCTACAGTGCTTGGTGCGTATGCACGGCCTCCTTGCTGTCCTCCCAAGCGGGGAGGAGGAAGAGAAGCTGCTAGCCTGAAGCTCTCTATAGGAGGTGTGTGTGTGCTTATTTTTATTTTATTAATTATTTTTTATTTTTTTCTTTGGCTCCGCCCATGACATCATGATGTCATGATGCTAGCTCCGCCCACACTGTGATGATGTCATGGTGGGGTAGTAAAAGCTTTGGCATCCCACCACTGGACCTTTCTATATACTAGTGTATGGAAACCATTAGGCTTAATGTGTCATAAGATATTCCTCCCCCTTAAGTTTGACACTTCCTGTTTGTGAAAATGCTCTTATCATACTAAGGTGATGCAGTAATATATACAATACCTTAAAATGTTACCTCTGGGAATATCTAATGAAATCCTGTAGCATTCCAGACTTGCTGCTAACTAGAATCTAAACATTCTTATTCTTCCATATCTAGGCGAGACGTGAAACTGCCAAAATGAAGGCACCTTTTGGTGAGTTCATTCTGCAGTTCCTTTCGTCTGACCTAGTATAACAATGTATAGTAACCATCTCCAAATGATTCATTTTGGGACGGCCATTTCTACTCAGTTCTGCACATTTTTACAATTTATGCATGCTACTTGACTTACTAAAAATACATTTAATAACTTTATTGATTGAGTTATTCTCCCATTTTCATGGGCAACTACCTCAGAAAATACACTAGCTGGTGTCAAAAAAGACTGCCACATTGCTACCAACCAGTATTTTTCAACCTGTATCTTTGAATACCAATTTGTTTCTGTCTCCAGGTTTCTCATTAAGGATTGGTAAATCCAGAAAAAGTCACAATGCTTCCCTTTCCATGGTTAAATTAAACTTAAATCAAGAAGGTTTTTGATTCAGAAGGACTGGGACATAATAATATCAACAGGTTATATCTTATTCACATTGTTCAATTGCCCCCAGTCTTACTGTTTTTCCTACTACGATGCCACGTATACAAATATAATTTCTATATTTTTCTGTCTCATTTAAAGGAGTAACAGGACATTTCCAAAGTGGGGTTGGAACTGCCACAGTATCATTTAAAGGAAACCACCTTTCCTGGCTCAGTATGGCTTACTTCCAACAGATAATTCCCAACCTAATTCTGTGGTCTTTTTCAGACAAAATGACCACTTTTGATTTACTTTGCCCATCTGCCTCTTTATAGGACTGAGCAAAGTCTACTGACATTAGAAGATGATTATGGAGATATGTTGGATCAGACTCCATATATATGACCTGAGAAACAGAATGGAAACATAAATTAGAAGCCCATACAAATATAAAACAACAGTCAAAATATTTTTCCTGGTACTGCTTACCCGCTAAGTACACCGAGAACCAAGTTAAGAACAAAAAATGACCCTATGATGATTAGAGTAACAAAATAGATCCAGGGCCACTCCCCTCCTACGGCATCATTGACCTGGAAGAGTGGAACGATAATTAGTGAAGCAGATTCTGTTCTGAGCATTGCAAAGCTCCAGTGGAAAGGAACATGAGTCACCAGGACTAATTTTGGTTCAGTTGTTTGGTTAGTCAAGCATGAAACAAATATTCTATATTGCCTATTTCAGGCAAATTTAAGCGTTTAGCCGAAATCACAAATAAATTTCTTCTTCACAGTATTATTATACTGTAGTACAGTTGGTCAAGTGGACATAAATTGACTGGAAAACCATTTCAGAACCATAAACATGATCTGTGCATTTGTTTGTGGCAAACTTTTTTGTGGTGACTTGAAAGAATCCTGATTGTGGAGCTTTGCCCTACTGCAGTATGAGGAAGAAGAACACCAAAACCAACAGCTTACCCGCTTAACACACCAAGAACCAGATTAAGAACGAAAAAGGATCCAAAGATGACCAGACTGACAAAGTACACCCAGGGTAACTCATAGCCCATAGCGTCCTGCATCTGGAAAGATGGAGGATAGTTAGAAGACAGAGACAGAAAGCAGAACTGATTAGGTAAAGAAGACAGAAGGTTTTGCAAATATGGCCTTTTGCTGACTTATATACATGGACATATTATAGCTCAGTGATGGTGAACCTTGGTACTCCAGCTGTTCTTGGACTTCAATTCCCAGAAGCCCAAGTCCCTGTGAATCCTCACGAATGGGCTGACTCTGCATACATGGAGTGCTAAGGTTCGCCATCACGGTTATAGCTTTTGCCTACTTTTAGATTTACTAAAGAGCAAATAATTGAAAATGCCATGTGAAAACAGAAAGCTAAAATCAAATCAAATTGAAGACATTGGTGACTATTAACAAATTTTTACTGAATTAAGGGGAATTATTTTCTCTCAGATAAAAAGTTAATCTTTTTGATTGTTCAAGAAAAATTAGATGGGTGCTGATTAATTACAAACTAGCTACCAAGATGGTATTCTGGGAGTATGCATTTCTATGGACAACAAATAGGCATATGTGTGTGGGAAATAGAAGAATAAAAATATTGAGCTTTTTTTCTTTAATATATGTTTGAACTAATTGAAATGTTACCATTTTGTCACATTTTAACATGTTAAAATATATAAATAATAATGAAAATAAATAAGGCATTATGGTCCAGCAGACCAGTGGGTCACCAGAAAGCATGAATCTTGAAGATCTGAATTAAGGAAATGGAATCTGTAAAACCATCACATCAGCAGAAAGCAACACAGCCCTTGCAAATAAATATTGAAATGTATGACAGAACTTTAGATCAAGGAGTGTATAATTTAGGATCACAGTAATTGTTTTGGGGTACACAGGAAGAGCCCCCTCGAAGATTATATTTTTGCATCACAAATGAGTCTACCGCAGTAAATGGCAACCTTGTTGTGCCAGCTCATCTTTCTCACACTAAGTCAGGTGAAAGGAACTATGGAATGGATTCACCAAAAGATGGCTTCATGAAAGAACAAGAAGACAGTAATTGTCTATGGGGTGGCTTGTCCAGCAGATATTTCATCCCAAAATATTAAGGTTGAGCACCTCCCGGCTCTTTATTACAAGCTTGGCGTTTTAATCCGCTCAGCTGTCTGGGGACATGCTCCAGCCCATGGCACACAAAGTTTGTCCATTCCTGTTATATACCATATTCATGCATCTGATTTTTCCTGCCTTTCTGTACAACTCTGTATTTTTTCACTATTAAAATTATTTCTTTTGGTTTAATACTCCCTTTTGATAAGGTCATCTTGAATTCTAAGTGAGAAATATTCCAGATGGATGAATAAATGAATCAATCAATCAATGAATAAATAAATAAATAAATAAATTCTAACTTCAGAAAGTATTAGTTATCCCTCTCAGTTTGGATCAGCAATCCCTCCTTTATCCCTGACATTTATAAAGCTGTTGAACAGTACCAAATTGTTTAACATAAACCCTGCATTAGCACTTCACACCAGATAGATAAGGAAGAAGACAAACAATTTTTTGACTATGGCCAATCAACCAGATGCAGATTCACCTAAAACAGTGGAGGCTGTCCCACATTTTACTAGCCTGAGTGCAATAATGTCATAGGAACCTGGTTTAAAGTTTGGCTGAAATGACACTAAAGCAGGGCTTCTCAAACTGTGGTCCATGGGCCAGATGTGGACTACAGCACCATTTCATGTGGCCCACCACCACCTCGCACACATCAGGAAGTGCCATGTGGTGGAGGAAGGGCAAAATGGCCCCAACATTCACTATGTTTCATTAACCACACCCTCAAATGTAAGGAAAAAGTAACAACGATATTTCCTTCCCCCTCAGCATGTTCTGACAGCATATGATGCAAACAGTGTGCTTAAGCTAAGCAGAATTAGATGGGAGACATGCAAGAACTCTATGCAGGCTGCCTTGAGTTCAACAGAAGATATATATGTCCTATGTATCATATAGCTTCACAGATTTTCTGGAGAGATATTTTAAAGAATTGTCTGTTCTAACTTTGATTAGCTAAACTTGTAACAAACCAGTGGTTTCTAAACATGGGGGGGAAACCATTACAAGAAATATATTTAGTGGATGAAAACCTTTTGCAGTAACATAACAAGCTGCACTTGTGCCATCAAGTCCAAACCAATTTATAGAAATCCTAATCGTGCTTTGAAGGTAAATGAGATACTTAAGGAATTGTTTTACCAGTTCCATTCCATAGTGAGTCTCCATGGTTGACCAGGGATTCAAATCCAGGCTCCTGAATCTTAGTCCACAACTCTATCTACTACATCAAACTGGGCCCATCATATTATTGTGGATTTGTCAACTCCTCCATAAGTTCCATTACTTCAAATATGTCTACTCTAGCTGTGAAGTATCTTAGTGTAATAAATCACAACTATAGTAGGTCCATTTGAATAAACTGAACTATGGAAGGGATGATTCACCAAACCCTCACTCATGTAATGTGTCTACTACAGTACAAATTACTACACTTGTTGTTGTTCAGTCGCACAGGCAATTCTGACCCTTGGCGACCCCATGGACCACTGCATGCCAGGCACTCCTATCATCCACCATTCTCCTCAACCCACCCAGCTTTGTGCCCATTGTATCAACAATGCCATCTAACCATCTCATTCTCTGCTACCCCCTTCTTCTCTTGCCCTCAACCTTTTCCAGCATCAAGACTGCTGTCTGGGCAGCGAGGTTATATAATTTGTCGTCTGACTAATCTTTTATCTAAATTTATCCTCCTCTATTGCTCTTAATTAAACTTGGGATAAGTAATGAATGCTGAGATTTTTTGACTACTATACGATTGCCAAGGTTTGTTTTTTTTACTACTATTAACCTATAAAAATAAATCCTTAAACTGTTTGTATTAAAAATACAAAATATATTCAAAAAACCAAAATACATTCTCTAAGTATTTTAGTTTAAAATACGGATGATGATCTTTAACTTAAATTATCTCCAAATCTACTTTTAATCTGTTATATGCTAGTATACTATACAAAACAACTAAAGGTTTAAGAATAGTTATTTACATCCAAATATGCATCATACTATAAATAATGGACAATATTCACAATTGGATCTGCTGCTGCCCTTCAGGAAAGAGCTGAAAATCCGGCTGGCAGGGCAGGTGTGGGGAGGTGGACAGGGAGCAAACCCCCCCCCCTGCTAATTTAGAGGAGGATCACTCATGCTTTTAATAGTTTTAAACTAGATTTTTAATTGGTGTGGGTAGGAAGTCGTTTTTCAGTGTTTTTAGGAATGTTAAGGGTTTTATATAGTTTAAATGTTGGGGATTTTATGTATGCCTCCCAGAGTTGCATGTCAATTGGGGCAGCTATACAAATTGAATAAATAAATAAATAAATAAATCTTCATATGATTTTACCAACAACCTGCTCAAAAAAATCTTAATCATTTCCTTTTAAATCTCCTTCACAGGTTGTATCTGCTTTCATTGTTTGGGGGGCTTGTTTAACTTAAAATATATGCTTTCAATCAATCATTGTGTGCCTTTGGCTGGAAGGGCAGCATATAAATTGAATGAAAAGAAAAGAAAAGAAAAGAAATAAAATACTGTATATTATATGTAACTGAACAACAAGAAACTTGCTGCATTACTCAGCTAAATCATGCGTTTTTTTAGTGTTAATTATGTGTGACCTGAACCTTAAAGTACCTGAAAAATAATTTAGATCATAATGTATTTGCCTCAGGAATCACCGTGGCCAGCAGTAGAAGCATTTCCCTTTTGTTTATTTTTTTTTAATGAAAAAGATTGCTTTCCTCTCCAAATGGATTTTTTTTTAAAAAAATAAGATACCCGTAGGCTGAAAGGTTATTTACAAAGAAGGGCTGATTATTCTTACGTTGCCAACTGTACAAAATTGCCATGTCTCAGTCTCTTTGTAACTTTAGTCATTTAATCTTGTTTTAATCTATTAAAGGCATTGTGAATTCACTCTTAAAAGGATAAATATTGCCTGTAAGCATCAACATATCATTTGGGACACCGAGTTTCAAAACATTACACATTGATTTTAATTTAAACTTCATTAACTTCTTTTTTGTTATGATTTATATTTACACTTATATCCTTAATTATTTAAAAAACCAAAAGGATTTGCTGGCTAATTTATAAGAAGTCTTGAAGGCCATTTTCCAACAATACAAAGATGCAAGATTCTGTTACCCTAAAAATGAAATTACCCTTTTATTAATTTTTAAATACTTTTATTCCTAATAAAAATACTTCTCATTATTTTAATTTGCCATTCAATTCAAGGTTAAGCTTACATGTCCACTAACACCACACTATACCATGATTTACTTGCAGGTAAGATAACTGCAAGGGTTGATTTTTAATAAATTTATAAGGATCTCAAAATGCTATTGGAAGGGGCATGGGCAAGCTCCCCCTTCTCTCTCCCCCTCTCTGTTTAAGGCTCTGGAAGATACAATTTTAAAGTGCATTTTTCCTTTATGCCAAAAAGACACAGCAGACTTAACCCTCTCACTCATTAATTCTATTTCATTAGCAGTTACACCTAGGATGTCAAATAAATTAATAAAAATGGCTTCATGTGTTGTATACTGTTCAATTAAAACCAGAATCTTTTAACTTCCTCTTCATACCATGTTTAGGCAACCAGGAAGCTCTATTCATCACTATAGTGTCTCAGACTGCCCTGGGATTGCCTGGGACATAAAAACTTTCCTCTTCTTAGAAATTGCCCCAGACACAACAAGGCAAAGTGAATACTAGGGAACTGAGATGCAGGAATGTGTAAAAACCTTACCTTGAATTCGACTGTACTGTCTACTTTGGGGGCATTCCATCTGTACTACTGGGCCAGACATACTAGCACTGTCACCCTTCATTCATATGCATATGCTTTTCCTAAATAAAGTGACAACCATCAATCATGCATCCACTTTATAATTTTATAATACAGAAATGTTTTGGCATTGGTTTATGTACCTGAGTATTACCAACTCTGGTAGCGGTTGCTAAGGACTCAGGCAAACCTTCATAGTTTTCTGTCATTTTCTAACTAATTTTTTTAACTGGAGTTGCTAGTCAGGACACCTGAAACCTGTACCACTCAGCTATATACTTCCATGGGAAGACATATTTTTTAAATATTTATTTAAAAAACAATTGAAGTTCTTTCACTTTTCACATGAATGAGGAATGGACCTTAGTAATAGTGAAAGCATCAGTAAAGAAAAGAATGAAAAAAGAAAATAATAAAGAATCGAGTTAGAAAACAAAGAGAACAGCAGGAATGTTAAAGCCATCTTTCCCAAGCAGGACACTAAACAGAGGCCTTCTTTCGCTGGAAACTCTTGATTCATTCCACTGGCTTGTTTGAGAAGTAACAACAAACTATGGTTTGGATTATAGAAAACAAGCTAGAATGAATCTCAGGTTAATGTACTTTCATCCCCTCCTCTCACTCTCATTGTACAATGCAATCCTCACCTTCAAGCCAGTATAGACTAATCTATGGAACATATGATGTTATATGTAGATGGAATCAAATCTTGGTTTTCAATTCTAATGTGCAAGGCAAGCACAAACCATAGGTTATCAAAAGTATTTTACACTATATTGGTGGGGTGATAATAGTGAAGGATCCCCACCCACCCGGTCACCAATAATTAATCTATTTCTAGTAGATCTCTCTGTGGGAAAAGCCTGGAAAAACTGACTGTTAAATTGTCCTGAACATTTTTTGATTTTGTTGTTCAGTCGCAGAGTCGATTCTGACCCTTTGCGACCCCATGGACCACTGTCCGCCAGGCACTCCTGTCCTCCACCATCCTCCTCAACTCGCGCAGCTCTGTGCCCATTGTGTCCACAATACCATCTAGCCATCTCATTTTTGGCCAGTCCCTTCTTCTTTTGCCCTCAACCTTTCCAAGCATCAAGGCTTTCTCAAGTGAGTCTTCTCTTCTCATTTGATGTCCAAAGTACTTTAGCTTCATCTTTACTATTTGCCCTTCTAAGGAGCAGTCAGGGTTGATTTCTTCTAAGGTTGACTTATTTGTTCTCCTTGCTGTCCAGGGGACTCTCAAAACTCTCCTCCAACACCAAATCTCAAAGGCGTCTATTCTTCTGCCCTCAGCTTTCCTAATGGTCCAGCTCTCACAACCATACATTGCCACTGAGAATACCACTAGTTTGACTATATGAATTTTTGTTTGCAATTTGATGTCTCTACTTTTCACTATGCTCCCCAGGTTTCTCATAGCTTGTCTCCCAAGAATCAGTCGCCATTTAAAAAAATGCTTAACACTTAAAAAGCTGAATAAATTAAAGTAAATTAGAATATATCAGGGAACAACATAATGGAACAATTGAGAATTTTTAATGTTCTTGGTTGTGGCTATCATGGCACTATGACTTCCCACCAGCACATGAGGTCAGAGAGATCCTTAGAATTAATCAGAGATGACCAGCTTTTGTCTTCCTTGGATTTAATTTTTGTTATAGTTCACAAACTTTCCACGATCTGCCATGATTACCATTTCTTTCTTTTAAATGAACCAAAATAAAGCATCAGTTCTTTAGGAGGAAACATTATTATAGGAAGCACATTGCATTCTGCAAAAGAAATCATTCTCTTGTGTGGAAAGACCATGCTAATTCAAGTCTATGCACTCTAATAAATAAAGTGTGACAAAGTGCAAACAGCTGGTGAAAAGTGTGAGGGGATAACCCTTCTTATAATTTTTTGTTTTTGTTTTGTAATACCACTGTGTTCCTCATGACATCTTCATCAACTGGGCTGCAGAAGGATGAGAGAAGCTCACAAAACATGTCAAGGCTGTCAGCAAAGTAAATTATATCTATCACCTGGTTTCTTCCCCAGTTGGATTTCCTGACAGGAGTTTCCTGGGCAACTGTGAGCTTCACTTTAAAGCTTTTTCACGGAAGCTCAAGAGTGCAATTTCAAACATGTTGGAGAATGGAAAGGAGTTTTACAGGTCAGTTCATCTAAACCTGCTACATCAGATCTGCAAAACTGTTGCCTTGTTCTCTTGTGTTGCTATCAGGGCCAGCTCAAAAGCACAAACAAAAAGCCTAAAAATAAAAATACTTTCAAATTTTAATTTCTTTTAAATTACTCTTCTCAGTACCATCCCTAATTTTTTTTTAAAAAAGGTATGATTTTGCTTGTTTTAATATATATATATATACATATACATATACATACATATACATACATATACATACATATATATATATATATATATATATATATATATATATATATATATTAGAACAAGTCCTATAAAAGCTATGATTTTGCCTATTATTTGTTTTATGCAGAGGTTCAAAATTCTTTTTACCATTAGCTTTTCTCATTGGACTGTTATAATCTACATATTAGGATGTTTTTATGTCTTAAATACAGGGATGAGAATGGATTCAAACATTAGGTTAAACTATGTCCTAGTCATAGGTGACCCATAATCTGAGAAAACAGGGCCATATTAATGTTATTGACACAATTCATTTGACTACGTGGCTTCCAGTTTCAACAAAGACTTTGCTTTTTGCTTCAGCGCAGCTTGGAAAGCACACAGTAAATCATATGGAAAGCTTCAGAACAATTTACTGGTAAATCAGTGGGAATGTTTGTGAGAACAAAGACTCCATGGATTCATAGTTATACAGTAATTTTTTCAGTGAAATAGCAATGCAACCCTTTAACTGTTACCTAGCTAGGGGAGAATGTCCTTATTACAGGAATGGGCATTGATATCATTTGTTCCTTCTGCCTTCTCCCCCTTGACATTACTATCTGTTAGTCAGATTAGCTCATGAGGAAGAACTGACAAAGGCTTCTCAAACTAGAAAGGATCACGGTGGCATGAAGTAAGATTGCCAGCACAGTGTCCAATTTGTGTGGGAGCCTGAGAGCCAACCATTGGTACATCCTGAGTTACTATTTAGGGTGACCACTTTGTGGTTTCAAAAACTGCAAATTGAGAAATGAAAGGAAAGACTGGATCCAGAAACAAAGAACTCCATTTAAGGGTGTTGTTAGTAAGATCAAAACGATTTTAATGGAACAAGGAACTGCCCAGAAATATGGCAAATGGAAATATGGCAAATGGATTTGAAAACACAAATGACAGAGACAGAATGGAACCAAATATGGAGTCAGAGAATCATGAAAAGTATGTGTGTGAGAATTAAAGAACATTGCCACAAGTTAATCTGGAGATGAATTGAAATTGAAAAAAGGTTTTACTAAGAAAAGTGACTTTGTGGACATTTGGGGAGAATTTATTGAATATACCTTGGGAATATTTAAAGATGTTAAATCCAAAGATGAATATACAGTAAAATCTCACATAAAGAGTGCCTCATTTAGAGACTAACTCACTTAAAGAGCAGAATTTTCTCTGAATAGTCACATCGCTTAACAACTAAGACCAACAAAAAACTTGCTTAACAACTAATTTGGGATTCACAATCTCCCCCCCCCCCAAGAAGTCACAATTGGTCACTTACAATGGTGTTTTGCTTAAAGAGCAAACTCACTTAAAGAGCAATACCGAGGTACCACTGTATGTTATTTTGGAAGTAGGGGAAATAATTTATGAAATTTGTACATTTGCTTAAAGTTAATGTATTAGATAAGAAGTAATGTTCCTGGGTGATGGGATTACACAGAATGTATTTGATTTGTTTCCTTGCAGTATTTGTATGTCTTTTTTAATGTTTAAACTTTAAATAAAAAGTTTTTTTTTAAAAAACCCACCAAAAGTTAAGGGAAGAAAAAAAATGAGCTGATTTGAACATTACTGTTTGCTTTCATCTACCTCAGATTGCATTGTGCTAGTGTGCTGGTTACTGTTAAGAAAAAGACAACATGTTCTTGTTTTGAAAGAGAGATTAGAATGTGCTAGTTTTCAATGTTTTGAAAAATAATTATACTTTTAAAATGTAAAAATATGCAATTAGAGTGACTTTTACTACTTCTTATTAAATTTAATTCTTCTTTGTTAGAAGAAAACAGTTTAACACTCCGATCGTTGAATATGGTCATTGCTTCTGGTGATAGTAAAATGATTGTGAAATGTGGTTCTCTGGGTTAGTAAGAAATAGTGCTGCCTTATTAACTTCTACAGAATACTCACATACAAAAGCTCCCTGCCCTTAATATACTGTTTAGCAAAAGCATACTGTTAATCCAGATCATAAATGCCATGCATATTTATCTCAACAGCCGAACGTGAACGAAAGTCTAAGCTGAAAAGTACCTAACAGTGAAAAGCATCATTTAGTGTACAGTATTAATTTGAAAGACAGTAACATGACATTTGCATGACATAGCCAATAAACTGCACAGTAACATGGCACTGTTAATGTTATGTTTTAGATATGACTGAAGAATACTGTACTTTCTTGTCACAGACAGATTTGACATACATACCCAATACAGTACATCTGTCCAGCCCTCCATGGTGATGCACTGAAAAACAGTTAACATGGCAAAGGCAAAGTTGTCAAAGTTGGTAATGCCATGCTTGGGACCTTCCCATCCTGTTCTGCATTCAGTTTCATTTTGACACTGTCGCCCATGTGCATTGACAGGTGCGCATGGAGAGGGTTCCTCTTCTACCGGTTGATCTTTAAAAACAGAGGCAAAGAGAAATAAAAATAAAAATAGAGTTGCTAAAACTAATCCAACTAAGTCATATGTTTTCAATATTGACAAGATATCTTATCTCACCAACAACAATTTATTATCTTTTTCTTTTTAAAAGGCTTTTTTCTATTGTTAGCTGCACCATCCAAATTGAAAGCAAATATGTTAGCAAGGAAAATCTAAAGATTACCAGAAATAGAAAAATACTTGCATGAAGAACCAGAAATAACACAATAAGTACCAAGTATGTTCAATAGCCACAAAATGCTAGTGGACTTCTGGGGGCACATGGAGGATGACAAGATATAGAGTTGAAATCAATTTATCCCGCAGCTCTGCCGGTGGCTTAGTGGTTAAGGCACCAGGTTTGGAGAGTGGAAAGACGGTTTAATGACCAAGAGCTGCATGATGGGGGATATGAAAAGAGCCTCATTTGGGTGTCCTCTGCAAAAATCCTTTCAACCCAGAGTAATCTCTGACACAAAAATGAACGAATGAACAATTGGAATCCTAAACAAAATCACTTCAGACTGTAGATTTTGTTGCAGTTCACATTCGTTATGTATATTTATTTATTGTTGTGCCGACTCATCTTTCTCACATTAGGGCAGGCAAAAGGAACAACTGAATGAATTCGCCAAAAAGTGGATTCATTTTGGCAGTTTTCCATCTGGCCTAGACATGGGAAATCACGGATTTCTCCAAAGGTCTGTTAAAATTGGCACTTTCACAAGCACATTATTCAGATGGTGACACTAACAGAAATTTCAAGGTACTGTATATAAAATATTTAAGGAGTGGTTTTACTATTGTCCCACCAACCTAGAAATCAGTTATCCAACCCATCCACTACTCTTAGTCCATGTTGTTAAAAGTGGCCACACCAAGAGAGGCCAAAAAGGAGAATACAGTATAAGGAATTGTCCTTTTCTGGTTGCAGTCCCTAGCCTCTAGAACAAAATGCTGACAGACATATCCCGGGCTCCTTCACTCGTCATGTTAGGAAAGCTGGTAAAAATGAATAATTTAAAGTTCCCTTTAATATTTGGATCTCCTGGATTCAACCACCCCCTCCCCATTCTAGATTTTATATTATCCTATTCAGTAAATCAGATTGCCACTTAGGTTATCAAAATCTAATTCCAAGCTTCGCCTAAGAACTGCAGATATTTCATTTCATTTTTTTAAAAAGCCTGATACCCTGACTTCTGAATTTTCTTAGAAATGTAATTTTAGAATAAATAAATTAAAACATAACATTTTAATTTTAAAATCATAAAAGCAAAAGTGGCAGAAAAATAGCATGATTTATTTATTTATTAGTTCAAATTTATATTGCCGCCCACTCGCCGTGACGACTCAGGGCGGCTTACAGACAGTACATTACATTACAATACAATATGTTGGGGTGGGCACAGGGGTAGGGGCGGCAAGGTCCTCAACCTGTTCTGATACAAGCAAAGTATAAAAGTAACAACTAAACATCAGATAAAAAGGACCTTAATGGTGAGAATTTCAAAGACTTTCTTCCTGGTACTGTACTTCTTCTCAACTAAAGAAGCTGGCTTTGTGTTTGTATGTAAGTGTGGCAGATGAAGATGAGGTTTTGGAGATTATCTCAACTGGCATACAGGTTTAAATGGCAAAGGTCTTTTAGATACTCCAACCCATGGTTCTTTGTCTCTACTAAGCTAAAAGGGAGATAAGAAGAAATATTTCTGCAGCCTTCAGAGTCACTTTGTTTTACACAACAACATACCATTAACATGCACAAATGGCCTGTCAAGCTCTCTTCGCTATGGACCTGTAACTGTTAAACTGCCTAGAGTTTATGAGCATAATTGGGCCGCCTTCTCTCCCTTCTAAATTTAGGTCATCTGGTACCTAAGAAAGCAGAATTACAGTGGAACTTCACTTAACAAACAGCTCAGTTAACACAAAAATTGCATAACAAAAGGAAATCCATGGAAAATAGTGACTCGGTTAACAAAAAATTTCCAGAACAGATTAATTGGTTTTCAATGCATTCCTATGGGAAACTGCTTTTCGGTTAACAAATTTTGATTTTCAATGCATTCCTACAGAAAATTGCATTCAATGTATTCCTATGGGAAATTTGCTTTACAATTTTTTTGTAGTACAAAAGGTCCCAGAGAACGCATTAAATTTGTTAACCAAGATTCCACTGTAATATTAAATGATCATTGTCGGAACTGCTTTATTTGCAAGGAGCTGTTAAAACAAAACACAAGATAGTCACTTTTTAGTGATAAAAATGTAGCATATCCTTTACCTGTCTTGCCTCCTGTTGCATAACATGTCTTGTGCATCTTCCCCATGAAAAGTTCAAGTCCAATGATGGCATAGATAATTATGACAAACAGCACCAGCAGGGCAATGTGCAACAAAGGAACCATGGCCTTGATAATGGAATTTAAAACCACTTGGAGGCCTGCAATGAAAAAGACAGCTGTGTAAAAACAAGTCCTATGGAAGACATATGTGCTATATTACTTTATTTAATGAATGATATATAGTCTTTTCTTAATACTCCGTTGAGTTTTGTTAATCTAATCATTAAAATGAATAGTAGATTATACATCTTGTTTATCTTATAGCCCTAACTGCTCTCCACAAGTTAGTGGGTGGCCCCTCTTCCCTTCACATACCAATTTATACAAAAAGCACATCTTTATTAGCAACAGAAGGAACAGCAGTGGGTGTTGGAGAAGGAGGACATCTATGTTGCTTGACCTCATTGTGGTGTCTTGACCTTTGCTTTTCCAGGTCTCAAGCTTCAGAGGCCACTGAAATTTGCTGTTAGACTGTGGACTCAATCAGTGAAGTTAACTGGGTTTATTAAAACCTGGGAGATGGAGTCAACAACAGAACACTTAACAGATAGTCCAACCCTGGTTCAGTCTTTCTCTCTACAATTCCCCCAGTTAACTTAAGTGGTTGAGTCTAATAGTGAGTGCCAGGGACCTCTGAAGCTTGAGACCTGGAAAAGCAAAGGTCAAGACACCACAATGAGGTCAAACAGCATAGGTGTCCTCCTTCTCCAACACCCAACACTTCTGTTGCTAGCAAGATGCGCTTTCTGGTATTGCTGTCTCCAATGCCACAGCTAGGTTGTAATTGGCTCTTCCTTTTGTTTCTCCCTAGGAGTGTGGATTCTAGGTTGGCCACACTTTTCACCCCAATAACTGAGATGAGTGGGTGGGTATTGGTACTTCAGCCTTTCACCACCAGCAGCCTTTCATCCTCTTTCACCACTTAGTTCTACCCCTGGGCAGCATTCTTTGCTGCCCAACCCCTCAGCATGGCAAGCTTTCTATAACTTACTTCTAATTTCCTCCCAAGCCCTTTCTCTTTCCTCTTTATCCCCTACCTCCACATCAGGTGACTTTCCTCTAACTTCTTCTCTGTCAATGTGCCCATTTGCCTCCTCAACCACTGCCTTTATATTTTTCTTTCCCCATCTTCCCCCTGAGAATACTCTGGTGCTGGCCTGGATAATCCTAATCCTAGGTACTCTGGTGGGAAAAGGTTCCATTTGCACAACATAATTTATTGTTTCTGGGGCTTCCAATCTCCTGGCTCTTGCTTCTCTTTCCTCTAGCAGTGTTGTCACATTATTATTTTGGCTATAAGGCCCACTGGAAGCATCCCTACCAACCTCTTTCTCACCATATCAAATGGTGTTTACACACTGGCAGTTCCACATTTCACCCAACAAACCTCAAACTATAAATTAAATCCTATCAGCATGTGTGCCCATGATTTGCTTTACTATACAAAGTGTTCATTAGATCATAAACTTGAAAATGGATATTGAGTCAATGTGGAGACTGGGATTCAGCTTGAACAAAAGCAGAAAGCACTCACAGAAAATTCCTTGAACTAACAAATCAAGGTGGGTGAAATTTTGCTACTTTGAATCATGTAAAACCAAGGATCAGATTTGCCTAATCTGAACCTGAATTTGTTTTCCTTGCTTGCCTACTTTTTACTTTCTTACCTTTGTTTCTAGTTTTAGCAGTATCCCACAGATTTTTAATGTTTTAAAATTTTGTATTGAATAGGCTTTTACATAAAATGGATAAAGATGCTACAAATGGGCCTAGCACTGCTTATTTGAAGCATTTTTCTTTCACTGTGTTTTCACTAGTTCTGAGGGGAAATTATCTTGGAAGAAACTGTATCTTGCAAATTTTGCAATGTTACTGTAAATGCATTCATTTTTTAAAATGAAATTTACAAATAGAAGTGCTGTTGTAAGAAACATTATTACTATGTCATTAGTGGAGCGAATACGAAAAAGTGCATCAATTTAAATCTCAGAAAGAGCCAGTAATCACAAACAATTTTTTTTTCTCATCTGTAATTCTTTTAGTGCAATCAGCCTTTAATGAAACAAGTTGATTTCCTATTCAAAGTCAACATATGAAGTGAATTTGGAAAAATTAATTTACATTTAATAAATTTATTGTAATAAATTACAAGTAATTTATAATCTGATATAATCTTGGCTTTAATAATTAGAGCATCTGCATGACATTATTTTTAACTGTTGCACTCCAGTCTTTTCAGAATCATCATCCTGCTTCCTTGACCCTGAACTTATTTATAGTGAGGTTTTGGAGGTAAAACATGATTGAATACAATCCTGAACGCTGTGGACAGGCAAAGCACTATTGAAACTTTTTAGACCAGGGGTTCCCAACCTAAGGCTGGTGGGCTGAATCCGGGCCATGGCACCATTTCATGTGGTCCCCCACTCCTTCCAAGGGCATTCAAGAAACAAAATGACCACCCCTTTGAAGCTGTTGGAACAAAATGGCCACCCCATCATGCAGGCAGGGCAAAATGGCCATCTGGTCCTCAAAGCTGACAGAGAGAGTGTGATCTGGCCCCCACCTTGAAAAGGTTGGGAAGTCCTGTTTTAGACTATCGTAACTTACTTTAAACTAACCAACTGTTATTTGCAATGATTACCACTTGATTGCTTCTTGTTACTTGGGTGTGGGTCATTTTTAACCCAATCATGGATTAATTATGAAAACCTTGGATTTATTCCCTAAATAACCTCTCTAGATGGTGCCTTTCCCTCTTCTTAGCCTGAGTGAAGGCTGTGTAATTACTGTTGTCCTCTTTCTTTTTAAACTTTTCTCTATTAAATAGTTCTGTTGCATTATTTCCAGCACTATTATCCATGAAAAAGAAAAGGAAAAATGAGAAGAAATCAGTAATTAAAGCCTCTTTTCCTCCCCCCCCCCTTTCCTTTCTTCATTTCCTTTGTTACTGCATTAGTATGTCATGTGCTGGGTGGAACCTTCACATTAATTTAACTTCAGGCTATTTTAGAAAAGAAACACTCAGCTATGCCAAGAATTATTATTGTGGAAGCAGTTTTGATTACAAGAAGCAGCAGACGCTGTTACAGTGTCTGAAATCTTGTTGTGCAACTACACACATGACATAATGTTTGAAAGTGAATTGCCATAGGTAAAATAAAACTCCATTAATACTACCTGTTGCAGGCTGAGTCACGTGCCTTTGCATGCAACAGATAAATATCTGTAAAAACATCTGAACCGCAGCAGGATTTGAGCCAATATTTTATGTCTCCATTTTGTAAACTGATGGCACTTCCTATTTCAGGCGTCACAATCTCCCATATTCACCAAAATGAAAAAATAAATAGAAATCAGGAACACAGGAGGTTGCCTTAGCCCAGTGATGGTGAACCTTGGCACTCCAGCTGTTCTTACGTGCAGTAAACCCATTCATGTGGTTTCACAGGGACTTGGGCTTCTAGGAATTGAAATCCAAGAACAGCTGGAGTGCCAAGGTTCACCATCACGTCTTAGCCTGTTAGCTATTCAGCCATACTTGGAGGTGCAGGAAACAAACAGAGATATTCTGCATGCAAACCAATATACTCTTCTACCCAGTTTCAATCTTGTTCAGTTAATTCTGGCATGCAATCTTTTAAAAATTAATTATAAAACCTTTCAGGCTCTTTTCACATTTGATTTTACTACCTTATAATCAATGAATACACATGAAGTTAGCCTGAACGACAGACTAACACGGCTACTATTCCAAAAAACATGAAGTCATAAAATATCTTTTTTCCCCCTCAAAAAGGAGAGGGAAAATCCTAGGTTAAAAAAAAATCTTCTTTGCAATAGGGCAGAAGAAGCAGAGGCCAACTGTTGTCAAAGCACTTGCAAGTTCACCATGGATTTAATTGCTAAGCTTTTTTGTTGTTGTTCAGTCGCACAGTCGAGTCTGACCCTTTGTGACTCCATCAACCACCACACACCAGGTTCCTCTGTCCTCTGCCATCCTCTGCATCCCATAAAGAGCTATGCCTATCGCATCAATTATTCCATCCATCCATCCACCCCATCCTCTTCCGCCCCCTTCTCCTTTTGCCTTCAATCTTTCCTGGCATCAAGACCTCCTCAAGTGAGTCATCTCTCCTCATTATGACTTCATTCTTTCCTAGCATCAAGGCCTCCTCAAGTGAGTCCGCCTTTTGCCTTCAATCTTTCCTAGCATCAAGGCCTCCTCAAGTGAATCCTCTTTTCTCATTTGGTGGCTTCATCTTTAGTATTTGTACTTCCAGTGAGCAGTCAGGGTTGCTTTCCTTCAGGATTGACTGAATTGATATCCTTGCAGTCTTGGAGACTCTCAAGAGTCTCCTCCAGCACCACATCTCAAAGGCATCTATTCTTCTGTGCTCAGCCTTCCTTATGGTCCAGCTCTCACAGCCACACATTACTATTGGGAAGACCATTGCTTTAACTATGCGGACTTTTGTTGGCAGGGTGGTGTCTCCACTTTTTAAACTTTTTTTTGTTGCTAAGCTTACAGTCATGCAGATTTTATATCTTTTGGGGCCTTATTTTATAATGTTTTAATTAAGATGCTGAACTTGCTGACTGGAAGGTTGGAGTTCAATTCCCAGGTGCTGCATGGCAGAGTGAGCTCCCATCTCTGTCCCAGCTCCTGCCAACCTAGCAGTTCGAAAGCAAGACATTGGAAGTAGATAAATAGGGACCACTTTGTTCTGTGCACTCTGGAAATGTCTGAAGATGCATACAGTGCTGGCTTTTTGGCTATAAACAGAGATGAGCACTGAACCCTAGAGTCAGATACAACTGGCTTTGGAGCAAGGGCAACCTTTACCTTTACTAAAGCCCACTATTTTTGCTCACATGTTAGACTAGAATCCTTCATTTTCTTTGACTAAAGGAACTTTTTTGTTTCTTCATTTTATTCCTTGCTATCTTGTTTCTCTTTAAAGCATAAAGATGAGAGACCAGAATCTCATACTATAAACACAGTACACACCAATGGTATGTTATGAACAGTAAGAATCAAAAGCATCAATTTAATCCTTTTACTGCTTGAAATATCACCATATGGAATTTCAAACCAATTACAGTACTGTCATTTGCATTACAGCTAAGTGAAAAATTAACTGAAATATACTATACTCATAACAAAGCTGGCATGTTTTGACATACAGTTTCTATAGGTATGGCAGTGATGTTTTCCCATGTACAAGCCAATGTTAGAATCCTAAGTACAGAAGTAAAATAGGTGATTGTTGTTGTTGTTCAGTCACACAGTCGATTTCGACCCTTTGCGACCCCATGGACCACTGTCCGCCAGGCACTTCTGTCCTCCACCATCTTCCTCAACTCACTCAGCTCTGTGCCCATTGTGTCTACAATACCATCTAGCCATGCAACCATACAATTAAACAGATCTACTTTTTAAAAAAACTTTCAATATATTTTTACTTTTCACAATTAATATTTAAAACAAATTTCATAGATATATGTTTCACTTCTTTTTGAGAACTTTCTTAACTACTTAGAAAATTCAAAACCTTTGCAGGAGGAAAGACAAGTGTATAAAATGAAAGGCAATCATGATCCAGCAATGCGGTACACAGAAAGAGCCTCCTTGAAGATTGTGGTATTTTTGAACGACAATCAGGCATTCCCTGATAGCGGCAACCCTGTGTTGCCAGCTAATCTTTCTCACACTAGGTCAGGTGAAAGGAACTACAGAATGAACTCACCAAAAGATGCCTTCATTTTGGCAGTTTCATGTCTAGCCTAGGCACGGAAGAAGAATTATCCAGCAATCATGATACCCATGATCAAAACCAGCATAAGAAAGAATCAAGGGTTTTGCATGGGCCTTTGATTGTTGATACCCATATTTTGAATATTGAATATTATTTTACTTTGTTTAAATAAATAATTTTATTTTGTATTTTTCCCATTTTATTTTATTTTTTTCTGATTATTTTCTCTGTTCTAACCAGTAGGCATTATGTTCACACAAGCATCCATGTGTTACACACAACCACTCAAACAGCTGTGGGTAAATAACCACGGTCCATATATTTTTAATAAATATTTTTGCACAAAAACTGCTAAATAAAATAACCAAGGAAACCGCCCATTATAGTCAATGGGAGTCAAAAGCCATTGACTTACATTGCAATTTCCCCCCACCAACAGCCTCTCCCTCCATGCAGCCTCTCCCTCCATGCAGCCCTAGGCTTCTCCAATATGGGCTGCCTCAGAGCTCGGTGCTCTCAACTCTTCTATTTAATATCTACTTGAAACCGCTGGGTGAGATCATCCATTCCCATGGGGTGAGGTATCATCAATATGCAGATGATACCCAGCTATACATCTCTGTCTGTGGAGACCCAAGCGATGCAGTGGAAGTCCTTTCCAGGTGTCTGGAGGCTGTCAGGGTCTGGATGGGGGACAATGGGCTACAACTGAATCCTGGCAAGACTGAGTGGCTATGGGTCAGGGGTCCTGCATTATCTCAGGAGCTATCATCTTTAGTTCTGGATGGGACGAGCCAGAATTTCTGCTACCGGTTCTGCCGAACTGGTGCAAGCCTGCTGATGCTCACCACTGGGTGTCATGCTCAGTAGAGGTCAAGCATACAGTCAGTGCCTTTTTGTTAGCACCGCTGTCTCCTCAGCTTTTCAGTTCATGGCCTAGTCACTCCTGAACTCTTGGGTCATGATCATGGCACATGTGCCCTTGTTGTGTGGTTTGCATTGACATCTGGCTGTTGCCTATCATCTTTGGCATAATTCAGCATGACTATTCTTATGTCTTCATACACATAGACTCTAGTGGCAGCCCATGAAAACTAATCTCATAAGAAATACTGTACAGTTTATCACTCTTTCAGATTCCAAAGGACTCTTTGTAACTTTTCCTGAATTAGATTGATATAACTATGTACAAGTAAAACCTCATATAACACTAAAACCTGGTTCCACAAGTCTTGGTGTTATATGATTTTTAGTGTTATCTGATCCTCTATGGGATCCATAGAGATACATTGTAACCACACAGGCTTTAGCGGTTGTTATCTGAAGCATCCCATAGGATCTTAATGTTATCTGATGCAATTCTTCCCCCCAGATTCCTTAATGTTATGCGATTTTAGTGTTATTCGATACTAATGTTATATGAGGTATTACTGTATCTAAAATTATCAATATATTTTATTAACTACCTAGAAACATCTGCTAAGGACTAGGGTCAACACAACATAAAATAATAGGTAGAAAGGGCAAGGAATCAGCCAAGAGAGAGAGAGAGAGAGAGAGAGAGAGAGAAATTCTTTCTTCTGTTTGTGATCATTTAAATTAGAAAATCATCATAAAGTACTAATAAATAAACTAATCTGAAATTCTGTAAACCAAAATATATATGTCGGTGTTATACTGTCAGGTTTAAGAAAGGTCACACAGTTTTCAGAATGGACACATGGACTGAAACTGACAAGACAGAACTTCCAAGAAGTATTATTTTAAATTTTCAAGTTTAATCCTTTTCTACCTTTAATAATTTAGGGTCTTAAACAGTTGCAACATTTATTTTTAAAGTATATCTAACACCTTACACCTACTCTCTCCCTTTTAATGTCAAGAATTTTTTTTAGCCTGTTTAATTGCTATTTTAACTATTTTTAGATTTTAATCGGGTTTTTATGTATTGTGACTTTTATGACTCTTTGTAATCCGCCCTGAGTTGCCTGTGCAAGTAGGGCATAATAGAAATTTGAACGAACAAACAAACAAACAAACAAATAAATAAATAAATAAATAAAATAAAAGAAGAACCAACTCCAACTGCCTGCGACTGGGGCTGAAATTGACTCCATAAATGTTTCAGTGAGCAAAGTGTATTAACGGTCTTCCCAGGGTTCACAGGCTATAGTACTTATTTACATTGATAATGCATTTAAAATATTTATTATATAGAAGTATAGGAATTTTTGTGACCCTTCCTTTCATGGTTCAGAAGCACACCATGATATAAGTTCAAAGAAGGGAAGCTAAGAGAGCACATTCTCCTTCCTTGGACCCATGGGGACTTATCTTTGGCTTCAGGGGCTTCAGATTCAGAGCTGCTTAAGAAATTCTTGCAGAGAATTGTTGAAGTTGAGTGCATGGTAAAATATTTCAGACTATCCCTTCCAATTTCTTTGATATACAGTATGTAATCTTTTGCACCAGTGAACTAATAGTTCCAAAATACATTTTTTCTTTGTTGTGATTGCATTCTTAGACAATGCTAATAAGCAAGTAAAACAGCAATGAATACTGAACACAGTGGGCAACCAAAAAAGAAAAAAGAAAGAAAGAAAAGAAAAGAAAAGGAAGATGGTGATATTAAATGAAGGATAAGGCCTACGGCCTGATCATCTAAAACCATTGAATCCATGTTCTTGCAGAAGAGATTGCAGAAATTGTATAAAAATGGAAGCAGTAACGCTGCGTGGATTTCAGCCACTTGGGGCTGAAGCCAAATTTGCCGCTCCCTGGTGAATGCTGGCACCTGCTCTCACTAGGAATTGTAGTCCAAGAACACACATAGCCCAAAAAGCGCTGCCCGGGGCCGCCCACCCCCTAGCCCTTCCTACACAACACCAGTGAATGGAAGAGTACAGATTCTTCAGATGTCTACCATCTGACATATGAGAGTTCTTTTACAAGAAATAAGAGGGTAGAATCATAGAGGCATAGAATAATGGCATTAGAAGGGGCCTATAAGGCCATTGAGTCCAATTTCCTGCCCAATGCAAGAATCCAGGCCACAGTATAATTGAAAGACGGTAGTCATTTCTTGTTGTTGTTCAGTCGCACAGTTCATTCTGACCCTTTGCGACCCCATGGACCATTGCCCTCTAGGCAACCCTGTTCTCTACCATCCTCCTCAATCCACCCTACTCTGTGCCTACTGTGTCTACAATACCATCTATCCATCTCATCTTTGGCCTCCCCCTTCTTCTTTTGCCCTCCACCTTTTCCAGCATCAAGGCTTTCTCAGGTGAATCCTCTCTTCTTATTTGATGCCCAAAGTACTTTAGCTTAATCTTTACTTCTTTATTTCTACTTCTGGTCAAAGCAAGTTCCTCGGAAAAACACCTGCTACTTGATCACCAACCACCAAAGCAGAGACTGAAGTCAAGGTGTAGCTTTGTCACAACTTCTGCCCCTCCGGACAACCAGCCCCCACACTTAAAACTATAGAAGGGAAGCAAGGAGCTACCAGATAACTGGGCAGAACCGCATGACTCTTTACCACCTGGCTAAGAACAACCATGGCCTGTGTGGAAAGCTTTAAATAGACTAATCTGAGAAAATGGGGTTTCCCTGTAGATGGTAGTCTGTGTGAATGTCGAGAAGTACAAACTATCTCACATATGATACACATATGATGTATATGTTGCCCCTCAACATGCATTGAGGAGGGCCTTATGTTGGTAAGAGGAAATGCTGATACTGGGCAGATGTCATCTAGCCTTTTTTAATTCAATTTTGTTTTTAGATGTGTTAATTTTAGTTTTCTATGTTATTATATGCTGGTGGTGCATGTGACACAAATAAAGAAAAGAAAAATATGATTGTCTCTTAAATGTCTCCAGTGTTGGAGTGCTCACCTACATCCTAAGGTAATTGGTTCCATTGTCATACTGCTCTAACAGTTATGACATTTTCCCTGATATTTAAGTTGCATCTGGCTTTATGTAGGTTGAGTCCATTGTTAAATGTTCTGTACTTTGGAAATATTTAGAATGAATAGAGCCCCACTCAACAAGATAACCTTTATATTTGAAAAGTGCTATCATATCTTCCCTCAATCTTCTCTTATCAAGGTTTCAGTCTTTCCTCATAGAGCTTCCTTTCCTGGTCATTTTTGTTGCCCTCCTTTGAAACTGCTCTAGTTTCTCAGCATTTTCCTTACAGTGCAATGCCCAGAACTGGACAGAGTACTCAAGAGATGGCCTAACCAGTTCCAAATAGAGAAAACTATTATTTTACATGTACTTTACTTTAGAAAAGTGGTAAAAGGATGACAGACTCCTTTGAAGAGGTATCCTGTGATGAAGATCCTGCAATTCTAAAAGTTAAAACTCCTCTCAAAGCACTAGGAAGAAATAAATCACATGGGGTATACGGGATACTAATAGAACTACAGTATTTCAAGACACAGAGACTGGATTTGATGAACACACATCAAGTTAATATTTTTGACACCACACTAATAAAAATTGCACTTTCATGACACTTTAATCTAAATAGAAAAGAATGTCTGAGAATGGTGACTTCTGAGTAGGATAAACCAAACACATTCACAAGGCACATGTGACTAGCTGAGACAGAACAACAGTGATGGGCATCAAAAAAAATTCCTACCACACTGTGGGCATGGCCATGTGACTGGGTGGGCATGGCATGTTGGCCATGTGACTGCTCTTCACTAAAGAGTTATGAAAATAGAAGCCTCTTCTATTTTCATCGTTCTATAGTGAACCTCCAAAGCCATCTCCCCCTTCATCCAAGGATTATCTGGGGCTCTGGACAAAGGGGGAGATGAAGCTAGCTCCCTCTGAAGCCATTTCCCCATTTGTCCAAGGTTTTTCTGGGGCTCTGTTTCAGCCCAAAGCCCCTTCCCAGCCACTCCAGAGGGGTTGGGAAGGCACTTCTGGTTGAAACAGAGCCCCAGAAAAGCCTTGGGCAAAGGGGGAAATAGAGCTGGCGGGGTGGGTGGGTGGGCGTGACCAGCCAGTTTTGTATGGGCGATCAGGTGCGGACCAGCTCACGCCCAACACTGCTGAACAGCAAATCTCAAAAGATTATCAGGAACAGCATGCCAGAACATGTTCTAGAATCCATACTGTACAAAACAACTTGAAAAGGGAACTTTCAAATAAAACAGCCTAACAAAATTATTCTTGGCAGTGTTTTCACAATTGTTGCATCTAGTAATGTCCTATTTAGATATGGCATCTTTTTTGTTTTGTTTTTTACTAACAGCTATTTCTTCTGGGGGATTGCAGTGGCTCAAGTGATTAAGGTTTGCTTACCATGTGACTAATAAATAAATAAATAAACTTGAAGACTTAGAAGGTCAGAGTTTGATACCCGAGTACTGCATGACGGAATGAGCTTCTGTCTCTGTCCCAGCTCCTGCCAACCTAGCAGTTTGAAAGCAAGAAATTGCAAGTAGATAAATAAGTATCACTTTGGTGGAAAGGTAAACAGTGTTTCTGTGCACTCTGGTGTCTAGTCATGTCTGTCACATGTCCACAGAAACATCTGCAGACACAGACAGCGCTGGCTCTTTGGCTACAAACAGAGATGAGTACTGAACCCTAGAGTCAGATACAACTGGATTTCGAGCAAGCGTGGCGTTTACCTTTTCCTTTGTTATTTCTTCTGGCCTGTTTCATTCTAATATTGAACATAAGCCTACAGGACCGGTAATGAGTTTAAAAGCTCTAAATTGGCCAAAGTTAACATAAATATATGGAACCTGGCCTTGCCTTCTGCAATTCTGATTTCAATTTCTTATTTAAGCTCACAATTCTAGAGCTGTAGCCTCGGAACTCCCAGACCGTGTAGTATAGAAAGAATGATCCAAATCCAGGTTTAGGTATAATGACTCAAGTCCTCAGGTTGACAAACCCTGCCCCTTTTGAAAATATATCAAAATGTAATTATAACAACAGAATTGCTGCCAATGAAAAGAGGTATGATGCACTCTCATTTTACTCTATATAAATGTCTACATTTTCCAAGTCTTCAAAGTAGATATAGCCTTTCAGTATCAACACCAAAATGGCTCACTTGCCTTTTTTTCCTTTTGGAATAAAGTTTCTGTCTCATATCCTTTCAAATTGTCACTGGTCTACAGATTTACAGCACATAAAAGGATTACAAATTCACACAGTAATCTTGTGAGTACAAAAGTTCAGTGTATTACGACAATCTTTGTTCTCTGGCAAAAAATATAGGATTTATTATTGACATGCCTTATGTCAATAGATCTTGCTAAGAGACTCTTGAGCTTTATAAACTACGAACCCTTACACCAAAGGCAGTTGGTTTCACACAAAATACTTTAATAAAGTACTGGCCAAGTTGAAAAACATATTTTATAAACAAGCAAGCTTCACAACAAAATCACTAAGGATGAATTCATAGAATATGAATAAGAAAACTAATGGAAAATTGGTTTAACAGTTAGTACAGTAAAACCCCAACTTACATAGGCCTCAAGTTACATAAAATTCGATTTACATAATGATTTTTGCACTAAAACCACGTCCCGAATTACATAAATGTCCCGATTTACATAACACAATTTCCTATGGGTTTGGTTCGAGTTATGTAAAAAATTAACTTTTCCTGTGGGGTTGCTTCAATTTACATAAATATCATTTTCCTATGGGTTTGCTTCAAGTTAAGTAAAAAAATGTTTCCTATGGGTTTGCTTCAAGTTACCATATATACTCGACTATAAGTCATCCTGAATATAAGTCGAGGTACCTAATTTGGACCTTTAAAACTAGGAAAATAGATTGATCTGAGTATAAGTCGGGGGTGGAAAATGCAGCAGCTGCTAGTGAGTTTCAGTAGTTAAAATACTGTACATGAAAATACTTTTTACATAGTAGGGGTTTTACTGTATGTCCATATCACCTACCCAGACAACTTACATGAAAGGAAAGAACAAAATGACAAAAACACTTTCCCCACAGTTAACCCAATTCCTAGCTCTTTTTCTATGCTATCACAACAGTATTAAAATTGTAGAACATTCCTTAAGAAAAAACATTCTTTGTTCAAAGCACCCAGTGTTGGTCACAATCCAGTTTCAGATAAATGCCTTTAAATCCATACAGTACATGTCAATGGCCTGCATCCTCCTACTGTCTGAACAAATAATTTCATTCCATCCACATGACTCTATGTGATTTCTAGCTTGCCTTTATGCTGGCTAGAGATAATCCTGTTGTAACAAATGACTTATATTTGTTTAAGGAGGAATTCGATATCTCATTGGGCAAACCCAAGAAAAGTCCAACTACAGACACAATGGGAGGCTATATGTGAAGATCAAGAGAAAATGACTGCCAGATAAACAGATATAGGGTTGCTATGATTCCTTTCAGACTAAAATCTTAGTTCACTATGAGTTTTAATGAGTTTTCAATAAAATACAAAAGTTACTTTTACTGCTCCTTCTCCTGATATTTGAAATACAATATTGGAGTCTCAGATTTATATACAAAAGGTACATCAAGAAATAAACAAGAAATATTCTGAAAGAATTAGGTGAGTTATATGAGTTCACAGCTATCCTTTCAAACTACATCTGCAGGTAGAAAACATGTCCTACTCTTTGCCAGTCTCTGTGACTCACACATATGGGAGACTAATTAGTTTATCAGAGGAGGGAAGACATCGTTGAAAGATAGAACAAAACACTGCTTGGCTAAAGGAAGTATCAGAATGGGCATGGACATCAGCAGCAGTAACGCTCTATGAAAATGGGCAGGTTAATGAAAATTGACAACTAAGACCAGGTAGCAGTTTTGCAAACTTCTAGAAGGACATCACTTAGAAAAGCTGAGGAAGTCATTACTATCTGAGTGGAAGGTAGGTGGAATGTGTAGTTTAACCAGTTGATTAAGCTAGTGTGTGATGGCCTGCACTACCCATTTGCCAACTTACTGGCTATAACTGGGAGTCCCCACCCCCCAATGATAAAATGTGAAGGGATTTGAGGATTTGGGCAAGGATGCAGTCCTATCAATGTAGTAAACTGGAGCCCTTCCTAAAAGCAGGAAATATACGTTCTTTCAAGGTCCTACGTAGGTGTAGGGAAGCATGTACACAATACAAAACTGAGGATGAGAAGAAAATCAGGGATGAACTTGGGTTGAGAAGTCAGATCAAGGACCAGAAAAGGTGGGCAATTATGAGGTGTACAGTATTCACTAGAATGTCAACTAGAGGTGATGGTCACCAAAATGATAACTTTGAATATAAGTAGACAAACATCTGGTGTGTCCATAGATTCAAACAGTTTGTCAGGAACTTAAAAAAGAGACCATGCAGACTTTGTCATGGGAACATTAATGCACAGATTTTTAAGATCCCCTCAGAAAATATGTAACAGTCAACTTAATAAATAAGAAAAGAGACTGTGCTCTGCTTTGACAACAAAGTGTACTCAAGGAGAAGTTAGTGTCAAGCCTTGTTTTTTGAATCCTGGTGTCAACCCAAGTTCATCCCTGATTTTCTTCTCATCCTCAGTTTTGTATTGTGTACATGCTTCCCTACACCTACATAGGACCTAGAAAGAACGTATGTTTCCTGCTTTTAGGAAGGAGAAGTTAGTGTCAAGCCTTGTTTTTTGAGATCAGAAAACAGTGAAGGCCTATTAATACCTGTGCTGCTCATGGCAATAAACTCAAGCTTGTATGGAATAATATTCAGCTACTTCAATTTTGCTACATATCAGCACCTAATGGAAGGTCTGCAAATATGCTCTAACACCCATCAAGCAAATTCAGATCCTTCAAGTGTTGAGATGGAGGACTGAAGATTTAGATAACAAACTGCACTGAAATACATCTTGGACCTCATCAGATAACAAATGAACTGGTAAACACTGCAGTGGTTCTGCACCAGGTTAAAAAAGGTATTTAATTGTTTTTATACATGCTACTGCCAGTCCTGGTGTCACACAGCTTATATTCATGCATCTAACTTTTGCTGTCTGAATATAGAAATTTACAGTTTTTCCTGCTGAATTTCTTTTTTTGGGTCCAGTTTCCCAATCTCCTAAGGCAGGAGTTCTCAACCTTTTAAAGCCAGGGGCTAGATCATGCCCTGTCACACTGTTGATGGGTTGGACTGGTGTCCCCCTGCCACTGCTGCTGCCACTGCCATAGCCAACTGCCTTCTTACAACATCCACTCTGCTATGGAGTGGCATTAGGGACACACCAAGCCAGGTGGAGGGGGAAAGGATGGCAGCAGCAGCAGCCGCCAAGGGAGTGAGGGGGCAGGCTGGATGGAATGGTGCTGTGGGTCGGATCCAGCCCAGGGTCCATAGGCTGAGAATCCCTGTCCTAAGGTCATCTTGAATTCTGTCTTCTGACATTTTAGCTACCTCCGCCAGTTTTGTGTCATCTGAAAATTCGAAAAGTACTGTGGGTGTGGTATGGTGGGCATGGCCAGGGGGAAAGCCCTGTGTTGCATCCGAATTAGGACTACTGTACTTTATTTCAAAACTTGAATGGGCAGGGCCAGCCAGAATTTCTGCTACTGGTTATGGTGAACTGGTGTGAACCTGCTGATGCCCACCACTGGGGAAGGGCCAGAAACACATTTAAGGGATATAATAAAGAGCCAACTATGATATCACTCAACCCTGCTCTGGCATGCTTGCTGGTAACAGAGAACAGCAATTCTTTGCCCTTGTATTCAGCACAACATCTGATGCAGCCCTGCTCTAAGGCATGTGAAAAGGTGGGTGGATTCTGATATGCAGCCCTTTAGTGCCAGATAAACGTGTAGCTGAAATACTTGCTTGTAAGAGGGCAAAGCATCAGGACTGAGTCACTCAGCTAAGATGTTTACACCTCAGCAGCTGTTAGAGAATACTGAATGACACACACAGAGAGACATGATTTCCATGGTGTACATACTAATTTCACTACCATTTTTCTTTTTAGGTTTTGTGGGAGTTTGCAGTGTTTCAAAATCCTCAAATATGTTTATCCCAGGATGACAATGAAAAAAGAGAAAGTAGACATGCTAACCATATAATGCTACCTTATTAAAACTGTTTGAAGTGGTAGCCATGTTAGTCTGTCCAAACATATCAAAGAGTAAACAAAATAGACCAGGGGGAAAAAAGACAAAAAATGTTGTGGTACCTTAAACACATTTAAATACAGGAGTTAAGTCTTTAAGGGGACACAACATTTTTGGTCTTTTTTTTTTTTTGCTGTTTTGTTTACTCTCCCATATGCTTATTAAAAATGATTGTTTAGTTTATCCCATATCCAGCCTTTTGAGAAATAATAAGGAAACAGAACTGCAATTCAAGAGAATAGATATCCAGTCAATGGGAGAACTGCTTCACCAAGCCAGAAACTATTGTGACTATTAAGAGACATCAGCTTCAACGCCAAGAACTCTGTTGTTGTGTTGATCTAATTCAGGAGTTCTCAACCTTTTAAAGCTGGGGGCCGGGTCATGCTCCCTCAGACAGCTTTGGGGGCTGGATAGCCATTTTGCCCTTCCTACACCGCATGGCACTTCCGGGTGTGGTGGAGGCAGGGGGGGGGCACATGAAATGATGCCATGGGCCAAATCAGTGTGAGAATCCCTGTTCTAATTCCTATTAGATTCATTATGGAAATTATATATTCATTTCATGTTGTTTTAAACTGATCTATATCAGAGAATAAAAACAACAAAACCGCTGTAGCACTTTGAAGACTAACTGGTGGAGACTAACTGGCGGAGGTAGCTAACTGTTAGTCTTCAAAGTGCTATAGCATTTTTGTTTTGTTTATTCTCTGATATGCTTGAAACACAGACTAACATGGCTACTATTCCAAAAAATTAAACAGAACTACCGTATTTGCCGGCGTACAAGACGAATGGGCGTATAAGACGACCCCCCAACATTTCCACTCAAAATATAGAGTGTGTTATATACTCGCTGTATAAGACTACCCCCTCTTCCGCACACCTTCCACACACCAAATAAAACATAAAAGGACATCAGATTTGATTTCAACATGTTAATTTATATTCAAATGCTTATGACATGCAGAAAAACTGTCACAAGGCTGTATGTTATCAGACATGTACAGTAAACATAAAACAGTGCAAGTTTATTAAACGTAATTCACCAAAGACAATTCACTAAAGCTGAATGGAACAATAAACCTATGGGAGCTGCCATGCTGTTTGTTTTCTAATCTGTTAACCAAACTGGAACTGTCAATGATAGAAGGAAGATAACAAATAGAGGGAGAGAGCAAGTGCCAGGCAAGTCCCTAGCAAGTTTATTTATTTATTTATTTATTTATTATTTGTATTTACTATCCCGCTCCAATCAGGTAACCCCGACTCTGAGCGGCTTACAAATTAAAAGCATAGATAATCCTTTGTTAATACTGATTCATCTAAAAAACTTAATGCTTAAAACTTTAAAACAATCATAAAAACATTAAAAACAGCGTCAGAAGTTAAATTGAACTGAGACTGTCCCTTAAACCAACCACCCTACGTGTGATCCCCCACTCCTGTGTCCCCACACTTGTTCAGCCAGCCATGTTTTTAAAGTTTGATGGCGTGACAGTTTCCCTGTAAAAGCCTTCTAACTCCTGTTCGTCATCTGATATTAAAAGTTGTTATCCGATCCATCCCATAGGACCTTAACGTTATTCGATGCAGTTCTCCTCCCCAGATTGCTTAACATTATGCAAGGTAAACGTTATCGAGGTAAACGTTATCCAAGGTAAACGTTATCCGAGGTATTACTGTATTTTATTCAACTGAAGTGTACCCGGCGTACAAGACGGCCCCCCACTTGGAGGCATGTTTTTCAGGGGTAAAAAGTTGTCTTATATGCCAGCAAATACGGTACTATCTTTTATCGTTTTGAAATAGCTCTGTCATTCACAGCCTTTGTAAAAACTCTACTCTTATTTAAAAATCTCCCTGTAGCTCTCCTCTGTCTTTCACTGAATTCTATTCTAGTTTAGTATTTCACTAAAACTGTAAAAACAGGTATACATCACATCTTCCTTGTTTCTGCTAATACTTCACCTGGAAATCTGTTAACATTAGGAGCTTGAGCATTTTCTACACTCTTCCATATTTTGTACATTTTTGTTCTCACAATACTTGTTCCTTCAGTTAAAAACAACAAGAACAAAAGAGAGGAAAATGAACTTGGTTGCTTACTAGGAACTCCAGATACCAGCCGTAAAGGGCGCAATACTCGGAAAGCCCGAAGTGCTTTAACATCAAATCCGGCAGCTTTGCCTCCTATTGAACTCACCCCTTCTGCTTTGGCTGCTTGTTCTAAAATTGCACTAAAAAGCCTGGTGGAGGAATGGAAAGAGGAAATAAACTGTAAGTATATAACATAGATTTTTAAATGAAATGAACTATGGCTGATTTATATATTCCATATACAATGCAAGAGAGGGAAAGTGGAAAAACTCTTCATATCTCTGTATATAAATGCATACATATTATATGTAACCAGCTGTAATTTCTCTCACGTGCTCTTAACTCTAGGGTTGTGAAGAATACTTGCTAAATTCCTGATTCTTGTTAAGAGAAGCTGACTCAGCTGGTCTTTTGAAAGCCTACTGAAAGCTCATTTACCATCATGAAATTTGTCATCTCTAACACAATAGTGATACAAGGTTCCCCCCCCCCCCCGCACTAAATGTTTCTGAGTTTGGACAAAATTTCTCTACACAAAGTGTATTATCTTTTCATATGTGAAACAATTCATATGCTAATACTGGCTAACTGATTAAGAGACCCCATTTTGATTTTTGTTTTAAAAAAGGCCATGCAACAACATGGTAGCCATTGTAGTTTATAGGTAGCACAAAACAACAGGTTGCCTACTTTTATCTGGTTCATCAAATGATCACATGTTCATTCACACATATTGGTTAGTCCTGCATTGGCACATAGATTATCTCAGAGTCTTCGTGAGCTAAAGCAAAAATATTCTGCTGGGATTCTTATGATCCTGCCTGGAAGGATAAATACACAAGGCTGCAGTATTATCCTTAGTTCCAGAAGTCCACTGTAAACTTAGCACCTCATAGAGATGACTCCGGGTGACACCCAGAGAAAAAGAAGGATGAGATATATGAATGCACAGATGACCATTTGAAGAACCACAGTGACAGGGAGGAAACCTCTTTTTCTCCATTACTATCTTTCTGTACAATATCTGCACATCCAGGCATTGGACATAGCCATGGCTGACATGGGATGCAAGTCAGCAGTGTACAGCAGGGATAATAGATCATAGACCAGATAGTAGAGGCCACAACCCATTTGAAAATATACCAGCTGAAATGGGGTGGCTCCTTCTGTGTCTGTGATAGATGGCAAAAAGGTGGCTGGTCTGTCAGAAAGTCCACATCTGTGCACACAGACTGCTAGTGTTGTGATAGCATCCAAGGAATAAAGGGAACCTTTTCCATGGAAGGAAAGAAGGTGGATAAGACAATATCCTGGCTTTGGTGAAGGTGGGAAATTACCTTGGGGAGAAAGGAAATGTCTACCCAAAGTGTGACCTTGCCTTTATAAAATTCCAGAGAGTCACACTGAAACGTGGGAAATAAATTCAGGCAGCAGTTATTGTGAGCAGAAATTCTACTTTGCAAGTGAGGAATTAGAGGTTGCAAAGCACCCAAGGCTCAAATGGGTGGTCCTAACTCTGGAAGTTTCAGGACAGAGATTACAGTGACTAATGGAATGGAGACAATTACTTTGAGAAAGTCTTGACCTGCAGAGAAAACCAGATGTTTCCAGATGTTTGAGGAAAGTAAGCTGAGATGGCCACCAGGCAGAGCCTAAGAAAGCAGAGTGATTCAAATTAGACTAAATAGGTGACGATGGTGGCAACCACCACACATGATAGAGATATGAATCACTATGTGAAAAAGGGAAGAGAATACTTACTGCCATGTGGAAAGTTTTTGAGCAGCTCCCAGGATGGAGGCTACTTCAAAAAGAGATGAGTTCGAGGAATGATATTCCAAGCTAACAAGGAGTTGGGAGATCTGAATGGTGAAGAGAGCCACTCAGACTGTGTCAGGAGGTTGGGAATAGTGATAATAGTGACAGGAGAATTTGAACATGACGAAATTGGGGATTATGCAGCCACTTCAGAGTCACCACGATGAATGAGCAAAATACCTCAATGCTTGGCAGTCACTCTGGTAACAAGAAGAAATGGGTGGAAGACATAGATAAGTGAGCCTGTCAGATATTCAGGAATGTGTCATCCAGGGAACTCTTTTGACTCAGAAACTTGTTGCAGAACATTGAGCACTGAGTGTTCATTGAGCAAGTGAAGGTGTGTGCGTAGGAGCCATCCCCAATGGAAGATGTGGTCTGACTCTAGGATAAGATACTTAAGAGATCAGGATACTTAAGAGACCGCATCGCCCCTAGGTTATCTGTCCATCCCACTATCGGAGAGGCTCCTTAAAAGTACCATCTGCTAGAGAGGCTCACCTCTCTAGAAGGAGAAGAAGAGCCTTTTCGGTATCTGCCCCGGGCCTGTGGAAACTCCTGCCAGTTGAACTGTGTCTCCAGGAAAGAGCTAAAAACCTGGCTGGCAGGGCAGGTATGGGAAGGTGGGGAAGGAGCAACCCCCCCCCCCCGGCTCATTTAGAGGATGCCCTCTCATGGTTTTTTTATTAGTTTTTAATAAGATTTGTAATTGGTGTGGGTGGTGGTAGCCTTTTAGTGTTTTAGGAATTTTAAGGGTTATGGGGATTTTATGTATTTGTATTGAATTGCTGTACACTGCCCAGAGTTGCCCATCAATTGGGTGGCAATACAAATCATACCAAATAAATAAATAAGATGTAAAATGTGAATTGGGTGGCAATACAAATCATACCAAATAAATAAATAAGATGTAAAATGTGAATTGGATGGGAGTAGCATCCAATCTTGTGGCACAAAGGCATGTGTCACTAAAAACTCCAGTATGCTGCCAATAAATTTAATAATTCTGGTAGGAAGAATATGGGATTTTTGCTCTACAGGAGTCAGTGAGAGGAAGGTAATGATGTAATGGAAAGAGATATGAAATTGGCATGTCAGACAGCCATGACTGTAGCCAGAAGGAGGGCAGGGGAGCGAAAACCCTCCTGAGCTAACAGCATGCCCCCCACCCGCCCCAGGATGCCAATTGTGTGTGTGTGTGTGTGTGTGTGTGTGTGTGTGTGTGTGTGTGTGTGTGTGTGTGTGTGTGTGTGTGTGTGTGACATTGTAGCCCCTCCTTTAAAAAAATTCACGCCCCCTCCAACCTAGAATCCTGGCTATGGCTCTGCAGATAGCATGACAACCAACGAATCTTTGATGCATGGATAGACTAAGTAAAGGGCAGTGATGGTGAACCTTGGCACTCCAGCTGTTCAAGGACTACAATTCACAGAAACCCAAGTCCTGTGAATCCACTTGAATGGGTTTACTGTGCATATCCTGTGGATTCACAGGGACTTAGGCTTCTGGGAATTGAAGTCCAAGAACAGATAGAGTGCCAAGGCTTGCCATCACAGGTATAGGGTCATCTAGGCATTAACGTTGCACTCTCCTCCCCTTTCTGGAGGTTACTGGATATCATCTTTTCTGAAAACTGAGCGTGATATGGGAGCTCCACGTATTTATCACATCAGACAGGAATGTGAGGCTCCCACCAAAATATTTTTGTTTTAGATCTAGAAAACTCTGTGACATCTGCAGCTGCACAAGACTAGCATACATGTGTAAGACACAGAGACCACAATACTGACACTATTCTCAAAAATACAGAAACGGTCACAAATACTGACAGGAGACACTTTGGTACCTTGTAGGTGAAAAAATGTAATTTTTCATTCACAAGCAATGATATACAGTAGATCCCTGCTTAGTTCTGATTACAAATTAATCCCTTTTACATTTCAGACTACAGACAGATAGATAAAAGAATACATACAATGGTGGGATTCATCCCCCCCCCTACTCTGTGGGCATGGTATGGTGTGTGTGGTCAGGGGGAAGACCTGCATTGCACCAGTATCAGGACTACTTGATTTCAAAACTTGGATGGGTGGGGCTAGCCAGAATTTCTGCTACCGGTTCTGGTGAATTGGGGCGAACCTGCTGAATCTCACCACTGAATACATATGTATTGCTGAATTTGTAGGGATATAGTGGGATTGTTTAGTTTGTTTTGCACTCATGTGGGATTTTGCATTGTTTAGTTGTTTTGCACTCATGTTGTAAGCCGCCTAGAGTCGAGTTCGCCTGATTGGGGCGGGATAATAAATCTAAATAAATAAATAAATAAATGTGCACTTTTATATATTCATAGACATAAATCAGGTAATGGCAATACTCTACTTGTTACACAAATCTCCAGTTTCAAATATGACACATATGCACAAATCACTAACACATTTTGGGTGCAATCTGCATATATGGACATCAGGTGCACATAAAAGAACCTGGAATGAAATTCTATAGCTCTAAAGCATCCAACTTTGATTCCAAGATGCCTAGATGCACAAGGACATCTTGTCCTCTTCTATAAGAAGAGAAAATGAATGTATACATGGACAGACTCTCAATATTATAGTCAATATAGGGAGGAGCTTAAAAGTAATAGCTCAAATATTCTCATAAATTGGTGGATGGAACAGTGGTGGTTCATGAGCGCTATTTTGGTTGTACAATTGTACCTCGCTTAAAGAGCATAATGTGTTCCACAGGACTGCTCTTTAAGCAAGTTTGCTCTTTAAAGGAAAAACCATTGTAAGTGACCAATTGTGACTTCTGAGGTGTGTGTGTGTGAACCCCGATTTATTTGTTAAGTGAGTTTTTGGTTGGTTTTATTTGTTAAGCAAAGCAAACAATTCTGCTCTTTAAGCGAGTTACTCTTTAAGCGAGATGCTCTTTATGTGAGGTTTGACTACTTGGTCCTCCACTTACGTCATTTGACAATGAATGTTATGGTAAATTTATCAGGATGAAATTATTAAACAGGCATAGGAGCAATAATTTTACAATAGGATGCTTTTGCAAAATGTTTTGCCCCTACAAAATTAGGAAAGGTAAAGGTTGCCCTTGCTTGAAAGACAGTTGTATCTGACTCTAGGGTTCAGTGCTCATCTCTGTTTATAGCCAAAGAGCCAGTGCTGTCTGCATTTGCAGACATTTCCATAGACATATGGTAGGCATGACTAAACACCGGAATGCATGGAACACTGTTTACCTTCCCACTGAAATGGCACCTATTTATCTACTTGAAATTTCTTGCTTTCAAACTGCTAGGTTGGCAGGAGCTGGGACAGAGACGGGAGCTCACTCTGTTGTGAAGCGCTTGTGTCTCGAGCTGCTGACCTGACAGTAGTGAAGTTCAGTGCCTTAACCATTAAGTTACCAAACCATATACTATGGCCTGGCTTAAGTAAAGGTTGCCCTTGCTCGAAAGCCAGTCGTATCCGACTCTAGGGTTCAGTGCTCATCTCTGTTTATAGCCAAAGGGCCAGTGCTCTCTGCGTCTGCAGATGTTTCTGTGGAGATGTGGCAGGCATGCCTTGACATTGGAGTGCACGTTGGCCTGGCTTAGGGTCCATCAATTTCATAATACAGTTTGCTGTTGATTATGATGAAGAAAACAAAATATAGCCTCTGTATGTATTTTAGTTTACAAACTTTTTTAAAAATTCAATATTCTCCAGTTTTCTAATGGTTTGAAATATATGTTCACAAGCTGCTCCTTAAATATTTAAGGAATGGGTTCAGAGCAGTGATGGGATTACCCTGGTTCCATCCGGTTCCCCGGAACCGTTAGGAGCAATCTCGGAGGGTTCTCCGAGAGGGTAACCCATTTTTAAGGTGTCCGGTTCCGGACGCCTCACCGAAAGAAAGAAAAAATTTAATTGGAGCAAAAATGGCTCCAATTGACTGCGCATGCACAGAAACTCAATCTGACACATTGCGCATGCGTCAAATTGAGTTTCTGGTCATGTGCACTAAATTGGAGCCAAATGGCTCCAATTTTTTTAAAAAAATTCTTCCGAAGCTGGAGCCGCCCCTTTTTAGAGTGGCTCCGGCAGCAGCGGCGGCAGCCCTCAGAGAAGGGCACCTCCCCTAGCCGGCCACCGAGCTCCCGCGGGCACGTTGGTGCCTGCCCAGGCCATCCGCCGCCGCAGTGCCCTCCTAGGGACTTGGGCCCGACAAACCCCCATGCCCTGGGTAAGCCCGGCGGGGCTCGCCACCACCGCATCCTCCTCCTCCGGGCGCCTGCAGCTTCCTCGGGCCGGTGCCTTTTCGGCCAGGCTCTGGCTGCGGCCACGGGCGGCCAGGGCCTGCGGGCAGTGGTGGGTCTGGGGCCTGCGGGCAGCGGTGGGTCTGGTGGCGGCTCCAGCCGCGGCCAGGGGCTGGAGTCAACGCTGCCCGCAGGCCCAGGCCGCCCGTGGCCGCAGCCAGAGCCGGGCCGAAAAGGCACCGGCCCGAGGAAGCTGCAGGCGCCCGGCGGAGGAGGATGCGGTGGTGGCGAGCCCCACCGGGCTTACCCAGGGCATGGGGGTTTGTCGGGCCCAAGTCCCTAGGAGGGCGCGGCGGCGGCGGATGGCCCGGGCAGGCACCAACGTGCCCGCGGGAGCTCGGTGGCCGGCCAGGGGCTGCAGGCGGCTGTGGCGGCTGTGGCGGGCGGCTGCAGGGCCAGCCGCGGCCTTCGTAGGAGGAAGCGGCCGCAGTCGGGGACAGCGTGCCTTGCCGGGTGGCCCCGGGCCACATGGAGGTTCGTCGGCGCCAAGGAAGGTAAGTGAGGCTTTTATATTTAGGGTGGGTGGGTGATTTATTTGTGTTTTGGGTGGGTGGTTGTACTTTTATTTAATTTTTATTTTTTTTATTTCTTTTTTTTTATTTCTTTAAGTTATTTACGGGTCTGTGTTGTAGCCATCTGGTTGGGTGGGTGGGTTGAGGGGAGTGTGTGTGCGTGTTTATTTTTTTTAATTTTATTTTTGGCCTTGCCCACAACGTCATGATGTCATGACGCTGGCTCTGCCCATGACGTCATGACGTCATGACATTGGCCACGCCCATGATGTCCATGACATCATGGCGTGGTAGTAGAATTTTTGACATCCCATCACTGGTTCAGAGCCTTCCTTGACCAGTTAGGGAATCATTTAGTTATCTGCTCAACTTTACCAGAATCATAACTTCAGCTGCTAAGAAACATCTGCACAGAAGTCAGAAAGACCTCATATGGATTGGGTTAACATCTCTAAAATGGGAGCAATAAAGACATCTTTCATAGGAATGTTGTATGGGCAAACAGAGTATAACTTTTAATCCTTAATTATAAAACGTCTTCGATATGTATTAGAAAAGTCTTCCACAAAAATACTTTTTTAAAAACAGAAATTAGATTATACTCATAAAGTCAGAAGATGCCAAATTTAGCTCTGCATATTTCTTGCAGTCTACCGAACAAGCATTATGAAAATGTTCTGATTATTATTTACTTTAGCTTTTCTGCTAAACACAACCTCTCACCAGATGAGTGATGTTTCTGCAAAGAAATTCCAGTCCTCTGGGAACCCATGAAACAGAGCTGATTGCAAAGGTTTTCTCTGATATTATTTCACAGCTATAATAAAATGACTCTGCATCGAAAATATACTAAACAAAACTACAGTATCATAATTTTCTCATCCATCAAAGAAACCTTGCGAAGCCCAGGATAGTATTGTTAATTCCTCTTGTTGTTATACAGTGGAACAGATGCAAAATGTTTGCCACAACATATTATACTACTGTTTTCTATGTTCTATAATGACTGTTCAACATATAGAAAACTAAAGAAACCCTGTTCTTAGTTATGCAATTATCTTTATCATATTCTCACTATGTACTCTTTTAATGCTTCCTATAGTACAATGGGGATTTCCCTCTTGTTTGCCATCTTACGAAGAAAGCAGGAGGTACATTCCAAGCTGTGCATCTCAAATACTTCTCTTTGGAAGGGCATGTTGTTCACCATTTTTGTTAATAATAATCCATCTTTCACTATTGGTTTCAGAAAGCAATTACTTCTACTTGATACTTGGGACACAGTTACACAGGGCACACAGAATCTCCAATATCAGTGATAGTGAACCTTGGCACTCCAGGTGTTCTTGAACTTCAATTCCCAGAATCTGTGATCAGCAAGAGTCCTGACTTGGGCATCTGGTAATTGAAGTCCCAAAACACCTGGAGTGCCAAGGTATGCCATCATGGTCTTATATAATATGACTCCAGTGGTCTTCTATTATTTTGCACAAAAATTATTAGCTGCTATATAAAATGATGTCCCGGCTCTCAGAGTTAGAATCTATACATATGACACACTAGGGAGAAAAACAGAGAATGTAAGTGAAGACAACTGAATGAGAAAAAAGAAAAAAGAAAGAAAGAAAGAAAAAGAAAAAAGTTGGGGTAAGTCTAATTATCAAAAGAGCATCAAGAGACTCTTTTTTCTCTCATTGTCCTATGTATACAATGATTGCCAGTCTGGCCAAGTTATCCTGCTATGGTAATAGAGTAGACCAGGGTTTGTCAAGCTTTTCAAGCTGAGGGCCGGGTCACACTCCCTCAGCTTCTGGGGCCGGATGGCCATTTTGTCCTACTTGTATGATGGGGGCAGCCTGTATATTAAAAAAGAACTTCCAGGTGTGGTGGAGATGGGGGAGGGCACATGAAATGGCACCACAGACCGCATCTGGCCCACGGGCCATAGGATGAGAACCCCTGGAGTAGACCATACTGCCAACAACTCAATGCCGAGGGTCAGGCAGTGGTTAATGACCCTAACAACCCTGAGGACTAATGGCCTTGGGTGACAAGGTCCATAAGGAACGGTGATGGTTCCCAAGTGGAGTAAATCCCACTTGAATCCATCTTGATGATGGGGAGCAGCTTCATCAATACTGATGAAGGAGGACTTTGCATGCCAAAAAGGCTCAGGACCAGAAAGGGAGATGAAAGGCCACTGCATTGTATTCGCAGGACAGTCTTTATGGCTGATCACCATGAGGATCACCAATGTTTGGATTTGGATATGGCTGAAGAAGACAATGACTAGAAATAGAGTCTGAATGAAGGGGCCAAAATAGGAACTGGGAAAGGCAGTGGAAGGACCTCCTTTCCTACTCCACTCCACCTCACTCCTTTCAAATCTTACAGTGCATAACTTCTAAAAAAAAGCTCAAGTAATTAATGAGGATTACACCCAAGTAAAGTGAGCACATTACTGCAGCTCTTAATTTTTGTTCATATGAAGAAATGTCCACAAAAGAAGTTTGTCATGTAGAGATGAAAATGGGTGAACCTGCTGGAATACCTTGTTTACAGTACAGGTAGAGCAAAAGGTAGATAGTGAACTACTGGTAGATCTTCAACAATTTGCATTAGATGAACAGGATTTTGACTGTCATGATATAACAAGGTGTGAGGAAGAGCCTACTTTTCTCCCTAAATTAGGTTGCTGAAATCATGAAAAGATGTTACATAGGGTGCACAGACCAACCAGAGTGTAAAAGAAGAAAAGAACACAAAATGGATCAATTATTTGTATGAAAGGATTTGTGTGCAAGCTCCCGTTTTACTACCGAAAACAAAATCCTAAGGTTTGCTCCAAGCATTTGCTCTGATGAATCTTGTTCTTCAGTTAAAAATCTGTATTCGTAAGCTACTATATAGCACCTAACTCTGACAGGGGATTCTAGTGAAAAATAAAGTACCTCTCCAAAACGCTGTTGTGTAGTGGAGGGTTGACTTGCAGGGGCAAAGCCTTGGAATTTTTATGGATAAGGACTATGACAGTGATGGCAAACGTTGGCACTCCAGGTGTTCCTGAACTTCAATTCCCAGAAGCCCTGATCAGCAGGAATGCTGATCTGGGCTTCTGGTAACTGAAATTCAAGAATACCTGGAGTGCCAAGGTTTGCCATCACTGGACTATGACATCATCCACCACATCCCTCAAGATTCCCTGTTTCCTCTCAGCTCATTTGCAATTCTTGTAGTGCCTGGGAGAGAGAAAGATTTTTCCAAGAGCAGTACAGTATATTGTTGCAGTAATGTAAAGTATTTTATTGTGTTTTGATCTTGAATTGGCAAGTAAGAGCCATTAACTTTACTAAATATATACTACATCTTCTATTTATATTACGTTTTTCTTCCCCCTTTCCCCCAATTATTATAAACCTATGTTACTGCTTTCACTTATAAAGTTTTTTACCCTAATATTCAGCTTATATACATGACATCCTGTAGTTTCAGATGGTCCTGTAGTTTCTGCACTCTAGAATGATGGAAAACAGATCTTTCCCTTCCTCTGTATGATTATCTTTCATTATTTGAAGAGTGCTATGCCTGCTTTTGAGCTACAAGGAGGCACCTCCTCCTAAGAGGTGGGGCTGATTCAGTAGCTATCTTCTCCAATAAACCTCCATCTGCATAGCTCCTTTTCTTTCCTGGTTTCTGGCTTTTAAAATCTACTATGGAATGTGTATATGTATATACAGTAACTTCTATTGTAATAGTATCTTTAAAATAACCCCAACATGCCCCATAATAGTTAGAAATGCACACATTCTAAGCCACTGTGTTAAGCGTCATTGCAAAGTGAGTTCCATAATGAAATCAAGATGGGTATAATGCTCAAGCCATTTATTCTTCTGGATTATTCTGACTTGATTATTGTAACGCGCTCTACATGGGGCTGCCCCTGATGACCATCCGGAGACTCCAGCTGGTCCAGAATGCGGCGGCCCGGGTAGTGGTGGGGTGTGGGCGTTATGCTCATGCTTCGCCGCTGCTCCGGGAGCTGCACTGGTTGCCAGTTTGTCTCCGGGTGCAATTCAAGGTGCTGGTTATTACCTTTAAAGCCCTATATGGTAGTGGGCCAGGATACCTAAGAGACCGCGTCACCCCTAGAACATCTGTCCGGCCCACTAGGGCGGATCGGAGAGGCTCCCTTGTTATTCCTTCGGCGAGAAAGGCGCATCTCGCCTGTACCAGGAGGAGAGCCTTCTCCGTGTTCGCCCCGGCCCTCTGGAACCTCCTGCCCACCGAATTGCGCCTTCAGACGGAGCTCCTGCCCTTCCGAAAGGGCTTGAAAACCTGGCTGGCAGGACAGGTTTGGGGACCCGGGAACATGGGTTCCCATCAGTGATGGGATGACACCGGTTCTGACCGGATCCACAGAACCGTTTTAAGGATTTCCGGAGGGCTCTCCATGGGGGTAAAACCGTTTTTGAGGCGTCCGGATCGGACGCCTCACCGGGAGGAAAATTAAAAAAAAAATTGGAGCAAAAATGGCTCCAATTTAGTGCGCATGCGCAGAAACTCAATCTGACACATGCGCACTAAATTGGAGCCATTAAATCTGCCGTTCCTCTTTAAAGTTCCCCTCAAAACCCGGCACGGACGCCCACCCAGCCTCCCCGGAGACCCTGGGCGGGTGGGCTTGACCGGTTGAGGTGGAGTTGGGTAAGAAAGCCAGTTGGCAGAGAGTCTGGGCTTTGCCTTTCCAGGGCATCAAATATTCATGTTGCAATCATTCCAGCGCCATGTCGCTTAAATGACAGAACAGAGAGGCCTGGAAACGCCTCGGGCGAACCCATGGGGGCCCCTTCAGATTCGCTTACCCACTTTCCTCCCTGCCGCTTCATCTGCTGCTTGTGACAGTTACCAACCTTGCCTCTTTTCTCTCCCACTCAACCCCTTTCCCCCCCACACACACACACCACACACACATACTTCTCTCTAATGGCAACGATAATGGCGGCGGCGGAGATTGCAGCAGCGATGACTTTGGCGGCCGCAACTCTCCACGGCGGCGCTCCTGGCTCCTAGCGCTGCCGAGGCTCGGGGCAGCCCGTGGAGAGTTGCGGCTGGAAGCCCTGGGCCGCCCGGCTAGGAGCGCCGCCGGGCGCCGAGGCTCGGGGCAGCCCGTGGAGAGTTGCGGCCGGAAGCCCTGGGCCACCGGGCTAGGCGCGCCGCCGCTGGGCGCCGAGGCTCGGGGCCAGCCCCAACGGTCCCCATTGTAAGTGGGGTTTGTGTTTGGGGTGGGTGGGTGTTTGGGTGTATTTTTATTTAATTATTATTTTATTTATTTATTTTATTAACGGTTTTGTGTGTGTGGGTTGAGGGGTGTGTGTGTTTTATTTTTATTTTATTTATTTTATTTTTGGCCCCGCCTACAACGTCATGACGTCATGACGTTGGCTCCACCCATGACATCATGACGTTAGCTCCACCCACACTGTGATGACGTCAGGGTGGGGTACTAAAATTTTTATCATCCCATCACTGGTTCCCATACCAAGTGGCTTATATAAGGACTGTCCCCTGGGTTGGTATATGGGAATTATTGGTATATATCCCTGCATTGTTTTAACTCTGACTGTTTTAACTTTGATGTTTTAGTGTTGGTTTTATTCTTGTTTTATTCTGGCTGTAAGCCGCCCAGAGTCGGGTTCTCCCGATTGGGGCGGGGTATTAAATTTAATTAAATAAATAAAATAAAATAAAATAAATAAATAATACATTTAAATGAATTGGGATTGCTTATTTCACCCATAAACATGTTCAAATTATGTCATCTAGGATTGGTTTCAGGATTTGTTTGTTTCCATAGTGATTCCACATTTAGGAACAAAGCCCTATGAAGAACAGTTTAAAAAACCAGTCCTGTTTAATCTAGAGAAGAGAACATTAAGGTAAAATATGATAGCCTAAAGAGCTGCCACATATAACACGGAAAAGACATTTCCTGTTACTCCAAAAGGCAAAAGTTGATGGACATTACAGGGTAGTAGAGTCTGGTTACTTCTTAAGAGAAAATTCCTAAAGTATCAGCTTTTTGATACTGTAACTGATCTCTTTAGGAGCTTCCCTTTGCTCAGTTTATTTAAGTAGAGGCTAGGCAGACTTTTTTTCCCCAGAGATAAGACTTTCATCTTTAACAAAAGAAAAAACATGAAAGAGGCATCTTTAAATTTCTCTCTTCTTTCACTGATTCCTAGAAGAGAGGCTATAAACTATGAATGATTCATATAAAGCAAAGAGGGAATTGGTGAAACTTTTGATGTTTTTCCATGTTTTCCTCTTTCATTTAAACTTTCTTTCACCTTTTCTCTCTCAAATTGCCCAGATAATTTTTCAGCCAATAGAGTTGTGATAGCTTCTGTCAGGAGCCAAGGAGAACATGCATGGGGAGTGCGAATTTTGATTGGTTGGAGCCCAGTGGAATGTTTCTTTCTTTGTTTTAGCCATTCTTTGTAGTTCTCTGAACATCTTGCACTTCCCATTTTGTGCTGCCTCCCTCCATACCTCTATCTTGGCTCCTTTTCTTTTTGCCCCTTCTTGATTTTTGGAGGGATTTCTCCCAATTTCTTTGAACTATTTTTGTTGCTGCTGCCAGACAGCTTACTTGTACCAATGTGCCTCTTTAAGATTATTTTTTACTCCCTCCCCATGCACAATTTCTTCAGGGATTTCTCATACATTTTGGTCCTTACCTTTCTTGGATTAATTTTGCTGCCCATTCCCTTGCTATGCTGAACTCATAGAAAATAAAAAGTGGTGTCAAATTGTAATGGGAGATAACCCTCCATATTCTACTAATTCCAGTGGAAGCGGGGCTTTGGTTATATTGTATGCCTTTATTTGCTTGTTTGTTTTGTTGTTTTTTGGGGGGAGAGGGGCTGTGTATGCATTTAATTTTGTTAGTTTTCTTAAAGTATGTATGTGCTTTCCCTGCTTGACTGATTACTTAATTTAATGTCAATGAAGGGCTTCTCGTTTTATTAAAATATCTTAAAAGTGGAGTTGGCAGAGTTATTCTTCAACAAGATTAGTAATAATTTGGGGGGTGTGTGTGGCACATCTGTAACTATCAATACATTCCACATAAATGAAATAAATTGGGGATTTCTTCTCAGGCAAAACAATTATAGTGCAGTCAGCTGAAGTTGCCAGACTGAGTTAAGCTTGTTGAAACACAGGGTCAGCCAAATATATAAAATGCTCTAAATCAATTTCTTAAACCAGGGCAAACTGTTTTCTCATTTGGTTCTTTGGGCAATTTAATCTTTAATCTCTTGCTTCTACATCACTCTTTGCTGATGAGAGTCAAATTAGCCAGAGACAGGAAATATTCATTCATTTTTCCTTTACCTAGAAGTACCAGTAGTTATGGTTTGGATGTAGAGGTAGAAACATAAATCATAACTACAGTGCTAGGAGAGAAAAGGTTGGCCTGAACTGATAGATAGCTCTATTGAGGTTGAGAGTTTGATTCTTCACTGTGCCTCCATAACTGGGGATGGACTGGATGATCCATAGGGTATGTTCCAGGTCTGCATTTCTAAGATTACGATGATGATAATGATGATAAATGCTGCTATAAATTGTGGCAAGGGGACAGCATTCATACTGTGACTATGTTTGTGATGGGGGTCCTGGTGGTTAATGTCTGCTTGTGGGGAATACATCAGCCCTGTTTTTCACCAATTACAGTCAAACCTTGCATAACGAGTGTTTCGCTTAGTGAAAAACTCGCATAACGAGCAGGTTTTTCGCTAAGTGGTCAGACTCGCACAACGAATTTTTCACTTTGCAAGTTGGACTTTTCCCTATGGAAAAACTCGCATAACGAGCATTTCTATGGGGAAAACTCGCATAATGAAAATTTTTCACTATGCGAGTTTTCCCCCTTGAAATGCTCGTTATGCAAGTTTTACCATAAGGAAAAGTCCAACTTGCAAAGTGAAAAATTCGTTGTGCGAGTCTGACTCGCACAGCGAACAACTCGCTTAGTGAGCAGCCTTGCAGAACAAATTAAATTCGTTATGCGAGGTATGACTGTATAGGTCTAATTCAACATCCAAGCAGTTGTTTTTAAACAAAGAAATGGTACTGGGTGAAATCCATCTCCTTATCTTCCATACTCTTTTTATTTTTGGCTAAGAAACTTTCTGCTTTATAAGTTATTATTTTGATGATATATATGAGATTTTGAGGCCATAAGCATTTTAAAAGTCAGATCCTGAATATATTCATTTGGAAAAGATTCATGTACTTCATTCAGTGTGTGTTGGGTAATTTGGAGATCTGCCAAAATGTTTAATTTGAATATCCATTCCCTAGAAATAAGTGTTTTGCATTCAAAGAGAGACAACAGGTACGTGTAAAAAAGACACATACTTACCCTACTACCACAATTATAAAATCTAATAAATTCCAGCCATTGCGGAGGTAAGCATTAGGGTGAAAGAGAAGTCCATATGCTATTACTTTTAAAAATGCTTCCACTGTAAAAATTATGAGAAAAAGGTATTCCACTCGTTCCTGCAAAAAAGAGAAAGGAAAACATGAAACAGTGGAATTAATTCTATGTTGTGATATGAACACATTAGTAAAGGTCACCCTTGCTCGAAAGCCAGTCATATCTGACTCTAGGGTTCAGTGCTCATCTCTGTTCATAGCCGAAGAGCCAGCACTGTCTGCATTTGCAGAGGTTTCTCTGGACATGTGGCAGGCATGCCTAGATACCGAAGTGCATGGAACACTCTTTACCTTCTCACCAAACTGGTCCCTATTTATCTACTCACAATTTCTTGCTTTCAAAATGCTAGGTTGGGAGGAGCTAGGACAGAGATGGGCGCTCATTCCATCATGCAGTACTCAGGTTTTGAACTGCTGACCTTCCACCTCCCAGTCAGTATCTTAACCACTTGAGCCACTTCAGTCCTTATACATCTTATCTTGTGGAAAGAAAGAGTGGCAAAATATCCAAGATTCGGGTGAACTTCTTCACATGACAGTCATTTGATGTAGCATGACTTGCTTTGTTCCTTATAATGGCAAACCAAGTGGTCCTACATTGGAATTACCTTTTATCTGCTTTCTTCCAGGCAGATTTTGAGTCTAGGCCAAGTTATAGTGCAGCAGCCATAATGAAAATGTATTATTTATTAGTTGTATTTATCCACCTATCTAGGATATTCTCCCACTCAGGGCGGCTTACAAAAACATTTAAAAAATATTTGCAATAGCAATAAGAAATTACACATAAAGAATAAATATATCTAGATTTCTCCTGCTCCCCAGTTCTCCTCTTCCTCCTTGTTCTCTATCCTCCTTGTTCACATCCTCCTTTTCAGAGTTTTGAAAACAACAAGCCAAGCTAGGATTTATATTTATTGTGGTACTTAAAAGTTCCACCAACCTATCGTCAGAAGATAATGTGAGACTATTTTAGTACTCTTACTTCCATACACACTCTCAAGTTAGATATATAAGAGGCACATTCCAATGCTGAAACAAGAAGAAAGAATATACTATTTATAAATCAATATCTAACACATGCCAGGTGGTTATTTAATTTTGACAACAGATTTTTAAAAATTATATTTACAAATCAAACAAATTGAACATAACTTAACATGTACTAATCATAACAACACTATTCAAAAAGTTTTGTCCTGGAAATCTTTGCCTCTGCTTCTGCTACAGTATTAACTAAAAGGATACACCAACTGATGAAATACTTTTAACATGAAGAAGAAAACACAAAGTAAAATTTCCATTTCACTACTTAGGAATATATTAGTGGATTTAAGCAAGCCATTCTCTCTCAATTTTAGTGACCCATGATCTAAAACTATGGCAGTAATACTGTATTGGTCTACTTTATAAAACTAATGTAATTATTTTTGTAAAGATTTATATTCTACCTTTATTTCAAATGAGAAATTCAAAACAGATAAGAAAACAGAATTAAACTGAACACGTACATTTTAAAGAACCAGCCAAGTTAGTCTGTACAAACACCTCCTCTAAACAAAAAAACACCAAAAAAAACTCCCAAGGGGAGGGGCTGGGGAATTATAGTAGTTGAGTAGGAATGAGAGGAAGAAAATGGAGTGAGAACACTAATTACAGAGGAGGAGAGGAAAGAGTTAAGAGTTATTTTTTTTTATTTAAAAAGGGCTAGAAAAGCTAGGATTGGCGAATGAAAGGGTGGGGGAAAGAGAACAGATGAAAGGGGCCAAGACTGAGGGAAATCTGAGGGAAGGCACCCAAAGTGAGAGGACTGTAAAGGACTGTGGGACAGGGACATAACTGTTGAGCAACACTGACTGTAAATAGTTAAAACTAGTTCTGAACACTGTGTTGAAGATTTTGTGTTAAAGTTAGTTTTTATTATGCCCCGAGAAAAGCTTCTGCATCTTCATCTACAGCATTGGTGAGGGGCGCCAGATCATATGTGCGAATGAGGAAGTGTTCTTTGCACCACAGAGAATGCAGGAAAGTTTGGCATATAAATAAATTGATGTAGGGTGTATTGGCAGACCAGCAACTTCACCGGTTTTGTATGAACGGAAAGTGTTTGCTATCTTTCAAGCTTGTTCACCTTTTAACTGAAAACTGTGATTAGGCTAGTATTAACTTCAGAGTACTCCAAAATATGATTTGAAAACCATGGCAATGGCAGTGTGTGAAAGACAAATGTTCGTATGAATCTATGTGTATATGGGAGAATAACACAGAGAGAGAGAAAGAAAGAGGCCAACATATACAATTAAATCAAGAACTTAATCTGAAAAATTCCTGTCAATTAAGCTTCTAAAATTAGGAATACAGAAATGAAGAATACATTTTTGACTTTAAGTGTTCTGCTTATACAGTGGAGAAACTATTGTATTACATTTCTGTAATGGTAAAGGTAAAGGTTGCCTTTGTTCAAAAGCCAATCATATCTGACTAAAGTTCAGTCCTTATCTCTGTTTATAGTCTGCAGACATTTCCATGGACATATGGCAGGCATGAGTAGACCCAACAGTACACTGAACACTGTTTATCTTCCTACTGAAGTGGTACCTATTTATCTACTTGCAATTTCTTGCTTTTGAACTGTGAGGTTGGCAGGAGCTGGGACAGAGATGGTAGCGCACTCCATCATGCAGCACTCAGCTCTCGAACTGCTGACCTTCCAGTCTCAAGTTCAGCATCTTAACCACTAGGTCACCACAGTCCCATTACATGTCTGTGGCATACTATAATTCTACCTTGGTTGGCTGTTAGAAATGTAGGGGAAAGTTGAAAAATGCATTTAAAGGATACTTAACAACTACCTGTATCTTAACACCTAAAAATTTGGTTTTTCTAAAATGCTATTTAGTTTACACAGTTATTTCATTTCATTTCATTCATTTATTCGATTTGTATACCCCCCTACTCGGTGCAACCGACTCAGGGCGGTTTACAGAAACCATACATATAAGACAATCAAAAGTAATATAACATAATCAAAGGTCATACATGCTTGTGCAACATTTTCAAGAAGATGTGGTTTTGTTTGTTGAGCTTCAAAGCCTTATTGTACTTGTGGCATTTGATATATTTGTCCATTTTGTTTCCTCTTTGATGTTTCTGCTTTACATGACCTTATTTCTTATATCACAAATATAAACAATGTAAAGACCTTGTTACTTTTCTCTGCTTTCTTGAAAAGTCAGTTTCCAATGTCATAAACAAGTTATACGTTTAGATTACATGCTTTGTTCATATTGCAAATTTGATATATCTACTGAAAGCCCCTATGGAAAGCTACTTTCCACAGTTGTTCACATATACAGTTGTACCTCGCTTAAAGAGCATAATGCGTTCCACAGGATTGCTCTTTAAGCGAGTTTGCTCTTTAAGTGAAACACCATTGAAAGTGACCAATTGTGTGTGGGGGGGATTGCGAACCCCGATTTATTTGTTAAGCGAGTTTTGGGTTGATTTTATTTGTTAAGCGAAGCGAACATTCAGAGAAAATTCTGCTCTTTAAGCAAGTTACTCTTTAAGTGAAACACTCTTTATGCGAGGTTTGACTGTATATATCATGTAGCTGTTGCATTTCTTTATCCAAGCCAGCTCATAGTCACCTTATGGTTTATTAAGGAATATAAATATGCTGACAGAATAGATGCCGACAGGTATTTAGGTGCTTTGGGAAATCTACCAACCTGAAAGGATCAGCCACCCAAGTGTGACTCAACCTTTTGGCCAAAACTTTGTGTAGGTCACTTGTTCAGACCACTTGTACCTGCTGATTGCAACAGAGATAAATGCTTTCCTATCATTATTACAAAGATATATTTTCTTCATAATTTGATGACTGCTTGCTAATTGGTACTTGTAATTATTATAAGATTTACTATTAAACAGGGTGCAAAGGTTCAAAGACTGAACAGGAGGCATGCCTCCTGGATACTTTCTTAATTGTACTCAGATTGCACCAGTTTGTCTGCTAGCAAAAACAAATTCTGTTCAAGTACATTTCATGTCTTTGCTGCTACCTTTTCCTTCTTTACCAGAGACACCTTCTTCACCAGGCCCCAGGTTCGCCATCACGGGTATAGGCTAACACAATTCCTATCAGAAGCGTAGCGTGCCTTGGCGGGGCCCTGTATAAAAATTTGTTTGGGGGCCCTTAGGAAGGGTAAATATTTGTTTTGCTTACGCACATTGGGGGCCCCCATGGCCCGTGGCCCCCGTATAATTGATATGGCAGATACGGCGGTAGCTACGCCCCTGATTCCTATCATATTTCAGAAAAATGTCTGTAGGTAATGCAGACGCAGTTAATGTTTTCCTTTTCTTTGGCTTTCAAATTAACTGGGGGGAAGTGAAAGACAAATGGGAACACATCACTAATGACGGCTGACAGTTTTTTCCTTTACCGGTCTTCAGTCCTTTTCTGAATTCCTACCTGGCAGTTGGGGTACACAGAAAGAGCCTCCTCGAAGATTGTAGTATTTTTGAACGACAACCGGTTGTACTCTGGTAACGGCAACCTTGTATTGACAGCTAATCTTTCTCACACTAGGTCAGGCAAAAATAACTACAGAATGAACTCACCAAAAGGTGCCTTCATTTTAGCAGTGTCATGTCTGGCCTAGACATGGAATAATAATAAAAAAACCTGGCAGTTTCTATCCCTCAGAAGAAAGCTAATTTGGGAAAGCAGGAAGAGGTTGTGGCCTCTTCTTGACAAGACACCTTGTGTAGACTGGCTTGTTTGATGAGGGCTGTGCAGAGAGAATATAGCTTCTCCGTCTTCTGCTTCCAATTACATAGTCTATTTGGTTTCTATATTGACCATCTGTTGATGTCCACATGAATACAAAAGGTGGAGACAAGATGGTGCTGAGAGAAGATGCACATGATTAAGTTCCTTGCTGTTTATGCAGGATGTTAAGACTTATATTTCCTTCCTGCTTAGGAACAGTGAAAAGCTATTTGCAAAAAGAAAAAAAAATGAACAGCAAAATTATAGCAAGAAACCACAAGGCTATACAGCAAAGAAATAAAAGATTTACTGCTTTCCAATTAACATTGTCAGCATACAACTGCATGATAAGGGTGTTTTCTGAGCTGATATTATTCACTTTATGTTATCTTGCATGACTTGTAAAAGGGAGAGAGAGGGAGCAAGGGAGGGAGGGAGAGAAATAACTTCTTTTTGCCATTATCTCTTGTGGATACTTGTAAACATTTAGAAAGCTTGGAATTACTTTAAAAAGGGCTTTTTACAACTCAGGCATGCAAAAGGTTGGCTTTCCCCCCTCCTATATACCTTTCTGAAGGAAAAGTTCCAGATTATCTAAAATTTTGTCTCATCTGTCTGTAAATAGGGAAGGGCACAAAGAAGAGAACCGAAACAACCACATCCATTCTCAGGGGCACAATGGGAGGGCACTGGACAGGGTTGAGGGGAGGTGACCAAAGGACAGGGGAGAAAGCTGCCCCCGGGAACTGTTTGGTTGCCACCCCTTTCTTGCTCCAGTACTTTAGAATAAACCATTGCTCAAAGCTGAAGGAGGGAGCTTGGAGCAATGGCTTAAGCTAAAGTGCAGCATACCAGACGGATAACCTAATAATAAAATTATTATTTGTGCTCCAGGGTACCAGAGGTGAGGGCGCATCTGGATGAATCCTCCTGCCCCGTTGGCCCAGCCCATGCCTGTCCGTTCTCTTTAGTGGAGTGTAAATTTTATTTTCAGTTGTGGGATAACTGTATGCTAGTTATTTATATCAAAGACTAGCCTTTTGGATAGATGAAAAAAATATTTTGGGAAATGATTTCCAAATTTCCATCCGACTAGTTTTGTTTATTCTCTGATATGCCTGAAACGCAGACAAACATGACTACTATTTCAAAAAATTCAACTAATCCAAGTCATGGATATCTTTACTGTGTAAATATGTTACCCCAAGGCTGGAGATAGCATTAATAACATTGACCTTTAGCGCTAGAGAGTGAGAAGTGCATACTTAGAGGATCAACATTATAAAGCAGATGTTGAGACAGATTTGTTGATATTGGGTGACTTCCAAAACACACTTTATTGCTAAGGAGACATTTTTACTTGAGTATATACCAGCAAGAGGCAGGATTACAAAAAAAAAAAATACTATGGCAAATCGAGCATGCTTTTCTTTTTAAAGCAAAAACATTTTCCTTGAGGTTAAATAGATGACTTTTCTCACTGAGAAGAGCCTACACCCTTCAGGCAACAGTTATGCTCTAACCAGAGGAGTCTGGAGAGAGAATTCTGGTGCAAAAAGTAATAGTTTGAGCAGTGATGGGATGTAACAGGCTCTCACCAGTCCGCCAGAACCGGTAGTAACTTCCCCCAGGGTCCCGGAGAACTGGTAGCAGCTTTTGGGGGAAACCACCTTTGGGGCTTACCTTTTCACTGGTTCCTCCACTGTGCATGCACGCCAAGCACTTGGTGTGCATGCACGCCTACAGTGCTTGGCGCATATGCACGGCCTCCTTGCTGTCCTCCCAAGCAGGGAGGAGGAAGAGAAGCGGCTAGCTTGAAGCTCCCTATAGCCTGTTCCTCAGGGTAAGTGACTCACCTTTGGATGTGGTGTGTCTGTGTGTATTTTAATGTGCATTGAATACCTTTACCTATATTGACATACTACCACAGTTCCTAAAAAGGCCTGGCAGCCTGGCTTGGGGTTTTTAAGCAAAGTCTTGGAGTTACCTCATCAATAAACTACACCTGTGCTGTTCCAATTGCTGTTCCAATTTGAGAACCCTTAATGAGGTACAGCTGTTTTACATTTACATTAAGGCATATTATCCTAGAGAACTGGTACGATGACCATATCCATCTTGCAACATGGTGCTGCCCAGGCACTTATACTAACAGGTAAGTGACGGGTTTGTGTTTGGGGTGGGTGGGTTGATTTGTGTTTGGGGTGGGTGGGGGGTTGGGGGGGTGTATTTTAATGTAATTTTAATTTATTTATTTATTTATTTATTTTATTTATGGGTTTGTGTTGTGGGTGGGTGGGTGGGTTGAGGTTTGTGTGCATGTGTGTGTGCTTATTTTTATGTTATTTTTATTTTTTATTTGGCCCTGCCCATGACATCATGACATAATGATGTTAGCTCCGCCCAAACTGTGATGACATCACGGTGGGGTAGTAAAATTTTTGACATCCCACCACTGAGTTTGAGTCATGAAGGCATAAGAAATGAATCTATCTAAAGTCATGTGCGCATGGCAAGATGCCTGAGGATCCCCAAATAAAGGCTAGGGGTGGGAGTTATGCTTAGGGTAATTAAAACATCATATTGTAGCAGACCAGTTTTTATTCTCCATTTAACCAGTTGGGTAAATATAATTAGTTCAATGGCTAAGAGTTCTTTTTTCATTTTGGGACCTTTTGTAAAAAATAGTTCTGGGAGCAATTGTGCAATATCTTATGTTTCCTGCAATATACAAGATTTGTTTTCACAGAAAACTATGCTGTTTGAATGGTGGTGCCTAAGAAGAAATGGCTGGTGCTACTGGTCTTGTACAATATATTTGGCACCCTTTTCCCTGGAAGATGAGACATTTTTGTCAATGATAAGTATTAATTGTTACATCCTCGATGTGTTCTCCCTCATTTGCTAATGCACAAATTAACACATGTTTGTCATACATGTTTCTATGAAACCAAAGGTTGAGAAAGACTGCTCTAGGGTTTCTACTTTTTGTGGCCAGATTCAAGTGATTCCCTGGTACATGGAAGTGTTGTTTTAAATGAGATTGCCTCTGTTAAAGCAATTTTTTCATGTGCAACAAGGCATATTCTATTGCAAGTTCCTGTCTTACCACACTCTTGTTCACAGTTCAGTCTACATAGGATTTCAGCTATAATTGCAGTTGTTGATTTGATTTGGTACTTCCTCCTTATTCTTCCTGATTAACAGATACTGACACTATTATCACCACAAATTCATTCATTCATTCATTCATTCATTCATTCTGCAAAAAAGAAGGAAAATATCAGATATGAGATAACTGTGTCAAAGTAGCATCCCATAAAATACATCTTTACTAAAATATAGATACAACATACACATGATAAGATATATTTGGATGCAGCAACCAAGCTAATTTCTATACAAGAAAATAAACACCTATTCCTATCTACAGTTCTTTTTTTTCTTACTCAACATTCTGCTTTATTTGTTTTGTTAGTAAATATTTGCCTCTGTACAGAGTTGCTGTTCTCAAGTCAGAAGAGATTTGTAGTGACCCTAATAGGGGGCTTAAGTCAGTGGTGGGCAGCAACAGGTTTGCACCCTGCCCAGGAGGGGGGTAGCAAAATTGGATGGCCTCTGGGCAGTGTGGTGGTGAAATTGGATGGCCTTCGGGCAGTGGGGGTAGAGAAATAGGGTGGCCATGCCCACCTCCCTGCCCTGCCCCATCAAGTTTTGTCCCTGCAAGTGGTTCAAGGTCTCCCTTGCTCAAAAACCAGTCATATCCAACTCTAGGGTGCTGTGCTCATCTCCATTTACAGATTAAGAACCAGTGCTGCCTGTGTTTGCAGATGTATACATAGCAGGCATGACTAGATCGCCCATGACGTAGGCTCCACCTACGATGTAGGCTCCACCCATGATGTAGGCTCCACCCACAGTATGGTAGCGATTTTTTTTTTGCTGCCCACCACTGGTTTAAAGTATGTTTGGTATTTAAATAATGCTAACCTTTAAGCCCCTAAACATTTTGGGACCTTCTTACCTTGTGGAATGTCTTTCCCACAGGACAGCAGCCTGCATCACTCGCTCCTCTCTATCAGTGCAGCTTCAGGTGCTGCCCCTGAGATTGCCTAGGAAGGCCATGACTGGGAGAAGAGCCTTCTCACTGGCAGCACCAATGCTGTGGACCACTATTCTAGTTGAGCTGCACCAGGCTCCGTCCTTGCTTTCATTCAAAAAACAGCTGAAAATACTGTTCTTTTAGTAGGCCTCTGGAAATATTCTGTCTACAACTAGTCATTAGAGATGCTGCCCTGTTTCTCTCTGCTCCAAACAGGTTGCACTTTTGGGGCCCTTGTTTAATGTATTAATAGTCTGGCAATTTTAATGTTTTGTGATTGTTTTTATTGTGAGTAACTTTTAATAATCTTTCATTGTTTTATTGTTGGTTTTATGATACAGTCAAACCTCACATAAAGAGTGCCTCGCTTAAAGAGCAACTCCCTTAAAGAGCAGATTTTTTTTTTGAATGTTTGCTTCGCTTAACAAATAAAACCAACCAAAAACTTGCTTAACAAATAAATCAGGGTTCGCAATCCCCCCCACAATTGGTCATTTACAATGGTGTTTTGCTTAAAGAGCAAACTCACTTAAAGAGCAATCCTGTGGAACGCATTATGCTCTTTAAGCGAGGTACAACTGTATTAAGCTTTCAGAGTAGGAATGATTTTTTTTCCTAGAGGGGCGGGATATAAATGTAATAAATAAAATACCAGTTCTACACTCTCAATGAATTTCTATGGTTCAGTGAGAATTCGAACCCAGGCCTCCTGAGTCCTAGTCTATCTACTACATCACACTAGGTAAAGTAAAGGTAAAGGTTTCCCTTGCTTGAAAGCCAGTCGTATCCGACTCTAGGGGTCAGTGCTCATCTCTGTTTCTAAGCCGAAGAGCCAGTGCTGTCTGCTTCTGCAGATGTTTCCATGGTCATGTGGCAGGCATGACTAGACACCGGAGCGCATGGAACGCTGTTACCTTCCCACTAAAGTGGTCCCTATTTATCTACTTGCAATTTCTTGCTTTCAGACTGCTAGGTTGGCAGGAGCTGGGACAGAGACGGGAGCTCATTTCGTCTTGCAGTACTCGGGAATCGAACTGCTGACCTTCCGCCTCTCAGTCAGCGTCTTAGTGACAGGTTTAATCTTAAAATGTCCCGCTATTGCTTTTATCCTAACAAGGTTATAGTCTTACTGATGACTCACCTTCTTGCATGACCTTCAACAGATTTAAAAATCTGTTCAAAACACATTCATAATTCTTTTTATCTTGCACACATGAACAAATATAGTAGACAAGAGGCTTTTAAAGTTGCACAAGTGAAATGTGTGTGGTGTTTCTTAACTAAAGAGCTTCTCCCATTGAGTATGCAGCTCAACTGATCCATTACTTGTTACTGCATATTTTAGGATGTTTTAATTTACGTTTCAAACTGGAATGATTTTCCCCTAGCGATTGCTTCTGTACGGTAGAACAAATGTCTTGGCTGGGGTTTATTTATCAATGAAATGTAGTTTATGTTTTTGCATAATCTTGCACCTATTAAAAAGCTCCGTAAAAAGTTTCATCCATTCATTTCTTATTGGGGTTATTGGTCTCCCCTCTTCCAGTGACCACTTTATTCCATGGATAATGGAAATACATATTTAGCATTCTGTTCACACTGTTCCTTTCAGACAGAGAAAGAACAGAACAAGCGAGAATGAAAAACAGGAAGCAAGTGCTCTCAGATTCACCATCTTATCTCCAGCACCACTCTTTCTTTCACCAGCTAGATAGCTTGAGGCTCACTAAATGCTCTTTATAAATACTGGAGTTGCCAGGATAGAAAAAAAAGGACAAACTAATAGAACTATGTTAGGGCACACAATGCAAAAAAAAGCATGAACTGCCCCATGTTAGATAAACTTTATGATACCTAAGTATCATATATATATCATGACATAGCAACTACAAACCAAAGGAGAAAATGTGAACTAGTACAAACAACTACAACTACACAAAATGCTGGGTCAGCTGATCAGGAAATGAAATTCTTTTTTTGGGTGGGGAGGAGGAGATTATCCAATGAAAGAATTTAGTGGTTAAGTAGTTAAGTGGTTAAGATGCCGAACTTGGTGCCACTTCTGTGGGAAGGTAAACAGCATTCTGTGCACTCCGGTGTCTAGTCATGCCTGCCACATGTCCGTGGAAACATCTGCACACACAGACAGTGCTGGCTCTTTGACTGTAAACAGAGATGAGCACTAAACCTTAGGTTCAGATACGACTGGATTTTGAGCAAGGGTGACCTTTACCTTTACTATCCAATGAAATACATTTTTCTTTCTTAGCCAGGTAAAATGCTTTGTGTCATCATTGCAAGACACCATGTATGTGTTCTGACATCTTTATTCTTGCAAGCCTGTCTTCATCAAAACAGATTATTGAACTGGAATGTATTTTATTGCACTTCAGTGGGCCATCTTTCCCCCCCTAAGGAGTTTAAGATGATATATTTTGTTCCTCCCTACCACAATTTATCCTTATAATATACTGTGAGGTGGGCTAGGCTAAAAGATATCAATCAGTACAAAATTCCCTAGAGCTTTTCATGACTGGGCATTTCCATTTCTAATGTCACTTTCTAACAATGCTGGCTTTCATTATACAATTAATCAGGAGGAAGTACTGTACTTGTTGTTATCTATTGTACTGTATTAAAATATAATTTTGCCCAACTCCATTATTGCTGATGCATGACTGAAAGTATCTCACAACTTAAACCACTATACAACATAAAATCAAACACTCAGTAAAAATGTAAAAGGCTATACTGTACTTAGATATAACCTTTAAAAACAGATCACTGGCAAATATGCATAATCTCCACTTAAGGCAAGGAATTTAATCGTACAACTACTATCACCACTAGCCATGCCCCTAACTCAATGGGTGGGACACAGCAGTTTGGAAATCTAGAATACCTGTAACATGATGTGCATGTTCATTGTGCTTATGCACCAGTTGACTGCTATGCTCTTGCAATCTTGATCAGCTGAACCTTGTAACTGCTCACAGACTTTACCATAAACCAGGTTTGATTTAATTATGCCATGTATTTCTGTACCTAGGTTGACTTCCTCAGAAAAAGGCACACCAGCCTAAGATGAACAAAAGCACTGTTTGTTACCAAAACTACCTAGCCATTTAGAAGAAAAAAATGATTTTTCAGGAAGTATACAACCATCCATTTTTTAAGGAGGAGGTGAGTAATTCTTTTCAAATAAGAATTCTTCTGTAATTTGGTTGAATAGCTTTTCTGCAGTCTGTCTTCCTATCAGCTACATATCTGTCTCCTTTGTATTAAGCTCCTATTTGTTAGTTCCTTTTAATCTATTACAGTTGCTACTGCTGATCTAAAACTCCAACAACTCCCTTGGTATTAGATAAATAAAACAAACAGTTACATATAATCTGCAATATTGGTGGGAACATACTCAAAAACCTTGAATGAAACTTCTAATAACTCCACGGAAATGTTAAAATATACTACAGTGATGGAGAAGATTTTAGAGACCAGGTGCCCAAACTGCAACCCAAAACTCACTTATTTATCGCAAAGTGCCTACACAGCAACAGGGGAGAAAGGAAGTGCTCCCTTTGGGCTGCTGGGCAGAGCTGTGGGACAAACTTCATGCTGGGATGACTGCACAGGTGCCCACAGAGAGGGCTCTGAGTGCCACCTCTGGCATGCATGCCATAGGTTCACACCACCACTGATATAGTATATAGGGGACATAACTCATCTTCTGAGGGGCATATATACCATGGCCAACATGATGAACAAAAAATCCCACAAACATCACCTTGCTGAACTGACATTATTGTTATATTAGGATGCTAAGAAAAGACAAATATTTTTCTGCATTACAGTATATACATGCAGATAAATGTGAATGCTGTTAAGACTTAATTGATGCAAAACCACATTATCTGAAGGACAATTTTTCTGTATCAGGCTCTCTGTACTCATATATGCAGTAAAGAGGCTATCTTGATGTTCTGTTGCTCAAGGAAGAACACTGAGTGATGACACAAGATAAAGCCCTCTCCATAGTGGTAGCTTGACTTTAGAATACTTCTCCTTTTATGCATACCTAATTCTATTTTTTCCAAATTTTGTACCAGGTAAAGATTGTCCATTTATGAAATGTATTTATGAATCATCAATTCTCTCTACTACTTGTTTACTGATGTTATTAGATTTTGTTTTGCATTATAGTGTAACTTTGTTTAAATCTTATTATTTATTATTCTAGGATTTTGTTTAATATGTAGGTAAATCAATCAATCAAATAAATAAATACATGATATGAATGAAAATAATATGGGATACTCAGTGTTAATTCATGTAACTAGCACTTTGGGATAATGGAGTGATGTAATCTATCTAGTTTTCCTAGCTGTCACAAGCCTTTTAGTTTTATATCCTTGAAAAACCTCTGTCTGGCCTGATATCCCACTATGGTAATGGAGTAGACTGGACAGCCAGCGAATCAATGCAGTGTTGGGTGGTGGCAAATAACCTGACTCCCTAAAGGGGCCAAAGGCTACAGGTGGATGAGCTCTTTTAGGTGGGATGATGGTCCCCTCAGTGGAGGAAATGCCACTGGAAACCATCAGATTGGGCCAAACAGCAAAAAGGGGGGGGGGAGAGAAGAGGAACCACTTCACTATTCCGATTCTGATTCTCGATGGTCATGGAGGTGGAAGAGACCATGCCAGATGGACTGGCTGTGAAGATGCACCTTGTTAATGTTCTCAAGGCTGCGGCAGCCCATTGCAGTCCCAGTGTTAAATCCTGCATGTCTCATTTCATACGTGCTGCAGGAGATGGCTCTGTGACCACAGTGTATGTGTCACTTCATGGCAAGCTGTGATCTACCTTAAACAAGTAAGCATTTCCCCTGAAAAATGATTTTCAGGAAAAAATGCATACTCGGACACGAGTAGAAGCTGCCGCCGCTGCCTTGAAAAAGGAAAATAAAAACCAAGAACATGTCTTTAATAGCTTGGGAATGCTGCTGATCAGACAAACCATATTTCCTTAATTGATTTTTAAATTATGAATCAACTCAACTCATTATCTCCTGGTTTATTTGCAGGATACTTCCTTCCTCACCCACACATAATCTTAGTAATATATCCATTCTATTGTGTAAACTAGGAGTTATTAGAAATTAGATTAAGTGCTGATCTGCAGCTTCTAAATAATCCACGTTAATTGGCAAAGTTGCAAGCAAGCCAGCAATTAGTATTGTCAGGGTGAAGAGGTCATTCTTGGCTGGAGAAACTTTCTTTGAGAATTTCCTTCGTAACAATCTGCAACAGCCCCAGCCTGACTCATACATTGGCTGAAGGATGAGATTTCAGCCGTTTCATATTTACCCAATATATAAGATAAGGCGCTGTATTTTGTGATTTCATCTACCCTGTCTTCAACTGCCCTTCAAGCTCAAACCAAATAGGATTTGCAACTATTATTTCCTTATAAGAAAGGAATGGAAGAGGTGGAAGAGAAGGGGAGGAGGAAAAACTAAGGACAGAATGTCTTGGTACCTTAAAGACTAACAGATTAGTTTTAGTGTGAACTTTTGTGACTCAAAATACATTCTTCAAACACATCTGTCTGAGGAAATAGATTTGGATCAACAGACAATCACACTGAAACAAATGTGTTAATCTTTAAAGGAGCCATGATGCTGTCCTTTGGTTTCCCTTCCTACCTTTTTTTCTTTCCCCTTACATTTTGTTGAAATGCTGAAATATATTAATGAATTAGCTCTTCAGGAGAAATCTGCTCTGTCAGCAAGTTTATTTTTTAATTGCATTTTTCATTTATTACCTCTATACCCTGTCTTACCACTACAAGTACAGTAGTATTCAAGGTGGCTACTATGAACATGTAAAGCTGCTTTACAGTGGTGCCATTGGTTCCTCTAATTCAGGGCTGGCAGTTTTACCTTTTGTAGACCTTGTATCAAAGGAAAGTGATGATTATTTCAGAAAAGGAGGCTAGATTGGGCGGTACCAATAGTTTCACAAATATGTGGTGAAGGGATGTGTTAATCAATAAAAAAACTATTCTGCTCTATAATATTTTGCATGTGTATGTTATATCATCTTCCAAATAATGTGCAATGTCATCTTACATCATTTGCTGGTTACGTATCCTTCTTTCATTTCATATATTTTAGACTTGCACTTCAAAGCTAGTTGTCTCATCACTAGTGCAAGAAAAATGCTCTATCAAACTGCAGCCTTCTAGTCAGTGACACAATGATGATTATATCTCAGACTCTGACTTCTTGAAATAGATGAAGAATATCTGACAAATATAGTATTTTTACTGAATCCCATTACTGTCCATGGTAAAGCTGTTATATTTATTGTGCTTTGGGACACTGTGGAGCCACTGAAATTAAACATACATATATATTTGTTTCATTTTCCTCCTTCTGTTAAATAAATCACAGCCCCACTGAAAATCCTACCTCATGCCTCAATGTGGTGCAGCAGTGACCCTAGCCATCCAACAGCTATGGTGGTGGGGGTGTATTCCCCTGGCAGGTCCAGATATGCCACAAAGGTGTCGGCTAGTGGTCCAGAATGGTTCTCCATTCTGGAACCACTGGTCAGCTAAGTGGGGTTGGGTACTCAGGCAATTCACCTGGCCAATGCATTGTTCTAACATGACCAACTTCGATATGAGCCCAGCCAGCTGTGCTGTCGCATGAGGTAGGACCTCATGATGGTGACAACCTGTTAAAACCTTGTGGGTGATGATGCTTTGATTTGCTACATCAAACTAGATGTGTGAAGTACAGATCAACCAAGTAATCAAGTAAGTAAATTTCAGTCACAATATATATACAGTCAAACCTCGCATAAAGAGCACCTCGCTTAAAGAGTAACTCGCTTAAAGAGCAGAATTTTATCTGAATGGTTGCTTCGCTTAACAAATAAAACCAACCAAAAACTCGCTTAACAAATAAATTGGGGTTCACATTCCCCCCCCCCCAATTGGTCACTTACAATGGTGTTTCACTTAAAGAGCAAACTCACTTAAAGAGCAATCCTGTGGAACGCGTTATGCTCTTTAAGTGAGGTACAACTCTGTGTGTGTGTGTGTGTGTGTGTGTGTGTGTGTGTGTGAGAGAGAGAGAGAGAGAGAGAGAGAGAGAGAGAGAGAGAGAGAGAGAGAGAGAGAGAGAGAGAGAGAGAGAGAGAGAAATGGCTCATGACTTATGGGGTGATATTGAGGTGCAAGTGGGAGGGAGCAAACCTTTACCTGAAGACTGGCAAGGGGGAAAAGGGTCAAAGAGGGAGAAGGGAGAAGTTCAGAGGAGAATATTGTTGATGGTGGTACAGTCACAGCACAAGAAGGAATCCCCAATGAGGGGAAACTAGATGGAACTGACTAAAGAGGCCATCATTGGATTGGAACTCTTGTGAGGTTTGTGTATTGGCGGGAATGGCATACTGCATGGCAAGTATATCCAAAGCCCCAGAGCCCACTTATTGGGGAGATCAAGCAGACAGAGAAAGCCTGTGTCACCAAAACTCTAGAAAGGAGGCTTTAAAGTCTGGGCAAGTTCCTAGTCCTTGAAAGGACTAAAGGGACACAACAAGAAGATAAACGTTGGTTTAAGAGTAATAGAAGTAATTTCCCATCAAAGAACTGGTTTATAAGTCTAGGTTAAACAAAAGTAGTTAGCTTTTTTGACAAATATTATTGTCACTGTGTTTTGATGGAAGGAATAGTAAACTGACTTTCAGTATCCCATATCTACACAGGAAAGCCAGTGCAGTGTGGCATTAAGTTATAACCAACTTGCAGGTTCAAAACTAATATGCCAACAGGTAAATAACAATTGCTCCAGAGTAACAATGGAAGAGGGACTGCAGTGGCTCAAGTGGTTAAGATGCTGAACTTGACAACTGGAAGGCCAAGCAGGTCAGCAGTTCAAGACCCAAGTACTGCAAGATGGAGTGTACTCCTATCTCTGTCCCAGCTCCTGCCAACCTAGCAGTTCAAAAGCAAGAAATTGCAAGTACTGTAGATAAATAGGTATCACTTCAGTGGGAAGGTAAACAGTGTTCCATGCACTCCAGTGTTGAGGTATGCCTACCATGTGTCCATGGAAATGTCTGCAGATGCAAACAGCACTGGCTCTTTGGCTATAAACAGAGATGAGCACTGATCCCTAGAGTTGGATATGACTGGCTTTTGAGGAAGAGCGACCTTTACCTAACAATGGAAGAAAGTTACTGATTTATTGTAATGCTAATATGTTTCTTGGTTGGTCACTGTAGAGAAAAAAATGTTGGATTAGATAAATTTGTGTCCAATACTACAGGAATCTTCTCACATTCTTTTATTATGTTCTAATAGCTGCAATCCGATTGCTTAGCACAGTAAGTCAGAACTAGAGTAGGCCTCATTGAATCAGCAGAGCTTACAGACAGCTATACTAAGCAACAGGGTGGCTAAGACACTGACTGGAAGGTCAGCAGTTTGATTCCCGAGTACTGCAGGACGGAATGAGCTCCCTTCTTTGTCCCAGCTCCTGCCAACCTAGCAGTTCAAAAGCAAGAAATTGCAAGTAGATAAATAGGGACCACTTTGGTGGGAAGGTAAACAGCATTACGTGTGCTCCGGTGTCTAGTCATGCCTGCCATATGACCACGGAAACCTCTGCAGAAGCAGACAGTGCTGGCTCTTCGGCTTTGAAACAGAGATGAACACTGAACCCTAGAGTCAGATGTGACTGGGTTTGAGCAAGGGAAACCGTTACCTTTACTATACTAAGCAACAGGAATTTGCTTGATGTATTGAATTTTGAGAAGGAAAACCTAGGCTGCAAGTCTTCAACAAAAATGATAGCCATCAGATTACTTTGGGCTAGTAACAGCTTTCCTCCATCCTAAAACAGATCAGATTTCATAAGAAGACAAAGTAGGATGGCCCTTAGGTCCATGATCCTAACTTACTTGTAGGAGATTATTATTATTATTATTATTATTTATTAAATTTATTACCCCGCCCCAATCGGGAAACCCGACTCTGGGCGGCTTACATCACGATAAAAATAAAAAATAAAAGATAAAAACATAGAAAAATCGTAAAAGTTTAAAAAGTTGTCAGAAGTTAAAACAGTACCGAAACTGCGCACCAGTATTCCCATAATTCAGACCCAGAGTGGCACTCCTTTAAATAAGCCACTTAGTATGGGAACCCACGTTCCCTGGTCCCCAAATATGTCCTGCCAGCCAGGTTTTCAAGCCCTTCCGGAAGGGCAAGAGCTCCATCTGAAGGCGCAGCTCAGTGGGCAGGAGGTTCCAGAGGGTCGGGGCGGACACGGAGAAGGCTCTCTTCCTAGTACAGGCGAGGTGCGCCTCTCTCGCCGAAGGAACAACAAGGGAGCCTCTCCGATCTGTCCTGGTGGGCCGGACAGATGTTCTTGGGGTGACGCGGTCTCTTAGGTACTGATGCAGAAGAAAAGGAAAATTTAGATGAGGTGGGAAGGTACTCTATCTGTAGTGCACAATATCTTATATATTACTCTTTTATGTTGCTTCTGTTTATCACAAATTTGTCCTTTTCCTTTTCCTCTTGTTGTTTCTGCCTCTCCATTCGGTGATGAGACACTGATACATGATAAACAATTTAGTCTGTCATTCAATTTGCCTTCAACCACAAGAGTACAATACAGAGCAATCAGACACATTTCTTTAATTCTAATTAGTTTTTCTTTCTGAAACCATCCCTTTAATAAAAAGTTTAATTACAAGTAACGGGCATCATTAGCTGTGTTGTATTAGAGCTGGGGTTCTCATCCTATGGCCCACATGTCAGACCTAGCCCGCAGCATCATTTCATGTGGCCCACATGACTGCCACCACCGCTGGAAGTGGAAGCGTTTATGACAGCCATAAATGTGCCCATGGTGGACATGTTTTATGCCAGCATTTGTGGCAGGGGAAACCACCAGTCCGGTCTGCTCAGCTGTCTGAGGGGGTGTGGTCTGGCCAATAGCTTAAAAAGTTTGAGAACCCCTGTATTTGAGACTCAGTTTATCTTGAGCTGTCATTTGGAAAACTGAAACAGAAAGAATACTTTACTTTACTTTACTATTCGTATTTGCTAACCCGCCCCAATCAGGTAGACCCGACTCTGGGTGGCTTACAGCATGAATTAAAAATATACCAATATTTAAGACTTCAAAATTCATAAAAAATTAGCTAGTATTTTATATTGATGATTAGAGCAAGTAAATTCAGATGTAAATGAATGTACATCTGTAATCTGGAATAGCCTGGCTCCGATGGTCTTTATAGTACAGTATTAGCCTTCTGGATTGCTAAGTGATACAAAATTGAACATTGAACTTGTTACATGAGGGGAAATTTTGATTAAACTTCTGCAATGAAATATGAAGGCCCTACATCCCACACATGAGTTAAAAGTAACAAATAGAAAGTGCTTTTTTCAAACTGAACCTACTGTTCATAGGCAGTCAATTTACTACAATGCACCAAATTCAATCTACAAAACTCTGGAATGAATCCAAGTACAACACATTTTGTACTAAAATAAAAAATCACTATACGGAAAGTGAACAAATTTGATAATTCCTTTAGAATATCCATAAAAATTAATATAGAAATGCATTCAAGTCTTATACATTATTCTCTGTTTTCTGAAAGGCTAAGCATAAATTATGGGAGGGGGGGGGAATGCTACTCTTCCTTCTGTTTCTGATTATTTTTCCATGGCTAGACCAGATGTGAAACTGCCAAAATGAAGGCACCTTTTGGTGAGTTCATTCTGGAGTTCATTTTGCCTGACCTAGTGTGAGAAAGATTGCCGTTACCAAAGTTGCCGGTACCAGGGTATGCCCGATTGTGGTTCAAGGGTACTACAATCTCCAAGGAGGCTCTTTCTGTGTACCCTGTTTCTGGTACACTGAATCAACATAAAGAAGCTCCAGAAAAGGGAGATGAGATGGTATCTGTTACATTTCAATAGCCAAGCAGAAAGACTGCCAAAGGAAGAAAGCAAACAATGGGCATCAGTAACAATGCTGAGGATGAGGAAGGGGTGAGGGAGGAAGAATACATAGATTAAAATGATAATAGAATAAATCTGCTTTCCTGTCATCACCCACTCATAATTCAGGGTAATTTCAGACCAATGGGCCTATAAATTCTTCATCTTGCTTTGAACACAAATTGTTTTTGCTGATATTTCAGCTTCCTTCAAGAAATTCAACTCACTTTAAGTTAGATCTCCTGACACATTCCATAGGTTTGAAGCTTCCTAGGTCATTTCCTACATTTGAGTATTACAGTACTATGTTGAAACAAAGAAAAACAAGATCACTGAAAGCTGATCTGTGATAGGTCACAACAAGTTATCAAATGAAAAAGCTTTTTCTGTGCAATTACCCTGCCTCATCCATTTCTTATCCTTTTATGTTTTCCTGCTATTTCTTTTTGTAATTTTCCTTACCACATCAAACCTATTAAGGAAAGAAACTCTGACTAGCTGTACAACATGTTTTGATTTGTAGCAGTCAGAGTTGGATAATGGAAATATCCTTACATTGATTCACAATATCTCCTGGCTTACCTAACCATTTCCACATTAGGCTAATAGAGAAATTGGCATGGCTACTACATTGTTACTTAACTTGTTTCTAACTTTTGAAGCATTTGGCTCTAATTGCAGAATATTAATTCTAGATACGGTAGGTAAAACCGATTGACAACTGAAGTTTTAGTGCTTGTAATAGCTCTAAATACAAATTCTGTTTGCAGTGGTATGAGAAGGCAGGGGAGTGGCAGTCCTGACTGTGTTATAACCACTACCATACAATTTGAGTACTTATCAACCCTGACCTAAATCTAGAAAAAATGCTGCATCCTCTGCAGCAGGGGTGCACAAACTATGGCCTGTGGATCAGATCTGGCCCTTGACACCAATACATCCAGCCCATGAATCCCTTATCGTTCCCAGAAGTGGAAGCCCTTGTTGCTCCCGGAAGCAGAAATAAAACGCGCCCATACGGGCCCATACGGGCGCGTTTTACTTCCGCTTCTGGGAGTGACGAGTGACAAGGGCTTCATGGGCTGGATGAATTGGTGTTGAGAGCCGGATCCACCCTGTGGGCCATAGTGACCAGCCCCCTAAACCACATGAATGGCCCATGGCCTGAGAAGTTTGGGCACCCCGCTCTACAGCAAACCATCCCAGCATAGCTGGGAGTCAATTCATATGTGCCAGTGTGTATCTCCCTCATATTTCCTGCTGTACTTTAAGCTAATAAAACAAAGTCTTGCCTATACTTTTGTTATAATTGCTAATTTTTAAATAAAGATAGGTTTAATTACAGTGCCATTAAGATGCCGATAGACTGCTAGATGAAAGGAGATTGGCTCCCTGCTGTTTACTCTATCAGAGTGTCAAATACAGCAATAGTAGAAGCCTGGACAGCTTGCTCAGGGTTCAGCATTTCTAGCAAATGTTTCATAAACCTTGACTGTTGCTCTTTTTTCACTCAGTTTCTTGGCACGGATAATCTGTGATACAAACCAGGGAGAGTTAGAAACAATTCTCCCCAACAAGTACAGACTTTTCACAATATTGGCCTCAGTTGTATAAGTATAAACCAGGGGTTCTCAACTTAAGGCCTATGGGCCAATTCTGGCCCATGGTGCCATTTTATGTGACCTCCATTCCTCCAAGGGCATTCAAGAAACAAAATGGCCACCCCTTTGAAGCTGTTGGGACAAAATGGCCACCACCATCTTGCAGGCAGGGCAAAACGGCAGTCTGGCCCTTGAAGCTGACTGAGAGAGAGCATGACCTAGCTCCCAGCTTGAAAAAGTTGGGAACCCCTGGTTTAATCTCTATACTTGTACTGCTAATATAACAGTTAAATTAATTAAATTACACATGGAGTCCTAAGAGATAGCTCCCCCTAATATAACTGAAGAGACAGATGAAACAATGACTCAAGAGTTTAATTTTTAATTTAATTTTTAGACTTATACCCCGCCTCACTCGCAACAGCGACTCTGGGCGGCTTACAGAAATGCAAAATAAACAGTTAGACAATCATAATAGCATCAGCAACCAAATACAACAAAAACACAGTAATACAATCCATACAATTCAGTATCATATGTCTAAATCTTCTCTCGCCCTGCCAGGCTAAAGTCCAAAGTGGCGGGTCCGAGTCCAGCTGGCAGCCATTTGAGTCCGGCATGGAGGCGGGGCCTCAGAGCGCCAAGAGGTGGAAGAGTCCTGGCGCTCCTGGCTGAAGGTCTCCTCTCGCCTCTCGCCTCTCGCCCCACTGGGCTAAAGTGCAAGGCAGCAGGGATGGGTCTGGCTGGCAGCCTTTTGAGTCCGGTATAGAGGTGGGGCCTGGGAGTGCCAACAGGTGGAAGAGTCCTGGTGCTCCTGGTCAAAGGTCTCCTCTCGCCTCTTGCCCTGCCGGGCTAAAGTCCAAGAGTCTTGAGTAAAGTTAAGGGGATATCATAAATTCAATGTGTTTGAATGCAACACATATTCATGACCTCTTTTTATGATCAAGGGTTTTGCCAATACTTTCTTTGTATACTAAATAGTTTCTAAATAGAGATAATGTCTTTTTTAATTAGCGTCAGGATTGCAAACTTCACAATGATGTAGAAGAACAGAAAAAACACTGGCATTCATAATTCCATTCTAATGAATTGCCTTACTATGTTTATCAAGGCTTGCAAGCTGTGTGCCATCTTCTTAACCAATAAAGCCTAAATGAGATCTCTCTCTCTCTTTCTGATGCTTCATTTTGTCCATGGACATTACCATTTTTGTTCAGCAAAAGTAGCCTTTAAAAATCAGCATTTATAATATGAAAACACACTTAAAAGTTACTCGAATAAGGTTGTGGGAAACAGAAATTACTTACGTTCTGTCATAATAATGATTGCAGGTAAGAAGGCAATTTAGGGAAATGACATTCAGATCCTTTTAAAAGATCCTTTTACATATTTGGACATGTGTGCTGTGCCTCTTGTTTCCTGACTGCAGCCTTCAATCTCTTTAGTCAACAGCTGAACAATGCAACTTGTACAAACTCCTATCTCTATTTACCACCCAAATGCTTCCCTTAACTAAGCATGTTAGGTTCTTGCATGCTTGAAGCATGAACAGTATTGTGCAGTGCCTCCAGTTAGAATCAAACACTGAGAAATGTTGTCAGCTTTACAATCTTTTTGAAACATTTAGAGAAATGTTAAGAACATTTAGGACAAAATCCTATTGTCTAGCATACTAAACCATACTAGAATAGGCCTAAATCAGTGGGACTTTGGCAAGTCACATTATCTCCAAGTTCCACTGATTCAAATGGGTCTATTCAACTGCAGCTTACTGTGCTAAAGAAGTCACAATTAGAGTAGGCCCACTTTAATCAATGAAACTTATGAAAGCAGTAAATCACAAAATCCTCATTGAATCAGTGGGCCTACTTCCCTATAATTTACTCTGCTAAGCAACAAGATTTAGGCCAGTGAATGAGAATTGTGGCCCAATGCGTACAGTGTAATTTCAGACAGAAACCTCAAAATCCTTTTCAAGTATGTAATTGTTTGATACTAATGAGACGCCTTTTGTATCTGAAAGATTCAGCTAACTATGGGTGGGAGGACAAACTCTCCAATAACAGCACAATAATCAGAATTTTGGATTCTGAAAAAGGAAGAGAGAACATTGTCATGGCTTAATTGATGAGAAGCATACCCTGTTGTGACACCATAACTAGTTAGATGACAGAAGCGAGTATAAAAATAATCCTTCTTCCTCCACATTCTCTGTCTTTCTCTCTTCTCTCTCCTATTATTTCCCCTCCCCAAGAAACAGCATGCTAGTCTTATAAATGTCAAATCTAAGGCTCATTGTAGAGCTGTAGCTTGATGCTCTGGTGTCCTAAAATTAGGGCTGTTTGTGGTTGCTGGAACATGGAACTACCATGTAGAAAAGGTAAATGATGAACAAACTACAGAAGAAGGTGGATGCAGGCCTTGAATACTCTCCTTTCTTCTTTTCTTGAAACATTTAGTGCAATTGGGAATGGTTTATTGGCAAATGGATACCTTGAATCACTGCATTTAGGCTATCACCTAGAAAGGAAAAGCTCAAGTGTTTTTTCCCTTGCTATTTTGCTATTCTAAATCCCACCATCCCAAATTAGCTTTTAATAGTATAGAAACCGTATTGGGACTGAGTTGCAGGTATGCATGTGTAATGCCCTTCATGTTCTTAATGTCCTGTGATATTTCAAAGCAGAAAATTGACAAACACATTAGCATCCTTAAAGCTCATATCAAGAGTCGTTGCTCAGGGATGCTCCTTTCTGTCACGGACCACTGCTGAAGTGTCTATGTCATTCTGAAATTATAGTTCATTCTCATTTTAAGATAATGAAACCCAAGAGAATGGGTGTTCATTCAGTCTTTGGGTTCATGTTACACTAAGAGAGGGAAAAATCAACCCATATCACATTGTTATCAGATCAAAACCAACCTTCCCAATAGCAAATTGACAAATTATAGTTTGTGTGCTTCATCTACACATGAGCATACGTATGTATTGTCTGCAGTGTATGTGTTCTATAGCTAATATGCATTCTCCCATTGAGAAATTGCAACTCTGCATCCACTTCCATGAACTTGATGAGATATTCTTTTGACTAGACATTTATGTGATATTATTGCATGGCTATTTCTTAGATGACATTGGAGTAAACTGAACCATGTAGAATTATAATTTTATCTTCTCAACCCAACATTTTAATTCTCTATCCCACCATTGGGGGGGGGGGAGGGGATAAAATAACAATAGAGACAGGGACTAGAAAATAGGGATGATTCAACTGCAAAGCTTGTGTTTATGAATAATAATAATAATAATAATAATAATAATAATAATAATAATAATAATAATAATAATAATAATAATAATAATAATAATAATAATAATAATAATAATAATAATAATAATAATAATAATAATAATAATTGTGTGCCATGAAATCAATTCTGACTTCTGGTGACCCTTTCAGGGTTTTCTAGGCAGAGAATTCACAGAAGTAGTTTACCATTCTCTTTTTCTGGGGATGCCCTGGGACTGTGCAGCTTGTCCATCGCTACACAGGCTGTTTCTTCTCACAGTAGGCACATGCAGAATCAAACTTCCAGATACATAAACCACTAAGACAGTGATGGTGAACCTTGGCACTCCAGGTGTTCTTGGACTTCAATTCCCAGAAGTCCAATTCCCAGATGTTTACTATGTACATGCAGTAAACCCATTCGTGTGGATTCACAGAGGTTTGAGCTTCTGGGAATTGAAGTTCAACAACAGCTGGAGTGTCAAGGTTTGCCATCATGGCATGAAGCTATCCAGCAAGCTTGCCATTGTACCTAAGGTGCCCCAAAAGTCTTTGTTGTTTTTACAGCTTCAAAGTACTAAAAAAAGTAATATTTCTTAGATCCACCAGACTTTCTTCCTCCCTTAGATGTAAGTAAAGGTGCTCTTCTTCTTTCATAGGCATTAGAAAGTCAGGAAAGTCAATATTAAATGTGGTGGATTGAAAAACAGCTGAATGTTCCTTTGCACAGACAACAGCCTCCTCATAACTAGACAAAAGATGTGATTTTGGTGTAACATTGTTGAGCTAATTGCTGCTGTTTTTCTTTTAATTTTCTACAAGCTGTTTCTTCTGGTACAGCTCATTACCTAAGAAAGCTACATTTATGCATATGCCAATTCATCTATTTTGCTTCTCTCCCATCCATTTCAGTCTCTCTTTCTTCTGAATAAGCATTTAAGTGGTAGTTTAATTAGCTAACTATGAACATGTTCATTTCTTAAAAGGAAGACAAATCACTATTAAGTAATTAGGTGGGCTGTATTTTCTTCAGTTTAGAGAAATTTCTCTCTCTCTTGATCTCTATGTCTATCTATCCACTTATGGGGTACACAGAAAGAGCATCCTCAAAGACTGTAGTATTTTAAAACCACAATCGGGCATACATTGGTAATGGGAACCTTGTGTTGCTGGCTAAACTTTCTCGCATTAGGTCAGGTGAAAGCATAGAAGCTGCAAAATGCAGCTGCATGACCAGTGGCAGAATTGCAAAGATTCAGTCTTGTTTCCCTAATGCTGACTCACCTGCACTGGTTACCTGTAGACTTCTGTGCTTGATTCAAGGTCTTGATGTTAACTTTCAAAAGCCCTAGATCAGTGTCCCCCAACCTTTGGGTTTTGAACTTCAATTCCCAGAAGACCAAGTCAGTACATTGGCTGATCAGTGCTTTGGGGAATTGACCTAGGCTTCTAGGAATTGAAGTCCAAAACCCAAAGATTGGTGAACACTGGCCTAGATGGTTTAGGATTCATTACTTGCTGTAAGTCATGGCAGACAATATGGTTTTCTGAGTTGGGGGGACTTAGGGTTTCTATCCCAAGGGATGTTTGTAAGATTAGCAAAAGAATCTGGTCTTTTTGTTGTGAGTTCCAATTATGTGGAATGCAATTTCAGCCTATGTTCATCAAGCCCCATCTTTGCTCATATGCCTAAAGCTGGAATTTGTTACCCTAGATCAGTGGTGGCGAACCTATGGCACACCTGCCAGAGGGTGCACTCAGAGTCATCTCTGTGGGCACGCAAGACGTCACCCCAGCAGAGTTCATCCCACCCCTCTGCCCAGCAGCCCAATGGGAGTGCTTCCTCCCTCCCTCCAGCACAGAGTTCACCCTGCACCTCTGTTTGGGCACTAGTTCTCTGAAAGGTTTGTTATCACTGCCCTAGACCAGTGTTTCCCAATCTTTGGTTTTTGGGCTTCAATTCCCAGAAGCCTAAATCAGTACATTGACTGATCAGTGCTTTTGGGAATTGAAGTCCAAGGTTGGTAAACACTGCCCTAAATTAATTTTTTCATTTTTTCTTCTTCACCCAAATAATCCTTTATCTTGTTGCCATTATTGGTTTTGCATGATGCTTAATTGGGGCTACAGTGGCTCAAGTGGCTAAGACACTGACTGGGAGGCGGAAGATCAGCAGTTCAATTCCCGGGTACTGCAGGACGGAAAGAGCTCCTGTCTTTGTCCCAACTCCTGCCAACCTAGCAGTTGGAAAGCAAGAAATTGCAAGTAGATAAATAGGGACCACTTCGGTGGGAAGGTAACAGCATTCCGTGCACTCCGGTGTCTAGTCATGCCTGCCACATGACCACAGAAATGTCTGCAGAAACAGACAGCACTGCCTCTTCAGCTTTGAAACAGAGATGAGCACTGAACCCTAGAGTCAGATACGACTGGCTTTCGAGCAAGGGAAACCTTTACCTTTACTATGATGCCTAATTGCCTTGGCTGTTCATTCATCCATTCATAGATTTATTTTGGAATGGGCTTATTATTGTATATTGTCCTTGTTAGTTCTTTAATGGTTTACATCTTTTTCTGTTGATGCTATCCAGAGGAACTATATAGTTAGATGTGTAAGGTATGAACTAAAAGAATGAATATATAAATAAAATAATTGTAAAAGAGACAACTTTTCTTCTTTGACTGAAATTGGTTTGGAGATTCCAGGGATATTAGTCCAGAAAATAATTTCTCCAAACTCTATAATCTGCTACTTTCCTCTTGTTTGCCACTAGTCATGTTGACTGGAGAATTCAGGCAGTTGCAGAACAAAAAAAGGTAACTTTCCTGAGGTCTAGAGCAGAGGTCAGCAAACTTGGATCTCCAGGTGTTCTTGGGCTTCAATTACCAGAAGCCCAAGTGAGTTCACCTGCTGATCAGGGATTCTGGGAATTGGAGTCCAAGAACATCTGGAGAGCCACGTTTGCTGACCCCTGCATGGTACTCCAAGCTCTCATTCTACTGCTAGTTTTAGAAATACAAATTTCCCAAATGTCATGGTCTCTGAAAATAGAGGTTAGTTATTACAACTAATAAATGTTATCATAGCTTTCATTTGCTGCAAGAACCTACAGTGCTTATCTAAATATATATTTATGCAAAACATAAATAGAAAAATAAACATTGATGTGAATACTTTTTCTATAAATAGACACAACATTATGAATAATCAATAATGAACTAATTCACATTGCTTTTGCATGCCTAGTAATGAAAGCAATACAAAAAGCAACCTAGCTGTTTCTAGGGGGGGAAATTAGTTTTAGTTAGGCATTTAATGGGTTGCTGCATTGGCAAATTCTCAGAAAGAAGTACAGTATAACAACCTGAAGCAATGAGTCTCTGTCCTTTTTACTGGCATCACGAGGAGACATCAGCCATTAAATTGGTGCTAATCAAGTTCTATGATGGTTACAACAGTCACCACTTGCAGATATCAGGAGGACACCAGAACAGCATACTGTACCTTCAAATGTTTTCCTATCATTAAAAAAAAACTATAGCGTTTAACAGGAATACTCAAATACTACCGTTTTAGGGAACTGTGTCATAGACCAAGTGACCTAGACAAGATTCAAAGAAAAGACATATATACAGAGAAGAGGATGTCATATGTAGTTAGCATTTACTTTGCTGTTTATCACACCACACTTCCAAGAGCAAAAGAACCAACCCATTTTTAAAACTAACAACAGATCCAGCCATTCATCTCCTCAGGACTACAAGGAAGTAGAAACACTCTGGTTAAAATGGCAGGTGAAGTGTTGCCTGAAAAGCTTGTCCCTTCCTCTCACGACTCTTTTTGATTGGTTATTGTTTTTCTACAAAGTTTCATCACAGGGATTCTCAACCTGTGGCCCACAGGCCAGATGTGGCCCATGGCAAAATTTCACATGCCCTCCCATCTACTCCACCACACCAGGAAGTGCTATGTGGTGAAGGGCGAAATGGCCATCTGGCCCCTGAAGCTGTCTGAGGGAGTGTAACCTGGGCCCCAGCTTTAAAAGGTTGAGAACTCCTTTTTTATCATCTCTACAGTTGTCAAATGAATTCTGGATTTTGGCATCTGCTCTGAATACTCTCATCAGCTAATGTAAACTAGACACAACATGCCTAGGTTTAGTCTCCACTCAGCATAATTTTATTGGGAAAAGACTTCTCGTTGCCAGTGGTACTTGCTCAGATATATAGACACATTGATTCTTTGACACAGTCTCAGAGGCAAGAATGAATATGGCTCCCACTTTCCTTGCCCAAATTGTGTCTCCAAAATGATATTTATCTAAAATAATTTTGTGTTGCCTCTATCAGCAGATCTTTTTATCGCCTTTGTTTCCTCTTTCAGCTATATCAAAATCCTCTCCAATTGCCAAAGATAATGAAATGAAGTTGAAATTAAAAAGTGAGGTGTCTGGTTGATTTATTGATTGATCAATTGATTTGAATTACATCCTACATTTATGCAGATAGCATGTATCCACACTAGATTTATTTATTTATTTATTTAGCATCTGGCAACCATCTTGAAGAGCTAAGGTAGGATAACAAGTGAAATTCCCAAACAAAACTCCAAGGTCTTAACTATGAAATTCATACCTTTCTACAGAATACACCTCCCTCCAAACCTGATGCCTTATCCAGGACCCTGTTCTACTCATTTTATCTTTTAAACCTCCCAACCCCGCCCATACCTAGTAAGTAGTCAAGAACTGCAAGAATTATTATTGGGAGGAGAAAGAAAATCATAACATTAACCTGTTTTGGCTAATGCAAATAGCACAATGCACAATGAATTTCATGGATAGAAGGGTAGCAGCACCATGGACAGCTCATAGTAGTGACTTGATAAACAGGAGAGAAAGGGAGACAATACATAGGTATTTGGAAGCATTTTAATTCCAAAATAATAATCTCAAGTCAACTAGGTATTTATTATATTTATGTGCCACCGTTTATCTAAGGAACATAAGCAAGAAAGAAAATAAATAAATAAATACTCTATGCAGGTGTACATTGGTTAGAATCCTATTAGTGTAGTTCCGAGCATGTAGCAATAGCAATAGCAACTACAAATTGCAAACAAAAATTCGTATAGTCAAAGCAATGGTATTCCCTGTGGCAATGTATGGTTGTGAGAGCTGGACCATTAGGAAGGCTGAGCGCAGAAGAATAGATGCCTTTGAGATGTGGTGTTGGAGGAGAGTTTTGAGAGTCCCCTGGACAGCAAGGAGAACAAATAGGTCAATCTTAGAAGAAATCAACCCTGACTGCTCCTTAGAAGGGCAAATACTAAAGATGAAGCTAAACTACTTTGGACATCAAATGAGAAGAGAAGACTCACTTGAGAAAGCCTTGATGCTTGGAAAGGTTGAAGGCAAAAGAAGAAGGGGGCGGCCAAGGATGAGATGGCTAGATGGTATTGTGGACACAATGGGCACAGAGCTGAGCAAGTTGAGGGGGATGGTGGAGGACAGAAGTGCCTGGAGGACAGTGGTCCATGGGGTCGCAAAGGGTAGGAATCAACTGTGCGACTGAACAACAAAAAACAAACTGCCCCATAGTGCTTAGTGCATTCTATGGGTAGTTCATAAGGTAATTAGATTTTTGCCTGCATACACATTGGGTACTTATTTTACCAACCTCAGAAGTGTGGAAGGCTGAGTCAAACTTGAGTCCCATCAGGATTGAACTCACAATGTTTTGGCTGAAGTATAGCAGTTTAAAACTGTGCCACCAGGGCTCTTTTTAAATTTTAACAGGCATGTACCATTGATGACATCATCAGCCACAGCCTTTTATCTCACCATTAAAAATAAATTAATAAGCACTTCTTCAGGCTATGCACCAATATCTTGTGTACAGTGCTGATTTTTTTTTAAATAAATGTCCCATAAATTCATGGCAGAAATTTGCCAGGCATATTTCTTAACCTGAGCTCAAGAAAGTAGGATACAGTACTAGTACTGGCTTTAATACTTTGCTCATGATGAGATGTCCTTTGTAGACAATTTATGGCAGTCAGGGATATGGATTGCAAAGGTCTTCAGCATGCTCCCCATGAGGATTCTGACTTCCATAAATACTACCACCTCTCTCCTGATTTCCTACTAATTTCATGCATGTTAGGGAAAGTAAATTAAGAGCTTTTGCTTTATCTCCTCTCCAAAAATCCTCATATGTTGTGTTCTTTCTGCATTGTGGAATAATCTCTGGGATGTTTCTATTTATACAACCAACATCTGATCTCTGAAGCACATCACATGTGGCCACTCAGGGCTGAAAAGATTATGTATTCTAGTTCTAAGCTAATGTTTACAGCATCAAACAGTAGACAAGACAAGACAACTGCATTTTGGTGTGAGGAAGATACATTGATTTTAGTAAACTTGATATATTTTATTCTGAGGATCCTGTACAAACCATGCTATTGATTCATACCAGATTAAATAATTTTGATTCACTGCCCCTTAAGAAGTATTTGGACAGCACATCTTTTTGGCACTGAAACTGGGATATGAAGAAGAGAGCCAGAGAAGAAATTTGGCAGCATAAATGAAATGCTTAGTTTCATTAAATGGCTTTTTGTGCCATCTAATGAATGGGCTGGTAATGCCTCTTATGTTTCCCAAAGTCTGCCTGAGTCATTAGAATTGCAACGTCAGATCTACAGATTCTCTCGAGACATAATCTCTCACATCTATTAACAGTGGCAGCTGGGCTGGAGGTTAAGAGGAAAGGGAGACAGAAACTGTGGTGTGTGTGTGTGTGTGTGTGTGTGTGTGTGTGTGTGTGTGTGTGTGTGTGTGTGTGTGTGTGTGTGTGTGTGTGTGTGTTGATAAATTGTGCATGGATACATAAACTGCAAAAAAGACAACTCCAGGAAATGTAGCCAATAGGTACTTTTCCTATATTTTTACTTATATAAAATCCTTGTTTTGGTGACAAATCTATGCATACATTTTAGGAATTCTCACTGAATTAAGTAGAACGTATTTCTTTCCAAACACCAGGTTGCATCATTACCAGATGTAATGATTCCAGTTTCCAGTAAACCACTGGTATTTAATCTGAGAACATGTCCAGATTGCCCCTAGTTGCTAAAGGATAGAGGAGGGGCTAAATTACATCTAGCCTGCTTCTTGAATCAAAACAACTCAAGCGATCATTGCCCATATGATTAAATGGATATGGGCATATCAAACACTTCCCCTGCTTCTCTGTGAAGAGCAGGGAAAGTGTAATTTCCCCCACTATCTAATTGTTGTAGCATTCTGTTGGTTTAGTGCTGATCAGCAGCACATTTTTTTCTTCAAAGCTTTCCTTATTGTCTGGCTTTCATACATATTTCATACTATGGCTATCATACATAGTGATTCGCAATACTATAGTGTAAATGATTTGCAGGTATTCTGGACTGCCAGAAAGTCAAACAAGTGGGTCCTAGAGCAAATCAAGTCAGAACTGTCTCTGGAGGCAAAAGTGATGAAACATAGGCTGTCCTACTTTCAGCACATCATGAGAAGTCAAGATCTCTATAAAAGATAATAATGATGGGAAAGGTTGAAGGCAGCAGGAAAAGAAAAAGAACAAATATGAGATGGGTTGACTCCCTAAAGGAACTACAGCTTTGAGTTTACAAGAGATGAGCATGGCTGTTGAAGACAGGATATTTTGGAGATATCTCATTCATGGGGTCACTGTTGGCAATGAGTTTAAGACATGTAGCAACAAATTGGGACTGCAATTTTATACAGACTTGGATCTCTGGCCATTTTCTAATGGTTTACTAAATATACGATAGTGCAGAAAAATAATTCTAAAATCATAATGTTTTGATGACTGAACTGCCTGCTAAGAGGTACAGAAGAAATACAAGGTAAACGATTAAAGAAAATTGTCCAAAATTGCATTTTAAGCAATCGTGACACAATTTAGATCTAATTACTAAGGACAGCACACCTGAAATAGGAGTCTGTAAAAACTCTAAAATGATTAGCAACATTTCACTGAGTCTTTCATGAAAACACATGGTTATAATTTGGAAGGCATATTTTGCAAATTCCGCTTTCAAGTACAACATTTTGTGGAAAACATCAGCCAAAAATAGTATACGGTATCACAGATTGTTTAAGTCAAGACTGGGGCAGAGGGGACAGATCATTTTTATGCTCTCAGATTATGCCCTGAGAGCATAAAAAAAAACACACACACACACAAATGAGACTCAAAAATGAACTAGGCTCAGAATAAATTCACCTTCGCTCAGCTGCACATGGTAACAGCATTAGTTTTCTTACATCAATTCTACTTAGCCTTGTTCTAGTTTAAAACTTAAATAAGACACAGAAAACTCATACAGTAAAACATATAAGATACCATCTTGTTTGCATTCTAGTCCACTGGGAGGAAAAAAGTAGATCATTAATCAAATTGAAATTTAATAGTTCTTGTTTGATGGCTATAAATTGATTTTAAATCCAGCTCACTGGCAGGCCAGAAGACTGAGGCTGGTGTCATACTTCTTGTTAGAGGATCAGCAGAACATATCTATACTGAACTTCTAATTTTTCTCCAAAATCTCTAAGGCATGTGCCTTTCTCATTTACCTCCTCAACCTCTGCAACTTTCTCTCTGTCTTTGCCTTGTTGCACTTCAGTCCTTTGGGCTCTGTCCTAACCTTCTCTTTAAAAACTTTGATTAAATCACTAGGATCACTCGAGTGGAGTTTTATGTCACTTCTTATATCTCTAAAGAAGAATCCCTCTTGCATGTGAAAAGGGAAACCAGAGTCTGTGAGTGCACAGGATATGAAATTGGTAATTACATTCATGTCAACAGAAAGAGTTTCGATACCTGTATGGTTGCTTGATTACAATAAGACTTCATTTTGATAAATCTCCTGAAGCTACTGGGAGGCAGAGTCAATTGTCAATAGAGGAGGCTAGGCTGGTAAATGAGATCGCCAACCTTGATTTTCTTAGAAGCCTAATGATCATCAGTTATCTGCATCCAGAACCTTAGGGGTCAGAAAAGACTGATGAGAAAAAGCCCAGATCTCTTTGGAATTAATTAACAAGGGGGAAAGGATACAGTGGAAGAAGAAATTCAATATAAGAACAAGCAATAATGATTTCGCTTTCTGTTGGAAGCTGCATGGGATGGCGGAGAGGCAGAAGTCACAAATTCTGCATGTCTTCAAGGGGAACATATTGCTTCTGGAAGCTAGACAAAAATTACTCAGCTGCTAGTAGCAGGAGCTGGTAATCACAGTGACAATCCTGCTTCTTCTCACATAATTTTTATGGTCACTGTTGCATCTCTAGTGTGACTAGAATTGCATTTAAGATGGGATGACATTAAGCAAACATCAAAATGGTTACACTGCTTACCTTCTTAATCAAAGAAGATACTGTTGGAATACTGTTAGGCTGCCTGTTTTATGCACCATATTATTATTTTTTAAAGCTCAGATGGGGTACACAGAAAGAGCCTCCTCGAAGACTGTGGTATTTTTGAACCACAATCCGGCACACCGTGGTAACACAAACCTTGTGTTGCTGGCTAATATTTCGCACACTAGGCCAGGTGAAAGGAACTGTAGAATAAACTCACCAAAAGGTGCTTTCATTTTGGCAGTTTCATGGCTAGATACGGAAGAAGCAGCTCAGATGGCAAATCAGGAACCAAATCAGGAACCAAATCAGGAACCAAAGCAGCTCAGATGGCAAATCAGGTAGCAATCTGTGACCCAAATAGATTCCCTTTGAACCTCTAAGGACCTAACAGATCTCCAGATTTTTCTCTGTTGCACTTCGAGCAAGGCTTGGGGACCTGTGGCCAGATGTTACTGGGCTGTAACGCCTATCATCTCTGGTTTAGACTGAACCAAAGACATCTGCATATTTATTACAGAGCATCTATCAAAATATTTTACACAGATGAGCAGAAAGTGTCTGGAATAAAAACACAGATTACAGGGACAGGAAATGAGATCTCAGCGGCAACCCTGCTCCCTTGACCTCCTAGCAGATAAGCATGGCACCTGGTTGTACACCTCATTTGTATGTGAATACTTTTGTGTGCAGCAGAACAATCAATTAATTAATGGAAGGCAGGGCCCAGGCTAATGGGGCTGATCAGGATCCCTTAGAGTGAAAGTTTCTCTGCTGCTTCATGGGCATGAATGCTGCATTCTACTATTACCACTGGGAAGGAGGTCAAATTCTAAGGTCCATATCCGCTGAAGTGGTTCCTATGTTGCACATGATTTGTTGCAGATTAACTGCTCAGCAACTCCCTACAGCAGCTTGGTACTCCTCACACTTAACAAGAAAGGCGTTTCTCAGATGTAATTGGGGTCATAATTAAGGCCAGGTTGTTTATATATATGACACATTTCATAGACCGTCTGGTGTTAATTAATATGCAAGAAAGGGTGTTATTGTTGTGTTTGGCTTTGTCATTTAAGTGCTGGTAATCTTGTTGCTCAGCAGGAATAAAGCTTTACTGTAGAAATACTGGGGCTGATGTGAAAATGCATCTGGACTTGTTAGACGTGTATGATATTTTGTGCAGTTGTATACCTACACTCTCAATATCTTAGGAAACAAAAAGCAAATCATCTGGCCCGCAGCAACAACCCCAGAAGTGGAAGCGTTTAGGACAGCCGTAAACAAGCCCATGCTTGCACAACCATTCCCTTGCCTGCAGAAATGTGCCTGCCATGGTTTATGGCAGTGTTTACGACAAGGGGAAACCACGTGTCCGGCACACTCAGCTGTCTGAGGAGGCATGATACAGCCCACCATGGCAAAACATTGAGATCCCCTGCCTTAATGCATGTGCATCAGTAACACTGCAGGTGAACAGCTGCAAATGAATTGAACAGGTGCAAATGAACAGAAAGAATGAATTTTTTTTACCAGATTACATATGCATACATATATGTATTGATGTATGTATCTATTTAAGGTATTTATAGGTTGTTCTTCTGCTCACCAGTACTACCAAATTGATATGCAATAAAATTACAACATATAATCATGTGAATAATTAATTGTACATGCTCTATATTTAGAACTGAGTGTAGAAACTTTCCTGATCAATCAAAGGAGTAGCCTGCAGGGTTCAGTGAACTACAGAAGCAATAAAGGACAGGCCAAATCCTGTTGAAAAAGCACATGCTTTGCTGGCAGGGTTAAATCCACAGCAGTTCTGGGTTAGTGTAGAAAAGACTACTGAGATCATGATAAATTGTCCCAATTACCACTGAATCTTTCCTTCATACATGTTGTCCTACAACTCCAATAAGAATTTAATTTACCAACATAGGCTGAGACTTTGCTGACTGGATATGATGGGAAAATCTAATAGAAGTCTAGTGTACATAATACTGAACTCAATAGAGCAACAGCTTCATTCAGAATAAGGCAGCTTCTTATGCTCCTGTAACAAAGCAGGAAAATTAGAACAATGAGGCTTAAGTGAAACCACAGCAACAAAAGTGAAGGATAGATACTGATGTCAAACTCAGTGACCAAATAAAATAAAAGGTCTAGCTAAAATGACAAGCATGTAAGTAAATATTTTTAATAGCCAGGACTAAGAATTATGGGGACTGTAATTTGGTGAGAATACAGAAGGTTCTTTCTTCACTGTCCCTGTAGCAAGAGTCTTCTGAGATTCCACAATCTGCTTTTTTAGCTGTGGGAAAATGCATGGGAAAAGGAAGTCCTATGTTGATGGCTGATGGTTCTGTGACTACTTCAGGCCAAGGCTGGCACTACTGAATCCTACTGACTGATGGCTCATGCCGGTTTAGAATCACCCCAATGCCTCACTCCTGCTCCTATTGCTGTTTCTGTCTGCTTGTCATTTTTTAGAACAGGGGTCAGCAACCTTTTAAAGTCGGGGCCAGGTCACGCTCCCTCAGACAGCTGAGGGGGCTGGACTGGTGGCCACCTTGCTGTAAACACTGCCGTAAAATGAGTCTGCAACTGTGATAAATGTGTTTACGACAGTTGTGTCCACATTTATGGCATGTTTATGACAGCCACGTCCACATTTACGGCTGCCATAAATGCATTTAAAACACACACATCCATATTTATGACTGTTTCTGCTGCTTCCGGTGATAGCGGAAGTGGAGGCGGCAGGAGCAAAGGCAGTGGGCCAGATGATTTGGTGCCATGGGCTGGATCCAGCCTGTGGGCCTAGGTTGCTGACCCCTGCTCTAGAATGATAAATGAGTGGTGATGAAGATGAGATAATTTCCTGCTCTCCCTAGGCAACAAAGACCTTTGGGTCCAGAGGATGTGTGCCTGGGTAGCAATGAGACAAGGAAGGGGACCAGTGATGGGATTCAGCAGGTTTGCCCTAGTTCGCCAAAGCCAGTAGCAGAAATTCTGGCGGGCCCTGGCCATCCAAGATTTGAAATAAAGTAGTCCTAATTCAGGTGCAACACAGGGCTTTCCCCCGTCCATGCCCACCATACCACGCCCACAGAGTAGGTAGTAATTTTTTTTTTAATCCCACCATTGAAGGGGACACAGAGTGTATTTTAGTCAAGTTCCTATCTTAATCTAATGGCTGCATTGCTTTATTACTCACTTTATGGATAGCCTTACGCACTCTTGTACATATTCCTTACTGGTGGCAGAGCAACAACATTCTCCTCATACCAATCAGTTTAAGCAGGCAAGGGGTGGTAACCCCACCTCCAAAACAATAATTTCTTTATCTATTATTTACTGTGCTCTTTCCAATTATAATGTTAACAAAACATCTATAAATGATCTTGTCACAGAATGTCTACTAAATGTGATAAAAGGTTGTCATTTTTATTAAGAAATCACACCAGAAATTTTTATGACCTTGGCAACTTCTTCCTACCTTAACTGTAATGACAGATATGAATGAAGAGGGAACATTTCAAAGCCAATACAAAAGGTTTGTTTTCGGCACTCTGGTAAAAATTGATCTTCTAGATGCTTTGAGAACCTTTTGTCAATTCTACTAGCTTAAACTTTCCTTCAGTTTTTAACTGGATTCAGATTTCTACTTTCTTTCTTCTCTTAGTTCAATCTTCTGCACTGTTAAACAATTGCTTCACTCTCCCAGAATATAGTCCTTATTTTTGAAGCAGAGAAAAATCTTTGGGTTTTATCAACTACCTGTATAGTCATTCTAAATGGCTCTGGAATGTTCAAATATTATTTTAAAAACTTTTAAGGGCTGCAGAATCATTATATTTAGCATTGTCAATACGCTGGACAATTCTCTTCGCCAAAAGGTGAGTCAAGCATATCCCATCCAAGGAATACAAAATTATCTTTGTAAGAAATAGTGAATATAAGGATCTCTCTCTCTTTTTTTAAAGTCCTGGATCCAAAACTATGATAACAATTCTGAAACACTCCCCATTGAAATTCAGTAAGATTTGTTCATGTTATTGCACAGATGAAGAGTCTGCATGTGGATCAGCAATATGTAGGAGATACTGTACTTAAAGGCTAGTCCTATTGGGATTGATAGATGCATTAAGCCAGGGATTCTCAGCCTTTTCAAGCCATAGGTTGGGCCACGCCCCCTCAGACAGCTTATTAGTGGGCTGGACTGGTGGTTCCCCCACCATAAACATTGCCATAAAATGCGTCTGCGGCTGTTGTAAGATAGCTGCAGGTGAATTTATGGCTATTGTAAATGTGTCCACTTTCGGTGGCGGTGACAGCGGTGATGGTGACATGGGCCACATGAAATGGTGCCATAGCCTGGGTCCAGCCCACAGGCCGTAGGTTGAGAACCTCTGCATTAAGCAGTGCAGCCAACAGGACACTTGTGATTAGGTATAACATATGGGCCAAGAATTGCCCACTACTGCACCAGAGCTCAAAAAAAGTTACTGTTTTGGACCACAACTCCCAAGATCCTCTAATAAAGATGACTAATAACTTCTCCAACATTTGTTCTTCTCTAGTGAAACAACTGGATAAATGGGTGGATTTGAAACATTCGAATAGAAATATAATATTCAGCTTTACCTGTCCTGAAAACTATTCTAGATATAACCAAGTTTCTCCCACTTTTCCCATTTCTTCTCAAAAGTTGTATACATATTCAGGTATGGGTTCCTTTTGTATTCCTTGCTTTCTGACACACTTAGAGTCAAATTCTCCCTTTTCCCCCTCTTTTTAATCCTCTTAATGTTAATTTTCCTTCTTCATCTACTTCAGCTTCAAGCACTTGCTTCAAGCAATCATGATACTGTACCCTCTTCTAAACCCGTCAGGAAACTATTTCTCAGGCCATGATGTTACATAAATAACTCTCCCTCCTTGTTTCCTCTGCCAGGTGTCACGTGGCCACTTCACTAGCAAATGCTCTACAAAGAGACTGTTTGCTGGAGCCAAACAACCCATGGAAAATCTGTTATCTGCTCTCTGCTTCCTGAGGTGTTACCAATAACAAACAACATGACATCTGCTATTTGTTCTTTACATATCAGTGATGAAGGACTTGCAAGCAAGCTATGAGGTAATAAAATGCTTCCAAGACAATATCCATTCACACTCAGGAGCTCTCCCCATCATTCCATTTAGTTTGTTAGTCTCTGTGTAATTAATTATATGTAGGGACAGAAAGCAAATATTTGGCTGATGGTCATGTCTCTCTCCCAAATCACCTGCAAGCCCTGCCTGAAAACCAAACCATTTATCCATAGAAGGGATATCTGCAAAAAGGAATATCTTGCTGAAGGTCTCCTCATATGCTGAACTTGTCTGTGAATAAACTACTTTACCAATAAAAGGATTTGCAGTTTGATCATAGATTCCCAATTGAACTCAAAGGATCCTAGTATGATGACCCCCTAACAACCTGAAAAATCACTAGTCAGCACTGTGTTGGCATATTGGTAGCATAGAATATTTCTTTGCCATAACCTTCATCACAGAAATAAGCTCCAGTTTGAACTGTAGGAGATGTCTCACCTGCTTTCTTCTGCTATCTTCCTGACAGCTTTAGTTCCTTTATAAAAAAAGTGACAGTATGTTTCAGTGCCAGCTGGCCATATTAAAGAAATGGGGTACCATCCCATTTGGGTTTAGGTCACAGCCACTCCAACTTGCTTATTTTACAGAAATGGAAGGCCAGGGTCCTGCCTGTGTTCCAGAAGGGTAAGCAGTTAACAGCAGACTATCATTCTAACTACATCCCCCAATGACGTATGTGTCTTCCAAACCAACAATCACAAGAGGCAAGAGAGGGCAATAGGTAGTTTCAAAATGCATGTCAGGCACTTGTCACAGTTGGAAGAGGCAGGTCAGTTCGTGTTACACCAAGAGGAGGTTCAGATGAACTCTGCTAAAGAAGGCTTGATCCAACAAAAGCTGGAAAATGGACAGGACTACACTTATTATTGGATTTGAAGGTATGGAATAAAAAAACTCAGTTCCACTCTATATCATAGGCATCATGAAACCTGAACAATTGGGGATACACCATGGAAGTTGAAGTCATCTATGATAATGGGGTCAGAGGGCCATAGAATATTTTCTTCAGATCATTTCCATCAGGTCAGGCAGGGAAACTGCTGGACTTTGTGATGAGTAGTTCACCAGCAGCAACCCAGTCTTGTCTCAATGGCTCACTATTGAATAAACATTCTTGAAATTAGGAGATTAAAATGACAAAATGTTTAGAAAGAGCAATGGAATCACCATGCAGTCAAACCTCGCATAACGAGCATTTCGCTTAGTGAAAAACTCGCATAACGAGCTACTTTTTTGCTAACTGGTCCGACTCGCATAACAAAAATTTTCGCTATGCGAATCTGACTTTCCCAATGGGGAAACTTGCATAACGAGCATTTCTATGGGGAAAACTCGGATAGCGAAAATTTTTCACCATGTGAGTTTCCCCATAGGAATTTTCACTATGTGAGTTTGTTTCACACAGCGAAAAACTCGCATAATGAGCAGCCTCGCAGAAAGAATTAAATTCATTATGCAAGGTATGACTATATTTAAACAATGTTTTTCAATGGCAACTACTTATTGCTATCCAATCAAACAATAAGAAATCAAATAATATGTATCCCTAAGCAAACAAACATTTTTTTTGCTAGGGTCCACAATTAAACTTTCTTGGCTACTACTAATATCACCCCCTACCATTTTGGACAAACATCATAGCTATAATCTGAATAATGCACCCTGATCCAGATATATGTCTCTACCTGCAGCACACAATAGAGGACTCTACTACTGCCAAGGTGAACCTTTTTTATCAGTCTAAAAACAACAGGTACCAAGCTATGTACAGTGCAGAATTTGTACTATAACTGCCTAGCCAAAGAGACTAAAGATTCCAATGATTAAATCATATCCTTCTTGGCTTAATCCAGAGCCTTATTGGAGTGGGAAGGGAGAGAACAGGGATATATTCATGTTTCCCACTGCAACCAACCATGATTATAGATCTCAATACACCTGTCATACACATTCTGCTCCAAAACAGCATCACATCTAGGTAATGTGCTTACACAGTAGTTTTCAATTAGTGAAAGAACAAATACAATTTTGTCTAATAAACGTTGACAGAAATAATAGTCTACCAAAATATTTAATCTTAATAGGTTGAAAACATTGATTAAAGAACATTGTCAAAAGTCAACATTGTTCATTGAATTCTGGCAACAATATGCCACATGCAAACGCACAAACATTCTCTCACTATTAGAGCTGTGTAACATATTTAGAGCTAAATTAAAACCCTTTTCCCCACAGCAATTACAAATACAGGGTACTAATTACAAAAGTAAAAAGGTAGAATCCACTTCTGAGAAATTTGCAGACCTACAAGAAAGTAATGTTTCTCAAACTGGAGATTGACATGAGGCAGTAGTGAGATACAAAACATTTCTTAATACTCTATACTAGGGATTTGCAACCTACAGCCCATGGTCTGGATCCAGTCCCCTGACACTGTTCCATCTGCTCCGTGGCAATGGCCCTGGATGCATTCATTGTCCCCGCCAGTTGGGCGGGGAGAACGAGGACCAGCTGCGCCATCCGGGTAGCTGCCTTTAAAAGAACTTCACTGCTGCTGGCACCCCGAGACCATCTTTTGCTGGCACTCCTGTGACCCACTTCCATGCCAGGCTTAAGAGGCGGCCACAGCAGGACTCATCCCCGCCGCTTTGGACTTCAGCTTGGCAGGGTGAGAGGAGACCTTTGGCCGGGAGCACTGGACTCTTCTCTTGGCCGGGCCAGCTGTGCTGAGAATGCCTCCGCCTCTCCCCCCTTGGATTCGTTCCACCAGGCTGGGGGGGGATAAAGGGCCGTCGGCAGGAGCCCTGCCGAAGAAGCAGCCCCAGTTGTGCGGGTGGTTGCTCCGCCGCCCCAGCCGTGCAGCCACCGGACTTCCCTCGGCCGGCCCCGGCCTCGAGGGATTAGAGAGCAGCTGTGCGGGGTGGGTGCCGACATAAGAACTTCGCTCCCGCTCCGGAGTGCAGCATAAACTCCACTGCAAATAGACCGCAACTTGGCAATAAGAAGGTGTTATATTATAGTATCGCTGATGTATTTTTTAGGATGTCCTGATGTTTTGTAATTTGTAATTGTTACTGGAGATTTTTTGGGATGTATTTTGATATGTTTTGTGATGCTATACATGCTATGTGATATTTGTAATTTGCTATGTGATATATGTAATTGTTTTATGCTATGGAATTTGCTATGTAATTGTAACTGTTTCCTCTGTGAGCCGCCCAGAGTCGCTGTGCGAATGGGGCGACATATAAGTCGAAATATACAATACAATACAATATACAATACAACGCACCCGCACATAGCCAAACACACCCATACATGCGCAAACACACCCCACTGGCAAGGGAAAACCACATGTCTGGCCCGTTCAGCTGTCTGAGGGAGAGTTGTCCAGCCTGTGGCATGGAAACCTTGAGAACCTCTGTTCTATACCCAGAAAACCTTGAAAAAGACCACCATAACTCAGAATCAACTTGAGGACATTTAATAATTATTAGTAATAGTAGCAGAGGAACTTAAAACCCACCAAAAAGACACAGAGTGCAAAATGAGCATGTCTCTGTGCTAGGAAAATTGGTAAATTTGAATCAGATTGAACTCAAGAAGGAATGGTTCCAAAGGCCAGATACTGGAAAACATAATTGTGCTTCCACTGCTACATCCAGGTCTCTATGGCCACATTCATTTTATTTCTTAGTGACCAAGTTGAATTATGGCAAGGTGACACTAAAACTACCATGTGAAATAATATGTTTCCGAAAGCGATGCATACATGAAAACATCAAACAATTTAAAAAAACAGCATTTACCTACTCAACTTTGTCTACATTCAACCACAGTGACTGCAGATTTATTTAAAATAAAAATAAATATTTCTATTTTCTACAAGTTAAAGATGTTGGGAAATATATTCACAAGCTGTAGAACTGCCAGGATTTTTAACAGTTAAAAGGTGAAGATCCCTCACTTCCTAATTTTCCTTCCACAATTAGCTGAAGAACAGAATAATTATGAAAAATGACTACAGTAATTATATGTTCATATATTTAATTTTCATAATTTATATGGGCTGCTTCTTTCAGTGAATTTTGATGCTAATTTTTGTTTCCTTGACATAGATTTTTAAACAGTTTATGTAATGCCCACAATAGTCTTGATGCTATATTTATTCAAGTAAATTCTTGGGACATGTTGGGTAGCTCTAAATTGCAGTCGTTTATATTGTTCAAACAGTTTTGTTTAATAATGTTTGCATACTTTGTGTTCATATCCTTTTCAGTCAAAAGTTGAAAAGAAACGCCAGTAAAACATCCAGTAAGAAGTACAATCCAAGAAACCAAATAATGATAAAAAATTAAAGGTAAAGGTAAAAGTCACCCTTGCTTGAAAGACAGTTGTGTCCAACTCTAGGGTTCAGTGCTCATCTCTGTTTATAGCCAAAGAGCCAATGCTATCTGCATCTGCAGATGTTTCCATGGACACATGGCAGGCATGCGTCAACATTGGAGTACATGGAATGCTGTTTACCTTCCCACTGAAGTGGTCCCTATTTATCTACTTGCAATTTCTTGCTTTTGAACTATTAGCTTGGCAGGAGAGGACAGAAACGGGAGCTCACTCCATCGTACAGTACTCAGGTCTCTAACTCTGACGTTCAAGTCGTTGAGTTCAGTATCTTAACCACTTGAGCCACTGCAATCCCAAAAATGTTAAAAGGAACAGTAAATAACAGTACAACAGCTGTCCTTTTATTTGACATCCATAAGGCATTATTAACAGTGCACGTCTATTTGTGTCTACTGAGAAGTAAGCCCTACTGAATTCACCGGGGTTTACTTCCAAGTAACTGAATACAGGAGTGCAGCTTGAATTTCTTCATCAAATAACTGAAACTTGTAAAATAAATTTCATCTCAGGAGCTAGTCTATTTTTTTAACTATCACAAGAAAATAAATATTAAAAGAAAATCCTTCACCTATGAGTCTATCTTTTCTTTTTCATTCATTTGCAGAAATACAATCTGCTGCAAAATATTTCGCTTGGACAGAAAAGAGAACTGTTCCTCGTTAGCTTTAGCAGTCTTGTGGAAAAGATTGCTATATGGCAAACACTTCACAGTGTTGAAAACATTACATGGGTTTCATGGCATGTTAAATTCAATCTCAGACAACAAAGCATGAATACTCTCAAAGCGAAATCAGAAGCACCATTAAGTGGTTACTGAAAAGTGCCAGGGAATAATTTGGCATTTCTTTTAAAAATCTGACTTTTAGCTGGAAAGTTTGCATGATAGACTTAAAATTGTGAGGTACATCTGATACTCTGAATATTATTCTTAGAAACGCTGATTTAGTTGTGTTAGTCACACCAGAATCCTGTGGCATCTTAAAGCTTAACAAATGTATTGGAATTATAAGAAGAGCCCTTCTGATCAGACCAAAGGCTTATTGGGTAAAGCATTCTATTCCCAAATTGGCCAGTCATATCCTTCAGCTGGATGTCTCCAGAAAGGAATAAAAGGAGATATACCCTCCAATTGTGACCCTCAGCAACTGATAACACAAGGGCATGTTTTCTCCCATACATGGAATGATTTATAGGTATGATGGCTAATACTGATAGAAGGTCAACAGCTTGCAATTCCTTGAATTTTCAGTTCCAAAAAGAACTGGGGATGAATTAGGCTCTTATAATCAGTCAGTCACCTTATTTCATTCCACAACCAGCACAGTACAACAAAAGATAACATTTTAAAATTAAAAATATTTGAAATGTAGTTAAAATGTACTATTACTGCACAGGTTCTTATAATCTCACTGGGTTGAGCCTTTATGGTGTCACAAAGGTAGAGGAGGCAAGGAATGGGATGGAAGCCAGCACAACAATATAAAGCCAGCTTTCTGTGAAGCCAATGAGTCTGTGCCAGCTGAGAATATTTAGAGATGGATACCCAGGCTTAAATGATTCTTCACACACACAAAAATCATCTTTTCCTCCTCTGGCACCATTTACCCTGAGATTTGTCTTCCCTTTTGAACAACCTGAGAAGCAACAGCATGGCTATGCTAGTGGGGCAGTGTCTGGGAGTTGTAGTCTAAAAACAAACTTTTACTAAATCTGTCTTGGGATCATGTGAATTATAGCCCAATAATTTCTGAGGGAAATGTATTGAGCTTGTGATAGAGCATGAGAGAAAATAACGATTCAATAACATATAAAAAGGCCATTAGGTATTTCTAACGGTCACCATTGCTGCACAACCTAGCAACAAGCTATGTTTCTAAACATCATCTCTTTTTCATATTTGTTGCTAATACGGTGGCTAGAAATGATAACAGTTGGCTTTAATGACAGCACATTTAATTCCCACTTTTGTTTGGCTCTCTTTCAATCCCCCCCCCCTTCAGCTGCAGCCACCCACACTTCCTTTCGATACCAAAACAGCTGTGGAGTTATGCCATCCCTAATTATTCAGAGTAATGCCAAAATGGAGGCCCCTTTGTCAAGGGGGATGGCAGCGTCACACAGAACATGACAGCATCATCAGTAGGTGGGCATAGCCAAAAAGGCGAGCGTAGTGTCTTTGTGATTACTGTCATCCATCTCAATTCAGGCAGAAAACCAAGCATATTCCGTCTATGCTTACTCCCTCTTCTTTGCTGCTGCTATTGCACACAAAAACAATGTATACTGGAATGTGTGTCTGGGTAAAGATTTATTTTAGACACATAATGGGACTCATCTTGGATAAAATACAGTAGCTGACCTTTACAAACAGCTGTCTTCAAGCAGACCTACAAGGGAGAAAACCCATATTTCCTTTAAGGCCATTTCTTTAATGGGGAACATTTGTTTCAAACCCTTTCCTAAACAATGGCACACTCTCAGAATTCACTTAGGCAGAAATTAGGACTCTGCCTCAGATGGCATCAAGTCCAAAATATGTATTTCCCATTTCTGATAAAAAGAAATACCACAAGTCCAAACCAGTTTTTATTGTAAAACCTAACTACTGTATAGGGTTTAAGACAGAATTCTCTACTATCCCTACCTGGTGCACTTTATGGATTTATTTCAGGACCAACACCACAGTTGAGACTGAGATCATGCCAGTCTCATAGCTCTTAATGATATGTGTGTCTATGTCTACATGTGTGAAAAATGACAAAGAGACTGTCAGTCTGGAAAATTGTAAATTCAACTCAGTAGCTACTAGAGCCTGCTTTGATCCAAGTAATGAGTGTATTATTTTATGTCTTTCAGGCAACTGCGCAAATAATCTACACAGCCCCTTTCAGGTCCTCGCTATCAAAGCCTTACACAACTAAGTATATAAGTGCATCAACACATAGGCAACCCTTTAGATTGCTATGATGCCAGCTACTTTGATGCTTAAATGATTCCATGCCTTCCTTTAGAATCATTCCTTCAATAAACTATAACATAACTTACTGCCTGTCATATTGGCACATTGATACAAAGGCACAAGTGACCTAGCCCTCTTTATCTTATACCATCAGTTACAATAAAATATTATAACTATATGCAATATACAAATGAATCTGGCATACTCAGTTTAAACACTGTGTTCTCCCTGGAATTTTTATTCCCACTACTTGGTGGGATGTGTCCTTTTCTCTACTGCTTTGCGACTACCTACCTGTGGATGGTGCTACAGGCCTAACTTTAAAATTTAAACATAGGCAGTCATTCCACTTTCAAAAATAACCCCACAATAAACCATGTGAGCCATTCTCATGTGACTGTTCTGACAAAACACAGGGAAAGAAAAAGCTTATGGATATGGAAGGAAACAGACTTCAAACAAAAGGCTTCATTGTATATTTAAGTAAAATACAACACTTCTTGCTTGGTCAGATGTGTGTTTCGTTATCACAAAAGCAGTTAAGCATTTAAAACATTTGTATACTCTTTCTAAACAATATTAACATTCACATGTTATTCCTATATAACATAATGGTTCAGTGCATTTCGCATCATCAAAAATTCTGGGCACTGTTTCTAGATTGTCACTATGGGGATGATATCTGTATGTCTGCCTATGTTTTCTTTTAAACAAAACAAAACAATTTCTATTTTTGATGTATGCACAGCTCTTTTCATTTTTGTACTAGTCCACCTCTGATTTACACAAACAGCACAAGTCTGAAAGGCGCAGTAAAAAGGTTAGCAGTTTGCTGTCATAGAACTCTTTCTAGTCCTATTAGTTTGCTCACCAGACAACACACTAATTCTAGTGGTAAAAGGTGTTCCACGTAGATTTAGGCAACAACCACTCTGCTGTGAGAACCAGATATGCAAACTGTGACCAGCTATACTGTGGTTCAGATTTGTACAATCTAATTTAGAGAACAAACACATTTTAAACAAAAAGTAACTAGACAAGGAGAACTGATACTCCCCTTTCTTTTCCTGGTACCTGGTCTAAAAATCACATCTGGCCAATTTTCCCCCTTTTCCTGATTAGGTCATAACCCTAATTAAAGGTAATCTTGCATTTACTCTTCCAACATATAATCTAATAAAATGGAGTCTGGAAAAAACACTCAAAATTCAACATTTTTACTTCTTGCTTTCATGTACTGTAGCAAGCTGTTTTCAGCAGACAGATTGTAGACTACTGTATCTTGCAAGTAATATGTGATAGCTTGGTAAGTGTGAAGGAGCAATGGAAGATAAATTTTCATGGGTTCTCAAGTTTTCAAGCAAAATGATCAGATCACACTTCTCTACCAGAAGCCGAAATAGAAATCAAACTTTTGTTTTTGCCTTTGTAGATGACCTAACTGTAGCTACTCAAGGAAAAAGAATACAAAGAGATTGTACACCTTCTTAACAAAAAGGTAGAAATAGAAGAGTGAGGGGATGCAACATACTATTTTGGCATTCAAACAATAAGAGATGGCTCATATTTGCTAAACAAGAAAAAAAGATAATTGAGCTTGTTGAGACATTAGGCTTCCAGGTTGTCCACACTGATGCAATACCCATGCCAACATTCTTTCTGAAAAATATGGGGTGCCCTAAAAGTTGTTATAGATAGGAAAAGTTGCATAACAGATATCTTGAAAAGTGTTCACCATCAGTGGGGAAGAAGACTGTGTGTGTGTGTAGAAAGAGATGACCAGCACTTACAGAATATTTTGTAAAGATCTTGTAATGAATATTTTGTCAATAAAGGTACATTTAGTTAAATTTTCCCATTTTGGTGACTTTTGGGACACCCTGTAAAGAGGAAAATGAACCTCTACAAAACAACAGCAAGTATAGAATAGCTTCAGGAAAGCTTATACTGTATATCTAGACCAATCATGGTTCCTGCTATGGAATACTTGTCAGAAAAGTTAGTTCACCAACACAGGGTGATTGAACAGCTGTCAAAAGGGTAGCTAGATACTTGAAGGGAGTACAGACTTTAAACTAAGACTGTCAGCCAGCAGAAACACAAACTATGTTGGGTACACAGATGCAGACTGACCACAGGATAGCACACCAGTGGGTTCCTATTCGTGTATGGTAATCATCGTCGACAACTACTCGTGTTCGAGCATACTTTCTCCCCCCCCCCCCCAAAAAAAAGTCATTATTTTCTCTGTTGATGGATGTGTCTCTGGTGACTCAATAAACCGATCCTGGCATGAAACATGTGATCACACACATTACACTGAATAGATGGTGGAGGGTGTGGCTGAGTTTGATGAAGCTTCCGTGCTTGTCGCTTAGCCTCTTCATGTCTGCGGTGTTCCCCTTCAAAGTAATTGGTAGCAGCAGAGATGGTTTGGCACCAAAGTGGGTGATCTTCGGCTGCTGCCTCCCAAGTTTGTGGGTTTATACCTGACAACTTCATGCTTTGTTTCAGCTGGTCCTTATAATGCTTCAAAGGAGCTCTGTGAGGTCTTGTACCAGAGCTAAATTCCCCATAAAGAATTTGGTGAGGAAGCCTGGAGCCATCCATATGGCGGACATGCTCTAGCCATCTAAGATGATGGCCTATGATGGAAGCTTCAGTGCTGTTTAGATTTGCCTTCTCGAGGACTGTGATGTTGGTGACATAGTCATCCCACTTGATGTTCAAGATGGACCTTAGCTTCTGTTGGTGAAAGCGCTCAAGCTTTTTAATGTCCCAGCGATAGAGGGTCCATGTTTCACAGCCATACAGTAATGGTGAGATAACAACAGCTTGGTGTACCATGGGCTTAGTCTGGGTAGTTAAATCTTTGTTCATGAAGACGTGGTGTGATAGACATCTGAAGGCAGAATGGGCAGCACCAATACTCTTCACCAAATCCTGTTCACAGGTGCAGTTTTTAGACAGGATGCTACCAAGATAAGAAAACTGGTCTACCTGTTTCAGTGTTGAATCTGAAATGATGATACTGAACTCTGGAAGGACTGTCCTTGGGGCAGGTTGTGCAAGTACCTTAGTTTCCTGAGCATTTATGGTGAGGCCAAAATAATCACATGCATTCTTGAAATAATATAAGACCTATTAATAGACCTATTTCATAAACAAGATATATATACTTGTTTGTAAGTGGGATTTTTTTTTGAAAGTTCTGAAATGTTTTGTGCATTATGCTAATTTAATTGCAACTGTATATTTTGTATTCTTTTTGTATCATTGTTAGCTGCCCAGAGTTGCTTAGACAAGTGGGGCGGCATAAAAATAGAACAATTAAATTAAATTAAATATTAAAAAAAAGTCAGAGTTCATTGCTGCAGTGGAAGCATGCAGAGACCTGCCATGGGTGGAGAAACTGCTGCAGAATTTTGGGATAGCTAGAGAGATGCTTGTCCAGGTAATAGGAGGCAAGCGGAGCTATCACATAGTGAATTGATGAACACATGCACCAAACACTTTGGTGTGAGATACCACCTGGAACACGAGTAGACCAAGATGGGCACTATCCAGTTGATCTACTCTCCTACTACAGATATGACACCAGATATCCGGACAAAATCTCTACCAAAACATCGATTCCAGAACCTGCAAAGCAAGATTGGGCTTGAGCAATGGTGCATGCAAGTTTGAGAAGAGGGTCTGGGAAATGTAATTAAAATGCTTTAAAAAAAAACTTCAGCTGTTTTAAATGCTGGTAACTGAAGGGGATAGTTTAAGAGAAACTTGAGGTACTCTTAATCACATTCACACTCCCTCCACTCTTGTGTTTTTTTCTGATTTACACTCTGATAACTAAGAAAGAAATAATTAGATTCCAAAAATATACATTCAACAAAATGGGCACAAATAGACATAATATGCTATTTATTTCGTAGAATTGTTGCAAGGAAATAATTTCCATGAAAACCACAGTAGGAATGTAGAATCGCACAGGACAGAAATCTTTGAAGCATACTGTGCTCACAAAGGCTTTGATGCTTCCAAAAATAAACAACCTGTTGTGTGGAAAACAAGCTAATTTATCTTCTCCTCTAGCATACCTCTCATAACTTATTGTAGTTTCATCTATCTCAGAGTAAAATAATTTCCTCTCAAATAGCCAACAGTCACTGCAAAGCTTTTTCTCAGATATGGGTGATTCCCTGGGTGCCATATGGAATGCATATAATACTCTCATTGTGATTAATGTTGAGCATCATTTGATCCAATGAAATGTGCTTATTGCCACTTGAGTAACAGATGAATGCATCACTGGGCATGTGGGACACTTAGTAGTCTATCAATGATTATCCAGCAGTAAGATACCTTGTACCTATTTCTCTATGATTAGCAGTAATGAGAAAGTATTTTATCTGAATACAAACATGGTATAGGTAGTACTGCTGATCATCAGGCTAAAGCATGGGTACCCAAACTATGGCTCATGGGCCGTATCCGACCCTCAGCACCAATTAATTCAGCCCATGGCATCCTCACTGCTCCTGGAAGCAAAACATGCATGCACATGTGCAGAACGTGCCCATGCATGTGCAGAACACTGCCGTAAATGACCCATTTATGACAACCGCAGGTCATTTATGGCAGTGTTCTGCATATACACATTTTACTTCTGCTTCCTGTGGGAGGAACCACATGACCAGCACACTCAACCATTTGACTGGCCTGCAGCCTGAAAAGTTTGGGCACCCCTGGGTTAGAGGACACGTAATGAGGCGTGTGGTTACAGCTGACCATCATAATTTAAATTTTATCTTCTCCCTATATGCAATAAAAGAAGCAATGTTTTATCAGTTTATTAAACTAAATGATTAATCAAAGATTAAAGTAGGGGTGATCAATTTTTTCGGGCCGGGGGCCTGACCACACACCAGAAACAGCTGAGCGGCCCAGACCATGCCCCAGAATTATGTATTTGTGCATGCATGGTGTGGACACTGCTGCGCATGTACAAATGCGGCCATTTTACTTCCTAGTTTGGTGCAGGAAGTGCTCATACCAAACCAGGAAATAAAATGGCCACTTTTGCGCATGCATAGCAGCATCCGTATTTACTTCTTGGTCTGGTGTGGGCATCGGGGGCTTGATATGAATGTCTCTGGTTGCCTGGGCTGGTCCACAGACTGTAGTTCGGGCATGCCTAGATTACAGCATCTGTCAGATCAAAACAGAATGAATCATCAGCCACAGAATATGGATCTGCACTTTCCTAATAAATGTATGGAAATCAAGTCTAGTTCTGTCCTGAAGATAATATTTTTCAAAGTGCAGCATTAAAGTTGACAGACAGCTGAAATATTCTTGTCCTTGGAAATAATTCTTTATTCTTCCTATGTTAGCATGCATTCTGAAAAACCCTCTCAACAGCTTTACTCATAAGCAGCATGGAAACCAGTCCTCCCGCAGAGATATGCAACATCGTTACTGAATGATTTTTTTTCTTTCAAAAACACACTCCCCCCCTTTCAAATAAATTCAGTTCAACTTTTCAATTACCATGTATGGACCTAAAATCTGGATAGTGGTAACCTCCTAAAAGCAACAGCTATTCAACACATCAGAATTGACTACTTTGGAAGGTGGTAGATTCTCCAACACAGAATGGATTTAAACAGAGGTTCAATCATGTGTCAGGCATACTTAAGGTGGGGATTTCCTATTTGGCAGGGGACTAGAAAAGCAAGCAACACAATCACACTTATATACCACCTCATAGCACTTAGTGCACTCTCCGGGCAATTCACAAGTTAATTAGCATTTTGCCCCCAACATAGACTTGTTACATAGACTTGGTCCCTGTGGTCTCTACTTTTAATACAGTAGATCAGGCTGAAATGTCCAATGAGTCATCTTGTCATACTTTGCCAGAGCAGTTTCAGCTTATGTCATCTGAGGAGGCGGACAAGGTGCTTGCGTGCTGTAAACCCACGACGTCTCACTTTGATTCTTGTCCATCATGGCTGGTAAAATCTGTTAGGTTTGTTAGGGAGTGGCATAGTACACCATTAATTTTTCATTGGAGGAAGGCAAGATGCCCTCCTGTTTGAAAAATAGGATCATTCTCCCTTTCCTCAAGAAATAAAATGTGTCTACGTACATTCTGGATAATTATAGACCTGTAGCGAATATTCTCTTTTTGGGCAAGGTCATCAAGAGGGGAGTGATGAGCCATTTGCAGGCATTCTTGGATGAAGCCAACTGGTTGAATACATTCCAAATGGGTTTTAGACCTTGTCGTGGCACCTAGACCACATTGGTCACTCTGCAATATGATCTGGTATGCAACTTGGGGGTCATTGTGGACCCATTGCTATCCTTTGTTCATCAAATGCAGTAGTGGTAGTATCTAAAGCTGCCTTTTGCCAGCTCTCCCAGATTACACAGTTGCATTCTGAAGTGGACAGACATTCTCTCACAAACCTAGTAGTCATTGGTAATCTCACATATTGGTTACTGTAATACTCTCTATGTGGAACTACCCTTGTATTTGATACGGAAATTGCAACAGATCAAGAATGCAGCAGACAGGCTAGGTACAAATAAATTCAAGCATATTTCCCCAGCCTTGGCAGGCTTGCACTGGCTTCCAATTCCTTACAGTATTAGGTACAAGGTGTTATTGCTAACATATTAGGCCCTGTATCAGTTCCAGTGACATTTATAAATATAGTTTTTCGTTTCAGCAGCTAATCCACCAAATGCTTATGAAATATAAATAAAAATTCACCGTACTCTTAACTTTATTGGTAGAAAAACGGTGTACTCTTGCACTACTTAATATGCAAACAGTTTAAACAGTTCAAAGATTTTATGTATTGTTTGAATATAAAAGGCACTGCTCCAATGTAACAATAGCTGCACTGACCCTGTGGAAAATTATAACTTCAGATCCATACAGTGTTGTCCAGCTGTCAGGCATGTTTCTGGCAGTAATCGGCAGACCAATAGATGAGCTGGGTTCTGAAACTGTGGAGCCTATTCATGTTCTGCCAAGTGATGTAGGGGAGGTTGAGTTTCTCAGCTATATCCTCCTTTAGTGATGTTCCTTGTCCAGTGAGCTCCTTCCTCCATCTTTTAATTTGGTTTTGCTCTTGTGCACTCTCAAGAGTGTTTTAATTTAATTTGTTTAATGTAATTTCCAATTTGTGTAGCCGCCCAACTCGGAACAACTCTGGGCAGCTTACAACATTAAAATCAGTACTACAATCTAAAAACTTAAAACTGGTAAAAAACCCCAATTAAAAATACAATAAGAAATTACCCTGAGAGCTAAAAAGAGTGAGGGAGCGATATTACTATATCAACCATAAAGCTCTTCCTGAATTTAAGCTGGCGGACTTCCATTTGAGGTGTACATTAAATATGTGTTGATCAATGCCATATATACACATTTAGTCTTCTAAAATTAGGTTTTACCTCTGTGAGTAAAGCACTGTTTGATTATTCTTTCTTCAGTAACAATTGCTTGCAAGTTTTAGTTGTAGCTATATGAGATCAAAAACAGGGTTTATTGAATCAGTTTGAAAACCTGCATATAATGTAATGGAAAACCAGAGTACAATTTGAAGTGCACTGTTCTGTAACCTTGCTTTTTTTTTGTTGCTCTACTTAAATTTCTTGGAAAATGGACTATGGAAATATTACATAAAGCACTAGGGAAATTTAGCAGTATGGAGCAAAGAGAAGATTTAGATGGTTGTCAAATCAGCATATTCTCCTATGAAAACTTTTTCCTAGCTTGCAGTTTTGAGAAAGAAGAGAAGCCAAAATATAGTAAAAATGGTATATTCACTACTGAATTTTCAGTTCTATTTAACTGAATATTTGTAGCTGTTGTATTTAAACCATACTGACTGAACCTTCTTTATTTTATTTATTTATTATTCATGCTTGTTTATCGCCCTCCTCCCCAAAGTTACTCAGGGGCGATTTACAAAAAGTCATTAATAACAATCAAACAATTTAAAACTAATTAAAAGATTAAAAAGAAGATTAAAAGATTAAAACTAGGAGTTGCATCTAAGAGGCACAGAGGATCAAATCATCCAACCGGCTGGAGATATTGTTCCATCCATCCTCCACACCTGACCTGCCAGTTAGGTTTTCACTCCTTTCCTAAAGGACAGCAGCTTCTTCGTCTGCAGGCGTAGTTCTATTGGAAGGAGGTTCCATAGGGCCGGGGCGGACACAGAGAAGACCCTCCTTCTAGTGCCAGAGAGGTGCACCTCTCTGGCCGATGGCACAACCAGAGAGCCTCTCCGGTTCTTTGTTTGATTAGTTAATTATTCAGTTGTGGTACGAATTATGCTGCAATCACATTACCAGGAAAAGAACAATTCTCATACCCTGAATAAATGAAACAGAGCATTTTAATAGTATGGCCACCGATCAAAGAACATGAGCAATAATAGTAAAGTACAGTATTAGATATGACTTGAGGAAGCTTCATAAAGCAAGTGTACCTAAGGCCCAGTCAACAATATGTTCAATATGGATGTTAAAATATTAGAGTTAAAATAATGGCTAAACAACCAGCTCCCTGGGTACTTTGGCCTTTCTGTCTGTGGAATGGGTACAGTGCTTCATTTGGGAGCGAAATGACTCTGTGGCCTGATGTGACTTTCAGGCCACAGATTATTTTTAATTGCTCTTAAGACACCAAGATAGCAAGTCTACTGAAGGCATAAACTTTTATTAGAAATAGCCTACTTTATCATACACATAAACATGACTTTTAAAAGTATAGGTTGCCCCGCCCTCCCATAGGTTCAGTATCCATGGTTTCACTAATGTCTTTCCAAGGTGCATTACCAGAACTGGCCACTTGAGGCCACTATCTACAATGTAATGTTGAGAAGCAACAGGTTGTGTCTCCAGGAGAGCCAGTTCATGAACACACATGAAAGACTGATGGCAGCATTTGCACCTATCCACCCTGGCTTATACAACTAAGATATGTGTGCTGTAATACAAGGCTCACTGTTTCCAGACATCCATGAAAGATATTGTAGCATATTTCTCATAGATAGATATCTATTATACAGGTCATAATTAAATTTTGAATAAACTAATTTCAGAGTTTTAAACCTTTGTGTAAATCTTACCTCAGTTTCTCCATGAACAGTTTGTGTTTCCAACCTATGTTTTTGAATTATAGTGAATGAATAATGGTTCCTGTAGTTATTGATAATTTTGGCTACAATTTGGTGTCCACTTTCCTGGAAATGTCTTGCTGAACCCACACATATACATAGATAGACAGACATGAAATAGTACTATCAGTTAGTTTGTATCAAAGCTTGTACTATAATTGGCTTCTGCTCAGAGTATGGGAGCCAGGTCACACTCCCTCAGATAGCCATTTTGCCCTTCCTCTACCACATAGCACTTCCAAGTGTGGCGGAGATGGTAGTGGGCCACATGAAATGGTGCTGCAGGCTGCAGGTTGAGAATTCCTGCTTTAGTCATTACTTGTTATCCCAAAGTAACATGTCAGCTGCACATTGCTTTTTAGCTACTTTCTATATTATTTTAAATATACCTGAAGAAAGGAAAAATAGCCCTCCAGCAATAACTTAGAAAGTAAACTTTGTTTATTAAATGGCAAACATTCCAAACCTGTCACAGCATTTTATGTTGCAAAAATAATGTAATGCTCTGATTAATCAGACAGGCAACAGAGTAGAATGTTGTTACTTATAATATGTCACTTCCAAGCTCTGATTCTGTTGTAACAGATATAACCCAGTACCCCCTCTGTGTGATTTCAGATTTTTATTGTTTCTTTGCTTGCTTGCTTTATTCAGGCTACAGGATCCCTTCTAAGCCTCACAAACAATAAAACAAACAAACAAAAAAATGAGAGCCAGATGTATCCATGTAACCTCTCTAGTTTCAGTCCTTTGACTATTTTTCAGCCATTTTGGCTATTTCTAGGTGTACTACAGAGCCCTGGTGGCACAGTGATTAAATTGCTGTATTATAACCAAAAGGTCATGAGTTTAATCCTGACCAGGACTCAAGATTGACTCAGCCTTCTGAGGTCGGTAAAATGAGTACCCAGAATGTTGGGTAAAATGCCAATTGACTTGCGAACCTCCCAGAGCATGCACTAAGCACTATGAGGTGGTATATAAGTTTTGATTGCTTTTCTTTTTGCTTTTAAACAGCAGTCAGGATAAAGGTTTAACAACCAAAGTTGTCTGTCCCAACACACACACACACACACCCTCAGGATGACTCCAGCTCTTAAAAATAAACCAATATACAGTTGCCTTATGATATTAATAGAATTTAAGCAATATTAATTTCAATTATCTCTTATATCCCACCTTTTAATCCTAATGGAAAAATCCAAGCACTTTTACAGATATACAAGAGAACCAGGAATAAATCATTTATAAACATTCTGCAGTATGTTGACAGGTTAACCTATTAGTATTACTTAGCATTATTTGGCTGCAATCATGCACACACTTAGCCTGATTAAATACTACAGAAGTCAATACTCCTTAAGCACCATTTGTAGAAGACTGAAGTCTTCAGTTTTAATACCCTGCTGCCTCTACTTCCTACAAAGGATTTCAGATGAAAGTGTTGTTTATTTTTATATGCCTTCTACTGTGGAAGAAAACATAGATGGATGCTCACTCCAAGCTTCACTGATAGAAAGGAAAGATGTGTGAGAGTTGATAAAATAAAAAACATTGTATGGTACTTTTAACTTATTATTGAATAATGTGGAGAGCTGAATTGAGCCCCTATAGGGAGAAAGGTAGCATATAAATAAATAAATCTTCTTCTTTGCTTCCTCTTTTACCCTGTCAGGTGTCAAGGGAAAATAGATAGATTGATAGACAGATAGACAGACTGACTGACTGATTGATTTTATGCAGGTCTGCAGCCAAAGTTTAATTTTAAACTTGCATGGTATTTACTTCTATATCTTGAAAGTTAAAGAAATACCATGGGATTAGATTGACTCCCTCTACTTTACTAAATAGTGGAGTAGTCACATCAGTTTGTATCATAATAATGTCAGATTTCTGATATCTTTGACTTCTTTGTTAGGAACATGATGCATATGTGCCACAGTTCTACCTCCTTTATTTCCATTTCCTAGGAGTGGGACTTTATTAATATTAAGTCTTTCCTGATTGCCTGCATCCTTCACTCTGGTCTTTCTAGGTCACTTCATGGTTGAATAAATTTTAGTCATCATTTCTATAAACACATTATTTCAGTACATTTGCAAAAGAAAATTAACAAGGACCAAAACAAAAAATTGCCAAGGTATAAAAAACATTGTTCCTATAACCATAATATGTTCCAGAGGCAAGAGAAATTACAGCATCTACTTGATCAAGGAAGATTACTACAGTATTTTGAACACCAGCTCTCAGAATCCACAAGTCATGATGGCCAGTGGATGACTTTTTAGCACTGGAAAAGCAAGTTTTTCCAAGTTTTGCTACTTATAAAAACTCATATATAGATTAATTATTAATAATTAGTAATCTTTCATACAGAATGGTCTAAACTAGGCAAACCTTTAAGAGACTGAGTGCCCAAAATCAACAGGCAGTCTGTGCCACAGAGGGGCGGGGCGAACTCTGTGCTGTAGGGAGGGAGAAAGCTCTCCCATTGGGCTGCTGGGCAGAGGGGTGGGGTGAACTTTGTGCTGGGGAGTGAGGAAACGCTCCATTGGGCTGCTGAGCAGAGGGGCGTGGTGAACTCTGTGCTGGGGTTATGGCACGTGTGCCCACAGAGGACTCTGAGTGCCCCCTCTGGCACGCATGCCATAGGTTCAGGACCACTGACCTAGGCTATGTCATGGCCATACAGTTATTTGGGAATTGTGCTGTATACCACTAAAAATTTTAGAGCATTTTTTGTAATAAAAGAAAATAACACTAGTCCTGTTTTCAATTTCCCTACTTTTAAATCCAGTATTAATAATCTAACTCTCAGAATGAAGCTATCCACATATTGTCATTTTTAGACGATATCTTGCTCTGTGTCTCATTACTTTCTGACAATAGAAGGAAAGTGATTATAGGACACAGTCTTTTAATCCATGATGCCCATAAAATTGCATCTTTTTTCTTGACATAATTCAACACTGAAGCAGTTTAGGTCAGAAGTGAGGCCTATATTTTCATAGAAGTCTCTAGGCCACATCTGAAACCATTTGTGGATAGGAATTGAGGCAAAGTTGGAAGTATGACGCTAATTCAGCCTCTCTTCTTAACATCTTTTTCTCTCTGAATCTCACTTTCTGTCCCCACCCCAGCCCCAAATACCTCCTTGTCCTACATCATGCACTGTCCAAGAGAGCTGTCTTTTCCTCACCTGCCTGCCTGAGTAGGATGGCTTGGGTACTGCTTGGCTTTCAGTGCCCATATCTTTTTTATTATTTATTATTATTAAACCTTTATTGACATTAAAAATGGAGACAACGAGAAGAATTAACAAAATGTTCACATAGCTGACCGTAACCTACACAACCATAGACCCAACCATACCTCACACAGCACACTATTAAGAATTACAGCTTTCATTTCTGTTAACTACTTTATCTAGAAACTGAACAACTTATGAGCATTCAGCAGTACAGAATTTGAGGGAATAAAATGTGCACAAACAATTGGTGACTTGTTTCATATGTACATTATAGACTTGAACTTATTGAGTAATTCTGCTGAACTAATATCTGTAATTCATTCTTAACAGTAAAATCATTATTTAAAAGAAGGATTACAAGTGCAAATGGTATGAAAAGTGATTTAAAACGACAAGGAACAGCATGACCAAGACATGTAAAATCAAGGATCGTCAACTCCCATTGAATGGACATGATTTGATGGCACCTGACAGAAATGCAGCCACTTGATCCATGTAATCGGTGGAGCCATTGTTTAAGAGAAGCAGCAATCTAGAGAAATCTGAGAGTCCACTAGATTTGGTCTAAATAGGGTCTAGGTATTTGAAATGGATGCCCATATCTTTGTGAGAACACGTGCACAAAGATGTCAAGTAAAACCCAGAAAAGCAGCATCTCACTCCCTTGGGTACCTAAAAAGCTTCTCTTCCCCTCTCCTACCCAATTCTATATGTTTGTGTTGCCATGTCCTACTGAGCCCAGAAGGAGGAAGGAACAGGGTAGAAGCAGATGGGAGGTAGGAGGAAAGTTATGGCAGTTACCTCTGCATTTGTGTAAAAAGAAAGAATGGTGGTCTCTGGATGGCAGCTCTTCCTTTCCTTCTCCACCCCCATGCTTTGGAGCATATGAATGTGTGTATGTGTGCCCAGGAAGGACCTTGCAGGTACACACCTGCAACTCTCATGGAAGGACCCTGCACTTCTGAACTTACAACTGTGCTACTGCAGTCAGGTGGGTTTTGATGTCCCAGTTCCCTAAATTAGCTTTCTCCTGAGTGGTGCTCATGATGTACTTCCAAAGAAGTACATCATGTTCCAGTGAGTACCCTCAGCAAGAGATGGATGAAAAGGACTTCTCTGTTGTTGTTATTAGCAGTGATTATTATTACTGGCCCAGGAGTCAAAAACTCATTTTGGCGGGGAGGTTATTCCACAGTCACCTATTGGATTTCTTTCAGCCACTTGATCTTTTTGTGGCATGCCTTCTCACCCATAATGTAGGAAGCACATTACAACAGACAGATTACATCCTTTTTGCTCCTTGATGAAGAAGAGAAGAAGCCTTGCCCACAGCTAAATTGCATCTTTAGGGCCAATTATTAATATCCCAGGATTAATATCCCAGGTTGATTTGTTGTTTGGGGTGGGTGGGTTAATTTGTGTTTGGGATGGGTGTTTGGGTGGGTGGGTGTAATTTAATGTAATATTTATTTATTTATTTATTTATTTATTTATTTATTTATTTAAATTATTTATGGGTTTGTGTTGTGGGTGGATGGGTTGAGGTGTGTGTGTGTGTGCTTATTTTTATTTTATTTTATTATTATTATGTTATTATTATTTTTCCTTTGGCCCTGCCCACAACATCATGATGTCATGATGTTGGCTCCGCCCACACTGTGATGACATCACGGTGTGGTAGTGGAATTTTTGACAACCCACCACTGATATAACCACTGCATTAATCTTAGGAAAAAAACACCAAATAAATAAATAAATATGTAAATTAAAGAGTACAATTTTGGGTCTGACAGCAAATATGAATAATGATTCTCAATTGTATTGAGGTAGATCACCCCTACTGCGAGAAACTCCCTAGTCCCAACTGCGAGAAACTAGGCCAATAGGACCTAGCTTTTCATTACCTAAAGAAAGGATTTGTGCCATGTAAATCTTTGATACCTATTATCAGAAAACAGTGTGTGATCATTTTTGGACAAGCATTTCCAACAACAACAATTCTACCTGAATGTCCTGAAGACATGCACTGATATAGGATTGTTTCTCTTGTATACTTTGCTAAGAGTCTAGCCTCTTTTGTTTCTCTTGGCACTTTGAAGAACTGATAATTCCTGCCTCTCTGACTCATCCATCTTTGAGCAGTCAGACCTTCTGAGTCACTAGGAAGTAAAAATTTCATATTAGGAATACTGCATGGCTGCTAAAAATAGGAATTGTGTACCCTAGATTGAAAAATGTAAAGAAATAAATTATTCTCTTAAAGTTCTGCATGATCAGAGGAATTTGTGGCTGAAAATGGTGTCATTATGCTTCTCTAGATCTATCTAGAGAGGTTTGGTTTTCTTTCCTTAAAAAGGGGGACTCTCTGAAGCCTTCCTGAGAAAATTTTTGAAATTTCTATAAATATATTATCTTAACTAGTTGAATTAAGTGGCAGTGTTGGTTTACAGAAAATCCAGACGTATGTAACTTTTTACAATAATACCCTGGTCATAGAATTACATTTTTCCCATGGCTAACAGATTTATCCAGGTTAATATTAGCTTTCATAATGCCATTATCAAATAATATGGAACTTATAAGAAATAGATGGGGTCACTCTTAGCTTGCCTGCTCTTAATCACCATTGTGTGAGTTCAGTAATCTGTTGTCAATAAAAATGCAATTATACATGTATTCTTAGCAACTCTGACATATATATACATCCTTTATAAAGATATATTACAGGAAATGAATTGATGTCTTCCATATTGTAAAATGCTGATGAAGATGTAATGAAAAACATTTGGCAGTTGTGATTGGATTATGCAGATTTGTAAAGATTAAAAATGGTGATTCTTCAGTTTGCAATAAGTTTGCTACAGCACAGTTGAAAGGCTCAACAAGATGAACACTACAGTCAAATTTGGGATTGTTGGATTTTCAGATTACTACTTCAGACATTGTATATGTTTAGGATTTATTTAATTTAATAGATAAGTTTGTTGCATGTACAGTGGTACCTCATACAATGATTTTAATCTGTCCCATGGGGCTCATTGTTGTACAAAACAATTGCATGCATCATATAGCGATTTTCCCTATGGGATGCATCATACAACTATTTTTTTTGCTAAGTGGTTTTTCCCATTGAAAAATTGTTGTATGATTTTTTCCATAGGGAAAATTGTTATGCGGGACACTATCCCCCCCTACCTAATTGTTATGCAATTTCGTTGCTTTACGGGGCAATTGTTGTATGAGGGTCCACTGTACATCCCTCCCTATTATCCAAACTGCTCAATCTGATATGGCAAGAAGGATTTTTGCAAAGAAATGTTGCTTTCTGACAAAACCTCACTGTTTATTAAAGTGGAAGAATTTCTGCTTCAATGAACAAGTACAGTAATTAAATGCAACACCAGTACAACATTATATAAAAATCTCCACCTACTTTTCTGTGCGGCAGGTTGGCTGTGGAACATCATGTATAGAGTTTACAAAGACATTCAGCAATTGTGAGCCATGTTCATCTTTAAATGTTTTATGTTTATTTATGCACTCATTAAGTACATGAGGCTGACCATGAAAAATGTGTCTCTTCACTTCTAAAGAAATCTAAAATATTACAAGGTAAAACTAAGTTCCATTTGCCTAAAATCATACACAATCAACTTGTACTTATTTCTATGTAAAAACTATCCTATGATAACATGACGGATGTCACAGCAGTAGCTAAAAATAGAGCTCAGAGTATTAAAACAATACTGTTGATTGTAAAGGTAAGGATTAAAATGTTTCTGTATTATTTATGGCAATTCATTGTAATTTTTATGCCCTAACTTAATTTTGCAAACTTTCTTTAGCCTTTGTCTGCCATAGGTTTTCTTTTTTGGGAAACAGGTTTTGTAAAATATGCACATAGATACTTCAGAACGTTTTCCATCAGACCATTCACTGGGTATATCAGTCTTAGATTCCTTGAAAATAATGTGATGCACACCATTCCCATTGACAGGAACACCTGATTTGAATCCTGGCAACGATACTCTTAGTCTCATGTTTTGAAGCAAAGATGTAGAACTACAGACACAGCTACAGTAATACCTCGGATAACGCTAAGACTTGGTTCCACAAGTCTTGGTGTTATCCGATTTTTAGTGTTATCCGATGCATGTTAAAATCCTATGGGATGGATCGGATAACGTTAAAGCTCCATAGAGATACATTGTAACCTCACAGGCTTTAGCAGTTGTTATCCGATCCATCCCATAGGACCTTAACGTTATTCGATCCAATTCTCCTCCCCAGATTACTTAACGTTATGTGCAGTTACAATGTATCTCTATGGAGCTTTAACGTTATCCGATCCATCCCATAGGATTTTAACATGCATCGGATAACACTAAAAATCGGATAACACCAAGACTTGTGGAACCAAGTCTTAGCGTTATCCGAGGTATTACTGTATTTCCTGAGCACCTTTGTAGGCTCTGAATATGTTTGCTTGGACTGTACAAAAGTCACAAACTGCACGGGCAAGCATAGATGTTCATGCATTTCTGTGCTCAACCAATGTTAGCATATATTACACAGAGTAAACACTGTATAGTTGCAGTGTTGTCTCTAAAAGGGCATGTCTAGTATAGAGGAAAGTTTGACTCTCCATGTTCTTTCTGGTACTGTGCTCATTAATGTTTCTATTTGGAGACTTGATGTCTCTGCAGGGATCCTCAAACTGCCTCATTAAGGGAAGTGTTCCGGTCACATTGGTGACAAGCGATTACCCTGAAAATCATGCAACCCGCAGCTTAATGTCTGCACAATTAATTGTCTTTGCAAATAGAATGAGATTTAAAGAGCCCAGAACAGGCCTACAGAACTCATGGTTGCATTTGCTACTTGAGGTGAGTGAGCCAGTATTTGTCTCACCAAAAACCCATGAGACTGGGACTAATTGTCATCTAGGACAGTTAGAACCTATAACAGGTGCCTTGCTTGAAGTTCAGATTTAGGAATGTAACATAAAAGCAGAGCTATATAAGAAGCATTTGATTACATCTTGCCCCTATGTTAAACTTTATTTAATTCCAGTTAGACCTTTACCTTCTTCTGCTGAGTGATTTATGTTTTGCTACCATAATCACATTTGTTTTGTTTCATTTTACTGCTCACAAGTAATGTATATTATGGTTTAGTGCTGATGTACAGTAAAATCCTGGCTTACGACTACCTTGGTTTACATTTGCTATGGTTTACGACAACAAATCGAAAGGAAATGACATCCTGTTTTACAACTTCTTTCGCCTTATGACTGGGAATTCCCCAGAATCCAAAATGGCTGCAGGGGTACTTAAGACCACCTGCAGCCATTTTGGACTATGTGGGTGGCACAATCGGAGTGCAAGACCTTGCCTTGTGTGTTCACGGCACCTCTTCTGGAGCCGTTGCTAAAGCACAGAATGTCTTTTCAATCCCGTGCCTTAGCGATGGTTCTGGAAGAGGTGCCATGAACACGCAAGGCGAGGTTGCCCACTGTGATCAGCTCTCCCCCCTTCACCGCACCAACCCGGGCACAGAAGGGAGGAGATGTGAATGATTTGCCTCGCCCGCCTGGGGCATCTTCAGCAGGGGAGGCCTGGACATGGCTGGCCCCAGTGGCAAGACAAACCTCTCCTCTTCGTCACCCAACACTGAGCCTGAGGAAGAAGTGTCGCAGCCCAGATAAGGTAGGGGAAGGTAGTGTCCCACATTTTGGGGGGGGGGGGAATTGGGAGGTTGGGAACTTTTTTTATTTTCAATGCAGCCCTATGGGGAAATGTGCTTCAGTTTATGATTGATCTGGTTTCCGACAAAAGCTGTCAGAATGAACCAAAATCGTAAACTGGGGTTTTACTATATATTCTTTGTTGTCTTGTTACCTTACCTTGGATACCTTAGAGTCAATATTCAGTGAGGAGTCCACGCATTGGTAGATAGCTCCATGACAACATTCCGCATATGCAAATGGACTTGAGAAATCAAGTCTATTTGCATGTGGGTTGTTTTTTTTTTTTAGCATTTGGATATCACGTCACCCGCTGGCTAGGCAGACTATGACATGTTGTCTTGTTACACTGTTTTGTAAACTGTCCAGAATATACAGGGTGCGGCAGCATATTCAGTCGGTTGATGTCGTAGCGGAGCGCTAGTGGTCTCGTTTGAGAGGCGGGACTATAAAGTTTTGTCCCGACACAGTTCAGTCACCATCATGCGTTGGAATAGTGTGGAGCGTGAGTTTGCCGTTGAGGCCTACTTTTCGAGTGGTTGTTCAGTGATCCCAACCCAGCATACAGCCTGCTATGCTGAAAAGAGTCATGACAAATGCCAGAAATCGGTTTACTCAGTGTATGGAGAATGGGGGACGTCACCTACCTTATTTGATCTTCAAAACTGTGTAAAACAAAACTTTAGGTATGCGCCTACATTATAAAAAACAAATAAAAAATTTCGGATTCATACAATGGGTTTTACTAAGTTTTGAAAACAGGAAGTTATGCTGCCGCACCCTGTATATTACATTAAAAGGTCAATATAGGAAATCAACCAAATTGACCAACAAAAACAACAATAAGGATATGGCTATATCACTGAGGAGCTATAGAAGAAGCAAAAAGTTGTTCTTCATGAAATAGGCAGGGTTTTTTTTTAGCTCCTTGCATATGGTAATTAAAATGTTTCCATTTCTTATGTGACTTGTTACTAAAATCTCATAATAAAGAAATCTAGTCAATAAGTATTTAAAAGTCTGCCTCTTGGATTCCACAAGTGATTTTATATCTGTTTTGAAAAGGCAAATATTATTGTTTCACCTGCTGAATGGAGGTTGAGAGGATGAGAAAATATAAATGACATATCAGCTTTACTTCATGAAGAGGTAGTTATATTTAATATGAGATTCACCTAAAATCGACCAATTCCCTAGTTCAACTGAAGTTTGCCTTTAACCTCTTCTATATTTACTGTCAGCATAATGATTAATCAAAGGTTATAAAGTGCCAAAAATAAATGTCAAGTTTGGAGAATGTGGGCATAGAAAGCTGTTTTACAGAGAGTCAAACTGGTCAACTTAATCCAGTACTGTTCGACCCAAATGGCAGTGACATGTACAAAACAAGTCAATATCACTCCAGGAAACACAAAAATGGCTAAAGTACTTAACAGATACACATTTCCCACTCAGAATCAACTATACACGTACATACTTATACATGTATATGTATAATGCAAACAGGCAGATCAGCCAGAAGGCCTTCCTATAAACTCAGTAAGATGTCTTCAACAGAAATTTGAAATACGTAAAGCAAATATGAAATTTTCATTGTTCTTTTATTTCTGTTCCTGAAGAATATGGAAAGTGTGTGCATACTTTGTAAGTAGCAAACAATGATACCATTAATTAAATGGTCATAGGGACTTTCACTGCCATCTCTAGTTTTGAAAGCATCAGGTTGATGATATCACTGTCTGAATCCCTTAAAGCAGGGTTTCCTCAACCTTGGTGATCCAGGTGTTCTTGAACTTCAATTCCCAGAAGCCATGATCAGCAGGTGTACTGACTTGGGCTTCTGGTAATTGAAGTCCAAGAACACCTGGAGCACCAAGGTTGAGAAACCCTGCCCTAAAGTCATTGCTAGTTACAGTAGACCAGGGGTCCTAAAACATGACTCTCCAGGTGTTCTTGGACTTCAATCACCAGAAGCCCAAGTCAGCATACCTGCTGATCAGGGATTCTGGGAATTGAAGTCCAAGAACATCTGGAGAATCAAGTTTGAGAAACCCTGCAGTAGACAATACAGTAAAACACCGGATAACGCTAAAACTAGGTTCCACAAGTCTTGGTGTTATCCGATTTTTAGTATCCGATCCATGTTAAAATCCTATGGGATGGATCGGATAACGTTAAAGCTCCATAGAGATATATTGTAATCGCACAGGCTTTAGTGGTTGTTATCTGATCCATCCCATAGGATCTTAACGTTATCCGATCCAGTTCTCCTCCCCAGATTACTTAACATTATGCGATTTTAGCGTTATCCGATCCAATCATTATCCGGTGTTTTACTGTACTGTACTATTTACAACACAGTATGAACTTGTCTTATATTAGGTCAGTGGTGCCCAAACTTTTTTTCTTGTAGGGCAGTCCCGCACCTGACACACAGCTGCAGGGGCCAGAAGCAGGCTGCTCCCACTGCAGACAGTTTTGACATCATCCCAAGCGCGTCAAGGGGCTCTCTTAGCACCACGAATTTTAACTCACAGGAGGCTCAGAAAATTTCCCTGAAGCAATCAGCTTCAGCACAGGCTGCTGAGGGGAAACGATTGAGCAAGAGGCTGCTCGGAGCAGCCTGGAAAAAGCGTAGTCGTCACCTCTGTTGCCACACTGCTGATGTCAGGGGGTGGGGGGTGGGGGGCAGGGGTGCTCACCATGGGCCACATTAATTATATGCAGGGGGCCAATTAGGCCCGCTGGCTGGAGTTTGGGCACCCCTGTATTAGGCATTCCCTAAGTCTGCACAACAGAGGAAACATGTATCTCAATTAAAGATTGAGAGAATCTTTCATCTAGTTCTAGTAGATACAAAAACTACTGTGGGTATGAGAATAGAGACTAGATAGAAGGATAATGCTACTGTCCAGGGGCCTGAGAAGAAGAAGCAGAATAAAATTGGGAAATGAAATTGCTTAGAGGCTCTGTCATTAAAATACCCAGGGAATGATTTACTGAAAACATATCTGCATTCATCATGATGATGAACAAAAAAATGTTATCTTGTTGCATCCAGCAATTTAAAATGTTAACGTACCTAGTCACTGTTCTCAGGGGAATGGTAGTTAAGCTTGAATCACCCAGTCTAGAGACTTCCTACCTAGGAGGTTTCCCAAATACTTAAAGCTTAGCTAATGACAGGATGTTTTGGTGGATTTTTAACTGAACAATAACTTAACAGCAGAAAGAAATAAAGGCTTACAAACGAGTGGCTGAGCATGTCCAATTTTGGTTCATATCAAAATGTCAATCTGTTTGCAGCTTTGCAGAAAAGTGGTGTAACCAGGACTGATTCATAGTTATCACATAGAAGATTTCTGTTTATCCAAATGAGTCTTGTGCAAGGATTTGAATAATACATAGTGACATCAACAGGGATTGATGTGCAGCATTATTAATGCATCAAGATACACACATATTTCATGTAACAAAAGATATGGCACACTTTTCAAAATGTAAAATATCATCTTCGTAACAGTTCTACTGAGCTGGCAAAGTACCTCATTTTGTTACAAGCATCATTCCTTGAAATGTAAATTTATTTAAAGATTAAAGTGATCATGTATAAATATTTAATATCATTCTATCACATAGAGTTTCATGCCAGTACAATATAATATATTTTAGGTAGAACCCACTATTGCTAAAAAGAAAGGTTCACACTATTCCAGTGTAAACTGTCACTCCTACTAAAAACAGACAGCATATCAGGTAATTATTATCTCCTTCCATCATAGATTTTCTTCTTTAAGAAAAAAAGATTTTAAAAAATTGTACAACAATTACATATAGGAAAAGGTTGTTTGGACCGGCCCTCAAAAATTCTGTGGTAGAGATGGTGTAATTGCATAACAATATCCTCATTTGGAATTACAGTTGTACCTTGTGCATCTTACAGAAAAAACAGCTCTTCTATATGATCAGTGTGATCATCAGATTTCAAACCTAAGCTACCAGGTGGCTTAGTAAAATGCCCCAAAGTGAGTTCTTTAGTGGAAGTGAATAATAACATGCTTTTGGAAAGTAATGAAGAGTATTTTGTTGAATACCTATCACATTTCAGGCTAGTGCTGTGGTTGCTTAGCAACCATGTGTGGATATTGGTGCCCTTTCCCCTATACTAGTGCATATAAACTGAAATATAGTTATTCATGAGTCAAAACAGTTTTTTGAAAGTCAGCAGTATGAATCTTTACTTTCATATCTTTGAATTACATGTCCACATCCAACTGCTTTTGAGACTCACCCTCATCTGTAATAGTGATTTTTCACAAACAGGTGGGATTCCATGCTTTCTCCATGAAGAATAATTGAAAATTTTACAGATAGAATCAACAAATATTTTTAAAGAAATATTTAAATCTTCTCCCTATCCTGGCAATCTACTGTTTCCCATAGCCTTAACTATAACAGTTAATATCTATAATTTGTAAACATTTTTACAAATAAAATATATATCCTTCCATATTAATACAGTCAAACCTCGCATAAAGAGCACCTCGTTTAAAGAGTAACTCTCTTAAAGAGCAGAATTTTCTCTGAATGTTTGCTTAACAAATAAAACCAACCAAAAACTTGCTTAACAAATAAAACAGGGTTCGCAATCCCCCCCCCCAAGAAGTCACAATCGGTCACTTACAGTGGTTTTTCGCTTAAAGAGCAATCCTGTTACCCTTTTTAAGCGAGGTGCCACTGTATAGACAAGTTGCCTTTTGTGATTTGTTTTTTCCCATTACGCTTATAAACCATTTCAGTGAGAAAATAACCTATCTTGGCTTTCCAACCTTTCTCATGACATGTGAACCAACTAAGGTTCAGCGAAAGAATTAAAAAAGGAATATATTTTTGTCCAAGAATGTACAAATCTAAGAGGAGTGTCATGTGATCAGACCAAAGGCATTTCTAGTACAGCCTTATATTATTTTTTCTAAATGACATCTTATTGCAGGGGTGGCCAAACTATGGCCCATGGGCTGGCCCTGGCCTGTGGCATTATTTCATGTGGCCAACTGCTGCCCTTGCCGCTCTTGGAAGTGGAAGCAGGTGCACTTACGACAGCCATAAAATGTGCCCAGGCATGAATAAACATGCACGTGCCTGCCATAAACACTGCCGTAAATGCACCTGCGGCTGACATAAACACATTTATCACAACTGTGGGTGCGCTTTGCAGCAGTGTTTACAGTGGGAGGAACCATGTGACCGGCCTGCTCAGCCACATGACCAGCCCATGGAGCAAAAAGCTTGGGAACCCTTGCCTTATTGCAATGAATTTTGGAAGTTAATAATGTACTATCTGAATAAATGTTTTATCTTACCTGTCCAGCATCTACTGCCAATTAGTTTCATTGTGTTGCATCATGATTTGTTGTTGTTCAGTCGCACAGTCAATTCCGACCCTTTGTGACCTCATGGACCACCATCTGCCAGGCACTTCTGTCCTCCACCATCTCCCTCAACTCGCTCAGAACTGTGCCCATTGTGTCTACAATACCATCTAGCATCATGATAGAGGAAAACTAACATAAGATAATCCTCTGCTCTCTTTCTCAGTACTACCTAATTTGTCATATTCAATCATATTCCACTTTTGTTATCCTTTCCCTGAAATGAAAATGACACTTATACACTTATGTATTTTTATAGGTTCTCCAATGCACCTGTTGATCAACTTTTCTTGTGTCACTCAGCTTAGCAAAACCACGTGTTACTCCACCAAAGTAGCCTTTAGTTTTATAATTTAAATTGCACCCTTCCAGCCCATGCTACATTTCAGTGTTCATTGTAAATAATGCCATCTCTCAACTGGCCAGTTAGAAAATAAGAGCAAGCTAATTTACCAAATGTGTAATGAAGTAAGCTCATGTTACAACAAATGGGTAGGGCTGTTGTTGTTTCATCTTCTAGCCAGCTTTTCACCTGGTGACCCTGAAACTCATAAACCTGCAGTTATTGCCAATTCAATGTACTGTATCAGACCCAGTTCAATGTACAGTAAAACCTCGCATAAAGAGCACCTTGCTTAGAGACTAACTTGCTTAAAGAGCAGAATTTTCTCTGAATGGTCGCCTCACTTAACAACTAAAACCAACCAAAAACTTGCTTAACAACTAAATTGGGGTTTGCAATCCCCCCTGGTAGAAGTCACAATTGGTTGCTTACAATGATGTTTCTCTTAAAGAGCAAACTCGCTTAAAGAGCAATCCCGTGGAATGCATTATGCTCTTTAAGCGAGGTACCACTGTATTTGTTTTAACCAGCGGTGGGCAGCAACAGGGGGTGAGGGGGTAGCAAAATTGGGTGGCCTCTGGGCAGGGGGTTAGTGAAATTGGGTGGCCATGCCCACCTCCCTGCCCTGCCCCATCAGGTTTTGAACCTGCAAGTGGTTCGAGGGCTCCCTTGCTCAAAAGCTAGTCATATTCGACTCTAAGGTGCAGTGCTCATCTTCATTTACAGCCAAAGAGCCAGTGCTGCCTGTATTTGCAGATGTATACATGGCCATATGGCAGGCATGACTAGATACCCATGACGTAGGCTCCGCCCATGACATAGGTTCTGCCCATGACATAGGCTCCACCCATGATGTAGGCTTCACCCATGACATAGACTCCGCCCACAGTGTGGTAGCAATTTTTTTTTTTTTTTTTGCTGCCCACCACTGGTTTTAACCTTTAAAGCACTCTGTGGCTTGGTTCCTGGCTATCTAAGGGACTGGCTGAGTCATTAGAAACTGTTTTTGCTATTAAGACTTCCAGGAAAGGCTCTCTTAAGAACACCAACAGTTTCAGAGGCCTACTGAACAAGCATTCTGTAGTGGGCTTTTTTCTGTGTGGTTGCCAAGTGAAGGAATGCAATCCCTTCAGAGTTGCAATCAGTTTCCAGAAGGGAGAAAAAGTGCAGCTTTTTAGATTTACATATAATGTATAACCTGACCCACTATGTTGCTTTCCTTTTTACTATTCTTCTTCTTCTTCTTCTTCTTCAAGTGGCTGTCATCATGGTGAACAGCCATGAAATTTGTCCTGGAAACAATATGATGCGGTAGCCTTCCATTTGCCTTCCACATTGCAGCATGACACCCATACCACTGATCCAGTTCCCAAGTCACTTTCTGGTCCTGAGCCCTTTTAGCATGCAAAGTCCTCATCAGCCCCAGGGGAGTACTGATGAAGCTGCTGCCCTCCATCAAGATGGATTCAAGTGGGATTTAATCCACTTGGGGACCATCACCCTTTCCTCTTGACTTCACCACCGAAGGCGGTTAGTCCTCATGGTTGTCAGGTTAGTTAACCATTGCTTGACAATCAGCATTGAGTCTGGTTTACTCTATTACCATAGAAGGATAACCTGGCCAGACTTTAAATTTTACTATTACTTGACTGTAAGTGTTTTAATGGATTTAATTGATCTTGAGCAGTTTTTACAGTATGGTTGGTTTAACTGATATTGTAACTGCATACTTAACTTTGGTTTTACTTGTTTTTTATTCTTTTATGTAGATGGTAAACCACTGTGAGTATTAATTCCTAGGGGGATGGCTGTGTATAAACATAGGTAAAGGTAAAGGCTGCTCTAAAGCCAGTCGTATTCAACTTTAGACTTCAGTGCTCATCTCTATTTATAGCCAAAGAGCCATCACTGTCTGCATTTGCAGATGTTTCCATGGACATGTGGCAGGCACAACTAGACACCAGAGTGGACACTGTTACCTTCCCACTGAAATAGTACCTATTTATCTACTTGCAATTTCTTGGTTTCAAACTGCTAGGTTGGCAGGAGCTGGGACAGAGTCAAAAGCTCACTCATTGTGCAGCACTCAGGTCTCGAACTGCTGACCTGCCAACCTTCCAGTCATCAAGTTCAGCATCTTAACCAGTAACCAAATAACGGCAGCAGGGGCAGACCAGCAAAATGTCCTGCAGAAGGGACTTGCATAGCCAACATTTAATTTTTCTGTGTGTGAAACGGATGGAAAATAAAAGCCACTGCTAGCCTCTATGAAACCAGAAAGTCCTTTACCAAACTCTTGTATGTTATGTGCATATTTGTGAAATTCTCTGGATTTCTATTAAAACAACGTGCAAGTTTTTACACTTTGCTGGCATTTTTCAAGACAAGGTACATTAAGATCAAGTCCAGGTTCACTTTTTACCATTTAAACACCCACTACACAAATCTCAGTGCCTTATTTTAGAACTTGCAAGACAAAAACAAAGCAAATTTAAACATACCTTTTTTTCATATGTGAGAATATTTACTGAGTTGTTTATATATAATGCAAACAGTTCTTACATAAGAACCAATATGTTCAAGTTGCTAAAAATAATAACAAAAAAACACATTTTGGTAAGTCTGTTCTAAGACTTGTTGTTTGATTCTTCATTCAGTATGAAGATACACACTGTGCGAACGTAATAAAATATTCATTTGCTCAATGGAAAAAATAGGTGCAATTATCACATGGTTTTTGTTCCAGAGAAAAAGGTGTGAATAAAACTGATGTCTTCAAGGGACTGTACTTCAATTTTTATCTGTCTGGGAGGGCACAGTCAGTCACATCATGTTGACTTAATCTTATATTTCGTATACAGCACATAATGAATGTTATATTTAAGTTTGTAAATTCTTTACAGACACAAAAAGAACCTGCTTTAAATTGACCATGCTGGTGCAAACAATGACCATGCTGGTGCAAACAACTGTACTCTAGCATGCCTAAAACAAAACAAACCTTTTCCACAACTATTATGACTGGTTGGAGCCACTCAAACTACTCCAAGCATAGACCTACGATGTGAGGAGCTTGCAACTGTTCATTGGTGCATTTGCAACCACTTGCACTTACTGGGTTCACTGGTGGCGCAGTGGTTAAACTGCTGTACTGCAACCAAAAGCTTGTGTGTTCAATTCTGACAAGGAGGCAAGGTTGACTCAGGCTTCCATCCTTCTGAGGTCAGTAAATGAGTACCCAGAATGTTGGAGGAAAATCCTAATTAACCTGTGAACCATTCAGAGAGTGTACCAAGTGCTATGGAGTGGTATATAAGTGTGATTGCTTTGCATTGTTTTGCTTTTTGCTTTGCTTTGATTGCCCCATAGTGGCCTGTGTATGTGAGCTCCGGGCCTCAAAGTGCCTGGACTTTGCTATGGGTGAAACTGCAGGAGAGTCTGCCAGCACAGTAGCCTATGGTACTGTATAGTGCAGTAGGTCAGAAATCATTAAAATTAACTGTTATCATTACTACTTCTAGTATCAAAGAACCATAGTCAGTGGTGGGCAGCCAAAATTTTTACTACTACACTGTGGGCGGAGCCAGCAGTGTGGGCAGAGCCAACATCATGACATCATGGGCAGAGGAAATGATTTGGGCGGAGCCAGCATAAAAAAACCATAAAATAAGTACACATAAAAATACAAATTAAATAGACATAAAACTACACATAAAAACACATAAAATACACATTAAAATAAATACACATTAAATAGACACAAAACACATAAAATACACATTAAAAATAAATACATTAAATACACATTAAAATACACCCACCCACCCCACACCCAAAGGTGAGTCACTTACCCTGGGGAGCAGGATATTGGGAGCTTCAGGCTAGCAGCTTTTCTTCCTCCTCCCCGCTTGGGAGGACAGCAAGGAGGCCACGCATGCACACCAAGCACTTGGCGCGCATGCGCAGTGGGAGAACTGGCAAAAAGGTAAGCCCCCAAGGTGGTTTCCCCCAAAAGCCACTACCGGTTCTCTGGAACACCGGGAACAGTTACTACCAGTTCTGGCGAACTGGTGCGAACCTGTTGCTGCCCATCACTGCTTAAAGTACTGTACTTCTATGTCCAAGGGCTTTGCACAAGTCACACAAGTTAAACTAGAGCTCTTCAAGTCACACACTGACTGATTAGAGATTGTAGGCTCTGCTCAAAATCATTTTTTGAACTATATGTGTCTGGCATCGCTATTAGCTGTGATGGTAGGTAACTTCTTCCTAGCGATATTTTCTCCTCCCCTGGTTTCCAGTCACTGCTGTGGTTTCCAGAGGAAGTTCAATATGAAAGTACTGTTCAGAGATCAAGCATTGTGCTCAAACTGAGCCGTTTATTTATATTATCCCACCTGGTGTGTAAAGCAATATGAATTTGTAATCTTCCATTTGCTTCCTCTCTGGGTTGCATTAAAAAAACACATTTCATCACTGTCCAGTATTTTCTATTCCATTTAGCAAATATTGATTGACTCCCTGCATTCCTGATGACGCACAAGCCAATACCGCTCTGTCTTGTCCTGCCTCCTGTACTCTTATCCACAGCATCAGTGATCCCATTCCTAAACTCATTTTAATTTCAAAAGCATGTCTGTTTTGCTGGTTAATTTGAATGCTTTCTGTTTGCTAAGCAGATGCCACTCTACAAAGCTAAGACATTCATGAAGAGTGAACAATTTGGGGTAACAAAAGGAGAGGGTTCTGCTACCTCCAATTCTTTTTAGCAAAGCATTGCTCTGCAGCTAGGTTTGTGTCTGTATGTCTGTGTATAAGAGAGGGAGAGAGGGGGGAAAGGCAAAGAAGAGAAATTTAGATTGCTAAAAATATCTCTTTGGCTTTGAATTAAGAGCATGTTAGAAGGCAGGGAAGTTCAAAGGACTATGCAAATGGCTGCCATAGAGTTACATTATACTTTTTCTAACTCAACAGACAGAAAATCGGGCAATTTCTTCCATTAGCTTCTCTTCTTCATTAAAACTGCAGTAGAGGCACTGGAATTTATAGGAATACAGCTAGTAATCTGGGGTTGTGTGACAGGAAGAGGATTCCTAACTGGAATCTATGACTTGAAGACAAGTAACACTTACAGCGACTGTGATGCCTCAAGTGGTTAAGATGCTGAACTTGATGACTGGAAGGTCAGCAGGTCAGCAGTTGGAGACCTGAGTACTGCATGATGGAATGAACTCCCGTCTCTGTTTCAGCTCCTGCCAATCTAGCAGTTTGAAAGCAAGAAATTGCAAGTACGGTACATAAATAGGTACCACTTTGATGAGAAGAAAAACACATTCCATATAGTCCAGTGTCAAAGCATTCCTGCCACATGTCCACGGAAATGTCTGCAGACACAGAGAGTTCTGGCTCTTTGGCTGTAAACAGAGAATAGCACTGAACCATAGAGTCAGATATGGCTGGCTTTCGAGCAAGGGAGATCTTTACCTTTACCTAGCACTATCTTATCTAAAACCACCTGATACATTCCCACATGTATTTCTAAAATTTATCTCTGCACACTTCCCCAGACACACTTTAGAAACAAAAGAAAACTCGGCACAGTTTAAATTGCTTTGTGAAGATATTCAGTACCCAAACTTTAGAAAACCATATTGATTATTCATTTCTAACAAATTTAAACGAACAGTAAGAATAGTTCGTTCTCTGAAATGAGTTGGAAAATGCCAAACCTTTGACCTGATTTCCTGTTAATGGTTAATGTTTCCTCCCTTTGTTTAATTATATTAGGCATTTCTAAGTAGTTTTTTAAAAGGTTAGAAGCCCTGCTCTTGACATACTATGTGATACTGCATGGTTCCTTAGCAAACCAAATACTAGCGTGTTCATTAATTTAATCATCCATAATTGAAATTTTCCCATAATGCAGGGAGTCTGTTTGCATTTGAAAATACAGTGTCAGAAAACAATTTCCCAAACCAAACTCTGAAAACTGTTTTTCTCTTTGGTTTCTGAACCAGTATCAGAAATGCTTCAGTACATAGCTGGACAAATTACCTAAATCAGTCATAAAATAGTTATGATACTGCTAAAGTTCTGCAAAAGCTAGTTTCTGAAATGCATCCTCACACCACTTCAGATATATTTTACTAGTAAAGGGGCATTTATTATCATCCACTTCATATTACTGATGTGTAGGGTGGAAATTAATGATTTCATCAAGAAAATAAAAGAAAAACAAAGACTGTCAAGGGCTCCAGTCCAAGATCTGAGAAATAGGTGATGGTACGCTGGCAGGCAAATGAAAATCAGGTCAACACTACCATTAAGCAGAATGAGGTGGCAGCCTATATCAGTGATGGCCAACCTTGGCACTCCAGGTGTTCTTGGACTTCAATTCCCAGACGCCCTGATCAGCAGGTGTGATGACTTGGGTTTCTGGTAACAGAAGTCCAAGAACACCTGGAGTGTCAAAGTTGGCTATCATAGATGCATACAATGAAAAGGTAGCAAATTGGTACTTATGAACCAAAATCCTATTGCTTAGCATAGTAGATTGCACCAGAGTACAGTATTCTCATTTATCAATTGTATTTCTGTGTATTTTTATTTGTACCCAATGTGGTGTAGACTAGGACTCTGGAGACCAGGGTTCAAATCCCCACTCAGCCATGGAAACTCATTGGGGGAGAGGAACTGGCAAAACCACCCTTTAAAAACCTCATTTACTTTGAAAGCCTTATTAGAGGTGCTTTAAGGCAGTTCTGACTTGATAACACGTGACTACATTTCTGGGCTTTTTAATAGTATTAATGGTATTTTAATATTGTGAACTCTATATGTGTGCTGGACAATGTTTCTCCATCTCTTTTCATAGGACTTCTAAGAGTTCTTATTTATTTATTTATTTATTTATTTATTTATTTATTTATTCAGATTTATATTGCCGCCCACTTGCTGATGTGACTCAGGGCAGCTTACAGTCAAAACAGCAAGAGTTCTTTTTCCAATGAGCTCCTTGGAACATTTCTATGCTAGCTTTCTTGGAGTAGTTAGTATCTCCTCGATGTATAGACAGGTACAGTATCATATTGCCAATCTTTCTTCCAGATAAACCGCTTGAGACAAGATCTAGTTCTGTTTGCCTCTTGTGCAGGCTCAATCTACATAATGTTCCCTAGTGGATTAAAACAATTTTAAGACAGGTCAAACCCATTGCCTGTGTTATAGCAGATGACATTGTTCCTTGCACAATTGCCTTGAGAAAACAATTAACTTGGAGATTAATTTAGCTACTGCTGTGTTCTGAAGTCACAGATCCATGCAAGAAAAAACAACCACAAAAATCTTATGAAGTATGAAGAAATAATCCTAGTTCAAGCAATAGATTTATTTATTTATTTATTTATTTATTGGACTTATACCCCACCCATCTGGGATGGCCTCCTACTCTGGGTGGCCTACACTATTTAAAAAAGCGAAGCAAGCACCATTAAGACAATAAAACACACACACCCCACTAATCAAAATCAGAACCAAAGACCACAACTCTTGCGACAAAAAGGCAATGAGAGGGTCTCCTATTTGGTCTTCAACAAACTGCTAAAGGCCTCCTCAAACAGAAAAGTTTTCAGTTGTTTCTTAAAGGTCCCCTAAGGAGTAAAGCAAACCAAGCTCCCCTGGCGGTACATTCCATAGTATGTATGTTACATGTATGTTCTACATATGAGAAGTAGGCACTGGTCTGTCCTGTCCGTCATTGTTGCTATAGCTCTCTGCATCTAAGAGGTGATCCTAAAGATGAGCCTCCTGTATCCAAAGAGGTGATCCCAGATATTTTCAAATATTTGAGAAAAAGCCTTGATCACATAGTGTTCCAGAATTTAGGAGGACACTCCCTATACATGCATCTACACAATATCCCTCAGATATCTATGCTAGGTGGTTGTACACATAATGAGAGGCAGAGATAAGGCTTTACATCCCCATGGGATTTCCTAATTCCTTCTTGTATGTGACACATAACAGCAGCTACACATTGCAATATTCTAGGCAAGGGTGCCCAAACGAAGGCCCGTGGGGTGCCCATTAATGTGGCCTGCAGTGAGTACCCGGGCTCACTGTGGACTGCCCCTCCACCAGGCCCCACTGCCTGTTGTCAGTGGTGGCGGTGGCGGCGATCGCGTTTGTCCCCATTGCCCCGAGCAGCCTCTGGCTTAGTCCCATCCCCTCAGCAGCCTTTGCCAAAGCCGATCACCGTGCTGCACAAATTTTCAGAGGCTCCTCCATTTCAAAATCCATGGTGCTGGAAGAGTAAACCTGGCACGCTGCGCTGACATCAGCTTTGCTGCACCGAGGGGCACACAATTATTATTAGATTATCATAATTGTATCGATTTAGAACACCTTTATTATAATAGCATAAATCTCAAATATTAATTTAACATGTACAAACAAACAAACATCTCGGTTACTAGATACTGATGATTAGTTGCTACATCAAGACACATAGACGAATTATAACCACCATATGTTATCCCATTGAATGAGAGATTCACAGGTGGGGTACACAGAAAGAGCCTCCTCGAAGATTGTGGTATTTTTGAACCACAATCGGGTGTACACTGATAATGGCAATCTTGTGTTGCAGGCTAATCATTCTCACACTAGGTCAGGCAAAAGCAACTGCAGAATTAACTCACCAAACGGTGCCTTCATTTTGGCAATTTCACATATGGCCTAGACATGGAAGAAGAAGAGGAGGTTCACAGGCACTGATTTGCGTCACACAATGGATAACATAAACACAGACAATTCTTTCCCTCTCTGCATGCAACAGTGCAGAGAAAAGACCTCAAATGGAGTGCTTTATTGCTACTAAATAAATAGGTATATAAAATGGAGGTGGATTTGATTACACAGAAGACATGTAGATTCAGTCCATTTAATGGATATTTCCTATCTACAAGAGCCAATTGCACTAAAATAGAAATACATTCCACAAAATGTAGCCACTAACACTTATTGTAATAGCTATTCAAGAGGAAGAGTTACCAAGGAGATTCTTTAGAGTCAGACATTAAAACAGTGAGTAAATGTGAAGGCCCACAGAAAATTTATCTTCCCTCTTGCTTATTGTAATTGCATACTGTATCTCTGAAAGGATAATATGCTTCCTCTGAAAAACATAACTCTCCTTTGATCTACAATACTGGAAGTAAAACAAACAAACAATATTGAAATTGCCATATAATATAGAGTATGTAAAATTCAAACATTTGATTGTATTTTTACTAGAAAAATGGTACCAATAGTGATAGATGTAGATATATAAACTATTATTGCGTTATCAGTGTGTAGCAATGATCTTGTACTGGCAGAACAAATCAGCATTTTATAAGATGATTCTAAAATGGAGAGGAACCCACCCCCAAATTATACCTTTTAAACTGGGCTTCAGATAAGCATCAAAATTGTCACTGTTGTAGCAGTATGTTCTTGCTTTTTTAAAAGTAATAATGTCTATTTAATATATATAAAATTTTAAATAAATATTGTAAACCCCTCCCCCCATTCAGAAATATATGACTTTAAACATTTCTAGATTGAAAATAGCTCATATAAATTCAAAAGACCAATCTTGTTTATCTTGAATGAGAATGGTTGACCCGAACTACTTTTTAATTTGGAAAGAATCCACACTGTAGGAGCTGAAATATTGGACCTAAATTTTTAAAAAGCCTTTCAAATGGGACAAACAACGATTTCTTATCACCCTGAGGATGTATGGAATACGTTTCCTATCTAAACATAGCAGTTACATTGATGCAGTTTCATGGATAGATAAGGGGGATATTTGTAGAGTTTAGGACAATTTAAAGGTTACAAAACATAGTTAAAAGGCAGGTTTTCTCTAAAGAGTAAAAAAATCCCAGGCTTGCTTTAAAGAAAACAATAATGTAGGTTCCCATCCAGGATGGCTGATTTAAGGGCACCTATCCCCCCCCCCCAACCTGGTATTTGTATTTGTCATTATTTGCTTTTATCTGTTTTAGTGTTTTAATGTTTTAAATTTTTATGATTTTTTTATGAATTAAGGTTCTATATATTGTTATGATTATAGATTACTTATGACGGTAATTTATGCTGTAAGCCGCCCAGAGTTGGGTCTACCCGATTGGGGCGGGGTACTAAATGTGAACAATAAATAAATAAATAAATAAATAAATAAATAAAATGGAATGATAGTCCTCCAGAAAGGGGGACATTTTGCCATCTATCTCCAGGGACATAGCATACAGTTTTGTAAAGGATATTTAAAGTACAGTATTTCTGTATTACAGAAGCTCAAGAGTTGTGTTGGACACGACCCTGAGTACTTTCAGTATACATTCTCTCAGGATTTCTGTGACCAGGTTCCTGACACATGTTTTCAAAGGGAAAATCAGCTCCAGGTCTAAGGAAATCTGAACTTTTGAAACTGTCAATCAGGATCCAGTTGAATTTTTAACTCCTTCCTGGCCAAACAAGGATTTGTACTTGCAAAAGGACTCTGTGTCTGGATTTATTATTATTATTTTTTGGGGGGGGGGTCTACTTTGTGGCTGTGGATGGTTTTACTTGATGTTAGCAGAGCTTTGGTGTCTATATCCTGTCATAATCCTAACCATTCTACCCATCTTGTCACCATGTAACTATTTAGTAATTTTTAAAACTCCAAAGATGTTACATATCATTAAGTCACAAGAGGCTGCCTGATGAGAAAGACCGGGAGGAGCCTGGGCTCAGAAGGCATAAGATAACTTTTCTATTTTAAATGCTTCTAGAGCAGTGTTTTCCAACCTTTGGTTTTTGGATTTCAGTTCCCAGAAGCCTAAATATATTCCACAAAGCACTGATCAGCCAATGTACTGACAGGTTCCTGAGAATTGAAGTCCAAAAACCAAAGGATGGGAAACACTGTTTTAGAGTATTTTTCCATATAAAGTGCTAGTCAGAGTGGTATGGCAGGGATCAATGAGAACTAAGGGAACCTCTTCACATTTCTCTGAGATGCTGTTTATTGCTTTTCTACCTTTGCTAATTAAGAATAGCAAAAATTCCCCAAGATAAAAGACTAGTATAAGTCTTTTCACCTGTTCCCTTGGGTAATTTGCAATCTGCTTTATCAGCATTAAATTTATATCACTGATGTCAACTATTCCTGTACAAATTAAGTGTATTAATCCAAAAATTTCTCTCTGCAAAAGTAGAGAGCTTTTGTTAGTGCAGAGTTATACACATATCAATGCAACTGTGTTTTCATAAATCAAAGCTTTCTTTTATTTACTGAAAAGAAACCTTGGACTGAGCTTGGATGGAGTGAAAAGCAGAAACAACTTTCCATTTAAGGACTCCAAAACTACTTGATTAACATGCACCAACATGAGGTACAACAAAAACCCAAGCCATGAAGAAATTCCTGATGTGATTTATTTACATTTAGTTAGGTGTTTATTGACTAGAATGTTAATTAAAAGGGCAGCTTTTCTTTTAGCAATCTTGTTTAAGACTGACTGGCAACGCCCTTTGTAATATTAGAAGAACTATATCAATGCAGAAAGAAATTGCTTTTTTTGGAATAGTAGCCATGTTAGTCTGTGGTTCAGGCATACCAGAAAACAAAACAAAATAAACAAAACAAAATAAAAAAACACTGTAGCACTTTAAAGACTAACTGCTATATTTTTATTGCTAGCTTTCGTGGATCAAGTCCACTTCTTCAGACAAGGAGTGAAATTTACAGGCCTAGTTTTTATACACCAAATTCAGGGGTCAAAGGGAGCAGGGTGGCATGACCCTTCCCTAACTTATGAAAATTAATAATGACTGAAAAGCCAATCAATCATACTTAAAATATTGCGTGAAAAGATTTTAAATTGTTTAAAACGGACTATCAGGTGTACACTATTTCTCCGAACATTGAAAAGTAAAATAGATTTCTCTTGTATAGCAATAAACAGGATAATTTGCCTTATATAATCCAGCAGGTGGTGCTAGAAATTTTACAGTGTTTAGGATTTTTAGCAAATAAGAAATGGATCAAAGATCCATTTCAATGCATCTATCTATTTATCTATCTATCTATCTGTCTGTCTGTCTATCTATCTATCTATCTGTCTGTCTGTCTGTCTCACCTTTCTTCCAATAAAGGAAGCATGCAACAATTCAAAATGCATGTATAAAATCAAAATAAATTATGATATTATCATTAACATAGGATTAAATCAAAAGAGTGTTAAAGAATGTCTTAATATTTTGTAAACTCAGGACACCTCCCCCTCTAAATTGCTTGTCATCTGGATAGACCTGTTTTATGTATCATAATCTACTTTAAAGAAACTTGTGTGATAGTTTGTCTACTTCTTAGAACTACAACTTCAGGACTATGAAACATGTACATTTGAAACCTGGCAAGCATGCTCACAATGACCCTAAGGGTGTCCATAGCAGGATTTATTTGGCTTTTAAGTAACTCCAATCCATATGAAGAAACATCACTGGGAGAAAAATTGGTGGCTAGAAAGTTAAACGCACCACCGAAGGGAACAAACCCCCAGTTGGTGCTTAAGAGAAGTAACTTTTATATATATAGTACCCAAAATATTGAATGTATTACAATAAACTGTCTTCTTTGCACTTCTTATTCATCCTTTCACCCCCACTTCTTTTTTCTTTAAATTTCTGGTTACCCCTCAGCATTCTTGGACTTATACTCTACTTTCACACCACAAGTTACATAATAGGTGTGTGTTTTCAGTTTGAATGACCTAGCATAACTTTAAAGCAAGATGTTCAGTGATGAGCTAATGGATATGTACCATGCCAGTTCTTTCACTAAGTGCATTAAAACGATTGATCATTAAAAATCACTCCATATTTTACTTTTAATCTCTGAATTAAGTCTGCAGCATGAAAAGATGTCCTGATTTTATTTCGTACTCCTCAATCTGTATAATATGTTACACAGATGTGCCTCCCAGACATCTTGCTGTAAAACTATGTGGTTTTGGTAGCATGACAAGCCTAAATCCCAACTGGAATGGATCCAAACAGTTAGTTTCATCCAAGAACACTTGCAACTGTTCAGCCACTACACTCTTGATGACCTTATCCAAAAAGGGGATATTAGTTACAGGCCTAAAACATCTGCAGCTATGTTTGGTTTCTTCAAACCAAAGAGTACGCGGATAGCTGTTTCTTTTAAACAGGAGAGCCTAATACTCTCCTTCAATGGAGAATTAATAATACAGTATTCATTGCAGACTCAACCAGACACACTGACAGGATTTACTAACCATGATGGGCAAGGATCATAATGAGAGGCCATAGGCTTATAGCAGGCAGGCGCCTTGTCTGCTTTCTCAGATGACACAAGCTGAAACTTTTCCCACAAAAAATAAGATGGATCATTGGACATCTCAACCTGATCTATTGTATTAAATATAGAGTCAAGGTCTTGTCAGATAACATCAACCTTTGTTTTGAAGTATGGCATATTTTATATACCATAAAATATAGTAAACAAAACAATGTCCCACAGATAGGAAATATTCAATATAAATTCCGTTCCCCAAGAAACAAGATTCCAAGGAGTGCAGTAATTATAGGCCCATTGCTCTAATTACTCATGCAAGCAAACTGATGTTGAAGATGTTGCAACAAAAGTTTTTTCCTGTCTAGAACGAGAAATACCTAAGGTACAAGCTGGGTTCCAAAAAGGAAGAGGCACATGAGATCATACTGCAAATATCTACTGGAGACTGGAACACATCAATGTATTTCAAAAGAAGATAGCCTATGTTTTATAGACTACTATAGACTACAGCAAAGCCTTTGACTGTGTGGATTTAATTTAATTAATTTAATTTAATGTTCCCACTTGTATGCTGCCCAATCAGGAAACTCGACTCAGGGCGGCTCACACAATAGTTATACAATACAATAGTTATATAGTACAATATACACAATAATACAATATACAAAATAATTATGCAATATTCAGCCTACAAGAGCAACACATAATAATACAATATATAACACATAATAATACAACATATAACAATACAATACAATACTGCACTACAGTGGCCTCTCTGCCCTGGCCGCAGACAAAGTCTGAAGATGTCGGCGGTGAAGTCCTGCCATCCGCTGCCATAGTGGCGTTTTTAAGTCCTTGCCAGGGGTGCAGCCCAGGGGTGCCGGCAATGGAAGGGCCTGGCGCCAGCTGCTACCATGGCCTCTCTGCCCCGGGTGCAGGCAAAGTCCAGGGGAAGTCACCTGGCTGGTGGAAAAGGTCAGGAGGGCACGGTGGCATGGCATCATCTTCAGCCTCCCGTGACTCTTCTCCTCCCTCCAGATTGGAGCCAGGTGAGGGGGCATCCAGTGTTGTCATCGTCGGTGGTCTCAAGGCCAGCCAGCCACGCAACTGTTACCCATTTCTTCTCCCCCTCCAGGCCAGGGCTGGCCAAAGGGTGTCCGGTAGTAGTGGTGGTGGCAGTGGCGTTTTTAAGGCTGGCTCAGCTTCTGTTCCTTTCTTCTCCCTCTCCAGGCTGGGGCCAGCCAAGGGGATGTCCAATAATAAGAAACTTCAGTTTTTCTGAAAGAAATGGGTGTGCCCAGTGATGGGATGTAACAGGTTCACACCAGTTCACCAGAACCGGTAGTAACTTTCCCCAGTGTCCCGGAGAACCGGTAGCAGCTTTTGGGGGGAACCACCTTCGGGGCTTACCTTTTCACTGGTTCCCCCACTGCGCATGCGCACCTAGCACTTGGTGTGCATGCATGCCTATAGTGCTTGGTGCGTATGCATGGCCTCCTTGCTGTCCTTCCAAGTGGGGAGGAGGAAGAGAAGCTGCTAGCCTGAAGCTCCCTATAGCCTGCTCCCCAGGGTAAGTAACTCACCTTTGGATGTGGTGTGTCTGTGTGTATTTTACTGTGTATTCAATACCTTTACCTATATTGACGTACTACCACAGTTCCTAAAAAGGCCTGGCAGCTGGCAGCCCTGGCGGTCTGGCTTAGGGTTTTTAAGCAAAGTCTTGGAGTTACCTCATCAATAAGCTACACCTGTGCTGTTCCAATTGCTGTTCCAATTGGAGAACCCTTAAGGAGGTACAGCTGTTTTACATTTACATTAAGGCATATTATCCTAGAGAACTGGTTAGGCAAAGACTTAGTAGCTAACTTCTTTAACTGTTGAAAAGTTGAAAAGTGCCAAAATGAAGCCATCTTGTGGTGAATTCATTCTGTAGTTCCTTCCATCTGACCTAGTGTGAGAAAGATTAGCCAGAATAAGCTTTAAGCTCTGTTTTAAAAGCTCTGGTTGATTTGTGTTTGGGGTGGGTGTATTTTAATGTATTTTTTTAAAAAAATAATTTTTTATTTATTTAATGTATTTACGGGTTTGTGTTGTGGGTGGGTGGTTGGGTTGAGGTGTGTGTGTGCTTATTTTTATTTTATTTTATTATTTATTTTTTCCTTTGGCCCCGCCCACAACATAATGACATCATGATGTCAGCTCCTCCCATGGCATCATGACATCATGATGATAGCTCCGCCCACACTGTGATGACATCACAGTGGGGTAATAAATTTTTTGACATCCCACCACTGGACCGCCTCAGCAGTTGAATGTCCCGATGTGTAATTGTAATGTAGGTAAGAAGCTACCATTAGGGCAGAATATATAGAGATAGAATCATTTCCTCTAGGCCTGTGGCTCCCACCCTCCACCCCTGGGGAGCAATTTGATTTTTAAGATCAGCAATTTGAGAATGAGTTATTAACAGTGAATGGCCTTTTAATCTTCCTCCACATGAATACGAGTTCACTTTTTGTATAATAAAAATTATATGTCACAGGTAGGTAGCATCTGCATTTTAGGGATGCTTGAGTGGGGCATGGCCAAAAAAGGGTTGGGAACCACTGCTCTAGGCAAAGGTATCTGAAAAGGGTGCATGTTATCCTGTTATCTTTTCAGTCTCCATGCAGAAAATATCATGTGGAAAACTGGAGTAGATTCAGATGAAAGAGAAGTGAAATTTAGAGGAAGAAATCCCAGTAATTTAAGATATACAGAGAACACCATCTTCTTGGCAGAAAGCATCAATAACTTGGATTTAGTGAAAGTGAAAGAAGAAAGTGCCAAACCAGGATTGCAGTTGAATATGAAGAAGACAAAAATCATGACTACAGAAAAACTACACAACTTTATGATTGTCAGTGAAGAAATTAAAATTGTTAAAGATTCAGTCATCAGTTCAAATGGAGACTACAGCTAAGAAATTAGAAGACTGAGACTCAGAAGGGCAGAAATGAATGAATTAGAAAAGATCATCAAGTGTCACAGGAGACAAAGAGCAAGATGATCCACACTCTTATAGTCCCAGTCCCTACATATGAGTGTGAAAATTTAATAGAAAAGAAAGATGACAAGAAAAAAGATGATTTGTTTTAAATATGGTGTTGGCAGAGAGCTTTGAAGATATCCTGGCCTGCCAGAAAGATAAACAAATAGGTCCTTGAGCAAATGAACCCTGAACTGTCTCTGGAGGCAAAAATAATTGACATTGAGGCTGTCATACATTGGATATATACAGAGACAACAGATAAAGTGGTTTGCACTTTTGGAGAGAATGTCCAGGAATTCCATACCATACAAGGCATATATGAAACGAGAAGGGCAAAGAGCATGAGGAAGATGGACAGATAACATCAAAGTTGGTGCGACAGTTACAGGAGACCCTGGATGAAGCAGATTATCTGGACCCTTTTCAGTCAGGATTCAGCCCCGGATATGGTACTGAGACTGCATTGGTCGCACTGGTGGATGATCTCTGGTGGGAGCGGGACGGGGGTCATCCCACCGTCCAGGCCCTCCTTGATCTCTCAGTGGCTTCCGATACCGTCGACCACGGTATCCTTCTTGGACGGCTTCGGGGATTGGGAATCCAGGGCACTGTGTTGGCCTGGTTTACCTCTTTTCTGACGGGCCAGACTCAGTTGGTGTGGGTGGAGGGTGAGAGGTCCAGTCCTAGGCCACTCCCTTACGGCGTGCCTCAGGGCTCGGTTCTCTCACCTCTCCTATTTAACATCTACATGAAGCCCCTGGGTGAGATCATCCGTTCCTACAGAGTAAAATACCATCAGTATGCAGATGACACACAGTTGTACATCTCGGCCCATGGGGACCCTGGTGATGCAGTCAAAGTCCTATCCAGGTCCCTGGAGCTGTGAGGGTCTGTATGGGGGACAATGGATTACAGCTGAACCCTGGCAAGACTGAGTGGCTGTGGGTTGGGGGTCCCGGGTCAACACAGAAGTTACCATCTTTGGTTCTGGATGGGGCTAGTTTGCCTCAAACAGATCTGGTGCAGAATCTGGGGGTCCTCCTGGACTCACGACTCCTGCTCAATGAGCATGTGGCAGCCGTGGCCAGGAGGGCCTTTGTACAATTGCGTGTAATTCGCCAGTTGCGCCCACTCCTTGAAAGGGACTCCTTGCTTATGATCACCCATGCCCTGGTCACCTCCAGATTAGATTATTGCAATGCACTCTACATGGGGCTACCCTTGATGACCATCCAGAGGCTGCAGCTGGTCCAGAATGCGGCAGCCCGGATGGTGTTGGGTTGTGGGCATTACTCTTGTGCATCTCCGCTGCTTTAGGAGCTGCACTGGTTGCCAGTTTGCCTCCGGGTGCAATTCAAGGTGCTGGTCATGACCTTTAAAGCCCTATATGGTAGTGGGCCAAGTTACTTGAGAGACCGCATCTCCCCAAGGGTATCTGTCCGTCCCACCAGAGCGGACCGGCGAGGTTCCTTAGTGGTTCCATTTGCCAGAGAGGCTCGACTCTCTGGCACAAGAAAGAGGGCCTTCTCCCTGTTCGCTCCGATTCTATGGAATCACCTGCCTCTGGAGCTGCGCCTTCAGACGGGGTTATTGGGTTTTAGAAAGGGCCTAAAAACCTGACTGGCAGGAATGGTGTGGGGCAATGAGGGTTTACTGACACACACACCCCAGCTGGCTTATTTAACATTCTGTATCTCCCCCCCCCCTTCCTACCCTCATTCCTATATTCGGTGGGTTAGTGTAGGGAATGAGAAGTTTGTTTTTAAATGGGTTTAAATTTTACTTTGTTCTTTTTGTGTTTTTAGGGGTTTATTTTATGTCTGTTGTGCTCCACCCTGAGTCGGTTGTGCGAGTAGGGCGGAATATAAATTTGACTAATAAATAAATAAAAATAATAAATAAATAAAAACAACACCAAATAAGAATGGTGGAGGCCACTAGAAGTGCAAGAACAAAAACCTTGTACTACAGTAATACCTCGATAACATTTACCTCGGATAATGCTAAAATCGCATAACGTTAAGTAATCTAGGGAGGAGAATTGGATCGAATAACGTTAAGGTCCTATGGGATGGATCGGATAACAACCGCTAAAGCCTGTGCGGTTACAATGTATCTCTATGGAGCTTTAACGTTATCCGATCCATCCCATAGGATTTTGATATGGATCGGATAACACTAAAAATCGGATAACACCAAAACTTGTGGAACCAAGTCTTAGCGTTATCTGAGGTATTTCTGTATACAAATTGGCCAGGTTATCCTGCTATGGTAATAGAGTAGACTATACTGCCAGCGTCTCAACATCGAGTGTCAAGTGGTTAACTAACCTGACCACCCTGACAACTAATGGCCTTGGGTACCGAAGTTCACAGGGAAGGGTGATGGTCACAGGGAAGGGTGATTAAATCCCACTTTAATCCATCTTGAAGTAGGGCAGCAGTTTCATCAGTACAACCAAGTCTTAGCGTTCTCCAAGGTATTACTGTATCTCCCTTGATATCCAAGGTGTTCTTGGACTTCAATTACACTGCATCACGAAAAAAAATAAATATTGTCTGCTACTCGGTCTAATCCATGTGTCCTATACTAAAGTGCACTGAATCCAAATCTGAAGTCCAATTCTGCCTAGGACGTCAGGATCTTAAGTTAGCAAATCTTACCCTCTTGGTTAGGTTCCTGTGTTGATCACGCAGGGTATATTTGCCACAGATGTAGCAAAAATTGTCTGGTTTATTAACACAGCTGCACCTACTAATCTTTAGCTCAAAACAGACTCACTATGGCCTAGTTGTACTATCCAATAAGATGGTTTCACACTAGAGACAAGCACTTGGTCCATCTCGCCTTATATACCTATTTCTAATGTTAGGGGCCTTTCAAATACCATGTGACCTACAATAGGTCACTTTTTGACCCTCCCACCCCACTGTGACTTTCCATGACCTTTGACCGACCGCCCACTCCTCCCGGAGCCTGAGGACACCCGCCACCACACCCCCAGACTCCCACCTGGCCGGGTGTTTAAATTAAAGCCATGTCGGCTCAAGCAGCAGAGGACGGTCCCGCCTAGAGCCTGAGGATGCCTGTCCCCGCACCCCCGGACTTCCACCTGGCTGAGGGGTTAAAATTTTGGAGCCACATGACTTCATGCCAAAACCCCTCCCATTCCCTCCTGTGACTTTTTGTGACTTTTGGTCGACCCCCTCCCCCCCTAAAATGGTCCCCTTAGATAAACACTTGCCCAGACATGCCCAGACATGCCCAGCTGCTGCTGGAACATGCATGGAACCAGGCGACATGATCCAGCTAAGGCGGCAGCAGGCATAGCAGTAGCTGCAAGTGTTATAATGTTCCCATGTAAAAATATATTACTCAATTACCGTCCATTTGAACAGCTATAGCATGCCTTAAAATCTATACATGATAGGCAAATTCTGAGTTCAGATCTGGAATCAGCATACTCAGTATCATGTAAATCACATGTGTTATACCCAGTAGCAAAATTGTTATTGTGCAGAGTTACCAGAAGCCCAAGTCAGTACACCTGCTGATCAGGGCTTTTGGGAATTGAAGTCCAAATACATCTGGAGAGCCAAGTTTGCTGATCACTGCATTGGGTACATTATGAGAAGGTAAGATTATTGTAAAAGATGCACAGTATACCTTTTGTCCCACTTATTTCAATTTAATGGTCCCTTGTCAACTACTTTGCATTGAGCAACCTTGCAAAAAGGTTTGCTGGATCCGAACAAAGGTTAATCTAATTTTAATCAGAGGTCTCCCAGAAATTCACAAATAGGTCAGGAAGGAAATACTCTCCCTCTTAGTTACAGATTCTGGTGGTCATACATATAGTGTTTCTTCTATGGAGATCTGACTAAACTAGCATGTGTAACAGACACTGACAAACCTATTCTGTACAGTTTTATCCAGGACCAGCAAATGGTGCCAAGACCCAATATGTCAAGGTGCAGAAAGCCCAAGTCAGTGGTGGGCAGCAAAAAAATTCGCTATCACGCCATGGGTGGAGCGTACGTCATGGGCGGAGCCTACATCATGGGCAGAGCCTACATCATGGGCGGAGCCTACGTTGTGGGCGATCTAGTCATGCCTGCCATATGGCCATGTATACATCTGCAAACAGAGACAGCAGTGGCTCTTTGGCTGTAAATGGAGATGAGCACTACACCCTAGAGTTGGATATCACTGGCTTTTGAGCAAGGGAGGCCTTGAACCACTTGCACTGACAAAACCTGACGTCAAATTTGAATACCAGTCAGGGATCTTCTGTTATTAGGTAAAGGTTGCCCTTGCTCGAAAGCCAGTCATTACTAACTCTAGGGTTCAGTGCTCATCTCTGTTTATAGCCAAAGAGCCAGTGGACTTGATCCACAAAAGCTCACATTAAAATACAGCTGTTAGTCGTTAAGGTGCCACATCGTTTTTGTCTTTTTGTTTTGTTTACTCTCTTGATATGCTTGAACAGAATAAAACTTTTTAAATGGTAGCTGTGTTAGTCTGGGCAGGGCAGGGAGGTGGGAGTTGTCACCCAATTTTGCTACAAACCCCCTCCCCGCCTGATGGCCACCCAATTTCGCCACCCCCCTGCCCAAAGGCCACCAAATTTTGTTCCCCCCCAATCGGTCCAAGTACAACGTGTAATTTTCAGACATGAAAATAAGTACTGTACCTATAAGCACCTTTCCTGATCAGTGGTAGCAAAAATATTTACAACATAGTGGTGATATCCTTTTGCTTAATGTAGCAGGCCCGTTGAGGTATAGTATTAGAGATTTAGTATCAACGCCTCCATAATTTCCATTTGTTCAAGTGGGCCTACTCTAACTTGACTTACTATGCTACAGTAAATCACAATTAGAGTAAGCCTATTTGAATATTGAACTTCTATTTTAATTGATGCAACAATTTCCCATTGATACAATGGGCCAACTCTTGTGCAATTTACTATGTGAAGAAACAAAAGTTTGGCCATTTTGTAAGAAAACTGCTCTCAGAAGGGGATTCAAATTCAAATGCACTTATAATTGAAAACAAGGCAATGCAGATAAAGACAAACACATTTATCTGTGCATTAGATTTAGATCCAGTAACACTATAATGCCTACTTAGGAAAATTTCCATAACTAAATGGGGTGACTGAATGAATCTGTTTACTTATCATCCTATATACAATTTGTTCTGTAGAATCTAGCATGCCATTTGCATTTCACTTAAATTAAGGTTTCCTGTTATTAGGTAAAAGTGAGATTTTATTAAATCATGGAAGGAAAATATTTCACCCTCCAAATGTAGCTCACCTTCATTACCCCTCATCACTGTATATGCTAGCTAGTACTGGGAAAACTGAAGTCCAAAAGGATCTAAAAACCACACATTCCATATTGCTTCAATAAACTAAGGTTGCCACCCATTTCCCGTCAAACAGTTTTTGTACATTTAAAATTGCACAATAGACAACGGTTCAATAGTACTGCATGTTCTAGCCTGCATGTACACTGTTCAGAAAATCTGGCACTTGGCCTAACTTAGATATCTTGTCCTTTTCATTGTGTCCAAGAAATTTTAATACATACCTTTTCACAAGATCAGATTACAGCAACTAATGTTATTAGATATTGGATGGCAATATTCTTCCCCCCACTTGGCATCTGTATCTGTATTTGCATCGGTTTTTAGCTGTTTTATCTGTTTTAGTGTTTTAAATTTTTATGAATTATTATGAACTTTTAAGGTTTTTATATATTGTTATGACCATTACCTATGACGGTAATGTATGTTGTAAGCCGCCCAGAGTCGGGTCTTCCCGATTGGGGCGGGATATTAAATGCGAATAATAAATAAATAAATAAATAAATAAATAAATAAAATATACATTACACAAGAAACAGACTTTGACATCTTCAGATTTCACATTTAGCCCATTCTCAGTGATCACACTCACTGGGGACAGTCTAAAAGGGAGTGCCCCAATTAGGAGGTTCAAAAAGGGATGCTAAGGGGGAGGTTGGGGTACTGAAGCATACATAATGTGTGGGCACAGTAAATTGGAGCAACTTCTGAGACTCCCAATGAGAAGGCTGTAAGCCCTGTCTGGACCTGCTTTTAGATATGTTTTTTGCCATCCAATATCCAATAACATTAGTTATTGTAATAAAATAAAAAATATATTAAAAATAAATATATGTATGTTGCTGGTCAAAACTGCAGTTTCAATCAGCAGTAAGGTCCCCTTTGCTCGAAAGCCAGTCATATCTGACTCTAGGGGTCAGTGCTCATCTCCATTTACAGCCAAAGAGCCAGCGCTATCTGTGTTTGCAAACATTTTCATGGTCATGTGGCAGTGCATGGAACGCTATGTTTCCTGTCAAAGTGGTACCTATTTATCTACTTGCAATTTCTTGCTTTTGAACTGCCAGATTGGCAGGAGCTGGAACATAAATACATATGCAGAGATTTTTTTATATAAAGGAAATGAAGTATTCCTTTAGTGATGTTTTACCAAATGTTGGAAAAACTTATTTTACTTCCCCTGACCATTCACAGATGATCTGGGGAAATGTTTAATGCAACTTGAAAGGTTTCCCATTCAGACAAGAGGAGCATGCCAAACAACACATTGACCCGCCCCCTGAACAGGTATGAGGTTTTTGTGGGCAATCCAGCTGCTCAGGCACATTATTCTGTATTATAAGCACACAGAATGTAACTTATACGTATTTAAATTCTGTGTACTTATAATGTAGATTCAGTAACATTTCATTTCTTCTTCACACATTTATAAGTGGAACACCATACTTTGGGCTTAGAATCATTTGTCAATACAATTCCTTAAAATCTAGACAGTTTCTTGCAGTGGTGGGATGTCAAAAAATTTACTACCCCACCGTGATGTCATCACAGTGTGGGTGGAGCTAACATCATGATGTCATGTCATGGGCGGGGCCAAAGAAAAAAATACAAAATAATAAAAATAGGGAGCTTCAGGCTATACGGAGCTTCAGGCTAGCAGCTTCTCTTCCTCCTCCCCGTTTGGGAGGACAGCAAGGAGGCCGTGCATATGTGCCAAGCACTAGGCGTGCATGCACACCAAGTGCTTGGCATGCATGCGCAGGGGGGGAAACAGTGAAAAGGTAAGCCCCGAAGGTGGTTCCCCCCAAAGGTTGCTACAGTTTCTCTGGGACACTGGGAAAAGTTACTACCGGTTCTGGAGAACTGGTGAGAACCTGTTACATCCCATCACTGGTTTCTTGCTGGTTGGGTGACTAGACTATAGACTTCTGGTTGGGAAACTAGGTTATAAGCAAATGTATGTTGCACAGACATTGGCTTTGTGCATAGGGATCGTCAATGAAAGTGAGTGAGTAGTTAAAACTGAATGATGCTGTTGTTGTTCTGTTCAGCCAACATGATTCGGAAACCACATGAAAGGGGCTGCCTCCACATACAAATATTATTTATATGCATAAATATCAACCTTTGCCAGGTAGATATATACAAGCAATGGCTGGTAAGGATCAGTTGGCAGCTGTGGTTGATATACATATGCATCATTGATAAATTGTACTGTTTGTATAAGTGTTGTATTCAGAAATTGACTGCCAGACAGAAGAAAAATTATATAAAACAATTATAAATATTTAATAAAATGTAACCAAAGGTATTTATAGTTTCCTTTGCATCCATGAGGGCTATAAATATTCTTATCTTCCTCTGTTCCCAGATTCTGTTTTATGTAAACATAATCATGCAGGATTTTCCTCACAGTAATATTAATTTGAATTATGTTTTTAATTGCTTTGGACATTTTGCTGTCAATACTTAACATAGCTATTACCATAGGAAGTTGTGGTTTCTTGTGTCACCTTTTTCCAATGATTAGTTTGCTTTTAAAAAGTTAATCAAAATAAATAGGATGTTTGTTTTATAGTTAACTTTTTCCTTGGTCTTGGCTTTCATGACGTTTCATCTATGGTTTTTTCTGTTAAATAGCAGCTACTGGCTTAAAAACAGTTCCTATTTAAAGCTGCTCTTGAAAGCCATGAGAAATTTTCTGGATGATTTAAACTCTGCTTGTAAAATTGTTTTCCTTGGGCAAAGTTCAACTTTAGTCTATTTTCATTCTTTTTTGTAGAAAGGAAACAGAGCTCAATAACAGACAGATCCCTAAATAACGCTTGTTCATGTATTTTTCATTTTTACTTCTCCCTATTCACACCCACAGTAGGTAACTGTACTGAATATGCAAACTTCAGTAGAGATGAGACTTAATACGAGTTATAATGTTTTAAAGGAAAACACTTTATGCCAGAAATTATACTGGGTTGGAAGGATTTTTGCTGGAGAAACTCCGCTCAGGAGATGCCCGAATAAGACTCCTTTCATGTCCCCAAGATCTTTTCCCACTGAAGTGGTCCCTATTTATCTACTTGAAATGTCTTGCTTTCGATCTGCTAGGTTGGCAGGGGCTAGAACAGAGACAGGTGCTCAAGCAATCATCCAGTACCCGGGTGTCAAACTCCCGACTTGCTGACCTTCCAGCTAATAAGGCAAGTTTCTTAACCACTGAGTCACCACATCCCCTAAGGAAAACACTGTCAACAAATTATGGAGTAATGCTACATTCAGTGTTGTATTACCCACACACAGGTCCCTTTTCTCTTTTAGTGGTGAAGTAATGTAATAGTTTTGGCAATTAAAATATTAATATGACACAAAAGAGAATGTGAGCTAACAAAACAAGCACATTGGGACCTCACACAACATTTATCACTGAATACAATTAGAGGAAATCAAATCAGCTTTAGAAATCCTTATACCTAACATTGTGAATGGCTCCATTTTGCAGTCTAGTTGCGTTGATATTAAGATTTAGTTTCCAGTTTATTTCTAGTTTAGTATTCCCCAAGGCAATTTGTATGGCTATAGTAATATTACCCATATGATTGCACATATGAAACCCTTATTTTTATTTTCTGATTATTTCACTGTTGGAAAATTGAGAGCCTGTGGAATAATCTATTGAGTTGGGATAACATCGTGCTAATAGCCTTGACTCTGAAGTTAAAATGAGACATGCAGGATTTGATACCAGGACTGCAATGGACTGCCGCACCCAGTGGTGGGCATCAGCAGGTTCGCACCAGTTCACCAGAACCGGTAGCAGAAATTCTGGCTGGCCCTGCCCATCCAAGTTTTGAAATAAAGTAGTCCTAATTTGGGTGCAATGCAGGGATTTCCCCCTGGCCACACCCACCATACCATGCCCGCAGTGTGGTAGTAAAAATACTTGGAGCCCACCACTGGCTGCAGCCTTGAGGATATTGAAAAAGTGTGCCTTCACAGCTAATCCATCTGGCGTGGGCCCTTCCGCTTCCATGGCTGTTGGGAATCAGAACAGGGAAGTGGTTCCTCCTCCACTCATTTTGCCTTTGGGACTAATATGATGGTTTCCAGTGACATTTCCTCCATTGAGGGGACTATTGCCCCACCTAAAGGGGTTCATCCACCAATAGCCATTGGCCTCTATAGGGAGTCAGGTTATTTACTGCTTCCCAACACTCAGCATTGAGTCGCTGGCTATACAGTCTACTCCAATACCATAGGAAAATACCAATTTAGGTTATTCCTTGCACTCACTGATACAACATTCTGCTAAAAAGCATTCCAGTGGGTGAACCTCAGTTTTTTGTTCTCATCCCAGTATCACAAGCCTAATCCTTACTGTTAGGTAGGTCCTCTTAACCTACACTACATTCCTACTCTTAATAACATGGTGTTATTTCTTACTGTTGATCCAGTATCTGGCGACTGATCAAAGAGTAAATTTGCCTCCTGCATCCCATGACTTAAAAGGCACAAAGGAACTGCTAAACATTGCTGAAACACGGGCATCAGAGCTGGCTTCACTATAATTTTACCTACCAGGCATTTGCATGATCTTTTGGGAAGAAATTTACAATTTGGTGTTTGTTCATGAATAATAACGGTCATATTGACAAGATTTAGATATTCCCAATGTAAAATTATATGTTCTCTCAGGCTCAAAGAATACCATTTTACCATAGGGTGTTGTCCATTTTTATAATGTATTTTACTGGAAGAAAGAAACAGTTGAAGAAACTAACAGTTCGGGGAATAACAATAATCTTCCCAGGATGGTGCCAGCATTCAGTGTTTTTATCTTTACTATATATAAAAAATGCTTTTAGCAAGATGAATGCACCAGAATGCCAGTCACAGGTCAGAACTGATTTTCTTAATAAAATTACTTATAGCCCATGTATAGTTCCTGCCATTTTTCAGGATAGAACCCTGTGTCATTAACAGATGTATGCTCAAGTATTCTAAAATTGCTACTGATAGAATTTTTCTTGTCCCTGTATCTTTGTGCCAAATCATACCACCCTTATCTAATCAATTTCAGAATGCTACCTAAAAGTGGCATAGGAACCTTGTGAGAAAACAAATATCAGCTAAGGAGCAAGGACGTGTGTACAATGTTGTTCCATTAACAAATTATACATTAGATTGAATCCACTGTCTTCTAGACCAGGGGTGCCCTAATTTTTGGGCCATGGGTCTATCATGTGGATGAGCATGCTGCTCACATGGTTCCTACCACCCGGAAGCAAAAGTAAAATGAGCATGTACATATGCAGAATGCTGCTTTAAATGACCCACGGCCGTCATAAATGCATTTACGACAGACACAGGTAGTTTACACCAGTGTTTTGCACATGTACAGGCACATTCTGTGCACATGGATGTGCATTTTACTTTCACTTCTGGGAGTAGTAAGGGTGGTGCGGGCTGGATTAATTGGTGCCGTGGGGCAAATCCGGCCCACAGGCCTTAGTCTGTTGTACACATACCAACAATGGAAAGGCCGAGTTGTGTTTTTCTCAGCCTTATACTGGAGATAGAGAGTAGAATATATTCTCTCTGACACACTGCAGATGAACATAAATTGTCATCTCAATTTAACTACAGTGGTCACAGCCTGAATGGAACTGCAGTGGCTTCGTGGTTAAAACACTGAACTTGACAACTGGAAGGTCAGCAGGTCAGCAGTTCGAGACCTAGGTACTACACAATGGACTGAGCTCCCGTCTCTGTCCCAGCTCCTGCCAACCCAGCAGTTTGAAAGCAAGAAATTGCAAGTAGATAAATAGGTAACACTTTGATGGGAAGGTAAACAGTGTTCCAAGTACTCCAGTGTCTAGTCATGTCTGCCACATGTCCAAGGAAATGTCTGCAGATGCAGACAGCCTTGGCTCTTTGGCTACGACTTGTCTTTTGAGCAATTACATATGGGTAATGGTATGTTTTCAGACTCAGTGCCTTGGAAAGTATGTAAGAGATTGGAAATGGCCATTTTTCTGGTTTTGTCTATAAAAGAATCATGCCTATGAATACCTCTGAACGCTGGATTAGGTTATTAAAGACACAACAAGGCACTCAAAGCACACTGGCTGATTTTGCTCATTTTATTATTATTATTAATTTGGGCTTGTATGTCGCCCACTCGCAACGCGACTAATGGCTGCTAACAACTTTATCATATCCAATACAATATAAAACAAGATAAAATAACATATACAGTAAAACCTCAGATAACACTAAAACCTGGTTCCACAAGTCTCGGTGTTATACGATTTTTAGTGTTATCCGATGCATGTTAAAATCCTATGGGATCCATAGAGATACATTGTAACCACACATGCTTTAGCGGTTGTTATCTGATGCATCCCATAGGATCTTAATGTTATCCGATGCAATTCTTCCCCCCCGATTGCTTAATGTTATGCGATTTTAGTGTTATTCGATACTAATGTTATCTGAGGTATTACTGTACTAGAAAACAAGATACAATTAGCAGAATACAATCAACATACAATAATAAAAGTCACCTCAGTCAAAACATCCCAAAACAAGAATTCGACCACAAGAGTACAGGCCTCAGAGTCCAAAGTCTAGGCTGGGTGGGGGCCAATGTCTGGCCCTGCACCCCAGTGGCCAAGTCTCTGGCCAAGTCCACAGTATCAGGCAGCATAAGGAGCATGAGACTCCACCACACTAGGGCCCCTGCCACCAGGCCCTGTGTGGCCAAGATCCCATTCCGCAGCTCCGCAGCTCCCAATCTGCTGTGGCTCAACCGACAACGTGCCCACCACACCTGACGCTGACCTGGCCGCAGCTGTGGCAGAGATGTCAATGCCGCTGCTGCCACAGCCAGAGATCTCGTGAGGCAGTGGCTGCAGTCCTCATTTTTGCATGTATCTTTCAAGGCTAGTTTAAATTAAGGATTTTTTTCACATAGAAAGGCATATTGTATATTCAAAAACTGATGCAAGTCTTGGAACTGATATTGAGATTAAGTGGTTTAGAAAAACATGGTTTTGCTTTGCGTAGAAAGTAATTGCAAAAGTATTACTCACACAAACCACTTCACATGTTTGCCTTCCAGTGGCAAGATAAATGTGAACTCATTTTGTCTGAATCTAAAATGCGGTGGCAAGGCAAAAGGTCAAAGAATATTTCATATACTGTTAAGTTCAAACCTACTGTATGACAACATAGGTGTAAGACATTATTTTTGAGATTCATGATAAGGATCTCCCATGTTTTTTGTTTTTCAAATTTGGAGGAAGCAGATTGTGAGATAAACTATAAAGGCCTTTCATCTCATGCCCTATGCTCTTTCTAAACTGACCCTAGAAATTGCTTTTAGTCCTGGGGGATTTAACATTACATATAAACATTCCCAGGATGATACTCCTTGACCATTTAGGAAATTTCCATATATGGAAGAATAATTAGTAATTATAGCATTTGGGATTTATTTTTTAAATGGCTTAAATAGTCAAGTCCAAGAGAATGATGGCAAACAATGTACATAAACCTCATTATTTACGGCATAAGTTAGCAGCACTGGAAAAGCAACTTTGAAATAAATAAATAAATAAATAAATAAATAAATAAATAATAATAATAATAATAATAATAATAATAATAATAATAATAATAATAATAATAATAATAATAATAATAATAATAATAATAATAATAATACAGACTGATTCTTTGCAATGTCATAACAGGGGATGCCCACATAAGGCTCCTTTCATGTCCCCAAGAGCTGGGACGTAAAAGGGTGCTCAATCAGTCAAGACGTAACTGGGTCTCGAGCTGCCAACTTGCTAGCCTTCTAGCTAACCAGGCAAGCTTCTTAACTACTGAGCCACTGCAGCCCCACTAACTTTGAATATGAAAGGTAGAAATTTCTCATTAGAAGTAGCAGCCTCCACTTCTATGAATTCATATGGTTAGGAATGGAAAATAAATGTGTTGAATTTTCAGTTCTTTACATAAATATGAAATTTACCCCCCACAAAATATTAATGGAGTGCATATTACTCTTCAAATCTGTATCTTTCTAATGCTTAGCATGTTTATAAAAAACATATGCATAAAATAATGCATATATGACAAAATACATAGAACTTAAAGTGTGTGTGCATATGAAAAATGGACACAAACTATTCTATTCAGTGCAAAAATGCATCCAAAATGCTTGCCTTGCAAAGCACAAAAAGCAATATTTTGGGGAGAAATTATACAAGAAATATACTCAACATTATACAGAAATGAGGTGAACAACAGTGACAGAAAGAAACTGTGAAATTGAACAAGAACAGGAACAAGATCAAGATTGTTATGTTTCCACACCCCTAAATATACACAGTAGAACAAAGCAGGTTACCATAGCTGATTCCCTGTAGACTCACCATATATCAAGATTAAATCTCATCACTCTGCTTCTGTATTGCCACTCCTTCCAGGAACCTTGATTTTCTTGTATATATTTATGTCATTTTTGCCTACTGTTCATTTTGCCCACCACTATCTAATGAGTTAGCACAGGAATTCCCGACCTTTTTATGCCATGGGCCTGACCACAACACCCAGACAACTGAGCGGCCTGGTCATGTGGTTCTCCCACCTTAAACACTGCCATAAAACGTGTATGTGGTTGTTATAAATATGTTCACAACAGCCACAGACACGTTTGGACAGGGGTAAGTATGTCTACAGCTGTCATAAAGGCATCCGCTTCTGCTACCGCTTCCGCATGTTACGCCAGCATCGGAGGTCATATGAAATGGTGCCACGGGCAAGGTCCAGCCTGTGGGCTGTAGGCTGACCACCCCTGAGTTAGCAACTGAAACATTTTGTAAATGTCACTTTTGTGACCACCTTTGTGCAGCATAATAAATGTCTTTACCAGCCAGGAGCACAAAACCTACCTTTTTTCAAGATAGAAAAAACAGAAGCTTCATTAAAATGTGAGGGCTTTTCCACTTGTTTTAAAGTGATGGGATTAATCTTTTTAACAAGGAGAGTGACTGAAGTTTACATATCCCAAGTGACCCTCCTGAAATCAGCATTTCCATATCCATCTTAGAGAGGAAAGATCAGATTTTACAATAACAAAGGGTCTTTTGGGAAATAAAATAAAAACTTCTAAAGCAAACCTTGATCTGAACTTTCCAGAGAAAACACTGGTACATTTTTAAGAGAAGCAGGGTGTCTCTTATCCAGGGATATTAATGGATTTTGCATAGTGAAACTGCACACACACACACACAAGGCTGGGAACCCTGGTCAGACAAAACACCAAAGAAATATAAAGGAAAGCCAGAAGAAGAGCAAACTCTTTACATGCAAGAAATTCTAAGCTAAATATTATTATCTCAAATTGTGAAAAGTTTCTTCCAGTTAGTGTAGCAATATTGACCTAGAAAGATCAATGGGCAAATTAAATGTATACCTCTGTCTCTCAAATTATTACTCTTTTTATTTCCTTTCTTATTCCCGACACTTTTATATTATAAAATACTAGATGCAACTCATTTTATTAGGTTGTCCTTCACTACCGAAAGACTATTTCTACGAATTTCTGACTGGTTCTGTTAGTTCAGCTGAAAATCTGACTTTTTCCTCTAGCTCTTTTCCTATCTGACCAATCTCTTCCCATCCACCCACAAGATTTTAGCCTTTTCCTGCAGCAAGTCTGTCCAGAACCCAGCTGATTTATAGAAGATATTAATATACAAACCAATACAAGTATTAATATAAATCATACAGGATAAAAAGGTAATGCTTAGGACACTAGGTCTTCTTCTTTCATGTCCAGAGCAAACTTTAAACTGTACCTTTGGGGCACACAGGAGGAGCCTCCTTGAAGACTGTGAATATATTTTACATTTGTGAACCACAATAAGCCATACCCTGACCAATGGCAATGTTGTTTTGCCAGCTAATCCTTCTCACAGCAAATCAAACCAAAGGAACAACACTAGGTAATCTGCCCAAAGCTCCATGCAAGGAGGTATTCAAATGTGGTTCAAATCTTACTCTAAAAACTGGTTTCAATAAATGAATATTTCCATTATCTAATCAACATCCCCAAAGTTTTGTGGCCTCAATATTTTTGACAGTAGGAAGGAAGGAAGGAAGGAAGGAAGGAAGGAAGGAAGGAAGGAAGGAAGGAAGGAAGACACATGGATTAGAAATATTTTTGCTTGGCTGAGTTTCTGTATTATGAGAGCAGAGCAACTAAGAATAAGCTAAGGTTCCCAGAAAAACACATGTATTCATTGAAAAAGTAAACACTGTATGCCATGGCATAAAAAACTGAAGGCATAAGACTGAGCATTCTAGCTGAGAATCAAAAATAACTACCTGTTTCTTAGACAACCAGCTTCAAAAACACAAAACAAACAACTCCTTATTCACATGTTACTCCTAGATTGAGTAACAAACTAATTTGACTTGTAAAGGAATAGCCTACAACAACATAAAAAACAGTGGTCCTACCGTTATTATATTAATGACATATGTTCAAAAAATTGTATGATAGTTCCTGTTTTCATCAAGTACATTCCAGTAATTTCATTCTAGAAGTAGAATTTCCTTCTAAATCGGGGCTTCTTGTGTAAAGTCACTTTTTAAAAGCCACTTAAGGCTGGGGAAGGCGGAAAAAATGTTGTGTGATGCATCCAGTTGCTTTGCAGATGGTGGGAAAAAATGTTGTGTGATGCATCTGCAGTTGCTTTGCAGATGGTGGGGAAGCCTTTGCCCATCAAGTGCAAAGAGTCTATTCTCCCCCCCTGCCAGGGATAAACAAAGCAGCGATTCAGCTTTTGTCCCTGAGCCCCATCAGCAGCAGTCGCAGTGGCAAAAGTCACATTGTAGCTAATCTCTGATCAGCCATAAAGCTGCCCTGTTCTATTTTATCATGTTCACAGCATAGATATGTGCTGGGGACAGGATAAAGTAAAGGTAAAGGTCACCCTTGCTTAAAAGCCAGTCATATCCAACTCTAGGGTGTGGTGCTCATGTCTGTTCAGAGCCAACGAGGCAGTGCTTTCTGCATCTGCAGACATTTATGTGGTCATGTGACAGGCATGACAAGACGCTGGAGCACACGGAAACACTGTTACCTTTCCCACCAAAGCAGTACCTATTTATCTACTTGTAATTTCTTGCTTTCGAACAGATAAGTTATCAGGAGCTGGGATGGAGACAGGAACTCACGTGGTCATACGATACTTGGGTCTCGAACTGCTGACCTGCAGACTTTCCAGTCATTAAGTTCAGCATCTTAACCACTTCAGGATAAAATACAACATGCTAATATAGTTGAAGCCCTGACAGGGTCTCAAATGGGGCAATTTGGAGCAGATTAAAAGTGTTAGTTCCATGTTCTCTGAGAGTTTATGTGGTCTAATTGACTTGGATTGCCATGCAACTCGCACAAAGCATTGTCCTCAATTTATATAAATTATGGAACATGATGTCCTATCTAGTGTGGAATGGAGATTAGATGGAAATACTTAAATTGCAATAAAGTAGAGAGAAGAATGGCTTCCAAAACACACGAAACAGGAAAGTGTCTGAGGAATGTGGGTATAATGGGAAAGTGGGACAGAGGTCATCTCTCTGTCCTTGCTCTTCTTGACCTCTCAGTGGCCTTCGATACCGTTGCCCACGGTATCCTTCTGGAACGGCTCCAAGGATTGGGGATCCAGGGCACTGTGTGGTCCTGATTTTCCTCATTTCTGCCAGTCAGTGTGGTTGGAGGGTGAGAGGTCCAGCGATAAGCCCCTGCAATATGGGGTACCTCAGGATTCAGTGCTGTCACCTCTCCTATTTAACATCTACACGAAGCCATTGGGCGAGATCATCTGTGTCCGCACCAGCCCTATGGAACCTCCTGCCAACAAAGTTACAGCTGCAGATAGAATTTCTGCCCTTTAGGAAAGAACTGAAAACTTGGCTCACAAGGCAGGTGTGGAGCACCAATAGAGGGGTGACCCCCGCCTGCTGGCTTATATAAATAATTAAGATTTCTCTTTCTCTTTTAATGGATGGGATGAGTGGGTAAATTATTTAGAATTTTTAATGGGGTTTTAAAGGGCTTTTAGTTAGTTTTGGATGTTATTTTAATTGCTCTTAGCTGCCCAGAGTCGTTGCTGAGTTGGGCGGCAATAGAAATTTGAAGAATAAAATAAATAATAAAATAAATACAGTCAAACCTTGCATAAAGAGCGCCTCGCTTAAAAAGTAACTCGCTTAAAGAGCAGAATTTTCTCTGAATGTTCGCTTCGTTTAACAAATAAAACCAACCAAAAACTCGCTTAACAAATAAATTGGGGTTTGCAATCCCCCCCACAATTGGTCACTTACAATGGTGTTTCGCTTAAAGAGCAAACTCGCTTAAAGAGCAATCCTGTGGAACGCATTATGCTCTTTAAGCGAGGTACAACTGTATCTAGAGTGCAAGCCAGCAAGGAAGTGCATCACATAATTGTAGGCACAGTCTAGTTCAGTGATGGTGAACCTTTTAGAGACTGAGTGCCCAAACAGAGAGGCAGGGCAAACTCTGTCCTGGGGGAGGGAGGAAGTGCTCCCATTAGGCTGCTAGGCAGAGGGGTGGGGATAACTCTGTGCTGGGGGTGGGAGGAAGTGCTCCCATTGGGTTGCTGGGGGAGGGAGGAAGTGCTCCCATTAGGCTGCTAGGCAGAGGGGTGGGGATAACTCTGTGCTGGGGGTGGGAGGAAGTGCTCCCATTGGGTTGCTGGGGGAGGGAGGAAGTGCTCCCATTAGGCTGCTAGGCAGAGGGGTGGGGATAACTCTGTGCTGGGGGTGGGAGGAAGTGCTCCCATTGGGTTGCTGGGCGGAGAGGCAGGGCAACAGACAGGATTCTGAGTGCCCCCTCTGGCACATGTGCCATAGGCTCCCCACCACTAGTCTAGTTTGTAAGGTGTTCCAACTATTGACTAGCTTATTTCTTAATCAGAAAAATGCCTTCACAGTTGTGCCTTAACTTTGCTGAAATGCAGTGCTCCAAGCTCCTGCCAACCTAGCAGTTCGAAAGCAAGAAATTGCAAGTAGATAAATAGGGACCACTTTGGTGGGAAGGTAATCAGTGTTCCGTGCACTCCGGTGTCTAGACATGCCTGCCACATGACCACGGAAATCCCTGCAGAAGCAGACAGTGCTGGCTCTTCAGCTTTGAAACAGAGATGAGCACTGAACCCTAGAGTTGGATACGACTGGCTTTTGAGCAAGGAAAACCTTTACCTTTACCTTTACCTTTACCTAATATGGCATTTAAAAAGAGGTGGTCTTGTAGCTTTAGCTGCATAACAGAACCTGCATTTGTGCTGAAGGTTTATTTCATAGTTGGATATTTACTCATTCAAAACATGTCTTTTAAATACAACTCATGATCCAGTTAGGCATTAGTATAAATAGCACTCTTTGGTCATAAACTCTAATTATCTACAGCAAACGTTATAACTATAACAGCTGCGATGGCTGTGCTGACTCAATTCATGTAAGGGGGTTTGAACTCTGACTGGAAAAAGAATAATGCTTGAACTGATAGGGGGCAAATTGCTCAATTTCATTCACTGTAGAGCTACATACTACCTAGCAAAAGCCTAGCAGACAAATGTGGCCAGTTGCTTTCTCTAAACTAAAGTATCACAGACTCCCTCTGTAATTTTGCCATGCTGATGGTTCAAGCCAGGGCTTCAGACTGCTGAAAACCTAGACATTATCATCTTACTAGGAAGAAGCAAATTTGGGTCCTTCAGTAGAAGAATTTTTAAAAAAAAAAAAAAAACTACTGTTTTATGATCATCATCATCTTCTTCTTCTTCTGCTTCTGCTGCTGCTGCTGCTGCTGCTGCTGTATCCAAATCTGAATACTGTATAGGTGATCATCATGGCAAATGGCAAAATCCAGTTTGCTACAGAAAAATAACTATAGGGATTGCTTAATATTCAGCAATTTGCTTCCAAAAATTCTGCTATTTGGGTAAGTACACAACAGCATTTTAGCCTTCTTATTTTGTCGTATCTGAATCTGAATATTGGTGATTATCATGGTGATCAGCCATAAAGACTGTCCTGAGAATATAATGCAGTGGCCTTTCATTTGCCTTCCGCATCACAGCATGACACCCATACTGAGTCACTTTCTGGTCCTGAGCCCTTTTGCCACACAAAGTCCACATCAGCCTCAGGCAGTGATGGGATGTAACAGGTTCGCACCAGTTCACCTGAACCGGTACTAACTTTTCCCAGTGTCCCAGAGAACCGGTAGCAGCTTTTGGGGGGAACCACCTTCGGGGCTTACCTTTTCACTGTGCATGCATGCCTACAGTGCTTGGCGCGTATGCACGGCCTCCTTGCTGTCCTCCCAAGCGGGGAGGAGGAAGAGAAGCTGCTAGCCTGAAGCTCCCTATAGCCTACTCCCCAGGGTAAGTAACTCACCTTTGGATGTGGTGTGTCTGTGTGTATTTTGATGTGTATTTAATACCTTTACCTATATTGATGTACTGCCACAGTTCCTACAAAGGTCTGGCAGCCTAGCTTGGGATTTTTAAGCAAAGTCTTGGAGTTACCTCATCAATAAGCTACACCTGTGCTGTTCCAATTGCTGTTCCGTAAGGAGGTACAGCTGTTTTACATTTACATTAAGGCATATTATCCTAGAGAACTGGTTAGGCAAAGACTTAGTAGCTAACTTCTTTAACTGTTGAAAAGTTGAAAAGTGCCAAAATGAAGCCATCTTGTGGTGAGTTCATTCTGTAGTTCCTTCCATCTGACCTAGTGTGAGAAAGATTAGCCAGAATAAGCTTTAAGCTGTGGTTTAAAAGCTCTGGTTGATTTTTTTTGGGGTGGGTGGGTGTATTTTAATGTATTTTTATTTTATTTTATTTTATTTATTTACGGGTTTGTATTGTGAGTCGCTGGGTGGGTTGAGGTGTGTGTGTGTGTGTGCGTGCTTATTTTTATTTTATTAATTTTTTATTTGGCCCCACCCACAACATCATGACGTTGGCTCCGCCCATGATGTCATGATATCACGATGTTAACTCCGCCCATACTGTGATGACGTCACGGTGGGATAGTAAAATTTTTGACATCCCACCACTGGCCTCAGGCCAGTATTGAAGAAGCTGCTGCCCTCCCTCAAGATGGATTCAAGTGGGAATTAATCCACTTGGGGACTATCACCATAATTACTTTAAAATGTTCAAAACAAATGGGCCTATGTTTCTGTACAAGCTGGTTGAAATCATGTTCTGCACAAAGCTCCCGTATTTTCTCTGTTTTATTTTGGCTCTTACAATTCAGATTCCCTCTTGTCCAAAATTAAGATGCTAGTACTCTTGACAACATTTTTTTTTAGAACTCTGAAGCTGCTTCCATCTGCCACCAGCAATTTCATTACATGATAGGACAGATCAGATACAGTGGTACCTCGCTTAAAGAGCATATTGCATTCCACGTGATTGCTCTTTAAGCAAGTTTGCTCTTTAAGCAAAACACCATTGTAAGTGACCAATTGTGACTTCTGGGGGTGGGGGGACTTCAAACCCCAATTTAGTTGTTCAGTGAGTTTTTGGTTGATTTTACTTGTTAAATGAAGCGACCATTCAGAGAAAATTCTGTTCTTTAAGCAAGTTAGTCTCTAAGCAATGCACCTTTTATGCGAGGTTTTAATGTACTTTTATCAAGAGTATTTTTTCTCCCTTATTTCTTTGGGAGTCTGATGTAGAGAGAAGAGATTTAAAAGTTTACAGTCCCAGTCACGATTCCTTTTTTCCTAGTATTATTTAGCCATTAAAACACACTGCATGAAAAGTTATTACACCTTTAATGTGAAGTGCAGTTTAGCTCTGTGTAAAAGAAAAGAAACATTTGTCATCATCAGGCAAAATCAACTTCTCATTGCTACTCGTTTTCTACATACGATTAAGCCTTTGGTTAGGAAAGGAAGTGAAGAGTCCACTTAGCCTCAGACTTACTGCTACACAGAGGGATCCTTCATACTTTTTGTTGCAGTCACATTACTGAAACCACACAGATACATTATCATAACAACTTAATGGCCATGCATGAAAGGGTTGCTTCAGTGCATGCCCTGATGCACTCAAAAACATGTACACTTAAATCTTGATACTTACCAAGACTCTGCCCTCCTCATCTCCATATTAATTCTCAAGAATACAGTTGGACCTATGGAAATACAACTCGCTGGATGCATTGGCATATTGACATGCATCAAACCTACACCAATTGAGAAAAAATATCCTCTTGTTGGTATTGCTCCACCTAAGACCGGGAAAGAAATAGCAGTGGATGCTGAAAGAACTAAGCAAGAAAATGACCTTCGACACCCTCTGAATGGATATGAGCCTCAAGTCTGCCGGCTCAGATCAAGGAAGAGGTTTATGGCAAGAACAAACATTCTTGAAAGTACACAAGAGCAAAACCAAATTAGGAGATGGAGGAAGGAGCTCGCTGGACAAGGAATGACATTAAAGGAGGATATTGCTGAAGATCTCAACCTCCCGTACGTCACTTGGAGGACCCTGTATAGGCTGATGGTTGGAGTCCCTAAATGCAAGACCGACACACTCAAGTGGGGGCTGCTGGCAGACAACAGCACACAGTGTGAATGTGGAGAGATACAGAATCCGGCTCCTTTCTTGGCCTGCCAAATGCTGCCAGAGACATGCACTGATGAGGATTTGGGTTTTGGCAACAACAAAGCCAATAAAATGGCAATATTTTTGCAGTCCAGGGTTTGATTGGTACACAATAATAATAATAATAAGAAGTAAGCACTGCACCCACAAGAAACCCTAAGCCAATTTGGCAGGGCAGAAAGACAGATTGAAAAGAAGTATACAGATGCCCCATGTCCCAAATGGACACCAGACCACAGTATCAGGGCATTGGAAAAGGCACACATTGAAACATTTGACTGATGTGTCCAGTAATATCCAGTTGGTTTGCTATCTAGAATAGATGTATTGTGACCCAAATAGTGAAACAGAGCTATGGAACCTCTTTTTGTCAGCGGTATACTCTGCATCATTCTGGGCAGAAACATTTTGAGAGATGGATAGATTTTGCGTCCAGTTTCTGTGATTCCTGAATGTAGAACAGTGGCCCAAATTATGAACTGGATTCTGAGAAACATGGTTTAAGAAGTCTCTTCTGGTGTAGGAAACATTGTTTCTCTGTTAGCCTTTGCCAAAATATACAAAGTTTAATGATTATTAAGATGACAAATGATAAATTTCATCAAAGAAAACATGCATAAAAAGAATCTTCTCATGAGAACAAGCTAAACTGACCACTACCTCTCAAAATCTGCTTTCCTGTCAGTTTCTAGTGGAAACATACATCATTGCTAAACTTGCTTTAAACTATCGCTTATCAACCTGTAATAATTAAACATATACAGTAATACCTCAGATAACGTTTACCTCGGATAACGCTAAAATCACATAACGTTAAGTAATCTGGGGAGGAGAATTGGATCGAATAACGTTAAGGTCCTATGGGATGGATCGGATAACAACCACTAAAGCCTGTGCGGTTACAATGTATCTCTATGGAGCTTTAACGTTATCCGATCCATCCCATAGGATTTTAACATGCATCGGATAACACTAAAAATCAGATAACACCAAGACTTGTGGAACCAAGACTTAGCATTATCCGAGGTATTACTGTACTTTACTTTCCTCTGCACCAGTGTTCTTCTTCTGTCTGGAATGCAGAGTGTAAAATAGAAATATGATTATTTCTATAAAATATTGTTGGTTGAAATACTAGTAGTAGTAGTAATACTAGTAGTAATAGTAGCAGCTGCAGCATCATTTGATTCTGAAGGCTGCAATGCATTTAAGCTGAGATACAAACCACTAAGAAATATTACATTTTCCTATTGTTTTATCATATGTAAATTGGCATGGGGCCATTACTGCTGAGAACAGATTGGAAAACTAATTAGTATAATTTTATAATATATATGTATCATATTAACTATGTCATTGATTTAATAACAGCTGGCAAATATTATTTATTATCAGTTAGGTAGTAGATTTCAATGACAGCGTGTTGTACTCAAGGCAGCATGAATGTTTATTTTTAAATAATTTACCTTTCTCAATTCTGCCTAAGCTTTGTATTTGTGAGGGGGAGGGGAGATATTTTTAAATTGTACTCTTGTAAAATCTCAAAAATTCTGATTACAAGGGTAGCCCAATCTGTTCTGTAGTAGTGATTTATCCTTTTGATTTAGCAGAAGAAGAAGAATACAAAGTGGAGTCTTATCTTAAGGCCCTGTACAGAGGGGATTTTTTTTTTTTTTTGGATTTTGTCCTTGTGAGAAAATGTTGTGCCCTGAAAATCCACCAAAGGCACGATTGACCAATATTAAACTTAGGCCTGTTCTTTCTCCTGCGCAGGACTGATTGGTGGCTAGACATGAGAATGGTTCAGTTTCTATTTTGTATTTAAATCTTTTTTGGGTTTTTTTTTTTTACTCAGACATTCATGTTGCAATGAATGTAAACAACAAGCTACTTACATGTTCCAGGTCTTTCTGAACTTTATATATATATTTTTAAACCACAAAATGGCTTTAGGAAATGGCTTTAGAAAAAAAAACACTGTAGCACTTTAAAGACTAACTGTTATATTTCAATGCGAGCTTTCATGGATCAAGTCCACTTCATTCAGTCTGATGAAGTGGACTTGATCCACGAAAGCTCACACTGAAATATAAGTCTTTAAAGCGCTACAGCATTTTTGTTTTGTTTATTCTCCGATATGCCATGAAACACAGACTAACACGACTACTATTCCAAAAAAAGCCAGATTGACTCTCCAAAGAGATAAGAAGGCACCCTGTGATTTGTTTTGAGGAAGTTTTCGGAGTAAAACAGAGGGCTGGGAAGGCCCTAAAGGCATAGAAAAACAATCTGTTTTACTCTGAGGTCCCCTAGATCAACTTTTTTTGTTGTTGTTCAGTTGCACAGTCGATTCCGACCCTTTACGACCCCATGGACCACTCTCCACCAGGAACTTCTGTCCTCCACCATCCTCAACTCGCTCAGCTTTGTGCCCATTGTGTCTACAATACCATCTAGCTATCTCATTTTTGGCCGGCCCCTTCTTCTTTTACCCTCTACCCTTCCCAGCATCAAGGCTTTCTCAAGCGAATCCTTTCTTCTCATTTGATGTCAAGACAGCACTCTTTGCTTGCTCAGGAAGGATATGCAAAAAACAAACAAAAAGGAAGATGGATAGCTAATGCAAGGATCATAATTAGACCTGTTCCTGCTACATTTGCCAATGTGGGTAAGCAGGGCTGGTGGAACTGTTTGGAGCACCTACTGTAAATAATGTCCTGGTATGTCCTCATGCATTAAATGAGAAAACACTTCCCTCCCTTTCCTTGCTGCAATGGCAAGAGTTTTCTTGTCATTTCAGAACTCGCTCATTTGAAAAGCAGTGTTGCAGACTTTTGGAAACACACTAAATGTGCAATAATGTTTCTTCCAAGAAAAATGTATAGACTGCCTTGTTACAGGGAGAAACTAAGAAAAAGTAGGAATTGATAGATAGCTTGTGTCTTGGTGATTAATCCGAATGACCCTTTGTGCTTTGTATTTGTTTTGTTATCATCCCACAGGGATAGAAACATTTTCTTCAAGTTGTACAAAATATGGTTGGTGTCCTGCTGACACACAGGCTTTTAAAATGTTCAACAGGCTGTGCTGTGCAAGCCTATCTTGATTTTTAAAAACAGCAGAAATTCCCAATCAGTACATTTCCATTTTAGAGATTAGTAGAATCTGTAAGAGAAACTAATTCATAATAATGGTTGACACATTACCCTGATGCTTTATTTTGCCCCAAAAGTGGCTGCGAGAACCCAATTTACATTCTCTTCCTTTTAAAGGGAAGGGTACTAATTAGGTGTTGGCTTAGTGGTTAAGACCAGTGATGGGATGTAACAGGTTCTCACCAGTTCGCCAGAACCAGTAGTAACTTTTCCCAGTGTCCTGGAGAACCGGCAGCAGCTTTTGGGGGAAACCACCTTCGGGGCTTACCTTTTCACTGGTTCCCCCACTGCGCATGTGCGCCAAGCACTTGGTGTGCATGCATGCCTACAGTGCTTGGCGCATATGCACAGCCTCCTTGCTCTCCTCCTTGTTGTCCTTGTGTTGTGGGTGGGTGGGTGGGTTGAGGGGTGTGTGTGCTTATTTTTATTTTATTATTATTATTTTCCTTTGGCTCCACCCACAATCTCATGACATCATGTTAGCTCCGCCCACATTGTGATGACATCACGGTGGGGTAGTAAAATTTTTGACATCCCACCACTGGTTAAGACACTGAACTTGATGACTAGAAGGTCGGCAGGTCAGTACAGTAGTTCGAGACCCAAGTGCTGTGTGACAGTGAGCACTTGTTGCCTGTCCCAGTTCCCACCTACCAGGCAGTTTGGAAGCCAGAAATTGCAAGTAGATAAATAAGGACCCCTTCAGTGGCAAGGTAAACAGCTTTTCATGCACTCATGCCTGCCACATGTCCACAGAAACGTCTACAGACGCAGACAGCACTGACTCTTTGACTGTAAACTGAGATGAGCACCACCCCCTAGAGTTGGATATGACTGGCTTTCGAGCAAGGGAGACCTTTACCTTACTAATTATGACAAGGTGATAATCCAGTGATGTCCTGCATAATTGTGCTTTGGCCCTGCCACTATGATTTTTCTCTCTATTTCCTCTGCAGATTACGTCTTTTTCATGTAGACCATTTTGATGAGCATCTGCTGCGTCACACAGCATTTGGTTACCGCTCATTTGGTGCATTGATGTGGAGCAGAAATACAGGAAGGGCAGGAAGAGGAAAAGGCACTTTAGAAATCTCCCAACTGATGTATTGGCCATGCAGACAAATAGCCTGGAAAGGTTGTGGCAGGAATGGCATTGCGAATACAAAACAGTACAGTTGAGAAGAAAGGAGTTGTATTGCTGTGTTGTTCTGCCCATGAAATTACATTAATGCTCCAGCCTCAGAAGGTGCTCTCCAGTCCCTTGCTGGCTCCTAGCCCTCTCACTCATTAATCTCCTTAATGCATTGAATGAACTTTTGAATTACAAAACAGGCAGTGCGCCCTGTCATTCCTTTGACCTGTTTTTTAGGTTCTGTGCAACTCACCAATTCGTCATGTGCATACACACAAATACATGAACACATATGCACACTTGCTCAAATATCTCACACCTTCTACTGGAAAAAGAAAATGGCCACCTTGACTAAAAAGGTGGTCTCATGATACAGAATGTCTTTAAAAGAAGAGATGAGGGAAAGAGAAGGTAGATACTGTAATTATATAATATAATAGCACTTTTTCACAGCATAAAATAAGGTGTCCTCTTTTTATTATTTAGAATAAGTGCAACAAAAATCAGTTGTCACTTTATAATATAATCATGCTATTATTGCAGGAAGAAATGAGATAATATCTGACATAGGAAACAAGGAGCTATGGAGGTCATTGTGTTTATTCTAATGCATCCGCTGTCGGCTGGTGACATCAGAAATTGTTATTTATGCTGGAACTCCCTTCTGCAACTCCCACATGATGACAACTCTTTTCAAATTCTACCTTTTCTGCCAAGCCTGTAACTTCCCCTTCCTAATCTTCATTAGACAAACCTAAGCATTCTGATGGCATCTTTCATTTATTTAATTTTATCCTGCATTCTCTTTCAAAACACACACACACACACACGTACATATGTATGTATGTATCTTCCTCTCTATATAGATTTTATGAAATATACTTGAAATTCTTGAAATAGTAACCACGCTAGTCTGTATTTCAAGCATATCAGAGTGAACAAAAAAGACAAAAAAGTTGTGACACCTTAAAGCAGGGGTTACCAATCCAAGGCCCATGGGCCAGATCTGGCCTACAGTACCATTTCACCCCTCCAAGGGAATTCAAGAAACAAAATAGATACCCTTTTGAAGCTGTTGGGACATAATGTCCACCCCATCATGCAGGCAGGGCAAAATGGCTATCGAGCCCTTGAAACTGACTGAAAGAGCAAGGCCTGGCCTCTGGCTTGAAAAGGTTGGGAACCTCTGTCTTAAAGACTAACTGCCTTAAAGACTAACTGCTGTATTTTAAAGTTAGCTTTCATGGTTCAAGTCCACTTGTCTGATAAAGTGGACTTTTCCATGTAAGCTAACATTAGAATACAGCAGCTACCTTCTTCTATATATAAAATATAGATGACAGATACATTATAAAACTCCATGAAATACTGCTGCTTATGTATAGTTATATTTAAAACCTATTTGAAAGTATTGTATACATGTGAAGGGCAAGAAGAGGAAGAGGAAGCCAAGAAGTTTCCCCATAAGTCAAATTAACTCCATTACCTATCAGGTATACAGCAATTGCCACATAACATCACCAGTAGAAGAAGACTAACTCAAACAGCTATGGACAACATGTCATGGTAGCTTTGAAGAAAAAGCCTCAAAAGGGCTATCATTTTATAGATAAACTTAAAAGCACTGTTTTATGTCAGTGAGTGAAAATGCAATACAGCAGTTAATTTCCAGATAGTTTTGCATTCAGCACTAGGATTGCTGTTCCATATAAAAACACTTGTGGGAAAGAAGTCTGATTGACAGTAAGGGGTTTACTTCTAAGTATGTGAACAAGATAGTGCTCCAAGGATTTTAACAAAAAGCACAAGTATCGTCACATAACCTTTTGTGATCTAAACTTCATCAGATAAGTTAGGTTGGGCTTCCCCAACTCTAGTGACTTGAGATGATGAAATCTGCCAGTCAATACATCTGGAAGGTTCTCGGTCAGGGGTGGCCAGCCTTTGTGCATCAGGTGGACTTCAGTTCCCAGAAGCCCAAGTCAGTACACCTGCTCAAGGCTTCTGGGAATTGAAATCTAATACTGTAGCATCTGGGGCATCAAGGTTGGCCACCCCTGTTCTAGGTGGACTAATGCTGGTTATGGGACATTCACCATGAGTAAATATTTAGACATAAAGAGACTAGGGATGAGAGGAGGGAAGATTTCCAAATAGTAGGTCCAAATGGCTAGTAATTGCAAAGAATCAAAGGAGGGGGCTAAACATTTTTTCTGAATACAGTATGTTTAAACAAATTAAGATCAAAGAAACCCTAGCAGTTTTTTTGGTAACCATTTTTTTACAGTGAGAAATAAACAATGCCTCTCCTCTCACATATATTTATTTTTGCAGTAGGAGAATAACTGTGATTTAGTCACTATACACATATATAAGTAGCAACTGGAATCTAGTAAACACTGAATTATGTGTGAACAAAATCTGGATCTCCCAAGATCCCGGTTGCAATCTATCATGAGCTTGTGCTTACACTGAGGTTGCAGTACTTCCTTTCTGCTGGTGTTATTAGGAAATAATGCTGCAAAGGTCAAAAGGCTGGGAAGTTATGACCTCTCAGTCTTGAATCCATCAGACTGGAGTCTCTCAGTCTGAAAAGGGTTATCTCTATGTGCCAAAGAGCTGAAAAATATTAGAGAACATGAGAGAATCCCAATTCATCTTTCCTAACCGAGTTGAGCATGTAATGTCAAATATGATAATTTTCTTATGGGGTTGTGTAACATTTAAGATTTTTATTTGTGAAAGCTCTTGACTGAAACTGCCCTATAGAAGTAGGAATGACAGGTTGCAGTAATATGACTCCCTTACACTCTTTTAAGACTGTTAATCTTGTTCAAATCCAGGAAGTCTCACGTGGTTGGAAATTGTCTGGGAAGGATTGAACTCAACGCCTAGTATCCTAAAGTATCCTAAGTATCCTAAGGAAGGTATTGTGGATGCAATGGACACAGGGTTGGGCAGTTTGAGGAGGATGGTGGAGGATAGGGGTGCATGGCATGTAATGGTCCATGGAGTCACAGGGGGTCAGAATCGACTGTGTGACTGAACAACAACAACAAAAAGTGTCTCAGTGGAGACATTATTATTCAGCTAACATAGACATAAAGCAAGGCATTTTTCAAACTCAAGCCTCAACAATTTGTTTTGTGGGCAATATCACCCTTATGGTCCTGTTAGCATTGATTTTTTAGCTGCAATAATATTTTCCCACTGATTTAGTAATTTAGCTCTCACTGCTATTTGAAACAATTCTTATGAGTAATAAAGATGAGGTTTTTTTGGACCCGGGGGGGGGGCGGGCAGGGGAGAAAAAGCTTCCAGTAATTCATTCTTAAGAGCATACTCTTTTCTCCGGTATCACTAGTCATCCTTGAACATTTTAAGCACTGAAGCAATACTTACTCAGTACTGAAAAATGAATTTGTGGAACCAGACATATGTCTTACGGATAACCTTTCCCTATATGGCATAATATTTGATGTCATCATACATCTCAGGGATATGTAATACTACAGTGACATGGCTTAAATTCCCTACTGATTCCTGTACAGTACAATCACTTAATTCACACATGCAGTAGGTATATATACCCATATTTCTAGATTTATAGAAGACTGCATTTGAAAAACATTGGTCCATGTAGCTATAGTTTCCTTTTTCAGACCCTGGATTCTTCTATTACTTAGTTAAGATTCACAAACTCAAGTGACTGAAGAAGAGATTAAATATGGAAATTGTAGATCAGTATATGGAGCAAAATATGAATGGAAGATGACTTGACAAGATGAGAGACAAATCCTACCTCTGGCTTGTTGCTTGGGCCTAATGAATATGCCTTTAAAGAAACAATGCCCAAAATGCAAAGCAGAAATTAGTTTTATCTCATTTCTGTTTAGATTTTAGCTATTTCTCTAGAATAAGAAGGAGAAAGTGCTTCCATCCTTTAAATTAAGTCTATCAACACACCTCTTCTTATTGTATGAATCTGTCACTATCTCTTCCTCTCACCTTCATCTTTTGATTTCTCTGCATCGGGAGAGACAATTGATTAGAGCAGGGATTCTCAACCTGTGGCCCATGGGCCAGATGCGGCCAGCAGCACCATTTCATGTGGTCCCCACTGTCTCCACCACACCAGGAAGTGCCATGTGGTGGAGTAAGGGCAAAATGGTCGTCCGGCCCCCAAAGCTGTCTGAGGGAGAGTGACCCAGCCCCTGGCTTTAAAAGTTTGAGAACTTCTTGCATAGCACTCACATCTCAAACTGCAGATCTGCCAACCTTCCAGTCATCAATTCCGCATCTTAACCACTAAGCCGCCACAGTCCCTAACGTCTACTAGACAAGTCTTAATTTTCTTTCTTTTTGTATCTTAGCCCATATCTAGAGATGTCTCTTACAAAAGCAGTCTCTATCCGATCTCAAATACAAAATATAAAGGCTCCGAGGGCAGAGAAGGGTGAGAGAAAAAATATTTACATGGGGGTTGAGGAGAAGATTTTTCACATCATCTGAGCTGAAAATGAATGTTTAATTGGAATGTAACAGCAGAATTAGATCCTACCAATTTACTTTTAACTGACATTATTAATATATATCTAGGTCATTTAATTAAATGATCTCTAGGGCAGAACCTTATATAAAAACAAAGAACTGAGTTATTCTTTTTTTCTCCACATAGTTGAAAATTCTTGCAAGTTTAGAATTATTACTTACTATAAATCTTACTAAGCATTTTAGTATTTCTGCCATGTATCTGCTTAGGTATTTTAGTATTTCTGCCATGCAAGAATGGAATGAAAGGAAATGATAAACCAGATTCAAAAATGCAAAGGTTGCAAAGAGAAATACAGTACAAAGAATCCTATTTCATTTTCTAGAAAAATTTCTAATGAATAAAATGATCAGTTTTTTCCCCTTCTGATGGCCATCCTGTCCCTGGAGTATAAATTTAAGCTCTTCACCAGGTCTGCAGCAAATTACATCAAGCTTTGTTCTAGTTCTGTATTGAAAAGTCAACAGCAAAAGTCAGCTTAAAAAATCCATGCTCTGCTAGAGGCAGCAGGGGTAACCTTTACTTTTATATATTTGAGTCTATGTTCCATGCCTATACAGTACTGTATAACCCAAAATACATAGCTCCGTACAATGATCGGGTTCAATATCATTTTTAGGGTAGTTATGTTATTTTTTTGTCTATTATGGTCTACAAACTAAAGAAGCTACTCTGCATCATCTCTATTCTTATTGCATAGCTGCAATCCCACTGTTAATTTATTCACTCACATTCCAAAGTACTGTACATGTATTTGCCAAGATGTTCCATATTTCCATTTAGTATGTTTAACTGCATTTCTTAGGCAGCTTATTTTTTTTTACTGATTATCGTGCACTTAGTTTTCTTAAATACATTTTCAGAATAAATTCATATTCTATTCATTTACTTTGGTAAGTAACATTTAAGACAATTTACTGTCAAACAGTAATATTTTATTTTTTGCATATTGGATGTTGCTTAGGACTAATCCATTTACAACGATAGCATCATTTGAACTACCAAGTACTTCTCCAAAGATGTTCTCAGAATGCAATTCAAAAAAGCAGAACCTGAATGTAGATCTTTGTTTCATACCTCCTAGTTTTATTTTCACTGCACTATGCAAACTTGGGCTTTGCAGAAAGGTGGAAGAGAACATCTGTTACCCACGTTCAAGGTTTATTTTACTGAATACATAGTTAAGCATAGGTTTTGTTATGTATCCATTGAAGTAAGAGTCATAGCTACAAATTAACAAATGTTTGCAAGGACATGTTTCTTGTAATAATTTTTTACTCACAGGACACATTGCTAGGAGCAGATTTTAAATATCTTAGTCTACATTATATTATTTAGATTACACCAGAGGTGGCCAAACTACAGCTTGTGTGCTGGGTCTGGCCTGCGGCACCAAATCATCCAACCTGCGCCACCCGTGCTGCAACCGGAAGCAGAAGTAAAACGCACTCACACATGCACAAACGCTGCCGTAAATGCACCTGCGGCTGTTGTAACACATTCATGACAGCCACAAATGCATTTTATGGCAGGAGGAACCACATGACCAGCCAGCTCAACCAGATGACTGGTACACGGTGCAAAAATTTTGGGAACCTATGGATTACACTAACCCAGCCCAGATAGTTTGGCCAAGTTATCCTGCTATGGTAACAGAGAAGACCATACTGCCAGCGACTCACTGCCAATTGTCAGGCAGTGGTTAACTAACCTGACATCCCTAAGGACTAACAGCCTTGGATGGTGAAGTCCACAAGTAAGGATGATGATCCCCAAGTGGATTAAATCCCACTTGAATCCATCTTGATGGAGGGCAGCAGCTTCATCAATACTGGCCTGAGGCTGATGAGGACTTTTGTGCAAAAAGGGCTCAGGACCAGAAAGCGACTCGCAGAACTGGGTCAGTGGTAAGGGTGTCACATTGCGATGCAGAAGGCAAATGAAAGGTCACTGCATTATATTGTCCCCAGGACAGTCTTCACGGTTGATTGCCATGATGACAGCCAATATTTGGAATTGAATATGTCACTCAAAGAAGGAAGAAGATAACACTGGTTATCTATGATAGGACTGCCTTGGTGATGGCTATGGTGGCAAATTGAGTAGGTGGCTGGAGAAGAATTAAGTCACAAAGTTTAGCCCATGGGTCTCAGTGGCAGCAAGTATCTCCTGTTAACAAGACCTGAGGAGGTTGTTTTTCTGAAGATGGAAGTCCTTTTCTGCAGTGAAGCACTTTGCCCATTCCATCAGCATTCTCTGTTTTTCTAGGTTGGGCAGGATTAATACTTCCTTCTCCAACTCAGTTCTGCAGCATCTTATCCACAGGCTTGGTTCCCTTTAGGTCAGGTGTCTGCTGGCAGGACAGTTTTCCATCCATTGGATTCTAGAATGCCAGATTCCTCTTCACTCAGGGGCATAGCTACCGCCGTATCTGTCGTATCAATTATACGGGGGCCCCGGGCCACGGGGGCCCCCTACAGCAAAAATTAATAAAAACTTCCCAATTTTTTTTATTTCACAAGGGCCCCCCAAACAAATTTTTATACGGGGCCCCGTTAAGGCATGCTACGCTTCTGTCTTCACTGCAGAATTTCACCAACTGATATATTACATAGTTTATTATTTTATCAAATGCCATGACTGCTTATTTTACCTCTTTTCATCACTTTTATGGATTCATTTTACACAAAAGTTTTAAAATACTGTATTCTGTCTGGTATCACTCCACAATGCTTTTAGGTTTCTAGTGATACAGAAACAGAACTCTCCCCTTAAGATTCAGGCATTAGAGAGGCATAAGACCTACCTACTTTAATACAGACAAAAACAGACAAAGCTTATGTCAGAATGACATTGAAGTTTAAAAGCCCTTATATATACAAACTATTGGTTTAACCCTGACCCTGGATCACTAGCCCACACAACTTGCTCAAGCTTTCTAACTCTTAATATATTCCAAGGCTAAGCTCAGAAAGAGAGACAAAATTCAACACATAAACCATATTTCTTTGGAAGCCAACTATTGTTTTCATCAGCCTTGTGACTACAAATCTCTGCTCCAGCTGTCTCTTCTGTTCCCTGCTACTCCTCTTCCAGTAGGGTACTGATTGCCACTTAAATAAATGGGAATTGAGGGTGCAAAGGATTCACCAGACTGTGTTCTTGCAGATTAGAAATAAATTGGAAACATTACCAGGAGTGTCCTTTTCCACCCATTAAAGAGAGGATGTGTTTAAAAATGTGGATTTACTCTTAACTAAATTGGGACCTGGGGGGTTGAAACATTATTTTATACACTGCAGTTAATGCTACTAGGGGGCTTTTCACCAAGGAAGAAACGTGTTATTATGGGCTTTGTATCATGCTATGCTTATCTCCATGCAAAAATAACTGCTAACATTTAAAGATGCTCCCAGAATTTGCAGACTTTGATAAAGAGTTTTAAAACCAATTAACAGCAATCCAGACTTCTATTTATTTCTGTTTTTCTGGTTGCTAATAAGAGACACATGTTTTGAGCACACTGATTAAATCAGACCATATACCAGTGATGGCAAACCTTGGCACTCCAGCTGTTCCTGGACTACAATTACAGTAATACCCCGGATAACGATTGCATCGGATAACGCTAGAATCAGATAACGATGCAAGTTTTTTGGAAAAAACTTGCATCGGATAACGATTCTGGATAATGATTCTTAGCGTTATCCGATGCAATGGTCTGTGGGTGTGGGGTGGTTTGGGTAGAACTACCCAAACCACCCCCCACCCGCAGCGGTCTCTGCAACTGCAGTAGGGTCGGGGGAAAGCACCCGCCTTTTCCCCGACCATACTGCAGTCGCAGAGACTCCTTGTCTCTTTCTTTCCCTCCCTGTATGTAAACTACAGGGAAGGGGGAAAGAGAGAGAGGTGATTGGTTCTCTATGTAGTTTACATACAGGGAGGGAAAGAAAGACACAAGCTGTTCTCTCTCTCCCTGTGGTTTAAATACAAGGAGGAAAAAAGGCTGTGCCTCCCCCCCCCCCCAAAAAAAAAAAGAGTGGCTGGGATTTGCTGGATGGCTAATGGTAAGGGATGGCCTGTAGGCAAAATGTAGGTTGCTTCTCAGGATATAGAAATAAATATCGCCATTGGTTCCACTGAATGATCCAGATGTGTCTCTGGGATTCAGGCCTTTTAAATCATGGGTACAGTTAATTCAGTGTCAAATCACATGTTTTGGCTTTAGAAAGTTTCATGTTCAAGCTCAGCATCTCCACCTAGACTGATTAGGTAGCAGGGAATGGGAGAGAATGGGAATCAGGATAACAAGAAACAATCTGAATAGATAAAGTTAGGTTAATATAAAGCAGTTTCTTATGTCCAACAAACTCAGTTCAAGGAGATGCCTATACTAGTGAATGTTACATCACATTACAGTTGGGACCTCACATGATTTTACAACTTGTATGTGAAAAGATTTGAATAAAAACTAACATTTTAAAAGAAAGCTATCCTATAAGCTTTCTACAGAATATTTGATTTTCTGTGTGGAGGGAACTTGTCATTCAAAAAGAGTGATCAATTTTGCAACAGGAACATAATATAGATATTTGGCTTCTCTGTAGCACAGGTCTGTATCATTCTGAACACCATGCATCATGAAGTTGACTAATTGTTGCTCAATCTTCTTCTGCTATCACTTTTCAACAGCTGAAATGCCTGTGTGATTAGCACATATCAGCAAGCAAGAAAAAACATACAGTAATACCCCAGATAACATTATGACTTGGTTCCACACGTCATGAAGTTACCCGATTTTTAGTGTTGTCCGATGCATGCATCGAACAACGTTAAAAAGAAAAAAAGCCCTGACTTCAGGGGCAAACTGCTTTAAAGGCAGGCAGGGAAAGAAAGAGACCCAATCGGGTCTCTTTTCCTCCCTGCGTTTAAAGCCACCCCCCACCCGCAGCGGTCTCTGCAACTGCAGTAGGGTTGGGGAAAGGCGCGCCTTTCCCCCGACCCTACTGCAGTAGCAGAGACTGCCTGTGTCTCTTTCCCTCCCTGTATTTAAACTACAGGGAGGGGGAAAGAGAGAGACATGATTGGGTCTCTACAGAACCAAACACATCTCTCTATTTCCCCCTCCCTGTAGTTTAAATACAGGGAGGGAAAGAGACACAAGCAGTCTCTCTCTCCCTGTAGTTTAAATACAGGGAGGAAAAGAGTAAGACGCGATCGCGATCTCACCCGCAGACCATTGCCTCAGATAATGCTAAGAATCATTATCCAGAATTGTTATCCGATGCAAGTTTTTTCCAAAAAATTTGCATCGTTATCAGATTCTAGCGTTATCCGATGCAATCGTTATCCAGGGTATTACTGTATTGAAATTTCAATCACAACATCAGCAGGTCTAGATTTGATAAATGAATACACTAGTACTCCGGATAACGTTATGACTTGGTTCCACAAGTCATGTCGTTATCCGGGTTTTAACGTTGTCCGGGGTATACACCGAAGATCTCCGTACCCTCCCCAAACCCCGTTTGACACGCGCGCGCCTGCATGGTGTTTCAAACATTGTGCGGGCGGGCCCGGGGGGGGGTTTGGATTGGGTAGATGTTCTACCCAATCCAATCCCCCCCCCCCCATGATTGTACTGGATAACGCTAAAAATCGCGTTATCCAAGGTAAGATTTTTCCAAAAATCTTGCATCATTATGCAGTTTTAGCGTTATCCGGTACAATCGTTATCCGGGGTATTACTGTATACCTTTCTAGCAGATTTTTATCCAAACCCACTAAGAGATGCTTCATCTTAGATTCCAAATGTTATGTCAGCTGCTGATTTGGAAGGCAGGTCTTGTTCTTAGCAGCAATAATATTTCTGAAAAAGCAGTGTCTGGCTGGCTGGCTTTCTGTTTGGGGAACATGGTTTCTCTCTTCCTAAGATATGCCTTTGCAACCATCATCCTGTTCCAGTTGCTTTTTAAACACATCTTCTGTGTTTTTATCTTCATGCTTCCCAATCCTGTAGCATGTATTATATCAGATGTATCTTCAAAGCTTGGGATAGAATAATTTGAACTCATGATCAGCCAGTTCAAGTGTTGGTCTGAGTAGCAGATTCCTATTGAAATATGGACCTCTGAGTAAATTTATTTCGGGAGGGCTGGGATATTCTCCAAGGGTCCAGGAACTGCAAAAATGAGTAGGTGCTATATGTGGGCCAAGGGCCATGTGTTCACCAACTCAACTCTAAATGAATGTTTGTGGAGTTCTTGCACACCTGAAAGTCAACCTATGTTATCACATAGAAGCCAATGCATTTATCATACACTACAACAGACTATTCGCTCAGAAAACCCATCACCATAAATCATTCTATTACATAGTCACTCCAAGCCAGAAAAAAACACGAGAACAAAACTCAAATCACAATGAAATTTCTAATACAGTAATACACCGGATAACGATTGGATCGGATAACGCTAGAATCGCATAACGATGCAGGTTTTTTGGAAAAAACTTGCATCGGATAACGATCCTTTAGCGTTATCTGATTCAATTGTCTGGGGGATGGGGGGAGCAATTGCGCGCCTAGCCAAGGATCGGCTTGTCCGAAATGAGCTCCCTCAACGGGGGGAGGTCATTTCTGACAAGCCGATCCTTGCAGACGCGCAATCGGGCGCCTAGCCAAGGATCAGCTTGTCCGAAATCACACACCCCCGGAGGAGGTCATTTCAGACAAGCCGATCCTTGGCTAGATGCGCAATTGCGCGCCTAGTCAAGGATCGGCTTGTCCGAAATTTTCCCCCCCTGGGGGAGGGGGAATTTCGGACAAGCCGATCCTTGCAGACGCGCGATCGCGCGCCTAGCCAAGGATCAGCTTGTCAAACCCAACCCCCCCGGGGGGAATCCTTGCTTCGACGCGTGGTTTGTCCCTGACGTCAGGGCTTTTTTTTTTTTTTAGCGTAGTTCGATGTAAGTGGGGTGGAAGTGTTCAACATGTAAAAAATTGTTTGTGTACCTGAGAGGATGCTTTCAAATTAGCCCATGACTTTAGCATTCTCTGAACTGAAACATATATAAATTAGTGGTCATAGTGTGTGGGTTACTTCATGGCAAACTGGGATCCACCTTAAACAAATTCACAACTATGGCATTTTCCCTGATACAAGGGGGGGAAATGTATACTTGGTCATGAGTAGCAGCCGCCGCTGCCAACTCACTCCCATATCCCAAGACAAACCATCCTAAGCCAACAAAAGAAAAACTCATAAACATGAAAATAAATTTTACCTCACAGAAATGAATAAAAGCTGGGCTTTACAGGAAAACTTTTAAATGGATTGCATCCCATGAGTCAGACATTTCTGTCACCCACTCTGTCTGTTTCCATGTCTGCCTTCCAAGGTTTCCTCACATTATTTTATTATAGTGCTCCCTCCAAATGTTTACTATCTCACAGTAAATTTACTGTGGAGCATAAAATAAAGTAAACTTGCATTAACATTTCTTCACATTTAATGGACTTTTTTGGACTATTTTTAATCTGACGTGTTTTACCTACACAACATTCTGGTCTGCAATCAACTTTACCACTACATAGCAGTGTTTTTCTATGGCAAATAAAGTAGGAGGATGTTTACTACCACATCAGGAGGTAGAGAAACATGATAGTGAGTATCTATAATGAGACCAAGCTGGATAACGAAGATATTTTTTAGTTTCACTATTGAAGCTCTTTTTATCTTGTCAGTTACAAATTCTCCAGGTGTATTTTATGCAGTTAAACTTAAAAAAAACACCACTGTTTTTCTTCCAACAACAATCTAGCTTTCAATAATGTAATAATATTTATCATTTACTCAGTAATTTAGTGGATCATTATCATCTATATTCCATATTTGAAGAGACATAAAGCATGTACAATTAGGATAAGCAGAGCTGTTGGTGTTGGCTAAAGACAAAAATATATTTCAGGTTTTTGATGAGTCTCACTCTGTGGTCAGGAAAGTCTTCATTTTTGTCTTGGAGAAGAAGGTATTTCATTAAAAAGCATTAACATAGATTTTGCATTTAACTTGTGCCTTTGTTTTACGTATACAGTACATACTTTAACACATTTAGATATGTTTTTCAGTCACACAGCCAAGTCTGACCCTTTGCGACACCATGGACCACTACACACCAGGCTCCTCTGTCATCTGCCATCCTCCGTAGCCCATCCAGATCAACGCCAACTGTGTCAACATAGATATCTAGCCACCTCATAACATTGGGTTAAAAATAAGAACATGCTTACTGTTTAACCAATGTGATATCAATGTCAATAGCATTTGACTAGATCAAGTGAAGAACATATATCATACTGAGTTATCCATTCATATCCCAAAACAAATATCTATTTTATTCATGTTTAAATATTAACACAGGAATGCAAAATTTGTAAAAAAATAAACAAGTAATGTGACTGTTTGTCCCCTTAGTAGCATAAAGATCATGTGACCCAGACAGATTAGACAGAGAAGCATGAAGACACACAAATATGGATTATTATTATTTTAAGATATCCAGGCAGCTGACATGTCTCATTCATGCTCTTTGCTGCCACCTGTCATTTCAGGAAAGAGAGAGAGACTTAGGAATGATTTAAAGGGACGTCATATACAGCTGTTTAGCAGACACTAATTACAGCACTGGGAGAGCATGAAAGCATGCCATTCTTTCACGCTCATGCACAGCACCTTTGATTTATAAACCAATGTGCTTTCTTGGCCTGGATTTTAAATATATGGATAAGTGTGCAGAAGTACAGAAGACCACATTGATATATTTGCCCCCGGTCTTTACTCCTCCAATCTTCATTTTCTAAACTCATCTTCTAAACTCCCACTTGAATCCATCTTGATGAAGGACAGCAGCTTCATCAATACTGGCCTGGGGCTGACTTTGTGTGCCAAAAGGGCTCAGGACCAGAAAGTGACTCGCAGAATTGGATCAGTGGTACGGATGTCATGCTTTGACGTGGCAGGCAAATCGAAGGCCACTGCATTATATTCTCATTATATTCTTTTACTCTTTTTCTTCTATGGAATTTAACACTAGAATGCTGGTCTCTGGTGGCAACCTAGTTATCTCTGTTCTGACAGAGGGTTTCTCTAGTAGAGATTGAAAAACAGCCTAGATTCAAAGCTAGAGAAAAGCTACAGAAGACATTTACCATGTTATTCATTTCTAATGAAGAGTTCGTTCTTAAAATATTTTGTCCATCTGTTCAAATGAGGTTACAGTTCAGATCCTAAATTCTCCATCCAATTAAAAAAACTCATGCATCCCTGCTATAAAAATTTCCCATTTCTTCTTCAGTGGATGTGTTCAACATGTATCTTTTTGTTAGATTTGCTTCTGATGGATTTATATAATAGTTCAGCTTGGCAATATATCAAAGAGACTAACTGCAACCATCTTTACTTATGATGAAAGTGCATTTCTTTTACAGTTTCCTATGAATGAAAAAGCACTTCTAATCCCAGATGCTATCAGTTTACCAAGAATAATCTAATCTTTATGTAACATCAGGTTGCTCTCCAGTTTCAGTGCATAGCTGTTTGAAAGCTTATCTCAGTACAAGCAAAATTTATTTTACCAGCCTAAATATTCTTCATGCATATGTTTTTGTGTGTGAATCTGTTGCTTCATTATGCAATTTGTTATTTTGATTTAAGCTTTGTATATTTTTTATATTGTAACCTGCCCAGAGTAGTTTTATATTGGATAGGTTGCATACAATACAAATTGAATGAGTGAGTGAATGAATGACTATGGTTTAATGTTCATCTTTATTTCTGGTCGGATATCCTGCTACAGTAACAGAGTAGACCATATAGCCAGCAACTCAATGTTGACTCCCTAAAGGGGCTAACAGCTATGGGTGGATGAGCTCATTTAGGTGGGGTAATGGTCCATTCAGTTGAGGAATGTCACTGACCCAATGGTCATGGAGGCAGAAGAGGCCATTCCAGATGGACTGGGTGTGAAGGCATACCTTGATAAAATCCTCAAGGCTGTGGTAGTCCATTGCAGTCCCGGTGTTAAATCCTGCATGTCTTATTTCATACAGGCCACAGGAGAGGGCTCCATGATCACAGTGTGTGGGTTACTTCAGGGTAAGCTGGGATCCACCTTAAACAAATTCACACCAATGGCGTTTTTCCCCTATGATTTCCAGGAAAAATGTATAGTTGGATACGAGTAGCAGCTAACGCCGATGAATGTTCATATATGATAATATCATTTGCCTGCCACTCAGTAATGGTATCTGCCTCTGAGAATTATTTGCAATATAATACCCAAGTTTTTGTTATGTTCTTGGCAGGCTACACTTTCATGCTACAAATGCCATCAAGAATTCATCACAATTATTCACAGTCATCGTGTAAATCCAAAAAGATTTTAAGTAATTCTCAGTGCATTTATGGTTCCCTTTCCCCCAAAGTGTTTGGGGTTCTCATAGAAACTGTTTTCAAGTGTATCAATGTGAAATTAATTTCCAACTGTGAAATGTCAATTTACTAAGAAGAAAAATACAAATTATCTAGGACATTGTTATGTTAAACTATAATGTCTGTAGCCCAATAGGTTTTTCCAATTTTATTTTCAAACTTTTTGAAATAAAAATTGGTCCCTAAGCAATAATAGTACACAGATTAATTAAGGCAAATTGATTTTATTTTATTTTTTATAAAATTCAGGTGTCCGGTATAGTTGGCAGGCAAGAAATGGATCAGAGACTGTTAAATTTATTTATTTATTTATTTAAATTTGTTTATCGCCCTTCTCCCCAAAGGGACCCAGGGTGATTCCCAACTTGTCATATTGCATGGGAGATTTATGAATATTTAACACTGAAATAAAGCTGGCTGGATAGCTCAGTATTTTAAGTATCTAGTTAGGAGTTCAATTCCCCACTATACCTCCTGGGAGAAAAGCCTTAGGCAAGCTGCACAGTTCCAAGATATCCCAGCAGAAGGGAATGATAAACCACTTCTGTATAGTCTTTACTTAGAAAACCGTGGAAAGAGTCACCATAAGTTGGAATTGACTTGTCATCGTCGGCTGCAATTCGTATCCAAGAATGCATTTTTTCCTGAAGCAGGAAATATGCTGTTGGTGTGAATTTGTTTTAGGTGGATCCCAGCTTGCCATGAAGTGACCCACACACTATGATCACAGAGCCATCTCCTGGGACACATGTGAAACGAGACATGCAGGATTTAACACCACTGGGAATCAGAGTTTCTCCTCTTCTCATTTTGCTGTTGGGCCCAATATGATGGTTTCCAGTGGCATTTCCTCTACTGAGGGGGACCATCACCCCACCTAAAGAGGTTCATCCAGCTGTAGCCATTAGCCCCTTTAGGGAGTCAGATTACTGCCACCCAACACTCAGCATTTACAATTATTATTAATACAGAAACCGGTGGTCATAATCCTACGGATATTTGTGTAAAGTTTGTGTAACTTATTACATCTAACTAGCTAACTGATAAAGTTCTAGAACACACAGGAGTTGTGCAATAGGGTGTGTGGAGTTTCTTCAGTAAAAATCCTTTCAACCCAGACTAATTTCTGACACGAAATCGTCATCGTCGTCATCGTCATCAAGACATGATTCCAGTAATGATGTAATGTTATGAAGGGGACTAACACACATAAATGGAATTTCTTTTACCTTATGGGAGATTGTCTCCTTACTTCCGTTTGTAAAGAGAAAGTCAACAAGCCCATGCAAAGGCAAAATTAGTTCTCTTCCTCAGTAAATATTAACAGAATTTCTGTTCAACAATGCTTGATAATTGTGCTGCCTTATCTTTCCTCTTTTTATTCACTACTCCCAAACTATAATGATAGCTCAAACAACAACTCAAATCTTTTCATACCAAAGGATCCTATAACAATAATAAGCAGTTGAAGTTTAGGAAGATTTGCTCCTCATCCAAATGAATTTTTTAAAAAATAACCACCACCTTGCATTAAGCAGGAAAATGCCATTGGTGTGAATTTGTTTAAGGTGGATCCCAGCTTGCCATGAAGTGACCCACATTCTGTGATCATGGAGCCATCTCCTGAGGCACATATGAAATGAGGCATGCAGGATTTAACACCGGGACTGCAATGGACTGCCACAGCCTTGAAGATATTATCAAGGTATGCCTTCACAGCCAGTCCATCTAACATAGCCTCTTCTGCCTCCATGACCGTTGGGAATCAGAAAGTAGTTCCTCCACCACTCATTTCGCCATTGCCCAATATGATGGTTTCCAGTGGTATTTCCTCCACTGAGAGGACCATCACCCCACCTAAAGGGGCTCATCCATCCATAGCCATTGGCCCCTTTAGGTAGTCAAGTTATTTACCATGGCATTAGCACTTCCTGAATTCACTGTGAATTCTAGTCCCCATCCCCAAATTTCTAAAAAAAAACTATCAAAAATAAACCTTCAAACCAGTCATATAACTATAGTGACCATTACATTCCAAATTTTCCCCTGCCCTTTGATCTCCTTGCTCAACAGCACTCATTCAATTTTAATTAATTGAAAGTTTAAAATGCCTAGTAATTTGGCAAGTCATTTTTTTCTGTTCTCTTGAGTGTCACAGACACAGTAACATCTTATTCCGTACAAGTCAAATAATTACAAAAGGCACTGATGCCTTCTGCTTGGGATAACATTCTCATTGTTTGAGTCACTGAATTCAAGAACAACAATTACTGCAGACAGCAAAATCTCTGTCTTGAACGTTGCCGAAAGAAGAAGGGGAGGAAATACATTTACTGCAGAACAATTCATTTGGTGTCGGTTTTCGTCTCAGTGGCATCAGCTTCTGCATCATCATTTAGTCTCATTGTTACCACTTCTTTCTCCTCACTGGATTGGTCACATCAGAGGTGCCCAGCCAATCAAACAGCATATCTTGAACATGGTGACAGCATGACATTATGTAGCATATCAGATCTGGCTGTGTGATAATATCTCTGCAGGCTAATGAGGACACAGAGAGCTCAACAGAGACAATACAAATGAATAGTAAATCATTCAAAAAATAATAATTGCAGAAAAATTATCAAGAGTGAGATGGAGCACTTTGGGCAATGACAAAAATATTTCTGAAATGTAAATGCTTTTGATTGAGCTCTGTTAAACAATCTGAAGAAATAAGGTATAATGAACAATATTCTTGACAATTATAATAAATGAGTAGCAGCCTTAATGTTGTTGTACATATAAAAGCTGGAGGAAAGAACATAACCCAAATAAAAGCTTACCAGTTATACATGTATTATTGTCCTCCTTGCATTCTACTACAATATTCAAGGAAAGTTCAAGTATCACATGCACACACATACCTCACACTTAGTCTTTACCATTGTTTTTATGATAATTTAATACATACATATCAGAGAGTAAACAAAACAAGACAAAAACATATATGTTTTGGCACTTTAAAGACAACGTGCTGTATTTTAATGTGAGCTTTCATGGATCAGGTCCGCTTCATCAGACATGGGAGTAAGACTTCATGGCATAAATTTATATACATCAGGTACAGAGATACAGAATGGTTAGCATAACATTCTGTGTATGAATTTATGCCATGAAGTCTTACTCCCATGTTTGATGAAGTGGACCTGATCCATGAAAGCTAGCATCAACTGAAACAGCTGGAATAAAGTTGACTTTAGAGCTGGCTAGTAGCTATACATTACATTCATCACATGAAAAGTAAACATGATCAAGTCAATTATGAAGATCCTCCAGAGACATGCACTGAAGGTGAGATAAATCACAAAAGGGGAAAGCATAAAGAAACCAGAACCCCTTCCTCTGTCCTTTATTAATCCCTGCTTATCTCATGGCCCCTTCAGTAAGCAATTGCCTCCAGAAATTGGTTGATAACCAGCTGTTAAAAGATGACACTAGTAGAGAAATAAACATTGAAAGCAGCCAGTAGCTCCTGCTGTCCCATGTAGTCGTGTATGATTCTCATGCCTATGGTTCTCTCTGCCTATCTCAACCGATATTTTTAGAATGATCATTGTCAGATTCTGACTGGTTCTTTTGATATCATAGCTTTTATAGATAGTTGACACAAACAACATATAATGTGGCTAAAATGTTTTGCAACTGTACTAATGCAGGTTGCAGGAAGCTACCATCATACAACTGAATAGCCACTCAATATGAAGAAAACCCTCAAATACTGAGAGAAAACGTAGACGTTCACAAACAGCCTCCCCCCCCCCCCCCGATAAGCTGGTTTTCTTCAATCAACAACTGTTTCCCCCATGGTAAAACAAGGACAGAGATCCCACTTGCTAAGTTATGGATTGGTTCTATACTAGAGTAAAATATAAATAATCAGCCAATAAAAGCAGATTGTGTTTTAGATTGCATTCCCACCAAGACTTAATGGCCAGTATCCTCTTGCTAGTCACAGCCACAATAGGTCCACTAGCTGAACTCCTGTTGCTTAGTACAATAAGTCACACAAGGTAAGCCCATTGAATCAGTGAGATTTTGGTTAGTCAACTCCTCTGTAAGGCCTGCTACTTTAGTGCAAATTGTTATGCTAAGCAACAGGAGTTCAGCTACTGATTCAGTAGGTTTTATGTGTCTGCTAACTTACTATTCAGCAATTGATTCAACAAGTCTACTTTTATTTTGGAAAAACAATATGATATAGCCCAATAACATTTATATCCAAGTAAACTTGGTTAATACATGACCCACAATTCTATCCATTTCTAGTCTTAAATTGATATAATTGCACTACACTGCATGGCTTCAAGCCATGTCATTTATTTCATATATTTTTGAATTGAGAAAGGTTATCAGATACCAAGAAGAAAAGCTAAGCCCAAGTTTGAGAAACCCTTCTAAATCCTATTGGCAAAAATTAACATATGAGAACTTCTCCTGAGATGAAGTAATCAATGTGGCTATCTACATGAGTTAGCTTATTAACAGTAAGTAGAAATAGTCATAGAAGTAATAATATGGCAGGCATTAAGAAAGTATTTAGCATCACTTTTAATGGAGCACTCAGCCACAATGATTTGAGCATGTGTATTTGCTCCTATCAGTCATGGGTCTATTGCTCAGCCATCTTTGCCAGAACAAATAGTACATTAGCCTTATTAGACAAAATGTCGAGAACAGGTGAAGGTAAGGTAAAGGATGCCCTTTCTCGAAAGCTAGTCATATCCAACTCTGAGGTTCAGTGCTTATCTCTGTTTATAGCCAAAGAGCCAGCAGTGTCTGTGTCTGCAGATATTTCCGCGGGCATGTGGCAGACATGACTAGACACCGTAGTGCACAGATTGCTGTTTACCTTCCCACTGAACTGATACCTATTTATCTACTTGCAATTTTTTGGTTTCGAACTGCTAGGTTGTCACGAGCTGGGACAGAAACGGAAACTCACTCCATCATGCAGCATTCGGGTCTCTAACTGCTAACCTGCCAACCTTCCAGTCATCAAGTTCAGCATCTTAACCACTAAGCCACCACAGTCTGAGAACAAAATAACCCTCCATAAATTAAAATGGTAAAATGAAGAAAGCTGGGAAGAAGGCTGATCTGGAGTGGTGTTCTGGGGGTGGGGGGGAGACAACAGTTCTGTTCTGTTCTGGGCTGATGCTCAGGGTAAATGCTTGGAGAATTGGTTAAATCAAAGTATGAGTTTTTTCCAAATAGTTTCAGTTGCTAGATATTTCCTAACATAAAACAAAGGAAATCTTACATAACTGAAGTCCACCCTGTTTTAATTGACTGCAATAAGACAGCAGAAAACAATCTTAAGAAAATAATGGACTCTCTCCCCTTTGTGTTTCTTGTTGCCGAACAAATGCTTATTCAAAATATTATGTAACATTTATTCAGCATTCTGATGAACAATGTAGAGTAGTCACTGTGATCCTCTGGATATTTTTGTCTAGCACCTGCCATAATGTCTTACTGGTGCCAATGATGTCTACTGTTGATGGGAGTTTGTAGTCAAAAAATATCTGGAGGGTCATTGCAAAGCCCATTCTGTTTTACAATGTGGTAATGAGAAACCTGGGGAACATAGTGAAAAGTAGGGACATCACCTTGTAAACAAAAGTCCACATAGTCAAGCAATGATAATGTATGGTGGTAATGTATGGTTGTGAGAGGTGGGCCATAAGGAAAGTGGAGCGCAGAAGAATAAATGCCTTTGAAATGTAGTGTTGGAGGAGAATCTTGAGAGTACCTGGACAGCAAGGAGAACAAATAGGTCGATCTTAGAAAAAATCAACCCTGACTGCTCTTTGGAATGTCAAAGAGTGAAGATGAAGCTAAAGTACTTTGGACATCAAATGAGAAGAGAGGATTCACTTGAGAAAGCTTTGCTGCTGGGAAAGGTCAAGGACAAAAGAAGAAGGGGTGGCAGAAAATGAGATGGCTAGATGGTATTGTTGATGCAATGGGCACACATTTGGCTGGGTTGAGGAGGATGGTGGAGGATAGGGGTGCCTGGTGTGGAATGGTCCATCGGATCTCAGGGGGTCAGCACCGACTGTGCAACTGAACAACAACAAAACAAAATGACATCCTAGAGCAGTAATGTCGCATGGATTTCAGCTGCCCGGGGCTAAAGCCAAATTTGCCGTCCCCTGGTGGACGCTGGCGCCCGCTCCTGCTAGGGCTTCTGGGAACTGTAGTCCAAGAACACACATAGCCCAAAAAGTGCCGCCTGGGGCCAGCTGCCCCCTGCCCCCCCCCATGTGATGCCTCTGTCCCAGACCATCCCTCACTAATGGAAGCCCTCCACCAATCAACGCCCTCCAGACATTTTGCATTGTAATTCCCATCAGTCTGTAAGGCCAGTTAATGCATTGCATTCTAAGTACCATGAGGGTATCTAGTTGTTAGGGAAGTGTGAGTCCAAATAAATGCAAAAGGTTGACAAAACTGTATAAGCAGCCACTCATATTCTACAACAAATTCCAGTCACCAAGCCCCCTCTGCATGTGATTGTTCATCACATTCACACTTCCTTCCCGAGTAGCCCATCCTTACGTCAACCTCAAATTTCTGCTCACAAGTCACCACTAAAAATTCCAAATGTTCTTCTGGCCTGTGATACTGTAAAGCAAGGGTGCCCAAACTTTTTGAGCCATGGGCCGGTCACATGGTTCAGGGGGCAGTCACTATGGACTTAGGGGCTGGATCCAACCCCCAATGCCAATTCATCTGGCCCACGATGCCCTCGTTGCTCCCATATGGGCACATTTTACTTCTGCTTCCGGGAGCGATGAGGGCATCATGGGCCAGATCTGTCCCCTGGGCCATAGTTTGGGCACCCCTGCTGTAAAGATACACAACAGCTTTGTATCTCTATCACAAAGAACCAGATAAAACAGACACACCAAGCGCTTCACTCATTAACATTTGTGTTGCCATGACAGTAAGCTGTTGCCAGGTAGCCAGGAACTAGGAGAAGAGTGAGAATTAGCAAATCCTAAAAATAAAACCACCAGTTTGTAAAAATCCCACCACCCATATAGATCTCCCTGTATATATCAAGAAAATAATGTTTGACTCCCTCTCTTTTGTTTTAAAAGGCACATTTCTGTACTATGGCTCCAAATATAATTAAAAGAAAGCATGGCCATTCCAACAATTACCAAATAAAAAAATCAGTGGCAACAGAAGGAACTTCTAAGATTATTACGAGCAGAACAAAGATATTTTTTACTCCCCTCCCTTTCCCAGTCCCCCCATCCATAATTGCACAGGTTAATTTTATATTTATTTATTACATTTATATCCCACCCATCTGGGATTTATTCCCACTATGGGTGGTTTAAGATGCAGCATCTGGCACTCCCAGAGTTACTTGCCTGCCAGATCCAGAGAAATCCATATGGGAACTCAAACTGACTTTTTCTAGTATGAGATCCTCAAAGTCTTTAATGCTAAGCCCCTCCAAAGAGTTATCTTTTCTGGTCCTTTGCAATAGGATTGTGGCAGCATCCCATCCATCAAGATTTCAAACACTGAGACCATGTGGTCGGGCCTTGTGATATCACAGGGTTCATCATTGGGAATCAAAGAGGAAGGACAAGCAAGGATTAGGAGAGAGAAAGCGAATCAGGGAAGAAATGGTGTGAAAGGAACCAAGATAAACCCAGGTAATCCATAACCAGAGAAGAAAAGAGAGCCAAAGAAAGAAGGTGACCTTGCTATTCCATCATATCAGAGGGTTAATGAAGTGGACCTGATCCATGAAAACTAACACTAAAAGACAGCAGTTAGACTTTAAAGTGTTAACAACATTTCTGTTTTTGTTTTCCCTCTGATATGCTTGAAACACAGACTAACATGACTACTATTTCCAAAAATTGATATTCCATTATATTCAAGGCCATTACAAAGACAGAAAGGCTTGGGACTTAAGGAAAGAATGTTGCTTGCAGCATTCATTCAGTCTGTGCTCCTCTCTTTACTGGTCTCCACGTTCACTCATTTATTTGAATCGTAAATTTAGAGAGATGATTTACCAAAGGAAGGGGGAAATTTTTTTTTTATAGAACAACCAATCTCTGTGATCTAGAGTACATACAGTATATGCATTGTAATAGCAGAACAAATCTGTTTGGGCTAGCTTCAAAAGAAAATGCAATGGGTAAAAATAAATAAGTCTGGGAATTGATAGCAGTGTGGTGAATGCAGGAGCAACAATGAAAATACATTAGGTTAAGTTACCTATTTTACACTATGGTTTGGCAATGTAGCTGAAGTAAGGATAGTGTAGATAATGCTGTATCTGCCACAGGAATCACAGGCTGAAGATGCAATTATTGTACATTAAACTAGATTGATTTTATATAATTTAAATTCTCACAGCTTCCTTCAAATTTTTTAGAATGTAGTATGAGTAAGGTGACAAGTTTATGATACAAAATAGAAATGATTAAATCATCATCAGTTGCGATTTGTGTAAAGCAATTCTAACTTTCTATAATTCAGACTACTGTTTAGAAATTCTGTGGCTTTAGTGAAATATTATGCATTCCCAGTGATGGGCAGCAACAGGTTCACACCAGTTCACCAGAACCAGTAGTAACTTTCCCCAGTGTCCCAGAGAAGCGGAAGCAGATTTGGGGAGAACCACCTCAGGGGTTCTCCCCACTGCGCATGCGTACCAAGAGCTTGGTGTGCATGCATACCTACAGTGCTTGGCGCACGTGGATGGCCTCCTTGCTGTTCTCCCAAGTGGGGAGGAAGAAGAGAAGCTGCTAGCCTGAAGCTCCCTATAGCCTGTGACTCACCTTTGGGTGTGGGGTGTGGGTGTGTATTTTAATGTGTATTTAATGTGTATTTATTTTTAATGTGTATTTTTATGTTTTTATGTGTATTTAATTTGTATTTTTATGTGTTTTTAATGTCTATTTAATGTGTATTTATTTTAATGTGTATTTTATGTTTTATGTGTATTTTTATATCTATTTAAATTGTATTTTTATGGGGGGTTTTACGTTGGCTCCACTCACATCATTGGCTCCGTCCATGACATCATGACATTGACTCCGCCCATGATGTCATGATGTTGTCTCCGCCCACAGTGTGGTAGTAAAAAATTTGGCTGCCCACCACTGTGCATATCAACTTAAAAGAAATTTGTAAGCTTCAAAGAAAGCAATGTTTGAGCCTAAACAAACAGGATTTGGACAAATGTGTTCGAAATGTAACATTTTTGAAGATATAACAAAACAAAACAAAACAAAACAAATGTATTTCATTGTGAGCTTTTGTGGACTACAGTCTTTTTTTTTCTTCCGCAAAAAGGTATCTAAAGACGTAGATTGAAGCACAAGATCCTGTGTTTAAAGAAGTGAATTGCTATACAGTAAAACCTCGCATAAAGAGCACCTCACTTAGAGACTAACTCGCTTAAAGAGCAAAATTTTCTCTGAATGGTCGCCTCACTTAACAACAAAACCAACCAAAAACTCATGTAACAACTAAATCGGGGTTTGCAATCCCCCCCCCCAATCAGTCAAAATTGGTCACTTACAATGGTGTTTCACTTAAAGAGCAAATTCGCTTAAAAAGCAAACCCGTGGAATGCATTATGCTCCTTAAGCGAGGTACATGAAAAATCACACTGAAATGGATTTCTGAAATCTTTTACAATACCTGTTTTGTTTTTGTTATTGCTGAAACAAGCGAACAGAGCTACCTTGTTATGAACCGTCTTGCAAGAAGAGTAATTATCTTAAAACATGTCATGACTTAACTTGATATTGTGAGGTAAATACACACTAGAGATTTCAAAATCATAAGAATCTCTGAAAAATTGTTTCCGGTGGCCAAATGATAAAAGCTATGCAACACATTCATTATTCTTTCAAATGCTTCATCTGTAGACTCTGTCCTAGTTAGCATGCACTCGTCTCTGTGTCTATTGCATTCTTTCTTTCTTCACAATTACCTAGAAGGAAGGGAAATGTGTGCCCTAGTTTTTATTGCTGTATTAAATTAACATGTGCATGTGACTATTAGAGACAGATACGGAAAAATTAGAAAGACCTGACCTGCATATATTTTTGAGTATCCCTAAAGTTTTTGATGACTGCAGTAGATAATCTAAAACAGCTTGAATGTAGTTCATGCTAGGTTACATCTTCCACTAAGCTTCCAGAATGATCATCAAATCATTCTTATTTAACAGAGTAATTTATAACTACTTGGAGTAATTGTGATGTGCTTCCTCACTAAATTGTCCTCTTCTATCCTCTTAAAACTATAGCCATACATGCAAAATCCAAATAATGCCTTGGTTTGTCTTATTTCCAATAAACCTTAGTTGCTTAGGCTCCACTATTTTAATGCTTTCTAGGAGGGAATATGAGGCTTCAGTGCATAGACAACATTGTGTGGTAAGACACAATAAGAAATGTAATCCAACAAGTTACTTTTTAATGTTACATTTCAAACTCTAGACATGTTTTCTGGAAGGCATGGCTGTAAACGTTCACTTTTACTTGGGCACTTGGTTAATGGCAAATTCAAATATGCTTCTTAAGTGCCAGTTAAGGATCCTTCAAATAACCTTAGCTGGACACATTCATTTAAAGGAAAGCAAGTACCACTTAAAATAATTGTCATTCCTGATCTCATCTTTGAATCTGATTTTCCTTGTCCTGGGAGCAGAAGGGGTGGAGATACATTCATAAGTAAAAACGATAATATTAAGAGAAGCCTCAAACTCTAAAAATACATGATGTTCCTTTTCTCTTTGTTGAATCCTCTTGGGAAACAGAAATATCCATCTAGTAGATGGTTTCCAGAGATACAATGTTTGCTGAAGTTTAAAGAGGGCTATTTTAGACTGCAGTTCCAAACTGTACTTCTAAAACACAATTAGGGCCTCTTCAGCTCCAGCCAAATAACTGCATATATGGTAATGCCAGTTCGCAACTCCCATAAAGATGTTAAAAAAATAAAATGGAATGCCTTTATAAAGACATTCTGTTCTTTGTGCCATGCACGAGACTTTGTATTCATAAAATATGACTTGTTAGAAGGAAATGATTCCTTGGAATGAGTTTCCTGTTGCAGATTCTTCTGCCTTATCAAGATAGATTTGCCCACCCAGGGAACAAACTGAAAGGCTAAAATGCAAAACTTCAGCTCAAATTATTAACAATGATTTGTCTCCATCTTCCCATGTCTCTGCCTCTTCCAGCTTTTTTCATGGGCTACTCCAGGGGTGCCCAAACTACGGCCCACTGGCAAGATCCAGCACCCTACACCAGTTCATCTGGCCCACACCACACTCATCGTTCCCAGAAGTGGAAGTAAAACACACCCGTACAGGCATGTTTTACTTCTGCTTCTGGGAGCAATGAGGAGATCGTGGACCAGATAAACTGATCTGGTCCATGGGCCATAGTTTGAGCACCCCAGGTCTAAGCAGAGAAAATGGCAGCCTAAAGTCTATCTCATCCTGTTGCAATATATATCTGTTGCAAAACAGATTGCAAGACACATTTTACTTCCCCTTCTGGTGGGCGGAACCACATGACTGGCCCACTGAATCAAGTGACCAGCCCCCAGCCTGAAAAGTTTAGGCACCCCTGGGCTACTCCATCCTATTACGTATAATTCACAGGATTCCAGTGGGTCACCAACAATGCAGATAGAAAGGAACAGGAGAAGCCACTGTTAAACTTCAGATTTAGTGGCAAATGAAGAGATACAGGCTAAATCTCTGGTCTGGAACCAGGCAACTCTACACATATTTCATAAGTAAGTTATCTCTGCTCAATGTGGCCACCTTCTAATGCCCTTTCCCCACAAGACCCTGGAATCCCTATTCCTACTTGTTCTGATCTATATTTAATCAACAGGACACCTTGCTTACTTAGTATGGGAGGATGGACGCATGCTAACCCCACACTCTTCCATTGCCATTTTGCTCATGCAATGCAAAGCAAAGCAATCACACTTCTATACTTCCCCCATAGTGCTTAGTGCACTCTTTGGGGAGTTCACATGTTAATTAGCATTTTGCCCCAAACATGCTGGGTACTCATATTACTGACCTCAAAAGGTTGGAAGGCTGAGTCAACCAAGAGTGGCAGATCTGTTGAGACGAGTTTCTGATATTATTGTCAGCTTTCTACAGAAGAAGAAGAAGAAGAAGAAGAAGAAGAAGAAGAAGAAGAAGAAGAAGAAGAAGAAGAAGAAGAAGAAGAAGAAGAAGAAGAAGAAGAAGAAGAAGAAGAAGAAGAAGAAGAAGAAGAAGAAGAAGAAGAACCACCAGGAGACGGTCTCCCATAGAGAAAACTCTGACAGGATGCAGATTAGAAGGCATGGATGGGATCAATGGGGATAATGCTAATGTACACTTCTTGCATGTTGCACTATTCTTAACAACTGAACAGTGGTAAGGTAAAGGTAAAGGTCACCCGTGTTCAAAAGCCAGTTGTATCCAACTCTAGAGTGTGGTGCTCATCTCTGTTTCTAACCAAAGAGCCAGTGCTATCTACATCTAGAGATGTGTCCGTGGTCATGTGGCAGGCATGACTAAATGCCAGAGTACATGGAACACTGTTACCTTTCCTGCCAAAGCAGTACCTATTTATCTACTTGCAATTTCTTGCTTTCAAACTGCTAGGTTGGCAGGAGCTGGGACCCACATAGGAGCTCACAGTTTACTGTGTTAAAAATGTTATCACTGTAAAAACAAACATGACAACATAGCCATTAGTTCAGCAGCAAATTGTGGGGTGATGAGCATACATTTAGTACTCTTTATTTTCCTAGAATTTAATGATGTGCCGGTAACTTGTACAGCCAATAGGAGACATTTGTTCCTAACACTAGCTGCCATCTTGTTTTAAATAAAAGTTAACCCGCATTTTCTCAAATTATTCTCTTTAGTTCAACACTTCTGAGCAGTAAATGGCTTGAGAGCTGCCACTGTTTATACCTGACAAATTAACACTGAAATAATACTTTATGCCCGAGATACAATTTGAAACAAAAATCAGTGTTGAAAGATGCATTTGGTCTAAATCCTGCATATACCCTGGGATTTCTGTTTAGTTGTAAAAGTTCCCATAACTAATGACCTAATCTACAGCTTTACCTATTGAACTTTGATTGTGGGAGCTATGGTAAAGTCACTATTCAAAGTCAGTATGATATTAAAATAATAGGGATGTGTATGGGGGAAACATGCAGGTTTTGTTTAACAAGTGCATTATTATTTTTCAGGTCATTCAGTTATCAGCCTTCTTAAAACTCAAAAATGCCCAGGTCTTTTTCAGATTCTTTGGGTTAAGATTTCCCCATTCAGGTCCTGGTACTATTTCAAAATAGCCCACCAGTGATGAGCTCATGAGGAGTGGGGGGGGGGAGTGGGCTCATCAAGGTGTATGGAAGAAGAAACACAGAGCCCAAGGACTGGCAGGGCCAGGAGACAATAACAGGGAAGACAGGGGTTGGAGAGTTAAGAGGTACAGTAATACCTCGGATAACGTTTACCTCGGATAACACTAAAATCACATAACGTTAAGTAATCTGGGGAGGAGAATTGGATCAAATAACGTTAGGGTCCTATGGGATGTATCGAATAACAACCACTAAAGCCTGTGCGGTTACAATGTATCTCTATGGAGCTTTAACGTTATCCGATACATCCCATAGGATTTTAACATGCATCGGATAACACTAAAAATCAGATAACACCAAGACTTGTGGAACCAAGTCTTAGCGTTATCCAAGGTATTACTGTACATAGTGACAGAGGCGGAAGGTCAGCAGTTCAAAACGCAAGTACTGAATGATGGAATGAGCACCCATCTCTGTCCTAGCTCCTGCCAACCTAGCAGTTCAAAAGAAAGAAATTGTAAGTAGATAAATAGTCACCACTTCGGTGGGAAGATAAACAGTGCCTCCCACATGCCTCCCACGTGTCCACAGAAACATCTGCAAATGCAGACAACACTGGCTCTTTGGTTATAAACAGAGATGGGCACTGAACTCTAGAATCAGATATGACTGGCTTTTGAGCAAGGGTGGCCTTTACCTTTACCTAGTGACAGCAGAGCAAAGGCAGCAAAGAGAGAGGAAAACCAGCATGGGAAGCCTATTTGCTAATATCAACGTGAGGCAAGTTAGTATAGATAGATCGAACAAAGGCAGTCCAATAAAAATCCAATATGTTCAAGTTCCTATCTTTTAAACAAAAATTGGATTTGGGATGCTCTCTAGTCTATCAGAACCTGCCAAAGGAATCTGAAATGGAAATAAAAGGCCTCTTTTGAAGCATTCTTGTTGCTTTTGTCACATCATGCAGTGACTTCCTGAATATTTTTTTTGCTGCACAATGAGAGTCTACTGGACCTTCCACATATCTCCATGACGTGGCCCTACATCCAACATATTAAATCTTGCACTGCCTGTGGCTGATACAAACTATTAAAAGCTACAAGCTGGGATACTGTGTACTATCAATTGCACAGGCAGCATTTTCCCTGCTATTTCCTCTGTTATAAAAGAATGTTTGTGTGTAAAATCACTAATGGCTTTATAAATTTCACATAAGGACATGAAATGTTTCCACCAAGGAGTGCCTGATTTTGAAAACACATTACGTAAAAAAAGCTGCGGGTACAAAGAATAATTTTCCAGTGTGGAACTGATCTTGGCAAGACAATTAGGGCGTTACAAACCAGGCAATTAAAATTATATTCCCAAAGGAAGTGAGTGCCAGTTGAAACCTGTGTCTCAAGAATAGAATTCTCTTCAACTTGAAGGAGAAATGGGGGAGAAATTATACTATTAATCTCAAAAATACCTCAGAAAGAAGATAAAATTTATTCTCCTTGAAACATAAGAAGATCCCTACTGGATCAGACCAGGGAGCTGTCTAATGACTAGTCTAACATCTTATTTCCCATGGCGGCCAGCCAGATGCCTCCTAAAAATCCAGAAGCAGGTCGTGAATGGTTCTGCCATACTATTGTCCTTTGCTACTGTTATGATTAATAATTACTTTTTATATAATGGCCCAATTAGTATAAAATCCAGTATTCAGGGTGGTTATACAATAAAAAGTGAAATGGCAGTACACCAGTTTTCTGAAAGTCTGGCGGGGGGAAACATATTGGTCCTCTAATGGAGCCCATTCCATAAAGATGGAGCCATCACCAGGAATGGTAGAATTCCTGGAAGAAACCTTTCTTGCCTCTCTTGGAGTGGCCACTCATAATAATAAGGCCGGGGGGGGGGGACTGGGTGAATCAGGTAGCAGTTCTTTGGGAGAAACACTCAGGTATCAAGTTTTTTCAGCTTGATCAGAATATGTACACAAAAGGGTTAAAGCATTATCTTCTTCTGGGAGTGCCTGGGGCTTTGCAGCTTGCCCAACGCTACATACACAAGGTAGTCTCCTAGAAGACACAGTGGATAATTGAACTCCCAGCCTCTGATTCTATGGCCAGGTACCTAGCTCATGGAACTAAAAGCTTATCAACTGTCCCTTTCCTATACAGTATCTCACTGATGACATTTTGACATTAGACCCCTCATACTACCTTTGTCTTTCTTGCTTACATTCTTTTGCAAAGCAGTAACTACAATAGGGAAGGGCAAAGGAGACACTATTGATTGCAACTCCCAGTATTCCTCAGCCCCCAGTATTGGTTATACAGTAATACCTCGGATAACGTTTACCTCAGATAACGCTAAAATCGCATAACGTTAAATAATCTGGGAGGAGAATTGGATCGAATAACATTAAGGTCCTATGGGATGGATCGGATAACAACCGCTAAAGCCTGTGCGGTTACAATGTATCTCTATGGAGCTTTAACGCTATCCGATCCATCCCATAGGATTTTAACATGCATCGGATAACACTAAAATTTGGATAACACCAAGACTTGTGGAACCAAGTCTTAGCGTTATCCGAGGTATTACTGTACTGACAAGGGCTGATGGGAACTGGAGACTAACAATAGCTGGAGATCCCGCTCTGAACCAAAATGATGGCACAATTACAGTACTGTACCTAGGTTTCTGTTCCCATTTTTCCTGTGCTATTTCTCAGCATCTATTTTAGATTGTGAGCCAACTGGACAGGACAATATCATACAGAGATGATAATAAATAATGACTGAAATTAAACAAGTGGAGTAATTATCATCACACTGATGGATACAATATTTAACATAGGCCTTTTTCTTATACTCGCTGCAAACATGGTCAACAGCCCACCTTTCTTGCCATTCAATATTAAAACCCAAGAATGAGAGCAAGATTGAAACATGTGTCTAAAAAAGAACACAACCAATTACAGAAATTGGAAGTCTTTTCAGGCAGGATATACACTCCATCTTTCTCTCACAGGTGGATGTAATTCAGAACAGATTTCACAAAAAACCAAATTGCAACATTTTCTGTGTAAGGCCTTTCAGGCTGAATATACAAATCTCTCGTGAGTCTCATGAGATGCACCTGATTTGCAAATGCAGCTACCATCTCTGCCATGATGCTGTTTCACTGAGTGCTAAACATTATAATTCCTTACACCAGCTGACCTTCAAAATGCAATTCTCACAATTTTCTCAATTGCTCCTGGCCAAGACTACCTGAGGTTCTGCTATATTTCAAGGTAGTAATCTTATACAGTAATACCTCATATAACATTAGTATCGAATAACACGAAAATCGCATAACATCAAGGAATCTGGGGGGAAGAATTGCATCAGATAACATTAAGATCCTATGGGATGCTTCAGATAACAACCGCGAAAGCCTGTGTGGTTACAATGTATCTCTATGGATCCCATAGAGGATCAGATAACACGAAAAATCATATAACACGAAGACTTGTGGAACCAGGTTTTAGTGTTATATGAGGTTTTACTGTATATCTTTATAGGCTGGCCAGATTAACCTGCTATGGTAATGGAGTAGACCAGGGATTCTCAACCTGCGGCCTGTGGGCTGAATGCAGCCCAGAGCACCATTTCATGTGGGCCTCCACTGCCTCCACCACACCAGAAAGTGCCATGTGGTGGAGGAAGGGCAAAATGGCCATCTGGCCCCTGAAGCTGTTTGAGGGAGTGTAACTTGGCCCCTGGCTTTAAAAGGTTGAGAACTCCTTGAGTAGACCATACTGCCAGTGACTCAACGCCAAGTGTCAGGTGGCAGTTAACTAACCTGACAACCCTGAGGACTAATGGCCATGGGTGCTGGAGTCCACAGGGAAGGGTGATGGTCCCCAAGTGGATTAAATCCCACTTGAATTCATCTTGATGGACGGCAGCAGCTTCATCAATAGTGGCCTGAGGCTGATATGGACTTTGTGTGGAAAAAGGGCTGAGGACCAGAAAATGACACAGAACTGGATCTGTGGTATGGGTGTCATGCTGCGATGCGGAAGGAAGATGAAAGGCTACTGCATTATATTCTCAGGACAGTCATTATGGCTGATCACCATGATGATCACCAATATTCAGATTTGGACATGGCAGAAGAAGGAGGCTGAAAAGCTGTTGTGTACTTACCCAAATAGCAGAACTTTGGAAGCAAAGTGCTGAATATTAAGCAAGCCCCATAGATATTTTCTGTAGCACACTGAATTGTGCCATCTGCCATTCAAGAGATAACGACCATGAACATTTCTTAATTTATGGCAGTTAAAAGCTAATATAAAAGTTGGACTATTTGCACAACAGGATTTCAGCAAAGGGGAGTTAAATACAACTGAATTTAGTAGGGACAAACATGCATATCATTGTATTGTCACATGTACAATTTTAAAGCTCCTCAGAACACTAGCAGTCGCAGCAGCACAATCCCATGCATGTTTACTCAGGAAAAAAGTCTCACTTTTCAAAATGCATTTTAGTCTCAGATGGATAGGCTGACAAGGGTGGGTGGAATAGGAGAACAAGATGCTTCACGTAACAAGGAAGCGAACGAAAAGCATACAGAACCCTCTAACTTATGGCATGTGACATTAAAAATAACTTGTCACTATGACTTTTTCATGCACATGTTACTGTTTCAGAGACATGATTCAGATATACTTTCACATTTGCGATCCAGGTTTCAAGCGTAATTTCTCAAAGAGGCTCACATTAACATATGTTAATCAATTACATTGGAAGATTTCAAGTATTGGAGGGGAGGATATTCTGAATAAACTGGAGTGCAGCATATGAAGGTGGTTATCTATACATATTTGCATAGACTAGGCAGGTTATTCCACCTTTACGTTTACAGTAGCTCTTGAAAGGGGTTCACAGTATTTAACAATGTTTCTGTAGCCACATTTTGGACAAGAACTGTCCCAAAAAAATCCCTTCCTGATATAAATTAATGGGTTTCTTTACACCCTTTGTAAAATCTGGGAGGAATTATCCACTGAATTTGAAGGAGAGACAGAAATATCACAGAAGGAGGTCTCTCTCAGTTGAAGGAGACATTTTCTTTCTTCTTTCTTTTTAAAACATTTTTAAAGGGTTTAGGGGTGGCCTAAAATCTCCATCTTCTGGGAGGAAATACACAGGCACAGATTCAGAAATTCAGAAAAATTATTTCCTAACCATGCCAAAAGGCCTTTTTTCCACCTCTCATTCATTAAGAGCTTCATCTTACTGCATTCAGCCAACTTGGTTGAATCACTGTTCACAAGGTAACCGTCTCATTGCATAAAAAAGTACCCATCTCTCCACCTCCACATCATAACAACAGATATAAAGTAGCATGCAAGTGAAAAAAAAATGTTAGGTTTCTTCTGTCCTGCTAGTATCAAGTTTTTAATTTATTGTAGCTGGGAGGGTATTTTAATGGTTTTTAAATGTTAAGTGGTTTTGTAATTTTATTGTGGCGGCATGTTTTATATTGAATATTTTTATGGTGATTGTGAGCTGCCCGGAGTCACTTTGGCGAGGGGGTGGCAACAGAAATCCAGATAGATAGATAGATAGATAGATAGATAGATAGATAGATAGATAGATAGATAGATAGATAGATAGATAGATAGATAGATAGATAGATAGATAGATAGATAGATAGATAGATAGATAGATAGATAGTGCACATGGCGAAGTAGATAGGAATGTAACTGATTTTGGAATTGCTTCTGAAAGCAAGTTTTGGAAGAGTAAATATTCATGGAATTGTTCAGAATAGACCCCCAACAAGATCTGGCAAATTCTTGGAATCATATTTATGGAGGGTTGTCGAGCTGACAGCATTTTATTCCCTGAAATTTCATGGCCAAAACTTGAGAACTAGAGACTCATGCAGATAATATAGTGACACAGTGGTAAATCTGAAAGATAGTGAAATAAGCCTAAGCACAGTCTGCCTCTCAAGGTGTTGTTGTTAGATATTTGCTAGATGAAGGGCAAAATGCACCGTAGGAAGAAAAATGACCTCTTTTTTTTTTTGTTAAACCAAAAGGAAGGGAAGAGAGTACAGTAATACCTCGCATAACGAGTAACTTGCATAACAAGTAGCTCGCTTAGCGAGTAGCATTTCCCCCAAAATCTCTGCCTTGCTGAGCGAGCAAAAACTCGCTTAACGAAAACAGTTCCATCTGCTATCTGTGGAGGGGTGCCATGGGGAAGTGCTTCTCTAGCAAAAGGCACTCCTCTGCAGATAGTGCAAGGCTGTGTGGCTGGCCCCTCTGCTGTTTTGGCAAGTGGATGAGCGAGACAGCCTTTCACCAGAGAAGCACTTCCACATGGAGAAGCACTTCTCTGATGAAATACACCCCTCTGCAATTGCTGAAAGGCTGTCTCACTCGTCCACTTGCCAAAACGGAAGAGGGGCAAGCCAGCCAGCCTTTCTCCAGTTGCAGAGGGTTGACTTTTGCCAGCAAAGCGCTTCCCCATGAGAAAGCGCTTCTCTGGTGAAAGGCACCCCTCCGCAATTGCTGAAAGACTGGCTGGCTGGCTGGCCCCACTCCTGTTTCAGTAGGTGGACGAGCAAGACAGCCTTTCGCTATTTGCAGAGGGGTGCCTTTCACCAGAGAAGTGTTTCCCCATGGAGCAGTGGCGTTGCGCAGTCTTCAGCCGCCTGGGGCGAAGAACAAACTCGCCCCCCCCCCAGCTCGCCGCTGCCGCCACCCCCTCCCCCCAACCCAGGTAGAAGCCGGCCCCCTGCTGACTAGCGGCACACGCGCATGCGCGTGCGCGCGCCACACACCTCCGTCCGCTGACACCTCCGTCCGCTCGCCCGCCCGGCTGGCCGTCGGGGGCTCTCTGCCGCCTGTTGCCCCTGGCAGCGGTTTTCAGGGGGCGGCAAAATGTCCCCTCCCCACCCTTTTGCTGGCGAGGAGGAGAAAAAGTGTTTTTTTTTAGGCGGACAATTCAAGGAGGGGCCCGCCCGCCGGGCTGGCTGTCGGTCGGGGGCTCTCCTGGCGGGCGGCCCGCGTGCGCGCGCACGCTGCCCACCTCCTCCTGCCCAGCCAGCCCCCAGGGGCTCCCCGCCACGGCGCCACCCCCCCCCCCCCCGACGAGCGCCCCGTCTCACGGCAAGTTGGGTGGGTGGCTGGGCGGGCGGAGGTGAGCAGCGTCCGCGCGCACGCGGGCCGCCCGCCAGGAGAGCCCCCGACGGCCAGCTGGGCGGGCGACCGGGCGTGCCCCTCCTTCCCTCCCCACCCTTTTGCTGGCGAGGAGGAGAAAAAGGGGGTTTTTTTAGGCGGACAATTCAAGGAGCCTCCTTGAATTGTCCGCCTAAAAAAAACCCCTTTTTCTCCTCCTCGCCAGCAAAAGGGTGGGGAGGGGACATTTTGCCTCCCCCTGAAAGCCGCTGCCAGGGGCAACAGGCGGCGGAGAGCCCCCGACGGCCAGCTGGGCGGGCGACCGGGCATGCCCCTCCTTCCCTCCCCACCCTTTTGCTGGCGAGGAGGAGAAAAAGGGTTTTTTTTAAGGCGGACAATTCAAGGAGCCTCCTTGAATTGTCCACCTAAAAAAAAACCCTTTTTCTCCTCCTCGCCAGCAAAAGGGTGGGGAGGGGACATTTTGCCTCCTCCTGAAAGCCGCTGCCAGGGGCAACAGGCGGCGGAGAGCCCCCGACGGCCAGCCGGGCGAGCGAGCGGATGGAGGTGCGAGCAGACGGAGGTGTGTGGCAAGCGGCGAAGCGCACGTGGGGCGCTCGCCAGCAAAAGGGTGGGGAGGGGACATTTTGCCGCCCCCTGAAAGGCGCTGCCCAAGGCATCCGCCCCCCCCGCCCCCCCACGCTACACCACTGCCATGGAGAAGCACTTCTCTGACGAAATACACCCCTCTGCAATTGCTGAAAGTCTGTCTCCCTGGTCCACTTACCGAAATGGGAGAGGGTACCATCTTTGCTGCCTGGGTACCATCTACAGGTACCATCTTTGCTGCCTGGAGTCAAATTCATTTCCGAAAAATGGAAGGGGAATGCAATTAAGATTCATCCAGGTAGAGACCATGCAAATCAGGTTGCATTCAATGCACCACAATAGAAAGTCAGGTAGGGGAAACACAGCTAGCTTATACTTGGAATTCTTAAACCTATTACAGTATAAGAATTATAAGCCCATATAGTTCATGGAGGATCAATGGTTTGAGCCTGGGAAGAATTTTATTTCTTTGCTAAATTCTACAACCTTCAAAACCCCCAGTGTGCACACAGGAAGCTTCACGTTCCGCTGTTCAGTCACTGCTATGTTGCTAAGGTAAAGCTGACTACAGACCATTTATAGAAACCAATCACAACGGTCTGAGAAAGAGTTAGCTGAGAACCTTCTTCAGTGAATACTGTATTCTGCAAGACATATTTTGCCTTTTCTGAGCAGAGAGGAAGGGAAGAATCCTACTTATACATCCTGGCTTCATGGCCATCTCACACTAATGTTCAATTTCACACTGCATTGCTTTACAGTGTTGTCCCTCACTGTCAGTGACACGAGAGGAATTCACAGCACCTCCTGAATGAGTAGTGTTCAGTAATGATTTAGAATAAGAACAAATGAAAGTGCCTTACACAGTATCATTGGTTCATCTAACTCAGTATTATCTACAGTATCATTGGTTCATCTAACTCAGTATTATCTACACTGAGAGAAGAAAGTGTTACAGGGATGTTTTATAGCACTACAGGCGTAACCAAGGATTGAAGGTGAGATCTTTGTATGCAGAGCATGTGTTCTGTTTCTGAGTTTCATAACCCCTGCCAAAGCTGATGTGCCATCACATAGTCGCAGAATTATCTGAAATGCTCAGATAACTCTAGTTTATCATACAGTTCTTTCTACCTTGTATTAGATCTTTCAGTAATCTAAGCAACAAGGATCCTTTGCACCTATATTCTTTACACCTTTGAGTTTTTACACAGCTTAGATCCTCTGGCACTTTAAAACAAAGCTTGGCACCTTTCTCATGCACAAGTATCTTTTCCTTCTGGAACTGCAGGTTCTGAGTTTTTTTTAACTTTCTTATTAATTGTGAACTTATACAATTTAATATTTATCTACCCAAACAAAGAGAAAAGAGCATGCCTAAAAATAAGGAAAGGTCATGATGTGGAATGGATCTTAGTTTGTAAAATAACACTTTTTAAATTTTCTTAGAAAAAAAGACTAAGGTCCCTGAGCGTGCCAATATACTATGAAAGTAAAATAAAACAACAGCAGAGAAATTAATGAGGAGTCTAGTTTAGTGGATGCAGAGGCACAAACTGTTGAAGAACTACTCACCTCCCATTGTCTAAGACATTGACTACATGCTGCACTAGTCCCAGTTCTTGACAATTCTAATTTTTTTGATTAGTTTTTGATATAATTGATCTTATTTTTGATTGTCTCATAATTCTATTTCTTTGATTCACAATGTGCATGCATTATTTAGCCTCTGAAAACCCACAGCCGTGGACCCTTCTCAAATTTAAAAAATATCAAACTTCCATTGGGTCAGGTGAAGTGGATACCTGGATGGTCTTCAGTGAAGAGAAATCCTGACTCTAGAGATCAGAAGCTTATGGTCTGTCCGTCGTTGACATTTCTAGCTGTCCTGGTGATGGGGGCAAAACTGAGTGTTGGTGATGTGCAGTATTACTATCTCAGATTCCACACTTGGACAGGTAGACCATTTTTCTTACCTTGGTAGCATCCTGCCTAAAAACTGCACCTGAGAACAGAATGTGATGAAGAGAATTGGTGCTGCCCATTCTGCCTTTGGTTGTCTATCACACAGAGTCTTCATGAACAAAGATTTAACAGTTCATACAAAAATCATAGTTTACCAAGCTTTTGTTATTTCAACATTATTGTATGGCTGTCAAACATGGACCCAAGCATCAAAAGGTTTGAGCGCTTTCAGCAACATAAGCTAAGGTCCATCTTGAATACCAAGTGGGATGACCATGTCATCAACATCGCAGTTCCTGAGAAAACACATGTAAATAGCATTGAAGCTTCCATCAGCTGGTCCTTACAACGCTTCAAAGGAGCACTGCGAGGTCTTGTACCAGAGCTAAGTTCTCTACACAGAATTTGATGAGGAAGCCTGGAACCATCCATACGGCAGACATGCCCTATCTATCAAAGGTGGTGGCCTATGATGGAAGCTTCATTGCTATTTACATTTGCCTTCTCGAGGACTGCAATGTTGGTGACATAGTCATCCCACTTGATATTAAAGATGGACCTCAGCTTCTGTTAGTGAAAGCGCTCAAGCTTTTTTATGTCTTGGCAATAGAGGGTCCATGTTTCACAGCCATACAGTAACATTGAGATAACAACAGCTTGGTATACCATGAGCTTAGTCTGGTTTGTTAAATCTTTGTTCATGATGACCTGGTGTGATAGATGACCAAAGGCAGAAATGCAGTGTAATACTAATATTTATCATAGTGGAAACACCCAGTGAAAAAAGGCTAGTTTGTGGGTGTGCTTTAATTTAGTTTTTTCTCATTCTCAGTATAAATGTCTGCCAAAACAGTTTGCAAGACAAAAGAATACAATTAGGCATCTCTCTCTTTGCACAAATACATCACCACAACATTCCCAGTTAATTGTTCCATCCGCTATACTGTTTCTGTTTCACCAGAAGATCCCCTACCCTCTTGTCCTAAAACCTCTAAGCACTCACTTCCCCTTTTATTCTCTCTTTTCTTTTCTTCCAGTGAAGGATGATACAGAGACTAGCAGGGAAGAAGAAACAAAGAGCATGTCCAGACTGAAGAATGTGGGTAGTTCTGAAAAGTTTTCATTTATGCTACGATCAATTTTACCTTTCACTGAGAATCATTTGAGCGTTCCTACTATTTTGACTGTGGATGTTTATTTCTCTGTGCCAAGGGTCCAGGCATGTCTTCTGATCTCTTCAACTGTCCCCTATATTCACTTATTCATACTTCCCTTCCCTACCTTCTTTGCAGTAGTCATTCAAGGTCCTGTGCCCTTACCATTTTAATGTCACAATCCATAGCACACATCACACAGTTGTTATCCTGTGTCTCTTTCTGTAGGAAAGAGTGGGGAACTAAAGATCTGTTTTTATGTTCATGCCACTTATCTTAGAGCTTATCTGTGTGAGGAGGCACAGATCTGCATAAAATGGAAGCCAGGAGGTGATTCTTTCCAGTTTTTGACTCACCATTTTTTCCATGAGTAAATTTTACTCAGTTTACTGGTGCATAATTTTAGCCAGTTTACTCAAGAATAAAGAGGCAGCAGCAACAACAATGGAGGACAGCACATAGACTAACCTTTTCTGTTAAATAAACTAACAAAACAGTACTGCAGGGGTTCTCAACCTATGGCCTGTGGGCCAGCCCCAGCCCATGGCACCATTTAATGTGGCCCATGTCACCACTGCTGTTGCCACCGGAACTGGAAGTGGACACATTTACGACAGCCATAAATGTGCCTGCAGCTGTCATAAATGCATTTATGACAGTCAAAGACACATTTTATGGCAACTTTTATGGTGGAAGGGGGGATCACCAGTCTGGCCCACTCAGCTGTCTGAGGGGGCATGATCTGGCCCATGGATTAAAAAGGTTGAGAACCCCTGCAGTACTACAATGCAGCTGGTAGTAATACATGTTATTTCTCTATCATCTACCGTATTTTAATGTAACAACCCACTACTTACACCACAGGATTGTCACCTCAGATAACAATGCCCACAGATCCACTTACTATGTTCTAATCAAATGCATGGGCTATATATCTGGATCTTTGGGAATGCACCCAAAAATATTCAGCCTTATTGTAAAAACAAATGTGGCCACCATAACTTTCAGTGAACCCAAAGAGCCCTAGCTACTGAATTGTGTATGTATATGCTCAAAGGTGGATTTTTATTAATCTAGGATGGTTCTTCTCTAAGGCTGGCAGCCTTGACATGCAAAACAGATGAGTAATACCTCATCAATCTTTCTGTACCAGAGAACTAGCAAATCTTTTGTTTTACAGCAAAGAAAACCACAGGCTTTTTCCATTTTAATTAAAATTGCATGGAGGGAGAGGGATATTTCACAGTAATGACAGCAATATCAAGGACATCAAACCTGATATTGCAGATTTTCTTGCCATTATAATTTGATTTCAATTTACTGTTTTAAAAAGCAAAGTAAGTGCTAACGGTACTTCATAGGCATGAAGGGGAGGATTTGGGAAGGGGAGGAAACAGGAATATCTCTCATCTGCCCATTTAGGATAATGAACATACAATACTTTCATGTATCATCTAAGGTCAGTATTCTATGCTATGAGCATGTAAAAGAAAGGATAAATATTTAAATAAGCAGGCATACACACACAAAGATAGTAGGCTAATTTTCAATTGGCATACAGTACCTGTATTTCCATTAGGTTTTATAAGAAAAGTTAATTTAGGAAGAAGGAATATTTTCTCTTGAGAGAGTCTGTGGATTTAGAACATCTTCCTTAGAGCTTAGGGAACATAGTGTTACCCTTCCGAAAAGGTAACTTTTCCCATAAGAAATGGCAGAATTCTATGTTTGAAGGCTGAAGACAGGGTCGAACCTGTCATATAGCTAGTTTATAATTTTCCAGTCTTCCCTTAACCTAGGAGCTTATTTCAACCATCACTTGGTTATGTAACAGCTGTTCCAACAAAGTGTTTTTTTAAGCATCTATAGCAAAACCAAAACAATAACAGAAGTAATGAAACATCTTAAAGAATTCAGTGTACATTTTCATGGATTAGAATCCACACAGAGAACAACTTTTAAGCCTCAGGTTTATTCACCTGTGTATATAAATCTGTGGTCAAAATGATATATTTCATGAATCTGAAGAAGTGAAATGTAATTCAACAAAGCTCATGCTAAAATTGATTAGTTTTATGGTACTATAGAGTTCTTGTTTTCAGTTTCAGTCACATACATATCTCATTTGGAAGCACACAGTCCAGTTCTGCTTGTATGGATTAATCCTATTACGGTACGTAGATTCTTCTTAATTTTAAATTACAATGGAGTTAGGCAATGATGAATGACTTCCATCTTGAGCAAGATGGAGTATGTGTATTGCATTGATTCTCTTTGACTTCATAGTCTAGGACATACCACTGACTATTGTATTTCAATAAAGTGACTGTGACACTTGAGATTGTGAGATACATTGATACAGCCATCTCACTTGTACCCACAGGGGTAGCTAAACCCTTAGTGGCTCCATTTAATGCTTCATGAAAAGGTGTTAATTGAGATCTTGGACATGGACAAAAAGCTTAGTTCACACACATGTCAAAACTAATTTTCTATCAATAGGCTAGAAGAGAACTTTCAGGACTATAATATTGGGTTTGTTATTCCAAGAGAGGTATAAACTATCCAGAATGAATGCCCAAACCAGGAAATTGAATATCTGGTGGCACATTTAGCCAGAATATCAACTATGGTTGTATAGGTTACAGTCAGCTATGTGAACATTTTGTTAATTCTTCTCTTTGTCTCCATGTATAATAATAATAATAATAATAATAATAATAATAATAATAATAATAATAATAATAATAATAATAATAATAATAATAATAATAATAATAATAATAATAATAATAATAATAATAATAATAATAATAATAATAATAAACATTCTACCAGGGCAGAATCTGAAGCAGCATACTTTGTTCAAAAGCTTTCTGATAAACAAGCCATGTTCTTTGATGGTATCACACAATTCAATTTAGAGAGTGAAAGGCCTTTAATATCTGTCATAGATCCTTCTACCTTGAATATAGTGTAAGATTTGTGTACAAGTGAAACTATAAAACACAAGTTTCATACAGTATGTGGTAAAGGTTCCTGAAGAAATTAAATATAAAGATCTGGCATTATAATACTAGAGTAATCATTTTAAAATGTATTTAACAGCTTCCTACTAGGATGTCCCTGTCCAGAAATATGTAAAAATCATCCACCATTTTGTATTTAGATGTGCATATCTCAAGCTGTTTTTGCTTCAACCTCTATTTAAAAGAAGCTTTTAAAAACCATATGAAATGAAAGAGGGATGCAAACAGTGGACTCTGTTGTTGCTAGGCACCAAGTGATGTGCCAAGGTCTGCAATGAGCCAAGTTTGGTGGCAGATGCAGATATTTGTCTTAATGAACACAGAATCTCATTAAAATCAAGAGATGATTGGAACTATTAAAACAGCTTTGTGTTGGATTCCACCCTCATTGGGGGTCAATGGAATTTAACCTTGTCTGGGTTTCATTATCTGCAGATGTCCCTTTTCAGAATAATTCACTGGCATTTTGGAACACAATAGGAATCATAGCCAGCCCTGTGCAGCTGAGAAGGTGTCCTCAGCAGTGGTCCAAAATGTATTGCAAAAGTGAGGGGAATTGAAGAACTGACTCAACAGCCTGAAAGGAGAATAGATTATGAATTACTGCTACATCAGATTGGGGTGGGCTCTAGCTTAGAAGGAGCTCTAAGCTCTAGAGCAATGGTAGAGAACCTATGGCATGCATGCCAGAGTGGATCCTCAGAGTCCTTTTCTGTTGACCCACCCCTCTGCCCAGCTGCCCAATGGGAGCACTTTCTCCCTCCCCCAGCACAGAATTCACCCTGCCCCTCTGCTCAGTAGCCCAATGAGAGTGCTTCCTTCCTCCCCCCCAGCACAGATTTCACCCAGCCCCTCTGTTTGGGTGCTCGGTCTCTAAAAGCATATCAGAGAGTAAATAAAACTCTGTATCCAGTCTTTAAGGTGCCACAATATTTTTTTGTCTTTGTTTTCTGTTCTGTTTTGTTTATTCTCTGATATGCTTGTACAGACTAACACGACTACTACTTCAAACATTTCAACTATGAAGGTCTCTAAAAGGCTCACCATCACTGTTCTAGAGGAATCTTAAATGTACCTTTTACGTTTTTTTTAAACTCTCTTTGTTTTCTACAGCTGGTCAATCCTGAATATAAAATTATACAACAATCACTATTGTTTCCAAACAAAATGTGTGCACACAAACCAATCTAGCTTGTGTGTGTGTGTGTTTGTGTGTGTGTGTGTGAGAGAGAGAGAGAGAGAGAGAGAGCTAGCAAATTCCATGATGAAATCAGTATTTTACAGCATGTGAGAAAATATTATCTCCTAGTAAGTGTGAAGACTACTGTTAAAACCAGAGATGCATGAAATAGATAAGATATAATTAGAGGACAGATACATTAACATTACCTTGACTACTGAAAATATATCATTATGTAATTTATTTAAAATAGCCCTTTATATAGGTGCATGAACCTGTTTTCTTAATTTCTGCCATATATCTTACAGAGCCTGATTTGGATAATAGGGCACAGACAGGAAATTATAACAACTGGAACCATTTGTCTCTTCTTTACAGAAGACAGAGGTAGGTAGCACATATAAAACCATCAATAGCCAGGTTAATGGAGGGCATTGCGATTCTGCATTTTTGGATGGAATTGTTTCTATATGTGCAAGTGAACCTTAGAATAAGCTATCAGGCACTAGTCTTTGGCTGAACTTTGGAGTGTCTGTTTTGATGCTTTTTGTTTGAACAATCTGTATTCAGTAATAGTTATACTCTGGAGGTTTAAAAAAAACATTAATAGTGTCAAAATGCTATTTTATCTTTGCTACGGTACAAAAAAACTCCCACTATTGATCTCAATGATTGCATTGGGCAGAGTATCGAGCAGCTAAATCACGAAAAAGGTGTTCCCTCTTATTTCAGCACCAGCTACAAGCTGTCTGCATTTAGCCAATTAATTTTACCTAGCGTTAGTGGAAGTGTGCCAGATCTTCTACAAAGAAAGATGTGTTTGTCTGTCTTCTTGGGCAGCTATACAGCTCTTCCTTATGGCTTCTGCGTGAAGAAAAAAAATGGACTCTTTCTGCCCTGATCCACTGTTCTGACAGAACAGAAAGTCTTGAGAAAGTGACTCATCACAATGGTAGGAGATAAGTTATTGGGTTTTTTAAAATGTACTTTGAATCATTCTTCTTGTAATTTGAGGCTTCCCATGTTGACCCCACCTTCTTTATACCAACATTTTGTAAAGAAAATAAACAGCAACATTACAGTGTTTTGCTTTAGATGCTACAAAAAATTTCTGTCCTACTTTCTAGAGAAATATTTGTTCACAAGTTTGGATGCATGGAATTCCCTCTGACCTCATAATGACACCCCTTTGTTAATTCATTCTGTCTTGGGGTTAAACTATCCTAAAGTTGCACAGGCAAGAACCCAGTATATATTTTTAATGATGCTGGGTATGCTAAGCCAAACTACTAGCATGAGTAACAATGTCAATAACAGGAGGTCTAGGCATCCCAAATATAAGATCATACTACAAAACCTTTACTATAAAGAAAATAGTAAAAAAAAAACTAACACAAGAAAACCTGGATAGCGAAGAACCAGACTGGTTGGAATAGAAGACATTAAGGGGAGAGCTCTTTCTAGGAGATAACAACCCAAAAGTAAAAATTAATAATTTTTCGCTAAGAACTTTATATAACAAATGGAAAACCTTAAAAGATAAGTTGGCTCCAAAAAGTTCACCCATTATGGAAATTTTGAACTTAAAGAACTGTCTCTTGAAATCTACCAATGAAATCAGGAAGGTTCTACTACAGAATAAAATATTATCAATAGAGGAATGGCAAATTGGCTGTAAAGATAATTGGACAAGACAGGAGATATATAATCAATTAAACTTAAACTGGTGGCAGAGACTCCAAATGGGACAAGAAAATAAGTAACTATATAGTACCGAAAAGACAATTGACATTGCTAGAAGAATATATATTTGAGATTAGACAGGGATGGGGAAAAAATGAAAGGGTTAGTAAGTAAAATTTATCACAAGTTGAATAGTAATAATTCAAAAATTATTAAAACAAGAATGGGAAACTGAACTTGGAATAACAATAAAAGAAAATAACTGGGACAAAAATGGAATCAAAGGATTATGAGATCACTATCCATAAGGAAAAAGAACACAATAGTAAACTTCTATCGAGATAGTATTTAAAAAAAAGCTTAACAGATAAATGTTGGAGATGCAAGTTAGTAAAAGGCTTCTACTTGCATATGTGGTGGGGATGCCTTTCTACAAAAAATTCATGGGATATGATTGAATCGGAGTTGGAAAAAATTATGAACATAACAATTAAATTATCACCAAAAATAGCCCTGTTAGGGGAAATAGATGATCTCAATATTGAAAGCAATAAAAAAGAACTGCTTCTTACCTTGCTTACGGTTACAAGACAATTAATAGCGAGACATTGGAAAGAAGAAATTAAGTTCAGCAAAAACAATTGGTATAGTGAGGTATGGCAGATGGCACTGAATGAGAAATTGACAGCGGAGTTATATGCAAAGAAAGGACAAATTATGGGAAAAAAGGTTTTTGGGACATCTGGAGTTGTTGATTTTGCTCTAACAGACGAAAGGGGACATAAACCAGATCCAGAAATGAGTAAATTCTGGGGAAAATAATATTAAGGTGGTGTGGAATACTAGCAAGTTCCATTGTTTAGCATGGGTGTCAAACAATTGTATGTTTGTATTTTAGTTTTATATTGTGTTGAATTGTTTTGTAAATGTAAATACAGGTATGTTCGTTATTATGTGTTATAAAAATTAAAAAACAAAAACAAAGTACTACCATGAGGCAGAGAACTACTGTACCTAGTTTCAATCAGGCATTCCCAACCTATGGCCCATGGGCCTAAACCAGCCCCTGGTGCTCATTAATCCACCTCTAGAACCGCCCACCACCACCAGAAATTGAAATACGTCACTTACCATGGCAGCGGTGGGAATCGTGGCATTTTAGCAGTGTCTTGCACAGCCTCTGCTGCTTACCAGGTGTCAGGAAGCTGTTCAGAGCATGTTTGCTCCATTTGGGGATTTTTTCACCACTTTTCGACTGGACTTCAGCAGCCAAACTGTGGCAGTTAGCAACTTCCAGTGCCAGGTGTCAGCACCTGGGTTCCTAGCGCAGAACCAGGAAGCTGCCGACTGCTGCAGTTTGGCTGCCGAAGTGCAGTGGAGAAGCAGCAAAAAAAAAAAAAAAATCTAAAAATGGAGCGAACACGCTCCAAAAAGCCTCCCACCACCCTGGGAAGTGGCAGGGACTGGCTAAAATGGCGTGATTACCACTGCCACTGAAGATAACAATGACGAAAACTTAAGCAGTATGTGCATGCCTCCAGCCTGCACAGCTAAGCGCAGTGGCGGGAAAACATTGGGAACCTCTGGTTTAAGTTGTGGTTTTCAAGCTGCAGTTCATAGACAGTATATCCTTAATTATGGGTAAATTCTGGCTCGTTAGAATGAATCTCTGTAACAATAATAACCAATTGACTGAAAGTTTAGCAGTTCTACTTTGAATGGCAAACCAGCCTTTTTTAGTTTGAGGTGGCTCAGAGGGGTAGCATTGCAGTGGCAGTGGGGGAAGCCCACCCCAGGAGGCACTTTTGGGGGGCAGCACTCTTGGGGTGGCACTTTTGGGGGGGCAGAACCCTCCACCACTGCTGGCATCCTGGGCCCCACCCAGGGGGTGGGGAATTTGGCCTATGCCCCAGGCAGCTGAAACCCACACTACGCCACTGAGGTGGCTTTATATGTTAGGTGGTTTACTATAAAAGGCAGAAAAATTTCTTTAAGGGGGATTTTTTTCTCTGTCCCATTTCCCTCTATTTGTTTTTTTAATTTTGATTTTGTAAACGACAGTTCACTGAATGCAAAGTGGATAATATTTCTACAGTGATATTCTTTGCATGACTACTGAATTTTTGTCTTATATTTGTATCACATTCTGACAACTGTGGCTTTGGTTTAATGAGGACTTAAGTTTGGCCAACAACAAAGCCAAGAAAGTGGCTTCATTTTGGCCGTCCAGGGTTTGATCAGGACACAAAAAAAGAACTGTGGCTTGACTCACTTCCTTGACTCACCTGTTTTACATAGTGTTTGGATTTTCTGATATATTAACTTATTTTATTGCAATTAGGTTATATGGATTATATACTTTTTGTTCAATTTAAATGCTTCTTTTTTAAAAATTATATTTGAGGAAACCAATTGTCTTAAAATCAATGTTTGAGTCCTGAATCTTTATACAGTATTTCATTATTGGGCCCTATTAATCACTAGCTGAGATTAATGTCCAAAGAAACATTCAGGATTATGGTAAATAGAAAACATCTTTGGCTGCACAATAACATAAATTAATTTAATATTAACATTGATTTCTAAACTGTGAAAGAATTCAAAGTTTGATTGTCTCTTTGGAATGAAAAAAGTCTGGCTCTGTAGCCATTCCTTTGTATGTTTATTATGTTTTGTACATTCTACAAACTAAAAGAAATGGCAAGTGGATAGATTGCTACACTGCCTCCTAACTGGTGCATAATTGAAGGTGAAGGAGAGGAAAATATGTTTTTCTTGGCAGCAGTCTAAACGTCCCCCAGGAAGGCCGGTCTCACACTCCAAAAACTGCTGGTTTATTATCATGAGATAGTGTTGCCATCCATTCTCATCACATAACCAGTCTTATTTACATAATTATGTAAAACTGCAGCAGTTTACACTTGATTTATTAGTTTCAGAAGTAGTCAGGACAAGCTTATTGAATTGCACACCAGAAACCTACAACTCCAGGGAGTCAATCAATATTTTTTGTGAGTCTCTCTCAGTCCATAAATTATGAAAGATTATTAAAATACTGTCAAGAGCCTAATTAGTACCTTTAGTGTTCTTATTAGAACTCAGAAGGTTTTCTTCAAACCATTGCATAGATTATAAAAACGACACAGGTATTATTGCAAGCCATAAATGAATACTTTCGAGTTTGGTAAATATTAACATGGTAGCATGTTCTCCTTTTCTATTCCCAGTCATTTGCCTTGGGTCTTGCCTTCTGATGAGAAAAACCTCATCTTGTGCAATTATAACTGCTAAAAAGGAAGTGGTCTGCTTAATCTGTTTAGAGTGGATGAAAGCCATCTAAAATGACTAGTATTTCTAACATTTATTGTACTATGATTTATAGCCACACAATAAAATTTTTATGGTTTTCTAGAATTAAAGCCAAAATAGATTGTTTTTCCCACCTCTGTGAGATGTAATTAGCCGTTCATTGTGTGGATAAATGGGGAGGGTGGGAGTGAATTATTATTTTAGTTGCAATACTTATGATGAAACTAGTGCTAGCTATAGATTCATGTTTCCAATATTATCTCAGTCTTGAGTTGATTATAGACTATGCCTTGCTATTTAAGGGGACATGTTTAATATCTCTTATCTACAGCTGCCAATAGAAGAAAAATGGGACTAAAATCAAGCCCATTTTAATTCTACTGTCTTTCAGTGCTGAATTGGTTCTGGGTTATATCCTGCCTCATTTGCACTAATTTGTGCCACTCACCTGACCCTTGTCTTTCTGTTAAAGAATCTAAATCCTTGGGGCTTATTCATTTAATTGAATACATGTGGCACTTCAGAGGTTTTTGAATTTCAACTCCCATACAAACATAACTAATGATTAAAGATAATGGGAGTTGTAATCCAAAACATCTACAGTGCTACAGCTACCCCAGTCCAAGTTTAATTATATATGAGGTATCTGAATTTCTGCCTATGGGCAGCCAAATTGGAATACAGCAACAATAACAGCACAGGATGGTCTGTCACCACACAGTTTCCTTTCCCATTCATTGTTAAGTTTTGCTGCTATCTTTTACTCAGCCTGTCTAAAAAGTCAGGCTTTCCAAAATGTGCCTGCCTAAGTTTTAAGGTCTTTGAGAATCTCTTTGGGTATCATCACCAAACAGGCACAGAGGCCATCATGGGTGACTCCTCCAAGATTGTGGAAGTTCCTTCTAAGGAAAGTTCCATTTGCTGCATTTTTATTTTTCACTCATGGATGTATGATCTGGTAAGAATTGCAATAAATAGTAAAGGTGATCTGTAAAGGTCATCCTTGCTTGAAAGCCAGTCGTATCCAACTCTAGGGTTCAGTGCTCATCTCTATAGCCAAACGTCTGCAGATGTTTCTATGGGCATGTGACAGACATGACTAGACACCAGAGTGCACAAAACGCTGTTTACCTTCCCACTGAAGTGGTAGCCATTTATCTACTTGCAATTTCTTTCTTTCAAACTGCTAGGTTGGCAAGAGCTGGGACAGAGATAGAAGCTTATTCCGTCATGCAGCACTTAGGTCTCAAACTGCTGACCTGCCCACCTCCCAGTTGTCAAGTTCAGTGTCTTAACCACTAAGCCATTGCAGTCCCTAAAGTGGAAGCGCACCCGGAGCGCACTTTGCCCCCCACCTCCTAGGGTGAGACGGGCTAGCGGCGGCATGCGTCATGGGTGGAGCCTGGCCTATATAAGGCTGGGCGTGCTCTGACGCGGCCTCTTTTTCCTTGCGCTTTCGACGGAGCCGAAAGCAGCTTTTCTCTTTTTGCTCTTGCCCTGCCGACAGCGCTTTATTGAGCATCGTTCGAGCGGTTCTTCTGTTGCTTGTTGTGGCATTTATTCTGTTTAGATTTTAACTCATTCATGCTATATAATTTTTTTAAAAAAGATGGCGCCCAAGCACACACCATCTAGGCCCTCATCTAGGGCCAGGCCTCAACGCGCCTCTGCGGACACGGGTCGTCTTACCCGGTCTGCGGTTCACAGGGCCCCGGTTCGCCCTTTGGCTTCGTGCTCCCTCCAGGGCCCCTGAGGCCAGCGCCACTATAGTGGCTCGCATTGAAGCCCTTGAGGGCTTGAAGTACAATAACAGGAATTGGATAAGAAAGTTACTTTTTACTAAGGAAATATTAACAGTAGCAGCAGTTCTGATGATAACTCTTAATAGTAACCCTATGCTGCCAAACTATGCATGTGTTCTAGTAGTGATCATTCCTGTGATTTTGGTATGCTGATGGGCGGCTTTCCTTTTTTCAAATATGTTTTACAAACACAAAGTGTGTGGAAGTATTCTGCCATATTCTCAATTGCTGTAAAATGCCAGCTGCCTGGTACATTTTGGAAAGGCACCTGAAAATTATAGATTAAAGGATTACAGCCGTCAGCACAGGTCACAGAGTTGAAATGACAGATGTTGGAGGGATCAAAAATCCAGTCAACGACACTGTGTCACATGCTCTTGTGTTGCTTCCTCCACTTCCAATGTAGTACTGTGTTATGAAACCAGACATGTGGGAAGCTGTCATTTCAAGACTGCCAAAGCCTTCTGACTAGATTATTGGACCCTGATCTGTTACAACTTTATCTTTGTTCCAAAAATCAATGCAATAGTGTACAACACACCAGAAATTTTCTTCCAGTTTAGAGGTTCAGCATCAGACTTCCATCATATGCCAGCAGAAATTCACTTTGTTCCCAGACACATTCCTTGGCTTCCAAGCCTAGAACATTTTCTCTGAATATATTTTTACTGTCAGAAAACACTGTTATCTTCCTTCAGCCTTCAGTAATTCTCAACTACCTCAGAGGGCTGGAAATGCTTTCTAAATTTTGATTAAGTGCTACTATGAACAGTAAAAACAAACAAACAAAAAATGATGGGACTTTACTTCAGCCATTTCAAATATCGTGACAATATCTTGGATTTTAAATCAAGTTAAAGAAGTGTTCAGCACTCCATCCCACCTTGCTTAGGAAAAACCATCAGTTAGAGTGGCAGGATGAAGCAGGAAAGACAGGATAGGGAAGTTTGCTTTTGGTGAACTTCCTTAAATTACGTTTAAGTTTCCTTCTTAAAGTAATAGCTGAGTGGGGAAGGCATCAATGTCTTGATTTTGTGAAAGAGTCTGTTTAACCCAAAGTCCATAGATATGTCGAAGATAAGTCAGCAAAAATAAGCATTACATGTCACATTTTGAAAATTAGTATCCATTAAAAAAACCTGGTATTCATTTCATACTTAGGTGACTGTTAGAGTTGGAAGAATGCGTACCTTTAATAACATTGGCCTATAAATTATTAAGTTAGCAATGACACATTAAACTTTACAAGCAAGCTGAGTATGCTACATCATTATTGAGTCAATATATATTTTATTCAAGCATGGAACCAGAATGCTGTATATCCACTTGAATAAATAGAGTCAGGCCTCAAGGATCTTCAAGATAAACTGGTACCATCTAAAGATTAAACACTTACAGGTCTGAACTTTCAAGTGGCAAGTGACATCGTTGGATAGGAAATTTTAAAAGAAAAGCAGTCTATGTAGGCAGCAATTAAGCATATTCCATCACAGCAACCATCTCTGTCTAGAGAGGTTACTGCTTTTAAAAGAATGTAACATTGCCCACGGAGTTTCTCCAGAAAAATTCTGGTAATTGGTTAGTGTTATGCACATGTGATACCATATTCAAGGCATCTTTAATCCTTCAGATAGTTCCCCTTATGATTGGAGTTAGCTTCTTCTGAGAGAATTTGCATTTTTCAAACATTTAAAGCACAATCATATCAGAGAGTAAACAAAACAACACAACAACAACAAAAAAGACAATGAAACACTGTGGCACCTTAAAGGTTAACTCCTGTATTTTAATGTTAGCTTTTGTGGATCTAGTCCACTTTGTCAGACATAAGAGTGAGACCTCATGTCATCAATTTATACACACCAGGTACAAAGGCATACAACAGTTGGCCAGCCTGCATAGAAAACAACAAAAGTTGTTTACTCTCTGATAAGATTGTGCTTGAAGTGTTTGAAAACTGTTAGGTTAGCCAAACACTGTGTGCCTTTGTGCCCAATGTGTATAAATTGATGCCACAAGGTCTCACTCATGTCTGACAAAGTGGACTTGATCCATGAAAGGTAACATTACAATACAGGAATTTTTTTGGAATAGTAGCCATGATAGTCTGTGCTTCAAGCATATCAGAGAGTAAACAAAACAAAAATGTTGTACCACTTTAAAGACTAACTGCTGTATTTTAATGTGAGCTTTCACGGGTCAAGTCCAATTCGTCAGACAAGAGTTAGGTCTTTAAGGTGTCACATTTTAGCCTTTTTCTTTTTACTCTCTGATATGCTTGCACAGACTAACATGGAGACCATTTCAAAAATTAAAGCATAATGTTGCTTCACACCTCGCACTTTGTGCACTAAAATAAAAATTTATCCAAACATCAGCAACCACTGCTAATGCTGTTGCTTTAAAAAAAAAGAATATGTTTGTGCATCACAAACAATTTTTGGACACTGCACGTGACTAATGTGAATGCTGATGAGGAATTACTCCGTTCACTCCACCACTACAATTTTTTGGATGTACAATATTAGTTAATATAATCTCAATATTTTCTTAGAGGCAAAGTATTCTCTTCCATTGGGCTTTTCCAATGTGGAAAATACATCTAGCCTTTGAAAAAAAAAGCCAAACCAATATAGAAGATGTTTACGTATTTGTTGGCTACAGGTTGGATTTCTACAGCTGTCCCTACTCAGCTGTGAAGGCTGTTGGGTAGCCTTGACTATTAGACTAAACTATTACTGTGAACTCCATGAGGGAGAGACTGGAAGCAAAGATATGAACCTCGAAAATTAGAATTATCTAGTCTGCTTTCCCAAAGAAGGGGGAAGGGAAGAAGTATTTTTTCCTTTTCTTATGTCTTTTTAAGGCTATTTTGCTTTACAGTAATACTTCGGATAACGTTAAGACTTGGTTCCACAAGTCTTGGTGTTATCCGATTTTTAGTGTTATCCGATGCATGTTAAAATCCTATGGGATGGATCGGATAACGTTAAAGCTCCATAGAGATACATTGTAACCTCACAGGCTTTAGTGGTTGTTATCCGATACATCCCATAGGATCTTAACGTTATTCGATCCAATTCTCCTCCCCAGATTACTTAACATTATGCGATTTTAGCGTTATCAGAGGTAAACGTTATCCGAGGTATTACTGTATTTTTATTTTCTGCTTTTATACTTCGCAGTCTTAAGATGAAAGGAAAGACAATTATAAATCTTTAGGCAGCTCTCAATGCAAAACTATCTATCTCTGAGTGCCTGGAAGGCAGTCCAAAGTTTAGACACACTTTGTGACAAGTGGTGCTCTCTTAAGCTAGAATTTATCAGTCCACCTCAAAAATGTTGTCCACTGATAGAAAGAAGCAGATTAGATTGCTGCACAGTACTTTTACACACTCTGCGTCTGTGTGTGTGCATAATTGAGAGAGGGGAGAAAGGGGGAGAAGAACAAGACACTCTAGCCATGAACTGTAAAGAAAGCAGAAGGTCTGGAACTGTAATGTACTTGATCAATAGAAAGACAACACGTATCCCCTGATGCATTAAAACTTTTCTATGTTTTAGATTTTCATTTAAATGGCATATTTACATCAGCCAGAAAATGCACCCATGCATGCGCAGCCACAAATGTGCCAGCAGCTGTCATAAACACTGAAGTGAGTACATTTATGATAGCAATAAATGTGTCCGCTTCCGGGGTCATGGTCCAACCTGCTCAGCATGGTCAGGCTCATGGCAAATAATGGTTGGCCACCACTGGTCCAGCAGTTGTGTGCTTCACAACTGAATAATATGTACCACTATCTAAAGAATTTCCCCCTGCCCAGTAAGTGTTATTGCAGCCATGAAATAAAAAGGGGACTGATTCTTGGGAGGCAAGCGATGAGAAACCTGGGGAACACAGTAAAAAGTAGAGACATCACATTGGAAACAAAAATTCATATAGTCAAAGCAATGGTATTACCGGTGGCGATATATGGTTGTGAGAGCTGGACCATAAGGAAAGCTGAACACAGAAGAATAGATGCCTTTGAGATGTGGTGTTGGAGGAGAGTTTTGAGAGTCCTCTGGACAGCGAGGAGAACAAATAGGACAATCTTAGAAGAAATCAACCCTGACTGCTCCCTTGATAGTAAAGATGAAGCTAAAGTACTTAGGACATCAAATGAGAAGAGAGGATTCACTTAAGAAATCCTTGATGTTGGGAAAGGTGGAGGGCAAAAGAAAAGGGGGGCGGCCAAAAATGAGATGGCTAGATGGTATAGTAGAGACAATGGGCACAGAACTGAGCGAGTTGAGGAGGATGGTGGAGGACAGAAGTGCCTGGTGGACAGTGGCCCATGGGGTCGCAGAGGGTCGGAATCGACTGTGCAACTGAACAACAAAAAAATTACCAAGCAGCACCTCTGGGTATAATTGATTCAGAACACCAATCAATGAAAGCACCCCAAGATTCAGTATCTCTTTCTGGAATGGTTATTCCTTTAAAAGTGGGTTTCATAATACAACAAGATTTTCTTCGAGAGATTTCCTCTTTGTATCCTTCACATAAAAATAGTCACAGCTAGGTATGGACACAGGTTGGAGATCAGACACAATAAAACCCACCCACTGATAAACATGCTCTCCCAGCTTCACACTGAGGCTTGACAATGTCATTTCTGCCTGGTTCCAGTAGTAGTTCAAATAACAGATAAATAGACTGGGGATGGGAAGAGAAGAAACATGGATTGCTTTTCAACAATGGCTATCTGAATACAATTTTTTTCCATGGGAGTCAGTTCAATACCTCTGTGGTATCCTTCTCCACAGAAACATTTTTATGTGAAAGAAAAAGGTAAACATTTCCAAAGTGGAATTGTCAACAGAACAGTGATTTTACCCTGGCATATCTGATGTTATATTTTACAGCTGTAAAAGACTTTTCTTGCATAAAAAATTGCATTTTTCCAAAGATTTATTTTCTCTCTCATTTACCATTAAGCAGATATTTGATTTTTTTTAAAAAAAAAATCAATTGTTTGAACAAGGAAAAGGGTTTAGCACCTCAGTGGTAGAAGACACAATTTCAATGTAGATTTATTCCATGGTATGTCCAGGTAAGATTGGGAATTCTGAAATTCTGGAGAGTTGCTGCCATTCAAAATAAAAATACTCAGCAAGATTTTTAAAATAATTTATAGTAGTTATATTTTCCTTATATGTACCCTCATGACCTCAAAACTGTAGACATAGTTCTTTCCCTTTTTCTCCTCATAACAATACTGTGGGGTTTCTTAGGCCGTAAAGGGTTAGACATTTTTTTTAACGAAGTTTCAAAATGTTGATGGGCTGAAATCTTAATTGGTACAGTTATGAAAACTAAGATATCTGGATTTTTTATTTTTTTTTTGGATTTTTGGACCACCGGAAAGGGTCCCGCAACGCACTTGTAGTTACACCCTTTGGGACCTGATGGTACTCAATTAATAACGCGGTAACTATCCACTTTAGAGACTTTTTGCATAGAACAAAAGTTGTCGGGAATGGTCCATTTAGTCTAAAAAAAATTTGGAGCAGTCAAAATCTGAAATTTTGAAAAATGTTGCCTACCTTTCAGGGACTAAAACATGAGAATGGTAAGTACAGTACTTTTAGTCAATGTATGATTACATTTATTTTGTTAAAATAATCTGTTTTGTTAAAATTACAGGTTTTTCTTTGAAATTACAGGTTTTTCTTGAAAATTACAGGTTTTTCTTGAAAATTTCAGTGACATTTCTGCTGCAGGGACTGTGAGAAAGCTACAGTGTTACAGGTATTACAAGGATTTGATCTTGTAGAGAGCTTTCCCATCTAGCGTAACTTATTTTTCTTTCTGTCCTCAGCTACAACTAACATAAGCAACTGCCACTGTTCCTCATCTTGAGTTAACTTATTCCCTTTCAGGAATTTGGTGATCAACGCTACGCCGCGTTCGGCACAGTCGTTGACAATTTTAAAATGAGTCACAATGTTCAGACCTTGCAGATAGTCAACATCTGCACTCCATAGCTCCGGGTCCTTGTCAAGAAATTTAGAGGATATTCCAGTGGCACTGTAAAAACGCAAGGACTGCTTCGAGCAGAGGTCACTGAGTTTTAAGTCAAGCACACTGTCATCAAGGAGAACTGTGGAACTGTGGAATGAGAATGGTAAGTACAGTACTTTTAGTCAATGTATGATTACATTTATTTTGTTAAAATAAACTGTTTTGTTAAAATTACAAGTTTTTCTTTTAAAATTACAGGTTTTTTATTTGAAATTACAGGTTTTTCTTGAAAATTTCAGTGACATTTCTGCTGCAGCCCATCAACATTTTGAAACTTTGTTAAAAAAAACATGTCTAGTAAAGGGTCGAGGGCAAAAGAGGAAGGGGAAGGCCCAGGATGAGATGGCTAGATGGTGTTGTGGAGACGGTGGGTGCAGAGCTGAGCGAGTTGAGGGGGATGGTGGAGGACAGGAGTGCCTGGCGGACGGTGGTCCATGGGGTCGCAGAGGGTCGGAATCGACTGTGCGACTGAACAACAAAAAGGGTATCTGGCCCAAAGTGATCCAGTGAATTTTGTATGCCCAGTGGAAGAAATACAGGGCCCAATCCAATACTCCATATGGCTCCATAAGACAGCACCTTTTGTTCTTAAAATAGTACAGTGGAAACCCAACATACAAACAGTTCTCCTTACAAAAATTTTTTTGTTGTTGTTCAGTCGCACAGTCGATTCCGACCCTCTGCGACCCCATGGACCACTGTCCTCCAGGCACTCCTGTCCTCCACCATCCCCCTCAACTCGCTCAGGTCTGTGCCCATTATCTCTACAATACCATCCAGCCATCTCATCTTGGGCCGTCCCCTTCTTCTTTTGCCCTCTACCCTTCCAAGCATCAAGGCTTTCTCAAGTGAATCCTCTCTTCTCATTTGATGTCCAAAGTACTTTAGCTTCATCTTTATTATTTGACCTTCTAAGGAGCAGTCAGGGTTGATATCTTCTAAGATTGACTTATTTGTTCTCCTCGCTGTCCAGGGTACTCTCAAAACCCTTCTCCAACACCACATCTCAAAGGCGTCTATTTTTCTGCGCTCTGCTTTCCTAATGATCCAGCTCTCACAACCATACATTGCCATAGGGAATACCATTGCCCTGACTATGCGAATGATCTTGGTTTTCTTGATATTGTAATAGGAAAAATTCAGCATACAAAAAATATACGGTGACCCCTTCTGGTAATGCAATATGTTTTTGACATAAAAAATGTTCAACGTACAAATAACCTCCTGGAAGGGAAAACATTCATATGTAGAGGTTTTACTGTATTCTTTTGAAGCACACAAATCACTCTGTTTTGCAGTTTTGTTTTATAATTGTATCTCTAAAGAATTTGCATAATAGCCTCTCCTGGGATTAGATGGGGGTAGAAATCCCATACAGGACAGTGAATTGAGTCAAGTGAAAGGAACTGCAGAATGAACTCTGCAAAAGATGGCTTCATTTTGACAGTTTCACATCTTGCCTAGAGACAGAAGAAGTACTAAAGAAGCAGAAAACTCCTAACTGCTTCCAGACTTACCATCCATAATGTAAAATAGGATTGGCACTTCAACTATAAATATGCATTGGCATGATTTGGAAATTCTACCCTTTGAAAGCACACACTGGTGGTTAATTGACATTCTGAGTTCATTAATCCGTTAAGTATTCTTGTGCAAAAATCATAAGAGTATGTTTCCCCTGATACCAAATGAACACTAGGAATAGGCAGCGACCAAGTGATTCTCTTTCTCTCACACACAGACACAGACACAGACACAGACACACGCACACGCACACACGCACAGACAGACAGACAGACACAGACACAGACACAGACACAGACACAGACACAGACACAGACACACACACACACACACACACACACACACACACACACACACACACACACACACACGGTAAAGACATCTCAGTACATTGTGATACTGATGACAACTTAACAGTCCATTTTCAGCTCTTTGGCTTTGATAACATCCTAAATTATATTGGAGAACATCAACCATGCTGTGCCAAGTTGAAATTCTATCTAAAAAAAATAGTGATCAGCTCACACATCTGAAAATGATCCTTATACATGTGCTGAGTTGAACACGAGAGGCTTCTCATCACCCACTGACTTTCTTTTACACCATACATCATACATTGATTTTCACACTAGGTGTAGCACATTTCATTGTGCGCTGAAAATCAGTCGGGCAATGTGATGCAGTAAACAGATGACCGGCTGCTTGGTCATGTAGGAGGTGGAATGCAGATTGAATTTGCCATATGGTTAGGCCACTGAAGAGGCTGAGGGCCAGAGGGCCCTAAATGTGCACAATGTGCTCAAGTGAGGGCTGGTGGTGGATAACAACACACTGTGTAAATGTGCAAAGATACAGAATCCAGCTCATTTACTGGTCTGTCAATTACTACAAGAAAAAATGTACCAATGAAGATTTAATTTTGGCCAATGACAAAGCTAAGGAAGTGGCTTCATTTTGACAGTTCAAAGTTTGATCTTTGCAATAAGTGACATAAATGTACCAAAATATATTTGTTACAGAGTTACATTTGTCCCAGTGACTCAACACCGAGTGTTGGGCGGCGGTAGATAACCTGATAACCCAATGGCAAAATAAGCAGATGAGGAAATCTGATTCCCAACAGTCATGGAGGTGGAAGAGGCCATGCCAGATGGACTGGCTATTAAGGCACACCTTGTTAATATCTTCAAGGCTGCGGCAGTCCATTGCAGTCCTGGTGTTAAATCCTGCATGTCTCATTTCATATGTGCTTCAGGAGATGGCTCCGTGATCATAGTGTGCGGGCCACTTCTTGGCAAGCTGGGATCCACCTTAAACAAATTCACACCAGTGGCATTTTTCCTGATTGCCTAGGAGGGCGAAGGCAGCCCAGAATCAGCTGGCCTCCAAGACCAGGCCTCCTGGAGCCTGTGGCAGGGGGAAAAAGTATACTCAGATCGAGTTGTGGCCAATGATGACATTTGTGCTGTGATTAGATCCAATGGAACAGTGGGGCAATAGCTTCTATGACCAAAAGAGGTCACTGGACTGACCCAAGCCTTAGAACTGTTAATAATGGTCCTAAGCCAGTTTTCATTTAAACTGTAAACACTACGAAATGTCTCACTTTAAGGGTTTGATAGGTTCTGTCTGTGTTTTCTTTGTGGACTTTGCTGATTGCTTTCTCAATTTATAATGCATTTTTCAAGAAACAGTTTGTTCTTTTAGAACAGTGAAAATATCTAGAATATGCTTTGGCACAGAAATAACAGTATCAAGTATTCCATTAAAATGTAGTTTTTTGAGCCCTTTTTATCATGTTCATTTTAAAACCTCTCTTCTGATTGGTGATAGGTGGGCAAAGACTGTGTTACTATGGCTTCACATATACCAGTCCAATGGAAACTCTGTCTCTGTATACCTTTAACCATGCAGAATGAAAAGAATCAGCTATGGAGACATATAGCTGAACTGGTGGAGAAGGCAGACATAGAATGTGGACATCATAACCACAGATAAGAATAAATAATTTGCATAAAACAAACAAATCAGCCGTGTGATCCATATACAAAGCAAATATAAAACCACTAGGTAATATTTAAATTGACTTTGAATTGGCTACAATTGGAATACCTAGTGTGTGAACCAAATCCCCCCCTCCCCTGACAGAGGATACTGAAATCTGCATTGCTTTGACCTAGCTAGAGAGGGGGCCTGTGGCCTCAATGGAGCCATTTGGGAGATGCTGTAAGTGGAGGCCTGGTTTCCTGTGCCTGTTGAATGGGGGAGGGATATAAAGTGGACTGCTACTTTGCATCTGTTTTTAAGAAAAGAGCCTTTTAATCTCTGCAATTTTTAATCTTGATTTTTATACTGTGTTTTTATTGTGTTTTAAGTGTTTTTAAAGTTTGTTAGCCACCCTGGGTCCTTGTGAGGAGGGTGGCATAAAAGTTGATTAACATAAATAAATAAATAAATAAATAAATAAATAAACACCAACATGCCATGAAAATCTGGACTTTCCCTACCTTTGCCCAAAAAAAGTGATCTTGAGTCATGAAAGCTTGCAATTATTTTTTTATTTTAGTGATCCAAAATAGGTATCACTGCCTTCTTCTAAATAATTTGCCTAGTGCTGTTTATGCTGGATTTTGGGTGTATTGGGTTGTGAGGTTGGAAGAAAAGAAATAGCCATAGCATCCAGCAACAATACTGTTGGAAAGATAGAATCTCTGAAGGAATGGGATCCAATGCCGGTATTTTGCTAAAGACTTTTCCAAAAAACCCATCTAGCACCAACAGACAATGGAACAGAATGGTAATCACCAAATGATAAACTGCATAAGTAAAATGTTGCACCTTTCACCAAATAGTTTTGCAAAGAAAATGCTGCATCTTCTATGAACAAGTAAATATATGATTCATTTTATATATTTTGAAAAAAGAATGAATTATTGCTTTTTACCATATTTTGCCATTGCAAATCCCACCTCATGCCTCAACTGTGACCTTGGCCGTCCAACACCTATTGTGGCTGGGGTGTATTCCCCTGGCAGGCTTAACCATGCCACAAAGATGTCAGCTAGTGGTCCAGAACAGTTCTCCATTCTGGAACCGCAGATCAGCTAAGTGGGGCTGGTTACTCTGCCAATGCACCCAGCCAGTGTGTTACTCTAACATGGCCAACTTTGACATGAGCCCAGCCAGCTGTGTCATCATATTTAAAATGGCTAAAGGAACACTGAAAACACAGGCCTCAGTCTCCCATATGCCATCAGACCCTGCTACAGTAGCGATAGGTTGCTAAAATCTTGGAGATTGGAAACAGTGGGAGACGATGCTTCGATCTACCACATCAAACTAGACGTGTGAAGTACGGATCAACCAAGTAACCATATTAGTTGAAATTTACAACATGTATAATATTTAATAAGTTTAATCTCTTAAAAATTACATAAATTCATAGAATGGTGCTACAAAAATGAAAATAAAATTCTTGTTTGGTTTTTTCATGAAAGAACTGTAACTACCCAAATCCATTAAGCTTTCATTAGAGGGAGTAAGAGTTTTTTTAAAAAAATGTTTTGATATTTTGGCAAGTGGGATTAAAACTGTCACTCACAGATGGTCTCTACTTCAGCTCCCTTCACACATGTGCACACAAGCCTTGCAGCCACTAAGCTAGTGGCAAACAGACAAGAAACCTTCCAAAATCTCAATATTTCCCCATCAGTGCCAGTTTAACAAGGCAGATAAAAAACAGCTGTACAGATGCCAGTTTAACTAAATGGGGACTTGCAGAAATGCTGTCACTGGAAACCACATGCTATAGGAATCAGGCATCTGGACCTTGATAATGCCAGATATAGTCCATTTGGCCAAAGGTGTTGACATCATAGTTGAACAGAGGGCTACAATCAGAAGCATTAACTTTAGCTATGACCAGAGGTGACCTAGATACAATATTGGAATTGTACACTCACTGTGTGGGGCCAGGGTGCAATTCTCCATATCCAAAGCAAAATAGGTACAGCACTTATGCATACCTAAATTAAAAATCTGGAACAAATATAAATGGTGTGAAAACTCACAACAGAGATAAGGTTGCCAGAATCTCCTTTAACTGCTGTACTGCAGCCAGAATGTTGTGAGTTCAATCCTGACCAGGAGACAAGGTTGACTTGGCCTTCCATCCTTTTGAGGTCAGTAAAATGAGTACCCAGCATGTTGGAGGCAAAGTGCTAATTAACTTGTAAACCGCCCAGAGAGTGCACTAAGCACTATGGAGCAGTATATAATTGTAGTTGCTATTGCTATACAAATTTGCCCAGACTCTCGACTTAATGTTATTGTTGTCAGATGAAACCAATGATGGAAGAAAGGGAGGTGCCCACTGGGTTTTATTTCTTTTGTTAATCATTTTGATTTTTACAAAGGAGAAGACAATGTACAATCTATAAAACAGCCCTGAGGTCATAAATAGTTTAGTTTTAAAATCCATGCTTATGACTGTTTCTGCTAATTCTCCTTTTACTTGGGCTAGTAAATGCCACTACTGCTACTGCTACTGCTACTGCTACTGCTACTGCTACACAAAGATAGAGGCTGGACAAACCCATTGTGGATTATTCTGTTTTGTATGTAAAAAATTGTTTTTTATTGACAAATTGACAAGATATTTCACTTCTTCCTCTTACATTATTTCATCTCATTACAACCTTGCACTATTAATGGATTGTACTATATCATCTCTTATACTAGTTTCAGCAGCAGCAGCAAAGAGCATTCAGAACAGTGGGAGCTAATCAGATATAGCAAGATGATGGAGTGCAAATACAGTACTTGTGATCTATCATGTGAATAAGAGAAGAAGTTCATATGAAATTAGGCAAATATGTACAGTTATACCTCGCTTAAAGAGCATAATGCGTTCCACAGGATTGCTCTTTAAGCGAGTTTGCTCTTTATGAGAAACACCATTGTAAATGACCAATGGGGGAGGGGGGATTGCAAACCCTGATTTATTTGTTAAGTGAGTTTTTGATTGGTTTTATTTGTTAAGCGAAGCGAATATTCAGAGTTACTCTTTAAGCGAGGCGCTCTTTATGCGAGATTTGACTGTATTATATTCCAAAGTATATGACAAAAAGGTCTGTGAACTGTGGGTAAGCCCCGAGATGCTTATGTTCAAAGTCTTCTCAGACACTAACAGCACAAAGTCCTTATAATACATTTATAGATAAACCTTCCAATGTAGCCAAGAGTAAACAAACAAAGCTACAATACTGTTAAACAGACATATCATTTAGCTAACTAGTTGTTCGGTGATTGCTAACAAACTATGGATCACTTTACAAATGCATGTGTTATTACTCCTTCCCTCAGTCCGTCCGGTCTGAAGAGAAGTGGGAGCAGCTGAGCAGCACAGCCACCTCAAGAATGCCAACACTACCAATGGACTCCTTCCCTCTGCCCATCCAGCCTGGAGGGAAGTGGGAGGAGCTGAGCGGTGCAGCAGGCATAAGAATGCTACTGCCACTGCCATTGCCACCACCAGACTCCTTCCCTTGGCCCATCCAGCCTGGAGGGAAGCGAGAGCAGCTGAGCGGCACGGCCATCTCAAGAATACCGCCACTGCTGCCAACTGATTCCTTCCCTTGGCCTGCCTGGCCTGGAGGGAAGTGGACATAGCTGTTGGGATTTGAATCTTTTGCAATAGTTTATGTATTGGGGTTTTGTGCATTGTCTTTGAAATGCTTTTGTATGTGATACTTTGTCATTCTGTTTAATGTATTATGGGAACTGTGACACTTTGTGATACTTTGTTAGTGGCCCAGAGTCAAACTGTGAGTGGAGCGGCATACAAGTTGAACAATAAATAAATAAATAAAATTACTACTGATGTAAGTAGACTGAGGCTGTTATGATGAGTACATTAAACTTCAAAGATCCATAGTAATTTCTCTGAATCACCCACAATTCATTGTGTAGATTTATTTGGATTGTCTGAAACCCAACTTAAAAAAAGATCAGTTTACAAAAAAGAAAATATAAAAGATAAGGAGATGGAATGAAATGGTATTGGTAGTGTAATCATTTTTCTATGATATCTGAATTGTGTAATATCTTTGCCACTTGATAAATTTCACGATAGAAACATCCACAGCATCAGTCTGATTCCAAAGACCTAACTATACTCTTTTGTTGCCAATATGGACCAAATATCTTTCCAGATAGTCATAAAAAAAGTAGCCACCAATCATGCCAGACACATCATTATGTAATCTCTCATAGGCATCCAGGGGCAACAACTAAGAAAACAGTCTTTCATAAAGACACAGCCAATTCCATCTTCCTTGTTTCAGTAGGTACAGTTCAATGTTCAGAGAATGAATGAAAACAACTAATTTTTATCCTTCTATAATACAGTAAAACCTCATATAACACTAAAACCTGGTTCCACAAGTCTTCGTGTTATATGATTTTTCGTGTTATCTGATCCTCTATGGGATCCATAGAGATACATTGTAACCACACAGGCTTTCGCGGTTGTTATCTGAAGCATCCCATAGGATCTTAATGTTATCTGATGCAATTCTTCCCCCCAGATTCCTTGATGTTATGCGATTTTCGTGTTATTCGATACTAATGTTATATGAGGTATTACTGTAATGTAAAAATGTTATTGTAGAAAAAAATTAAGTGCAAAAGAAGAAGGGGGCGGCCAAAAATGAGATGGCTAGATGGTATTGTAGACACAATGGGCACAAAGCTCAGCGAGTTGAGGAGAATGGTGGAGGACAGAAGTGCCTGGCGGACAGTGGTCCATGGGGTCGCAGAGGGTCGGAATCGACTGTGCGACGAACAAAAAAAAAATGTTTTGCAAATGAGGGAGGATTCTGTTGCTATTACCAAGGAGCAAATAACAATGGTTGAAATCCTAAAATCACAGAAAAATGGCATTGGAAGGGGTCTATAAGGCCATCTAGTCTAACGCCTGCTCAATGCAAGAAACCAAGTTCAAATATATCTAACAGATGGCTGTCTAACTTCTTTTTGAGTGCCTCTAGTGCTGTATGGTTGTAAGAGCAGGACCATAAGGAAAGCTGAGCGCGGAAGAATAGACAACTTTGAAATGTGGTGTTGGAGCAGAATTTTGAAAGTATCCTGGACAGCAAGGAGAACAAATAGGTCGATCTTAAAAGAAATCAACCCTGACTGCTCCTTGGAAGGCCAAACATTGAAGATGAAGCTAAAGTACTTTGGACATCAAATGAGAAGACAAGATTCACTTGAGAGAGCCTTGATGCTGGGAAAGGTCGAGGGCAAAAGAAGAAGGGGACGGCAGAGAATGAAATGGCTAGATGGTATTGTTGACGCAATGGGCACAGAGTTGAGCGGGTTGAGGAGAACGGTGGAAGATAGGGGTGCCTAGAATGCAATGGTCTATGGGGTTGCAAAGGGTCAGACTCAACTATGCGACTGAATAACAACAACAACAAAGTGCTGGACAACTCATCACTTCCCAAGGTAATTGTTCCAACATTTAGTATGTTTTTTCTGATACTCTGCTGAAATCTGCCTTCTGCATTTTTATACTGTATATCCTGCACTCTGGAATGGTTGAGAAAAGATCCTGCTCTTCTTGTACATGACAACCTTTCACGTATTTGAACAGTCCTATCATGTGTCGCAGAGGGTCGGAATCGACTGTGCGACTGAACAACAACAAATCATGTCTCCACTATTATTTTCTTGAGGCTAAATATGTCTAGATCTTTAAGCCTTATTATTTATTTATTTATTGCATTTGTTACCCCGCCCCAATCGGGAGGACCCAACTCTGAGCGGCTTACAAGAATCTCTTAAGACTTTGTTTCCAGTCTCCTTATCAACTCTGGTTCTCAAAAGCCAAAATTTCTTAACAATATCAAGATAGTGTTCATCACAATTATCTGTATAAAGTCATATATGAGTGCAAGTTTTCTTCATTTGTGGGATTTTAGAAAATCCTCAATGGAATCTACCAGCTCTGCATTTAGTAAGATTCTTTTCCATTTATGTGCATAATAGATTTTTAGTGGAGACAAAATAGGTACAAGACAGCGAAATGGCTTCTATTAGAATAGGGTGGGAATGGATTTACTTCACCCTTATTGAAATTAATGGATAATTTCCCAGGACAATATGATCTGCATCAAAAGACATAAACTGTAAGTATATTGTTTCCCATCAATATCAGTTACTTCACAAAGACTCTTCCAACTAAATGTTCTAAGAAATGCAGTTATATTTTTAAAAGAAAAGAGTTATCTTTCATATACAGAAATTTCAAACCATGAAACAATAAGGGCATATTGTTCTATCTTTTTAATAAAATGTGACTGTGATTCATTTGATGGCTCAACACTTAATGACTTTCGTATGGATGTGTAAATTGACTCCTGTGCAAAGCACTGCATATATGTGATTCATCAGTTATACAAGGAGCTGTGATGGTTCAGTGGTTAAGAAGCTTGCCTTGTTAGCTAGAAGGCTGGCAAGTCAGCAGTTTGAGACAGGGGTACTGCATGACAGATTGAGTGCCCGTCTCTGTCCCAGCTCCTGCCAGCCTAGCAATTCAAAAGCAAGACATTTCAAGTAGATAAACAGGGACCACATTGGTGGGAAAATATCTTGGGGACATGAAAGGAGCCTCATTTGGGCGTCCCCTGAGTGGAGTTTCTACAGCAAAAATCCTTTCAACCCAGACTAATTTCTGACACAAAATTATTATTATCAGTTATACATGGAAGCAGCTACATGACATAGTAGCAAATGCTGGTGGATATACATACAGTGAAACCTCGCATAAAGAGTGCCTAACTTAGAGAGTAATTCACTTAAAGAGCAGGATTTTCTCTGAATGGTTGTCTCGCTTAACAAATAAAACCAACCAAAAACTCGCTTAACAAATCAATCGGGTTTCACACACACACACAGAAGTCACAATTGGTTACTTACAATGGTGTTTCACTTAAAGAGCAAACTCGCTTAAAGAGCAATCCCATGGAATCCATTATGCTCTTTAAGCAAGATACAACTGTATTCTAAACAGGGCTCTGAATACAGCATGTCCAGGCTTCTATACTAGGGTGTAGAGCTAATATTCATTTCCCACCTGTCTCCAAAAAGAAAAACTGAATTCCAATTATGTAAAGGAAAATGTCTCCCTTGCTTGAAAGTCAGTTCTATCTGACTTTAGGGTGTGGTGTTCATCTCCGTTTATAGCCAAAGAGCGAGCGGTATCTGCATCGGCAGATGTTTCGGTGGTCATTCGCCAGGAATGACTAGAAGCCGGAAAACACAAAATGATGTTACCTTTCCATCCAAAGCAGTACCTATTTATCTACTTGCAATTTCTTGCTTTTGAACTGCTAGGTTGACAGGAACTGAGACAGAGACAGGAGCTCACTCTGTCATGCAGCACTCTGGTCTCGAACTGCTGACCTGCCAAACTTCTGGTCGTCAAGTTCAGCATCTTAACCACTAAGCTACTGCATACACCTAACACTTTTATTTCAACAGATGTGTCTTGACTGTTCAAAAAATTAAGGTTCCAATCAGGTTTGGGGGGAAACTGGGTGAAGGTCAAGTGTTGGTTTTCCTGGTTTCTGCATCCTTGGAAGGAAACTTGCTCTAATGAGGTTTTTTAAAGCCTGCAGCTACAGTTGCTAACACCACCACCACCACCACCACCACCCACCCACCCCAGGGTGGTGGGATTCAGCAGATTCACTAGAACCAGAAGAAGAAATTCCAGCTGGCCCAGCCCATCCAAGTTTTGAAATAAAGTAGTCCTAATTAGGGTGTAATGCAGGGCTTTCCCCCTGGCCTCGCCCACCATACCACACCCACAGAGTAAGTAGTAAAAAAAAAATGAATCCCACCATTGCACACACCCCATTCCCCCCATTCCCCTCTGTGGACTGCACTTCTTCCTCACTGCCAACCTCCATTCTGAGGGTGGGAATTCTTGCCACCATAGTCACCACCTCTGATTCCACATTGGCACAGCCCTCATTCCACTGCTCCACACCCAATACATGGTTAAAAAAATAAAACAAAATAACTGTTATTACAAAATTTATTATTATTATTTTAAAAAAATCAGTGTTACGGTGTTACAACAGTTCATGGCAGCCATGGCAGCTGAGCTCTGAACTGTTATAGTGTTATAACAGTAAGGATTGGGGGGAAGAAAAAATATTTTCAGGTTGCAGGGAATCCTGTAAACTTTACAGGGCGAGAGGCGCAATATACAATATGCACATGTAGGTGCACAGAATAATAGAGCAGGTTAGGAATTGGTAAAAAATAAAAATAAACAACCCCGCCGGGTAGTTTGAAACGAACCATGTTTCAGCAAGATAATGGGCATCCCAGTTGTGCGTTGTCCATTCCTCAGCATTTTAATCAGTTCAGAAATTGGCAAATGTAGTAACTTTTTGCAAATCAAGACACACCCTCACCCACAAGCGCCTATCGGCATCACAAACCATAATAATAGTGTTCGATCATAATGAACCTTAGTAATCTATTCAATGCATTTTGAACACTAAACATGATTATGATTATATTATGCTGCCCCAATCAAATCCATATGTGCATGCAAGAAAGGAAAATACACAGAAGGAAAATGTAATCCCATATTGTAAAAACAACCATTCATCCTTATTCTAAAAACACTACAAGAATAATTTTAATTTCCTTAGCTAAAAGAGATGGACAGGACAGTCTTTTATACCGTTGCCTTTTATGACATTTAATTGGTCCCTGAGGAAATGTAATACATTTAGCATTCAGAAAAAAAGCCCCCCAAAGCAAACATTAGCTTTTTCACTACTACACCCAGAGACAGTAGAAATGTCAAAGCCAATTATGATTTTAAATAAGATCATCATGTTTATTCCACGGCATTTCATTGCATGTGTTGTTACTTACCCTTCAGCTACTGCTATAATGGAGCTAGTGCTTATAAAGCAAAACCCTGGAACCTCTGAATAGCAGGGAATGGACGGAGAACTCTAGTGATTTGCATTGGAGTCAGTCTCCTTATTTCCAATGGTTTATATTTGAGTCTAGTACAGTCTTCATAGAAGCTAGGTGAGAAGTGGATTTTTCCAGAAAACAGTATACTGTTGCCAGCTATCTGCCTTGTAATGCCAAATATTTCAGGGGAATTGCTCTTGAATGAGCAATTAGGAGTACAGTAACTGACTTTATAAAAGATGTGGTGCTCATTTGTTAGATTGGGTTAATCCAGCTACCTGCAGTTTTGGAGATATTGTAATAAACACCTGCACTTCCAAATTTACCACTGTCTTCCAGTAAGAGGTACTGTGGCTTAGGGATTGACCTTTCTTAGCACTGATCATCAAAATCAACATCCTGTACAACCCACAACTAATTTATTGAGACAATAGATTTTCCCCCCTGTTTCCTTGAAGAATACTCTGCCTGGCATTGAATCCAAAGCAGCAACAGTTCAATAACAGAAAATATGATTTGCACACAAAATATCCCAAGAAACTCCAAATCTATATGGGAAAGAGCTGCTGCCTGAAATTGTTGAGACTGACTGCCAATGAACCAGATTGATCAATATTAAGTAAGTATATAATAATTTACTACATCTGGATTCCTCCTCTCAAAGCCGTTCAGACTGGCTAATAAGCAAAAAAAAAAAAAAAAAAAGGGGGGGGGAGGAAAAAAAAGGATCCACAGCAATCCATTGAAGTGACAAAAGTGTCCCTGAACCTAATGAGTGTTGCCTGTCAATTGAAAAACTCCAGGAACCAAGGGCCAGCATAACCTCCTTTATAAAGTAGTGTAATTAAATTCTTAGCATTGCCCACTAACTGTCATTTTGTTGTATTTCATACAACACCTATTTCATACAACAAAAGTGATAATCTAGAACGGGTTCCCAACCTAAGTCCTGTGGGCTGGATCTGGACCACGGTGCCATTTCATGTGGGCCCCCCGCTCCTCCAAGGGCATTTGAGAAACAAAATGCTCACCCCTTTGAAGCTGTTTGGACAAAATGGCCACCTCCATCATGCAAGCAGGGCAAAATGGCCATCCAGCCCTCAAAGCTGACTAAGAGAGTGTGACCCAGGGCTTGGGAACCCCTGGTCTAGAAAAACCTAATATTCACTGTCAATGGCCTATTTATATCCCTACATTGAGTAGACTCCTGGGAATGTGTGTAACGTAACTATAAAGAATATGAACATTAAACAAGGAAGTCCTCAGTTCACATTTGACAAAACACACATATTTAGACAAGCCACTCTCATCAGGCAAAATGGATTTACTATCACCCAATAATTCCGACCCATCCTGTGATTCTGACAAGGCACCTGAAGAAGGTAGAAGAAGGTTGAATATCAAAATGCTATGTTAAGCTTATCATCACATCCAAGTAACATCTTGCCTGATATTCTAATCAGTATACCATGCTGGCTTTCCTTCTAGAAAGAGTGCTCAGATTTTAAGGTAAAGCAGAAGCATCCCTTAAATTATTGTTAAAGCCACTGTAATTCACATTTTGGACAATATACACCTCGAAGAAGGTTCTCTGTCTCTTGAAACAGGGATTGCAGGAGTTTCTATGGCAACCCCTTCCCCTTTTCAGTGTTACAGCACACAGTGAATGTAAAACTGGACCCATTACCCAAGAGAAGGCTCTTCTTGGGAAAATGGGCAGATCTGATTTTGTAATTTACATCTCTTTTTAAAATGTTTACCAGTCTCCCCCATTCACACACAAAGATGAAAACAAAGTGTGTGGCTAGCTACAAAAGAAATCAAAATGACCTAGCCTGGTTGGGACTTAATCATTTTACCACTTTCTAATCTATGTTCACTGAAAAGATTTGCTTTAAAATGTGAAATATAATCTAAGTATTGGGCATGAGTTCCTAAAGAGAGAACTGGCATGTAGCAGGTCCAGCACCCGGTTGGAATGGAAGCATGAGAACATATCAAAATGGAAGTTACAAATTGCTCATAGTTCTCTAACGAGGGGACAGCCTGAATGACAGCTATGGCTATCACTGTTGTAAACTTTTCCCAGGTCGCTTTTTTGAAATTATACCTCCTACAGCAAGGGATCCCAACCTTTTCAAGCCGGAGGCCAGGTCACATTCTCTCAGTCAGCTTTGAGGGCTGGACGGCCTGCATGATGGGTGTGGCCATTTTGTCCCAACAGCTTCTAAAGGTTGGCCATTTTGTTTCTCAAATGCCCTCAGAGGGGTGGGAGGCCACATGAAATCGCACCGCAAGCTGGATCTGGGCCACGGGCCTTAGGCTGGGAACCCCTGTCAGGCATAATGGTCCAGGATGAGCAGATTTGACATAGAATAGGTCCATGCTGAATGTTTGGGATTAGATCACCTGTCCTATACTCACAATGCACTGCTGAATTATATGCTCACTAACAATAGATTAAATACAACAATGATAATCTGATGGAAGTGGTAGCTTTGTTTTGCTTTGTTAGCATTACACATTAAAAACAGAGCAGTCTTCCAAAATCTGGTGCCTTCCACTTTAAGTAGACCACAACTTTCATAATTTCCAGCCATAAAAGGCTGGGCAAGTTATGCATTTGTCCTGGCTTCTGGAACAGTTTGTTTCTGGAAGCCTGTGCATGTGCATAACTCAAGTTTGGAGGTTTCTATTTGTGCAATGAGAATTCCATTAGCTATTAGATAGAAGGTAAGATCAAACTATAAACGGATTCTTATTTCATTAGAAATAACACTTCTGGTATAAAAAGTTTAACTCCTTTGGCTGTTTCTCTTTCCGGGATACATGTCACAACTTTATCAACACCTTTTAATACTTCATTTTATTTTTAAAAACGTCCAATAACAATTTAAGGACAAACAAGTTTTACTTTGAATTAGCATTTGCAGATTGAAGTCCACATCGCTGAATACATTACAAGAGTACAGCATGGATATATTACATTGAAAGAAAAATGGAAACCTGAATTTTTCAATCAACAACATTTTCTGTTTGGCTGCTGAACAAAAGTTTTTTCTCTGTAAGAACAGCACTAGGCTGAAATAATATATCTTCACCCCTGCCTCTCCTAAGAGACGAAAGTAGTATATGTTGATTGCATTTTTAAAAATATAGAGGTTCTAAAGGTGAAGCCAGGTTTTAGAATAAATTATCCTCTCTTAAAGCAGGGGCCCTAAAATTGATTTTGGATTTTATTGCAGACACACAAAAGGTTTGCACAGAATATGTTATAGCCTCTTGGCACTAATACATAAAGGTAATTTATCGAAAGCCAGTTGCATCCAACTCTAGGGTCTGGTTCTCATCTCTGTTTATAGCCAAAGAGCCAGTGCTGTCTGTGTCTACAGACGTTTCTGTGGTCATGTGGCAGGCATGAAACCTGGTTGCTTTCCCACCAAAGTGGTACCTATTTATCTACTTGCAATTTCTTGCTTTCAAACTTCTAGGTTGGCAGAAGCTGGGACAGAGACTAGAGTTCACTCTGTCGTGCAGCGCTTGGGTCTCAAACTGCTGACCTGCCAACCTTCCAGTCATCAAGTTCAGCATGTTAACCACTAAGCCACCACAGTATGTTAACACTAACACAGTGATGCTATATTACAGAGCTTACGAAAGCTACTTTGGGGAACTTCATCTCACAAAATTCCCAGCCAGCATGCCTATAAAGATAATGGTTTTAATCCAGGAATTATATTAATTAAGTATTACAGAAAATGTTTTGCATGTAGAAAACAACAGATTCAAGACCTCTGCACATTTTCAGACCTGCTGTCATCTGAACAGACAATACTTTGCTAGGTGGGCCAATGGTGCTAGGTGGGTCAATGGTGACTCAATATACAGCATGGCAATTTTATATATTTTGAAGGACATGGATTGTGTTTTTGAATAAATTATCTTCTGACATGTTGTGTGGATTCCAGGCACAGCCCAAGTTATGGTCTTCTAAAATTCATCAGTTTTGACCCCAGTTTCAATATATAAATTGATATGATCAATCAATTAAAGCTCCCAGCCCTAATGTGAAATCATATTTACCTCTTCTTGCCCAGGAACACACAGAACTGATATGAAGTACATCTCATCAGATTTACATCCAATGTTGTTAAAATAACAAAGAAGAATTATCCCTAAATTCAACCAGTAGCACATTGCAAAATATTTATTCATTTTAACAAACTTTTTTTCCTGCTGGAGCTACAATTAAAACATTCAACCTGGAATATAAATAATATTTACTTTCCTTGTTATTGTTGATACTTAAAACATTTTGCCAGCAAGGATTTGGTGCACATACTGTATATGCAAACTTGTGCATTGATTTGTTGTTCAGTCGCACAGTTGATTCCCACCCTTTACGACCCCATGGACCACTGTGCATGCATGTGCAGCAGTAATTGCGTACCACTAAATTGCAAACCAAAACAAACTTATTATGTAATATAAGCCAATGTACCATGACAGTCTGCCTTCCTGGAAAACATTATTAGAGTCACTCTACATCCCTCACAGAAAACAGGAACCGGATTTAGCTGTAGCTCATTTAAGTCCAGTATAAATGGGACTTTCTTGGTAGGTTGTAACATTTGTAATTTATGCATGTGTGTGCGCGTGCGTGTGTCCGTGTGTGTCCATTTTTTTTTCTGATTCTGCATAGCCTACCTGTACACAACATTTCCCTCTTCTCCTTTGTACTGCATAGCAAGCAAATATATATATATATTTACAAATTCTCTTATAATACGACATAAGTATGCTGCTGTTCAAAAGAGAAAGAATAGTTTCCCCTGTAAGCATAAATATACAGGGCTGGATCCAGCTTGCAGGCCATAATTTGGACACCCCTGGTTTAAGAGAAAATGGTAGCCTAAAAAATCTATCTCATCCTGTTGCAAAACAGATTGCAAGGGGCATTTTACTTCTGCTTTTGGTGGAAGGAACCACGTGACCTGGCCTGCTAAACCACATGACCAGCTTGCTGAACCACATAACTGGCCCATGGCCCAAAAAGTTTGGGCACCCCTTATCTACACATATGGGCCGAACATATAAGGTTTTATTCCTTGGTTGTTACAGCAAGCATTTAGTAATGACTCAAGGTAATTTTCTCCAAAGAAACAGCTCTCTCTGAGTGGTTCCGATTTCCTTCTCTGCAGGATGTACCATTTTGAAGCAGCTTCCTCCATCTCAACTCATCCTCTCATCCAATGTTTTCCAAGGATGAACTAATCACTTGACACTCAGCTAACTAGAGATCTACCAGAAAGTAATTGCAGCTCCCCACTACTGTAACCCAGGGATGAAGGATAAGTATCTCAGGGCAAATATAATTTACAGTAAAGTGAAAGCCACAGAACCTTGATGTGTATACAAACTGAATGAGTAACCCAATGGGATTTAAAACACTGTTCCCATATATACTAGTTGACAGGGCTGGAACATAATCCATCTAACTTTGTAAGATTGCAAACAACTATCTCTCTCTCTTTCTGTTATGGCTTTTATCAGTTTCCTGTAGACCAAAATAAACAAAAACCAAACATCCCAATTTATTAATATCTTTCTCTCTCTGCTTCTCTCTCTGTTTCTCTCTTAAAGGCTTTCAGTTTTGTATTAAGTCACCAGAAAAGCAGTGTCATATTAATGGCTACCATCTCACAAACATTTCTTCACTATATGTGCATCAACTTCTGGTAAATCCTTCCAAGTTTTTTAAAAAAAAAAACACCTACTGTCATTCCCCAAAACAAAATTGTGACAATTTTAAGCTTGCTATCCAAGACAGAGTTTCAAGCCACATTCCGAGTCTTCTGCTCACTAAAAACTACTTCATGGAAGCTATTTTTATCGCAATGGCCAAAGTCTCAAGAACGGGTACACATATTCAGCTTTGTTCTGGAAATGCAATTACTGTCTTCCGGTTTCACCCCTTGGGGAAAAATCTTCAAAATCCATTCCCACAGCTTCAGTCCACCCTTGTCTGGAGTGAGTAAAAGAACAGCTTCCTCTCTCCAATCATGTCTCAAAACCCTCTACTGATAAGTTCTCAACGCCAGAAAGAACACAAAGTAAGTTTTTAATTGTTGCAATTCATCAGAGCAGTAGGAGTTTTGAGCTTGTGCAGCCTCTATCAAAAAACAACAGGAGGAATATTTTATCCTAATGTTATAGATCACAATCTAATTGTCTAACTAATAAGTTGTGCTTCTGTCGCATATTTGCAATGACATGACTGAAATTCTGGCGCTCAAGTTAATACTCCATCACTTAAATGTAAGGCCCAATGAATTAAACAACAAATCTTTACAAAGGAGGCATGAAATAACTCAACAATAAAATAACTGCCATAAAAAAGAGTAAAGAATTATAAAAATGTTCACAGCATGCCAAGGCATTTTGTCACTAAGACCAAAACAAAGTTTTAAATAAGCCAAAACTTCATAACTTGAATCTAAGAGGTCACATCTATACTATTACCTGTCTTCTATAAGAAACCTGGGAATTGTACCTGGAGGGAAGAGATTATTAACAAACTTTCAACTTACCCACTAACTACAGTTCCCATGATTGGTGAAGATACAAAATTGGCAAAAATATATAGTGTATATAAAGTCATGTGTAAGAGCAATCCTAATAAAGGAGATAACAATCTAAACCATAAACCATCCCAGACTCCTATAATGTGACATTCAAACATCTTTAATACAATCTATAGTTGTAACTTTAGTAATAATAGCAAAAGCATCAACTTACCAGATTGGAATTGGTAGCATTGGAATCATCTTCTGGAAAGGGGATATAGATAGCTAAGGCCACACAATTGGCAAAAATAGTCAGTAAAATAATAATTTCAAATGGTCTGAGGAATGGAGTTAAGGAAAGACTGTTCCCCCCAAATCATATACACGCATTGTACTGGAAGCAATAAAGGATTTTAAAGAATTCTGTTTAAAGAAGACATTCATTATCCCCTGGATACTGAAGAGAAACATATGCCTTTCAAAGTGTTTTTCAATATTCCCAACCAACTTTCTTCCTAATATGTCAAAGGCACAGTAGGTCAGTCACATGCCAGAGTAAAAAAAATCTCTTAGAAGTTTTTTTTTATTTGTTTAGATTAAATTTTCAGTGAATTTTCCTGTTTTGGGCCATTCACATATTTAACAGAAAGCCTACCTTAATAAGCTCTTGCTTTCTTACTGCCTTCACTAATTGCTTTAATTAATATTCCAATCATTTAAGGAAATCTCTCAACTTTTTCTACATAGTGATTTAACATTTTTTTAAATGAAATATATGAAAGAAACATTCAAAGAAGTGCTAGGATCGTAATAATTTCATGCAAGGTTTATTTTTTAAAATATCTTTCAACCTAATCTTTAAAAGGAGATGGGAGTATGCCTGTGCACCTATCTTAGACTTACTCTTTGGAGACTGTTTAAATGGTATAATCAGCCTTCTTAAAATAGATGACAGCTTATTTTGTTTAATACCCAAAATATTCCAACTAGAAATATGTATTTTAAAATATATTTAAAATAGTTGATCACCTTGTAATGCTTGGAGTATTGTGTTCAGAATTTTTCAGAGAAAGAAATCTTGATAAGCAGGTGGTAATGGACAGCGCAGAGAAGTTCTCAAGCCTTTGATTCTTTTCTATGGCAAAAGCAAGAACTTCATGGCCACACCCAACTGGTAAAGTCCTTCACCCAGGAATATCTACTTGTCAGGAAAGTGCTACACAGCAGTGGCATATAATGGAGGAGAAAGTTGGCAGAGCTTTCTTATTAACGATCACTGAAACACCCAATAGGACTGCTTTGTGATGTTTCTTCTACTTACTTTTGATCCTCACCCATGATACAGATGAGTGATACCAACCAAACTGCCATTGCAAATGTTCAAACTCAAATTACAACACTATGGAAATCTCTCTAGACACAGCATGGCATGGCATAGAATGTTATAATCTAAGACTAATTTATTGATGGTAACAAGGTACTCTGAAAATACAGTTCTGTGTATTTTCACAAAGCAGAGCACATGCCATATAGATTGGAAATGTTTGCCATCCCAACATAATCTTCAAATAAATGAATATGTTATTACATAAAGTTGAAAATAAATGAAACCATGTAGGGAGCCAATGAAACATTATAGTAAGCTTTTCCAGGTGGAGCCAGCCTCACACAGTTGCATTTTCTGCTCTGGTTTATATGCATATGATTGAGAATATTATTGTTCAAGATGGAGGCAATTATTACTCTGTTGGACTGAGAGAACAGGAAATATAAAATGGTCACCTGATTGCAAATTATGCAAGTTTTAACTTCTGCAGGATGGTTTATTATAAGATTGATTTGAAATATCGAAAATTAGGTTATTTCCAACTACAGAGAGAGCAATTAGCATCTGGTTGGACCTTTACCTTTACTGCAGATGCACATTTTTTCCAGTTGTTTCAAGTAGCTTGTGCCCTATTCACAATTCCATGTTGACCTGCACAGGCTATTATAATGTTTGAAATAATTCAGAATCTTCGTTCAATGTACTTTATTGTTCTTTTTATTAAAGTGGCTGAAAAATGTTTAATTTGTTATAGGTACAACTTTTAAAGGAGTTATGTAGGTTTCCTTTTAGTACAAATCCTGAGAGATAAGAGAATGAATAGCCAAACTGGGAGAAATGATTCCACTCTAACAGAGTTTCTGTTATTAGCGTGGATTCAGATACTTTTTACATCAGTTTTACTATGTACTTCAGACTACAATACACAGAATTAGACTCCAAGAACAACTCTGCATGCTTCTACTAGAAAGCAACTTTTGGAGGAAACTGGTTGAGGACTTCCCAAAGGCATCTAGCTGGTTGCTGTGGGAAGGTGAAAATTTGACTTGATGTACCTACAAGTGTCCTACTGACTCCCACAAATTATCCCACCCCCAAGACAAAGTTACTAAAAGAGAACAGTTTTTGTTACTTCCCAGGGTCATGTAGTTCACCAATCTGTCTCCAAAATTATGACTAGCCAGATATCCCTGAAGATGATCATTAGCATGGTATATTGATAAACATGTCCACTGTTTTGGAAGGGCATGGCTTAGCCAACTCTACTATTAAGCAGAGTGAAGTGACTGTTTCTGATGGGAGATACGGTAGTTAAAAGATAAGAGTCCATCATTGCCCTGTAGCTCCTCCAGTGGCTTATTGGCTAAGGCGCTGAGCTGGAGACTGGAAGGTCGGGTTTTAATACCCAAGAGCTGCACTTGGGGACATGAAAGGAGCCTCATTCAGGCGTCCCCTAAAAATCCATCCAACTCAGATTAATCTCTGACACAAAATTATTATACTGCCATGTACTATGCTTTTTTAAGCTGGCCTCCTGCCCTAAGATACAGAGGAGGTGATTGTATTAACACAGTGGCAAAGTAAGTTTCAATAGCTAGTTTAAATTGATATTGCAAATGGAATGATATTGCAAATGGAATGAGCTTAAAAATTATTCTGGAGAGGGACACATATAAACACACGTTCACCATCCCATAAATGAACTGGAGCAAGGATTCAATGGCAAGAATTCTATCATTTCTCAGTTATGGCTGGCCTTAGGCCATAAAATCTCTTAGGATGGCCCTGATGTATTGTCTCTGAGCATGGTGATAAAATCCAACTCTTAGGTAACATAGTAGACAGAATGGTAATGGACTAAGAAAGACACACCAAAATTTTAGCAGCACACCCACAGTGCCTGTAAATGTGTGGTCTGGCTTGGGAGTTTTCTACCTGAGATGAGTCAGTGGGAGAACTGAAAATGACCCCCCCACACACACACACACACCATTTGTCTATTCTCAAAAAGAACTATCATTCCTTAGGGACTTATTTAACTGCATTGCTTTGTCACTTCCAGATCACACCAGTGCAGTCTCAACATCAATCTGTTCAGCCATCACCAGTCTCACACATTTATTTGGCCTCCACTTGTACGCTCTACCTAAAGATGCATTGACTGCTGAGATGCCAAGCAAATAAACCAATATGAACTTGGGCCCCCAAGTTAGCTATCCATCATGGCATGGCAAAACTCTGAGCTCCTGTAATGGGAAGGGTAAGAAATAAAACAAATGGGTTTAAAACTCGCAGGGGGGAGGAAAGGAAACAAAAGGGAGAAGAGATGCCACAGGACATCAGTGAACCCTTTGCTGACAACCCAATTTTTATCCTTCTTGCATTTTAAAAACAATTTTTGTTTCAACAACATCCACTAGGATTTCAGTGCTTTGTTTTTATCCATCTTTCTCTTTGTCCCTTCAAGCTTCTTTAGGAACTCAATGCAGCCACAGATTTAACCTGATAGTCAAACTAGATAGGATTGCATCAAAATCCCTATACAGTAATACCTCAGATAACATTAGTATCGAATAACACTAAAATCGCATAACATTAAGCAATCTGGGGGGAAGAATTGCATCGGATAACATTAAGATCCTATGGGATGCATCAGATAACAACCGCTAAAGCCTGTGTGGTTACAATGTATCTCTATGGATCCCATAGGATTTTAACATGCATCGGATAACACTAAAAATCGTATAACACCAAGACTTCTATGGAGTTGGAAACGACCCACAGCTAAGGACTAGCACGTAGAAGGGACCAGATTCAATTCCTGTCAGTTTATCTCAGGAGAGTGGGATTACTGGTGATGGGAACAGCAATACCTTAGAACCTAAAGAGTTGCTGCAGTCCAAAACAAACAAGGGTTTTGGGTTAACATGACACAGCTTTTGATGTATCTATTGTCTCTTAAAAGAGAAATATGCATATATACATCACAATGATTGCAGAAGATTTAAGTTTAAAATTGTAGATTTTCTACTGTCATATCTACATTGGACTTCCCTTCGCCTTAGGCTATTCTGCAAATAGGCAGCCATCTCCCTTCAGACTAGGAAGAGAATCATCTCTGGCACATTACATCAATTTGTACTTGCCATTCTTAAATTGTATTTAGGGAATATTCCTTGTGCACCACAAAATAACTGTTTTGTTTGCCACAGTGGTGGTATTGAATTAAATAAATACAGGTCTTAGTGAGTTCAAAGCATTTATCTTCAGGAGTTGCATGAGTGATTAATATGACTTTCCTCCCATTAGCCTCCACGAGATGCAGGTAATTATTTTTGCCACATCAGTTCATTCAATGTGGCTGGATCTGTGGTGGTATTCCTGCCATTCAGGGTCAACATAAAATTATGACCATACTACAACATTCCATATGTTGGTGTAGTATCAATCTATTATCAATTGAATGCATGTTTATTCACATTTCAAAATTAAATCTGCTCCATACTGACAACCTGCTAGTTTCCATGCCACTACATAAAAAAAGGATATTTCCATTCAACAATACTGATGCATGCCCTCCGAATGGGATTTTTCAGTGTTAGACACAGCAGTGCCCGGGGAGGCCGTGTAGCTGTTGTGGTACCCTGTTTTTTCTGCTTCCCATACTGTTGCCGTTTCCTCTGCGTAGAGCTAGCAGTGGATATTGTTGCATTGCCAGCAGCACCCATCAGTTTGGCCTGTCTGGCAGCATCGATAGCAGCCTGCCAAGAGAGGGCTGCACCTGGAGTAGGGATATGCTCAGGTGCAAGCCCAGCAGCTGCATTGGCATTCATGTTGGCATGAGCTGGACGTGGACTCACATAGTTGGAACCTAGGAAAAAACAAAGGGGGAGAGAGAGATTAAATATATAATAGAATAGAGAACACTTAGCAGAACAGAGTTTGCAAAAAGTCTGATAAGCAAATTTATCAAGTTCACATCTACATGTATAAAAGCCATTGTTAGCTTTGTTAGTATGATGAGAAACATCTTTATTTAAGACAATGGAGATGAAGCCTCCTACAATGAAATGTTAACAACACCTCAGCTGTCAAAGTAAAAATTATTGCTTGAACCAAATCCACTTCCCTCTTTGTATTGTAGGTATCACTGCTCTGTTGTTGTAGATTCACAGGGGTTCTCCACCTTTTCAAGCTGCAGGCCGGACCACGCCCCCTCAGGCAGCTGAGTGGGTTGGACTGGTGGTTCCCCCACCATAAACGCAGCCATAAAATGTGTCTGCGTCATCGTAAATGTGTTTACGACAGCCATAGGGTGCATTTACGGTTGTCATAAATGTGTGTGCTTCCAGTGACGGCGGCAGCAGTGACACGGACCACATGAAATGGTACTGCGGGCCAGGCCAGCCCACAGGCCATAGGTTGAGAACCCCTGTTGTAGAATAAACCACATGTCAACTTCTTCCCTAATAATTTGGATAGCAAGATGGTGTTTGGTTACTCAGTGCACAAGAAAAAGAAGATAAGAGAATTTCTACATCAAAGTAAAAGTACCATAAAATCTTGCAAGAATTCCTGGGCCTCTTTGGTGACTGTGAGCAGAGAATATGCATGACTGCATAAATCTATCAAACAAGTAAGCATAGAAAGGCTTGAATTTACATTTCCCCCCTGTGATTTCCCTTCTTTTCTTATTTTTCATATATTTGTTCACATTTAATTTGCTATGCTGTAGCTTTAATCTTTGTTTTGGGATTTGGTGCAGGGACACGGAAAACAAAGTTGAAGGGATGGGAGGTGACTGTGGTGAATAATGGAGAAATCTACCAGTACATTTATGTATTTTTATGCATTTGCACTTACAGTCTCCCCCCCCCCAAAAAAAAAAATAATAGTTGTTAAGACTTTTGTACGGTTTTCACATGATTTAAGTATTTCCATTTACAGCCTTTTCATTGTTGTAAGATTAATTTCCGTATAATTGAAATGTGCCTGCAACTTCAAAAAAAGTTACATGTTTTCAATTAGCAACGTAGATGAATAAAGCTTGTAGAAACACGCAGGCTACTTTTGCCTGAATAATTTTTCTTCCTGGGAAAAAAGCAAGATGTCTAGAATATATCACCATGAATGAAACAACAGTTTAAAGTAGGGGTGCCCAAACTACAGTCCGGGGGCCGGATTTGGGCCCCGATGCCAATTTATCCAGCCCACAAAGCCCTCGTCACTCCTGGAAGTGGAAGTAAAATGTGCCCATCAGGGGCCATAGTGACCAGCTCCCAAAACCACGTGATTGGCCCGCAGCCCAAAAAGTTTGGGCAACCCTGGTTTAAAGGACTTATACCTTGCTACCCAAATGAATATTGATATGATTGAATAAGTTTATCATGAATATTGTTATGAATGACTAAAGGTATCTAGTTTCACACTGGAATTAGCCCTTTAAGGCAGTGGTGGTGAACCTGTGGCACACGTGCCAGAGGTGGCATGCAGATTCCTCTCTCTTGGCATGCATGCCATCAAGGGGAAGCCCTGCCCAACCTGGCTGGCCACAATGGCAGTGCTGCTTCTCCATCACCCCTCTCCCTCCACAAATTGAGAGGGGAGAGGGGAGGCTGAAACCCCATCCAGGAGGTGGCGGGATGAAGTGAAGTGAGGCGACCAACCACCCCTCCTAGGAGTCACACACACCCGTGAGGGTGCTGGGTGCACCCATGGGGGTCAGGAGCACCCATGGGCATTTGGGAGGACCTGTGGGGTGGGGAGCATCCATGTGACTTCACCGGAGGCACGCCAGTGATGTCACATAGGTGTGTGGACATGCATGGTGCCTGTCTGCACACTGCTGCTGCCTCCTTGAGCACTCAGTCTCTAAAAGGTTCACCATCACTGCTTTAAAGGATAGCTGTCAGCAGTGATAAACCACCACAGACTCAAAGTCCTAGGGGTGTTAAGGCTTAACATACATCAGACAAGAAGGGGGGGGAAATCAGACCTTGTCTGAATACAGCCTTAAAAATACAGCCTTTAAGGTGACACAATATTTTTATCGTTGTTTTTGTTTTGTTTCTTGTCTGATATGATATGCACTACTACTTCAAAAACGTCAACTATTAAGTTTTATAGTGTTCTGAGGTCAACGTTTGAGTGACATCCCTTTGAGCATGACAGTGAGAAGATTTTAGAGAACTTGAAAACTCATTTTATTATTAATTTTTTAGTAGCCCAGTAAAAGTATGGCTCAATTTTGGATTTCAGTGTAATGAATGGATATTCATTTTTTGTATGTGATGTCAATTAAGAATTTCAGTCATATGTGAATGCAAAATCAATTTTATAGGGTAATCCAGATTTTAAATAGGTTTTTAGTGGAAAAAGCAGGTTGACTGTGCAACGCATATGTTAAACCAGTTAATACATGTAATATCTACCATTCCGTGTTGGAGCTTATATATTGTCTACCAGCTAAGACTTAATAATAGCATGTGAATTGCTGCAAATTTGAGCACTTTAGTATCTGTTATACTGCCAATAGAATTAAGAGGAACTTTTGAGAAAGCTAATGTATTCCTGTTCATAAAATTTTGTCAGAATAAAATAAATATAATGTTCTTGTCCACATAGAGATATTGACGTCCACAGAGATACACTGAACAAAGAATTAGAATGCCTCATACAGCATAATTAAGGGAAAGTTCCTTATATGAAACTAAGATATTCTCTATAATCACTAGATAAAAATGAATGTGTCTTTTAGGAAAGAGTTATCCAGTTCAGCCAGATGTTGATAGTATAACATGTCTTTGTGGAACATGTGATATGACTGTGCCTCACAAGGCACTTCTTGTTGAGATAGTATGATGTGCTTTAATTGTGTTCTAGATAAATCTTTGATATTTGCAGAGCTTAATTTTCTTCTAAATTACATTCCTATAATGTAGATATTCTCAATCTGCAGCCCGTGGACCAGATGCCACCTGTGACACCATTTCATGTGGGCCTCCCTCTGCCTCCACCACACCAGGAAGTGCCATGTGGTGAAAGAAGGGCAAAATGGCCATCTGCCCCCCCACCCCCCACCCCGAAGCTGTCTGAGGGAACATGACCCGGCCCCCAGCTTTAAAAGAACGCCTGCTGTAATGTGTAGTCTAATGAGGGAGAGCATAAATAGAATTTTCAGTCTCTTAGATTAGCAAAGAAAAGTCTACTTTAAGGTTAGAAAGATTAACATTCAATCTATTACTCTAAAAATCTCAGTACAGTAATACCTCAGATAACGCTAAGACTTGGTTCCACAAGTCTTGGTGTTATCCGATTTTTAGTGTTATCCGATGCATGTTAAAATCCTATGGGATGTATCGGATAACGTTAAAGCTCCATAGAGATACATTGTAACCGCACAGGCTTTAGCGGTTGTTATCCGATACATCCCATAGGACCTTAACGTTATTCGATCCACTTCTCCTCCCCAGATTACTTAACGTTATGCGATTTTAGCGTTATCTGAGGTAAACATTATCCGAGGTATTACTGTAGTCTAAAGATCTCATGGCTCAAAACCATATTTGAATACAGTAAAACCTCATATAACACTAAAACCTGGTTCCACAAGTCTTGGTGTTATATGATTTTTAGTGTTATCTGATCCTCTATGGGATCCATAGAGATACATTGTAACCACACAGGCTTTAGCGGTTGTTATCTGAAGCATCCCATAGGATCTTAATGTTATCTGGTGCAATTCTTCCCCCCAGATTCCTTAATGTTATGCGATTTTAGTGTTATTCGATACTAATGTTATATGAGGTATTACTGTATGTATTCTAGAGGCATTTTTTCTGCTTAGCCACTTTCCTGAATATATGATCTGCTTACATTAATTGCTGTTGTTGTTGTTGTTGTTCAGTCACACAGTCGATTCTGACCCTTTGCGACCCCATGGACCACTGTCCGCCTTAATGTATGATTTCCAATCCTTATTATTATTATTTTTATCATGGTAACTGTCATTATTTTAATATATTTAATATATCTCCCATTTTTTCTCTATTTTTTGCTTTACCTTTGACACAATAATAAATATTCTAAAGGTCTGTCAAATTCCATTTTCAAGTAACCAACATAAATATTATTCTATAAATCATAACAAATATCCTGGTCATAGAAAAACTCATTGTTTCTGTATAAACTGAGTCAAGTAAACCAACAGATCTAACAAAATCATACAATCTTCGACTTTTGCATAGTACTAGAAATGTCACATTTCAAGGTCCAAAGCCAAGCACCAAATGGGTTCACCTATTTTAGTTAGGTAAAGCCAAATGTTGCCCTTGCTTTTAATCCAGTCATATCTGACTCTAGGATTCAGTGTTCATCTCTGTTTACAGCCAAAGAGCCAGCGCTGTCTGCATTTGCAGATATTTCCATAGACATGTGACAGCCATTACTAGATACTGGAGTCTACAGAATGCTGTTTACCTTCCCACTAAAGTGGTACCTATTGATCTACTTGCAATTTCTTGCTTTCAAACTGCTAGGTTGACAGGAGCTGGGACAGAGACAGGAGCTCATTTTGTCGTGCAGTACTCGGGTTTCGAACTGCTGTCCTGCTGACATTATAGTTGACAAGTTCAGCATCTTAACCACTTGAACCACTGCAGTTCCCTATTTTAGCTAAGTAAAACCAATTTATATGACATTAACTATAATGCAATGCAAAATCGACTAGTTGCAAAGCTAATATAATTCTTCAGATTAAACAATTGTAATGTTGCAGATTTATTAAGTGGTTGGAAATAAATCAGAAATTCAGTTTGTAAATGATATGTTGACATCCCTTTACTAATTTGCACAATGTATTTTGTAATTAGATTTCAGAATGCTTTACAAAACAGGAAGCAACATCTTAATTACAGAATTAAATGTTGTTAAGAATGAATGTATGTGAATAAGCAAGGTTTTCATCAGACCTGAAGTAGTACCTGAACATAAAGAAATATCCTCACCAACAAGTTTAATTCATGATATGTGGAGAGGTGGGGCCGAGCTGTCATTACAGATAGTGAGGCAAGTGCCTGAAACAGCAGATCTTGGATCTTGGATAGCAGTGACTGTGTCTTTTTTGTCACTTCACTACTGAATTTCTACTGCTAGGTGTGGTGGGAATTGCTGTTGGTATGTTCTGTTAATGTACCAAAATAATTTAGATAGTTTTAGATTTAGATATTAACCCCTCCTAAAAGTGAGTGGGAAATGGTGGTGCTCTGCTTCAGAAAGATAAAATATAACAGGCACACCTGGAGTTAGTAAGTTTTGACCCTTCACATGCCTACAAGACATACTTTAAAGTTTAAAAGAAAGTTGTATTTGAAATATTTTAAAAGATACTTTCTAAATCCATTTTGGTCCGATCAGTGTCTGTGATTATTAGGATACTGAGCCCTCATGGGGTGGTGGTTAAACTTCTGTACTCTAGTCAAAACTTTGGTCACAATCAGAATTTTATCCTGACGGGATCTAAGTTGGCTCAGCCTTCCATCCTTCCAAAGTTGGTTAAATGAGTAACCAGCATTTTGGGAGCAAAATGCGAATTAACTTGTGAACCACCCAGAGAATGTACTAAATGTTAAGAGGTGGTATATAAGTGTAATTGCTTTTGCTATGTTGATGTAGAAATTAGTTTTTTACATTCATCATATCCATATTAGTCTTACGTAATAAGGAATGCTAGGGCAAGGAAACAAAATAAAAGACATAAACTATTCAGCAGTGCCTGTATGTTTTCACAGGCAATTAAATATGCCACTTGATTTCAGGATCAGTTACCTGGATCTACTCCTTGCACATTATTCCCCATACATTTTATACAAAATACAGCATTGCAAGATCCAGTTTAAGAGTGGCAACATAATTATGCTTCATAACTACAAATCTCATGATAAATTCCTTGTTATTTGAAAGAGATTAACGGATCAAACTTCACAAGTAGTGCTTGCATATCACTAAAGCTGCTGGATAGAAAAACCCATGGTTTCAGTTTTCTTTATTCAAGGCCACAGAACATGAGGAACAAAGATAAGCTTGAACTTTTAGTATAGAAAGGTTAACATGATTTAATAAACATTAGCAAAACCTGGTGGGTTTCAAGTCATGACTGGAATTTAGAGATTAAAGGATCCACTTTATTCAAAAGGAATAGTCTAACAGAAATAGGATATGAAAGCACTGTATAAAAATAATATATACAACTATGAGGGGAGACATGGAACATTTGGACAAAAATCAAAGGAGAAATAACAGTGACATCACCATGGAATCTCATAACGCCCTGCTAGATCAGATTACCAAATATTCAGAGAGAAGAGATATAACATTTATTTATTTATTGTATTTAAAACATTTATAAATCATCCTAGACAGTACTACATGATCTCGGGGCAGGTTACAAAGTTCAACTACCCTGATATTTGCTGGAAGTCCAACACAGCAAGACTGTAAAGACCAACGAATTTTAAATTTGTTTAGCGGTTATCTTCCAGAAAATTGAAAAAGCAACATGAAGATCAACTGTCATGGATCTGGGTCATAATTAACAGGTGAAAACTGATCAAAGAGCTGGAAATTGTGGGAGCTTTTTGTGGAACTAACCATACCTTCTTAGAATTTGATATACAGTACTCAAAAAAGGGAAAGATGAGAATGTTACACTGAGTGATTGAGGAAATCTGATGTCAGCAAGCCTCAGGACATAGTGGATTATATCCCATGATCAGAAATACTCTAAAAGGAATCCACAATGGATGAGAGTTACTTAGGGGCAAGCTACTGAAGGCACTAACACAAAACAATTCCTATGGGAAAGAGAAGTTGGAGGCTTCTAAAAACAATGTCTGCATATGGTGCATTCAAATGAACTAAGATTTTTAAAAGGTGTAAGCAATGGAAGAAGGACAAATAACCAAGGAAAATGTGTTTTTTTTTAAAGCAGCCAATAATTATAGAGAAAAGGTTAGAGCAGATGAAGCTCAAAATGTACTCAGGCTTGCAAGAGATGTAAAAAAAAGCAGAAAGGAGTTTTCAAGTATGTTTGAAGCAAGAGGAAGAACAAGGAAATAGGTCCATGGTATGGAGGTGATAGAAAAATACTAACAGGCAACAGAAGGAATAACTTCTAAATATTTACATTTTCTCTGTCTTCTGCCAGAAGGAAAGCAGGTGAATGTAGCACAAGTAGAATTTAAAAATACAGGAAGAATACCCAAGATAGGCAAAGAGATGGTACAGGAATACTTAGCTACTTTAAATAAATTCAAGGATCTGGTAGTCTTGATAAATGGACAGTTTGAAATGTAAGTGCAATTCTCTTTCTCTTCTCATTTTTCTTTCCAATCCATCTCCCCTCTCTTTCTTCCCAATAAGACAGTTTCACAGCCTCATTATTATTTGCTTGTTCTGCCTCTTTCAGAGAAACCTTCACACATATCTTCCAGTCCCAACTGTTCTGCTCGTCCCTTTAACTGTTTCTCTTCCTGTTCCTTTATTTCTACTTCTGGGCTCTCTTTCTCTTTCAGCTCTTCCTTTAAAACAAAAAGCCTATCCTCCTCAGACTTATCTACTTGATGCCGGGGACCCTAGGCTGGAAACCACAGTGGATGATGGATCACAAAACCACTTTGGGGTCCTGTTCAAATCTCCATCAGAGAATGCACACATTTAGCTTAGCTCTGATGGAAATTTTAATGATGGGACAGTTTCATAATGGGGGCAAACCCTACCCTTCCGATGTTTTACTAATTTTTTAAAAAATCAACTCTAATAATACTGTCTTTCAGGTACTGTGGTCAAATTGAGGTGTTATCCTTAATTTGACCACAACTATAAGGTTCTCCTGCCAAGCTAGCAGTTTGAAAACAAGACATTGCAAGTAGATAAATAGGTACTAGGGACTGCAGTGGCTCAAGTGGTTAAGACACTGAACTCACTGACTGGATGGTTGGAGTTCAATTCCTGGGTACTGCATATGGAATAAGCTCCCATCTCTGTCCTACCTCCTGCAACCTAGCAGTTTGGAAGCAAGAAATTGCAAGTAGATAAATAGGGACCACTTTGGTGGGAAGGTAAATAGTATTCCATGCACTCCAGTGTTGAGGCATGCCTGCCACATGTCCACAGAAACAGCGTAGGCTCTTTGGCTATAAACAGAGATGAGCAGTGAACCCTAGAGTCAGATACGACCGGCTTTCAAGCAAGGGCGACCTTTACCCTTACCTAAATATGTACTGTGTTCCATGTCATGCCTGTCACATGACTATGGAAACGTCTTCAGACTCAGACATCACTGGCTCTTTGGCTGTAAACAGAGTTGAGCATAACCCCATAGTCATGACTGGATTTTGAGCAAGGGAGACCTTTAACTTTTTATAGATCCCATCCATGAATCCCTAAGCCCCACTGCCTCAAGGAAACATCTAATTGCTCAGGGTATAAGTCACAAAAGAAGTTATATACAGACTGCCCACTTCAGACATCATTGCAAATCTTGTACCTCTTTCCTTCCTTGACATGATCATGACTAGATTGATTATAATGTCTCAATATGTAACAATTTTTCTTGATGTTTAAAAATTTCTGTCTCTCTGTTTGTGTCTAAACATTTTAATACAGTAATACCTCGGATAACGCTAAGACTTGGTTCCACAAGTCTTGGTGTTATCCGATTTTTAGTGTTATCCGATCCATGTTAAAATCCTATGGGATGTATTGGATAACATTAAAGCTCCATAGAGATACATTGTAACCGCACAGGCTTTAGCGGTTGTTATCTAATCCATCCCACAGGACCTTAATGTTATTCGATCCAATTCTCCTCCCCAGATTACTTAACATTATGCGATTTTAGTGTTATCCGAGGTAAACGTTATCCGAGGTATTACTCTACATACAAAGGCTGTTTAGAGTTTACACTCTGATTTCACAATGGGAAAATATAAAAGGATGTTCTAGAAGTCATACACAATGACCTCAGCTGTGTTAGCAAATACTTTTCACAGTAGAGAGCAGACCATGCACTTGAAAAGGATAATTTTCAAATTACAAGGCCTACCTAAAGTTATACCAATCAACCACTAGCTGAGAAAACAATCTACTAACAATGCTGCTTTGCAGTCCCTCTGTCAGATAATCTTGAAAATTCTATTAGATGTTTTCTTTATCTGAGAAAGTTGCCTGTGGCCCCTGTTGTGGTATATTGGTAATAATTATATTAGGAGGTTAGACTGCCTGTAGCAGTACAGATATGACCCAGCTGTGATTATTCCTTCTCAGCACATGAGAAACTTATTCCATTTGTCTAAGCCAGAGGTGCCCAAACTATGGCCCGGGGCCTGGATCCAGCCCCTGATGCCAGTTCATCTAGCACGCAAAACCCTCATCGCTCCCAGAAGCGAGAGTAAAATGCACCCGTATGGGCATGTTTTACTTCCACTTCTGGGAGCAATGAGGGCTTTGCAGGCTGGATGAATTGGCGTCAGGGGTGGATCCATCCTCCAGGTCATAGTGACCAGACCCCTGAACCACATGACCAGCCTGCAGCCCAAAAGGTTTGGGCATGCCTTTCAAAAAACATGATATTGTGGCTCATATTTTGAAAAGGTAAGTTGAAGTGTGAGGAAGTTCCTATACGAGAAAAAGAGGAACCGGATCTTCCCTCGTGAAAAAAGGACAGATTGTGCCCTGATTTTCAAAAGGATTACCAGCCAAACACAGTAAGTGATTTTATGCAGGCAGATTAATTGCAGTCCTTTGAATCAATACACTACACAGGAAAGAGACGAAAGCCAGGAATGCAACTTGAGAGCAGATTAGTGTATATTGAAAGAAAATAAACACAGTGTCTATCTACTTCATGGATGAATTGTTGATTTCATACTATTTATCCTGAACTAGAAATTAATCAAAGAACACAATATCTAGAGGGAAAGGGTTCACTAGAGCAGATTGTTAAAGTGACATCCCGGAATTTGGAGGGTGCCTAACTTAGAAGTGAGAGGACTAATAAGTATAAGAAAAATAAATGGCAAGACTTCCTAGCTTTCTATGTACCTTCAGGGGAACTCTCAAAAGCATGAAGCAGGAATCAAAGTGCCACCCTTCCAACACTGTTATCTTTGTCTCTGTGTGACAGAGGATTTGGGGTTCTGATCAGTAGTGGGCTGCTGCTGGTTCAGACCGGTTTCGCCGAACCGGTAGCAGAAATCCGGCGGGGTTTGCCGGGGGGGTAGTAAACCCCTGGGCGACCAATTTGGTCACTTCTCTGGCTGCCCTCCAGATTCCTTTTCCAGGCAGCCCAAAATGGCTGCTCGGAAGTGCGCATGTGTAAAAACTCCATTTGATTCATGTGCACTGAAAAATAGAAGTGCGCATGCGTCAAATGGTATTTTGACACATGCACACTTCTGATCAGTCATTTTTGGCTGACCGGAAAGGGCGCAGTGGCATCCTTGGAGCAGCGGCGGTGGCCTTTCCTTCACCACCGACCACCAATGCTGCTCCCATGGTGGCACCGCCGGGACGGGACGGGCCCTGCTGTGCTGCTGGGCCTGGCTGCGCTGCTGGGCCTGGACAGGACAGGACAGGCTAGGCTACACCGCCACGCTGCTGTGACCTACCTGCTGCTCCCCGAGTCCCCAACCCCAGCAAAGGTAAGGAACTAGGGTTTGTTTTCTTTGTGTTTCAGGTGGGGTGTATTTCATGTAGTGTGTTTTTATTTTATTTTTATGTGTACTGAGTCTTTATTTTTATTTTATTTATTTATTTATTCATTCATTTTACTTTGGCTCTGTCCATGATGTCATGATGTTGGCTCCGGCCATGACATCCACACCACCCACAATGTGGTAGTAAAATTTTTGGCTGCCCACCACTGGTTCTGATCCTAATTATCTCATTTTTAAATTTTGCTTCTTGCCTGTCCTTTATAATTTTAGGTACTTCTTCTGTTATCCACTATATTTTTGTCTTCTTTTTAATATAGAAATTGTGGGGAGGTGGCACTATTACCTAATAATATCTCTGTTTTCAATCTACAGTTCTTCTAAATCATGATCAACTGAGTTTAGTAATGCAAATCCGTTTGTTATGTGTACTTTAAATTCATCTGGAATATTGTTTAAATTATATTTTGGCACTACAATTCTTTAAGTGTGCCCCCCCCCCCAGCTTACTCTAATGTTGGGTTTATGATCAATCCCACAGTCCATTCCTGATCTGGTGATATCTGTTTGACTGTTTGAAGCATGTATTTGCATTAAAAAGGCTATTGACATCACAAAACTCTATAAATCATTCTCCTTTTTCTTTCCCCTCTAGATCCATGATGGTGAACCTTGGCACTCCAGGTGTTCTTGGACTTCAATTACCAGAAACCTAAGTCAGCACTCCTGCTGATCAGGGCTTCTGGAAATTGAAGTTCAAGAACACTAGAGTGCCAAGATTCACCATCATTGCCCTAGACTAGTGACAGAGAACCTTTTAGAAACTGAGTCCCCAAACAGAGGTGCAGGGCAATCTCTGTGCTGGGGGAAGGCGGAGACACTCCCATTGGGCTGCTGGGCAGAGGGCAGGGGTGAATTCTGTGCTGGGGAGGGAGGAAGCGCTCCCATTCAGCTGCTGGGCAGAAGTGTAGGGTGAACTATGTGCTGGGGCAATAGTGCACGTGTTGACAAAGAGGGGTCTGTGTGCCTCTTCTGGCATGCATGCCATAGGTTCACCACCACTGCCGTAGGCCAAATTGTCCAACAACATTTGGTTCTGCTTGTTTCCTACATTTGATTCCAGTCATCTATGATAATAAGCTTAACTTGTTTTGATATGTGATCAGTTTCCTCTTTGTTGCTTACATTAAAAGCATTCCATTTCTTCTGGATTGGTTATTTTCAGAGTAGAAAACTTTGTAATTGTCTGGCTGCAAAATATCCCATTCTAGACCACTTTAGTTCAGACACCAAACTTTGCAATGTTTATACATTCCATTTCTTGATTTATGTTTTTGAGTTTGCTTTTATTCATACTACTTAGATTCTCTTTGTGTGTATTGTGACACATTAGACCATGGATTCTCAACCTGTGGCCCATTGGCTGGATGTGGCCTATGGCAACATTTCATGTCCCCCCCCCCACTGCCTCCGCCACACCAGGAAGTGCCATGTGGTGGAGAAAGGGCAAAATGGCCATCTGGCCCCCAAAGCTATCTGAGGGAGCATGACCTGACCCCTGGCTTTAAAAGATTAAGAACTCCTGCATAGGAATTTCCTTCTACTTCCATATATGTTAGCTACTTTCAATTTTAATCTAATTGTGTCATTAGTGACAGTGCTAGCTGTACTTGTCCTTTGTTCTTTCCCAGTAGCTGACAGTACAATCTAGAATCTCATCTTCCAGCACCATCTCTTATTTCATTTTGAACTGTCTCATCATATGTTTTTCATGGTAACGAAAGTTCAGCAGGGGTTTATTATTGCCCCCTTTTGCACAGTACTGTACTTACAAAGGTTAGTTTGAGTGCCACTGCCATTGCCTCCTCCATCAGTGCCACCTTCACCTACTGATGCCCAGTAGCTCTCTTGAAGAGGGTGGATGCATCTTAGTCTGGTGATTCAGCTGTGACCATTCCACCTTGGGTGACCTTGCTAGGCATCTAAGCTTGTAATGGCCTTCACCACATTAAGCTTTGCATTCAAGAAGGGGGAGTTACATATAACTAAAATAAAGCACTTCCTTTCCATGAATCACAGAATATTAACATTGTGCAAACACCTTGTCTCAAACCAACATATTTGCTTTGCAGACACATCGTATGCATGCTTTTCCCCTGCTGTAAGCAATTGCTCCTTCATCTCAGCATGGTGAATTATCTACTCGTTAACAGTCCATTTGAAATGTCTTGTCTCCTAATTGTAATGTGCTCTTTTAATACCTGCATTTGGAACCCCAGTGAGAATTATATGTAAAAAATGTGCTGGAGTTGAAATCCACATGAATTTTCCTGGATATTCCTGTGCAGAGTAAAATATTTGGAGTGGGGTTTTAGGGAAGAAATGAGACTATTCAGCCATTTGTATTTTATTCCTAGTTGTTAATTGGTTCATTTCTGTTTGGAAATCTTTGATAATAGAAGATTGGAAACTGGAACACAGGAAACTGAAATAGAAAATTGAGGGAGAAATACTATACAGTCCTAAAACGGACTGGAGGATATAAATTAGTGACTTGTCAACCATATCCAAACCCTTAATAAATGGTGCTCAACTTTTTAAAACCATGCCCCCTCAGACAGCTGAGTGGGCCGGACTGGTGACTTCCCCCACCATAAATGCTGCTGTAAAACACATCAGTGGTTGTCATAAACGCTTCCACTTCTGATGGCGGTGGCAACACAGGCCACATGAAATGATGCCCCACAGGCCATAGGTTGAGAACCCCTGCCTTAATACCTTCACCAACCAGGGGTGTTTCATCTGTAAGAGCATCTTACTCTCCTGTTGATTCTAATTGGGAAAATTCTGTTGAACCAGCTTGAGTATAGTAGCAGATTGAATAATTCTGCAGCCTGCTTTTCCCCTCAAATGAAGTACACTTGTGCATCAGGAAAAATGGGATCTCCAGGCCATATACCGAGCCTTCTCCACTACTATTTTAGAGGAACCATCACCATATCATCTACATTTCTCCCAAATTGGTCTTTGAGACATTTTGCTATTGATTACAGAAATCAGAGAAATGCTAATCAATGATGTCCTTCTCCCTGGCTAAAATGGAAGAGCCAGAATGGTGTAAAAGGCAGACAACATAATAGGAATAGCAAAATGGGGTGAGGTGTGGAAGGGAACAGAGGATTGCCCCATTTTATCTTCTTAGTACAAACATCACAGCAAGACACAAATGTAGAAATGCCCTCAGCTCACAGTAGTCTTTAGGTAACCAAAGGGAGCTAAGAATTGCTAGATAGAAAATTATTTCAGGAGCTCACAATGTACAAGTGTGTATGTGAAAGTGTGTATGCAAAAGGAACAAGAAATATAAGCATCTAGATTTTTGGAGTAAGTTAAGCGCACTGGCCTGGTTCTGGCCAAGTGCAAATAGATATTGATATTCTATGTTTTATTCAGGCAACAATGAAATACAGCACCATTATGGAGGTGTAATCATTGTGAGGAAAATATAAGTGCAAACATTAAAAAGTTTTCCTCCTACACTCAGATGGGGCAATGCTTACCTAATTAAAGGGAAATCCCATTAACATTATACAAGTCCATTCCCCTACTGCTGATAAAAATGAAGAAAGCATAGTAACATTCTGTGAAGGAAAATACAAACTAAGAGGATGGAATGAACATAGAGAACAAATGTGTGTTTGTCTGTTTGTTTTTATATCGCCCATCTGGGTAGTTTTCCATTCTAGGTGGTGTACAAATTTGTGAAGAAGAATTTCCAGCCACCAGGATTACAATTTAATTAGGTCAGAGATGGACTTCACAGGGGCAAGTCGGGGTGAAAAAAAAAAAGATTTATTGACGAATTGGATGGAAAAGATAGGTTTGGAGGATGTATGGAGAGTAATTAAAGGGGATGAGAGAACTTACACCTATTTCTCACAAGTATATAATACATATTCCAGATTAGATTATTTTCTAGTCACAAAGAATTTAATTAAAAAAAGTGGAAGATATTGAAACGGGTATCTTTAAAGAATCGGACCACGCAAAAATTATTATGGAAATAAAATTAGGCGAAATAAAGAAAAATTTTTATAATTGGAAGTATAAACCCAGACTTTTTAGAGATCAAACTATTAAAAAACAAATGATAGAAGAATGGGGAAAATATTGGGGGTGGAATGACAATGAAGCAGTTAATTTCAGTACGGTTTGGGACACTATGAAGGCAATATTTAGGGGGGAAGCAATAAAATTTGAAAGCATAAAGAGAAAACAAGAAACAAATAGATATCACGAGCTGGAAACACAACTGAAAGTTAAACATGAGGAACACGCTAAGAGCAAAGAGCCAAGGTTACTAGGGGAAATATTGAAGATAAAGAAAGAATTAGAGGGCAAAGATATCGAGAGAGTTAAAAAAGATCTAATATTTTTAACAAGAGAATACTTTGAATATAATAACAAAAATTCTAAATTGCTGGCAAGGGCAGCTAAAGAAAAAAGCCTTAAGGGACATATTAGTATATTGATAGACAAGTCAGGGAAAAGATGTAATAAAAGCGGAGATAAACTGAAAATCGTGGAGAAATTTTATCGTGACCTATATACAAAAAAACCTGTCAATTTGGATAAACTCGAAGATTTATTTGTATCCCAAAAGATTAGAAAAATAGAAGAAAACCATAAGAATGCTATGGAGGAAGAAATAACAGAAAAAGAAATTGGAGATGCGATAGGAAAACTTAAATTAGATAAAGCCCCTGGGGAGGATGGATTAACAGCAGAATTTTATAAGGAATTTAAGACGATAGTGATTGGAAAATTACGTAAATTATACAATAAAATATTAGAGGGGGAAAAGATACCCGAATCATGGACCAGAACAATTATAACTCTTATACCAAAACCAGGGAAGGACCAAGAGAAAATGGAATCATATAGGCCAATTTCCCTAATTAACCAGGATGCTAAAATTTTCACAATGATACTAGCAAAAAGAATGAATGGCTTTATTGGAAAATATATTCATAAGGACCAAACAGGGTTTCTGAATAATAGATACATGTCGGATCTAATTAGGAAAGTACTGGATTTAACGGATATAGCAGAACGCAAAAAAATAAAAATTGGTTTTTTAGCATTGGACATATTCAAAGCATTTGATTCGTTGCAATGGGATACAATACAGAAAATGATCAATTTATATGGATTTGGCAATAAATTTCAAAGTGTTATAGCTAGTTTATACCAAAAAAGTAAAGCAAAAGTCAAGGTTAATGGAGAGTACACAAAGGAGATACAATTAGAAGCGGGGACTAGACAAGGCTGCCCATTATCTCCAGGCATATTTGTAATAGCAATGGAGTTTTTGGCCAATGCCATTAGACAGGATAATAAAATTATTGGTTTAGAAAATAATAAAATAAACCTTTATGCGGATGACACATTACTAATAATTAAACACCCTAACCAAATGATAGATAAAATATATCAACATCTTAATACATTCGAGGAATGTACGGGATTGAGAATAAATTGGGAAAAGTCAGAAATGTTATACGTCAACGGGGATGCAGAGGAGCAGAATAGGATCAAGAATAAATATAAAATTCAGATTAAGAAGTCAATTAGATACTTAGGAATAATGATATCAGGGAAATTTGAAGATCTTAAAAAATTAAATTATGGAAAAATGAAGAAAGAAATAGAAATGAAAATTAGGCACTATAGAACCTTAAAATTATCCTGGTTTGGTAGAATTGCACTTACAAAGATGATGTTATTACCAAAATTGAATTTTTTGTATGATGTACTGCCGATTAAACATAGTACCAAGGAGCTGCAGGAGTACCAGAAAATGATAAATAAATTTTGCAATGAAGATAAGAGACCAAGAATAGTTAAGTCCCTATGGTATCAAGCACAGAAAGAGGGAGGATTAGGAATACCGAATATTCATAATTATTATAGAGCCTTTCAAATTAGAAACGTTATTAAAATATTAAAAAAAGATACATTGGACTGGAAAGAATTAGAGATGAGAGAGATAACACAACTAGATAAGTCGTATTTTTTAAAGGAGGAAGAAAAAAAGAAAGTACATAAAAGATGTATCCAAAATAGGCTATTAAGAACAACGCTAGATGAATGGGATCGGATTAAAAAATGTATGGCACCTCACACCTCGCCGGCTTTGGAGCTAACAGATTTTAGTGATTTTCCCATTAACATAGACGACAAGATTAAGAAAGTATTAATAGACAAAAAAGATATTACTGTTAAAAGATTGGGCAAAAATATGTAAGGATATGGTGACAAAGAAAGCAATATATACGCAGTTGGGATTAAACTGGCTTCAAACCCTTCAGTTAGATAATTGGAATAAAAAGAAAATAAGTGATAGTAGCCTAGAGAGAAAGTATACAGAATTTGAAGGAATTCTAATTCAGATTAGAGAAGATAAGATGGGAATTAAAGGGGTGGTTAGTAAGCTGTATAAAATATTGAACAAAGCAAGGAAAATACACGAAATTCTTAGAAATGTATGGGAGCAGGAATTAGGCACAACAATTGGGGAAAACAAATGGCAAGATATCTGGCAAAGAAGGATAATGAAAAATATGTCGGTTCGTGTCAAAGAACACAATTATAAGCTAATATGGCGCTGGTATCTGACCCCGGTCAAGCTGCACCAAATGGACAACAAAATAGGTATAAAATGCTGGAGGTGCAAACAAGAAACGGGGACATATATACACATGTGGCGTGAATGTTCTGCACTGAAAGGATTCTGGGAAGGAATAGAAAAAGAGGTTAGTTATATATTTGAGCAGAAGCTTGAACTGGGTCCAGAATCAGCGCTTTTGACAACTTCAGACAAAATTAACTTGAAGGGGGAAGATAGAGAATTATTATTAATAATGATGTCAGTGGCTAGACAATGCATTGCAAAAAAGTGGAAAAGTGATTTGAAAGTTAAAATAGAAGAGTGGTACAAAGAGATGTGGCAATTAGCGCTCAATGATAAATTGACCTGGGAGTTGAATATAAGGAAAGGTATTGTTTGGGAAAATAGATTTTGGGGAATTTGGAAAAGATTTGTAAATTATGTTATGGAAGGAAAAGGAGGAGTTAAGCCTGGGCCGGAGCAAGAATACTTTTGGAAGTAAAAAGCTAAAGCTACTCTTGGACACATTATGTATAGCACAGGGTGTCTTGTCTTATAAAATATAGTACTGTTTTTCATATTTGTTTTAATCAAGAAAGTACTAAAAATGTAATAAATTAAATGTGAATTATGATTATTGTACTGTAATGTAATTATGTTATAGTTTGATGATGTAATTATTATTTGTTATTGTTTTAAATAAAGTTAAAAAAAAAAAAAAGAATTTCCAGCCACCAAAGACCATATTCAAATAGTTAGAAGTACTGTATCAAGACAGTATTCGATAAATAGGTGAAACCCTATTATAGAGTTGACATATGTTCATAACATTGTCATTACTCTTGTTTCTGTCAAGTTTAAAAAAAAGTAAAAGTACAAGAAGCATAGAAATTAAACATCTAAAAGATTCAACTATATATAATGCAGGGCGCCTATTGCTGGTTTAAGAATACACTAGTACCTTGGATAACGATGAGACTTGGTTCCACAAGTCTCGTCGTTATCCGGTTTTTAACGTTGTGTGATACATTGATCGCACAACATTAAAAAAAGCCCCGTTTCCCTGGAGGCTGCAGCAAGCCAGAACGTCGGGATTTGAATCCTGATGTTTTGGCTTGCTGCACTTTCTGAGGACGTCGGGGAAGCCCAGAAACAGCTTGGATTGGGTCTTCCCACCTCCCTGGACCCAGCAGGGGTGTCAGGGAGCCCAAAATTGGTTTTTAAAAAAGTCCATTTTTTTAACCAATTTTGGGCTCCGTGACCCCCCCCCCTGCCGGGTCCAGGAAGGTGGGAAGACCCGATCCAAGCTGTTTCTGGGCTTCCACGACGTCCTCAGAAAGTGCAGCAAGCCAAAACGTCAGGGTTCGAACCCTGACGTTTTGGCTTGATCCACTCCCTGGGGACATCGGGGAAGCCCAGTAACAGCTGTAGATCGGGTCCCCTGCCTGCTCCAGAGAGATCAGAGGACCCGATCTACAGCTGCAGGGTGGCTGGGGAAGCTGACGGGGACTCCCTGTCGGCTTCCCTAGCCACCCGCCCTTGCCTCCGCACCTGTGGTGTGGCTGGGGAAACCGACGGGGGAGCCTCCCGTCAGCTTTCTAGCCACCCCACCCCTGCCTCCGTAGCTGCAGGGTGGCTGGGAAGCTGAACGGAGAACCCCGTTCAGCTTTCCAGCCCCCCTGCTGCTAAGAATGACTGTATCGGATAACGCTAAAAAGAACATTCTCCGGTGCAAATCTTCCCCCCAAATTTGTCGTCGTTATGCAGTTTTAGCATTATCCGGTGCAATCGTTATTCGGGGTATTACTGTACAACTACAAAGATTCTGCTAAGTTCATACAACCCATAATATATTGGCCTAGGACACGATGGTCATATAAATAAAAAAGCTACAATACTGCACTCTACATTTCTCCTTGCAATGGTGAGGATTTCTCTCTCTGTTGTTACGCATAAATAATTATATCAAACTGGGACTGTTGTGTTTTCAAGCATTGTGCTTTACCATTGGGATTGCAAACTTATTGCTAGTTTATCTAGATAGAGCTCTCCTGGGGTGACGTTTCTCTCCACAGGCCATTAATTTTTGTTCCTACTAAAGAATGGCTTTCACATTGCTATGTTGGTTTTGTTAACATTTTGGTACCTAATTTGCAGCACCTACATACAACATTACTGAAATATACATCATGCGTTCCTTGTCTTAATACCACTTACTCTGCACTAGAGATTGCACAAGTTTGCATGGATTCTGGTGAGCAGTAAGCAGTTTACTCCATGCAAGAGTATTCGCAACAGACAAAAATCCTTTTCATCTTGTGCAAATATGGATATCTCCTTGCTGTGGCTTTCATGAGTGGAAGAGTTGCAAAATGGAATAATGCTTGCTCAAAAATGGATAAAGTATACTCATTGTATGCCAATTGAAACTTAAGAACTTCTATATTTCTACTATAACAGGATTTACAATAAAGGAGTCCTTTATCTTGAAAGAATTTCAAATAATCAGTCACTAATGGCACATTTATATGAACACAGGTTGCAGATATTGATTCCTGATAAGGAATTGTTTCTTTTATGAGATTCCACATCAGCAGACATTAACTATCCTAAATGACAAATGACCTGATCTTCAAACAATTTATAGCAACAACTTCAATTAGAAAAACTAGCACTCTCTAGAAACTGGAAAGAAACTGATTTGACAAGAAAGAGATATTTGTAAAAAATCTATAGAAATGATAAAATGCTATCAAGATAGCAACACTGTTGTTAACAAACATTTTAATAGCTATGTATCTAAAATTTATATCCAGAAGAGGCCCACCATTGTTTTCAAGGCACAAAAGTCCTTGTTAAAGCAATGTTAAAAGATACAAAATATAACCCTGAAAGTAGTGTATTGCTTGACATCAGTAACTGTGATCAAATACAGTATCACATAAAACTAACAATTATTTCATCTAGAGCAGTAGTGCCCAAACTAAGGCCCGGGGGCCGGGTGTGGCCCCCAATGCCAATTCATCCGCCCCCCGAAGCCCTGGTTGCTCCTGAAGCGGAAGTAAAACGCGCCCGTATGGGCGTGTTTTACTTCTGCTTCCAGGAGCAACCAGGGCTTCGGGGCCCGGATGAATTGGCATTGGGGGCCACACCCGGCCCCCGGGCCTTATTGACTGGCTTCCTGAACCACATGATCGGCCCATGGCCCAAAAAGTTTGGGCACCCCTGATCTACAGTACACAATGATTTCCCTCTTAACTCATGTCATAGAACTACAAGAAAGAAAATGCAATAATAAAGTTTCTGTGCTTCCTAGCTGAGCAGGGACATGGGTATCTATTTATTTATTTTAAATATTTCCCCTGACTTTCAGGATGCATTGTCCTTACAAAGTATCATGTAAGGTTTTGGAAACATAAACATCCTTGTATTTGGCTGCAACTAGTATCCAAGAATGCATTTTTTTTTCCTGAAGCAGGAAAAATGCCATTGGTGTGAATTTGTTTAAGATGGATCCCAGCTTGCCATGAAGTGACCCACATACTATGATCATCTTATGCGGCACCTGTGAAATGAGACATGCAGGATTTAACACAAGGACTGCAATGGAATGCTGCAGCCTTGAGGATATTATCAAGGTTCGCCTTCACAGCCAGTCCATCTGGCATGGCCTCTTTCACCTCCATGACCATTGGGAATCAGAGTTCCTCCTCCACTCATTTTGCCATTGGGCCACATAAACCAGGAGTTCACAACTTTTTAAAACTGGGGCCAGGTCACGCTCCTCCAGACAGCTTTAGGGGCCAGATGGCCATTTTGTCCTTACTCTAACACATGGCACTTCCTGGTGTGGTGGAGGCAGTGGGGGGCACATGAAATGTTGCCATAGGCCACATCCAGCCCATAGGCCATGTCCAGACCAACATGCTCAAGTGGGGGATGTTGGTGGACAACAACACACTGTGTGAATGTGGAGAGATTCAGAATCCAGATAATTTGCTGTTTTGCCAATTACTCCCTGGAAAATAGATGGGGAAGAAGTAGAAGCGGTGATAGACTTTACATTCTTAGGATCCAAAATCATTGCAGATGGAGATTGCAGCCATGAAATAAAAAGGTGACTAATTCTTGGAAGGCAAGCTATGAGAAATTTGGTGAACATAGTTAAAAGTAGAGACATCACCTTGCAAACAAAAGTCTGTATAGTCAAAGCAATGGTATTTCCAGTAGTAATGTATGGTTGTGAGAGTTGGACCATAAAGAAAGCTGAGTGCAGAAGAATAGATGCCTTTGAGATGTGGTGCTGGAGGAGAGTTTTGAGAGCTTCCTGGATAGCAAGGAGAACAAATAGGTCAATCTTAAAAGAAATCAACCCCAACTCCTCCTTGGACGTTAAATATTGAAGATGAAGTTAAAGTACTTTGGACATCAGTGAGAAGAGAGGATTAATTTGAGAAAGTCTTGGTGCTGCGAAAGGTCAAGGGTAAAAGAAGAAGGGGGCAGCAGAAAATGAGATGGCTAGATGTTATTGTTGATGCCATGGGCAAAAGCTGGGCAAGTTGAGGGTGGGAGGATAGGGGTGGCATGCAGTGGTCCATTGAGCTGTGCAACTCAACAACACAGCAGCAACAACAACAAAAACTACTAGAGTGTTGCTATATGGAGTCTAAGCTTGTACATTGACTAAAGCATCTGAAAAGAGAATTGAAACTTTTGAAATGTGGATCTACAGATGGCTGCAAAGGATATCATGGGTTGATCATGCGACTAATGTAGAAGCATTGCACTGGATTGAGAAAGAACAAGAACTCTTTAAGACCATCAAGCAAAGAAAGCTCCAATACCTTGGCCATATCATGAGGAACAACATTTATTTATTTTATTTATTTATTTATTCAAATTTATTATCCCGCCTCAATCGGGCGAACCCGACTCTAGGCGGCTTACAACAATACAAAATCTCACAAAAGAAACTAGGCAATCCCACTATACCCCCACAGATTTGGTATAAATTAATCAACAAATTCGACTGTAATTAGCACAATATTAAAAAATTTAAAAGTTAAAAGTTAAAAGATTAAAAGTTTAAAACAGCGAGAAGGGTGGCTGTCCTATCAGATCAGCCACCCAACATGGGATCCCACATTCCTGGAGCCCCACACCTGCCCTGCCAGCCAGGTTTTTAGGCCCTTCCGAAAGGGCAGGAGCTCTGTCTGTAAATGTAACTCAGTTTGCAGGAGGTTCCAAAGGGCCGGGGTGGACACGGAGAAGGCCCTCCTTCTGGTGCTAGAGAGATGCGCCTCTCTAGCCGATGGGATGATAAGAGAGCCTCTCTGATCTGCCCTGGTGGGATGGACAGATGTTCTTGGGGTGACGCGGTCTCTTAAGTATCCTGGCCCACTACCATATAGGGCTTTAAAGGTAATGACCAGCACCAGTATTCATAAAATATAGAATACTCCAACTCGTTCTGCAAGGAAAGATCCCTGTGAAGAGATGCCCTGGATGTCCACAGACTTCATGGCTATAGAACCTGAGAGACTGGTGTGACATGTCCTTGGAAGAACTGTTCCAAGAAGTTAAGAACAGGAAGACTTTTCCCATAATGATACCCAATATCTGGAATGGATACGGCAGCTGAAGAAGAAGAACCAGAAACATGTGCCAATGAGGATTTAATTTTGGCCAACAACAAAGTCAAGAAGGTGGCTTCATTTTGACAGTTTAAATTTTGATCTGGATACAGACGGAAGAAGAAGATGCAGTTGCTTCCCTAGAATTAGAAGGCAGAAGAAAGACATAGAGCAACAAGCCACATGTCTGCCACATACATTTACATTTAGAAGCAAGAAGCCTCTGCCCTAAATTATAACTTAAAACACATTTAAACACTGACTTTTGTCTTCCTGCAGTTTCTGTGGGTGTTTAATTCGCTACATTTCATGTCAGATGACATTCATAATTGTTTGGGTTATCCCAATACTCTATATAAAAACCAAATGCAGGTTTATTCTCTCAGATATTATGTTTATGCATATTATTTTAGTAATAAAATTAATTTCATTTGTAGAGAAAGGAATGTCACTAGCTCCAACCAAAAGGGGTGGGTTATGAACTCCTTGTCAGCACTGGGCTTTTCTTTGTAGACCAACTGCTGCATTTGTTTATTTTACACAAAAAAGCTAGTTATAAAAACTGATGACAAATGCAACTAGCTATTATTCTAAAGCAAGGGTTCTCAACGTTTTCAGGTCTCAGGCATGGCCATGCCCCCAGACAGCTGATCGGGCCGGTCACATGGTTCCTTCCCCCAAAAGCAGAAGTAAAACGCACCCATGCATGCACAGGTGCATTTACAGCAGCATTCTGCACATGTGCAGGTGCGTTATGCACCCACACATGCATGCTTTACTTCCACTTCCAGGAGCAATGAGGGTGGCATCGGCCGGATGAATTGATGTTGGGAGCTGGGTATGGCCCACAGGCCGTAGGTTACGAATGCCTGTTGTAAAGTATGTTGCTTTAGTTTAGACCATTTACTTTGGGTAAATAACCTTATTTCTTTTTAGACCTGATTACATGCTATTACAAATTGGACATACTAACTGTGATAACAATAAGCAGTGAAGTCATTGTGATTTGGTGAATTACAATGTTAAGGTGCCAGTTAGCTTAACACAATTTCTGGTCTTTAAGTTTACTATGTCATAAATCCAGAAGTTAAATTACAATCTACCTAGGAGGGAAAATTGTATTTTGACAATAATGTTGCAAGCAGCTTGCAGTATTTTGTTAAATACAGCATACTGGAAGTACTGTATGTTAATAGTTAAAAATGAAATATCAAAAATATAAAAACTCAGCTGCTTCTAACAGAAATGTGGCGGCACAGCAAAACCTCCTTACTATGGTATACTGTACATTTTACAGCTGTAATACTGCATATATTGGCTATAAAATCTTTTACTAATAATTAATGTAGCATATGCCATATTACACATTAATTATATTAAATGCAACATCATTGCAGTTAGGGCTGTGAGTTCAACCACTGCAAACTAATGCCACCACAAGAGAGGCAATTTTTATTTTAAAAATTACTTTATTTTATTATTTCCAATATAAAATGTTCTCCAGTGGCTCAGCAATTTACATTCAGTTAACTTTTAAAGGATGAGTATGTGAAACAGTTGTGCTATTATGGCATATAAAAATAAGTTGCATAACTTTTTGTAAACAGTCATACGTGACAGTTCCATTTTGTTGTTCAGAACTGAGTTCCACTATGTACGGTGAAATTTATAATGAATGTGCACAGAATGGAAACCTTATCTTGATTATATCTTTAAAATATTAAAAGCAAATATTAGCAATCACCTATATTCTCTCCTAATACCTGCCTTTTAACCTTACCTTTGCACATGCAGGAAACAATTAATTATAGAAACTATATGGCAGGAGTTCTCGACCTTTTTAAGCCAGGGGCCAGGCCACACTCCCTCAGACAGCTTCAGCCAGATGGCCATTTTGCCCTTCCTCCACCACATGGCACTTCCTGGTGTGGCGGAGGTGGTGGTGGGGACACATGAAATGGTGCCATGGGCCACATTTGGCCCATAGGCTGCAGGTTGAGAATCCCTGCTATACAGTTTCTGAGTGTGCCAGTATCTGTTTTTCCCTACTACTAGAACTGGAAAAACTAAAAATGCAGGTATACTCTAAATTAATCTTGTTTGGTGAAAGCAATGGTTTTTATTCTGGATGCACTCCAAAAAGTTATTTTTGGAACATCTGTTTCTAGGAAGGGTTAGGAATTTTGTGAAGATACACAGCACACACACACACCCAAAAGAAAAACCTAGTGAAGCTTTACTGGTTAGAAAAAGCTACATTATATGGAATAACCATATATGGAAGAAAAAGTGTGAGTTCAGTTAAGAAGGAACCACTTGGAGGATACTTGAATCTAGACATCTGACAGAAGCGGGAAGATTACTTTACAAACAAACTGGGCCTGTTTGGAACTTAGCTGAGGAAGATATGTTATATTTCTGCTTTTGAAAAACACAGGAGAATGAGAAATTAATCAGAATCACCATTAAAAGGTTACAGCCACCACTTTATCAGTTTTAATATGTTTTATTGATGGCTACTTGGCCATTTTTGATCAATTGTTTTTGTATACTTTTCAAGTTCTTTTTGTTGTTGTTGTTGATCAGTCGCACAGTCGATTCCGACCCTTTGCAACCCCATGGACCATTGCCCGCCAGGCACTCCTGTCCTCCACCATCCCCCTTAACTCCCTCAGCTCTGTGCCCATTGTGTCCACAATACTATCTAGCCATCTCATTTTTGGCCGCCCCCTTCTTCTTTTGCCCTCAACCTTTCCAAGCATCAAGGCTTTCTCAAGTGAGTCTTCTCATTTTAGTCAAACCCATTATTGTAATAATGATAGAAAGGCAGGACAAATAAATAGCCATATGTTTATATAACATGTACTGTAGTTTCCTTTAAATTGGTTTCCTTGTCCAGAGTCTTTGCAGGGACAGGATTCTATCACCTGAAGGAAACCGCAAGGGCACCACAAAAAGCAGCACAGTCTAATTAGAGCTAGAATTTAAAATATGTGTTATCTCTCTCCCTCTCAGACTCCTCTAACAAGTTGGTCCTAAATTCAGCAAGAGCACCAATTAATATTAATGACCCCTGTCTATTTTTTCATCAGGAGAATAGGTGAACTGAAGATCTCTGTGTAGTGAAAATGCTTTTAGGATGAAAATCTAAGAATGAATGTCTGGGAGGATAGAGAAGGTTGGGTCAATTCTGACAGTATTTTTCCTCATTCTTTCAGTTCTCATCTGTTCCGATTGGCTTACCTATAGCAAAGCACATGTTGCTTAATTTGCTTGGGGGCAGTTTCTTTTCTGGGGATGCCTACAGATGTAAAACATTTAGAAGAGGCGGAGAAGAGATCAGTGATGGGATGTAACAGGTTCTCACCAGTTCTCCAGAACCGGTAGTAACTTTTCCCAGTGTCCTGGAGAACCGGTTGCAGCTTTTTTTGGGGGGGAACCACCTTCGGGGCTTACCTTTTCACTGGTTCCTCCACTGCACATGCGCGCCAAGCACTTGGTATGCATGCACGCCTATAGTGCTTGGCGCGTATGCATGGCCTCCTTGCTGTCCTCCCAAGCGGGGGAGAAGGAAGAGAAGCTGCTAACCTGAAGTTCCCTATAGCCTGCTCCCCTAGATATCCTAGAGAACTGGTTAGGCAAAGACTTAGTAACAAAAGTTGAAAAGTGCCAAAATGAAGCCATCTTGTGGTGAGTTCATTCTGTAGTTCCTTCCATCTTACCTAGTGTGAGAAAGATTAGCCAGAATAAGCTTTAAGCTTTGGTTTAAAAGCTCTGGTTGATTTGTGTTGAGGGTGGGTGGGTGTTTGGGTGGGTGGGTGTATTTTAATGTATTATTTATTTATTTATTTATTTATTTAATTTACAGGTTTGTGTTGTGGGTGGGTGGGTAGGTGGGTTGAGGTGTGTGTGTGCTTATTTTTATTTTATTTTTATTATATTTTAATTTGTTTTCTTTGGCCCCACCCACATCATGATGTCATGACATTGGCTCCGCCCATGATATTAGCTCCACCCACACTGTGATGATGTCATGGTGGGGTAGTAAAATTTTTGACATCCCACCACTGGAAGAGATCATTTTAGTTTGTCCAGACAGACAGGCAGATGATTGGAACCCTGGAGGTACAGTGGTTAAACTGCTATACTGCAGCCGAAAGGTTGTGAGTTCAATCCTGACCTGCTTTGAGGTTGACTCAGCCTTCCATCCTTCTGAGGTTGGTAAAATGAGTACCCAGCATGTTTGAGGCAAAAATGTTAATGACTCTGTGAACTGCCCAGAGTGCACTAAGCGCTGGAACTACTGTTGCTACTAAGAATCCCTAACTCTAAGTGCATGTTATTTTTTCAAATATGTCTCACCAAACAAAGCTCAAAATCTAATTGTAAATTCGTTCAGGAAAATAAGTTCCCTGAAGTAGTGATTGTCAGCAGGTAACCATTGGAGAAGATGAGATATTATGTGCCTAGCTGTTTTCTCACTTATCACTTTTCCATGACAACTGCACCCCCAACTGCTTTTCGTCTCATGCAAGCTTATTTAAGTTGCTATCTTGTATCCAAACATGGCAGCCTTAAAGAAATCACACATAATATTGAGAAAGGAGCATTGTGAAGATTTATAAAATATGTATTACATCCATTCAAACTTGTTGCATTTATTTCCACTGTTATTGGTTTTTTTATGATTTGTTCTCTCATCAAGTTGCCAGGACAAAAGAACCCTTTCCTTCAAGAGGGTTGCAAGGGTGGGTGTCTGTAAAGACACAATACATTGAGGAAGATCCCTTCTGCGAATCCCTTTGAAACAAATGGATTTGGTGTGCAGATCATGGGTGGGGGAGCGTACACAGTGTCCTATTAATTATGGAAAGGAAGCAACCAGAACAGCAAATCTTGACATACAACACAGATGACAGAATTTATACTGACAATAGGTGCTATTTTTTTTTATCCTTTTTCAAAAATGCCAGGCATTCCATTAGGATTTAATTATTTAGCACAGAAAGAAGATAAATACAAAGATTACCATCAACAAAATCTTGTTGCACCTCTTTACATAAATATAATGATCCAATATTGTTTTTATTGCCTCCCGTAATCAACAGATTTCTGATGTTTATTTTTATTGTTAAAGGGCAATCTGTGTTGTTGTTTTGCAAAGAAAACCATCAACCAGCCAGGCATTGTCACAGTGGATAGAAGAAGCTGTTACAAACCCAAGATTTCATGTCTGTAGTCTCTTTCGGATCAGATGGCTGGGGAAGGCTGCTTTTCAGTATTAAAAAAATCCCATCCCATCCCCACAAACAAATGCCACAAAATCTAGGTTTAATCGTTCACTGAGCAGAGTCGTGGTGCTGCGCTAGCAGTAAAGGCAAATGGCATTCTCACTTACCGGCTAATTTAGCTTTCTGCAGCTCAAGCTGCAACATCTCAGGTACGAAGAAGATCACCCTCCTCACTAGCTTTGATAGGCAGGTTAGTGGCCAATCGCTATCCAGAATTTCCCCTCATGCTCAAGCTCTTTCTTTTCCTATCCTCACTATTCCTTTGATACGGACCTTTCGAGTCTGTATTTTGTCTGTTCTAACCCAAGGGAAACAAAGACAATATCTGGCCACATAAAAGGTATACATATAAGAGAAAGACAAGTCTTTATCTACGGGGTCCTTCCCAATAGACTCACAGAAAGCAAAGAAACAAGCTCTGAAATGACAGATGTGCTGCCTAGTTTACCTCATCTCTCTTTCTGGCACAGAAATAATGGAATATATGCATTCATCACCTCTGTTGTAAAAAGCAAGCTCTGTGAATCAATTTAAGTGCTGAGCAAAATGCCACCCAAACTGCCACAGTGCATCGTTTGTGACTTAATTTTAACCCTTTTTGTATTCGTCGTTTGTCTTGCTAGAGGAGACCTGTCTAAAACATCTTAATAAAGACATGATGTTGCCAATAGAGTTAATCGTTTCAGAAACCACACAGCTTTAACTGCTGTCTTCATTGAACTGCAAACATCCAAAGTACAACATATGTTCCCCTCCAACCTCACCATTTATAATCTTGCTGTATAAATTGTGTGAACTGCCCAGTGGTAATTCAGGAGACATGACTTCAAATCACCACTTGGACATGCAGCTCCCTGGCTAACTTTAGGTCAATTATGATTTCTCAGCCAGACCAAAATTTGTAGGATTGTTGTGAGTGTACAGTGCAGAGGAGAAAAGTCATACATATTGCTTTGACATCAACAGAAGAAATGTATAATATAGATAAACCAATAGCAATTACACTTTTATACCACCCCACAATGCTTAGAACAGTGGTGGTGAACCTATGGCACATGTGCCAGAGGGGGCACTCAGAGCGCTCTCTGTTGGCAGGTGCACCGTCCATTACCCCAGCATAGACTTTGCCCCACCCTTCTGTCTAGCAGCCCAATGGGAGCCCTCCCTCCCCCCAGCACAGAGTTCACCCTGCCCCTCTGTTTGGGCACTTGGTCTCTAAATGGTTCTCCATCACTGGCTTAGAGCATTCTCTGGGTGATTCACTAATTAATTAAGATTTTGCCCCCAACAAGCTGGATCCTCATTTTACCAACCACAGAAGGATGTAAGACTAAATTAACCTTGAGCACATTGGGATTGAACTCAGATTCTTACCAGAGTTTGGGCTGCAGCCAAATTTGTACTACCACACCATGGGCGGAGCCAAAGTCATGGGGGAGTCAAAGTCATGGGTGGAGCCAAAGTCATGGGTGGAGCCAAAGTCGTGGGCGATCTAGTCATACCTGCCATATGGCCATGTATACATCTGCAAACAGAGGCAGCGCTGACTCTTTAGCTGTAAATGGAGATGAACACTGCACCCTAAAGTTAGATACGACTGGCTTTGGAGCAAGGGAGACCTTGAACCACTTGCAGGGACAAAACCTGATGTCAAATTTGAATACAGTACCAGTCAGGGATCTTCTATTAGGTAAAGATTGCCCTTGCTTGAAAACCAGTTGTTACCAACTCTAGGATTCAGTGCTCATCTCCTTATATAGCCAAAGAGCCAGTGGACTTGATTCACAAAAGCTCACATTAAAATACACACATTAAAAATAAATACACATTAAATAAACATAAAATACACATTAAAAATAAATGCACATACAATACACATACAGTACACACTAAAATACACATACAATACACATTAAAATACACATTAAAAATAAATACACATACAATACACATTAAAATACACATTAAAAATAAATACACATTAAATACACATTAAAATACACCCACCCACCCCACCCAAAAGCGAGTCAGTTACCCTGGGGAGCAGGTGGTAAGGAGCTTCAGGCTAGCAGATGCTCTTCCTCCTCCCCACTCTGGAGGATAGCAAGGGGAGCGTCAGCTCCCGAGCAGCACCATGGCCATGCCTCAGTCTGAGGGCGTTGGCCATGAAGCCGCAGCCACAGTGCCTCCAAGGAGGCCACCGAGGGCCTCAGCAGCAGCCACCAGTTCCTCTGTGGCTGCACGTGGCTGCCCAATGCTCTGTGTTGCCACACTCCAAGCAGCAAATGGCTGCTTGGCTCGGCACACAGAGCACTGTAGGTTGCATGCGTGCCGAGCGTTGTAGGCGTGCATGTGCACTGAGTGCTATAGGTGTGCATGTGTACCGAGCCCTGTAGGTGCACATGCATGCTGAGCGCTGTAGGCATGCATGTGCACCAAGTGCTGTAGGCGTGCATGCATGCTATAGGCACGCATGTGCGGTGGGGGGAACCAGGAAAAGGGTAACTCCCTGGTGTGGTTGACCCCAAAAGTTGCCACCAGTCCACACAGACACTGGAAAAAGTTACTACTGGTCCGCACAGACTGGTGTGAACCAGCTCTTGCCCACCACTGGCTGTAGCACTGCAGCTTAAACACTGTGCCACAGGAACCATGTATAACAAATTAATAGATAAACAGTTCTAGTTGTTCATGATAATCATGCATCTGGTGACATAATCTTCATGAAACTGTCTGCTATACAAGACTACTAATCTTTTAATATGCCATAAGCAGTGGTGGGATGTCAAAAATTTTACTACCCCACCATGATGTCATCACAGTGTGGGCGGAGCTAACATAATGATGTCATGATGTGGGCAGGGCCAAAGAAAAAATAAAAATAAATAAAAATAAACACACACACACACACTCACACACCTCAACCCACCCGTAACACAAACCCGTAAATAAATAAAATAAAATAAATAAATAAATTACATTAAAATACACCCCCCACACCCCACATCCCAAACATAAATCAACCCCCACCCACCCCAAACACATTGTACCGGTTCTCTAGGATAATATGCCTTGATCTAAATGTAAAACAGCTGTACCTCCTTAAGGGTTCTCCAATTGGAACAGCAATTGGAGCAGCACAGGTGTAGCTTATTGATGAGGTAACTCCAAGACTTTGCTTAAAAACCCCAAGCCAGGCTGCCAGGCCTGCTGGCCGATAGGCCTTTGTAGGAACTGTGGTAGTACGTCAATATAGGTAAAGGTATTAAATACACATTAAAATACACACAGACACACCACATCCAAAGGTGAGTTGCTTACCCTGGGGAGCAGGCTATAGGGAGCTTCAGGCTAGCAGCTTCTCTTCCTTCTTCCCGCTTGGGAGGACAGCAAGGAGGCCGTGCATACGCGCCAAGCACTTTAGGCGTGCATGCACATCAAGTGCTTGGTGCGCATGTGCAGTGGGGGAACCAGTTAAAAGGTAAGCCCCGAAGGTGGTTCCCCCCAAAAGCTGCTACCGGTTCTCCGGGACACTGGGGAAAGTTACTACCGGTTCTGGCGAACTGGTGAGAACCTGTTACATCCCATCACTGGCCATAAGACTTTTTGTGGTTTTGTTGCAGCAGACTAACACAGCTACCCTTCTGGAAACCAGCTAGTCTCTATATTCCAAACTATCCTTACATATTTCCACTGTGCTTTCTGGCACAATCCAAGATGCTTTTTATTTCTGATAGCAATGACATGGAGACCATGTGCCCAAACAGAGGGATGGGTCAAACCCTATGCTGGAAGGAGGGAGGAAGCGCCCTCATTGGGCTGCTGGCAGAGGGGCAGGGCAAACTCTGTGCTGGGGGGAAGAAGTGTTCCCATTGGGCTGCTCGGCAGGGGGGCCCAGATGGCTGGGGCGACAGCACGCTTGCTGACAGAGAGGCGTCTGAGTGCCACTTCTGGCACACATGCCATAGGTTCGCCACCACTGCCCTATAGAGATACAAACACTTTACACCCTGCATACGTTTAGGATTAGGTTTTCTCTCCTATATCAGCCTGCAACAATTTCTCTTTTGGGCTGCAAATTCCTTATTAAAAGTTCTGTTTCTACCTCAGATTTGTTCAGGAAAAGTAAATTTTCATCTGGCTTTTGGAGAGGTTTCTTTGAATCACTTCACAAAGGCTCCACAAGTAATGAGAAGAAATTTTAAGCTTACATGTGCTCCACAATCATATATGCAATATCACATTAAATGATGAAAGCAAATTTAAACATACACATCTAAGTTCTGTAAACACAATATCATACAAAGGGTGGAATGTGTGGGTAGGATGTACTGATGTCCACATGTATGCATATAAAGCTCAGCTGATATGTCACATTCTACACGCAGCTTGCCTACCCTACATATCTGGGAACTGGCCCTTATTAGAAAACTTGGGAGTTATAAGGTTGTTTTTAAACAAGTAGTATTAGTAGGTTATGTCTATGGTCACTTCCAAATTCCCTCCACATTTGAGGTTGGATTGGTAGGAGAAACAGAAAGTGGGCATTCAAAAACAGTGTAGATATACAAATCCCATTTCAATGCCGACTATATTGTGCTAGAAATGTGAAACCTATGGAGGGTGGGAGAGAAAAATAAACTTTCAGGTGAAAAAAACTGTAGAAAAATATTCCTCCTTCCCCCCCCCAAAAAAAATCCAATTACAGTATTTCCTAGGCCTCCACATGGAGGGCTTAAGTTTATCTTAATATATTATCTTTAATTATATGGCAGTTTCTTTTTACTGTATTATAAGATGACTTGTACTTACCTAAATTCAGGATATTTTATCTAATATGTTTCAAAGGTCCTACTACTAGTAGTATGTATGTACGTGCATAGTTTTGTTCAGACATTGTGTACAGAACAATATTTCACTGCCACCTTTAAACAGATTTTTCTACAAATCTGTTATATTCCAAGCAAATGTATATTTGGTGCTTATTCATTCTACAGTTACTGTGAAGCAAATAAAAGCCCATGAGCACAGGGCTCACTCCTGCAGTTCACTATATGTATTACTGAAGGAGTGGAGCTGTCTATGATCCAGTCCAAAAATACGATTTACTATTAGCAGGAAACCTGGAATTAAGGCTGCTTCCTTATTTTCTAAAATATTGCACAAGCCAAAGTGGAAGTAACAGAAAAACAAAAATAGTCAATTCAATTCATGATGGTATTTTGCAAGATCCAAACTAAAAAGATATATTGACATTGATTTCAGCTTAGCACTGTCAGCTTCAATTGCATATATTCTTCTTTCTGGAGGAAAGGTTAGTTAAGGAGGTTTCACCCTGAAAATCAAAAATAATCTAATTTGTATACTTTTTGACTTTTCTTTCAGCTTTAATCGCAGACTATTCATAATATCTGTTTCTACCCATGGAATAAGTGATTGCACAAGGAAAGTAGCATATACCAATATCAATTACACTTATATGCCACTGCACAGTGCTTAGAACATTCCCTAGCCAGTTCACAAGGTAATAAGCTTTTTGCCCCTGATTAGCTGGGTATTCATTGTATCAGCCTCAGAAGGATAGAAGGCTGCGTCAACCTAAAATCCATCAGGACTGAACTCACACATGAGCAAGGTTTGGGCTACTACAGCTTATCCACAGTGTCAATGGGTTCTTATAAAGAAGAGTGGAAAGCGCTCATGCGTGAGAGAAAAATATTTTGTGAACTGGCCCCATGTATTATTTGCTGCAGTCATTTTTAAAAAAAAATCTACAGAGGATCCCAGGGAAGCATTATTTTATACAAAGGTTAATTGCAATATCAATCCTTGAGGATTACGTATACAATATAGTTAAAGTGATAATGTGATATATCTTTCTCCAATTTCTTCCATCTCCTCCTGCCCCAAGACTAATACAGACAAAGGTAACTGGGCAACTTTTCAAAGCACTTCTACCTGTCACCCAGCCCAACATGGCCTTGAATAAGTATCAACCAGATTCACTAGCCACTCTTTCTCTCTTTCTTTGTTTCTTCTTTGATTTAAGGATGATCAACCACCTTTAGAGACAAAATGGAAAGTGATGCTGCTAGCCAACAAAATTATTTATTCTGCTCTGGAATATTTTAAGATTTGTTACATAACTTCTTGCTCTTTTAATTGTATGGTGAAACATTCTCAGAAAATAAAACGTTTTAAAAACAGAACCAGCAATTCCTGCTCCAGGTTCAGGAATGAATACTATGCCTTAGAAGGAATAGGATTCTGGTGTTGTTTTCTGGACTGGGTGTTGCAGAATGAGAGAAAGGGAGAAAACACAAGCTAGGCATAGACTGCATGTATTTTAATTGTAGGTATTTCCCTGTCATAAAAATGCAGGTTTTAAATTATATTCAGATGAGGGGCTGTAGTTCAACGCAAACCCTGTTTATAACATGAGAGATGAAGATTAAAGATTAGGAAAACATCCAGTCCTATGATGAAAATACTGCCCTGAAAATCTAACAAACTGTTTTGTTAAAGCTTTTTTCTACTTGTCATCCACTACAGATAACACAAACATACTTTGAGGCTCCTTTCCTTTTTAGACTATACAGTACTATATTTTGAAAAGCGTTTGATTAGGCTACATAATCAACCACTTTAATTAAGAAACACCCTAAATATTAAGGAGCTTATTAAGGGTAATAATGAGTCAACATGTTTTACTTTGCTTCAAACTGCAACAAGAATATCTTAGACCTGTTGCTATAGTCAGTTGCTAAAGTCAAAACAAATATTATCCAACAATTAACACAAACCTCATCCCCCCATGAGTAACTTACTAAATCACTTGGCAGTGCACTACATTAGTACAGCATAGTACTTCATAAATTCCAATGTTAAGATACCAAGTTCTAGTGACATAAAACAGAAAGGATTTTTAAAAGATTACATAAAGTGAAGCCAGCAACAAGTTGAAGTCCTACATGTTCCTAAAGAAAATAATTAAACATTGTTAAATTAGCTCCACAGCATTTCAACATGGAAACCTAAAGGGAGATACTGTATTTCTACAACTGTCCTGGGAAAGTAAGGTGGAAATTGAAATTAGAAATCAAAAAGTAGAAAACAAATGGCAAACTCAAGAATGGGGAAATGAAACAGAAAATACTCAGGTATGTCACCCAGATTGAGGGCATCAGGGAGTAAGGAAGGGTTACAGGCAAATAACTTTCTGAAGACATAGTTTATGCCAGGGGTTCTCAACAGGGGCCATAAATGAGTCTGTGGCCTTAATAAACATGTTTACGACAGTCATAAATGAGTCCACGGCCTTCATAAATGCATTTACAACAGCTGTAAATGGTGGGAGGACAACCATTCTGTACCCCTCAACTGTTTCATGGAGCATGACCCAGCCCCCAACTTGAAAAGGTTGAGAATCCTTGGTTTATGCTAATGTACAGAAAAATAATTGTTCATTTACACCACCAATTCACAAGAATATAGTTTATTAACAATGTGATTCAAACTCAAATGCTGTGCTGGTAACAACTGCCTCATGCCAGCACAACTGGCTTTGTGCTGGCATAAGTCCTATGTACTGCCTAGATATACTAGCAGAACTGGTTCTGTAAGCACAGCTGGTGTGCTAGCTGAGAACTGTTATCAGAAAAGGCAAAAAAAAAGGCATAAAAAGAGAATGAGGAATCCCTAAATTATGTCAAATCCAAATCCCTTTCAACCTATGTCCAAAGTCACCTGCCAGTTTTGTTACTGTTCAGTCGCACAGTTGAGTCTGACTCTTTGTGATCCCATGGACCACCGCATGCTAGGCTCCTCTTTCATCTGCCATCTTCCATAGTTCACTTAGATCTACACCCACAGCATCAATGATGCCATCTAGCCATCTCATCCTCTGCTGTCCCCTTTTCCTTTTGCCTTCGATCTTTCCTTGCATCAGGGCATTCTCCAGTGAGTCCTCTCTTCTCATTCAGTGGCCAAAGTACTTAAGCTTCAACTTCAGTATTTACCCTTCCAAGAAGCAGTCAGGATTTATTTCCTTTAGGATTGATTGATTGATTGATTGATTTGATCTCTTTGCAGTCCAGGGGACACTCAAGAGTCTTCTCCAGCACCACAGTACAAAGGCATCTATTCTTCTGCACTCAGCCTTCCTTATAGTCCAGCTCTCACAGCCATACATTACTATTGGGAAGACAATCACTTTCACTATGTGGACTTTTGTTGGCAGGTTGATGTCTCTAAACTTTTTATTATGCTGCCTAGGTTTGCCATAGCTTGCCTCCCAAGAAGTAAGCATCTTTTTATTTCATGGCTACAGTCACCATCTGCAGTGATCTTACATCCCAAGAAGGTAGAGTCTGTCAATACAAAACTGAATAAGTAATTTATAGTATTGATAGGCTGAGAAAAGTTTGATTCAGCACAATCTCAGCTGGTTTAGTGTCAGCTCAGCTAACCCTGAATTATTTAGGCTATTTAGGATTGCACCTTAAGAAGAAATGTAAGTAGCTATAGCAATTACATTTATATACTGCCCCATAACACTTAGTGCAACTCTCTAGGTGGTTCACAAGTTAATTAACATTTTGCCCCAACATGTGGTACTTATTTTACTGACCTCAGGAGGATAGAAGGCTGAATCAACTTTGGTTCCCATCAGGATTGAACTCACAAATTTTTAGCTGCAGTTTAACTTCTGCCCCACAAGGGTTCATGCTATAAACCAGGGTAGGCAACATACGGTCAATGGGCTGGATCCAGCCCATGTCGCTGAATAATCCAGCCCTCGCTCCAGCCCCACCCCCCCACTGCCGGAAATGGCCGCGGACTCATTTACGGCCTGTTGTAAACACATTTATGGCAGCCATAAAGTCTGCAGCTGTCGTAAACACATTTACAACAGCCATAAATGGCGAGGGTGGGACACCAGTCTGACCCCCTCAACTGTCTTAGGGAGCTTGTCAACTCCTGCTATAAACTGATCCTCTGGTATAAAAGGGATTTCCAGTCACCTGAGACTGTTCATGAGTAGTAGGGTAAAGAATAATAATGTCTAAAGGCATACTGATACTAATCTGTCTTTAGGAAATAAGAAAATAATATTTTAAAATCTTCAAGGAGAAGTATGTGTGATTATTGTCCAAACGTTCATAGGCAAGCTTCTATTTCACTGGAAGCTGAAGTGTCATTATAATGGATATTATGTTTTGCAATAGGATGACACTATATTTACTGTATATCAGTGAAGTCAGGGAATTGTCAGTTGCTATATTCTTAATTCAAGAGCCAAGTTCTTATATAGCACCCTGACTGGTGTGTCTTCTAAGTTTTTGGTGACAATATATACACATGAGGAATGCGGAGTGATATGGCGCCAAATGACAATTAAATGCAAACATTTAATTTATTGAATAATTCTCAATAAAGCAAGTTTTAAACTCCATTTGTGGTATGTGTCATGTGTGTGTTCATATGTGCATGTGAAATAAAACAAAATAACAAATTATAATTCAAACTGAGAGGCCATCACCAATATAATTGATAAAATAATATAATCATGTGCTGTTATGTTACTTCTGACTTATAGTGCCCCATTTCAAGGTTTTTAGACAGAACTCAGAAGTGTTTTATAATTCCCTTTATCTGGGGCATCCCTGGACTGTCCAGCTTGCCCATGGCTACATGGGCTGGCTATTCTGAGATACACAGTGAGAAACTGAACTGTGAACCTCTAGCTCCACAGCCAGATAACTAACTCACTAAGCCAGGAGTTCTCAACCTTTTAAAGCTAGGGGCCGGGTCATGGGGGGGGGGCCCGGATGGCCATTTTGCCTTTCCTTCACCACATGGCACTTCCTAGTGTGGTGAGGCACATGAAATGGTGCCATGGGCTGCATTCGGCCCCTGGGCCTCAGGTTGAGAATCCCTGCACTAAGCTATCCAGCCAGTATTATAAAGGAGGAAGAGGAAGGAGGAGAATAGCAGCCCTGGGAACAATCCCAAAAAGATGGGGGGGGGGGGATCTGTGTGTGATTGGCATTGAAAAGATCACAAGAGACCAGATGCAAAATGTAGCACTAATCTCCTCCACCACACCAGGAATTGCCATATGGTGGAGGAAGGGCAAAATGGCCATCCGGCCCCTCAAGCTGTCTGAGGGAGCGTGACCTGGCCCCCGTTTTAAAAGGTTGAGAACTCCTGGTGTAAAGGTTAATATTTTACTGGCGCAAAATGGGGAAAATTATAGATTACAACACTTCAGCACAACACAGAGGCATCTGGAAATGATGATGTTTACTAGCACTTCAATCCTCAGAAGCATGTTGTTTTTGAGAGATACTTGTTCTCAGCCTCATTTAGCAGAAACTCAGATGAGCAAATATGATTCACTGCTGAAGGAAACAGCAAGAAATTGGGAATTTGGGGATATTAAAGAATACATGTTCCTAGACAAAATTGTGTCCAATGTGACTGATAAAAGAGTAAAGGAGCAATTGCTAAGGGAATTGGGACTGAGTTTACAAAAGGCAACAGACATCTGCAATGCCTTCGAAGTCACATAAGCGCAAATTGAGCCGTATGGCTTGGTCACATGATGACAGAAAATCACTGCAGGCAAAACACAAGAGGATATTTCCGTAACCGGTATTCCCACGAACAGCAAGATATCTTCACCCTAGAATTGCCCTTCTTTCAGAATATTATATAGAAAATTAAACTCTTTTGCCTCTGTGCATTTGGGACAATCAGCCCAGCCAGAAGACATAGCCAAAAAAATTTGCAGGAAAACTAAACAGTGCTTCTTCATTACACAGTTTTACAATGATCTTGGGCCATCACGGATGCGTTTTTTTAAACCACAACTGCCATGCTGGCTAGTTTATTTTGGGAGTTATATTTTTTTTAAGGAAACACTAACTTTTTCAAGGTTTGGCTATAAAACACATCTTGTATCTGTAGCTAAGGACAGCATTTTATTTATTTATTTAAATTTATTTATTTAAATTATACTATACTATGTATGCTATCTGAAGAAAATACCAAGTCATATAACAATCCAGCAGTATACTCACAATTTGTCTGGCTGGACATCCTGCTACATTAATGGAATAGGCTGTACACCCAGCAACTCAATACGGAGTGTTGGAGGGCAGTAAATAACCTGACTCCCTAAAAGAGCCAACAGCTACTGGCAGATGAGCTACTTTAGGTGGGGTAATGCCCCCCTCAGTGGACGAAATGCCACTGGAAACCATCAGATTGGGCCCAATGGCAAAATGAGCAGAGGAGGAACTCTGATACCCAATGGTTATGGAGGCAGAAGATGCCATGCCAGATAGACTGACTATGAAGGCACATCTTGATAATATCTTCAAGGCTGCAGCAGTCCATTGTAGTCCTGGTGTTAAATCCTGCATGTCTCATTTCATGTGTGCCGCATAAAATGGCTCTGTGATCAGAGTGTGTGGGTCACTTCATGGCAAGCTGGGTTCCACCTTAAATTTACACCAGTGACATTTCCTGCTTCAGGAAAAAATGCATTCTCGGATATGTTGCAGCTGATGAGTCAAACACAATTCTCATTTTCAGCCTTTCAATTTAAAATGCATTACTGCATTGTTAGCTGCATCTACTGTATTGGACAAAACTGATACAGATACTCAAGCACTCAGTGTTAACAAAGACCTGGCCACACAATATCCTGAGGTTCCTAAAAGGTGGAGACAGATTTAATAACCATGCCACATATCCAAGGTGCTAGCATTAATGTATAAAGCCCTGAACAAACTGAGATCTCATTACTTCTTGGAGTGTCTCTTTCCAAAGTTCTACTGCCCATTTAATTCAGTTCTCTACAGCAATGCATTTCTGGGTGCTTACCCCAAAGGAGACCAAATAGACAACAACTAGAAATACAGACTTCTTGGATATTGCTCCAACATTATGGAATTGCTTCTCATATAGCCAGTACACTCAGCCCCTTCTCTACAGACTTTTAAGAAGCTTCTGAAAATAAGCCATTTAGAGAGGCATTTAGAGAGCTACCACTCTAACTTGATAAAACAATCCTGTGTTTTGTTTCCTTTATTTGTCTTATTTTTGCTCGAATGCTGCTGCCAGTACTATTTTTTAAATAGGTTCTAACTGAATAATTATTTGTTCATGCTCACCATTTTATTATTGTTGTTGATATTTTGCTTGCCAACTACCCAGAATGGTATATTTACCAGAAGAGCAGTAGATAAATGCAGTAGATAAAATAAATAAATATTAGTTAGTGATAGCAGTTACAACATAATAGAAGGAATGCTGGGAAACACTATTCTGAGATAGAAATGAGCATCATTTTAATTATCTTACGATGAACAAATTAATGACCAGGAATTATGTGTCAAAATTTCTTTTAAAATTTAAAGTAAAATAATTTAAAATCTGAGTATGAAATATTTCAGGATAAACACCAGATTTATTCACAAAAGGACAGAAATCAACAGATTATTATAAGGTTTCATGTCATTTTATCTCATCTTTGAACAATGATTTTGAAGTGCATTTTGCTGGCTGTTATTACTAAAAATATTGGAGATATTGCACTACATCGCCAGTTTACTAATTTATTAATAATTTTAGTTAACTGACAGGAAAGTAGTAAAATATGGATCCTACACATAATAAAGCCACATTTAAACAGTGTTCACTAGCTGATAAAATCATATTTTAGTAACACAGAAAGTTGGCAACTCAGGCTAAATAAAGACACTGCTGACTTTCAATATACTATGTGGGATGTACAAATTTTCATCACTTACCTTATTGAATTAACTATGCTAATGAAGTGTATAAATTAGAAAAATACCAAAATATTGTACAGCCTCACAATGATTCACAAAATCATTCCCAAACAGCGAACTCAGGACCAAACAGAAGGAACATCATGCGCCCCTGAAGAAAGTTGCAAAAATGCTCTGGCAGAGAATATTAAATTCAATGAAGACAAAATGCAGAAATTTCAGGAGACCAAATGCACAGAGCCAATTCTGTTAGAACAAGAGGTCAAATTAGTGTCAGCAAAGTTAATGCAATAGCCAGATTTGAAGGAAAGAAGCAGCTATGCTGAGCTTTCTGGTGATAATGAGATTTATCACAGTTTTTTGTTGTTCAGTCGCACAGTCGAGTCCGACCTTTTGCGATCCCATGGACCAGTGCACGCCAGACTCTTCTGTCATCTACCATCCTCCGCAGCTCAGCCAGATCTAATCCCACCAGTAGCAGAAATTCCAGCTGGCCCCTCCCATCCAAGTTCTGAAAAAGTAGTCCTAATTCAGGTGCAACACAGGGCTTTCCCCTGGCCACGCCCACATACCACGTCCACAGAGTAGGTAGTAAAATTTTTGAATCCCACCACTGCCTACGCCCACTGCGTCAATGATGCCATCCAGCCACCTCATCCTCTGCCACCCCCTTCTCCTTTTGCCTTCGATCTTTCTTAGCATCAAGGTCTTCTCCAGTGAGTCCTCTCTTCTCATTTGGTGGCCAAAGTACTTGCCCTTCCAAGGAGCAGAAGAGGATGTGAAGTTTCTGACAATGACTTAGTTTGTTGTTGTTGTTGTTGTTGTTCAGTCACACAGTCAATTCCGACCCTTTGCGACCCCATGGACCACTGTCCGCCAGGCACTTCTGTCCTCCACCATCCTCCTCAACTCACTCAGCTTTGTGCCCATTGTGTCTACAATACCATCTAGCCATCTCATTTTTTGGCCGTCCCCTTCTTCTTTTGCCCTTGACCCTTCCAAGCATGAGAAGAGAGGATTCACTTGAGAAAGCCTTGATGCTTGGAAGGGTCAAGGGCAATAGAAGAAGGGGACGGCCCAAGATGAGATGGCTAGATGGTATTGTAGAGACAATGGGCACAGAGCTGAGCAAGTTGAGGGGGATGGTGGAGGACAGGAGTGCCAGGCGGACAGTGGTCCATGGGGTCGTAGAGGGTCGGAATCGACTGTGCAACTGAACAACAACAATAGCAGGAGTGCATCCTATTTTGCTTGTTGGTTAGATGACTTGAGGCGGCAGGCAAATGACTGCATGGAAATGCAGAAATGAGTAGATGTTTGTCTGCTTCTGTGCTAACTGGGTCAAAAATGTATGTTTGCATGGTCTTGTGACTACACAAACAAGTATTGCAGTGAAAGGGACTGCAGCAACTCAGATCATGACAGATCCAAGATGATGAGTGGAAGCAAGAGAGGGGCATCATGATAAGGAGTTGATTTGATGACCCTTGGGTTCTCTTCTAGCTGTTCATAGTAAATATCATAGTAAATATCATAGGAAAACATCATTCATGTTGGCCCACTAAATCAGTGGGGTCTTGGAAAATCAACTCCTTCAATTGATTCAAAAGAGCCTATTCTTAGTACAGTAGAACCTCGTAAAACAAAAATAATTGGTTCCACAAGGCACTTCATTATATGATTATTTTTGTTTTATGATGCATGCATCGTACAACGAAAATGTCTATGGGGAAAATCATACAACAAAATCTCAATGGGAAAAATTGTACAATTTTTTTCATTGTACAATTTTCCCCATAGAGATTTTTATTGTACAATGCACACATTTGTTCCAAAATTCTTGTTGTTGTATGATTTTTTTCATTATATGATGCATTCGTTATACGAGGTTCCGCTGTATATCTTACTATGCTACAGTTAGGGTAAGTCCATTTGAATCAATGAAATGTACAAGGGAGTTGACTCACTGATTCAATTGGCCTACTCTAGTGTTTTTTTACTATACATTACTAAGAACAGAACTTTGACTATTTTTGCTACAATATGTTTGGCATCATGATTAAAACTCTGACCATGTTTTGTAGATTAGAATTGTTCTACAGTCCTTTGCTCTTTTTCTTTAGCGGTCTGTTTTGCATGTGGATTTCATATCTTTTAATTGTGGCATTGATTATAGTCAGAATTCTTTGGGATGTGATAACATGTTTTATTATTATTGCTTGATGATAGCGAGCTTATCAGGAAACAAGAAAGGTTCCACTTCTGGTGCTCAGCATTAATACCACTGTTTTTATTTAACAGCTCTCAATTTCATCAGGTATGACAAAAGAAAACCTCACTCTCTAGTTCAGAGATAGAGGTTCCCTTCCTGCTTCCAAATGTCTGTTTTTATCTGCAATTTAAGATAAGAATCTATTTAAAGCCTGAGAACCTACTGCATGGAACTGAGACTTAGTTTAGAGACTGGAAAAATGTTGTGTGGAGCAGAGCTCTGGCTTGTAGCCCAGGAATCTGTTTCATGGAACTGAGCTCTGATTTACAACCTGTAAAGAAACTACATGGAACTGGGCTCTGACTGCAGGTTGGGAAGCTGATGCACTGGCACTTACTTCTAAATAGTCATGCATTCAATTAAGCTCTGTACAATTGCAAGAAAATATCCAAATACATCTATCCCTACCCATATTGCTTTGGTATTATGAGATGCCCTTAGCTGTGTTCACTTCTGAAATAGGACTCCTGAGAGCCTCCCCAAATTGGAAGTCAGTTCCTAGAAAGCTGAAATTGTTCCCTATCCTTGATTTAAGAATCCATCAATGGTGCGGCCATTCTCACTTTGCATTTGCCATCCAAGAAGATTATACTGTATGCAGCATTTCTGAATTCTTTGTCTCTGTATCTAACATGGGAATTGGCTCAAACCCTGTCCCCATTCTAGTCAGCACTGTAGGAATGCATAACCACATAAAGGGATTGACATTTCAACATACAGTATTTGCAAAAGTATTTATGCTTTTGTGAAAATCAATCCAATAATTTATGGTTCTATGCAAATGGCAATATATCAGATAACTCCAGTGGTATCCACATTTCATATTCAACATCCTGCTTTTATGGTTAAAGTATCTACAATAAATAAGTCAGACCTTTTCCTCAGCCTTAGCAAGCAAGATGATCATGAATGAATGATTGATTGATTTTAAATTTTCCCAGAGGCAACTAACGATTTTGTATGCTCGTCAACACAAGGGAGGCTTATTTTTAAAGCTCTGTGCTGTCTGAAAATCAGGTCAACTTGAGGTACCCCCTATTTGGATGCAAGACACACTGAAAAACAGCATTCAGGAACAGGCTTTGATGCATTGTGCACTTTACTACTAACACTGAGGAGACTGAGGGGAACCCCACCATTGACCTCCATTGTGAGGATTGTCTGTTTTCCTTTTCTCTTATTTCTTGTTTAACCAGTTAGTAATCTGAAAATTAAACAAGTTGACAGGCACTTCCGTAATGAAAGAAGTAAGAAGACGATCTCCAGAGATCTTCATTGGGTCTGATGCTATGCAACTTGTTGTTACAACTGTGGTTTAAATTAGTTTTTATCTAAATATAGGTTTTGGCTAGTTATTTGTTTATTGATTTTATTGTATACTATTTGTTGACATATTCTTATATTTTACATCTTTTTGTGAATGTATGAGTATGTTGTTAACCAGCCAGTCTATGCATTATGGGGTGGTATATACGTTGAAATACTTAATAAATAATACTTTGCTAAATGAACTGACCAAGGTTTAAAATGCCATTGAGTCGTCTATGATGGTGAAGATATGAATGAACAAAAAAAGTATACAGATTTTGGATAGGTATAAAAATGTAATTCATCACAATGGTGTCAGGGTATGATTTTTACTCTGGGCTTAGCCTCGTTCCAAAATTGAGATTTCCAAGCATAGGGGGACCAGAGGCACATTCCTTAGAAGGATAGACATTCAAAAACATGCTATTCTTGTGGTTTGGAAGAAACAAAACCTAATGTATGATAGACATGTGATACTGTATGGTCATTGGCTGGATTCCTTTAGGGAATGGCAAGGGGATTGACCATGTGTGAGGAGACATTACTCAGAGGGAGGGGGCAAGATGCTCTCTTGATCCGATGATTCATGCTGAAGGTGAGCAGTGAACTGAGACAACTTTATTCTGTGACTTACTTTGATTACAATATACTTTTTAAATACCTGAAGATGACTAGAGTGTTTACTTGGCTATGTGCTACATTATTTACACTAAGCTAACATCCTGGGTTGGTAAGCTAGAGGGACGGCAGCTCAGAAGCAGGAACCAACCACTTGTGGACAGAAGTCCTACTCATGAGTAAACTTGTTTCCTGAAAAATGGTACATGTTGGGGCAAAAAAGATTTCAGAAATTTTCTAGTGAGATCTGATGTGCAAATGACTATCCAAAAAGGAAATTTTGGTTTAAAAAAAATAGCTCATGTAAAATAATCAATTCTGGATATGCTCAGAGAGCTGCAAAAGAGCACCTGATCATACAGAAAGGTTGCTTTAACAAGAGCAATCTCCCTTAAAAAGAAACTTTCATCTGCTGGGAAATCACTCCAGTCTAGCCCCAAAATGTAGCAGCCGTACAGTTGGAACAAAAAGACTGTAGTGCATTTCCTTGTACTGTACATTGTGTGATCACTGGAAAAAGACTACTTCACAAGCAATCAAAATTGTGAACTATTTCCCCATGTGATTACATCCTCAGTGGACTGCAGCTGTGAAAGAAACAAATTTGATTGAAGTGGATTAAAATAAAAATTCAACAGTATTATAATGATCATATCCAAATCCATGGGATAGCCATATGTAAAAAAACCAAACCACACACACACCACTGGAGTTCTAGTTTTGTATCTCAGTAAGGATATCAGAGTTGGAACACCTGCAGGACAGGTTAAGTAGTTAACATGAGGGAGGTTAGATAAATAGTTGAAGTTGGTGCCCATTTCCTATAAGGGTCAGCTGAAACTGTTTATTATGTTGGATTTAAGTATGGCCCTGGAGATGGAGGATTCATTGTGGCTCCCATCCTCACAGCAGGGTCTCTAGTGGTGTTGCTGTGATCGGCAAAAAGATCTATGAGCTACTAAGCATACTAATACATTTGCCTAGGTTTCGAAATGGGATGACCAGAGAAAAACATGGCACAGATTTTAAGAATTACAGTACAGTAATACCTCTGATAACGTTTACCTCGGATAACACTAAAATCGCATAACGTTAAGTAATCTAGGGTGGAGAATTGGATCGAATAACATTAAGGTCCTATGGGATGGATCGGATAACAACCACTAAAGCCTGTGCGGTTACAATGTATCTCTGTGGAGCTTTAACGTTATCCGATCCATCCCATAGGATTTTAACATGCATCGGATAACACTAAAAATCGGATAACACCAAGACTTCTGGAACCAAGTCTTAGCGTTATCCAAGGTATTACTGTACTGTATATATAATGTTTTTAAAAAGGTAGACCAAAGAAACATGTTCTTTTTCATGATACTATAACTGAGTATCATCCAATGGGATTAACCAGCAATAAATTTTGAAAGACAGGGGGGAAAATTAATGCACCATATAATCAATTTAAAATATACAGTTTCACAAGATGAATATACAGTACCTTTAAACTGAGACAAGGTTAGTTATATACAGGTTGGATAGATCTATCCCTGGCTACTAGTCATATAATCTATCTGAAATGAGTGAGACTCAGAATAACCACTGAAACCTAGTTACTTAAAAGAAGTCCAATTAAAAGCTAGTCTAATTACTCAACAAAAATATACTAGAATGGTATACAGTACAGTAAAACCTCATATAACACTAAAACCTGGTTCCACAAGTCTTGGTGTTATATGATTTTTAGTGTTATCTGATGCATGTTAAAATCCTATGGGATCCATAGAGATACATTGTAACCACACAGGCTTTAACGGTTGTTATCTGAAGCATCCCATAGGATCTTAATGTTATCTGATGCAATTCTTCCCCCCAGATTCCTTAATGTTATGCGATTTTAGTGTTATTCGATACTAATGTTATATGAGGTATTACTGGTACTTGAAATGGTACTTTCAGTACCATTTGCTGGGGAGCAACAGGATGGGTTTCTGCCTTTATATCCTAGTTGTAGACTTTCAGAAGAAGCTGCTAATTGCTGTGAGAGATTGTGTGTGGTGGGGTGTGTGTGTGTTGAATTACACAATTTCACAGCAAAAACCATAGTAGGTTTTAGGATTAGAATTAGAAGCAAGTTCCCCAACAATTATCTAAGTAGGTCAGCCAAACAATAGTAAAAATGAAACAATTTTTATTTACAAGATTATGCTCAAAATCTTTTCCTGAAGGCATAGTATTGTTGTTGGTGAAAATAAGAATCATTTAGCCTAATAAATGGTAAAAAAATTCTTTTATTAATCACTACATGGCTGAAGAGGGAGTTCCACAGAGCCTATGCCTCACAAGATGGAGGACCAGCTACAAGTCAGAAAACAAAAAATTACCTCAGAGTGAAGGTTAAGCACCTAAAAAGGTGGGAAAACAAGAAGTCCATTGATTGGCTAGTTTAGAACAGGTGAACAGGTTAGCAGCTACATACACTCACACTTATTTTAAGATAGTCCAGTAAGATCCAGTAGACTAATGAGCACGAGAAATTCAGTATTTTCTGATATGGATCCATTTGTATGAAATATCCTGTGAAGGGAAATATGCCTCCTTACTGTTTTGACTGTTTTTGAGACTTTAGTATCCAACGCTTCTAAATGAATATACAGTATGACAAAAATTATTTCTAACCTGGTCTTTTTGAATTGCTACTTTCTTTTTTTGTATGAGTAATGCTGCTATTTTAGTTAATTATATTTCAAATGTTATTATTTTACAACATTATCTTGCAAACCACCTTGAGGAGGCTTTGCCTCGAAGGGTGGTATAAAAATATTTTAAATAAGTACTTTAAAAAAGGAAAAAAGAAGAACATCAAGGCAATGACACAGTGTGCAAATCCAAGAGCAATTTAATTTTTTTAAACAAAGAGAAATGAAATGGTAAGAGAGGGGAATGTTCAACAGAATCTTTATTAGTCGAACTCCCTGTGTCTGGATTGCATCTTAGGTTGGGAGCTACTCTTGAAATATGTCTCTGAATCTTGAACTATGTTAACAGAAAGCTGTACAAACATACACTTTAACCAGTTTCTCGGTGACCTTTGCTGCACTGGGGAAACACTAATGCATAGGACATGCTCTATAGATCCTTTCTAAAAATATAAATTCCTGTTTATACAAAATGAACTTCATTGATCATTGCTGAACACACACACGCACGCACACACACAGAGAGAGAGAGAGAGCACAGAAAAACCATGAATGTGTAATCAGAAATGTATAGAATATAAACTTGATCAGCCTGTGGTCAATGGATAGTAAAAAAAAAAAAGGAAACTGAAACTATATGCTGATGGGCATTAAGAAATTGAGATAGATTCTGCAATGCCAATGTATTTTAAAAGCAAATTGTAAGAAGCTGCACTATACGAGATCAGGATAATTGGCTATCTAGCCCATGGTACTACGTACTATATTGGCGGCTCCTTCTTTAACTGAGATTATATAACTTCTCTACGATCATGAAAGGGGTACCCAGACCAGGGAACTCATCCTGCTACCAGCTGCTAAAAATGACAGAGTGATGGAGTGTTCACCCATGTGCCACTCCAGGAACTCCAGAATTTCAGCCAACATGTTTAACATCCTAACTACAGTAGTTATGGCATCAACAAAAGATAGCTGTTTCTCTAGTGTAGGTCCAATATATATTTTTTAAAAATAAATGTGTATAGGTCATCTATTTTTTAAAAAAAAGTCATTTAGCAATCTTGAACAAGCCGTTATATCTCAGCTCTCTAGATACTGGTAATATAATACGGAGACAAAAGTTGTTTGCCTTAGAACAGTGGTGCCCAAACTAAGGCCCGGGGGCCGAGTGCGGCCCCCAATGCCAATTCATCCGGCCCACGAAGCCCTCAACGCTCCTGGAAGTGGAAGTAAAACACGCCCGTACGGGCACGTTTTACTTCCGCTTCCAGGAGCGACGAGGGCTTCGTTGGCCGGATGAATTGGCGTCAGGGGCTGCACCCAGCCCCCAGGCCTTAGTGACAGGCTCCTTGAATCACAAGATTGGCCCATGGCCCAAAAAGTTTGGGCACCCCTGCCTTAGAAGGATGTTGCAAGAGTTAATTAAATAAAACATATGGAGAAAGTTTGACAGAAACACTAAGTGTCACATTCTTTTATATATCTACAACAGAGATCTTTCCAATTTATAGCCACCATACTAATTTTAAGGACTATAATCCTAGTTACAAACCAAACAAATACCACAATTATATTTCTATGAATGTGTCTCACACAGATTATGTGGTAGTGCTGCCGTTTCTTCTTTTACAAAGAGAATAAAGCAAGTAAATACATGTTTCCATGCTAGAGAAGAAAAGGTGATGCCTAGAACTGTTTTTCTTGTGTTTGTTTTAATGTTGGTTGAATAGCTGGCATTAAAACACAGAAGATAGCTTATGAGCCAAGATAACAAGCTTATTAGGTCATTGGCAGCTTCCTCCAGAACCAGAGATTCTATGTGCTGATGAATGGAAAGAACAGTAGATGGAGGTTGCAGAAGAATGGACAGCCACAAGTGTTTTGTGTCCAACAAAATTGTTCATTTATGCAGACAACACCGCAATGGTTGTACAAGGATCATGTTTTGATGAGATTGCTGAAAAACTTACTGGAGCACTTGAAGAAATTAGGACAGTATTACACCATGAACCACTTGAAGCCTAACCTGAACAAGACTCAAGTGTATGCTTCCCACCTTCGAAACTGGGAGAGAGAGGGGTTGAGCTGGATTTAATGTGGCAGGGGAATCAATACAGGGTTTCTCAGGCTTGGGGTACCAGATGTTCTTGGACTTCAACTTCCAGAAGCCTCAATCAGCAAGTATACTGGTTTGGGCTTCTGGTAATTACCTTGGTGTGGCACTTGAAAGGATGTTTTCTTTTAAGCAGCAGCACCTGAATATCAAGGCTAAAGTTAGTTCCAGGAACAATATTATCAGGAAATTGACAAACTTATACATGAGGAGTTCAACTAACCATACTGCATACATCAGATTTGGCCTGAGCATATCTGCAACAGAGTATGCTGATCCAGCATGGAGCACATCCAAACATGTAAAATAAGTGGACATTGCTGTTAATGAAACAATGCTTTTAGTGAAAGGATGCCTCAAACCTACATCAGTTGAGAAAATATATCCTCTTGTTGGCATCACTCCACCTAAGATAAGGAGATAAGTAACAGTAGACACCAAGAGAACTAAGCAAGAGAATGACCATCAACATCCTCTGAATGGATATGAGTTTCACTTTCATCAATTCAGATCCAGGAAGAGGTTTATGGGGAAAACAAACATTCAGTTTTCCAAGAGCATAATCAAATTAGAAGATGGAGAAAGGAGCTCACTGACCAAGGAATAACATTAAAGGAGAACATGGCTAAGAAACTCGACCTCTCCTATGTAACTTGAAGGACCCTGAATAGGCTGAGGGTTTTGTTGTTCAGTCGCACAGTCGATTCCAACCCTCCGCGACCCCATGGAGCACCGCCTTCCAGGCACCTCTGTCCTCAACCATCCTCCTCAGCCCACTCAGCTCTTTTCCCACTGCATCCACAATACCATCTAGCCATCTCATCTTTGGCCGCCCCCTTCTTCTTTTGCCCTCCACCTTTCCCAGCATCAAGGCCTTCTCAAGTGAGTCCTCTCTTCTCATCTGATGTCCAAAGTACCTTAGCTTCATCTTTACAATTTGACCTTCTAAGGAGCAGTCAGGGTGGGAGTGGCTAAATGTATTTCATTTGTTTCTTGTTCATTCTACTAATTTCTGATGGCACTAGCAGGGGGTGCAATGGCAGTGTCACTCAAACTAACTTTTGTTACTACTGCACAGTAGGTTACAGTGGTAAACCCCTGCTGAACTTACCAAGAAAATTCTGTGATGAGACATAACAAAATGAAACAAGAAATGATGGAAGATTAAATTCCCAAAACAGAAGGCACTCAATCAGCTATGAGAAAGAGCAAATGACAATTATGAATATCTCTGCTGCTAAATAGGCAACTTAATTAAAGCTGAAATGATGTTTAGTAGCTCACATGCATGGGAGTGAAAGGAAGGTCTGATGTGGCACAACACATACATTTGGAAAATGGAATGTGAAAAGTATGAGTCAAGGTAAACTGGAAACAGTAAAGCAAGAAATGGAACACATAAACATTACAGTGCTTAGTGTCAGGGAACTAAAATGGGCTGGAATGGGAACATTTTCAATCAGACACCTACAACATGTTCTACTCTGGAAATGACAGGCTCAGAAGAAATGGTGTGGCTCTAATACTGAGGCAAGATGTAGCACATGCAGTTAGAGGTTTTATTGGATACGGAAAGCTGGATTAGAAAGAAGCATGAAAATTGGTGGAAGAAACATCAATAATTTAAGATGTGCAGATGACACCATCCTACTGCCAGTAAAAAAGCAATGACTGGAAATGACTTCTAGTGAAAGTAAAAGAAGACAGTGTCAAAAGAGGGTTGTAGCTGAACATTAAGAAAACATAAATTTTCACTAAAAAAAAGAACTTCTTCTTCAGGTGCTGTATCTGTTCCGGATATTGGCTATCATCGTGGTGATAGTTTTTCTGTTCTTAACTCCTCAGAAAGAAGAACTACACAACTGTAAAACTGAGAATGAAGAATTTATTATTATTATTATTATTATTATTATTATTATTATTATTATTATTATTATTATTATTATTATTATTATTATTATTATTATTAAACAAATTAAAATTGTGAAATATTTTTTATACCTTGGATTAATCATCACTCTAAATGGGACCTGCAGCCTAGAAATCAGAAGAAGACTGAGATTTGGAAGAGCAGCAATGAATGAATGAGAAAAGATAAGCAAATAATAAAAAATTTGTGTCAGAAATTATTCTAGGTTGAAAGGATTTTTGTAGAAGAAACTCTGCTCAGGAAATGCCCAAATAAGGCTCCTTTCATGTCCCCAAGAGCTGGGACAGAGATAGGCTCTCGATTTGTCATGCAGTACCTGGGTCTCGAACTGCCGACTTGCCAGCCTTCCAGTTAACCAGGTGAGCTTCTTAACCACTGAGCCACTGGAGCCCCCAGATAATCCAATGTAAGGATCTTTCACTGAAGACCAAGATCATTCACACTATTGTCTTCCTGATCACCATGTATGGATGTGAAATCTGGACAGGAAAGAAAGCTGACAGGGGAAAAATGCTTCATTTGAAATATACTGAGGCTGTTCCACTTTGGGCATGTCATGAAAAGGGAACATTCTTTAGATATTAATGCTGGGAAAGAGGGAAGGCAGTAGGAAAAATTAAAGATGAAACATGAGATAGATTGACTCCATGAGGAAGACACAAGTTTGTGTTTGCAAGAGTTGAGTATGGTTGTTGAAGAAGAATATTCTGGAGATTTCTCATTCATAGTATCTCCAAGAGTTGGAGATGACTTGAGAGCAAGGTTAACAACAAATTTTTATTATTGTTATCTAGAACATGTAATAAATTGTATGCTGGAGAGGTATGGTAGATTGTGTTAAGCAATATTCTTCATTGTACATTGCAGCAGCAAAATGGGAGAAAAGAAAAATAACTATAGTTATGAATGTATGTCAGTGTGGTTCATGTTGTGTTGGATTTTGGCCTTAACTCTTCATACTGTCCTTTCACAGCACTTATTTATTCAGTACAATGGAGTAAATGTTAATAGACCATATAAAGTTATAAACTGTGTAGCACTCAAAGGCAATTTAATATCCCTCAGCTGCAAGTGTTAACATGGTGTATATATTCCAGATTCATGACAGAATGGAGTCTAAAGAAGAACCATTTCTCCAAATATAAAATCTTCAGCATAAAGAGATTATTTTATATAGACGAATATTTACCTATATGAGTTCCCTCATAGTTTGAAGTAACCATTTCAGGTCCCAGCTTCCAGGAGAAAAACAGGATACAAATCAAAACACGTCAATAAATAAATCACCTCAGCCTTTATCACTTCAGTGAGAAGGAGGCCTAAAATCAATCATAATGGCCAAGTGTGTGCCTCAGAACAGCAACCACAGTGTCCTAGAAATTGTGGGTTGGTACAGTATTTTCTAAAACTGCATGCTGCAAAGTGCAGAGAACAACATAGGATGGCATGTGATCTTTTCTGAAAATTTCAACATTTTGTTACATCCCTAACCTTCTCGAGTGTTAAATATTTATTTTCAGACAACATAAAAGTCATATATTAGAATCTAATTAATGAGGTGGCCATATAAAAGATCAATTTGAAAGCTATTTACATAAGACTGCACTTCCGTGATGTTAGTTACACAGGACACACAGAAAAGGCACATGCTCTGGAGGTGAGAATAAGGTTAATTTAGATTAAACATTGATCTAGTTATTTAGATAAGTACACTTTGCTGCATTTTTTTTTACAAATCTGTCTTGCTAAGTATTAATTTGGGCAAGAGGAATCCTGAGCACAACCAGATTAAAAAATAGTAAGCAAAGGAGAGTGAGCCTGAGATGAAACAGAGAGTTAAAGTGGAAATTTAAAGTGGGAAAATGGAGAGCTGTAGAAAAGGAAAGAGTCAAAACTAGAAGGCAAAACTAAAGAGAAACAGAAGATTGAAAAGGGAGAAACCATTGTGATTTAGGGCAAAGAAGTGCTGGTTGGGATAGTAAGAAAGATGCAGAGAAGGGTTGGGTACAGAGGAACTGAAGGACAAGGGATGGTACTGTGGTCAGAAATAACAAGAAATAGTTTCAGGTTCCGTCTCGCATTACCAATAAAATGGCTTCTCCTCATTGAACCCTGAAACATTTTTTTTTTGTTAACATTCAGGATTACATTTATGAGTTTCAACATGTGCCCATATATGGGCCTGGAATGTGAATGCAACAGCCACAGAAGTATAAGCAGGTCCCACAAAGCAGCAAGCCTTGTGCCAAAAAGATTTCTGTGGCACTGAATGAAACCTCATGTCAAGTCATATGAACTCTAAAATAATCAATACCTCCTCTTTATCTACAACACAAGAAACTGTGGTACTTGTAACAAGATAATATAAGACAGATTACAAATTCAGAATTAGTGTTGTAGTCAATAATGTACGAAGGAGAACGAACACAGTCTGCAAATGACATAACCAAACTGCCTTGCAGAGACAAATTCTAGAGTAGTTATTCCCTGCATCTTAAATGCTTATTTTGTCTGACGAAATTGGATATAAAATTTGCAGGAGGGAATATCACACATACACTAATAAAGCATCATATGTCAAAAACACTGGTTCGCAAAATGCCCTTCTATATCCATCTGAGAAATACAGTACAGGCATCATTTCCTCTCCCTTTTAATTCTCTTGAACAAATAACCTGAAATTCAATCAGCAACAGGAGGGCAGCCTGTTCCTTCTAATGCCCGTAGGAAGAAATGTTGGCTTAATAATGTGATTTAACCATATTCAATTTATAATTATGGTGTTGTGTTCCATCTTTTGAATTGCTGTATTTTCTGAAACATCCAAAGATCTATCCAAAAATAGATATTACACACTAAGAATTAAAAATGTGTAATTCTATGTCTGAGCACACTTTCGCTTCTGCACACTTACTAGGGAGCAATTTCCATTGAACCCAATGACTTATTTCCGGGTAAACATTATAGGCTTGTTCAGTCAAAATCCAGGTCAACAAGCATTTTGGCAAATGGGAGATTTTAGAAAAAGATGGTTGGTAAGAAGAGTCTTTCTTTTCTAAAAAGACCTGATATCCCTCTTTCCTGTCTGCATTTGTAATAAGCCACAAGTCATCATGACACCAAATGTGACTCATAGGGTTTGGTTATTGATTTTTATTTTAGAGTTTTTTTATGGCAATATATGAGAGCCTGTGTCACAAATACAGTGGATAGAATAATGTACCAGAATAAAAAGATTTGTTGAAATGAGAATTTTCATCTTATGTTCTTGATCATTTGTATATTTGTTTGTCCTGAGTGAAATTTTATCCACCTTTATCACAACTAAGAAAGGGGGACTAGTTCTTTGCTTTCATGCTATAACTGAATTTTGAATGCCATCCTATGTCAGCTACATGAAAACAGAGTGCTAATATCTCAGGGAGAAACCTGAACAAGAGACCTTCCACCAGAGCTGCTAGCTTTCCAAATGCACATAGAGATTTATGTAAAGAAGCATTATCAAATAGATTTAAAGAGTGGTTTTTAAAAAATAAAATAATGAAATCACTGATATACAATAAAACAGTGAATAAAACAGCAATTTCAAAACAATCTCAGCAGAGATTAAAAGGCCTAGATTCCTTTTAAAAGAATCTACACAGATCTCTAATCTATCCCTATATTCTTAATCAGTAAAAATAATGAAACCTTCTGTGACAATGCTGAGCCTTGCCAGATTTATTCTCCCACAAGCTTTTTTAGACTATAGCCCACTTCTATAGATCCTAGTTTAAAATCCATGAAAGTTAAGTCAATAATAAATCTATGAGTCTTAAAAGTGTTATGAAATCCTTTGCTTTTAGCTGGGGAAACCATTCTGGAGAATCCAAAGTAATCTTTCTTTCCAAATACTGTATTATGTGTGCACCTCACTAACTCTTTGAAGTAAAATATCAGCACAAAATTAAATAAACATGACTGTTGACTGCTTTTTAAAACAATTGTGTATATTTTTGCTCTTGAACTGTTACAAGACATTTCAGTTGCCATTCAGTATAATGGAAAGGGTTGGGTATGGGGTTTAAGCACCCTTATGAGAAACCTGTATATGCGTGTGTGCATGTGTGTTTTGTAACATCAAAGATAACATTGCAGTTGCTTAGTGGTTAAGACGCTGAGCTTGGAGACTGGTAGGTCGGGTTTCAATACTCGAGTGTTACACAACGGATCTTGGGGACATGAAAGGAACCTCATTTGGGCATCCCCTTAGCAGAGTTTCTCCAGCAAAAATCCTTTCAACCCAGAGTAATTTCTGACATTAAATGTATTTATTGTAGCATCAAAGAATCCTTCACTAGGCATTCAGAGATTTGAATGAACTGGACAGTAGAGGAAAAACTGATAGAACCAGTTAGAAGAATCCCTTCCAATGTTTCCCAACCTTTAGTTTTTGGACTTCAATTCCCAGAAGCCTAAGTCAATTCCCCAAAGCACTGATCAATCAATGTACTGACGTAGGCTTCTGGGAACTGAAGTTCATCAGTGTGTGTGTGTGGGTGTCTCATGTTGGGAACCACTGCCTTAGGTGTTTCCCAAATGCTGGTTTTTGGACTTCAATTCCCAGAAGCCTAAGTCATTTCCCCAAAGCACTGATCAGCCAATGTACTGACTTAGGCTTCTGGGAATTGAAGTCCACTAGTGGGCTGTGTACCCTTGTTGGGAACTACTGCGTAATTGCCCAACTTAATAAAGGTGCTATCTCTATAAATTAGCAGATTCAAATTCCTTTTCTGGTTAGTTGACAGGAGAAGATCTCTGAATACTCCCATAAAGTGTTCGTGACCATTAGCTTATACTGTACCTCCAGAAATGTTACTCACCACAAATCCACGATTTTAGAAGAATCACAAGGAAACATTGAAAACACTGCTGTTACTAATTCCAGCATAATTTTAAGACTATTTTATATGGGGAATGTTTAACTGGGGCACAGGTTTACCAATTCCTTACACTGTTACTCCTCAATTGATTTTTTTCTTTCCAACTATGTTCAAGAAAAGCAAACAAATAATAAAAAGATGGTGAAAGTGGCTCTTGAGGCCAGTTACAGGACACAAGCCACACTGAAAATATTACAGTATTGTATATATCTGAGGAAACGCTTGTGGCTGTCCTCCAACATCCAAAGATTTCTGCAATGTATACACTATCCTCTTTTGTCCTTTCTTTTTTGTTAGTTGTCTTCCTAATTCCTACCAACATCACTCTTCCCCCACAACCACATCCTAAACATGTTTATCTGTTGTTACTCTCAAATGTGACTGTTATAATATGGACCTGAATACTAAGCAGCCAGGTATAAAATCATAGTAAAAGATGTACATCAAAAGGACATGTTATTATCTGAGCAACTCCTCTACTCAATTAGCAACCAAGTTTTAAAGGCCTACAATGGATAATTTTTAGATTAAGAAGAAAATTATGTTTCAAAATGACTTGCTGTTGTTATTTTTAGTAACCCATCATAATTGAAGAGTTGAGCTGCCTGTGGGTCATGCAGGAAATACAGGAACCATGGCCTATAGTTACACCTGAGAGTGCAATCCTAGGTATGTTTTCTCGGATGTAAGCTCTACTAAGTTTAATAGGGTCTAATTTCAGTAGTTACAGATAGGAATGCAGTAAAAAAAAGACATAACTGAACTTTCAATTCATTTGCACATGATTCTAGGCATTTAGCCTGAGAATATGGGCATTGGTTTCAAACAGCAAATTTAGTGTGAGGGATTTTTCAATATCACGGGCCAGCCTAAGTGCTGCATATCTACAGTACTACGCAAAGCACCAGCTGATTTTGGAAAAATTCAGTGAATGATTTGTAGGGGCAGAACTCAGCCCCTGAGCCACCTAGACACACCAGAAATTAGACAGTCTTCTGCTGACTCTCCTTTTAACCCTCTCCAAGTTGGTGAAGTTTGCGGTTAGAGTGCCCAAGCTGTGGGCTCCCCAAATCACTCATTGAATTTTCCCCAAACCAGCTTGCCTTGGCCTAAGATTTTTACACAGTACTGTACTGTATATTGGTGCATTCGACTGCAACTTTTCATAATGTCAATTAAGACACTGGCCCAGTATGTTGCATGATATCATTGCAATGACATAGCTGTAGTTATGCCCAACCCTTAACATTTATGTACCACTGCACCAGATATTAAGACTGAATTATAAAAATGGACTTGTCAAATTAAAAGTGAAAAATGCAATCAAGAACAGATGAGCTAGCTTCTTTTTCAGGTCAGCTTGTACTATAAGACCAAATAAAACAAGTTAGCCGCAAAGTATGAAAGTTGAGTTATTCCTGGTACATTTACACTGTACATTTAAAGCTACACATAAGTAAGAGAAAAGCTATTCATTCAAGCTATTGATGTGTCTTGTCAATCTTGATTCCATATAAAGCTCAAATGGGAAAATAAACTGACGTTCACACTGAAATGTAGGATCTTGGTTAAATTCCATTATGTAATACAATTAAGGAGGTTATTTGGGAAATAAAGAAAAATGTCAGAAAAGGAAGAATAGGAAGGTGGGAAAGGTTCACAAAAAGTCCTAGTTTTGAAAGCATGAAGAGCCAGTAGGAATCTGCTGAAATGATGCAACACAAATAAAGCCGAAAAGTGAACAGAAAGAGATTTAGATGTATTAGCATTAATCAGTGTGCTACTAAGAAGATTCTGACTATGAGAAATACCTGCCCTAATTGCAGAAGCTCTTTTTGTGTTGATCATGATTAATCGAGAATGGGTCAAGGATCTTGCTACCCTCAGTTATAGATAGATAGATAGATAGATAGATAGATAGATAGATAGATAGATAGATAGATAGATAGATAGATAGATAGACAGATAGACAGACAGACAGACAGACAGACAGACAGACAGACAGATATAGATACACACACACAGTGGTTGGGTCCAAAAATGTTTACTACCACACTGTGGGCGTGGTATGGTGGACGTGGCCAGGGCAAAAGCCCTGCATTGCACCCAAATTAGGTCTACTTTATTTCAAAACTTGGGTGGACGGGGCCAGCCAGAATTTCTGCTACTGGTTCTGTCAAACTAGTGTGAACCTACCACTCTGTGTGTGTGTGTGTGCATGCGTGTGTGTGCTTTCATCTAGACAGTAAAGGATATATTGTTAAATCTTGAGTGTCTCCTCTGGTTAGGGAATATTTGTGCTACAAACATAAAAATGTATATACACCACTACACTTAAGAATTCTTGGTAACTGTAGGTTGGACGATGATTATGTTAGAGCAACGATTCTCAACATTTTCAGGCCGTGGGTCTGACCACACCTCCTGGGCAGCTGATCAGGCCAGTCACATGGTTTCTCCCACCCAGAAATGGAAGTAAAACACATGCCATGCATGCGCAGAATACATTTAGCAGCATTCTGTGCATGCTCAGTGTGCGTTTAACTTCCACTTCTGGGAGCGGTGAGGGCATCAGGGGCCAGATGAAATGGCTTCAGGGGCTGGATCTGGCCCATGAGCCATAGGTTGCAAATGCCTCGCGGACAATTCAATAACACACGTCTATAGAAGAAGAGAAAATATGACTATTCATTTATGGCTGTGGAATATTCTATGTTTTCCTAAATTTCACATTGAAATAAATCTTCAAACAAATAAGTCTTCAAACAGCCACAATGTTTTGCTTTCTCATTCCTTCTCTCTTTTTTTGATTTTATTTCTCCTCTTATTTGATAACTAAGTGCCAAGACACTTTGCCTCTTTCCCCTCCTTTCCTCCCTTTAATTTGAGAGTTACTTGACTCTGTATTTCTGTGGCACCAGAGGCAGTATCCACACAGAACATACATTAAATGTCATTTCTCACAGCAAATGATTTTCAACTTTCCTACTTGGGACAGCTGAAGTTCTCAAAGAAGGACAACATTTATCTCTCTCTCTCTATCCAATACAGCCAAAGCTGGGTAACGAGAAGAAGTGAACAACACCTAAAATTATGCTTCTAAAATTATGTTTCTCAGCCCAAATGGGATGACAGACTTGCAGGTAATGTTTCTTATATTTAATTAATAGTACTGTAATAATTGTCTGTTACCAAATTTAATTATGGTGGTATGGGGATAATCATCTCCACATGGTGGGCCCTTTCAGGGCTCTTTAGGTATACAGGACTCCAAAGTTGTTTATCATTCACTTCTTCTGGGAATATCCTGGGCTTGTACAACTTGTCAAGGTGACATAGGCTGTCTCTTCTACCAGGATGCACAATAGGGAATCAAACTCCCAAACCAAATCAACACTGCCTGTCTCCACCCCCTGTCCTCAAATGAACTTCTGTAAAATGTTTACAAGAAATATTATAGTCCACCTCTCCAAATTCTGTATGTATGCATTAAGTATACTGTAAACAATGTTAAACACTTTTTTCTAATTTCTTGTGTTGCTTGTCACAAACAAATACACATACTAGAAATGTAATACATAATTAAAATGATAGTCGGAATAAATAAAAAAATTAAATAACTTAACACACACACACACTATCACCTCAACCAGCTCCTGTTATGATTTTGTGTTAACAAAACAAGGCAAGGCAGTTATACTAAACCTAGTTAAATCCAAGGGATAAAGAGCACCTGTTTTAGTAACTGTAGGGGGAGTGGCATGGGCAAAAAAAAACCCCACACACTAATTTATCATGTTTGCTCTCTAAAAATGTCACTTCTTGGTTCCCCAAATTTCAGAGCACAAAGTCAGGTAAATGGTCTAACTCAGAGGTGGCCAACCATGATGCTCCAGCTGTTCTTGGACTTCAATTCCCAGAAGCCCTCATCAGCAGGTGTGCTGACTTTGGCTTCTGGTTATTAAAGAACAGTTAGAGTTTACCTTGTCTAACTGGACACATATAAGAATGAGAACAGGAATAAGGAATAGATGGGCCTTCTCTGCCTCTAGTTCAAAGTTATCAGTCAAATTTTCATGGGCAGTCCAGGTAATATTTTTTTTCTGTTGAATACAATAGGAAAATGTAACCTAAGTTACTGTTGTCTCATATGAGATTTTCCTCAAAAAAAGGGCAGCTGGATTCTTCATCTGTTCTAATGTTTGCAATATTTTATTTTCAACACTTTTGTTTAAATTACAGCAATATAGTCCAATGTGAGTATGTTTTAGCTTCTACTCTTCACCACTATTACCACAAATCAATATGTAGGTTTTGGCTAAAATAACCCAAGGGACTATCCTAACAAAACACAAGTATTGAAACATCCTGAGAAAATGGGTGGAAAAGTTGTAACATATTTTTTTTTAAATGGAGTAAATTGTAACAGCTGAGAACGGAGGAGGATTTTTAAAAGACTCCCCAAAGTTCTATTGATTATTTTTAAAAGCCCTTATTTGTAATCTTTTTTAGTTTTGGTGTTCATTGCATGTACAGGAGGAAACTATTTAAATAAATGCAGATAATTATAGCTCCCCTTACACACATGCACAAGCATACTGCTGCAAAAGTGTTTCTTTTTTGCCTAAGAGCAAAAAGAAATTAATCTGCAGAGAGAATAATTTGCAAACCTACTCCATATATATTATATAATCACTGCAGCTGGTAAGTCAAGAGCTAGATTCAGGTTGCCATAGTATTTGGCATATTGCTATGGAGGCTGAGCTTTGGTCCACTTATCAGTAATGCTGATAGCAGGGACGGAAGGATACACACACTTGTGCCAGACAGATACACATGGATAAAAGTACAGAAATGAAACCATATACCAGGTGCAAAATGGATCTAGCTCTCCGGTCTCCTTTGGGGTACTTGGAGTATGATGACAAATGTAACTTAGTTTTATTTCTTTTGATTTTATTTTCACCTTAATGAAAATTTTGTTCATTTGATCAGAAAATTGTCATTACTATCATCACCATCCATTACTATCATCAACCACTCCTATTTTGGCTAAACTCAAATGTTCTGTTTTGTTTTTCAAAGCAATAAATGACCTCCTCTGCTTTGGAGCAGAAAGGAAAAAAGAGGTCAAGCAAAAAAAAAAAATCCCCGTTCCCATCTAATTAATATATGTAGCAGCCCAATACAGGAACTAGCTAGCTGAATGCCCTTAACTCTGGCCATCAGACTTGCTAGGGTCTCAGGCAAAGGTAACTCCCAAGTCATTTATCAAAGATCCTTATACTGTATTCTTTTCTTTGAAAAATAAAACTGAGATAGAGTTGTTTGCCATGGAACCAGCATAATCACAGGTATATTATCTCATCTAAATTCTGGATTAAAATCACTGCTCAGCCATGGAAACTCACTTGAGCAGAGGGTGGCATTAAATATCTAAGATATCTATTAGGGTTGCCAGGAGTTGGATGTGACTTGTCAGCACGTACCACACAGAGAGAGACATCGTTTGCTTCCCTTCCTATGACAAAATGGTACTCAAAAGCTCAGTATCCTGATGTTAAGGCTGCAGAATCAAGAAGAATGGAGGGAGACTCATGGCGACAAACCCATCACCCTGTGATTCCTGCACCTAAAGTACAAGCAAGAGAAGACTGGTGAAGATGAAAAAGAACCTAGATTCCAAAAAAGATCAGCTCAGAAATGCTCCCAAATACACCACAACTGACTGGAGATTTCTTTCTCTTGAGTCTAAGCCAAGACAGGCATTTACTCTTCTGTATATCCATGTATGCAAGAGAAGCGCTGTTGGGCCCATGGAGGGTTGAAATAGCAATCTGTTTACTTGGTGTAGTTACAAGACAGAATGTTAGATGAAGAAGTAGATCTACCTCACTATGTAATGCCCACACACTCAGAAAAAAAAACAACCAACCAACTGCAAATTCTGTGTTTTAAATTTAAACAATAGACCAACAAAGCAGATTTTTATTTTTGGTGATGGAGTATATTAATGTACATACATTGCATTCTTGTTCTTGTGTTTGTCTATCTGCAGGAGCATTTATTTCTCTCTTGCATGATGCCCATGAAAGGAAGAGCTGGCACCGGTAACTGATCTGTGTCAGTGCATAGGAGGAAGGCAGAGAGGATCTAAAGATGCAAATGTACATGTGTGTACATACCCATATATATTTACATACATATGTCTTCTCATAAGCAAGTTCCACTGAGGCATACTAAGCTGATCGTAGGAATAGGCTCCAGCCTCACAATATTTGACAACCTAGATATTAAGCCAATGAGTTGCTTGCTTTTAAATGGAGTGGAGATGTCAATAATTAACATGAAGCTTGTTCACACTCTGTAGAGGAGTTACAATGCAAGATATCCTAAATACTGTATTTAGTTTCTTCCATTAGTCTCACAAACTATGCATATTTGCTTAGAAGTCCCCCTGTGATGAGTAGAATTCACTGCCAGGTACATAAGAGTTCAGGAACCATATCACCTTCCTAAATGAGTTGAACTTGATGGAACTTACTTCCACGTAAACAAGTATTGGCTTGCACCTCAGATTCTGTAAGAATTGGAGGGGGTGGATTTTCCAAAATGTGCCCATGGCGCACAAACAAAACCCTAAAATGTTTGAAAATAGACCTGCCCTGAGAGAAGCAATCAAGGAGGGAATGGAAGGACCATCCCAGTTCCTCTCCTCCTTTTACACTTGAAATGAACCAGAAAGCAACTTTGCCTCATTTTACTACTTGCCCAACAACCATAAGGCTGAGAAGGCACAAAAGCCTGTGGATTTGGTAATGGTCTTGCTAGGTAGTTTGTTTAGTTTTCTGCAAACCCCATCCTTAACAAGATCACCGCATCAAATTTCCCCTTAATATTATCATCGTTGGTCCATTCAGGAGGTCCATATCTCTCCCTTTTGCTCTTCACATTGTCTTCTCCTTCAGAAGAAGGAGGGGGAGAGAAAAGGAGAAGAGAAAGAAGAAAAGAAGAAAGACTCCTTCCATCCTGATCTTCCCCCATCTTACCTTGGTGGTTTTCTTCTGGAATGTACATCCTCTTGTTTTCGTTGACCATTTAAGTAGAATAATGAGGGATCCAGGAAAACAAAAAGCAAAAAACCAAACAGGAGTTCAGATTTTAATTCCTCCAAATCCACAAACAGGGAACAGCCGAGAAGGCGAGCAGTTCGACGAAGAAACTGAAGCTGTTGCGGCGATTAAATCCCCCTCTCTTGTTTATTACCTGATTCCCATGATTGCATCAAAGCCCAAAAACTGATCCTTTCCGCTACTGCCTCCTTTAGTACAATTACAAAGCATCCTCAGAGAACATCCGGGCCCCTGCCAGAGAATTTAGCACAGCACCTCTGGCACTCGCTTGCTGCTGCTGCTGCTGCTGCTACTGCCGTTGAGAAGAAGAGGAAGGGGCTTGTTTAAACCTTTCTGTATATGCAAATATATATATAAATATATCTGAAAGGAAGAGACCGGTGTGAGAAGAAAGAAGGGAAGAGGGACACAAAAAGAGGAGGGCAGGGGATTAACCAGCATCCAAGGGGTGCTTTAGGAAGGGTCCAACTGTCTCTCTGGATTTGCTTAATCCACCCAGTGGAGAGAGAGAAGGAAGGCAAAAGGAGGGTTAAAATACAATTCTAGACGAAGGGTTCCAAAGCTTCTCCTCTTCAGAACCAATTCCGTGCGTTTCTGTTGGCAGGGAGCTGTTTCTGCAGCGAAGGCGAGGGAGGAAAAGGGGGGTGGGAGCGCTAAACCCAGCCCCTCCTTCCCCTCCTTCCCCATAATATCCCCTCCCTCGCTTAGACAGACAGGCAACCTGAACAGTTCCAGATGTTCCAGCTGGGGAAGGGCATCAGGCGGTGGCAAGCCCCTCCCTTTGCTTTGAGGAACCGGCAGACTTGACCTGAAAGTTTAACAAGCCTTCCTCCTCTTGTTGCGCCCCCCCAATCCGTCTCCGCTTTCTCTCTGCGCTTGGTGGTGGGTTTTACTGCTACAGACATGACGTCAAGGAGCTTGACAGAGAAAGTTGGGAGAAGGGTGTTATGAAGGAAAAATGGAGGGGAGGCATTTACATAGACGAGCAGAGGTGCCCAAACTACAGCCCGTGGATACAGTCCCGATGCCAATTAATCTGGCCCACGCCGCTCTTGTCGCTCCCAGAAGGGGAAGTAAAACATCTAGACAGGCGCATTTTACTTCCGCTTCTGGGAGCAACAAGGGCAGCATGGACTGGACGAATTGGCATTGGGGCCGGATCCAGCCCACGGGCCGTAGTTTGGTCACCCCTGGTTTAAACATAGAAAATGGCAGTCTGAAATCTATATCATCCTGTTGCAAAAAATTGCAAGGCGTATTTTACTTCCCCTTCTGGTGGGAGGAACCACATAACCAGCCTGATAAACCATGTGACCGGCCCATGGCCTGAAAAGTTTGGCCATCCCTAATATGTATAGAGAGAGTTAGGAAGTCCAAACAGCTGCTGGAAGACTCTCCCACTGCACCTTGCCAGGATCAGGTTGGTGTCTCATGAGTCTCATCAAGATGGGGTTTATTCCGTGTAGTGGATGGGGTGGGATATTTTGCAGTGCCCTCCCCCACCCCCGAAATTCACCTGCTTCTGCACATTGAAGAAAAGTGAGGTTGTAGGGGCAGTTGTCACTAAAGCTGCTTTGTTGTCAACGGCAGCCAAAACACTGTGAGTTCGATCCTAATGTGACACAAGGTTGACTCAGCCTTCCAATCTTCCGAGGTTGGTGACATGAATCCCTAACATGTTGGGAGTGGGGCAAAAATTTAATTACTGTACGGGGCGTAGCTACCGCCGTATCTGCCGTATCAATTATACGCGGCCCCCAACGTGTGTAAGCAAAAATTAATAAAAACTTTCCAAATTTTTTTTTATTTCACAAATGACAAAAGTCAAAAAAAGCAATTTTTTTCTTTTGTGAGAAATCTTTACCCTTCCTAAGGGCCCCCAAACAAATTTTTATATGGGGCCCCACCAAGGCACGCTACGCTTGTTACTGTACCTGTAAGCCGCCCAGCGGGTGCTCTAAGCATGGAGTTCTGAATCTTTTAAAGGGGGAGGGAGGTCACGCTTCCTCAGAGAGCTTTGGGGGCCAGATGGCCATTTTGCCCTTCCTTCACCACATGGCACTGCCAGGTGTGGTGGAGGCTGCGGCGGTGGTGGGGGGCACATGAAATGGTGCCACAGGCTGCATCCGACCCATGGGCCGCAGGTTGAGAATCCCAGCTCTGGGGCGATTACAGTGTCACTCAAAAGGAGTATGTAACCCACCCCGCTCCAGTTAACAACAGTAACGATGAAGCGTCCCTGCTGATGTGTGCAGTGGCTAGCGAGATGGACACGTAGTCAGCCGCAGACGCACAGCTACGGCACAGATGTTGAAGCGGATTACTGGGGAGCCGAGATTTGCAAATCCACGGCAGAGAGACAGCAGCAACCGGTGCTTGCAGGGGGAAATGGAGGTGGCTTTTTTTTTTTTACTCATGCCTTCCTCCATCCCTCCACCTCGAGTCTCTCGCGCTCCCGCCGAGCCCCTCTGGGGAGGCATCTCCACCTTTCTGGTGGGGGTGACTCTTTCCAAACCTAGGGTGAACCGGAGCAAAGGGGGGGGGGGGGGCGGTGGCGGCTTCTGGCAAGGCTGCCATGTTAAAGCAGCGACACAGTGGCGTCGTCGCCGTGGGGCTGGGTCTCTTGTCTGCTTTTCATCCGGAGTCTCTCTCCTCCCCCGCACCCCAAGGGACAAGTCTCCTTTTTGAAGAAGAGAGAGCCCCACATTTGCACGCACACCCCAAAGTACGCTCTCTTGGGGGGGGGCTGCAAGAAGGGGACTTGTGCGTTCCGCCCCATCCTATACAATGTATGCAACTGTATCCGGAGACGCTATTAATTCTATAAAAGGCATAGGATCGGGTCTTCAGACCTTCCCACGCTTACGTGAGAGTCACGCCAGCTGACTTATTTCTGAGTTTATAGGGGCGAACCGACTGCTGTTGTTTTGACGGCACTGATCCATAGACTCGCAAAATGCCAGGCAACGGGGGTGAAGGTCGCCCTTGCTCGAAAGCCAGTCGTATCCACTCTAGGATGCAGTGCTCACACCTCTGTTTATAGCCAAAGAGCCAGCGCGGTCTGCGCCTGCAGACGTTTCCATGGAACGCCGTTTACCTTCCCGCCGAAGTGGCCCCTAGTGATCTGCTTGCAATTTCTTGCTTTCGAACTGCTAGGTTGGCAGGAAGGCCACGGGAGGAACGGCTCGCCACCAACCACCCCCGCCTCGTCGTTTTGCCAACGGCAGGGCCTGAAAGAAAACCGGCGGAACGCTAGAGATGAACGTTGTAGCTGCGGGTCGGGGCGCAAAGCGTTCGCGGAGGGAAAAGTCGGTTGCTGCACGGCGGGAGCGAGGATGGAGGAGACCGAGGGGGGTTCGTGGCGACGGGACTTTCCGTGGCAGGCTGGGCGAAGTTTGCTACAGCCGGTGCTTTTCGCCATGAAGCGTACTGAACACTGTTACCTTTCCCTCCAAAGAGGTACCCATTGATCCAGTTGCAATTTCTTGTTTTCGAACTGCTAGGTTGGCAAGAGCTGGGACAGACGACAGGCGCTCACTTCGTCATGCAGCACTCAGGTCTTGAACTGACCACCTGCCAACCTTCCAGTTGTTAAGTTCAGCATCTTAACCACTACGCCACTGCGGCCCTACAAGGAAATTCAGCTAAAAGCTGACCAGTGCGTTCAGTCCTCTTCTCTACACTTTTTGCTATGGTTGCAAAGGGCTGTATGACTGAACAACAAAAATTCTGAACACCTTGTGGGTAGCATTAGCCTAAAGAGCTTTTGAATGTTCAAAATTGATCCCTAGGAGGCTCTTTTGAAACAGACTAGTTGGTGTGTATAGTTAAAGAAAAGAGGCAGGGAGCACCAGAGGCGTAGCTACCGCTGTATCTGCCATATCAATTATACGGGGGGGGGGGCAGGCCACAGGGCCCCCCAACGTGCGTAAGCAAAACAAATCTTTACCCTTCCTAAGGGCCCCAAAACAAATTTTTATACTGCCCCCCCCCCAAGGCACGCTACTCTTCTGGGGAGCACACACAATTCAAGAGTTACCATGACTGTTCTAGATTCAAAGATCTTAAGTCTTTTAACAACTTCATGCCCTGACATATTGGATTACAACTCCATCACAGAATTGTAGAGCGGGAAGAGATCCAGAGATCATGCCAATCAATATGGGGGTAATGGGAGTTGTTGTAATTTACTGAGACCAGCAGGTTGGAGAAGGCATGCTCAAATCAACATACTGTACAATACTGTATTCAGGTTCAAGGTGTCATTGACAACTTCCAATGATCTAGAAATCTTGCTGCTGCTACCTGTCCTCAAGTCACCTCTGATTTATAGAGACCCAATGAATAATAATAATTTTGTGTCAGAGATTTTCTGGGTTGAAAGGATTTTTGCTGGAAAAACTCCTCTCAGGGGACACCTAAATGAGATTCCTTTCATATCCCCAAGTGCAGCTCTTGAGTATCAAAACCCAACCTTCCTGTCTCCAGTTCATTGTCTTAAACACTAATGAGATGATATGCCTGAAATGCCTCAATTTCATCATTTTTGCCTCCAGGGATAGTTCAGGTTTGATTTGCTCAAGGACCAATTTACTTGTCTTTCTAGAAGTTCAAGAAATCCACAAAGTCCTTCTCTCTAGCACATATTTCAAATGTGTCTGGGTTTTTTCTCTTCAGTTTTCTGTACTGTCAGGCTTTCACACAAATGCATAGTGATATGGAATATAAGAGTGTGGATTATTTTGGCCTTGGTCTCCAATGACACATCTTTGTACTTGATTATGTTTTCTAAGTCCTTCACTGCTGCCCTTTATGGTCTCAATCTTCTGATCTCTTGGCTGCAGTCTTCATTTGAATTGAAGATTGAACCAAAGTATACAAATTCTTTCACTCATGGTCAACAGTAAAGTGTAATTCTTCAGAAGTCATGATATTTGTCTTCTTAATGTTCAGCTACAGTCCTGCTTTGACATTTTCTTCTCTCACTTCCACTAAATGTCATTTCCAGTTATTGTTGCTTTCTCACAGTAAGATGGTGTCATCTGCATATCTTAAATTAGTGATGTTTCTTCCACCAATTTTCACTTTTTCACCTGAATCTAATCTGGTTTTCCATATGATATGTTCTTTGCACAGACTGAACAGATAACAAGATAAAATGCACCTTTGTTTGTTTGTGTTCACATACAGGTTATGCACAAGGACAATCAAGTACTGAGGCACACCCATTTCTCTCGGAACAATCCATAATACTGTATCTCATAAACCACGTAGTCAAAAGCTTTTCTGCAGTTTATAAGGCACAGATTGATTTTCTTCTGAAATTCTTTAGAATACTCCAGTAGCCAATAGAGATTTCCAATATGATTTTGAATGTCTCTTCCTTTTCCTAATCCAACTTGATCTCACTCCATATAAGGTAAAAGCAACACCTTCAGTGTCACATTGTATGCATGGGAAATTAAAGCAATGGTCCTATAGTTACTGCGCTCATTGGCTTCTCCTTTCTTGGGGACTGGAATGTATATTGAATGCTGCCAGTATGTGGGCAGTTGTTCTGTCAGTAATTGATGAGGGCTAAAAAACTGACATTTAATCCAGACAAGATAGAGTTGCTCTTGTTCAGTCACAAGGCAAATCAGGGTGTAGGGATTCAGCCTATTCTGGGCGGAGTTACACTAGCCCTGAAAAGTCAGATTCAGAGTTTGAGTGTGATCCTGAATTCAACCCTGATTGGATGCATAAGTCTTGGTGGTAGCCAGGAATGCCTTTGCATAGTTAAAACTGGTACACCAGCTGTGACTGTTCTTTGAAATGTCTGGTCTGGCCATAGCAACACACGCCTTAGTTACATCTCCTCTGGATTACTGCCATGCTTCTATGTGCGACTGCCATTAAAGAGTGTTTGGAAATTTCAGCTGTTAGAAATCATTGCAACCAGACTTCAGACCAGCATTGGTTGCAAGGAACATGTAACTCCCTTATTACAACAGCTTCACTGGTTGCCAGTTTGATTCTAAGTTGAATTAAAGGTCTTCCTTACTCGAAAGCCTGTCATATCTGACTCTAGAGGTAGGTGCTTTTATCTGTTTACCAAGACATTTCCATGGTCATGTGGCAGGCATGACCAGATACTGGAGCACACAGAATGCTGCTACCTTTCCTACTGAAGCAATACCTATTTATCTGCTTGCAATTTCTTGCTTTCGAACTGCTAGGTTGGCAGGAGCTGGGACAGACAACAGGAGCTCACTCTGTCATGCAGCACTCAGGTCTCGATCTGATTACCTGCCAACCTTCCAGTCATTAAGTTCAGCATCTTAACCTCTAAGCCCCCACAGTCTCCTCCTATATGGCAAAGTCCAGGCTATTTAAAAGACAGTATTATGACCCTACTAGGCTTTTACAGTCTTCCAAGGAGACCTTTCTTTCAGTTTCACCACCTTTCCAAGCTTTTCTTTAGTGGGGTGTGGAGGATATATGAGACGGCTTTCTCAGTGGCTGCTCCCACGCTCTGGAATGCACTGCCCTAGTTGATCATTCAGCATTTCAAATCAAATTTGCCTTTCTTGGATCATGTGGGGGAGATATGCCCTGTTTATTATAATAATTATCTTATCTTTACATGTCAGTCTCTTTAAAAAACTGCATTCATTATTCTAACCCTATATCTGTCATCTTTTACTTCTCATCTGTCCTTTACAATTTTAAGTATTCTTCTGTCATCTATTTAGGTTTTTCTTTTTATTACAGTAATTCTCTCCCCCCCCCCCCCATTTTTTGCTAATAACATCTCTGGTTTTAATCTGCATTTCTTCTGTTTCACTGCCAATTGAGTTTAGTAGTGCAAATTTGTTCCTTATGTGGACTTTAAATTCATCAGGAATGTTGTTTAAATCATATTTTGGCACTGTGATTCTTTTACTGTTCATTTTCAGCTCTCATCTAATGTTGGATATTAACAGTTCATGATCAGTATCGCAATCTTCTCCTGGTCTTGTTTTGGGAAAGAGAATACAGCTTCTCCATCTTCTGCTTCTAGTTATACTGTATCATCTATTTGATTTCTATATTGATGGCCACATGTCTGTTTGGTTGTTTGCAATAAACAGATTGTTGACAGCACAGAAATATATGAGTTGTTCTCCTGCTTCATTTCTGTCCCTTGTTCAAATTGCCCAACAATATTCGATTCTACTTTGTTTCCTACTTTTGTATTCTAATCACCTAGAATTATAAGCATGTCTTATTAGGGAGTGTGGTAAATTTCTTCTTGGATTTTTGCATAAAAGCTTTCAATTTCATCTTCTTCAGCATTGGTAGGTGGAGCATGGATTTGATTGATGATTATATTAATGAATTTCCCCCAGAGTCTGACTGGGTTACTTTCCAATATACTGCATCACCTAACTGCCTGTTCAACATCTTGCCAGGTTTTCCAGGTAGAGAATACATAGAAGTGAGCATGGGCGGTATAACCTTAACAGCTGTAGATCCTGAGGAAGCAATAGTCTTTGTCTCTGGGAGTAAGAAACACGAAGATCAGTGCATCTGAAGCAGCAGCAGTGCCTGCATGGAGGTGCTAAGAAGGCAGTCCCTTCACTGTGTTAGGGTCCTGAGGGCCAATCACCTCCACACCTGGATTTAACTGATTAAAAAAACACACAAAGAAGAACTGGAAGGAGAGATCCCAATGGAGATCCTTTGTGGAATCCTCTACACCAGGGGTTCACAACCTATAGCCCACGAGCTGGACCCGGCCCCCAATGCCATTCCTTCCTGCCCACAGTGGCAACCCCAAAAGTTGACGCGACCATGGATATACATGCAAAAGCGCAAACACGCTCACCACCATTGCATCCAGCCTGCTCAGCTGTCTGAGGGTGAGTAGTCCAGCCCATGGTGCAAAAACATTGAGAACCCCTCTATTACACCGTAAGGTAGAAGGCGAGGCAATTAAGTAAGTAAGTAACTTGTGAACCGCCCAGAGAGTACACTAAGTGCTATGGGGCGGTATATAAGTGTGATTGCTTTGCTATTATACGGCCACGAGTAGCTGCTATTTGAAATTAGAAAATGTCTTCACGTGATCATGATATGACGATGATTCTTGAAGTGCACAAACATGTTTCTATAGACAGGGGAATACTGCCATCTTTAATTCTTTAATATCAGCACACTCCTCTTCCTGCAGACAGATCCTAATCGGTTAATGGTGCTAAAGGATGGCAATAATACAGATAACAAACTTCCACAACACTTTTTAAGCTGATTTTCTTCAATAATATTCAAAATTGCTGGAGATCTTTGTAAAAGTAACCGCCTCTCCTTAAGATATTTTAAGATAGTTAAGAAAATAAAGACAATATGGGGAGGGGAGGAAAGTATATTATATTTGACTTTCATTCTTATTTCAAGTTGACTTTCATTCTCTGAGATACATCCTTCTCATACAAAAAATATATTCCCCAGAAACTCAGCATGTTTTTGAAGTAAAATGTAATAATAGCTTTGTTTTTAATCTTTGTTATACCTTCCCTCTATACATGCACAATTAATTTTTCATCTTGTTGGGACAGGATAATTCCATTTGCCTGAAAGGATGACTCAATACAGAATTCCAAGTATGATTCACTAAGGAAGCTGTCCATGGCGTAAACGTGTTCACTCAGGAAGAATGCTGATAATGGCTGTATCAAAATTAGGTACCTTTCAGGACATCTGCTGCAGGCCTCTCTTGAAACCCTCTGATGACCACGTGCTCAATGAGCAGGAAATTTATAGACAGCATTAGTCAAATATTGTCTAACAGCCACCATATCACCACTGTCTGCCAAATCACATACATAGGCAGGGACGTATACAAGCTGTCCCTACCATCTACAAATCTTTCTATTCTGTTTTTGTGCTTCTCTGCCTGCCAAGTTCCCACCATGGGATACAGTTCAGTCCAATTACTGAAAACAAGGCTTGGTAAGGAAAAAAGCAATGGAAGCATAATATTTCCTTTTTTTAAAGTTGGCATTAATTACTCTAGCACAAAGACATTTTATTGTAAATTAAGTTGCCTGATTCAGCATTTCTTCTCAGTACCTTACCATAATAAAAGAGTTACAAAGCTTAGCCAAATGCCCATTCACAATGGAAGCACAAAAAAGAAAGCCAGACATATGCATTTTTACCCTAAACTCTTGACGTCTGGATTGCTAATTATTACACTCTGTCCAGTTTAGATAATAGAATGTATGAGTTGGTTCCTGTTTTAGCAAAATATTGTTTTGCATACCTATGTAATTATTCACTGAATCACCAAAAAAAAAAAAAAAAAAGATATTGTCTGCTACTTGGTCTAGTCCATGTATCCTATACTAAATCAAGTGCATTGAATCCAAATCTGAAGTCCAATTTTGTTTAGGACGTCAGGATCTTAAGTTAGCAAATCTCACCTTCTTGGTTAGGTTCTTGTGTTGATCATGCAGGATATATTTTCCACAAATGTAGCAAACATTGTCTGGTTTATTAACACAGCTGTGCTTACTCATCTTTAGCTCAAAACAGACTCGCTATGGGCTAGCTGTACTAGCCAATAAAATGGTTTCACACTAGAGACAAGCCCTTGGTCCATTTCAGCTTATATACCTAGGTATTTCTGACGTCAGGTCACTGATTTGCCCAGACATGCCTGGCTGGTGCTGTAACATGCATGCCGCCAGGGAACATGATTCAGCAAAGGCAGCAGCAGGTATAGTGGTAGCTGCAACTGTTATAATGTTCCCATATAAAAATACATTACCCAATTAGTGACCATTTGAATAGCTATAGTGTGCCTTAAAATCTGTATGTGATAAGCAAATTCTGAGTTCAGATTTGAAATCAGCACACTTGATATCATGTAAATCACATGTGTTATTCCCAGTAGCAAAATTGTTGTTGTGCAGTTTTATGATTACTAACATTCAGCTTATTTCTTTAAGTTCTTAATCATTGACTATGATCATAGACAGTAATGTAGCAGCAGCATGTATAGTAATAAATACATGTGTTGGACTAGGAAACATAGGTTCCAATTTATCCTAGCCTTGAAGCAAACAGGAAGCTTTTATGGAAGACACACCTTCTCAGTCTAACTTACTTCACAAGTTTGTTGTGAAGCCAAAATGGCATAACTTACTGAAGTCCACACTTTGGAAGAAAGCAAGGATATAAAAAGAAGCAGTAGTCCAATATTATGCTGTGCGCGTGCGCGTGTTTATTTTGCAAGGACCAGGCAGTGTGATGGTGAACCTGGCTGTTTCCAGATTACAAAATATATGCATCTCTGAATATATCCTCATGTCATCTTGTATGGTTCTAAGTACGCAGAAGGAACCCTGCTTGGGGAAGAGCTTGAAATTGATACATAACCCAACTGGGAAATCCTTATCAGTGGCATCCCCCATCAATAAAAATACAAGAGGTCAGGGAAGAGCCAAGAATCTGCAACAGAATCCAAGCCACAGCCACTCCCAAAGCCATTGCACCATGTAAACAAGACACAGCAATGTTGCCCTGCTTAGAAGGACAGTAAGACATCAGAAAATAATACATCAAAATTAGATATAGGGACTGTAGTGGCTTAGTGGTTAAGATGCTGAGCTTGACAACCAGAAGGTGAGCAGGTCAGCAGTTCGATATCTGAGTGCTGTGTGATGGAGTGAGCTTCTGTCCTCTGTTCCAGCCCCTGCCAACCTAGCAGTTCGAAAGCAAGAAATTGCAAGTCAATGAATAGGTACTGTTTCGGTGGGAAAGGTAACAGTGTTCTGTGTGCTCCGACATGTAGTCATGCCTGCCACATGACGAACCACAGAAACGTCTGCAAATGCAGACAATGCTGGCTCTTTGGCCGTAAATGGAGATGAGCACTGCCTCCTAGAGTTGGACACGACTGGCTTTCGAGCAAGAGAGACCTTCACCTTTACCTGTTTTAGGGATCCTGGCCAACTGTGGTTGTAAGAGAGTTTATCACAACATCATTCGTATTGTGAAAATTTCATAACATGAGGTGTTCGTAACTCGAGGTACCACTGTAGTTGTGTAGGAAGAACACTGAGTTGTGTAGGAAAAATACTGAACCGTAGTTGCTGAAAGCTGTGTAGGATTTTCAAGTCTGTTTCCAACTTCTCATAATTCTGTTATCCCTGTTCAATTGGCCCACTGACAACTGTCTTCCTTGATTTACAACCGATAGTAACCTTCTCTGCCTAAACACCTCAGCTGGCTTCATGACCCCTCCCTGTTGTCTGGTACTTGAACTTCATTGTTGATCTCAATGTTGCTTTGTCCTCTGTGAACCTGACCTTAGTTTAGCACTCTGTCCATGCTCCATCAACAATCTTCTCATAATTTTCCTAGAGCTATATAATCTTGCCAAAGGTTCCATTTGAAATGTATCATCTAGAGCCAGGATATCTTCTAATATCTTGACTTGGAATTGATAACATAAGGATGTTCTGTGAGGTAGTCAAATGTCAATTATGTTCAAAAGTGGCCTGGGGTGGGGGAGTCTTAATTTCATCTGCTATCCCACAAGGTCTAACAGGCTAGCATAGCCAGAATTATGTTACCTTGGATCAAAGCATCAATTCTAGCTCTATACAATTTCCTGGTTCCCTGCTTTCATCATCATTCCAGTGGTATTTTGAAACATTCTAATGGGGGAGGGGGGACTGGAGGAGAGGAAACAAACCAGAGAAATCTCTTTAGTAATGATCTTATAAAGTATTTTTCAAGATTAAGCATCTTTTTCTTTCTTTAAATAGTATTTTTCTCCCTACAGCATTTTGTCATATGCCTACTGCATATTTTATCTCCCTAAGCCTATTTATAGTAGATTAGCTTCACATTCTTTTTAGAAGCTATGCTTTATACCATGAGACTATATTTCAAATACAAGATGGGGGGGGGGGGGAAACTATTCTGAGAAATAGATGCTATCGTCATTAACATTTTTCTCCTAGTGCCTTTATTATACAGTCATATTTTCCTAGAGCTATATAGGCAATCCAGATGGTGTAGGTCTCCAGAGGAACATGGGAGAATGGGTGTCATTTTGGCCCCTTGCTTCTAGTGCTGGAACAGAGCTTGCCTATGTGCGGATAGCTCAGTAATAATAATTTTGTGTCAGAAATCATTCTGGGTTGGAAGGATTTTTGCTGGAGAAACCCCGCTCAGGTGATGCCTGAATGAGACACCTTTCACGTCCCCAAGATCTTTTTCTCACCGAAGTGGTCCCTATTTATCTACTTGCAATTTCTTGCTTTCAAACTGCTAGCTTGGCAGGAGCTGGGACAGACGATGGGCACTCAATCCATCATGCAGTACCCAGGTCTTGAACTGTCAACTTGCCAGCCAGCTAGCAAGGCAAGCTTCTTAACCACTAAGCCACGAACTCCGGTTGATAGCTCAGTGAGTTAAGTAAATAGCTATGGAGTCAGAGGCTGGGGGTTCAGTTTAAAACTATGCAGCTCCAATGAGCCAGCCTGTATAGTCCCAAACTATACATCAGAATAACCTACCTAGAAAACTCTGGAAAGGGTGATCATAGGTCAGAACTGACTTGACAGCATACAAGTATTAATTATTAAGTATGACCAGTGATGGGATGTAACAGGTTCTCACCAGTTCGCCAGAACCGGTAGTAGCTTTTCCCAGTGTCCCAGAGAACCGGTAGCAGCTTTTGGGGGGAACCACCTTCGGTTTAAAAGCTCTGGTTGATTTGTGTTTGGGGTGGGTGGGTGTATTTTAATGTATTTTTATTTTATTTATTTAATTTAATTTATTTACGGGTTTGTGTTGTGTGTGTGTGTGTTGAGATGTGTGTGTGTGTGTGTGTGTGTGTGTGTGTGTGTGTGTGTGTGTGTGTGTGTGTGCTTATTTTTGTTTTATTTTGTAATTTTTTATTTATTTATATTTTTTCTTTGGCCCCGCCCATGTCATGATGTTGTCTCCACTCACATAATGATGTCATTACATTAGCTCCGCCCACACTGTGATGACATCACGGTGGGGTAGTAAAAATTTTGACATCCCACCACTGAGTATGACTCTTACTAATCTTTAAATGATTATGATTAACAATAGCAATTACACTTATATATCACCCCGTAGTGTACTCTCTGGGCAGCTTACATTACCATTTTGCCCCCAACATGCTGGGTCCTCATTTTACCGACCTCAGAAGGATGGCAGGCTGAGTCATCCTGGATCCCTGTCAGGACTGAACTCACAATATTTTGGCTGCAATACAGCAGTTTAACCACTATGCCACCAGGGCTCAATGATTCATTTCAATGGGACGATATTTGACAAACTAGATCAGACTATGCTGAGGCCTCTTTGTGCCCATGCCAGAACCCTCATCTTGGCTGGGGGTTTCATGCCAGTAAGTTGTGAAATGAAATCTTGCACTCCAAGATTAATATTATAATTATAATTAGTTTGGTTTTCAAACCAAGAGAGGATCAGCAGGGAGTCAGGACTCTTATGAATTTTAAGAATAAAGATGTGCTGGATATATAAATAGAAATGGCCCTTAGTCCAGACTCCCTTGTGAGAGACTCCCTTGTTGACACACAAGCTGCTAGTAAACCAACCCTGACCCTCCATCTCACTTTCTAAAAAAGAAATGCCATAGTAAGTTTTGCACATACTGTATGCCCTAATGGTCTTTCATGCTAATGCTGCTTTGTCTACATAATTGCTTATTTTCACCAATGCAATGACATAGGAGAGTCCCAGAGCAGGGATTCTCAACCTGTGGCCAGTTGGCCAGATGCGGACCACAGCACCATTTCATGTGCCCCCTGCCTCCAAAACACCAGGAAGTTCCATGTGGTGGAGGAAGGACAAAATGACCATCAGGCCCCCAAAACTGTCTGAGGGAACGTGACCCAGCCCCTGGCTTAACAAGATTAAGAACTCCTGTCCCAAAGCATTCATACATGATCCTCTCATACAAGTGAGACCCTCAACTGGTGTCCACATGACCTGTTTAGAGAGTGAAAGTTACTCTCAGTCTCTGTAAAAACTGGAAATCAAGTGTAGGAATGTTCCTATCTCTCTCACAGCTAAATCTAACCTGACACAGAGTTGTGTGTTTAAAAATAAATAAATTCCATCTTCTTTTGCAAAAAAATAAACAATCCAAGTAAGAATATACAATAAAAGAATAAAACAGTAGTGTTGCTGAACTGTTTCAGGAGGCAGAACACTTGCTTTGCTATGACAGAGTTTTTAAATGTTTTAGGTTGTTTCTGAGCTAATAGTTCAGTCAGGGTGGAAGAAGAATGGCAATTGTTTTTTCTCAAAAGATATAGAACCCTTCTTGGCTTAGAGAAGGGTTGGCAACCTTTTAAAGTTGGGGGCCAGGTCACATTCTCTCAGACAGTTGAAGGGGCTGGACTGGTGGTCCCCCCACCGTAAAATGCTGCTGTAAAGATGTCTGCAGCCACCATAAACATGTCCACAGCTGCTTCTGGTGGTGGTAGTGGTGGCGGTGGCGGTTGTTGGGGTAGGGGTGGATTATTTGGCACTGCAGGCTGGATTCAGCTGCCCCTTGGTGACAGTACGTATAGCTAGAAAAACTAAGAATAACTAGAGCAGAACCCAAAGTCAACTGTCTTTCTCTATTCTACTCTCCCCACCCCCCACACTTTTCCACGAGTGGGTGCTGAAGAAGGAACAGATCATTCTTACTAAAGGAGGGGATCTCAATGGATCACTTGAAGAGAACATTTAATATTCAGCCAAGAGCTAGCAAGGACACATGGCTTCTTTTATGGAAGACCATTCTCTCTCAGAGCACTATTTTTTAACATTTCCTTATATTTCAAGAACTGTCTGGCTGAAGAGTGTATCAACAGTTTACACAGAAATTCAATACCACCTGAAATGCTGTGACTCAGTCTTATGGACTCTTGAGATTTATTCCAGTATTTAGTGAAGTAAAAGGAATTCTTTGTTAGGGAGCGCTGTACTGCACTCCCCTTAAATACAACAAATTGTCCCATCAGTCCAGGGATTCTGGGAGATGGATCCAGTATAACTCTGAAGATACCCTCCCAGTCTGATTCAAAGGAAACGAACCATAAGAAGAAAGATTAGGCACCTTCATTCATAGCAGGCTCACAATTACCAGTCCTAGTCTTCTCTCCTTAAGTGAGATGTTTCACAATTCTTTTTTCAATTATAGACGCTGTTTCTAATTTTCCATTTGTATGTATAAAATGCAGTTATATTATACTGTATACATATAATGTAAATCGGCATCCTCTTTTACACTCTGTTTATGATTATGTTTATTTTCTTTTTTCTTTTTGCTAATGTGTAAGTGGCCACCCTTATCAAGGGCCACCTACAGGCTTAGGCAGTGGTGGGATGTCAAAAATTTTACTACCCCACCGTGACGTCATCACAGGGTGGGCGGAGCTAACGTCATGACGTTGTGGGTGGGGCCAAATAAAAAATAAAATAAAATAAAAATAAGCACGCACACACAGCAAGGAGGCCGTGCATGCGCACCAAGTGCTTGGTGCACATGCGCAGTGAAAAAGTAAGCCCCGAAGGAGGTTCCCCCAAAAAGCTGCTACTGGTTCTTTGGGACACTGGGGAAAGTTACTACCGGTTCTGGCAAACTGGTGAGAACCTGTTACATCCCATCACTGGGCTTAGGGCTATAGTATGCCCACCTCTGCCCTAGATCATGAAAAGGCATCCTGGTGACAGGGATTCTGCTCCATGACTCGGCCTCACACCAAAAACACACACATCAGAGAACTGTGTGGAATCTACAGTACATGGGTTGCAATGCATTAACACAGAACTCTGCCATGCTTGGAATTGCCTGAAAGGTTGACCAGCATATCTTGTCTATGTTTATTCTTGAACTGTGCTATCTGTTTGCTTTTTAAAAAATCAGTCAGTTAACTCATGCAGAAATTCAATACACTCAAACCTCGCATAAAGAGCGTTTCGCTTAAAGAGCAGAATTTTCTCTGAATGTTCACTTCACTTAACAAATAAAACCAACCAAAAACTCACTTAACAAATAAATCAGGGTTTGCAATCCCCCCCCCCCCATTGGTCACTTACAATGGTGTTTCGCTTAAAGAGCAAACTCACTTAAAGAGCAATCCTATGGAACACATTATGCTCTTTAAGCGAGGTACCACTGTATTTGTGAAATCCCCAGTTCTTCTTCTGTGTCTAGGCTTGACGTGAAACTGTCAAAATGAAGGCACCCTTTGGTGAGTTCATTCTGCAGTTGCTTTCGCCTGACATAGTGTGAGAAAGGTTAGCCAGCAACACAAGGTTGCTATTACCAGGGTATGCCCAATTGTTGTTCAAGAATACTACAATCTTCAAGTAGGCTATTTCTGTGTAACCCACATCTCCAGTAAAAAGTATATCATGTAATAGATTTGCCTGATCTGGTACCATGTATTATGAAAGACATTCGCCTGATAGTAGCTCTGTCCATCTGTTTGAAGCAGGAAGATATCTGGCATACTGTACTTCCACCAATACTTTGCCCTAAGCAGTCCTTCTCACATCAAAGCACTGTGAATGCAGTATGCTTGAAGGCTGCATGTCTGAGGAGTCCCACATTTCACTTCCTTTCTGTGTCAAATACATTGGCAACAGACATTGTTCTTAGAAGCAACCATCACCTGCTTCTTATTTCACTCTTGAGGAGGCTCCAAGCAAGGTGTCAGACAAGCAGACTCAAGAGTAGGACAATTTACAGCGGGAACAATAATTTCACAAATTGAATAACCTAGTCCGTGTATTTTCTGTCTCAGCAATCATTTTCAGCTCTCTAAGAACTGTTTGTACCTATTTTCTAAAATGTTTTGATAGTCCTTCTTACAAAGTAAGAGGAGATGTAAAGAGGAAGAGGCATCCTAAGTGCCTTAAAGATCTACAAAACCATAAACAGAACATAGCAGCTTTAAAATGTGATTTTTAAATTGATCTTTCAAAAACTTTTACTTGATGTTTTTATGAACATTGTGGTTTAAGGTAAAGGTCACCCTTGCTCAAAAGCCAGTCGTATCGAAATCTAGGGTTCAGTGGTCATCTCTGTTTATAGCCAAAGAGCCAGCACTGCCTGCGTCTGCAGACATTTCCATGGTCATGTGGCACGTATGCCTAGACACTGGAGTGCACGGATCGCTGTTTACCTTCTCATTGAAGTGGTCCCTATTTATCTACTTGCAGTTTCTTGCTTCTGAACTGCTAGGTTGGCAGGAGCTGGGACAGAGACAGGGGCTCATTCTGTCATACAGTACTCGGATATCGAACTGCTGACCTGCTGCCTTCCAGTCAGCGTCTTAACCACTTGAGCCACTGCAGTCCCTTATTGTGGTTTTAAAGAAGGTCTTGATTTAATGCAGACAAACACAATGAAGCCTGTATTCCGAATCTCTTAAAACTGAATCATGACCATTTGTTAGTCATACTGGCATTAATTCACCACTTTCCTATGTAAAATTAAAAACCAGGAAGCTAAGAAGACATGATTTCTGCAACTATGCATTATAAATCATACAATTTAATATACCGTACTGTTATTGTTTGCTGGCTATATCTGGATCTAAAGACTAGGAAATCTTAACATATGCTAACAAGATCCTGGCTGATTCAGAGAACAGATATAGGTGACTTTATATTTTATGCTCCATCTACTGCCAATAATAATGAGATCTTCAATGTAATTCTGCTTTGAAATTGAATAGCTTCTCTATTTACCTAGCAGTGTATGCAGTAGTAGTGTAATATGTGACAGAGAAACAATGTTATGCCCAGCTGTGCCAATTCATCTGGCCTGCACTGCCTGTGTTGCTCCCGAAAGCAGAAGTAAAATGTGCATGCGGGGGTCATTTATGGCACCATTCTGCACATGCATGTTTTACTTCTGCTTCTGGTGGAAGGAACCATGTGACCAGTACGCTCAACAACATGACCAGCATGCGGCCTGAAATGTTTGGGTACCCCGATCCAATTCACCAAAGTATAAGAAAGAGGATGTAGATTTTGGTAATCAAAATCACAGGTTATATGAAATTGGATAGAATCTCTTTTAGGCTGAAGCACACAACTGAAATCATCTCTTTCTCTCTCTCACCTTAGAAGAATCAACTGAAGTTAAAAGAATATGACTCATCAAAAATAAACACAATGTGGTCACATAGGAAAGAATAAGCAGTCATCAATGTAGAGGGAAGGAATACTGATTAGAGACAGTATTCCTTGCAAAACAAAGACCAAGGGGTGGAATTAACTAAATATGAATCAACGATGTGGTGCTATCACAAAAAAGGTCAACGCTATACTGAGCAGTATTAGAGGAACCATATGTTCAAATGTACATTCCCAAAACATATTGCCAATTCTCTCCCCCCTCCATCTTTGGTTAAATAGGATGTGACATTACAGTATACAGTGGTACCTCACTTAAAGAGCATAATGCATTCCACGGGATTGCTCTTTAAGCGAGTTTGCTCTTTAAGCGAAACACCATTGTAAGTGACCAATGGGGGGGGGGGGATTGTGAATCCCAATTTAGTTGTTAAGCGAGTTTTTGGTTGGTTTTATTTTTTAAGCAAGGCGACCATACAAAGAAAATTCTACTCTTTAAGCGAGTTACTCTCTAAGTGAGATGCTCTTTATGTGAGGTTTTACTGTGCATTAAAGGTATAGTTGCATTTCATTTTTAAAAGGCAGCCAAAGGCAATGAAATCAGAATTAGTACCGTACTAGGAATGAGAGGTTAACCTTCCCATTCCCCAGTATTCCTAATTGGAAGCCTCTCCCCAAGCTGCTATTTGCCCTGGGACAAGTATTAATGTTTTTAAAGCTGCACCAAAAATTCCTTCACCTATAGCAAGGGTTCCCAACCTATGGCCCCTGCTATTTCATCTGCCCTGCTGCTGCCTCTGCTGCACCCAGAAGGGGAAGCGGGTGCATTTACGTCATCCGTAACATAAAATGTCCCTGCACATATGCACCCACGACTGTCGTAAACCCAGAAGTGGGCTCATTTACGTCAGCCATAAATGTGTTTGCTTCTGCTTCAGGGGCATGGTCTGGCCCACACAGCTGTCTGCGGGGAGTGGTCAGGCCCCTGGTGAAAAAAGGTTGGCCACCCCTGACCTATAGAATAATTAATGGGAAAGAAGCTAAATGTCTGAAAAAGAATTAGCTATCCTTTTATCCAGCTGTAACTACACAGGTCTTCTCAATGGCTGTCCAATAGCCTGATTTCCTAGGCTTGCATTGCTGGAATATGTTCTTTCTCATAATTGCATTGCCATGCCCCAAAAGCACCATCACCTGCTACATTTCTGTGTATCAAGCTGATTTTTAAAGGTGCAAGAACAGCAGTAAAGCTAGTTAGAAAGCATAGGGAACAAAACTGGCACTGCTCCCGTCATGATTTTTCATCAATCTTAAACATTTCAACATGTAAATGAATGTGAGTTTATTACAGTGGGGAACAGAAGCATCACTCCTTTCATTTTTTGGCTGGACTATGGTTGTCTAAGAATGAGCCCCATCGAACTCAAGGGATTTTAGTATTGCGTTATATAGGACAGGGATGCCTAAACTATGGATCACGGGCTGCATCTGGCCCACAGCACCCAATAATCCAGCCCGCTCAGCCCTCGCCACTCCCGAAAGTGGAAGTAAAATGTTCCCATGCATGTGTAAAACACTGCTGTAAAGCACCCGCAGCTGTCGCAAATGCATTTATGACAGCTATAGGTGCATTTACAGCAGCGATTTACACATGTGTGGGAACATTCTACTTCCACTTTTGGTGGGAGAAACCATGTGACCAGCCCACTCAATCATGTGACCGGCCATGGCTCGAAAAGTTTGGGTACCTCTGATATAGGGCAAAACTATGTAGGCGAATTTAAAACTTTAAACGTGTATTGTGAGAATATTTTGTTTTTACTCAGAAATAAGCATGATAGCAATCCAGATCAGCCAATGGAGAAGATCATTTTCAGGAGAATTAGGTTTCATAAAAATGACAGACTCATTAAGTACATTTAGTAGATGTAAATCAACCACATTGTCTTTTACAGACTCTAAAGTGAGAAGGTCAAGAGTCTTGTCCTTTAAATGCTGGTGATGCACTATGTTCCAAGCACAAATATTAAGCATAATTAAGCATGACAACTTGTTAATTTAAAATAGCAAATACTAATATGGTTTATCCTACAGGATTTGGCAGCCAAAATGTTCTGGTTTGACTCAACCGGTAATTTCATTCAAATGCTGCTTTCTCATTCCTTAGTTATTGCTAGGTGGACAGAGTTTGGAAAAAGTTACTCTTTTGAACAATTGCTTCCAGAATATGCTAATGAGTGTGCTGGCTGGGAATTTTGAAGTTACAGTAAAAAATGAAGTTTCCCAGTACAGTATTTAATGGTAGGTAGGTTAAGGAAAATGTGTCCCCTCCATCTTTAATGGTTCCAATCAACTTGAAGCAAAACTAAGGTAGAAGAGGCCTTCATCAGTTATTCTTGTTCTAAAGTGGGTTAACTGCATGCTGTCAAATCAATTCTGGCTTGCAGTGACCCTTTTCCGTAAGACAAAGGATCATAAAACAAAGGATTACTTACTTGTTGTTTACTTACTTGTTGTTTACTTACTTGTTGTTTACTTACTTGTTGTTTACCTCCTCTCTAATAGTATGGTAGCCAAAAGCATTGTTGAATATATTAATGCAACCCCTCAATGCAGTGGGTTAATATAAATTATGTGCATAACCAGCCAGTCAGAAGAGTTCTCTTCTTTCCCCACCTGTAGAGTCACCTGACCTGTATATGGTCAGAAAAACATGCAACATTTTGTTTCCCTTAGTAATCCAATAAAGGTATCACCTGTTTCCTGCATCTTTTGCATCTTTACAATTTGAATATGGATCACATGGCTAATCTTCCTTGTTACCCTGTATTTGGTTGCTTGCTATTCAGTTTTAGTCAGTTCAGTGTTTTGCAATTGTTATCTGTGTATCAGTTTATTATTCTGCTGTTCTCTCTCTCACTCTCCAATTTGCCTTACAAGCAAAGTGTGTTTGTTTATCTACCAAAGCAACTGTTTACTCTTCTATCTAAAGAAATGCAACTGTAAGTAAAGAACTGTTTTTTCTTAAACTACAAGATGTGTGGAGAGCAGGGGCATGCTGGCTACACTAAAAAGGTGCTGGATAGGGAGTGATGAGGGCATTTAACCCTAACAAAATATATACATTCCCACTGACCTTCTAATTTCAACTCTCCTCTGGGGATTCGAATCAACAACCTCCTGCTTACAAGGCAAAATTGCAACCTCTAAACCACAGTGTTTCCACTGTAAATAGAACTGCTTTTGTAAGCTTATCTTTGGCAGCAAAGGAGGAAGAAGGCAGGCAGAGAAACATAGAGCTGTGCTTGTTTGCACAATCATTCCGGGCATCGCAGCTCAGCTCAGTTATTTGGATTGGCACCCAAGGGGGGTGCCATGGTACTGGGGGGGGGGCAGGCTGAGTCCTGGAAGTCCGATGGGCCAGCCCACCAGTGGTGGAGAGTTTAATTTGTTGGGCTAAAATGAGAGTCTAATATTTGGAGAACTTGCTTACTATAACTATTTGTTAAACCTGCCCCACCTACTGTTGTGTGTCTATATAAAAAACTCAACATTGTAACATTTCCAAGGTTACATTTATATAAACCTATGTCATATACAGTTGGCTTATCTATTGTTTGTTGTTGTTCAGTCGCACAGTCGATTCCGACCCTTTGCGACCCCATGGACCATTGCCCTCCAGGAACCCCTGTACTCCACCATCCTCCTCAACCCGCCCAGCTCTGTGTCCATTGCATCTACAATACCATCTAGCCATCTCATTTTTGGCCGTCCCCTTCTTCTTTTGCCTTCAGCCTTTCCCACCATTAAGGCTTTCTCAAGTGAATCATCTCTTCTCATTTGATGTCCAAAGTACTTTAGCTTCATGTTTACTATTTGACCTTATAAGGAGCAGTCAGGGTTGATTTCTTCTAAGATTGACCTGTTTGTTCTCCTCGCTGTCCAGGGGACTCTCAAAACTCTCCTCCAGCACCACATCTCAAAGGCATCTATTCTTCTGCGCTCTGCTTTCCTAGTAGTCCAGCTCTCACAACCATACATTACCACCAGGAATACCACTGCGAATTTTTGTTTTCAAGGTGATGTCTCTATTTTTAACAATGTTCCCCAGGTTTCTCATAGCTTGTCTTCCAAGAATCAGTTGCCTTTTTATTTCATGGTTGCAATCTCCATCTGTAGTGATCTTGGATCCTCAGAAAGTAAAATCTGTCACTGCTTCTACTTCTTCCCCATCTATTTTCCAGGGACTGGTAGGGCCTGTTGCCATTACAGTATCTTGGTTTTCTTGATGTTGAGTCTCAAGCCAGCTTTTGCACTCTTCTCCTTCAACCTAAGCAGCAGCTTCTTTAGGTCTTCCTCACTTTCTGCCATTAGGGTAGTATCATCTGCGTATCTCAAGTTGTTGATGTTTCTCCCAGCAGTTTTGATCCCAAATTGTGAGGCAGTTTAAAATATTCAGTCTGATAATTTAACTAGGTTCCTCTTTATTTTTCGTAGTTAAATTATATCATCAATTTACACACAGTTGCTACTTGCAAAATGTGTTGAAACCTAGTTTTTGTTTTGCAGCCTGGAGTAATGTGTCTGCTTCTCACAGGTAATTTCTAATTATTATTTTCGTTTTTTTTAAAAAAAAATCCTTCTTCTATAAATACCAGAACAGTAAACACTCATTATTTAGTGGTTCTCTGTCCAAATTCATGCCTGCAGTCAGGCCTGGGAAATGTTCACCATTAACCCAACTGCCAAAAATTTTTTTGAACAAAACAAAAAGCCAAAAGACCGTATCATGAGTGCTGCTAACATTTCCCCAATGATCAAAGCAGACTGCCCATAATTTAAAGGAGAAGACAAGGTCACTAATAAACAGCAGTGAACTGTGCCTGCGTTTGCAAGTTCTGCATGAAAACAAGAACAAGAAATAAGCAGAATAGACTGGTTTAATTCACAGGGTGAAAACACAGTAGGGCTGAAGAGAACAAAATGGTGTCAGATCTCTGTTTTAAAAAGCTAGGATTCCTCATTTGGCATATGTAAATGAGATGAATGTGCCAGTATGGGTGTCTGGGTTTGAGAGGGAAAGGGTGCACAGATGAAGAAACTCACCCTTCACACTCACTACTAACCTAGTCTTTCCCTCAAACACTTTCCTTCCTTTCAGTTTCCTTCTCCTTTTTTAAATCAAAGCTAGGAAGAATAGTTCATACCATGACAACACACTGTAGGGAATTAGACCAAAACTCTCTCTTTGTCATAAACACTTCAAAGCAATGGCTACATGAAAAAGTACACAGTATAGGACTCTTATAAATAGGTCCCACTTCAGTGGGAAGGTAAACAGCATTCCATGCATTCCATGTGTCTAGTCATGCCTGTTACATGTCCATAGAAATGTCTCCAAACACAGACAGTGCAGGCTCTTTGGCTATAAACAGAGATGAGCACTGAACCCTAGGGCCTAGAATCAGATGCAATTGGCTTTTGAGCAAGGGAAACTTTTACCTATCTTTAATTGCTATGTAGAAGCAAGAGTTTTTACATGTGTCCCTTGGTCAAATGTCCTCTTCTACCTATCCTAATTGGCATCTGCTCATTGTACCTTTCCTTGTCCCTCCACTACATGCTTTGGACAGGATTGGGTTGAAACAGATTTGGTAGGTTAGAGTGATGGCCATGTGTGCGCATGCATAGCTATACAACAACAGAACAATATTTTTTTATTACTGCAGGGCCTGTCTCAGTGGTTATTTTGCAAGATTGTAGGAACAATTTAGTCAAATGCTTAGTCATTTAGCCAACAGAGTTAGATGATCATAGGTTTTAATCCATGTTTTGCTAGCCATGAAGCCACATGAGCCATGGACAACTGGATATAATTCAATTTAAATCAATGAAATATATATCTGATTAGTCTCAACATTGCACCGCATCCTGTGTATCTGGTTCAACTACAGTATAAGCAAATTGAACTAGATAGCTGGAGACAAAAATCAAAAGTCAAGCCAAATTCTGTCCGTACATGAACTGCTCATCACAAAACTGGCAGAATGTTTTTGGGAGACAGCTATATAGAGTGTTGTTTCTCATCTGATAACCCTAGCATGCCTGGCTCAATTTCCTACAGATTCAAAGAGCAAACATATCAAAGACTGCAAACAGAAATATTTTTCTTCACAGCTGAAGTCTATTCAAAAGCCCTTTGTGGTTTGTGCCTCCCTTTTCCAACAGATACCTCCACTAAATTCGTTTTACACATATGTATTTTGTTTCAAAACTTCAGGGACTGTGGTGGCTCAGGGGTTAAGATGCTGAACTTGATGACTGGCAGGTCAGCAGTTTGAGACCTGAATGATGCACAACAGAGTGAGCTCCTGTCTCTGTCCCAGCTCCTGCCAACCTGGCAGTTCCAAAGCAAGAAATTGCAAGAAGATAAATAAGTACCACATCGGTGGGAAGATAAACAACGTTCCATGCACTCCGGTGTTTAGTTATGCCTGCCACATGACCACATAAACATCTGCAGACACAGACAGTGCTGGCTCTTTGGTTGTAAACAGAGATGAGCACTGAACTATAGAGTCAGATGCGACTGGCTTTTGAGCCAGGGTGACCTTTATTGACATTTCAGAACTTCATTTGGCGCACGGCAGTCAATAATATTCAATGGGAGGGAAAGAATTTGTGCAAATATCATTTCCAACTTTTTAAACATCAGTGCTAGTGATGGAATAGCATTTTCCACCACACTTGTTGACACAAACTAGTGCTGGGATCCAGACAAGTTGTGTAGCATGTCTAACTCTGTCCTCCCCAGTACTGCTGATGGGTTCAGGAAAAGTACCGGTAGTCAGAACATTGCTGCCGTTTCCTCTCAGCAATCTGCAGTTGCCTAATTCTGCCTAATTCTGCCTAATTGCCAGACTGGGCTGGGTTTCCCTGAGTTGCATTTCTTTCAATATCTCCCAAGGGATATTCAGATAGCACTATCTTTGTCTTTTCAGGACTAAATGGAGATGACTTTCTTTTTCTTCCAAGTTTTTAATGAAAACCATATTTTCCTTGGTAATAGTTTTATTCATGCCTTACTTATGTTTGAAGCAAATATTATCTTAATTTTTAAACCAAATTTTCATATATTTTTTCTGATTCTGTTATATATTATTTTTGAATCACCTTCTAGCCAGCCAACACATCCTTAAAACATATAAATTTAGAAGTAAGCCAAGTAAGCATGTTTAGGTCGGTGCTGTCAAGTTACTTCCCAATTATGGTGACCCTCATAAAGTTCTCAAGTACCTGAGGTACTGTATTTGAATAGTTTTATTGTAGAGATAGTGGGCACAGAACTGAGCGAGTTGAGGAGGATGGTGGAGGACAGAACTGCCTGGCGGACAGTGGTCCATGGGGTCGCAAAGAGTTGGAATCGACTGCGCAACTGAACAACAAAACTATTGCCATCACTCCCAAGGATTTTCCATGGTCAAGGAGGGATTTGAATCCAGACCTTCTTCTAGTCTGACATTTTATCCATTACACCAGTCCATCTCTCAGCATACTTAGGCCAACTGTCTGGCACCCAAATGAAGTTATCTGTGTGAGAGTAAGTCTACAAAACAAAAGGGACCATATACAAAAATTAAGCATCCATACAATTGTAGCCTTAAAGGTAAAGGTCTACGTTGCTTGAAAGCCAGTTGTATCTGACTCTAGGGTGCAGTGCTTATTTCCATTTCCAGCCTAAGAGCCAGAAAATGTTTCTGTAGTCATGTGGAAAGTATGTCTAGATACCACAGTGCATAGAATGTTGTTACCTTCCCACCTGTTTATCTACTTGCAATTTCTTGCTTTCGAACTGCTAGTTTGGCAAGTGCTGGGACAGAGATGGGAGCTCACTCTGTCATGCAGCACTCGGGTTTCAAATGGCTGAACTGCCAACCTTCCATTTGTCACGTTCAGCATCTTAACCACTAAGCCATTACAGTCCCTAACTGTAGCCTTAGGTTCCATTAAATTCCATTTAATCCTACAGGACTTGCTTCTGAGTAAATAGGCATGGGGTTACTACATGTTGTATGGTAAAATCAAATGCATAAAAACAGATCAACCACTTCCTTTAAATTACAAAAATTATTTCATTTTATTAAAACAAATGCTGTTTTGATTCTATCTTTGACCATGAAGGCAACAGACAAAGCAAATAAGGACTTTTGTGCTCTCATCTCTCCATGTCTTTCTCCCTCCATCTGTGAGATACTGTAGAAGCTGATATGTTCTCAGCTGGGGGGAAATGAGGTTCATGAAGTGTAGGGTGATTTATTATTGAAACATGCAGAAATTAGCACATGAAACAATATCTGATCTCTCGTACAGAACTATATATACATGGCATTTGTCTTTCTCCAAACCTGTTCTTTTAGCAGATCTGTCTCCATTTGTCTGGAAACTTTGGGAAACAATGCTTATAGTGTGGGTGGGGAATGTGTGGTCCTCCAAACATTGTTGGACTTTTGCTTCAGGCTTGAAGGCTGCGCAACCCAGCTTCTGGGCCTCTGTGCCGCCACTGCCACCATCAACAGGTTAAGGTCGCCCTTGCTTGAAAGCCAGTTGTATCTGACTCTAGGGTTCAGTGCTGCTCATCTCTGTTTATAGCCAAAGAACCAGTGCTATCTGCATCTGTAGACATTTCCATGGACATGTGGCAGGCATGCCTCAATACTGGAGTGCACTGAATGCTGTTTACCTTCCCACCGAAGTGGTCCCTATTTATCTACTTGCAATTTCTTGCTTTTGAAACTGCTAGTTGGCAGGAGTTGGGACAGAGACAGGAGCTCACTCTGTCATGCAGCACTCAGGAATCAAACTCCAACCTTCCAGTTGTCGAGTTCAGTGTCTTAACCACTTGAGCCACCACAGTCCCTCCACTATCAACAACACCTCAGTTAACCAATAAATGTAGTATGTGCCACACATCTCAGAGTCAAACAAGAAAATATGCCCATGAAAGGGGGTTTTGTGCAGGTGCTTTCTCAAGTTATTTGGTCAGGTGTTCCTGCAAGGACATTTATTTGTCATAGCATGTGATTTTCATCACCAAGCATTTGCATTTAGTATGATTTATTTTTAATTCATTATGCAGCTGGTTGGGGGGACATGGACTTAATGTTCAAGCCTGATTCCTAAGCATGTACAAAGAAGTCTGGTCTCTGATTGCTGGTCCTTTCCTTCCTAGTTTGCTCTCTTCTGTCAATTCTCCATGTTCTACTTTTCTAACATCTCTTCTGATGCTTGTTTCTTTATATCCAAGAACTGCTACTTTGTCTCTTTCATCAAAATTAGCGGATTCTTTGATTGTGATGCATATTTCCAAGATCCCCATCTGTCTTGCTGTTGATCTGCTATGTCACCATCTAGCATCCAGTTTAGTAGTACGAGATGTTATATAAGGAATTAAATAGAAAATATTTGTAAATGATTTTTCCCTTCCATCAGTGAGTTCTTCACATTTGAATAAACAGGATTGTATCCCATTTTCTTCTGTCTCAACACTTTTGTTTACCTGGCAGGCTAATCTAAAAGTAATTGAAAAGCAATTAGTAGATTAGATGACATTTGCTCAATAAGTTTCTTATTGGGGGGGGGGGAACTTTGCTCTAATGAATTTGCCATTCCTTCTGATCTTACAATACTCTTGGTCGGGGGTTCCCAACCTTTTCACGCTGCAGGCCAGACCAGTCCTCCTGGACAACTGAGTGGGCCGGTCATGTGATTCCTCCCGCCATAAATGCTGCTGTAAAACACATCCGCAGGTTTCATAAATACATTTATGCCGCGGGTGCATTTATGGCAGGTGCGGACACGTTTATGCATGCGCAGGAGCATTTTATGGCTGTCATAAATGCATCTACTTCTGACAGCGGCGAGGGCAGTGGTGGGCCACATGAAATGGTGCTGCAGGCCAGGGCCGGCCCACATGCTGTAGATTGACCATCCCTGCTCTTGGTATTGCTGCAAATGAGTTTGTGTGAATACAAAACTGAAATTCTGCCTAGTAGAGTCCTTGTAGCCCAACTATATTGCTTACAACACACTCCCTCCAACTGCCCCATGGTGGACGGTGTTTAAGGTTAACTTACAAAATATCATATATCTTTTATGAAAGAGGCATTAATATTTCATTTCTGGGTCTCATCTGGCACCAGCATCAACAGCACTATCTGAATTCCTGTCTTCATTTAAAACTACTGGGAGTCAATGTGTAAGACATCTTCTATTTGACCTAGATTGTCAAGTCCTGGGAGAAACAATTGAGAAATAAAACTTGGAAGGCTTTTCTTTTTTAAAAAAATACCAATCTGAGAAAACAAACGATCAGCTGCTGAGGATCAGAAGCTCAGCAGGCACGCCAGGTACCTGCAGGCATCTGACCTTCTCCCTGGGTGACTCAATTAGTCAAATGGTTATTTTTCAGGAAGCCACTGTTTTCTTCCGGTCCTTTGGATTAATAAATGTCCTACTTTGTGATGGTGGCCTTGCTTTGGAAAGTAGCATACTCAGTCTGTAAGAAGGGCAGGAAGCATTCAGCAGCAGGTATTTGTGCAGTGGCGGTGAGTACATCCAGGCAGGAACATGGGTGATGTCATTTCCATCCAGTTACAGAAGTTGTCACATTTTTATGTAATTTAAAATCATTTTTATTTTTCCTGCTGAGCTCTTTGAGAGCCCACCAAATGTATCAACATAGCCATGACGTCTTGGCAGAACCTTAGGTGCAAGGGCACAATTTTTGTACTCTAGGAAGTTCTACAAACAACACAAAATGTGTAATTGGAGCATAAAAACTATCTCACTGAGTATGAGCATTCTTTACCACTAATCTTGGATGCCTATAGGATAAGTGATAAATCAAGCATAGCATAAGTCAGTGGAATGCCAGTGAACCGACACTACAAGATACACACTGGCTAGAGAGGCAGATACCAGTACAAGAAGTGGGAAGACTGCAACCAGAAACAGATATTAGAGACGGCTTGTGACTGAAAGAGGGAGCTTGTTAAGTAATGTGAGCATCTGAGTGTTACAGTACAAGCTTTGCTCCTCTGTAGGATTATGCCAAGGACTTTGCTCTGTTTAGTGTTTGGTCTTAATATTTCAAGGAAAAAACTCCTCTGAAGCCAGATTTCACAAACAAGAAAATACTGTCTTAGTCAACTCAATACTATATCAATGTGGTTTCAACTCCAATTTTGATGTAACAGTACCTTTTGGTTGTGGAGATATGACCTCTATGAAAGATGGGGGAACATTCAGATGGTTATGCTAAAGTCACACCTAGAGTATGGCCATTTGAAACAATGGAACTTACAAAGGAGTTGACTCACCATAAAGCAATAACACTTATATAATTATATACTGCCCCATAACGCATAGTGCACTCTTTGGGAAGTTCACAAAGTAATTGGCATTTTGCCCCCAACATATTGGGTACTCATTTTACCGAATTGGAATTATGGAACACTGAGTCAACCTTGATCCTTGTCAGGATTGAACTCACAACAACTTTGACTGCAGTACAGCAGTTTAAACACCGTGCCACCAGGGCTGTTATTCATATTATTATACCCACTGATTCAGTGGCCTACTCTAGCATGACTTACTATGCTAAGCAGTAGGATTTCAGCTGAGGAGTCTTTAATTTATATATCAGTAAGACTGTCAGCCTATTGATGGCTTTATTCCTTTATTCCTCAACAGACCAAGCAGCTGTCTAGTCCAGCATTCTGTTCAGAAAAGGGCCCAACAGGATGCCAATGCAGAGTAGTAAATAGCAATGTTGGTACCCAGGGTATTGCTTCCCACCCCTTCTATCCTAAAGGTCCCCCTCCTCTTAGAAGGAACATGCATCTACCCCACAGTGACACTGGTGTCTTCTCCTTCTTGGGCACTACAGCTATACCAGGACTTTATCAATGCCTGATACGGCAGACAATGGGTGCAGCAATAGCAGATACTGTACACCTGAAATCCACCTCTTAGCACATAAAACACTCTCTGGGCTGTCCACAATGTCACTAGCACTTTATCAATCTCAGGAAGATGGAAGGCTTAGTCAGGCTAGAACCCATCACGATTGAACTCACACAGTTTGGAGCTATAGCTTAATCACTACACCGCAAGGTCTCTGGATATGATGTCAGTGTGAATTTTTTTCCTTTAAAAGGATAAAAGTTTTCTTTGGGCAAAATGCCATGGTGGCACAGTGCTGTATGCTAGCACTTAGTTTCCTGTCTCAAGCAGTGGTAGAGACTGGTTCTTCTGGAAAGCTTCCCTGAAAGTAAATAACGCTTTATTCTCCTAGCACCTTCAGGTCAATTCACCTTCAAGTTTGACAGCTTTTAAATTTCAGCACAAGGGACAGCGCTCCAGTTGCCCTCCCCTTAGTACAACCCTGAGGTGGCTTATTGGTTAAGATGCTGAACTTAACAGCTGGAAGATCGCCAGGCCAGCAGTTCGAGACGTGAGTGCTGCATGACAGAGTGAGCTTCTGTCTCTGTCCCGGCTCCTGCCAACCTAGCAGTTTGAAAGCAAGAAATTGCAATTAGATAAATAGGTATCACTTTGGTGGGAAGGTAAACAGCATTCCATGCACTCCTGTGTCTAGTCATGCCTGCCACATGACCACGGAAACATCTGCAGATGCAGACAGTGCTGTCTCTTTGGCTGTCTCTTTGGCGGTATAGAAAAGTAAATAAATAAATAAATATAAATGGAGATGAGCACTGAACCCTAGAGTCAGGTAGGACTGGCTTTCGAGCAAGGGCGACCTTTACCTTTACCTAGTTCAACTCTGTACCTGTGGGAGGTATAAAAGCAGAACACAAGCACAGTAGCATCCTCCCTACGTATGCTCCACAGCACCTGGTATTGAGAGGTCTACTCTCTCTGATACCATAGAGAATACAAATACAACTCTGTGCTTGTATTTTCTGTGATGAACAGTTTCCTCACTTAGGTTGTAACCGAGATATAGTGTGGCACTTCTTTGTCTGGACGGTGGCTGGCAATGACAAGGGGGTAGCAGCTACAATAGTGGTGGAGGTATTTCTGACAGTCAGAGAGACCCCTGCCGTCACTGCTGCTGCCAATATGCTCCCAGTTGTCACTTTCCATCCATCTGTCAAAAAAGCAAGTCCTACAGAGGAGGAAGGGCATGAATATTAAAGCAATGGTCTTTCCAATAGTAGAGCTGGACCATAAGCTGGTCCATCTTCTGAAAGAAGAAGAATAGACACCTTTGAACTGTGGTGCTGGAGGAGACTCTTGAGAGTCCCCTGGACTGCAAGGAGAGCAAATCTGTCAAATGTAATGGAAATCAACCCTGACTGTTCCTTGAAAGGACAAATACTGAAGCTCATTTTGTCATTGGGCCCAATATGATGGTTTTCAGTGGCATAAGGCTAAGGAGACCATCACTCCACCTTAAAGGGACTTATCTGCCCATAACTATTGACACCTTTAGGGAGTCAGGTTATTTACCACTGCCCAACACTCTGCATTGAGTTGTTGGCTGTACAGTCTATTCCATTACCGTAGCAGGATATCTAGCCAGACACGTTCTCAAGACTCTACATATGCGCTATAGTAGTTGGGGAAAAGTACCCTATTGGGTACCTTTTCTATACTCTTGTTTGGGGGAAAATTTCACTCTCCACCTGAAAGTGGATGGGACTTGTAGTGTGGAGTTAAAAAAAATTCCTGCCTTCAGATTGGTGCCTCTGGAGCAAAGACTATTATTATCCAATTTTTCAGATTGGCGCCTCTTGAGCAAAGACTATTATTATCCAATTTTTAAATCTGAAATTTGAAGTGTCGTATTCTGAATAAGGCTATGATGAATTAAGGTCGGTAAACTAGATTTCTCTCTATGTTTGTGATCTTATGAAAACAAAGTATCAGATGTAAAACATGCATCAGATGTAATGAATAACTTGATAGTTTTTAGTAAAACATTTGAGAGTTTGATATCACCTTAAAAAAACAGGCAAAGGCTAGCATTAAAGTACAGTAATACCTCCGATAACATTTACCTCGGATAACGCTAAAATCGCATAACGTTAAGTAATCTGGGAAGGAGAATTGGATCAAATAACGTTAAGGTCCTATGGGATGGATCAGATAACAACCACTAAAGCCTGTGCGGTTACATTGTATCTCTATGGAGCTTTAACGTTATCCGATCCATCCCATAGGAATCTTAACATGGATCGGATAACACTAAAAATCGGATAACACCAAGACTTGTGGAACCAAGTCTTAGCGTTATCCGAGGTATTACTGTAAGAAGTTTATGCCTCTTATTGTAGAATGATTCCTGACATTCTTAGACTGAGGACTGATAAAAGTATGAAGCTGGTAAGATCCACTTTCTGTTCCTTCAAACATGGCAAAATTAATGTGCTAAATGAAGGTCAGGCTGCAGATGAAAAATCATTTTATTCATTGTAAATACCCATAATAGCCAAATACGTTTAACAAAATGCCAAAGTGTATCAGGATATAAGCTGATTTTTTTCCTTGTAAATTTTTGTTTCTAGGACAACGCAACTTTTCTTTTCTATTTTTATTACCCTAGGACAAGTTGAATCTATGGCAGGCAATTTATGAAACTTTTTTTAAAGAGGGAGTACATTAATTGTCTAGCTCTTAACATACTACTGTTCCATATTTGTAAAGCTCACTCTTGTGTCAGTCACTACTACATAACCCATCTTTATCAGCCCAAAGCTACACATTTATTAATTTTCTTCCATTTATGTGTTGTCTTTCTTTAAGGTAGAATTCATTATTCTTCTCTGTTTTTTCAGCCTAAGAAGTAGGTTATTATGAGGAAGAGGGCTTAACTTAAGCCCACTCACTATGCTTCACCATGTGAGGGGTAGAGTCTTAGGGTTAGGGTTAGGGTTAGGGTTAGGGTTAGGAGCATCTGGGGATTGTAGACCAGAAAATAACTTCTCCAAGCTGTAGAGGGGACATCTGATTAGCTCTAACCACTATATCAATTGGCTAATTCTCTTCTTGCTGTACATTGTGTTCTCTTGTTATGCATCACCCATCTTGCATTCTCTTCTAAACTGCATCAACTAATTCTCACTTCCTTTGAGAAAGAAAGGTAAAAAGCAGTAATGTAACCATGCAGTAGATCTGGTGGTATTCCATATAAAAATTACAACTTTAAGTCTTCTGTAACATTTACTGCATTGTGTTCTGATGCATTCATACTTATTATACTTAAACTAGACCTACTGAATCAATGGGACAGAATAAGGTATCACTAACTTAAGTTCTATTGATTTATTGACATTTCAGAACTTCATTTGGCGCACGGCAGTCAATAATATTCAATCGGAGGGGAGGAATTTGTGCAAATATCATTTCCAACTTTTTAAACATCAGTGCTAGTGATGGAATAGCATTTTCCACCACACTTGTTGACACAAACTAGTGCTGGGATCCAGACAAGTTGTGTAGCATGTCTAACTCTGTCCTCCCCAGTACTGCTGATGGGTTCAGGAAAAGTAGTCAGAACATTGCTGCCATTTCCTCTCAGCAATCTGCAGTTGCCTAATTCTGCCTAATTGCCAGACTGGGCTGGGTTTCCCTGAGTTGCATTTCTTTCAATATCTCCCAAGGGATATTCAGATAGTCTGGACCCAACTGGTATCCAGTTACATGTGGGAAAGAAAGAAAGAAAGGAAATAGGTTCTAGTTTATTTATATTATATACTTTGGCTTGCTAGTTTCTGGCAAATAAGGACAAGTGTAATAAACATATAAATCAGTAAATTTCTATATGTTTTCCCATAGTACTAAAATATAAATTATATTTGGAGGATACTCTATTGATTAAAACTGCCATGGCTAGAGTGTTGAGTATTGTAGAGCAGGGGTTTACAACCTATGGCCCATGGGCTGGACCTGGCCCCAGTGCCATTCCAGCCAGCCAGCAGCAGTGACCCCGGAAGCGGAAGCAGATGCATTTATGACAGCCGTAAACATCCCCACCAAGGTTTATGGCAGCATTTGCAGCAGGAGGAAACCATGTGTCTGGCCCACTCAGATGTCTGAGCAGGAGTTATCCTGCAAATGATTGAGAACCCCTGTTGTAGAGCAACCTCAGCATGCAGTGGATGTTAGCAAAATAACCATAGAGACAAAAATAGTAGCCTAAACTAAAATAAGTTGTTTTATATTGTTTGTCTCTAAGTAACCAATTAGAAAGTTTCCTGTCTTCTAGCCTCTATAGGTCATCTATTTGCATGTATTAAGGCTTTGCTTGTTCTGATTCTCTCTCTCTCTCTCTCTCTCTTGTTTTTTGCCTTTCAAAGAAGAAATATGTCTATGTGAGCTCTTCCATTTTGTGAGCCACATAGCACACTAAAAGACCTAAATACTTTACTTTAATTTTACTTCTTTCTAAAACAATCTCACCAAGAATCCAGAGCACATGTATATTTTGCAGACCTAAATTGTGAGTAAATGGTATTTTGTTCTTTCTCTAAGCATTTAGTGGGAAGGGGGGGGGGGATAAAAATCTCAGGCTGACTGGCTCTAGATAAGGAGACAGTATCTTGTCCTAGAGATGTGAGTTCCCAGATGCATTGAGTGGTCATCAGGATTCAGATGCCATTAGAGTTCAGCAGAAGTTTGTTTTATTTTAGCCAAAAAAGCATTGGCATGGGACTGTTCAGAGTAACACAATTTACTGTCTACTTCTACTGTGCCTCTGATCTGTAAGTATAATAACCTGAGTTGCATTATGAACTCCAAAAATGGTTTATGGGTGGACCTGGTACATGATGTGACTATAACCACTGAAATTGGATGTGACTACTATATACCATCTGTTAGTGTACTGAGTCAAATCTGAGCTATCTATAATCTCCCACACAAGTGAGGTTTTACATCCAAATGCTGGACTGGACTGAATAGGTTAGAAAACAACAGGGGGACTTATATTTCTCTATTTTTAATGTGTGTAGGATGATCATTCACCTCTGTTCCTTTCTTATTCCTTTTGGTTCTGTTGTGCACATATGTCAAGGTATTAGATTAATTCCAGTTTGATTCCAATTAAGACATTCTTTTGTTAGTTAAAAAGATAGAGAACCTCTGCAGTTGTGTTTTCTTAAAGGATGTTTACTTGGCCAGATATTTTCAAAGTTCTGAAGATGCTGTCAGTTGACCAGTAGCAATAACAATAGCAATAGCCATTACACTTATGTACCTTTGGGTGGTTCATGCTCAGTACAGTACTCATTTTACTAACCTCAGAAGGATAGAACTTTGAATCAACTTTGAGCCTGTCAGGATCAAACTTACAGTGTGAGCAGCTTTTGGCTACAGTACTGCAGCTTAACTACTGCACCAGGTGGGCTTTTTAACATTTTGAGTGGCCATATATATCATTTGCAGATAACCCTGCTCTATGGGAAAGGCTATACAGTCTTCTGTTTAAAAAAACCATGTAAAGCACGGGTGCCCAAACTTTTTGGGTCGTGGGCCGATCATGTGGTTCAGGAAGCCGGTCACTAAGGCCCCATGTGCGGCCCCCGACACCAATTCATCAGGCCCACAAAGCCCTTGTCACTCCTGGAAGCGGAAATAAAACGCACCCGTACGGGCGTGTTTTACTTCCACTTCCAGGAGCGATGAGGGCTTCGTAGGCCAGATGAATTGGCGTCGGGGGCTGCACACGACCCCCGGGCCTTAGTTTGGGCACCACTGATGTAAAGAGAGGCCAAAGGGCCTTCAGGTTTGTCCATTAGGCATTAGAGCCCAAATAGCAGACTGAGCAAGAATGTAGATGACTTGTTGATATGTAATGCATTTTTATTTGAATTATAGTAACATTTAAAAATTTATATAAATCTATGTTTAAGCAAATCTAGTTTTATTCTTCCCCTTTCTTTTTCTGTATAAGTGACCACCATAACAGAGATGTTCTCTGAGGATAACTGATGCAATTTAAAACAGAAACAAATCAGTCAATTGGTATGAGTACTGTACTCTAAACCTTGTTATTGAACTTGATATATCATAAATTGTATCAAGCGTATTAAATAGGCTACTTCCCATCCACTATGTTCAATGCCCTTTGGTGTGTTTCTAAAGCAGTTTTGAGTGGCTGTTTTATCAGAATCATTTTTGTGGTAACCATGATCCTGTAGTGTGGCATTATAGGACCTGATACTAACAAATCCATTTTTTAAAAATAACCCTAATAAAGCTTTCCCATTAATTGGAATCACAGGTGGTTGTCATGTGTTATGTTTTGAAAACTCATTAGGGAAGCAACTGAGAAAGGCAAGGAAACATTCATATTTCTCAAGTAGAAGGGATCGGTTAAAGATTTACCACATAATTTTTACTAAGTTCTTTATGGACATTTTCTGTTGTTTGCATTTCTTATTAGCCACTGCAAAGAGATGGACATTTCTAATGATCTTCTCTTTGTTTAACAGCAATGCTAGAAATATTGGACATTCCATGTATACCCGTTTCCTCTTGTATTGTTATTTCTCATATATATATGGTATTCTGAATATGCAAATAATCATAATTCCCAGTAATAACTCTGGAAATTGGGATGATATTAAGCTAATTTACAGAAGTGGAAGTAGAGATGCAAAGAAGGCCAATTTATATATGTGAGTCCAGCGTTTATTGACTGTCAAGTTGAATAGTGCCTTGTGAGTGGGAATGAGCTGTTACTAGTTACTAAATCATAGTTTCACAGTGTTGTCCCCCCCCCCCCAATTTGAAATAGTTCCTACATTTCAGGGAAAATCATAACAGGGCAAGCTACATGGGTAGATGGATGGTTCAATCAAGACCAAAGTGGTTGTAAAGTGAATTTGGTGTAGCCCACACTTATATATTCCAGATTCAATTTTAACTCTCTAGCCACTGGATATCTCTGGCTCCAATATTAGTACTTTAGTACAAAGTGCAAATATTTCAAATTTCTCCAGGAAGAAAGGCCTACTCCCTTCATTTCCACGGAAACCAACATCAATCCCTGTCTAAGATGCAGACAGCAAAGGAGAAAAATTTTTTAAAAATGCAATCAAAACATAGATAGATGATTTCTATTAACCACCAAATGGAGTGAGAATCCAAATTCTTTCTCTTTGCCTCTTTTTATCAATAGTATCTGATGTTGGAGTTGTACAGCCTTGCATGCTATCTGTAGCTATGGTGACAGGGAGGGATTTTTCTGGGCTAGGGTAGCTGTCTATCTATCCAGCACTAACCATGTCTTCCTTCTAGCCTCTGACTTCAAAAAGCGCCCACCTCAATCTACTGTTTTCTTTTCCTCTCTTTTGTTGGCTGGTATCAGTTGTTCATTGTTCTTGATCTTTTTGGTAGGTTGCTAGCATGCATGCAGTAAAGAAAGCAGTGAGTACCCATCTGGGGGAACACAGAAAGAGCCCCCTTGAAGACTGTGGTATTTTTGAACCACAATCGGGCGTGCCCTGGTAAAGGCAACCTTGTGTTGCTGGCTAATCTTTCACACACTAGGTCAGGCGAAAGGAACTGCAGAATGAATTCACTAAAAGGTGGCTTCATTTTGGCAGCTTCACATCTGACCTAGACATGGAAGAAGAAGAAGTACCCATCTGTAATTTCAAGAAACTAAGTAAATAAACATTTTTTGTTATTTCCGTTACAAATTTCTGAGAGTTGATGAGAAAGGGGCAGATTCTGGGAAATGTGCAGCTATTCTTGTCTGTGGCTATCTGAACTTTACTATGCAACTAAAGGAAAATGTAAACCTCTGCAACATATGTTATACAGTATGTAAAGACTTACAGCCATTCACAGTTGAATACATAAAGTCCATTCACAGTTGAATACAAGACCAAAAGTAACAAGATATCACCCAGTGAACCTCTATGATACAGGGAGATCATAGTAGTGGGTCTTGAATAATCTTTTTTTAAAATCAGTTTTAATGCTGGAATGCCTTAAAAAGGGGTAAATCTTTCCCTAAGACCTTCAGTAACATTCTGACCTCAAGGGAAAGATCAGATGTTGCATTTGTACCCAAAGAACTATAGCCATCCTAGCAATTTTCATCATGGCCGTGGTAAGATCTGACCTCAGAGAAAGCAAAAGGTTTTGTGGTGTTGTGTGATGAGAGAGAAACTTGATTGTATAGCATTCAGTTCCCTCCCAACCCTTTATTAGGCATCAAACACAAAGAGAAATGTATATACAGTACAGTATATTCAAGAGCCTAGTTAACCAAATTCTCTTCCATTGCTTGCAATGGGAAGGATTTTTTCTTCTCTTCCTATATTAATCAATATAGGTAGAACTTTATCCTGAAATCAAAAGCCCAGCAGGATTTCAGACATGGCAGAGTCTCCAAAATTGTAGTGCTACACCCTCAACCATGGCCTCTTCCTTTTATGATTGCTACCCGAAAGGGCCGTAGCCAGGGGGAGCAAAATCCCTCATGAGCTAACAGCCCACCCCCACAATTTACCCCATGGCGCCAATGTTATATATGTGAGTGCGACATTGTTGCCCCTCTTGAAAATGTTTTGCCTCTCCTGAAAAATCCCTCCCCCCCAAAAAAATCTAGAATCCTGGCTGCCCAAATGACAGAGATAATAGAACAAATAAAATTGAAAATATGCCAGAGACCAGTCAAAAGAGAAACATATACTGTATCTTTATCCATGAAAATTGGAAGTTTCTCCTTAGGAAATCCTTGTGCCTTGCTGTAGCCATCAGGCAGGGTAATGTGCGTGTAAATTCTCTCTGACAGCAAACATATCACAGCAACAGCCACACTTGAAAATGACAGAAAAAATCAGACAGCGGAGGAGTGACTGCCGAACAATGCAGTAGCAGTCAAGGCACACAGAGGAAAACAAATTCACACAAGCAGGGTGATTTGGCAATCATTGTGTGCTTCTGTACCTGATATGGTACACCATTAGGAATCAACTCCTAAACTATGATTCCACAGCCAGAAACCTAAACTGCTGAACTATCCAGCAACCTATAGTCATATAGAAAAATGTCACATATGAAGCACTCTAAACTAAGATTTAATCCAATTTCAGTCCTTGTTATACACAGTCCTATACATTCTTCAAAATGGTAGTAGAAGTCTAGACTGTACCAATCTAAACTGTAGGTGAAAGATAAGATTTTGAATGTATTCCTAAACAAAGTGCATATTTTCTAGTTACTTTTGAAAATAGTTTTTAAACGGCATGGAAAGTCATTGGATAGGGTTTTAAAGAGAATGACATAAAATGTGAAAAATTCCAAAGTGGCAAGGATGATATTGAATTTCTTGCAGCTTTAAGCACTTTCACAAACATTTTCAAGGTGTAGTATCAGGGACCACTTCGATGGGAAGGTAACAGCATTCCATGCGCTCCGGTATCTAGTCATGCCTGCCACATGACCATGGAGACGTCTGCAGAAGCAGACAGCGCTGGCTTTTCAGCTTTGAAACAGAGATGAGCACTGATTCCTAGAGTTGGATACAACTGGCTTTCAAGCAAGGGAAACCTTTACCTTTACCTAGTATCAGAATTGGCTGCCAGAAAGAATCAGAGAGTATTTTTCTGCACTTTTCTAGTACCGTACGCTGGCAATGACAATAAAATACAGCAATATGGCTTACTCTTGTGAACAGTAACTCACCATGGTAACTGACCATCTGGCTGTAAGTACATCACTTACCAAGCATCTTCAAAAATAATATTCCAAATTGTGAACCTATATATCTTTTGCATATGAGCTAAAGAATCAGAGCTAAGGAACCATTTCAGATCAAGGAAGGTCTCAGCCCAAAGAGGATATTTTTATAATCTCTCCTGTCTATGGGAGACCAACAACTGGTCTGGGTGAGCATAATAAAGTCAGAACTATTTCATTGCTGGGAAACCAAACAGATGGAGGTGCCATACACAAAATTCAGGGATCCCAGTTCTGGTGTTGGCACAAAGAACTGCAAGTTCATGTTCATAAATTAATTTTTCAGCAGAAAAGCAAAATGTTTCTTTAGACCGGTGCTTTCCAACCTTTGGTTTCTGGACTTCAATTCTCAGAACCCTGAGTAAGTTCCCCAAAACACTGAATGGCCAGTATACTGACTGAGGCTTCTGGGAATTGAACTCCCCCAAAGGGGCATGAACCCCATATTGGGAACCACTGGTTTAGACAATTGAAACAACAACATATGAAATGAACCTAAGGGGGTTCTAAATAGTTTTTTTTAAGTTTGATGAATTCAAGAGGACTGCAGTTACAATAGGAATAAGATACATCGAGTACAGCAGATCAGATCACCCAGCTTTGATGGATCACTTTCATTAATTTCTTGGGAGAATGCCTGCTGCTGTTCTATTTTGTGATTTGTTTTTTCTTCTGTTTTGTTCATTTGTTGGTTATGGACTTGAACAGATGTCATAACACATATTGAAAAGATGTTTCAATGCTTGCAAATACACAGTGTTAAGTAAATTCTCTCTGTGTGAGAGAGCATGACAGAATTCTTAAAGGTAGGTCTGTTTCAATCCTGTCATGTCTGTTTAGCCCCTGAGAAAGGGGGTACTGTATTTTATGACAACTTTGCTGTGTATCAATATTTACAGCAAATATACAATTATCAATCATATACAGATTTACACACTGTCCATTGTCAACCTAAAGAGGAAGTCAGACTAAAAAATTTAACCTTTTGGTATGTTTAGTAAGTCTTCCAATTGATTAAAGACTGTTGCAGTTGATTTACTCTGCTGTTTTGATTGATTAATGGATCTTTAAAATATCATCGATCATGGTATCCTCCTGGGAAGGCTCCAAGGATTGGGGATCCAGGGCACTATGTTGGCCTGGTTTTCCTCATTTCTGAGGGGCAGGACCCAGTCAGTGTGGCTGGAGAACGAGAAGTCCAGCCCTAGGCCCCTTCAATATGGGGTGCCTCAGGGCTCGGTGCTCTCTCCTCTCCTATTTAACATCTACATGAAGCCACTGGGTGAGATCATCCCACGGGGTGAGGTATCATCAATATGCAGATGATACCCAGTTGTACATCTCGGCCCGTGGGGACCCAAGCGGTGCAGTGGAAGTCCTCTCCAGGTGCCTGGAGGCTGTCAAGGTCTGGATGGGGGACAACGGGCTACAGCTGAATCCCGGCAAGACTGAGTGGCTATGGGTGAGGGGCCCTGTGTTATCATGGGAGTTACCAGCTTTGGTTCTGGATGGGGCAGTTCTGCCCCAAGCAGATCCAGTGCGTAATCTGGGGGTCCTCCTGGACTCACGACTACTGTTCGAAGAGCAGGTGGCAGCCGTGGCCAGGAGGGCTTTTGCACAACTTCGTGTAATACGCCAGTTACGCCCCCTCCTAGAGCGGGATGCCTTGCTCATGGTCACACATGCTTTGGTCACCTCCAGACTTGATTACTGTAATGCGCTCTACATGGGGCTGCCCTTGGTGACCATTCGGAGACTGCAGCTGGTCCAGAATGCGGCAGCTCTGGTAGTAATGGGGTGCGGGCGTTATGCTCGAGCCTCACCACTGCTCCGGGAGCTGCACTGGCTGCCAGTATGTCTCCGGGTGCAATTCAAGGTGCTGGTCATTACCTTTAAAGCCCTATATGGTAGTGGGCCAGGATACCTAAGAGACCGCGTCACCCTAAGAACGTCGGCCCGTCCCACCAGAGCGGATCGGAGGGGTTCTCTTGTTATCCCATCGGCTAGGGAGGCTCGCCTCACTAGTACGAGGAAGAGGGCTTTCTCTGTGTTCGCCCTGGCCCTCTGGAGCCTCCTCCCAATAGAGCTGCGCCTGCAGACAGAGTTCCTGCCCTTTCGGAAGGGCTTAAAGACCTGGCTGGCGAGGCAAGTGTGGGGTCCCAGGAACGCAGGTTCCCACGTAGGATGGCTGATTTAAGGGCAGCCACCACTTCCCTTGTATCTGTATCTGTTTTTATCTGCTTTGCTGTTTTAATGTTTTAAATTTGTTTATGAATTTTTAAGGTTTTAGATATTGATATGATTATAGTTTATCCATGACGGTAATTTACGCTGTAAGCCGTCCAGAGTCGGGTCTACCCGATTGGGGCGGGATACCAAATGTGAGCAATAAATAAATAAAATAAAAAAATCTCCAAGATGGGAGTTCTTCTTTGCTACCATAACACAAACTCTGAAATCAAAGGAATAGGGACAGTGATGGTGGCTCATGGAGTCTTCACTGGAGATTTTTTGCACCAATAAATAGATGTCTAGCATTTCGTGGTTAAGGCACTGAACTTTTTTTTTAAAATTTTTATTAAATTTTCAAAAGAAAATACAGTTTCTAAAAAAACATACAATACTAAACATACAAAATACAAAAGAAAAAGAATAAATGAAACATAGTACAAATATTTTTTGCATTGAAATTCTATTATCTATTTTATACAGTACTTCTATCACCACTTTCCAAATCTATCTTTATAACAACCTTCTATTATAAATTACCCCATTGCTATATACTATGTCCAGGAAGCTGCCGTAGGCCCAAACAAATTTTCATAATCTCAAAAAACTCATTTGATCAGGTACAGGCTTAATACCTTTATCTCTAATCATCGAGTGTTCCACTAACTGCTGCCAAAATTTCCAAAATCCATTTTCATGAACTACTGTATGTATGTATGTATGTATGTATGTATGTATGTATTTATTTATTAGATTTGTATCCAGTTCTCCTCGGTTTCAACCGACTCAGAGCGGCTCACAGAGTCTCCTAATATCACTATTAAAGTCCAAACAAAAATAGAATAGCATACAATATAACAAAACAGTAAAGTACAGTAGATATCATATAGTAGGTCAGTACACATTACACATCAATACACCTTACAGTACTATTAAAATACCATGGCCTGTAGTGCAACAAAGCAATAAGGTTCAGTAAATATCATACAGTAGAACAATACACATCATAGTAGAAAAGATTATAGTGCAAAAACGTCCACCTGCAGCTATAGTCCAATTCCTCTTCCCAGCCAAAGGACGTTGGTCAAGAGTCACAGATTTTGTCAGCTGCTGCCTCCTGTAGCTGGTGTCCCTTCCTCCTCCCGCCTGGAGGATGCCCAGCTGTGTCTCCACTCCCCGGGCCACCGGGCAAACGAAGGAGTCCGTTGGGAGGGGCGGCAGCAGGTCTCATAGCCACAAGCCCCTACGACAGCTATGTCTCCTCTCCCCAGGCCAGACCAGGTGAGAGAAGGAGTTTGTTAAGGTGGGATGGCCAAGAGGGTGCGAGGCATGGCATCAACGTCAGTGTCTTCAAGCCTCCCATGGCCATGGGAGGCTCCTTTATCCTCCTGGCTGGTGGCAGGGCCAGGAGGGCGCAAAGCATGTCGGCGGCAGTGTCTTCAAGCCTCCCATGGGCACGGGAGGCTCCTTTATCCTCCCAGCCTTTTTAAATGTTCAAATCCCATGTTAATTTATCATTTAACGCCAAATCCCACATTTCTTTGTACCAGTCCTCAATTTTTAAAACCACATCATTTTTCCAATTTCTCGCTATACAATGTCTGGCTGATGTTAACATTTCAGATATCAACTCTTTTTTTTATCATTATCCACATTAAACTTGTCAACATCAGTCAATAAAATCGTACCTGACACCAGCTCTAGCCGCATTTCTAGAATACTTGAAATTTCATTTTCTATTTTTTTCCAAAATTCTTTTACCACAATACAACTCCACCACATAGGTACATATGTTCCCATTGATTGTTTACATCTGAACTTGATGACTGAAAGGTCTACAGGTCATTATTTATTTATTTATTTATTTAGATTTATATCGCCGCCCACTCGCCGTGGTGACTCAGGGCGGCTTACAATAAGAAAAAACAACACAGCACAAACAGCTGAAGTCCATTCCTCCTCCTGGCCAGAGAACGTTAGTCTTACCCTTCACTGGGCAGGTAGAGCCCAGAATTAGGAAGTGGAAGCTTCCATATAAAAACCTTAAAACTGTTAAAATTTAAAATTAAAATCTAAAAAAGATTAAAAACACACCAAACGTTACAACTACTAATAAAAAAGTAGAGAGAGGGGCTCAGATCATCCAGTGTGCTGGGGTCATTATACCTTCTGCACCCCATATCTGTCCCACCAACCATGTTTTTAGATTCTTCCTAAAGGGCAGCAGCTCTGTCTGGAGACGTAGCTCAATTGGCAGGAGGTTCCATAGGGCCGGAGCAGACACAGAGAAGGCCCTCCTTCTAGTGCCAGACAGATGTGTTTGCACGAAGGAGTCTCTGTCCCAACTGCTGCCAACCTAGCAGTTTGAAAGCAAGAAACTGCAAGTAGATAAATAGAATAGATACCATTTCAGTGGGAAGGTAACCAGTGTTCTGTGCACTCCGGTGTCTAGTCATGCCTGCCACATGACCACAGAAAAGTCTCCAAACGCAGACAACACTGGCTCTTTGGGTATAAACAAAGATGTGCACCGAACCCTAAGAGTTAGTTATGACTGGCTATCAACCAAGGGCGTTCTTTACCTTTACATGCAGAGAATGTCACATTCCGATGACATTGTGACAGATGTTATATGGGTTGTTGTTTTTTGAGAAAAATACTGCTCCAAGTGTTTGAGGCTGAGAGCAAAACTACGTAAGATTATTAACTTGAAATTAGAATCTGATAGGACATTACTGTAGTTCCCTCTTCCAGTTAAGAGATTTCACAGCAGTAATTAAGAGGAGTGTAAAATGCAACCCTGAAAAATACATTGTACTTAAGAAAATGAGATTTGAACAGCTGTGTTCCAAGTTACTCCAAGACAATCAACTAACTCTGCATTGAAGCCATCATAAGGAAAGCGAGGTCAATGTAAAATAAAATTGTCTCACAAAGTATCTCTTTCCTAGTAATTTAACATTTGAGTGTGGGCATGTAAAATGGATAAGGAAAATGAAAACAATGTTTTAAAAAAACCCAAGTACTCTTTGAGTACAGTGCTAAAATGCACTTACAGCAGACTGGTACTTCACCAAATTATTCACTAGCAATGTTGAGGAGGATGGTGGACAACAGAGGTGCCTGGTGGGCAGTGGTCTATGAGGTTGCAAAGGGTAGGAATCGACTGTGCAACTGAATAGCAACAACTGCTAAGAGTTTTCTGGTAATTTCTCAGGTGTTCAAAGGACATGGTCAAAATTTAAACAATGCTATAAAAGCAGTAACTCTTAATTTCCGGGGATTGTGGGTTGCTGGATTAGAAATTGTACAAGATGTATTTCATAGGACAGGAGTTTGCTCTACCCACAAGCCTCAATTGTTGACAGTTAAAAGAAAAAATAAATAAATTAGAGAAATATAAATATAGGCAATCAAGACAAGACACATACCACACATCAGATATCAACAACACAAGATACTGGGCACTAGACATCAAAGAGCAAGAAGCAATGACACAGCGGCAGGCTTTGTTCACAGAATCCAGCAACACACACACAGAAATAAATAATGGATTTCCCTTCATAGATGCAAATTGGCTCATGGCTGGATTGGATGCCAATATCCTGAACCATTTAAGGTTTAGTGTTGTTTCATGACCTTTAACTGAGTAAAAAGTATATATTGTCAAACAATGCAGTTCCTTCATACTGGCAGTTTGATGCCATATTCTACTTTAGTTGCAATGTCCACCATGTTCTTAAAGTCACAACTCAAGTGGAACCATTGAGTCAGTTATTGAATGATAAATCAACATGTGTGTGCATTCACTTGATTTAACAGGTAACTATGATTGGGACTACCAGCTGGATTCAAATTCTAAATCTACAGAGGTATATCAGAGTAAACAAAGCAAAACAAAACAAAAACATTGGAGCACTTTAAAGAGCAACTAACAACATTTTTGTTTTTGTTTTATTTTGCTTTGTTTACTCTATGATATGCTTGAAACACAGGCTAACATGGCTACAGTTCCAGAAAAAATTCTACAGAGGTAGTGATTCATAAAGAATGATTAAACCTAACAGCTATGTATTACTATATCTTTTAAGTTTTTCACAACCACTTGTTCCAGCAGCAAAGGCAAACATCAGATCTTTACTGAATGCTGACGGGCTGTGCTTGGTTTGGCATGTTGCAACCTCCATTTAGTTGGTCATGCTGGAAGACTTTATTGTAACTATTAAAATACTTTTTAAGCATGTTGAAATATTAAGTCTGCTACAACAAATACAGCATTGGGTCACATGGCACCTTAAAGACTAAAATGTTTTGTCTGGTACTGTATAAGCTTTCATGGGACAAAATGGGTTACTATCAATCCAAATTTATGCCATGTTAAATATATTAAAATTGCCACAAGATACTTCCTTGCTTTTATAATACTGTACAATTTGTATCAATCTTTTAGGTCCCAGAATGGTAAAAACTTTGACCACCATAAGAGCAAAAGAACCTACAATAGTGTGTAATTAATGTGTTAATGGGCCAACAAAGACTTTGGCTAATACTGTAGAATGAAAAGAAATAAACTATTTTTTGTAAGGCCTTTGAGCAGAGTGTTTCAGTTATCCATTCTTTTCATATAAGATCGGTTATAGGTATTCCACTAGAGGGCAATATCACATGATTTCTGCACTTAAAAAGTACAATAAAAGAGTTACAGTACAGTACTTTTGTTTAAGTTCTTTACAGAATAGCCATTCAAAAAATGTAACTGAGTCGGACTGAAAATTCTACACACTGTTAAAATCAAGTACGGTAATCAAAAGAAAACAAAAGGAAGTGCCTTTGGTTCAGAATTGAGGAGGAAGAGAATCAGGGGACTTGTTTACCATGTCACTTTCATATGAACTGAGTCAATACAGTATTTACTAAAATAAACTGATGATTGATTAATCTCTGATTTTAGTGCTCGATCAATCATTGTCTTCACTCAGTGGCGTCGCGCAGCGTTGAGCCGCCTGGGGCGAAGAAGAAAATCGCCGCCCGCCCGCCCCCCGCTCGCTGCCCCCCCCACCGCTCGCCCCCCCCCCAGGCAGAAGGCGCTCCCTCCCCTGCTGAATAGTGGGCACCCCCCCCCTGCCAGCCCGCCGCCAGAAGTTCGAAAAAGGTAAAGATCGCGGCTCGACTGCGGGGGTTAGCTGGGATCCCGAGGGTTCCCCCCATCCTCGCCTAATCCCCGCAGAGCCGTCCGCGTGCACGCCCGAGGATTCAAAAGGGTAGGAATACCCTTTCGAATCCTCGGGCGTGCGCGTGGGCAGCTCTGCGGGGGTTAGGCGACGATGGGGAAAACCCTCGGGATCCCAGCTAACCCCCGCAGTCGAGCCGCGATCTTTACCTTTTTCGAACTTCTGGCGGCGGGCTGGCAGGGGGGGGTGCCGACCCACCCACCCAGCCAGCTTGCCGTCAGACTGGGCGCTCGTCGGGGGGGGTGGGTGGCGCCATAGCGGGGAGCCCCTGGCTGCTGGCTGGGTGGCTGGGGGGGAGGAGGTGGGCAGCGCGCGCGTGCAGGACTTCCCAGGTGGAGGGCGAGCCTTTTGCTGGTGATCGCTGCTCGCCTCCGTGGCCGTCCCATTGGCTTGGGTACTCCTTTAACCGGCCTCGGTCGCCAGCAACCGAGGCCGGTTAAAGGAGTACCCTAGCCAATGGGACAGAGGCGAGCAGCGCTCGCCAGCAAAAGGCTCGCCCTCCACACACCTGGGAAGTCCTGCACGCGCGCGCTGCCCACCTCCTCCCGCCCAGCCACCCAGCCAGCAGCCAGGGGCTCCCCGCTACGGCGCCACCCCCCCGACGAGCGCCCATTCTGACGGCAAGCTGGCTGGGTGGCTAGGGGTGGGGGGGAGGAGGTGGGCAGCGCGCGCGCGCGCGTGCAGGACTTCCCAGGTGTGTGGAGGGCGAGCCTTTTGCTGGCGAGCGCTGCTCGCCTCCGTCCCATTGGCTAGGGTACTCCTTTAACCGGCCTCGGTTGCTGGCGACCGAGGCCGGTTAAATGAGTACCCAAGCCAATGGGACGGAGGCGAGCAGCGCTCACCAGCAAAAGGGCCGCCCTCCGCCTGGGAAGTCCTGCTTCCTTCCTAAGCCCAGGCAGAGGGAGGAGGCCAAAGTGGTGAGGACATTTTGCCGCCCCCTGAAAGCCGCTGCCCGGGGCATCCGCCCCCCCGCCCCCCCCACGCTACGCCACTGTCTTCACTGTTTTCATCTTAGATTGGTCATTGCAAGCAGTAGTTTGTGGGGAAAGAATATATTTTAAATATTTGGAAAGTTGATCCCAGATCACTAGAATATGAGCCGTGGTGGCTTTGTGGTTAAAATGACATACTGCAGCCACAATATTGTAATTTCGCTCCTGACCTGGATCAAGGTTGACCCATCCTTCCATCGTCAGTCAAATGAGTACCAGTGGTTGGGGGACAAAATGATAATTAACTTGTGAAGTTCCCAGAGAGTGAACTAAGCACTATGGGGCAGTATATAAGTGTAATTGCTTTGCTTTTTGCTTTTAGAATATAGCAAGATGGAAAATAGTAAGATGACAATCCCGGAAGGGAAGGAGATATAATTAGTGTATTTTAATTTATATAGTGTAGGAACCTTTCAGAACTACAAATGTTTCAGGAAAAATAAAGAAAAATCCATTGTGAAATGCAGATTGTCTGTATCATCAGGTATCAAGTTAAATACAGTAATGTGTTTATGTCATGCATCTGCTCATATCACAGTACTGTACCTAAATGAATGGCAACCACATTCAATTACTTTAATAATTCTTAAAACGCTTTAGTTAAAATGGCAAGAGTATACATTTTTTCTATGAGGCAAAATGTCCCTCTATTGTTGAATTTTTAAAGCAGGACTAACAAATGCCTTGCAGTAAAACAACATGGTGTGTAGTACTGTACTATACTTTATATTGTAGCTGAATTTTTTGCAGTGCTAGCTGTATTAGTCTGTGCAAGCAGATCATAGAGTAAACAAAACAAAAAGACAAAAACATTGTGGCACCTTAAAGACCAACTGCTCTATATTAATGTTAGCTTTCGTGGATCAAGTCCACTTCGTCAGACATAAGAGTGAGACTTCATGGCATCAATTTATACACATCAGGTAGAACAGGAGTGCCCAAACTTTTTGGGCTGTGGGCTGATCATGTGGTTCAGGGAGCCGGTCACTAAGGCCCGGGAGCCAGGTGCAGCCCCTGACGCCAATTCATCCGGCCCGTACAGGCACATTTTACTTCCGCTTCCAGGAACAACTGAGGGCTTTGCGTCGGGGGCCACACCCGGGCCCCGGGCCATAGTTTGGGCACCACTGAGGTAGAGGCACACAATGGTTGGCTAGCATAACAGATAAATGTACAAATCTGTGGCTTTTTACAGCTGGTAATAACAGAAGTTCCCTGATTGAAGTTCAGAATTGTGAAATTTGGCCCCATTGAGTTGCAAAATTCTACGTTGATACTGAATTACACAATTTAAACATATTTAAAACATATTTTGATTCTTCTGTACTGGCTATGTTTGTGTAGAAGGCGGCAAGAGGGGAGATGAATGAATTTTAACCACTGTGCCACCAGGGCTCTTAACAATATATTAGCTATTATTTATGCTATAGAGTGGGGGTATTTATTTTGAGATCATGCCATATACTTAATTATTTATTCCAACAGTAGTTAATCTTTAAGGTGCCACAATGTTTTCTCTCTTTTTGTTTACTGATATTTTGACTATCCATTACTTTATTACGGTCTATGACCAGCACAGTAAAACGAGAGGTAAAACTTTTAAATTTTAGATGCTTAAAACAGTAGTTAAAATACAGTACAGTATGTCATTTAAAAAACATATCCAGGTTAAAAAAAATTAAAATTTAAATGCTTAAAATAGTAGTTAAAATATATTTTAAAAACATACCCATTCAAAGTTAAAAGATAATTTAATTTTTTTAACCTGGATTTGTTTTTTAAATAATATATTTTAACTAAGTTTTAAGCATTTAAAATTTAAATTTTTTTACCTGGATATGTTTTTTAAATAGAACCCCCTAGAGTCAGGTTTGCCTGTTTGGGGCGGGATAATAAATCTAAATAAATAAATAAATAAATTTTAACTACTATTTTAAGCATGAAAAAGCTGGCTTGAGACTCAATATCAAGAAAACCAAGATAATGGCAACAGGCCCTATCAGTCCCTGGAAAATAGATGGGGAAGAAGTAGAAGCAGTGACAGATTTTACTTTCTTAGGATCTAAGCTCACTGCAGATGGTGATTGCAGCCATGAAATAAAAAGGCGACTGTTTCTTGGGAGGCAAGCGATGAGAAACCTGGGGAGCATAGTGAAAAGTAGAGACATCACATTGAAAACAAAAATTCGCATAGTCAAAGCAATGGTATTCCCTGTGGCAATGTATGGTTGTGAGAGCTGGACCATTAGGAAAGCTGAACGCAGAAGAATAGACGCCTTTGAGATGTGGTGTTGGAGGAGAGTTTTGAGAGTCCCCTGGACAGCAAGGAGAACAAATAGGTCAATCTTAGAAGAAATCAAACCTGACTGTTCCTTGGAAGGTCAAATAATAAAGATGAAGCTAAAGTACTTTGGACATCAAATGAGAAGAGAGGATTCACTTGAGAAAGCTTTGATGCTTGGAAGGGTCGAGGGCAGAAGAAGAAGGGGACGGCCCAAGATGAGATGGCTAGATGGTATTGTTATTGTGGAGATAATGGGCACAGAGCTGAGTGAGTTGCGGGGGATTGTGGAGGACAGGAGTGCCTGGAGGACAGTGGTCCATGGGGTCGCAGAGGGTCGGAATCGACTGTGCGACTGAACAACAACAACAACAAAAACTAAGTTTTAAGCATTTAAAATTTAATTTTTTTTACCTGGATATGTTTTTTAAATAGAACCGCCTAGAGTCAGGTTCACCTGATTGGGGCGGGATAATAAATCTAAATAAATAAATATATATATTTTAACTACTAATTTAAGCATCTAATCTTTTTTTTATCCCTCCTGTTTTACTGTGCTGGCCGTGGACCGTAATAAAGCGATTAATATTTTGACCACTAAGCATGTGTCAAATAGTAAAGATGAAGTGCTTTGGACATCAAATGAGAAGAGAGGATTCACTTGAGAAAGCCTTGATGCTGGGAAGGGTGGAGGGCAAAAGAAAAAAGGGGGCGGCCAAAAATAAGATGGCTAGATGGTATTGTGGAGACAATAATGGGCACAAAACTGAGTGAGATGAGGGGGATGGTGGAGGACAGGAGTGCCTGGTGCACAGTGGTCTATGGGGTTGCAAAGCGTCGGAATCGACTGTGCGACTGAACAACAAAAGCATGAGTGAAGGACGGCACTAGACTAGACCGCAGCCCTTAAGAGCTGGACCTGTTGCCAGCGGCAACAATCGAGCCCTGGCCGTTTTCAGTGCTCGATTAGGGTGGCTGATTTTGCCTTTCCCTGCGTTCGGCGCGGGTGGGGAGCGGGCGGAGAGAGAGAGGAAGCCCGCCGCGCCCAATCGACTTCTCGGCGCTGGACTAGCCGCGCCTGTCCCGTACTCGAGTGTGGCTTTAATCTGAGACAAGATGGCGGCGGCGGCGGTTGCCGGGGCCGCCCCACCGGGCAAGGGGTTGGACATCAGCCTGGCGGCCCTGCAGCGGCACGACCCCTATATCGGCAGCATCGTAGACGTAGCTAGCCAGGTGGCGCTCTACACTTTTGGCCACCGCGCCAACGAGTGGGTGCGTGAACGTCCGAGTGTTATTATGGGGTGGGGTGGGGGAACTGAGGAGAAAAACACAACAAGGAATTCAACTCAGTAGCTATGCCTTTAAATCAGTAACGTCATCCTCTGGCCGTAAATATTGTAGCGCAGGGGCAGCCTGGCCTGGTTATCCTGGGGATCTGCAAACTTGGCTCTCCAGATGTTGTTGGACTCAATTTCCCAGAAGCCCCTGATCAGCAGGGGTACTGACTCAGGCTTCTGGGAATTGAAGTCCAGGAACACCTGGAGAGCCAAGTTTGCAGACCAGTGTAGCTATATGGTAATAGTGCGTGCAGTAAACTCATTGCTGTGGATGCACAAGGACTTGGGCTTCTAGGAATTGAAGTTCAAGAACATCTGGTGTGCAAAGGTTCTCCATCACGGGAGCAGACCCTACTGCCAGTGACTCAACGTCAGGTGTCAGGCAGCAGTTAACTAACCTAACCACCCTGAGGACTAGTAGCCTTGGCTGCCGAACAGTGATGGGAAGTAACAGGTTCTCACCAGTTCTCCAGAACCGGTAGTAACTTTCCCCAGTGTCCTGGAGAACCGGTAGCAGCTTTTGGGGGGAACCACGTTCGGGGCTTACCTTTTCACTGCGCATGCGCGCCAAGCATTTGGTGTGCATGCACACCTACAGTGCTTGGTGCGTATGCACGGCCTCCTTGCTGTCCTCCCAAGTGGGGAGGAGGAAGAGAAGCTGCTAGCCTGAAGCTCCCTATAGCCTGAAGCTCCCCAGGGTAAGTGACTCACCTTTGGATATGGTGTGTCTATGTGTATTTTAATGTGTATTTAATACCTTTACCTATATTGACATGCTACCACAGTTCCTAAAAAGGCCTGGCGGCCTGGTTTGGAGTTTTAAGCAAAGTCTTGGAGTTACCTCATCAATAAACTACACCTGTGTTGTTCCAATTGCTGTTCCAATTAGAGAACCCTTAAGGAGGTACAGCTGTTTTACATTTACATGAAGGCATATTATCCTAGAGAACTGGTTAGGCAAAGACTTAGTACCTAACTTCTTTAACTGTTGAAAAGTGCCAAAATGAAGCCATCTTGTGGTGAGTTCATTCTGTAGTTCCTTCCAACCTAGTATTTTATTTTTAATTATTTTTATTTTTTCTTTGGCCCTCCCCACAACATCATGACATCATGACATTAGCTCCACCCATACTGTGATGATGTCACGGTGGGGTAGTAAATTTTTTGACATCCCACCACTGCTGCCGAAGTCCACAGGGAAGGGTGATGGTCCCCAAGTGGATTAAATCCCACTTGAATCCATCTTGATGGAGGGCAGCAGCTTCAGCAATACTGGCCTGGGGGTGATGAGGACTTTGAGTGCCAAAAGGGCCCAGGATCAGGAAGTGACTCACGGAACTGGATCAGTGGTATGGGTGTCGTGCTGTGATGCAGAAGGCAGATGAAAGGCCACTGCGTTATATTGCTCCCAAGACATGGCTGTTCGCCATGAGGATTGCTAAGATTTGGATATGCAGAACAACTGTGCGACTTGCGCCCATAGCAATTAGGCTGGGCGATGTAGCCTGTTCATGATTGACCTTGAAGCCCAGGATAAAAAAGAAGCATGTGTTGCTTTTAAGTTGCAGAGATAAAGTGCTTTATATTTGGCTGCCCCCTTTAAACAAACAACCACTTGATTCCTGGTGTGCACATAGCAATAGCAATTACAGTATACTTACGTATACTGCCCCATAGTACTTAGTGCACTCTCTGGGTGTTTCACAAGTTAATTAGCATTTTGCCCCTAACACATTTGACCTTGGAAGGATGGAAGGCTGAGTCTACTTTGATCCCAGTCAGGATCAAACTCACAGTGTTTTGGCTGCACTACAGCAGTTTAACCACTGAGCCATCAGGGCTGATACATTATGGGTCAAGTTGCTGTACTGGCGGTCGTCTCCTTTTTCACTGCATGCAGTGTTCAGATCAAAATGTTTTATTCTGCATGCAATGCAGTGTTTTGTCTTGGTGTTTGGAAGGATTGGGGTTTACTGGGAGCCCTCTGAGGCTACACTGTGCAGTGTGTTCGTGGAGCTGGTAGGTCCAATTTTTCCTAACAGCTCCAATCTGGGTTGGTCACCCTTCTAAATTCAACAGGAACCTGTCTGTAATCATCCTTATCAACAGTAACATGATGAAAAGGTTAAAGTGATAATGAAGACCCTATATGGAGACAGCTTAGTGTTTGTTCTTGCTTCAGCATAGTGGAGTATTTTATGAAGTCTCTGGGTAATCCATTCTCCCTTCAGCATATAGATGATGTTGACTAGGTTAGTAATATGATCCCACATGAACTAACAATCGCACTGTTTCTTGGTTCACATATTACATTTTCATTTATTTACTCACATATTAAAAAAAAAGTAGAGCTGGCTAGATAGTTCGGTGAATGAGGTATCTGGCTGTGGATCCAGAGGTTAGGAGATTAATTCTTTGCTATTCATCCCAAGAGAAAAGCCAACCTGTATAGCCTTAGGTGAGCAGCACAGTTCCAGGGTCTCATCAGAAAACGGTAATAGTAAGGGAATGGTAAACCACTTCTGCTATCCCTACCTAGAAAAACCTGAAAAGGGTTGCCATAAGTCAGAATTGATTTGATAGCTCATTGTCATCATCGTTGTTGTTAAGACTCAGGAGACTTGGGCACAAATCCCTACTTAGCCATGGAAGCTTGCAGGGTGTGTTATGTGTTGAATACCTCTTAAATATTTCACTTAGCTTGAAAGCCCAATTAATTGTTATAGGTTGGTTCTGACTTGACAGCACATAGCGCACACACACACTGATTAGAGAGTGTCCAATTAACATTAAGAATCAGAATATTCTTCAGTGAAATGTACTATATCACTAAAACATCAATTTATGCACTTTTAAAATTTTATTCTAGGAGAAGACTGATGTGGAAGGAACGTTATTTGTTTATTCAAGGTGAGAAATTTATATATTTTAAAATCTATCTTTTCTGTTAAATAAAAAACATAGATCATAGAGAAACTTGTGCACAGACCAAATAAAATGCCAGTGCAAGTGGAAATTGCAAAGAATCTTCAGAAATCAATGTTTGTAAAACCATGAAGTTTTATAAACTTATCAGATCTAGATTAGAAACCATTTTAGATTTACCACTAAATTCTTGTATCCTAGGCCACATTTTTCTTTTCTTTTCAACTACAATAAACATTCATATATAATATTCATATATAATAAACCAAAATAATAATTTTATATGCCCACACATAAACACCACTCTAAGGACATTGGTTTTCCCCCATTATTTCATCATGTTTTGCTCATATTTCACATTCCATATTCATCTCCAAAAGGACATTGTTTCTTACACTGGCGTTTCCTCTTTACTTTTCTATACATGTTCCAAGAACTCTCCCCAAATATCTTTAAATTTATTATCTTCCCCTTATTTTTTAAAGATAATCTCACTTTATTATTTATATTATTAGGGTTTCCTTGCTCGAAAGCCAGTTGTATCTGACTCTAAGATTCAGTGCTCATCTCTGTTTCGAAGCCGAAGAGCCAGCTCTGTCTGCTTTTGCAGACGTTTCCGTGGTCATGTGGCAGACATGACTAGACACCAGAGCACATGGAATGCTGTTGCATTTCCAGTGAAGTGGTCCCTATTTATCTACTTGCAATTTCTTGCTTTCGAACTGCTAAGTTGGCAGGAGCTGGGACAAAGATGGGAGCTCATTCCATCCTGCAGTACTTGGGAATCGAACTGCTGACCTTCTGCCTCCCAATCAGCGTCTTAGCCACTTAAAAAATCAGAATTAACTTTTCATTTTTTTTAGTTGTAATTCCCAAGTACTCCAGGATGGAATGAGCAACTGTCTTTGTCCCAGCTCTCATCAACCTAGCAGTTCAAAAGCAAGAAATTGTAAGTAGATAAATAGGGATGACCGGTGGGAAAGTAAACAGCGTTCCATGTCTAGTCATGCCTGCCACATGACCACGGAAATGTCTGCAGAAGCAGACAGCTGGCTCTTCGGCTTTGAAACAGAGATGAGCACTGAACCTTAGAGTCGGATATGACTGGCTTTCAAGCACTATATGACTGGCTTTCAAGCTTCTATAAACAAAATCAAAATTAGTTCTTTTTTTTGCCATTTCAATTGTAAATTTCCAAAGCTAGATAACAGTGCAACTTGCAGACACATATTGAAATTCATAGATACCTCATTCATTTCATTGAAAACCATTTTCCATATTTTCTGAATTACTGTGCACTCCCACCATAAATGATACAATAAGTTTGATCCTCCTATTTATAACTCCAACAATTTATTGAGTATTTTGAATGAGAAGGGTGGTATAAAAATGTAAATAAATAAATAAAATAAAAAACTACAGTACTCAGTTTTACTGGTGTTGGGTACCATCTCTATATTGTTTTATAACACCTCTCTAATCCTTATAGATATACTCTTCAGAATCTTTTTCCTTCATAGTTTAGTCCAGGGTTCCTCAAACTTATCTCTCCAGATGTTCTTAGACTTCAGTTCCCAGAAGCCCTGATCAGCAGGTGTGCTGACTTAAGCTTCTGGTAATTGAAATCCAAAAACACCTGGAATGCCAAGTTTGAGAAACCTTTAGTCCATTCCTCCTGTTTTATATTCATACCTAAATCTATTTCCCAATTCTTAAGTTCTGCTATTGATCCTCTGCTTCTATTAGTATTATATATTTTTTACTTACCAGACCTTTCCTTTTTTTAATTCATCATGTTTCCTCTGTGCAGTTCTTAACTTACCCTCTTCCTATTTTTTAAAAAATCTTCCTTTAAATCAAAGGTGCCCAAACTACAGCCTAGGGGCCGGATTTGGCCCCCAGCGTCAATTCATCCAGCCTGCGAAGCCCTTGTTGCTCCTGAAAGTGTAAACTGTCTTAGGTCTGTACCAAAAATGATAAAGTCTATAAATAAATAAATACTTTTTAAGAATCCTGCCAACCTAGCAGTTCGAAAGCAAGAAATTGCAAGTACTGTATATAAATAGGGACCACTTTGGTGGGAAGGTAACAGCGTTCCATGCGCTCCGATGTCTAGTCATGCCTGCCACATGACCATGGAAACGTCTGCAGAAGCAGACAGCGCTGGGTCTTTGGCTTAGAAACAGAGATGAGCACTGACCCCTAGAGTCGGATACGATTGGCTTTCGAGCAAGGGAAACCTTTACCTTAAGAAACCAAAATTGCCAAAATATATATACAACAGATTTAAAAATATTTATCATATTATAATTTTCAGTTGACTGTGAATAGTTTTGCCTTTAATAATTTTCAGATCAGCTTCACCAAAATATGGATTTACCATAATGAATAGACTGAGCATGGAGAATCGGACGGAGCCCATAACTAAGGATCTGGATTTTCAATTGCAGGACCCTTTTCTGCTTTACAGAAATGCCAGATGTGAGTAACTCTTTTATGAATGAGCTAAAATTAAGTAATGTTATTCTTTGCTTCTGAAAATCTTACCTGTTAAAACAATCTAATCTGTGTTCTGACATTTTGGAGGAATCTCTCTATTAGAGCAAAAATAGGAGGAATGGATGGAATTCCTACCTTAAGAGAGTAGCAAAGGTCCCAATGTCCCTGCAACTCAGATTTCAGCAAAGCTTGAAAAAGAGTTGTTCTTAAGTTTATCCCCTCTTATGCATTAATTTTATCTAAAATATTTGCTTTACTCTATTGGCGGAAACCTCAACAGTAGATGGCTAGTCTTAAATTAATAAAGCCATTTGCCAAGGTGACTTCTAACCTTGGATACCTTGGAGTTGTTATTCAGCGAGGAGTCCGTGCAGTGGTAGACATCTCCACAGTGACATTCCATGCATGCAAATGGACTTCAGAAATCAAGTCCATTTGCATTCAGTTTTTTAGCCTTTTGGATATCATGTCATCTGCTGGCTAGCAGACCATGATGTATGCCCTCTGCTTTTACCTTGCCCAAGGGATCCAATGGAAAACGCTTTGGTGAGTTTTAGTCCCAGCCTAACATCATTGATGAGAAATGGGTATCACAGCCTAGTTAGACCACTCAAGCCCCTTTACCCCAACAAGGCTCTCACCTAGCAAGAAGGGGTGGCTTATAAACCTGCATAAATATGCTGCTGAGTGTTATACAAATTGAGTTATGTATTAATTATACTAACATTTAGTCCAATATAACAAGTTCTCATATTTTTGATCATGCCCAAGAAATGGATTTGAAAGATAAGGTCATGTTCACAAATGTAGGCTCCGTTCTTTCAGTTTCTTCCCTTGGTGAGAACAGCCAGACTGTTTTTTCCCTGCCCCTTCTAAGCTCAAGCCCTGGAATTAAAATTGTCTTATCTTGCAAGCATATGTCTGTCCAGGGTCCCAGTTGGTACAAAAGTTTGCCTAAATCATGAGCAAACTTATCAAAACAGTAACACATTTAGAGTTTTTTCGGTGGGGAGAAGCAGATGGAAGGGGTGACATTGCAGTCAGGGAACAGCTGGCAGGCAAAAGGTTAAGCACTCTCTTTATTTGAAAAAATTGGGAATTGCATCTCACTTCAGTGTACATAACATGTATTTAGGCACTTGTGATTGTTCTTTATGTAACTGTAAGATTTACCAATTGTGAACAGCTTGCAGCTGTACTATGTTAGGGTTTTCACAAATGTATATTAATAAACAGTCCATCTGCCCAAGATATTACAGCATTCTTTGCACTTTAAATTAGACTTGTAGGCGTAACATACAGTTGAAGGGGGTGAGAAAAGTGAATTGTTTTCTGTGATATAAATGTTCATATGCAGACAAGTTGCCTACACAATATATTGGTCCTAAGGAAATATGGAGATCCTGAACCCTTTGCAAATGCTATTCCTGACAACTGGGCAGTTTTGAATTTGAGGCATAATATTGGCTCCCTCGTTGCTATAATTAAGATTGAGAGCCTTCCAGTCTTCCATTTCCTACCTATCTATGCTTTTGGGCACAAATATTTAACACACTAATACAAATTACTTTAGATCATGGGTAACATTCAACTGCAGTGGCTCGAGTGGTTAAGACGCCAACTGGGAGGCAGAAGGTCAGCAGTTCAAAACCTGAGTACTGCATGATGAAATGAGTTCCCTTCTCTGTCCCAGCTCCTGGCAACCTAGCAGTTCGAAAACAAGAAATTGCAAGTAGATAAATATGTATCACTTTGGTGGGAAGGCAAACAGCGTTCCGTGCACTTTGGTGTCCAGGCATGCCTGCACCTGCCACTTGTCTACGGAAATGTCTGCAAATGCAGTTAGCGCTCTACAGATGTGTTGGGTTATCTTTGTGTCTCTTCCAGGACTCGTGGTGAATGACCCGGGGGGGGGGGGGATCATTGCTATAGAATTGACAGAGCAGGAAAGGAGAAATTATTTCTCCCTTTCCTTCCTGTAGCAGCAGTTCATTCCCAGTTTTCTTCCTTGCCATCCAGGGGGGAAGATAGAAAACTATGGCATTTGTAACCACCCACCATTCTGTTATCTGCAAGGTACTTGCCTGTTACTCACTTTTCAGTATCCTTTAGATCAAGAGTGCCCAAACTTTTCACTCTGTGGGTTGGTCACATGGTTTAGTGGGCCAGTCATGTGGTCACATGGTTCCTCCCACTGGAAGCGTAAGTAAAATGTGCTTTGCAGTCTGTTTTGCAACAGTTTTGCAACTGGATGAGATTTTAGGCTGCCATTTTCTCTGTTTAAACCAGGGGTGCCCAAATTATGGGTCAGATATGGCCCCTGACGCCAATTCATCTGGTGCACACCACCCTCGTTGCTCCTGGAAGTGGAAGTAAAACACATGCCTGCACTTCCAGGAGCAATGAGGGCAGTGTGGGCTGGATGAAATGGCATCAGGGCCAGATCTGGCCCATGGTCCATAGTTTGGGCACCCCTGCTCTAGATTTGGTTAGAGTGGACTATGAAGAATTTTTGTCCTAATTTATTATGTTGAGGCTCTCCAGGTTAGGAAACTAAATAAAATGTTTTGCAACAAGGGAACTATTCAGTTGGAAGTTTGTTGTTCAGTCGCACAGTTGATTCCGACCCTTTGCAACCCCATGGACCACTGTCCGCCAGGCACTTCTGTCCTCCACCATCCTCCTCAACTCGCTCAGCTTTGTGCCCATTGGAAGTACAATAGATGTAAAATTTGGTATGCAGATGATAATTAGTGCATTTCACTTTTCTGTCTCTTAATTATATGGTCATTTTAGTTAATCGAAAATCATATTTCTGCTCATACAGCTGAGATGTGAATGGGCTTTTTGCCCATACAAATAGCTTTTCATGGCAAAAGCAATCATACCAAACCATTGTCTCAAACTAAACTTCCAGTTTTGTCTAAACTAAGAAACAAGATATTTTGTCTAAACCAGAAAACTCCATGAAAACTTCAGAACAGGACAAGATACAAGTTAGGGAAATATATCCTAAAGTGGTGGTGTGAATAGTTAAACGCTTGTGTCTACTCTTAGTTTAATAAGATGAGGTATTTTGATCTGAATGCAGCCACGCTGTTTCTTGTTATTTTGATTTATTTAGAAAACCTAGTTTTCTGTTTGCCTTCAACTGAGTGATTTCTCCCTTTCTAAATCAAACATTGAATCAAAATAGCACCATTCTAGGGGCACATACACTATGTGAACCCATCTCCAAGCACGAGTAGTTTTAATAATAGCCATTTGCTTGCCCTAGCTAACCACACCCTGGAAACAAAATTAGTGGTTACCGTAAGAAAATTACCTTTTATGCTCTATCATTAAATTGCCTAGTACTGTACTTAAATTCTTCAGATTGCTATATATTTTTCTGTTGTGTGATTTTGAATACTGCAGCTTTGCCTGTAATTTAATGCTGGCTAAGTTACTCTGTATAATATAAAAATGAGCATTTTGTGTTTTCAGTAGGAACAGAATTTTGAAAATCAACTAGGAGGTCTTGAATTGGTAAATGAAAATCTTTGAAGTAAATTCCCCAATACTACATTCTTTCAAGCAAACTTTAAAACCAGTTTGATTTCTAGAAACTGGTCCACACAAATGGAGATCTGTTTGGGAGTTCAAGCGACTGAAATGTATTGGTTTACTCCTGCTGTAAGGGGGCTGTTTTAGAAAAGTTGCCAATATGTAACTTGAACTGAGCATTCAAACAACACTGTATTTTTAGCGACTGTATGATAGGATTATAGAGTTTAAATATTCTAGATTTTTTTTCTGGACCAGAAGATTTCATATTTACTCAGCTGGGAGGAACTTCTTCCTATATGTATGCAGCAAAACTGTGTATCAAGTTAAAGAGTATGAATATAGTTCACGATGAGCTTTGGCCAGACTTCATCATTTGTCACATGAGAGTGTAGCCTTAAAACTTCCCAAAATTTATTTGAGACAACATGCTGTGGAAGAATAATAGTAATACTGTATTTGATAGCCTTTAAAAAAAAAAAAAGAATAGCCTAGTAACTATTATTGATTGTAATTTTTTATCAACAGTATTTACAGGCTGTTCAGCATCAGTGGCCAAGATCTTCTTGGGATTAAACTGCTTGCAGAATGACCATAGTTCATGTGGTTTGACTTTATGGATCTTGTAGAAGATATCTAGATCTCTATAATGTAATTTTGAGTATAATTTGGCTAACTAGTGGAGATTTTTGTTTGTATATGCACAATAGCCGATTTAATAATCAGTTTTTCAAATACTTTTTAGATACCTTGAGTCTTTGTTATGATAAAAAGATGTGGCATGGATAAAATAAAGAATACATATCTGAAATTTTGAAAAATAAATGCATTTATGGAACATGAAGTTAACTCTTATAAATGAGATATATTATGTGTTGTTCTCTCAAGTACTAGCTATGAAACTATTCTACTTTATCAGAACTAGAACCTTCAGGATAACTATTGTTTATGGCCATGGGCCTTTACAATGAACAATGTGCAATATAAGAACATTTTCAATTTAAAAGCATGTACAGTAGTTGTTATATAGTAAGGCATTTATCAACAGTCCAGAATAAAAATTTTTAAAACAAAGCCAAAAAAGCCAATCACACTATGAAAAATTAAATAGCATTATGGTTCTTTTCAAAACAAAGCTGCAGCTTCTTGGCTGCCAGTGTAAATAGTGCTAAAGCACATGTAATAAATAAGCAGTTGTCAGTGAGCAATCCTAATACTATTTCCTTGGAAATATGATTGGACAGTAGGCAACAAGAATCTTTCTCTAGGGTCCTTTTGAAGGGGGCAGAATGATAAATAGTGAATTATATCTTCAGTCTGATTACAGCCAAAACCACATTTGCATTCCACAACTGGAATTCCTCTGTCTGTCTCTTCAAGATATACAGAAGATAACTAATAGTCAATAAAATAGGCAAATAAAAGTATTTTTCAATATAATTCTACAGGAGATTGCAAGTGCTCCTCAAAGCCAATAGTCTAATTTGGATATAAATCATGGTATGCGTAACAGTGTCTAGAGCTGCCTTTTCCATAAAAGGATGCATCAGCCAAGCTTTAGCATAAATGAATAGTGCCGCCACAAATGTTATCTGATCATCTAGAAATAATGATGACTTTAAACCAATACATAAACAAAAAGATCTAATTCTCAAACGTAATTGGCTAACCCATCAACAAAGGTACAGTAATACCTCGGATAACGCTAAGACTTGGTTCCACAAGTCTTGGTGTTATCCGATTTTTAGTGTTATCCGATGCATGTTAAAATCGTTATGCAATTTTAGCGTTATCCGAGGTAAACGTTATCCGCGGTATTACTGTACCTTAATCTTGTCAAGATTGTCGTCTGATTCAGATACAGTCAAAACTCACATAAAGAGTGCCTCACTTAAAGAGTAACTCGCTTAAAGAGCAGAATTTTATCTGAATGTTCACTTTGCTTAACAAATAAAAGCAACCAAAAACTTGCTTAACAAATAAATCGGGGATCACACGCACACACACACACACCCGCTAGAAGTCGCAATTGGACACTTACAATGGTGTTTCGCTTAAAGAGCAAACTCGCTTAAAAAGCAATCCTGTGGAACACATTATGCTCTTTAAGCAAGGTACCATTGTATGTAAAACACAGTAGCATGAACTAGTTTGACTGAAACCATTGATCAGTAGAGCCTAGTACAGTACTATGATCTGTAATACATATGTAACCCTGAAACATAAATCAGTCCACAGCACTATGTATATAGTGGGCTGAATATGGATTCTGGTTTTTAGTAGTTGTACTCAATGCCACAGGAGGAATTACAGCTGCTATCCTGCAATGCAGAACAGTACCCAGATGAACTCATGTTAGCAGGAGTCAATTTCGAACATTATTGGGCTAGTGAGGAGTCCTAGATTTGGAAGAGGTAGATATATTGACACAAGAAGTTACTTTAATAGTTAATTGAAAAAAGCCATCAGAATTCTAGTATTTAGCACCTAGATCAGTAGAAGTACCTAGTTGATACTGCCAGTACAGTACCCTCATGAGGTGGACATAATGTTTATGCTGTTTTTTGTTGATCCTTTTTCTTATTGGATACAAAGAGCTTTTCAGTTTCACCTTTCCTTCTCTAAAGAACATTAGTCTGTATAGCATGCTATCAAACAGTAAGAAAGCTCCCAGCAATTATAATTTTGGGGGTGGGTGTTCCAGACTTTGAAACTGAAGTAGAAGTAGGCATGTTTATGTCAGCCGTAAAATGTGCCTGCACATGTAAACTGTTGTAAATGCGGAAGTGGGTGCATTTACAACAGCTGTAAATGCACCCACTTCCGTTTCCGGGGTGTGCGGTCCAGCCCACTCAGCTGTTTGGGGGTGTGGTCAGGCCCGTGGCATAAAAAGGTTGACCACCCCTGTTTTAGAAGACAATTTCAAAATCCTTTAATCTAGATTCTATGTAAAAGTTAATATAGAAATTTGATCCTAGCTGGGAATTAAGAGAAGCAAAATACATAAAATTTACAGAAAGTCTTACTGGTGAAAATGTACACCATTGTGAGTATCTTCTGAAAGTCCTGAACTTAAGTCTTCCTAGAAGCTGCAGTAGCTCCGTACTAATAGAACTCTTGTATGTCGAAGATCTGGAGTTTAATCACGACCATACCAAGTGTTAAAAATTTCAGGTAGTAGAGCTGGGAAAGATTTTAAGCCTTGGGTCTTTGGGTGTTGTAGCCCATCAGTGTAGATAGAATTGAGTTATTAATGATTTTCACATATTCATATGCTGGCTGGATTGTGTGTCTAGAGATAGAAGTAGTATTCTGTCAGATGATTGTTAGAACTGATGGGATAGTCTGTTTTATTTCTTCTGCAAAAGTGTATGCAAACATGAGTCTCTTGTTGCAACAACACATGAATATGTACAGTACATAATGGAAATCTGTATTAGGTTCAATTTACAGGTTAATTAATGTTCTGTATTTTACCGGAGGAAAATTATTCCATGTGAGAAGAGATGGGCTGAAGTACCAAGATAACAATGCTATGTAGGCTGTCAACAGCCAGTGCTGCTTGCGTTGGAGGATTTTTCAGTCTGGTGAAGTGGTGGAGGTGGGGAAAAATCTTACACAGATGAAGGGAAGTACTGTGAGTGCTGCTTGAACTTTCTGAAGGATGTGGATCAGACTCAGAAAACCAATAAATCATCATCATAGTTTCATCATAGTTTGTCTTTATGGGTTTGAGAACATTGGTAACACTTGTCTGTCTGAACAATGTGTTCAGAACATCATGCCAGCTAGGGGAATCGGACTTTGAGATAAGATTGGGCATACCAAATAAATAGTAGTTAAAACTGAGGTGTTACTTTATATTTAAAAGTTGCTGTTTCAAGTGGTTTATTTTTCTTGATTCAACTGGTTAGAAATATGCAGCCTTGGGTTCTGTAGTCTGGTTTCCTCCAAACATATAAAACCAATATAAAGTCCATGTGGCTTTTGAAAATTAAGAGATCAGAAGACAATCACACATGAGCTTAACATTTTCAAGTTTGTTTAGTGGGAATATTTTTTAAACATCAGCATTTTCTCTGATAAATTAGTTGTATATGTCTAAGCTCAGTTAGGAGGGCTTTTAAAGTACAGTAATACCCCACATAATGAAAAAACTGTTCCATGGTGCTCTTCGTTATGTGGACTTTTTTGTTATACGAAGCTCTATTGGTGGTACCCAGCATAACGGAAAAAAAGTTTGTTAATCAGGGTTCCCATTGAGCTGGTATACCCCGGCTACCGAAAACCCTGCATAATGAACGTTTTTTCCATTATGCGGGGTATCGCCCTTGCATAAAAAATGCTTCGTTATGCAAATTTTTCACTATGCGAAGTGTTTGTTATGCGGGGTATTACTGTATATGCAGTAATTGCAATTTTAGAAATATAAGAGAGAAGACCAATGAGCCCTTATCAATGCAAAAGAATAACCAGGTTATTTTATCAGAGAGTAAACAAGACAAAAAAAACATTATGGCAACTTAAAGACTAACACCTGTGTTTAAATGTGAGCTTTTGTGGATCAGGTCCACTTCGTCAACCATAAGAGAGAGACCTCATGTTATTTTATGTAAGTGAAAGCAAAAATGGGTGTAAGATTAAATGATTTAAAATTCATAAACTAAACTATCTGATGAATTGAGATTGTACCCTATATAAATAGTCTACAGTGTATAGGGGGCCCTATACATCATTTTTTTACTTGTTTCTTCCATGCACTCTCTTGTTCTAAGGCTTTCCCATCAGAGCTGCATTCTGGATTCACATCTTATCTTGTACTATAGGAATTAACTGTTATATTTTTCCTAGATAAAAATACGTTGACATTGCAACTTTAGGATACAGCTATATTTGCTGCCTATGCATATATCAAGTGTTGTGGAATGCTACAGATATGTCTCTAGTCACATTAACAGTCGCCAAACATATACCACATTTTTACAGAAGTTTCTTTTAAAAAGGGATGAAGATATCCCTGTAATTTCTTACCTCCAGGTGGAATGTAGAAGCAGCTGAGTTGGGCTTCATGGACCATTCTGCCAGTGTACTTCATCCCTGGCTCCCCTGGCGAATGTGTAGGGAGTGGGTGATATGTTGAGGTTGCTTGTCGAACAATAGTCTGAAACATCCTATTCTTTTAAATGAATGTTCACAGCTCAAATGGTGCTTGTAAGTGGCGCTCTGCCTTGGGAAATCTGCACATAAAATTCAAAAAGATAGCAGCCTTCCAGAAGTATATATATTAGCAAAATACTTAAAATCTGGAGATCAACAGAGACAATGCTCTGTCTCCCTGATTTCTTTCAGTCTGTGCCTCAAGCTTGCTTAAGATCCTTCTGCTGCCCTTAGTTTTACAGGAAAACTTGGAATGAGAAGTAAAGATAATGGGCTCCATCTGCTTGTCAGTTCATCACTTCCCTGAGTCATGGAGTCTCTGGTTTTCATACATCATCACCAACACCATTTATCTGATAATGTGCTCTTGTGTTTGGAGGAAGGTTTTTTGGACTTCCTGGATTTCACCCAATAGGAAAATTTATTTTTCCAGAGCCATGATCTCTTTCTCTCTCTCTTTCAGTCCAGTGTAGTTACAAATGGTGGCAAACATTTAATATTTGTGTAATGGATATACAGTACACTGTAAATCACACAATGCATATCTGGATCCTTTCATCTCTATGCTATTTGATTGATGTCAAGTGCCTGTTCTAGTGCAAGCGCCAAATACAAGCCTTTGCATATTTTCCAGCAATTAAAAAATAAGGGCAGGATAGCATTCCCTTAAAAGGAAAAGAATGCAGTGCATGCTATAACTGTGCAACCTTTCCTCTGAAATTAATCTTGAGATTGCAAATGGCTCCACAGACTGACTTAAGAAAATAGGGATGTATCTGGGATGATAATTCATTCAGGAGCAGCTTGTACAATCTTCACTTTATTGTCAAACTTTATAGAAATGATGAATACAATTATCGCTGGTTACTGGTCTGTCACAGGCAGGAGACTGCTCGGTTCACTAATATCTTTTCTAGTTTATTGGAAAAGAAAATGATTTCATTCATTTTGAGGTCTATGGCTTGGTCTGTGAGTTGGCATTTTTATCTCCACCTGCTGCTCCTTAGTGCACTACTAGATTTTTCAAAGGGCTTTAACATCAGATTTTCACCATTTTTAGCATATGTTTACCAACTCTCTTTTATGGTCCTGGGTTAGTTCAAGCATTGCTATGTCCCGCTACAGCCATTTTTAACATAGTGTTTCAAACATGTCTAAGAAAAGGAAACACCATATAAAATTGGAACATGTAGTTCCTTGGAGGAAGAGTTCTGTTTAGTTTTCAGAAAGAACATCCACAGAATGGTATGAATACAAAAGAGGGCAAAAAATGTCTTGTCTTAATTAGAGATGGAAAATTCCTACTAGAGTCTCACATATATGTAAAGTATGACTTGTTGCTACACAGTATCTTCATTGAGAACTGAGTGTATCTTTAATACATTTCTTTCTATTCTTTCTGAAGTTACTTGTTTTTCTTATTAGCCCTGTATGGTAAAATTGAGCTAGAACAGTGATCAGTTGTTGTTATCCAGCCCTCCTCCAACTCTGAAGATGACCAGGATCAGGAGGCACTTCCTATGTCCAGCCCTGTTTTGCCTGCACCTGAACTTCACAGTGTCGTGAGCCAGGAATCACAGCCTGCTTCTGGCTCAACTCTGTTTCCTCAGGCAGACAACCTGTCAGATCAGAAGTCTGACTCTGACAGTGATCAGCCCTTAGTCAGGGAAAGTTTCAGAAAGGAGCTATACCTGCGACGTGAACAAGCTAGAACTTAGTACTAGAGAAGCTTCCAGCTGATAGCAATTAGCTGAGATTCTTATAAGCAAGCTTGTTGTAGCATTTCAGCATAGGTACAATTCTTCAGTGCAAAGACTGACACCCTGCTTGACTTCAGATTGCCTGCCTAGACCCTGACCTGCCTGCAGTGACCCTGACTTCTCTGCCAACCCTGACGACGCCCCTGGACATCCTTCAGACTAGACCTTTGCTTGATCCACCAGTAACCAGACCTTGGCTTGCCCTTTGGACTCTCCTTGAATAGACTCTGTGTAGTGCTGCTGTGCAGCGACCGTGCCGGCTGGGGAGGTCAGCACATCAGTCTAGGCCAGGGATCTGCAAACTTGGCTCTCCAGGTGTTCTTGGACTTCAGTTACCAGAACCCCAAGTCAGTATGCCTGCTGATCAGGACTTCTGGGAATTGAAGTCCAAGAACATCTGGAGAGCCAGGTTTGCTGATCCCTGGTCTAGGCCAGTGGTGCCCAAACTTTTCCTTGCTGCTGCGGGGGCCGGAGGCAGGCTGCTCCTGCTGCTGACCTTTTTGACGTCAGCAGCGGTGGCGGCGGAGGCAGTGACCACGCTTCATCCGAGCAGCCTCTGGCTGGGTTCCCTCACTTCAGCAGCCTTTGCAGATGTAGATCACTGCCTTGGGGAAATTTTCGGAGCCTTCCCCACTTCAAAATACGTGGTGCAAGGAGAGGCCCTTGGTGCGCCTGAGATGACATCATCCTGGGCACACCAAGGTCCTCTCTTAGCATGGAGGATTTTGAAGTGGGGAAGGCTCCAAAAATTTCCCCAAGGCAGCAATCCACATCCGCAAAGGCTGCTGAAGCGAGGGACCCCAGCCAGAGGCTGCTCGGAGCAGTGGGGACGAAGTGCGGTCGCTGCCTCCACCGCCACTGCTGCTGATGTCAGGCGGTGAGGGTGGACAGTTCACGGTGACACCTGGTGTTCACCATGGACCACATTAATGAGATGTATGGGCCTAATTAGGCCCACGGGCCGTAGTTGAGTGCCTCTGGTTTAGGCACTCACATTTTTCCTTGTAAGAATTTTTGATCTATGAATCGGAACAGTAGGACAGTAAGACCAACTGCCTTGAGAGGTGGTGAGAGTTTCAACACTGGAAGCATTCAAGAGAGAATTGGACAACCATCTGTCATATGTGCTTTGATTTGAATTCCTGCATTGAGCAGGGGATGGCACAAAAGTTCACTTCCAACTCAGTGATTCTATGATTCAATACTGGCCAGTATGTAAGTAATTTTCTAGTGATATTTCCCATTCAAAACACTATTTTAGAAAATTAGTTTGCAAAACAAGAATTAACCTTATAGTAGTAGATTCTTATTGCCACATAGGAGTTATATCTCCTTTGTGTTGAGAAGTGAAGACATTGGTATTACAATAGGCTTGATTTACCCTACACAGGTGCCTTAATTTTGTCCCATGCAATGTTGTGCGTCTCCAGTATCATCTAGTTGCCATTATTTTGGTGTGCAGTGAGAAGTAAATCTGAAAGTCGTCAAATTGGACCTCTGCATTACATAGATCAGAAAAGAAACTTGGGGCCAGATACTCTGCTTTTACAGGGAAATTTGAACCAGGAAGAAGCAGATGATAGCAATGCCTCTACGTAGGGATACACATGTACTCCCAAAGAGTTATCAGCCCTTTTTGACCATCTGCTTTGTGAGAAGGATATTTTATAAAATAGTGCAAGCAATAAAAGGGGCTTTTTGGAAAGTGGTGTGATAAGCTTTTTTTTTAAAAGCATGTTGTATTTGTGTGACATAAAGATGGTCCAAGTAAAACTTTTTTCTTTTATTTCATCTTAGAAAAATTTGTGCCAAAGAGATAAATTAAAAAAGATTATGTGGCTCTCTATATAATTAACAGGTATAGTCCAGTGTTCTGAATGGTATCATTTACTTCAGAGGCATTGTATTAGAACAAATTTACTATTGATCACTTGTTTTATTCACTGGCAACATCTTCGGCTCTTAAAAAAAAGCTACATTAGAACAATATTTTTGTCTATACTTTTCCCTCTTTACTTGTTTAAAGTAGACTTAACAATACACCTTACAGCAGTAAGATCAGAACAATATCTCCTTCAAAAATCTGCAAAATCCTTTTAAAAAAGAAAGAAAACAAGAAGAACGACAACTAAATGGTGGTTATGAATTAATAAGTTGTGGCCAAATTATGACCCAAACCTTGGGGATAGTGAAAGTGGAAATGAGGTTATGTTTGCTTCCTACTTCTCTGAATATATTTCAGAAGGTGCAGTTGATCCTTATTTGGTAATATTGCAAAGTATTGTGGTTGCTAGACAAGAAAACATTACTGAACTGAGTGATGACTTCCCTCTTGGTTAAGATGACAATACATTGTGATTGACGGTGTTAAGTTTATGTGTCTGGCTTTCAGTGTTCAAAATCAGGCTTTTATTATATAATGCACAAAAATCTGCTTTCTTGAAGAGGTGATCCTGAATTCAAATATTGTTTGATGTTGATGTTTTGCATTCTGATTGAAAACAGGTGTTGTAATATGGGGAAAGCAGTTCTCCTTCACCCTAGTTTGCATTCACTGGCTGGGGGTTGCAAACACATAATACAAAGTGAATCTAAGTAATAAAACAAACTTTATTAACTCTCGAACGTGGAGAGTCATGGACACACACAAATGTAAAGTGGATCTCATTCAAGATAAAGTTAGTTAGTCCTTTACAATGTGGAGTGGAATTTTCCACACAACAACTGAGGAGGCACAGGAATCATAAATTAGAATACAGTATTTGCTATAAAGCAATGCTGCAAAAAAAAAAAGACATTACTATATGCTCAGGAAATGCATTTATCTATTCTAATGCCTCTGTTTGACTTAGTTGGGAACCACTGACTTAGTGAATACATACTTTCATATCTGCTCTAATGCCCAAATAGGGTCACTTCAGTTTTTTTCTCTTCACTATTCCTTGCCTTCACTCTCCTTCTTTTCTCTTTCCCTTCTTTGTTTTAATATAAAAATTCTAAATTCTTTCTTTGGTAAAACTCTGTCCATCTGCTACCATATGTTCTAGATCAGTGTTACATAAACCTATTTTTGGGGCAGTCTAGGAAAATTATTTCTTTGATAAGTACAACGTAGTAAAGATACATATTGACAACAACAGGAAATACAGATGTAGCATACAGTATTATGAAAAAAAAATGATAAAGTAGCAAGTACTTTTAAAGAGAGGTTTCAGAATCTCTCATCAAGGGATTTTGCCACCTGTTGTAAGTATTGTATTGTATATTTCGACTTATATGCCGCCCCATTCGCACAGCAACTCTGGGCGGCTCACAGAGGAATCAGTTACAATTACATAGCAAAATTCCATAGCATAAAAAACAATTACATATATCACATAGCAAATTATAAATATCGCATAGCAAGAATAGCATCACAAAACATATCCAAATACATCCCAAAAATCTCCAGTAACAATTACAAATTACAAAACATCAGGACATCCTAAAAAATACATCAGAGATACTATAATATAACACCTTCTTATTGCCAAGTTGCAGTCTATTCCCAGTGGAATTTATGCCGTGCTCCGGGGCAGGAGCGAAGTTCTTATGTCAGCACCTGCCCCGCACATCTGTGCTCTATTCCCTTGAGGCCGGGGCAGGCCGAGGGAAGTCCGGTGGCTGCACAGCCGGGGCGGCGGAGCAAATGCCCGCACGACCGGGGCTGCTTCTTCGGCCGGACTCCTGCCGATGGCCCTTTATCCCTCCCAGCCAGGTGGAATGAGTCCAGGGGGGAGAGGGAGAGATGGAGGCATCCTCACCTGTCCGCACCTGTAAGTGATGAATTTGTGCTACCGTATATTATTTTATCAGCAGCAGTGGTTCCAGACACTGTATTTGCAACAAGAAGAATTTATTAAAACATAGAATTAATTAATCTCAGTCTGCAATGCTAGTACAGTCTGACAGTTACATTCTCAAACATTTCAAAAGAAGCAAAAAAAAATCCTAAAAGATTTTTCTAGTTTGAAAATTTGTATTCCAGTAATTATGGTTCCAAATACATTTCTCCACCAAACATAATCATCAGTGCAAATTAATATTTCATGAATTTTCTCCTTTTACCCATAATAAACTCCACAAATTCCAGGGATAATGGTATAGAGCTGTGATGGCAAACCTTTTAGAGATTGAGTGCCCAAACAGAGGGACAGGGTAAACTCTGTGCTAGAGGAGGGAGGAAGTGCTCCCATTGGGTTGCTGTGCAGAGGGGCGAACTCTGTGCTTGGGAGACAGTGTGCAAGCCCACTGAGAGGGAGGGCTCTTGAGTGCCCCCTCTGGCACCCATGCCATAGTTTTGCCACCACTGGTATAGAGGTATTTTAATAGTAACTTCAGGCATTCTGTAACCTAGTATAGAGTACCAGTAAATATTCAGTGTATTGGTCTTATATACTTTTAGAGAGGACTGCCAGTAGTGCAAAACTCCAGCAAATTGAAGATATAGTATACTTTGTCAGTAATTATTATTGTTGTTTCTCTAATTATAGTGAGTATTTCCCTTCCTAATCCAGTGTGTTCAAAGATAACCTTAGGAACTGCAGAATGAACTCACCACAAGGTGTCTTCATTTTTGCGGTTTCATGTCTGGCCTAGACACGGAAGAAGAAGAATCAAACAAAGTTTATTACATCAGGATCTCTGGTTTTTAGGAGTGAACTATTAAAACAGATGGAAGGTGGGAGGGCCTCAGGATTTTGCCTAAAACAGAAACATAAGATTTCATGTCCTTATCAAAACCTTGTTTTCCAATAGTCAAGCAGAATAATGGTTTCAAACCTTGGGGACCCAGATATTCTTGGATTAAAACTCCCAGAAGCCTTCAGTATTGGCTGTTCTGGCCAAGATTTCTGGGAGCTATAACCAAAAAACCATCTGTAGCTTGTAGGCTGGGAACCACTGAAGTAGAAAAAAGCATACAGTACAGGTGTCTTAGAAAACACAGAGTGTTCAGAGAGTGCAGATATATAATTATCATTCAAGGCGGGGGTTGGTTTCCTGGAGCACAGAAGCCTTAACTTATGGGTGGGGTCAGTGTAGCCTTCTTGAATGTAACTCCAGTTAACCCTAAGCATCATAGCAGTGGATGTTTTGAGTTGTAGCCAGGCACATGTGAAGAGATACATGGTCTAAATCAGGGATTTTCAACCTGCAGCCCACTGGCCGGATGAGGCCTATGGCACCATTTCATGCCCCCCCCCACTGCTTCCACCACACCAGTAAGTGCCATGTGATGGAGGAAGGGCAAAATGCCCATCCGGCCCCCGAAGCTATCTGAGGGAGCGTGACCTGGCCCCCAGCTTTAAAAGGTTGAGAACTCTTGGTCTAAATTCTAAAGAGTTCCAACTTGGTTTTTTTAAAATGTTAAGTTCTTTGGAGTGAAAACATGGAACAAAGCTACAACAAGTACAGATTGAGTCTGGTTGGGCAGAATTTTTAATGAAGTCATCATGGAATCTGGAAAATAAGAGGAACTGCTAGAGACAGACATAGTCAAGACAAAAATGCTTGGCTATATGGAGAGCTAGCAGAGACTGGACTTCATATAGGCTACAGTGCTATTTATGAGACATCATGTTATTGATCAGTGAAAGTTTGTTTGACTGGTAACCCTGTGGAGCTATGGGATTTTTCAGAGGCGCTACTCATCATGAACCGCAGGACAGGAAGCTCTATTTTAAACTGCTAGACAACTTGATGTAAATTTTGTATCTGGGCATTTTCATCATCTGGCAAATGACTATTAGAGAAATACTGTATATACTCTAGTATAAGTCTAGTTTTTTAGCCCCCAAAATGAGGTACAAAAAGGGGACAACATCTACTCAGGTCTATTACCCCAGTGGTCCCAAACCCCAGTGGTGTAAATTTGAACATACAGGGGGGAAAATCACTAACACTACCATAAAAACTCAAAAACATACCCACACAAACATCTAAATTAATCAATTTTACCATATTTTCATGTATTTTAAGTATTAAAACTCACTAGCAGCTGCTGCATTTTCCACCCTTGACTTATACTTGGCTTGGGCCACCTTATTTTCCTAGTTTTAGAGGTCTAAATTAGGTACCTTGATTATATTTGGGATGACTTATAGTCTAGTACATATGGTAAGAGAAGATAAAATATACCTGTTTAAAGCTTATGAAGCATTTTTAAAACTTAGAAAACCCTGGACTGTAGCTGACATAATGCTATGTTGTTCACCATTTGTGTTTGATGTTCATTTACAGTGTCCATTTATGGAATTTGGTTTTATGATAAGGAAGAATGCCAAAGAATTGCTGAGCTCATGAAAAAGTAAGTCTTAAAGGGCAAAGAATGTCTTTGGGGAATTTCTTTGTACATGTTTTTACATGTTGTATCAGTTGGCAGGACATCCCGCTACAGTAATGGAGTCGACTGTACAGCCAGAGACTCAACGCTGAGTGTTGGGTGGTGGTAAATAACCTGACTCCCCAAAGGGGCCAGTGGCTACGAGCAGATGAGCCCTTTTGGTTTATTTATTTATTTATTTATTTATTAGTCAAATTTATATTCCGCCCTACTCGCACAAGCGACTCAGGGCGGAGCACAACAGACATAAAATAAACTCCTAAAAACACAAAAAGAACAAAGTAAAATTAAAACCCATTTAATAACAACTTCTCATTCCCTACACTAACCCATGGGTGATGGTCCCCTCGGTGGAGGAAATGACACTGTAAACCATCAGATTGGGCCCAATGGCAAAATGAGCAGAGGAAGAAACCTGATTTCCAATGGTCATGGAGGCAGAAGAGGCCATGCCAGATGAACTGGCTGTGAAGGTGTACCTTGATAATATCTTCAAGGCTGCGGCAGTCCATTGTAGTCCCGGTGTTAAATCCTGCATGTTTCATTTCATATGTGCCACAGGAGATGGCTGTGAGATCATAGTGTGTGGGTCACTTCATGGCAAGGTGGGATTCATCTTAAACAAATTCACGCCAGTGGCATTTTTCCTGCTTGATTTGGAGGGCAAAGGTGGCCCAGAACCAGCAGGCCTCCAAGACCAGGCCTTCAGCACCCTAAAGGTTAGGGGTGGGGGAGTACGCTCGGATTGAGTTGCAGCCAACAATGATCACTACCGCTGTGACAGGTAATAATATTTGTGGAAGGTTCTAATCTAATATATTTCAGTATAGCCTTTTATACTGAAATGGCAACCACATTTGCTTGGATAGATCAACAAAGGTCACAACCCTGTACCGATTCCTGCATGAGATTATACTTTATGGAAGTCAGTGGGACTTGCTTGTGAGTAATTCTGCATATGTTTCTGCTATAAAGCATTCTTTAACTGTGACAAATTCATGTCAAGGATAAAGGTTTCTTTTCATTGTGAAAGGAAAAAATTCTTCGTTGATTACTGATAAAGGTATTTTAATATTTGGGGTGGGGTGTGGTTTATACAGAAAGACCCTCAAAGATTGTGGTATTTTTGAACCACAATTGGGCATATCCTGGTAATGGCAACCTTGTGTTACCAGCTAATCTTTCTCACACTAGGTCAGGTAAAAGGAACTGCAGAAGAAACTCACCAAAAGGTCCTTTGGGCCGTTTCATGGAAGAAGAAAATGATTTGGGGGACGGGGGGTGGTGGTTAGGGAGAGATATCCCAAAAGACTCTGAGGTAATTATATTTGAGTAAGGGGTTGCACTTTATTACATGTGATTTGAGCTGCTTTTGATCTTTCTTTGCCTTAGTAAATGCAAAAGTATACAACTGTATATACTGACCATTTTTAAATTCAGTTTTTTTAAATTAATCTGCTGGTATAGATGCTTTAGTACCATCAGTACAATTCAGATTATCAAATCAGAGACTAGAACTTTCAAAAAAGGATTATATATTTACTTAATATTATATAATGGGAGTAATGGTTGATCTTTTGAAAGTCAGGCATTATGAAGGTTCAAGCATAGTCAGATCACAGCACAATGAACGTCTCTGTTTGTTGTTGCACAGGGTCTTGGTAAGTGGTAGTTTGTTAGAAGTGGAGAATCTCTGAAACTTAAGAGGTACAATCATGGATGACTTCTTAAACCAGAATGGCAAGCCCATGGGCAACAGATAGTATTTCAGAACAACAGAGATGTACATAGAAAGAGCCTCCTCAAATATTGTGGTATTTTTGAACCACAATTGGGCATACCCTAGTAACGGCAACCTTGTGTTGCTGGTTAATCTTTCTCACACTAGGTCAGGCCAAATCACCAAAAGGTGCCTTCATTTTGGCAGTTTCACGTCTGACCTAGACACAGAAGAAGAAGAAGAAGAAGATCAACAGGAATGTGTGGCTGCAGTAAACTCCATGATTGTGCCCTTTAACTGTAAACTAGGCTTCCTATAGCAAGGCTTCGTATCTGCAGCTCACTGCAGCACAACTTAAACCTTCAGTTGATTTGAAACCACTCTTCAATGGATCAATACTCAAAAGCCATTACTATATTTGACACCTGGTGTTCAGCTTCATAGTGATTCTCCCCATTTGATGCCTGACCTTTAAAGTTGCCATTCCTGGTGAGAAAGTTCCCATGGGTCATAACTTGTAATGACCGGAAGCCACCACACAATATGGGCTCCTGACAATGAAGCTTTGTCCACATTAAGTTTTTTAAATGGGACAGACATTTTTGTCCTAAGATACATCAGACTCCATGTTCCAGAAACATCAGTCACCATGGACTGTGGTAAGAAATTGTGGCAGTTGTAGTTAGAAAACTTTTAAAGTACAGTACCAGAATTTCCCCATTCTTGCTTTAAGATCCCTTGCGAGTTTAGTTTTTTCCATGGGAATAGTGTGGCTGAAGAGGATATCTGCATTGTTATTTCACTCACATATGCTTGTGGTAGAAGAAAAAGACTGCCTTAAAGTGTCTGCAACTGTACGACAGTGGTGTTTTGTTATGGTGAACTGCACTGGAATAAATCCATCAACAATAAAAATAGTTCACTTCAAGGTTTGGGAGGAACAAACTGACATCTTGAAGAACCATACATTCTTGATAGATAATTTTCTAAACAGCTCACATAGCATTTATTGGTGATTGTGTGTCTCTCAGGCTGATAATTTGCTTCAGTAAAATACTAGTTTTTAGAGTACTTGTGCAATTATCGGCCATGTTTAGCAGTTTATAATAGCAGCATTTCATCTGGTTAAACCTATGCTGTAGTTCAGCCAAGTTACTGTGTGTTAGAATTCTCAGCAGTTTGCAGTAAGTATAAAACAGCTGGGGCAGGAAATTGGTTGTTTTCTTGCAGTTAAAAGACTTATTTGTGTGCATTTGTTTCCCTTCTACCATGAACAATAAAAATGAGCCATTGTTTAACATATCATTGTGTCTGGTAGTGATATTGAAGTCCTTTTTTTACAATCCCATATGCACAAACTTGAAGAAATCACATTATCAACTTCAGGCAAACCTTGTTTTTCATTTAGAATCGATTAAAACACACACACACAATCTCAAATCATTCTTAATGGGTCTTAAATTATTTGAAGCAGTTGAAAAGAAATTCCATTTTCTTATTCATTTTTTAATTTTACTCCCATTTCCAGTTTAACTCAGCAAGAACAATTGAAAGCACAGCAGGGAGCTGGCATAGGAATTTCCCCCATAAGCCTGAATTTAGGTGACAACAAAGAAGTGGATATCCTACGGATGCTCACCAAAGCCAAAGATGAATATACCAAGGTGAGACCTATCCTTTGTAGAGTAGTGCCATGCTTTGCCTTTGACAATTTAATCTTTCATTTATTCAATTATGTGCAGATTTGTTCATAACACGCTAATGTGCCAATTTCCTGTTTTCTGTAAGATTTACACATTGGCCCCACAACTGAAAATGAACAATAGATTAGCGCTATGAGCAGTGGGGTCAAGCCTAGGATCAGCAAGTAGAAATGGCAGGCAGTGCCAAGAACCACCGTTGCTAAGAATCTTTCCCTTATTTTTTTTTTTTGGGGGGGGTACTCCATTAATTGCCATGTGACTGCCATTGTAATTTCCTGTAGCATCCTGAATCAGTGTTATATTAATCTCGGAAGCTGTCATTACTTACATTAGGAAATGCCCAGTGCAGGACACCTTTTCCACTGCCACTGGTATTATCCTCTGTCTCTTTTGCTAAGTCTGCTCAGCCGCCTACATATTGGTGAAATAAGTAGGCGAAGGAGGTCTCCAAGCAGATATTACAAAAGGGAATACAGTATAGGGGGCCATAGTCTTTGATCCAGCCCTGAAACTGTCCTGTGTTCTCTGTGCAACTTTGCAAGTAGGATTGTTAACATGAAAGAATTTTAGATTGTCACATGAATGTGAGGACCACAGTGGGTCAGTGGTTAAGACACTGAACTTGACAACCAGAAGGTCAGTAGTTCGAGACCTGAGTGCTGCACAAAGGAGTGAGTGCCTGTCATCTGTCCCAGCTCTTGCCAACTTAGCAGTTCAAAAGCAAGAAATTGCAAGTAGATAAATAGGTACCACTTCTGCTGTGCACTCTAGTGTATATTCATGCCTGCCATATGACCACAGAAATGTCTGCATCCATTCCCACACTTTGGAATGAATTGCCCTTAGATACCAGGTTGTCCCTTCTTTCTTCCCTTCTGCTGCCAGGCAAAGATTTTCCTTTTTATGCAGGCTTTTAAGCAACAAATGAGGGTCTAGGAAGCACTCTGTTTATGAAATCTTGATATATTTTTAAAAAATTTCAGTTGTTTCTTGTTGTTGTTCAGTCGCACAGTCAATTCCGACCATCTGTGACCCCATAGACCACTGTCTGCCAGACACTTCTGTCCTCCCCATCCTCCTCAACTCGCTCAGCTCTGTGCCCATTGCATCCACAATACCATCTAGCCATCTCATTTTTGGCCGCCCCCTTCTTTTGCCCTCCACCCTTCCCAGCATCAAGGCCTTCTCAAGTGAATCTTCTCTTCTCATTTGATGTCCAAAGTACTTTAGCTTCATCTTTACAATTTGACCTTCTAAGGAGCAGTTAAGATTGATTTTTTCTAAGATTGACCTATTTGTTCTCCTCGCTGTCCAGGGGACTCTCAGAACTCTCCTCTAGCACCACATCTCAGAGGCATCTATTCTTCTGCGCTCAGCCTTCCTAATGGTCCAGCTCTCACAACCATACATTGCCACCGGGAATACCATTGCTTTGACCATACAAATTTTTGTTTGCAATTTGATGTCTGCCTGCCCCTGCCTGCCTGCCTGCCTGCCTGCCTGCCTGCCTGCCTGCCTGCCTGCCTGCCTGCCTGCCTGCCTGCCTGCCTGCCTGCCTGCCTATCTATCTATCTATCTATCTATCTATCTATCTATCTATCTATCTATCTATCCATCCATCCATCCATCCATCCATCCATCCATCCATCCATCCATCCATCCATCCACACAGTTCACTATATCACACTAGACTGACACAGGCAGAAACAGAATGCTAGATTAGAAGTACCCTTGAGCTGGCTCAGTAGGCTAATACCAGTGTCTGGGTTCACAGAGATCTATATACGCAACTGGGCTTTCTGCTCTTAGTCCTGAACTAGAGAGCTTTTGGCAGCTGCTAGTTTTCCTTAAAACTAATAAAATATAATACTGGTAACATACAATTTAGGACTGCGGTGGCTTAGTGGTTAAGATGCTGTACTTGACAACTGAAAGTTGGGCAGGTCAGCAGTTCAAGACCCAAGTACTGTACAACAGAGTGAACTCATGTCTCTGTCTCAGCTCCTGCCAACCTAGCAGATCAAAAGCAAGAAATTACAAGTAGGTACCATTTCAATGTCTAGTCATGCCTGCCACATGTCCATGGAATCATCTGCAAACACAGTTTATAAACAGAGATGAGCACTGAACCCTAGAGTCAGATACGACTGGCTTTTGAGAAAGGGCAACCTTTACTTTACCTAACATACAACTTAATACCTCCCAGATAAAGTAACATACAACAAAGTAACATTCAACTTAATAACTTCCGTACAAAAATATACAGTAAAACTCTGGATAACGATTGGATCGGATAACGCTAAAATCGCATAACGTTAAGTAATCTGGGGAGGAGAATTGGATCGAATAACGTTAAGGTCTTGTGGGATGGATCAGATAACAACCGCTAAACCCTGTGCAGTTACAATGTATCTCTATGGAGCTTTAACATCCGATCCATCCCATAGGATTTTAACATGGATCAGATAACACTAAAAATCAGATAACACCAAGACTTGTGGAACCAAGTTTTAGCGTTATCCAGTGTTTTACTGTAATCTAAATATCATCACCTTGGTCCATACACAGGTGAAGAACTGAGGAAAAGAAACACTGACAATTAAATCATATGGTGGGAAATAATTTTCTCCTGTTTATTTGCATTTAGGAAATGTCATCTGGCCACTTTGTCCACAATTGATTCATCCACATTGCCAGAATATGTGTCAGATACCAATTGAGGGTCCTATCTATATATTTCTAGAAGATAGGGATTATCAGCCTGTTATAGTAATCTCTATAGAAATTATGCACACACAAAAATGTGAACAAATAATGTCAATAGAATCATAAAATAATGGGGTTGGAAGGGGTAGAGCCTTTTACTATAAGGAATACCAGAGGAAAAAAACCCTAAAGCTGCAAAGGGTAAGAAATTGAGAACTAAATTCTCAGCATACTTCCCATGTGAATTAGTAGGGAACCCCCACCCCACCCCATTTTAATGCAAGGCACATTTTAAAACAGTAGAGCCAAGGGTACACCTTTTACTTCATTGTTACTTCTAGTACATTTTTGTTATTGCTTCTTGTACATTAGAATGAGAAGCAAAATATTAAACTGTACATAGCATAGTATTTCCTTTGTTGTTTCATTTGTTAAATGTAGTGATTTCCTTCCTTTATCCTTATTATTTCAGACATTTGTTTGAAAACAGTGTACAGTATTTGAAGGCTGAGTCATTCCCATGCTGCTTAGGTCCCCCACCTATGTTTCTTCACATAATAGGTTGCCAAGGAAATATTATGTCATTGAAAATTTTATCTTTGGAAGTGCTATGAGATACAGTCTGTTCAGAGCTTAAAATTATGTACATTAAATTGAGCAAAGGTGACACGCTTTATATTTTCCTCTATGTCAAATACTAGTACATCTCAGGATTACTGTGCTGCTCAAGATAACAGTTTTACATTTTGTCATTCTTCAAGTCAAGATTCCTTGTGCTAGAATCAGCCCATCTATCTTTCATAGCCTTTCTTCTTCTTATAGCAGGGATTCTCAACCTACGGCGCCAAATAATCTGGCCCTCGCTCCAGCCACTGTCACCACCACTTGAATAGGCCATGAATTCATTTACGGCCATCATAAACACGTTTCTGAGAGCTGTAAATGAGTCCAAAGCCTTTGTAAACGTGTTTACGCAGCCATAAAGAGGGGGGGGCAACCAGTCTTGCCCCCTCAACTATTTGAGGAAGCGTGACCTGGCCCCCAGCTTGAAAATGTTGAGAACCCCTGTCTTATATCTTTGGATCATCATGAAAGATTAAAAGGAGGAATTTTGTGCAATTAAACATGGACAAGAAAATAAGGAAGTAACTTCTTACTGGGATACAATTTATTGGTCTCGTTGACTCCCGATGTTCTGGTTATTGCAGCAGCTTGGTAATCGTTTGTGTACATTTTTATTGTTTTAATTTCTATTGGTAGATAAATTTCTTGTTTTATGGTATGCATACTGTTGATTTGGAACATATAAACATGTGCTAAATTTTGTTGCCAGCAGCGTGGGATCTCATTACCAGAAAGGCCACCTTTTACCATACATTGCTGTCCAAATAACAAACACTATCAGCTTTGTAATTTTTATTTAAAAATTGCCCTGAAGATATTTGCCAGCTTGGCAATAAAAAAAAAATATTTTAAAAAGCATATATAAAAAAGCGTACCCTGGAAAGTTCTATTCAGTTGTTTAGTTATTCTTCATATCTATTGATGCTTAGGCTACAACCAGTTTCTTGTCAGATAGCAATTGCTCTATTTACTTAGTAGACAAATATTCTAACAAATGATTTTGGGGTCAATAGAACCTTACATATGTACAAATGTACAAACTAAAAATATTCTAATCATATCAACATTGCATAGTTCAGATTGTACAATATTTACAAATTAAGCTTTGGAGTTTAATTTTGACCACAGTTGTATCTGGAAAGGTTTACAGCTGCACATTACCAGCAACATTAAGTGCAGTGTGCCACCTATAGCCTGAAGCCACAAATATTAAAATACAGTCAAAACTCGCATAACGAAAATATTTCATTCTGTGAGGCTGCTCGCTTTGCAAGTTTTTGCTGTGCAAGTTTTTTTCGTATAACGAAAATTCCTATGAAAAAACTTACATAACGAAAATTCCTATGAAAAAACTTACATAACGAAAATTTTCTGTGGAAAAACTAACATAGTGAAAAAAAATTGTTATATGAGTTTTTCCCATAGAAATGTTCGTTATGCTAGTTTTTCCATAGGGAAAGTCCGACTCACATAGCAACAATTTTCATTATGCGAGTCGGAACATTTTTTGAAAAACCTGCTCATTATGCGAGTTTTTCGCTAAGCGAGGCATTCATTAAGCAAAGTTTGACTATATGCATCTTTTCTTTGAAATAAATGCCTGTCATTTAGGTTTCTGTTGTGTGTAGAGAGGCAAACAAAAAGGCATTTAGATCTTTCCTGTCTTTAGCTCATTATCTTACATGTGCTTAATGTCTCTAGAAAATTGTCCCAAATTGTCTTCCCCTTCAAGTATCCTTAATGTTCATGGTCATTTTTCAATATAGTATGTTTGTTTCCATGATGATTCAGCTCTTGGGAAGAAATGTTATTTTGTCTTTGTTGTTCCAGTGTAAGACATGCTCAGAGCCAAAACAAATAACCAGCTCCTCTGCTATATACAATAACCCGAACCTGATTAAGCCAATCCCAGTCAAGCCTACTGAAACTTATCACCAATGTACATCTCAGCAAGTGCAGGTATGCTCACATATGTTTTCACTCTTCGCTAATACCAAGCTGTCTTTGAAGAGACCTAATAAATCATGATGGATGGGTGAATTGAGTAATTTCCTAAAGGTGTCTTAGTCTATTGGATTGTGGCAAAGCAGCAGTCAGTCAGATGGGAGAGAAAGGGTAAGAATATAGAGAGTGGCCATGTTGGCTAAGGATAGACTTAGTTAACAAAATATTCAGGTAGAACTGGCCTAGGGAAAGAAGGAAATGAATCTTGGGTAATAAAGAAGCCGATTAGGGCTTGGGTATTCAAGAATACATTTTGGGTTTGAATATGAATGCAGCTGGATATGAATGATTAAATCAGGGGCCCCCAACCTATGGCCCGTGTGCTGGATCTGGCCTGCAGCACCATTTCATGTGCCCCCCTTCTAAGGGCATTTGAGAAACAAAATGACTACTCCTTTGAAGCTGTTGGGACAAAATGGCCACCCCCATCGTGCAGGCAGGGCAGAATGGCCATCCAGCCCTCAAAGCTGACAGAGAGTGTGTGATCTGGCTCCCAGCTTGAAAAGGTTGGAAATCCCTGGACTAGACAAATAGCTGAATAGGTTTTAACTTAGAAGGGGTGCTTCAGCCCAAGTATACTTCTGTATTTTTCTCAGATTAAGTCCTTGAAGGAACTAGGAATACTTTGCAAGCAGATAGTTATACGGTACTAGGAAATACTATTTTTTTTATGAAAAGTTCACTACTTGAAATCCTGTGTAGTGTTCACATTGATAAACTGAATCCTTTTATTTGTTTTAAAATAATTGATTTGCTTGCCATTAAGCTTCATTCCTTGTCTAGATTTACTTATAAATTAGTATTGTAACAGCAGTAAATACAGAGACTGTATAAAGTTTTTGCCTCTCCTGGTCTTTGTCGTGTTTCCAGCCTCTCATCTTCAGTGAATGACTGCCAAAGAGGTTTCCTCTGCGGCTTTTGCAAGCTAAGAGAAAGTGCACTCCTGTTTCTGTCATCTTATTTATCCTTTAAACATCCCTTGTGGTGGGTATTTTTGCCACAGGTGGACCTTTGACTGTAGCAAATAAGTCTGGATAAGGCCCTGTGGTTCATAGCTTTATACAGCAATGAGGAGCACAACTTTAAGAAGAGAAGCGAATACCAAGTAGCACTTTTTTCAGAAAGTGAAAAATCAGGTTCATTTTTAAAAAGCTGAGCAGAGAATCTTATTTATTAGTTGAATACAACTGAGCACACATGCCCTTTGTGGGACCCCATATTCTGAAAAAGCGGGGGGGGGGGATTGCTAACTATTGCCATTTTAACCAAATTCCTGTCTGCCTCAGTGGCTTAGTAGTGTTGTTATATACGGTATGGTGTACTGTAGTTTGGTTCCCAAAACCTCACTTTGCAAAAAGTTGACTGCCCTTACTGATCATTGGGGAGGGAAGGGGTGTGTGTGTTTCTCACAAACATCAGCTGCGATTCCACAACAGAAAAGGTTACCTGAAAATTGCCTGTAATGAAATACACACATTATCCATGGACACCTTCCCATTGTGCTTCTCCTCTACAGGGTAGTGTTAGGCAGATGAAATTATGATGAAGGAGCAGGAAACACAAGGAGTAGTTTTATAATCTGTGAGGAATAGTTTTACCAATCACAGCTTTCCCGTGCATCTGTTCTTTCCAATCACTTTTTCATCCAAAACCTGGATTTTAGCTAGAAACATCTGATCCCATCACCTGTTTGTAGAAAAAGCCATTTGCTTAACTGTTGGAAGAGCGGTAACACCAGTTCTGTCCTTTTCTTTAATACTGCTACCAGAACCTTACTTTGCATTTTATTATTATGACTTACAAAAGTTTTCTTCTCATCCCTTCACAGAAGGTGGAACTTGAACCACAACACTTATCCTTAATGACCCTCTTTGGAAAGCAGGATAAATCTAGCACATATCAGGATCCTACAGAACAGTCACAGAAACTTTGCCAAGAAAGTTACCCACTGAGGCAAGGCGTTGTACGCTCGTTGTCTTATGAGGAACCTGGACGGCGTTCCCCTGCAGCAGAGAAGCAGCTTTGCCCAGCCATTCAAAAGCTGATGGTGCGTGGGGCTGAGCTTCATCCAGTAGCTGAGCTCCCTCTTCACCTGGTTTGTGAGAATGGCAACAACCCTACCTTGGGAGATGTTTTCACGGGACTCTTCCAGCCAGTGGCTTCTCAGAACATGCAGCCACCTCATTCAGTCCCGGACACAGCTACTCCCCAGAGTCTACTCCAGCAGCTGCAGGGTCAGTCAGGACAGATGACTAAATTGGAGCCCAGCAACCTAGGACCAGTAAGTTCAGCTGCCTCACTCTTCACCCGGACTCCTGCTGTTTCCTCAGTGCCCCAGGTAAAGAGTTTAACTCAGCCACATATGATATATTTCAATGGCTGCCTTCCATCCCAGACTCTTGGACCTCCAGCTGTTGGTAAAGAGCAATCCAGACTTACTGGTCAGTCAATCTCAATTTCTGGGAACCAGTCTGGCAATTCTGGAGTAATTTCACCACAAGAGTTGTTAAAGAAACTCCAGATAGTTCAACAGGAGCAGCAGTTACATGTTTCCAATCGACCAACGTTGGCAGCTAAGTTTCCTGTGGTGACTCAAAGCACCCCCACTTTAAAGCCTTTGGATTCCTGGATGGATAAGGCTTCCCTCACGGAAAAGCAGCCACCTTTGTTTCAGGTAAGCCAGCAATAGATTTGAAACAGCTTAGGGTCTATGAATCTTGATCAAGAAGTTGCTTGTTCTTCTGACTTCAGCATTCAAAACCAAATCCCTCTTTATGTTTCAGTGTTAAGGACAGTATTAGAGGGGCTGCAGTGACTTAGTGGTTAAGATGCTGAACTTGACAACTGGAAGGTCGGCAGGTCAGCAATTCGAGCCCCGAGTGCTGAATGATGGAGTGAGCTCCTGTCTCTGTCCCAGCTCTTGCTAACCTAGCAATTTCAAAGCAAGACATTGCAAGTAAATAAATAGGTACCACTTCGGTGGGAAGATAACAGTGTTTATTTGACACTATTATGTGATCACATTTGACACTATTATGTGGTCTCCGTGACCATAGACAAATTCCTATAACTTGGAATGCAGTAGTGGATTTCTTCATGGCCCAAATCCTGTTACTTATGCCCAGGCAGAGTAAAGTATGGTAGCAAATTGCTACCAGTTATGTAGGTAATACTTGATTTATTGTCACACAGGATTCATGTGAGTTGGTGCATGACTGGAAAACCAGCACTGGTTTCTTAATTGATGACAATTTGACCCTGAAAGTTACTCTTACTTGATTTATGTTACAGTACAGTCAAACCTCGCATAACGAGTGTTTCGCTTAGCGAAAAACTCACATAATGAGCAAGTTTTTCTCCAAGCGGTCTGAATCGCATAACAAATCTGACTGATGGGTTTATCTCAGTTATACCAGCACATCCATGTGAATCCAAAGAATTTTTAAAATTTGTAATAGAATCACTTATTCTGTCCAGTCACCTCCGTACATGTTAATTCATCTCTTTAATAAGGCCAGAAGCCCAACACCCAAATGACGGACTTTTGTTCATGTCTTTTTAATGTAATGCCTGCTATTTCACTCCACAACAGGCTGCAGTCAGGCACACTTTTAAATAAAATAGGAACTGGAGCTTAACAATAATATGAACTAATTGAAAATGTGAAATGACAAGAGATGTCAAAACAAGAGAAGCTGGAATGGATGAGTCATAGTCCCCGTGTTTGAAATTTTTAAAAGTGCTTGTGACATTTGGATTAAAATGGGATGGAAGAACAATAGTTTGGGGCATAAGTGGATAATCATTTCATGATGTGAAATTTTTAATATGCTTAGTGATATATGGGATGATATGGACAGTAAAGCCAATGCATAAAGAGAAATAGGTATATTTTTATATATGACTTAAAAAGGACAGTGGTTGGTTAATGGGTAAAACGCTGAACTTGACAACTGGAAGGTCAGCAGTTTGAGACCTGAGTGCTGCACGACAGAGTGAGCTCCTGCCACCCTAGCAGTTCAAAAGCAAGAAATTGCAAATAGATAAATAGGTGCCACTTTGGTGGGAAGGTAAACAGCGTTCCATGCAATCCGGTGTATAGTTATGCCTGCCACATGACCACAAAAAATCTGCAGATGCAGACAGCCCTGGCTCTTTGGCTATAAATGGAGATGACCACTGAACTAGGGTTGGATATATGACTGACTTTTGAACAAGGGCCACCTTTACCTTTTTATATATACACTAGTACCTCGGATAACGTTATGACTTGGTTCCACAAGTCATAACGTTATCCGGTTTTTAACGTTGTGTGATGCATTGATCGCACAATATTTAAAAAAAAGCCCTGTTCCCTGTCCAAAGATTAAAGGGAACAGGGGGCTGATCTGGTTTGCTTAGCAAGGGGGGGGGTCTGAAAAGAAGGGACCCAAGCCTCTCTTGGGTCCTTTCTTTTTAGAAACCTCAGTCTGGCTTGCTAAAGAGCTTACCAATCCAGGCCGGGGTGGGGGGGGCTTCCTAACAGAGGTTTGGATCCCTTATCCCAGACTCTATTAAGAAGACCACCACCCCGCTTGGGTAGCTAAGACCCTTACCAAGCCAGGTAGGGGGGAGGGGTTCTAAAAAGAAGGTAGGATTCTCCCCCCCTACCATCTTTTTAGAAACCTCCATCTGGCTTGCTAAAGAGTTTAGCAATGGGCGGGGGGGGGGGGCTTCCTAACAGAGGTTTGGATCCCCTATCCAAGACTCTATTAAGAACACCACCACCACCACCACCACCACCCCCTGCCTGAGTAGCTAAGACCCTTACCAAGCCAGGCAGGGGAAGGATCCACAGCTCCAGCCACTCTGCTGGTACGATGCATCGGATAACGCTAAAAAGAAGGTTCTCTGGTGCAAATCTTCCCCCCCAATTTGTCGTTATGCGGTTTTAGCGTTATCCGGTGCAATTGTTATCTGGGGTATTACTGTATATATATAACTTTCAAGTTCCTGTCACTTCTGAAAAAGAGACTAAACGTATCCTTTGCAACAGGTGAGAGAACTGGTTGTTTAGCATTTGGAATTCCATTCAGTGGAAGTTGCTCAAGATCAGGGGCAGTGAGGTTTATTCCGACTGCAAATGTCCCTACAAAAATCATTCAAAGCTATTCACTTACACAGGAAAAATGAAGCTGTGTACACAAGGACACATCATGGGGTTGAGACTAAATCTGCCCCTGATGGCAGCTTTTTCTTAGTAAAACCTCTTCTAAAGTTGTGCTGATAGCATCTAGCATAGGTCACTCCATGTAATTTAGAGGGAATCACTAGTCATAGGGCCTACTTTAAGGTTTATTTTACAGTTGTATGAAATTCAAGTAGATATATCAGACTGAAGGGTCAGAGGTACAGATATCTTATCCAACTGATTCACAAATGCTTCCATATGTTCAGAGAAAAGGCATGAGTTTTGATGGTGACAGTATAACAACAGCAGTTAATTGTAAAAGTTAGTAATCTTATCTCAGCATGCCACCTATTTCTTATACCCCAGAGCTTTTTATTAGCACTAACTCTACCTTAGTCGTCAGTTCCTCATTTCCTGGCCTGAGCATTTTCAGGAAAATATGCAATCTTGTGTAACTCATACCTCTGCTGGTGTACCTTTGTTGCCTCTACTATCCTTTCAATCGCAGTGGATCTTTTACTGAACACCTGCTGTTATCCTAGTGTCAGCTGTTTTAGGAAATTAAAGACTCCCCCTGTCATCCTGCACCCTGTCATCTTACAACTTCCTTTTGATAAAGAGTGCTGCATGAAACGTTAGAGACCTTTTGTGGGGGAAGAAAAAATGTTTTGTTTCTGAAAAATTGACATGGCTGACGACATCGTGAGTCCTATGAAGTATACCTACATGAGCAGGTTTTCAGCCATGGTTTCCTTGATCTACTCTTATAATAAGCACTTTCTAGTTTTATTTGTCACATCATTTTACAGATCTATCATTCATAATGCTGAGGGGCTGTAATGTGGTCTAAAAAATTAGGAATTCCAAGGACCTTTTTGGCCATGATCTTGCTGCCTAATGGAGTTCAATTACAAACTGGGGTCTGAAGATACGGGTTTGGCTTATACTTTGCCCAGACATTCCAAACAGAGGATATTTGTATTCCAGACTCTCAAATACTTAACTTCACTGCTTTATTTGTGCCCATTTTGCAGAAAGATGCTAATGCCCCAAACCTTCAGCATGACCATTATGTTTAATGTGTATGGCAGTGTACTTCTAGCCATTTGAAGACTTGACTTTTCTCCACAAGTAAGGAGAAACAGTTCAGTCAAATGGCATTGGCACAGTTACACTTGCAGATGCCCAGACAAACCAAATCAAGGCAGATCTTGACAATAATTGCATACAAAAGTCTGTTTCCTAGGACTTCTCTTTTGATGTTGCATCTGTGTTCTCCATTTTTTCAAGGACAATGGACCAGATCTTATAAAGTCTATCAGATACAACCTGCCACCTAGACAACCTCATGAGTACAGTAATAGCTCGAATAACGCTAAGACTTGGTTCCACAAGTCTTGGTGTTATCCGATTTTTAGTGTTCTCTGATGCATGTTAAAATCTTATGGGATGAATTGGATAACGTTAAAGCTCCATAGAGATACATTGTAACCGCACAGGCTTTAGCAGTTGTTATCCGATCCATCCCATAGGACCTTAATCTTATTCGATCCAATTATCCTCCCCAGATTACTTAACGTTATGCAATTTTAGCGTTATCTGAGGTAAACGTTATCCGAGGTATTACTGTATTAGGAAAATAGCTGAACAAACATGTATTTAGAGAACACATAAATTGCTTTAGTAAGAGGAAGGTACGATTTGTTCTCCTTCAGCAATAGGCATAATACATTACTAGTTTATTTTCAAAATGGCTTGTGATACATTTCCATATGGAATAAAACCTGTAAAAATATGTATTGTTAGGTTCAGTGGAAATGAAATACTTGTTACTAAAGCATTTACCAAAAGTAGAACATAGTTGTCTTCTTTTAACCTAGAAAATATAGAGGTCTGAACAAGCCTAAGCAGCAGTTGAAGAAGCAGACTCTGACAGCCTGATCTTGTACACATTTCAGAGTAGTGGGGAAAACTCTACAATAACAGATTTTAAAAATCATTTAAAAATGAACAGAAACAGTGAAAAGATTGGGAAGAGAAAAACTAGACCATACTGCCAGTGACTCAACGCCGAGTGTCAGGCGGCAGTTAATTTACCTGACAACCCTTAGGATTAATGGCCTTGGATGCCCAAGTCCATAGGGAAGGGTGATGGTCTCCAAGTGAATTAAATCCCACTTGAATCCATCTTGATGGAGGGCAGCAGCTTCATTAATACTGGCCTGGGGCTAAGGGGGGGACTTTGCATGCCAAAAGGGCTCAGGACAAGAAAATAACTCAGGGAACTGGATCAGTGGTCATTCTGCGATGCGAAAGGCAGGTGAAAGGCCTCTGCACAGTCTTCATGGCTGATCGCCATGATGATCGGTAATATTCGTATTCAGATACAGCAAAAGAAGAAGGACCCATTCTGGGTGGGTTTTTTTACACTCAGCTGATGGGAAAGCCTCATTTATTCAGTAATTTTCAACCCTTCTGTTTAGGAAGAATTGGACTCTGAATTAAGAGTTGGGGTGGAGTTGAAAGTAAAATGTGCTCAAATATCATATGAAATGTACTTTAGAGTTAGCAAAAGGCTCTTAGCTTGGACCTAAGAACTATAGCCAGAGTTGTGCTCATAAGTTAGGCCTTTACTTTTTTCCTGCAACTGCTTGCACATCCTGAAAAGTCACTTAAGAATCAACAGAAAGTGAAAGAAATCTCTACCTGCCACACGCACAATGCCAACGATGCACACAAGGGACTTTTTGGATCACTGTCTGCAGTCATTTATAACATTTCCAGTTCTCCACAAACCATGCTGAGAACAAACCACATGCAACTTACCATTCCCACATTCTTTCACACCCTGCTTCAAATAAGATTTCTTCATTTGTTAACTAAAGAATACAAGACACAACAAAATAATACAAGGCACGCCTTGCTGGATCAATACAAAGGTTTCTTAGGGTGTGTTTTTGATTGTCAAAAGAATTGGGTTTCCAATCTTTTTTTTTTTTTAAGTGAGTTAAGGTCACGTTGCTTCTGACGTTTTGCCTGTCCTTGGTAAAAAGTTTGCTTGAACAGGTTTTTTTAAAAACAATGCACCCTTGGGAGCTGTCCTCCATTGCCACTGCTCTGCACATAACAGCTGGTATCAGTTTTCCAAAAAGTATATGTAACTATTACAACACTGCAGCAGTTCTTTGGCACGATAGCAAACAAAGCGCTGAACTGTTGTAGTGTTACAACTGTAAGGATCAGGGGGTAAAAACCATTGGGGGGAGGGCTCTAGGGGATCCTGGAAATTTTACAGGGCAAACTATATGTGCCAACACACACGTGCACACTAAAAAATTACAGCAGTTCAGTATCAGGTGGTTTAAATTAGCCTGCATTTCAGCAAGAGAATGTTCACCTCAGTTGCGCACCATGTTTTCCTTGGCCATCAAATCAATTTTGAACCTGGCAGAGGATGAAATGGCTAGATTGCATTGTTGATGCAATGGGCATGGAGCTGAGCGGGCGGCGGAGGATAGGGGTACCTGGCATGCAGTGGTCCATGGGGTCGCAAAGGGTCGGACTCAACTACGCAACTGAACAACAACAAAGCCAATTCAAATTTAGTATGTTTTGCTAATCAAGATGCAAATATCAGATATCTATGGGAAATACAGTCCAGATTTCATTTTCATAAAGTACAAATCTGAGGCAGACAACCAGAAGCTCCTTTGCAGAAGGTGAAAAGAGTACTTATTTGTTAGATTAGAAATATTATGCATATTTTGGAAGTATTCACTCTTTCAAACCCACACCTCCAAGTCAGGTTGTTACAAATATTTCATTCCATGCAAGACTGTATTAGATTGAATATACAAGTAAAACCTCATATAACACTAAAACCTGGTTCCACAAGTCTTGGTGTTATATGATTTTTAGTGTTATCTGATGCATGTTAAAATCCTATGGATCCATAGAGATACATTGTAACCACACAGGCTTTAGCGGTTGTTATCTGAAGCATCCCATAGGATCTTAATGTTATCTGATGCAATTCTTGCCCCCAGATTCCTTAATGTTATGCGATTTTAGTGTTATTAGATACTAATGTTATATGAGGTATTACTTTGTACAGCATAGTTCTTGTTTATTGGAGGATTCTCCAAAAATTACATTTATAAACTATAAATAACTATCGGGGGGAGAAAGATTTCATTAGCTACCTTAACAGCCCAACTGTTGAGTGATTGGCTGCCTTGCCATTTTATAGTAGAAAGAATATACATGTTCAGGAAGAACTGGAGATATTTGTGATATCATATAGCAATCTCAGTCTTTAGAAGCTAAAGCAAGGGTTGCCCACCTTTGTAAGTCTGGAGCCAGGTCACGCTCCCTCAGACAGTTGAGGGGGGTGGACTAGCGGGGGGGGGCACTGTAAATGCTGCCGTAAAACAAGTCTGTGACTGTTGTAAACGTGTTTATGACAGTCGCTGACATGTTTTACGGCTGTTTATGCTGCTCCTGGCGGTGATGGCAGGAGCAAGGGCATGGCAGCAGGATGATTTGGTCCTGTGGGCCAGATCCAGCCCATGGTCCATAGGTTGCCTATCCCTGAGTTAATGTCTTAGATCTTTCTGACCAGTAAGGTGGTGAAATATGAAGCCTGCTATCCAAAACAAGCCACAACTCATGATATATGGGGCTGCCAAAGTGTCTAAACACATATGATATATAGTGCATCAGGGCCTTGGATAAAATTAAATAATGCTGTGCAATGAATTGTACTGCTTAATAGAAGCAGAGTCAGCAACTACATCCTGAACAGAGCTTCTGTTCTGGTTTCATGGGATGTTTCTGATGTAACGTGAAGGTTGGAATCTAGAGCTCAGTGACTGCATGCATTAGTAGAGCATATTTTTCCTGTTTACAGCACAAATTCTTGCTGCACCTGAGCAAGTGTTGGATTTTACAAATGGAGAGTTCTTAAAGGTCTGGATCACTAAGAGAAAAAGAGCAAATTCTAGACTGTGAATTCTTTGAGGCTTCAGAAGTGATGTTATTATTAAGATTCCAAATATGTAGGGATTTATTTATTTAGTACCGCTTTCCTCAACCTGATGCATGCCTTATCTTTTTGTAAGCTCAGCTGTTATAAACCCAGCCAAGCACAACTAATGACAGTGGTTGTCATTCAAAGTCCTTGGAGGACATAAGGCTGAGGAATGTTAATTTAATATTTTTACATCCCAAGCTTTCTTCCATCATGGAGTTCTGGAAAGCAAACATGGGACTCGCATGTAGATGCCCATCCACACACTAAACAGATTTCACCCTGTTTAGTTTCATCAAGAATGACTATATGACATACCCTAAAGCAGTGGTGACCAAACTAAGGCCTGGGGGCCGGGTGCGGCCCCCGACGCCTATTCATCCAGCCCCCAAAGCCCTTGTCACTCCTGGAAGTGGAAGTAAAAAACGCCCGGATGGGGCACGTTTTACTTACGCTTCCAGGAATGACGAGGGCTTCAGGGGCTGGAGGAATTGGCGCCGGGGGCCGCACGCGGCCCCCGGGCCTTAGTGACCAGCTCCCTGAACCACATGATCGGCCCATGGCCCAAAATGTTTGGACACCCCTGCCCTAAAGCCTCCTCTGTAACCAAGGCAAATTTTTAATTTTTAACTCTTGTTAGACCCCAAATGCTTAATGTAGGGGTGAATGGAGTCTAAATAGGGACCACTTCGGTAGGAAGGTAACAGCGTTCTGTGCGATCTGGTGTCTAGTCATGCCTGCCATATGACCACGGAAAAGTCTGCAGAAGCAGACAGCGCTGGCTCTTCGGCTTTGAAAAAGAGATAAGCACTGAACCCTAGAGTTGGATACATCTGGCTTTTGAGCAAGGGAAACCTTTACCTGTAAACCCATCCTAGAACCCCCCCCCCCAAGCTGCCAACCTCAGGTTATATATTTGTTTTATATAATCAGTAGAAAATTATTGTACTTATGTAACTTCTATCACACCATAATAAGAGCTGGACTGTGTGTGTCTGCTGTATATTGCAAGTACAATTTTCAGTTTTTGAAAACCTTTGCTTTTATTTTAAAGAAACTAATTCAAGGCCCTTTGAATTCTGTTCCAAAGTAAATGATGAGCAACAGGTCATCTAACAGATCAAGACAATGCAGATGACATCACACCACTGGGTAAAACAAAGGAGTGCTTGCCAGAAATGACCACCAGTTTAGACAATGAAGCCAGCAAGATTGGCTTACATACAAATACTGAGAAAAGCATGCTCATGCATGTTGGACATGTTCAAGATAGTACATTTATAACAGTTTGTAGCCATGTTATATAACAAGTCCAACAATTTACATACCTTGGCAGTATGATATCTATTGATGGAGGTACAGACAAAGATATCAGTTGTCAAACTGGAATGGTGTTGGCCGTGTTTCAATGCATGCACCCAATTTAATCTATGACTGCCATAAGTATTGTCACAAAAATAAAACTCTTTGAGAACATCATACCAACTGCAATATATGCATGTGAAACATGGAAATGCACAATCAAAATGATTAAACATTAAATGTTTTTCATCAACATTGACTGAGAAGTATTCTCCATATCTCATATCACAATCATATCACTAATGAAGAGGAATTACAAATATCAGACTCGGAACACTTATCGTGAACAGTGAATGAATGTTGGATACAGTCACATCCTATGTATGCCCATAGATCAACAGTCAAAATTGTACTACTATGGATACCTCCTGGAGGAAAGAGGAAACAAAACCAGCCTTGGGAAACATGGCACAAAACGATTGAGGAGACATTAATGTCTCTTAGGACAATGATGAAGCTGTTGTAAATGACCAAAATCTTTGGAGAATATTTGCTGCCAAATATGCTTTACACAGGGCTTAATGATGATGTTCCGAGGTATGGGGATTATTATTGTAGAATTCTCAAATGCTAGGAGGAGCATTTGGTGCTATTGCTTAAGCATCTTGCATAGCTCATTTACACACACACAAACACACATTATTACATTTATCTAAAAGAATGAATTATGCAGTCTCTTGGTTTATTGATTAAGTTGTCAGTTCAACCTCATCTCAGAATCTGGCTTTCCTTGACAAGAGTTTGGATCACCAGAAAGAAATATTTTTTTTAAATATATATTAAGGAAGAGGGAATAATAATGACAGGAATATGGCTAATGATGATAAAATACCATTCTCTTAGTTCTTATTTAGGGTACAATCAAATGAGCATTTGTCCTGTGTTTTGTCCAGTGTGGGTACAGACTGGTTGGCTCCTTTTAGTGATCATGCAATGTAATTGCTAGAGTGACCCAGCTGATCTCTACATTGTTACCACCTTCTTTCTGGGTCAAGGGCTTCTACTTTTTTGGCATAGGTAGGGTCACATTGTTTTTGTTAATTTCCAGTGAGTTGATTGCAGCAAATGAATCAAATCATGCATCTCACACTTGTTTAGTGATGATGTCTAGCTGTAACTGTTGTATCCACAATCATTGAGGAGGCTCTTTTGTGTACCTGCTAAATTCATGGTAAAATGAATCTATAAGAAACTCCATGACCACCATGTACAGTTTTGCCAGTGTGGTTGGCAATTCTACCAGAGCTAATTTTGTCTCCTATCAATGGCTTGCCAAACCATCTGTTGCTAAATTCAACCTTATACAGTTCAAGGTATCTTTTCATTTGTGAATGCCTTGAATACAAATACTCAGTAAATGAACTATACAATTTTCCCCCCTGTGTTCTGAGCAGGTCATCTCACCACAACGGATTCCTGCTACTGTTGTTCCATCATTGTTGATGTCACCAATGGTGTTTAGTCAGTCTGCCCCAACTCCACCTAAACCAAATGAAAATGGATGGCTACCAGTTGTGAATCAAGAATCTGCTTCTGTTTCAGCAAACCTTCTCCTACCTATGCAAAACCCAGAACCACCATCTGCAAACAGCAGTCCATTGACAAAACAGCAGCTACAAGATACATTACTCCATCTGATCCAGGTAATTCACCAGTCCCAACCTCCCTGAATTATCTTTTGATAATTGTGCATATCTATCCCTGAGGTGGGATTGTGGTGGCTTAGTAAATTTGATGCCTAGAAAGTCAACAGTTCGAGACCCAAGTGCTGCACAGAGAAGTGAAAACCCAGCTCCTGCCAACCTAGCAGTTTGAAAGCAAAAAATTGCAAGGCGTCAAACAGGTACTGCTTTGGTGGGAAGGTAACAGCATTCTGTGCACTGGTTCATAGTCATGACTACCACATGACAACAGAAACATCTGCAGATGCAGACATCACTGGCTCTTTGGCTGTAAATGGAGATGAGCACCACCCCCTAGACCAGGGATCTGCAAACTTGGCTCTCCAGGTGTTCTTGGACTTCAATTACCAGAAGCCCAAGTCAGTATGCCTGCTGATCAGGACTTCTGGGAATTGAAGTCCAAGAACATCTGGAGAGCCAAGTTTGCTGATCCCTTCCCTAGACTCATATCACTAGCTTTTGAGCAAAGGAGACCTTTAACTATACCTGAGGTAAAAGATTTTGCAAAGTAAAATTTCAGCTTGATATTTAGATCAGTAATACCTCGGATAACGTTTACCTCGGATATCGCTAAAATCGCATAACGTTAAGCAATCTGGGGAGGAGAATTGCATCGAATAACGTTAAGGTCCTATGGGATGGATCGGATAACAACCGCTAAAGCCTGTGCGGTTATAATGTATCTCTATGGAGCTTTAACGTTATCCGATCCATCCCATAGGATATTAACATGCATCGGATAACACTAAAAATCAGATAATACGAAGACTTGTGGAACCAAGTCTTAGCGTTATCCGAGGTATTACTTTATATGTTTTGGCCCCTCTGGCTGCAAGTAGTGCTGGCTTTGCCTGCACCTAACTCTCTTAGTGACCTACTTTTTTAACCAGTGTGGAAGGGTGATTCCCCCCCCCCCAGTCTTCTTATCCCCTCCTCACCCCCCTCCAAGATGTTCATAGACACTGCTATCTAGATATTCCCCTTGCAGCAGTGGGGACAAAGCACTGTAGTAACTTAACAGGAGGTTGTGGAAAGATTTCTGAAGAGGTGTTTAGGGCTCCCATTGGGACCCACATTTAAAGCCTTTGTGGTGATTCAATTAGGTCCCTCAATGTCTACAGTTTAGCCTCTTAGACTTAGAGGGTATTTCTCCATATCACTAAATTCAGCCAGTTTTTATTGCTTGGGGATAGTTGCATTGTAGTCATAGAGTTGGGCATGTATGGGTTGTTTTCGTCTTCTTTGCTTCCTCTTTTACTACTTTGAGTGTCGAGGGAGATACAAGGTCCCTGCTCTGGTCCTTCTGGTGGCCTCCACCAGCAGTATTTGGTGTTCTTATAATGTGTCTTTGATGTTATCTCTCCACCTTCCTTGGGGTCTCCCTCATGGTCTTTGCCCTTCTCTTCTTTCCACACATGCCTTTTAAGGTATGGAATTCCAAGACATGCTCTCCAAATGGGCAAACCACTTTATTTGTCGTCTCTGTATGGATTGTTTTGCCCTAAAAAACCCCAAACCTTACTTGTTGCCTACAGCTAATTGGTTTACTGGTTAGGGCCCAGTTCCATTATGAGGGCCACTGACTGACACAGGTAAGGCCAAATCAGATGCTGTATATCAGTATATCCTGATAGTCTTAAAAGAATGCTGATCGTTGGAAGTTGACCTCCAAGTTCATGCTCCAAACCAGATGAAATAGCAGTAGAGATACAGCTTACAATTTTGACTACAATAGTATTTTATTATGTATTTCATCCATGAGGTTAGAAGAGCATTTTAGCCTTATGACATCCCTTTGTGATTAATTAGGATGCCAACATGTGACATGCATGAGACTACTCAGTGAGTGTCCTAAAAAGCAAAGACTTTAAGTTGCATTTCTAAACACTGTTGATGTTGTACCATACCGCTTCTACTAAATGAGAAAAAAAATTAAGAGAATTATTTTCCCCGATACTGTGTTTTGCATTAACAAATCATGTATATTTCCTCTCTCCCAGAATGATGAGAACTTCTTGAACATCATCTATGATGCTTACCTTGTCAGCGTGAGGAAAGCAGCACTGAAAAAACCTAACTGAAGCCTAAATTTTCAGATCAGATGTATGCGATTTCCTGAGCTTACCTTTTTCTATAGTCATATGAATTGAGGAAATTTGTTGGCAAATCTGTGTTGTGCTAAGAAATTGATGAGTAGGAACTAACAGTGCCTTTGCGGGACTAAGATTTGGTCAAAAGTTTAAAATACTTTATAAGATTTCTCTGGCTTAGGCTCCATATCAGTTTGTATAAAGATATTTTGTGTCCTCATCCTAAGGTGTGTTTCTTTTAAAATTCATGTTGGGACTGGGCTCCTTCGATATCTTGCTGGGCTATTTTGTTTGCTGCATTTATAAATAATGATACTGACTCTTGAACACCAGGTGGCAGGCTAGGATTGTAGTTTAGATTGAAAGATGACATCTGTGAAATCCTTCCAAGGAGTTAAAAATAGCATGATAGAGGCCACTATTTTTCATGACTCACCCACTATCATCTCCATTCATAGGTTTTTCAACTTATCCAAAATCTGCCAAACCCTAGTGACCAGATATAACATCAGGGCAAAAGAAATAATAGCATACACTATGGAATTAATCTAATCCTGTGATTAATTTGTCTTTATTAACTAATTAACCCAATTTTTATCTTTTGGAACTGGTTTTCATGTTACTTTTTAAAAACATCCTGGTATGACATAAGTCATAGTTGTGTCAGAAAAGATTAAGTGATCATGCTTACACCTCGGATCTGCTACTGATGCTTCAGAATTCACATAAGAAACCCAAACATGGGTATTTTGTATGTGTGGAAATTTTTGTTGTTCAGTCGCACAGTCAATTCCGACCCTCCGCGACCCCATGGACCACCACCCTCCAGGCACCTCTGTCCTCCACCATCCTCCTCAGCCCACCCAGCTCTGTTCCCACTGCATCCACAATACCATCTAACCATCTCATTTTTGGCCGCCCCCTTTTTCTTTTGCCCTCCAACTTTCCCAGCAACAAGGCCTTCTCAAGGGAATCCTCTCTTCTCATTTGATGTCCAAAGTACCTTAGCTTCATCTTTACAATTTGACCTTCTAAGGAGCAGTCAGGGTTGATTTCTTCTAAGATTGACCTATTTGTGGAAATAGAAGCATGTAATTTCTCCCTCTTACCCTGATAACTTTGGCAAAGTGCACCTCTTATCTAAATATCTATAAAGCGGGATACAGTCCGGGGGGGGGGGGGGCATTAAAAGTATACACACAATCCTATTAAAATCAGTCATTGTTAAAATTATTTTGATAATACTTCCTGCTGTGTAACCTGAATTTACTGACAAGTCTGTTAGCATTGGATGTAAATGTTTTATCTGTAAATGTTTTAAATGTTTTAAAAGACAATTCCTTTTGTAAGCAGATATTTTCTATTATGTAACCAGAATATTCTCATAGCAGCTGATGATAAAATTATAACCCTGAGCAGACAGAATTTTGCTTCTAGCTATTCTTGCCTTCCCACATAGATACAGGCTATTGCCAGGCTGTGTTACGTCTGTGTGTGCTTGTAGGGGATTGGTTGCATCATTTTTAAGGATTCTGTAAATGCTAGCAAAAATAATAGCTTCATTTTCACTCTCTTATTCTGTGACCGAGGGTTTCCATTATTCATTTGTAAGAAAAATAAAATGGTTTACCCTAATTTTGTTTTGAATCCATTTTATTACAACAGGGAACACAAGATTCTGGGCTCAAGATAAGTAGTTGGTTTTTTTTATTAGCCAGTATTGTACTGAGTTTCTTCTAAGCAAGAAAGTCCCAGACAGCCTAGTAATGCTTGCACACATATTGTTCTTGGCATGTTGAGGGCAGCATTTCTTCACCAAATGGCATTTGTGTGAGTGATATGACTCTGTTACTATACTAGCAAGATTATCCATTTAGCAGAAGCTCAATATAGTATTGACCACAGTGCTAAAATCTGAATTTACCTTTCTTTGAACAGGTGTAAGGTTTAAGTACAACTCAATATATGGGACACTTCTTGCATTGCTACAAGGCTATTTCACATTACATAATAAATTTGATGGTGCAGCATTCCAAGGTTAAATAATAATAACTGCATGCTGTCAAGTCAATTCCAACTTATGGTGACCCTTTCCTTTTCTAAGGAGAGAATACACAGAATTAGTTTACCATTCCCTTCACACATGTGTGTGTGAGAGAGAGAGAGAGAGAGGGAAGGAGGGAGGGGGGATCTTGGACTGTCGACGTGCCCATGTTGGCTCTTCTCCAGGAGGCACAATGGGGAAGCAAACCCCCAACCTTTGGCTTTGTAATCAGATACCTAAACCACTGAGCCAGCTTAAATAAATCAGATGGAATTAAGTGGCTGCTTTGTCAGTTGTAGACTATTTGCCTGTAAGTAGTGCTGCGTTATGGAATAAACTCCCGTTGTCTGTCCCAGCAGCTCAGAAGCAAGAAAGTGCATGTAGATAAATAGGTACTGCTTTGGCAGGAAAGGTAGCAGATTCCATGCACTCCAGCATCTAGTCATGCCTGCTATATGGCCACAAGCGTCTGCAGACACAGACAGTGCTGGCTCTTTGGCTGTAAATGGAGATAAGCACCACACCCTAGAGTTGGATACAATTGGTTTTTGAGCAAAGGAGATTTTTATCACCCAACTAGGAGAAATTTATCAAGAATAGTGTTCTCTGAAAAGAAACCTTGGACCCACATTAAGGATTTTAAAAAAGGAGAGCTGCCAAAAATTCAACCATGTTGATAATAAAGCTACTTCTGAAAATCACATTGGATGATAGCCCTTGTTAGGCCAAATAGCAAAAAAAAAAGTGTACTGATTTCTTCTGACATATTACAATAGTGAAGGAAATTGGAGGTCTGAAGAGACTTGATCTTAAAGCCAAGCAGTTTGTGTGTTATCCAAAGATATACAGTAAAGGAGGAGGAATGCTCTTCAAATATTCAGATGGTGCTTGTCAGAAGAACTTAACTCAAATTGTGATGACAATTGGATTTGGGAGTTAAAATGTGTTCTAGTGTTTGGAAAAAATATGCAGAATACTATAACATTAAAATCTATGTCAATAAGGAAATCCAAGAATTTTTGTAAGCCAATGCAGAGGTGTTACTTAACTCCAGTGTTTTAGATGCTTTATTTCTTTGTATGTTTTGTTAGTTTTAAAAAACAAAATTAAAAAATGATGACCCTGCTTTCACCCTGAGTAATCCATATACTTTTTGGTAGGCAATGTTTGATCCTGTTTTAGGAAATGCAAATCTCCACTGTAAGCATAGTGCTTTTTCTATGCTGTCTGAATTCATGGGCTTCTTTGCAGTTAGACTAACAAGATTGCCAAACATGATTATGGAAGCAATACCCTGAATATATGTAGCTGCCTGCTTTAAACTTATAAAATCAGAACATTGGCATGAATGCAGAAATCAGATGGAGTTTCGCTGCTGTTTCTGCTGTCCTGGTGCTAAATGCCGTTGGAAATAAGCATGGTCTTTTTTTAAGAAAAGGGTATTACCTACCTTAAAATGCAAATATTCAAATGGTCATCTGTAACCACATACCAGACTTTCTTACCATTTGCTGACCATAAATATTTGGGAGTTTTCTAAAATAGAAACACAAGACATTACAGCGGTTCTCAACCTTTTCAAGCTGAGGGCCAGGTCACACTCCCTCAGATAGCTTCAGGGGCCAGACAGCCATTTTGCCCTGCCTGCCACACATAGCACTTCTGGGTGTGGCAGAGGCAGTGGGGCCACATGAAATGGTATCGTGGGCTGCATCCGGCCCCCGGGCGTAGGTTGAGAACCCCTGTGTTACACGTGACCATAATTGGTCCTAACATACTCAAGCTAGGCCAAGGTGCTTAGACTTGGTCTGTTTGCTACTGTCCTGTTCACCTGCTGCTCTATTGGGAGGGTTGGGTTGGCCTGGGTTGACACCCCATCTTGGGCCTTGGCTCATGGTCTAGTACAGGGGTCAGTAAACTTGGCTCCCCAGGTCATCTGTAATTGAACTCCAAGAACATCTGGAGAGGCACGTTTGCTGGTCTAGTATAACTGCACTACTTATGTAGAGAATGCCCGGCCCTTTGCGACCCCATGGACCATTGCACACCAGGCACCTCATCCTCCATCATCATCCTCAACCCACCCAGGTCTTTGCCCATTGTGTCAACAATATCATCTAGCTATCTCATTCTCTGCTGTCCCCTTCTGCCCTTTTTCTTTTGCCAAGGGTTGGACTTGACTATGCAACTGAACAACAAAGAGAATGCCCAACCTTGGTTTTAAAGATGTTGGATTACAACAACTAGGATCTCTGTCCACTGACGTTGCTGGCAGAGGATTGTGGGAGCTGAGTCCAGCAATATCTGGGGATTCAAAATTAGACACTACTGTTCTTGACTGCAATATTAAGTTACTCAAAAAACTGAACCATAAGACTTATCAAACCCAAGAAGAAACATTTGCTTTCAAGCCATCTCCTCTTGGAGATAACCCTGAAAGTCTACTGCCTTACCAAATGACTTCTTACTTGTCTATGGCTATGTTTCCTACCTGTCTGCCTGCCATTTTATCTTTGCCTACCACTGCTGGGATCTGACCCTAAGGTATAGCCCATGGATTCTCAACCTGCAGTCCATGGGCCGGATGCAGCTCATGGCACCATTTCATGTGTGTCGTCCCCCCCCCCCCGGCCTCTACCACATCAGGAAGTGCCATGTGATGGAGGAAGGGCAAAATGGCAATCTGGCCCCCAAGCTGTCTGAGGGAGGGTGACCTGATCCCCAGCTTTAAAAGATTGAGAACTCCTGATGTAGCCTGACACACCATTATCCCCCTCAAAAAAAGTCTAACCCTTTTTCATTCCCAATAAGGAATTTGATTATTGTGTTTTCAAAAGTAGGAAATATCTGGTGATATGAAATCAAACTGATCTCATAGGATTTACTGCTTGGATTAAGAGAGATGACTCAGAAATGTTTCCTTATGTCTCAGTCTTAACATTAATGTTGACTTACAGTGTTTGTGCTTCTTTGCCACATTTTCAACCATGCTCCAATCATCATATGCTGCACTCAAAAATGGTACCAACATGCCAGAAAAATCTTTAAAGGAGATCTCTTTTTCTGCAGGTATATTTACATTTCTAATACACACAGTGAAAGCACCTTGGTCTTTCTCCAGACTTCTTCATAAGCATGTCAATTTTTAAAGAATTGATTCCAGACTCATATATAATGTTCATTATTGTTGTTGTTTTCACTAATTAATTTTGTTTGCCAATTTTTGGATTCATATATCAAGAGCTCTGGCTTTACTGATTGATGCCAACCTGGGTTTTTAATCTATACAACTGTATATACTACTCGTCCTCTCATAGAGCTAGGGAAATTAACATGGTGGTACAAGAATCATGGGTTTGTGCTAATTTATTATCTCTTTATTAGAACTGAACAACAGAGGTATCCATCAAAAGGCATCTAAATCATGGGTCAGCAAACTTGGCTTTTCATGTGTTCTTGGACTTCAATTCCCAGAAGTCCAAGTCAGTACACCTGCTAATCAGGGCTTCTGGGAATTGGAGTCCAAGAACAGCTGGAGAGCCAAGTTTGCTGACCCCGATCTAGAACATAAAAACAAAAGTCAAGGAAAAGACATAGCAGTAGCTTCATTATGGCCTAATGTTAATGTTTACATGAATGAATAAATTATATTTAATCTTACTTATAGTTACCTTTAAACCAGATCTAGTATATCAGAGTGTGATACATAATAGATGGTTCAGATGTGATGCTAATCTATTTTTAATTTATGGCTGTGAATATGAGGGAGTGAATAATCTTTAAGCATGTAAAAATAACTTGCAGTTTATTGTCTCTGAAATAGACAATTCCTGCCATCTGGGATATTTTCCCACTCTGGTTAGCTTACAACATATTAAAAAAAATCTTTACAATAAAAATTAAATGAATTGAATAAATTATAACTATCAAAAAGAACAAAATGATAACTCCCACAATTAAAAAACAACGACCCAGCAACAAAGAACACATAATGACAATGGAAAAAGTTAATCAAAACTTATTGCGTGGCCGTTGGCAGTATGCCTTTAAAAGCCTCTTTTAAGAAGAATGGTTTTGATTGTTTTTTAAAAAATTGATAGAGATGGAACCTGGTGTAGCTCAACTGGTAGAGAGTTTCTCAAAGTTGGTGCCGCCACAGAGAAGGCTGTTCTCTGAGTCACAGCCTTTCTTGCTTATCTCAGGGTCGGCACCTGGAACTGCGCCATCTGGAAGAAATGGGTGATGTGGGCTGATGTTCTGAGGGGAAGATGTTCCGCCAGATAGGAATGTCCCAGAACAGTCTTTTGAGCCATTTTAATTTTTGACAGGGAGGTAGTACATGCCACATTTGGATCTCTGGGAATCCACATGTAGCACATGAGCTTCATAATAGATTGCATGTTGTCCATTCCTACTCAATATCATATACAGTCCTGGACCTTGATAGACTATACCTTCCCCTGGGTACTTTGGCTTTGAGTCTTCTCATTTTTGCATCCAAACAGGATTGAAAAGAAAAGTAGCACAGTGGCCTGACGGTGCAATCTCTTGGGCATAACAGTTAAAGCTAACCAGATGTTTTAAATTTAAGGTTTAGGATCTTTTAAAAAAGGGGCTCAGCTACACATTTTCTGACTTTCTGGCTAAACAACAAACAGTAGGGGAAAATCAGATAAAATGCACCAAATACCATGATGGTATGGATGTTTCTTATATTCCACTAGGAGCGATCACAAATCTTAAATTCTTAATTAATTAATGAACAATTCAGTGGTGATCTTTGCCTATGCTCTGATTTATCAGCATATGTTCTCTAGATCTGGAAATACCACCTCACACCTCAACGTGGTGCAGTAGTGATCCTGGCCATCTGACAGCTATGGTGGCGGACTGTATTCCTCTGGCAGGTTCCTCTGTTGGCTAGCAGTCCAAAACAGTTCTCCATTCTGGAACCACAGATCAGCTAAGTGGGGTTGGGTGCTCAGACAATGCACCCGGCCAGTGCATTACAGTAGCATGACTAACTTCAACAAGAACCCAGCCAACTGTGTTGTTGTATTTAAAATTACAAAAGGAGCAAATAAAACATGGGCATCCCATTAGACCATGCTATGAAAACGGTAAGACCTCCCAATGGCGATAGCCTGCTAAAATCTTCCCGGAGATGATGCGTCGATGCGTCAAACTAGATGTGTGAGATACGGATCAACCAAGTAATCAAGTAAGTTATCTAGATTGACTGGCTTTGACAAGCCAGTACTTTCTGACTTGGTAAATTCTGTTACTGCTTTGGATGCCATTTTTTCTTCTTCCACTGAGTTTGCTTTTATTTTACATCCATCATTTTGTCTGTTCTAGTTTTCAAATGTTGCTGTTTCCCTCATCAAAAATGAGAATGTTTGTGTTCTACCTAGTGGCTGGAACAAACAAACAAATTTGAATGTAAGGGGATTGGGCACCGCCTTTCTCATTTCTCCACAGGGTAAATAAATAGAAATGTAATAAATAAATAAATAAATAAAAATAAGCAAAGTTGAAATGTTTTCATTCCTCACCTCATTCTCCCTTTATTTATTCCTCATCCATTATGGAATGTGTGTTTTGAAAAGAAACAAAGCAGATTAGAGATTTATGATCTCTTCAAAATTATTATCTGTGCACCAAATGAAAGAGCATCAACAGTCTCCCACTCCATGTTCTGGCAAATCCACTCCTTTACAAATGTAAAATAGCTTAGAAATTGTCAGTTTGAGTAAATGCAGCTACATGTTTAAAGGAATTGAGGGAATGACAAACAAATACCAGATAAGATGGGGGCTCTTGACCTCTCTTGATTTTCTTTAAGCGACTAGTTGTAAATTGGGTCACTTCCTCCCAGGTAAGGTCCCCCTTCTCCAGAAAATAGTTCAGTTTCCTTGTTCTCCTTTGTCAGCAGTGAATGGATGGTGGTGAATGTGCTTTCTGTTGGCTTTCAGCACATGTACTCATAGAAGCCAGATATGGGGTGGGTGGGTGGGGTGGATCCTGGTTTTGTACGGAATGGATTTATTAGGAGAACAAACTGCATAACTTTTGGAAGCAAATTGCCTCCAAAGTAGTAAATGTCCATATACATTATCAGTTGCTTATTTATTTATTTAGTGTATGGCACTTGTACACATTGAGTCAACATATAACAAGAAAGAAAAATATATAAACTATATAAAGAAGCCAGGGCAGGATGAGGACCTTGCCGCCCCTCCCCTGCGCCTACACCAACTGTCAGGGGAAGAAGCCAGGGCAGGATGAGGACCTTGCCGCCCCTACCCCTGTGGCTACACCAACTGCCAGGGGAAGAAGCCAGGGCAGGATGAGGACCTTGCCGCCCCTCCCCCTGTACCCACCCCAACATATTGTAATGTAATGTAATGTATTGTCTGTAAGCCGCCCTGAGTCGCCATGGCGAGTGGGTGGCAATATAAATTTGAACTAATAAATAAATAAATAAATAAATAAATAAAATGAAACATTTATAAACAAACATCTAAACAATTTATATATTTGATTGCACCAGGAGTCACCCTTAAAAATCTTTTCTATTGCCCTCCTATTATACATTGCTGTATTATTACTATTATACATTGATGTAGAATATGTTGCACAGTCAGTTGCATAGGAATTGTGTGACTCAGCATTCAGTTGTTTAATGTCTGTGGTTTATTTGCATAGCTACACAAGAAAATATTGCTCACTGAGTACCTTTGAGCATTCTGCATGGTTACTCCTAGTTTAACTTACTTAACTAGTTTGCTGTGTGCTGCTAGCTCAATAGCTACAAATCCCTACAATCAGAGGTAATGAGCATTTATTAAAATGCACCAGACAAGAAGGTAATAGTCTCTCTTTATGGATTTTCAGGCTAATGAAGCAATCTATGACCTCCTGGTCTTCTTGGTCAGCAGTAAGAGAAAAAATATTTCCTACAACACGTGCTGACTAAGCCCAACCCTAGCTAAATAAACTGAGATGAAAGATACCAAGAATTTCTGTTTGATCACAAGATCCTTTCTAAGCTGATGTCTTCCACATGGCTGGAATTGCCACCTCAAGTCTGGGTATGTTAGAAGTTGAAGCTAGCCCATCCATACAGAGGTTACCAGGTTGGGAAAGACATGCATGTGCACAATAGAATTATGAAGAATTTTTTGTGGCTACAACTCCTTTAGAAAAAGTCAGTGGCTGACATCCTCCTTGAATGCTGCATCTTCTAAGTAGAAGGCAAAAAGTTGGACAAGATTTAAACAATGGAGAAACTTACTGGTATTTCATTGGGTTTCATCATGAATTGACAAAATTTGATGCATTATCTCTTGAGAAACTAATAGAAATTTTAATATGTTATGACACCTTACAGCTCAACATTTTGACGCAAGAAGTGGAAGCAGCTTCTGCCACTGGGTACAGAAAGAGGATCTGCCATTTAATTTGTAAGAACAATTTGTGAGGGTTTCTAGCTAAAAGTACCTAAGAGATACTTTCAAATTGACAAGCAATGCTCCATTTTGCTGGTTAAGGCAGAGAACAAGATGGCATTCTGTAGGCAGGACATTACACAGCTGGAAATGAAATAGAGCTGGGAGGATTAGCTATCCCATCTGTTCTGCAATGCCTAGCCTGGTGAAGAATTCTGCAGGACTCTAAAACCTGTCTGGTTTTTTAAGTTTCCTAATAAGAGTATTAGGGAATGCAGTGGCTCAAGTAGTTGAGATGCTGAACTCACTGATTGGATGATCGGAGTTCAATTCCAGGATACTGCATGATGGAGTGAGCTCATGTCTCTGTCCCAGCCCCTGTCAAACTAGCAGTTTGAAAGCAAGAAACTGCAAGTAGATAAATAGGGACCACTTTGCTGGGAAGGTAAACCACCATTTTGTGCACTCCAGTGTTAAGGCATGCCTGCCACATGTCCACAGAAACATCTGCAGTCACAGACAGCACTGGCTCTTTGGCTATAAACAGAGATGAGTACTGAATCCTAGAGTCAGATACAACTGGCTTTTGAGCAAGGGCGACCTTTACCTTTAATAGTATTATCCATCCTTGCTTTGATATTTTATTTCTTTCTGAAGTTGTAGTTTTATGAATGGAATATTATCCAGCTAGGCAAATAGTGACATGGGCAGTGTTTTATAGAAGCATAGAATAATGGAATTGGCAGAGATTAACAAAGCCACCAAGTCCAACCCCCTGTTCAATGCAGAAATTCTGCAATCACAGACAGTGCTATAAACTAGGGATGCCCAAACTATAGCCCAGGGGCCAAATCCAACCCCCAATTCCAATTCATCCAGCCCACGAATCCCTCATCACTCCTGGAAGCGGAAGTAAAACACACCCATATGGCGCATTTTACTTCAGCTTCCAGGAGTGATGAGGGCTTCACGGGCTGGATGAATTGGCATTGGGGGGCCGATCCGGCCCCCGGGCCATAGTGACTAGCTCCCTGGACCATGTGACTGGCCCACATCCTGAAAAGTTTGGGAACCTCTGCTATAAACGGAGATGAGCACTGAACCCTAGAGTCAGAGATGACTGGCTTTCAAAGAAGGATAACCTTTACTTGTGTAGAACAGCTGTTGTAAATTTTATACTCTACTTTTGGGCAGAGAATTTGGGGTGATCAATGGACACCAGAAGGGGTAAAAGAAGAAGTAAAGAAGAAGAATTGAACACCACCACCACCACCCGGTAGGAGAGGAAATTTCAAAGACGTTGTCAGGAGTAGTTTTCTTTTTATTAATGGTGAAAGTAGCTCAACAATCTCTCTTTTTTGTAAGAGTTTGTTTTAATCTGTTTCTGAGGCTGCATTCATCAAGCAAAGCAATTCTTTCAGCAGCCAGTTCACATTTTGTACTTCCACAATGGCCTAGCTGGAATTCTTCCAGAAACAACATACAGTATTGCTGCAGCAAAAACAGGTGCCATAGCTATCCAAAGGACTCAGATATAACAACAGTGCTGTGAGATGGGCTGCATCTGAAACTACTATCTACTCATTGTGAACAAAGAAATCCCTGCACACTTTGATAAGAATCTAGACAAGGAAAGACCAAATCCTGAACCCCTGTTTACAGAGCCATAGTTCATATTTCTAATACAGTAATACCTCGGATAACGCTAAGACTTGGTTCCACAAGTCTTGGTGTTATCCGATTTTTAGTGTTATCCGATGCATGTTAAAATCCTATGGGATGGATCGGATAACGTTAAAGCTCCATAAAGATACATTGTAACCGCACAGGCTTTAGCGGTTGTTATCCGATCCATCCCATAGGACCTTAACGTTATTCGATCCAATTCTCCTCCCCAGATTACTTAACGTTATGCAATTTTAGCGTTATCCGAGGTAAACGTTATCCGAGGTATTACTGTACATAGTAGGAATGAACCAAACAATTTTTAGCACCAAAGTCTCCCCTGAATAATGTACACCCACATATACACAGCTTGTGATGTTAATTTTCCAAAAATAGGAATAAAAGGAATAAAATTTACAAGGAACCAGCCTGAATAATAAACAAAAAGAAAGCTACCTAACCTACAGATGCACCAGAAGCATAAACTTCACATTGGTAGGCTTAGTTTTATTACACCCACTATATACGGTTACAGCCTATAGTTATGTGAAATATTTATCTGTATTTTATGTACAGTAATACCTCGGATAACGTTTACCTCTGATAACACTAAAATCGCATAACGTTAAGTAATCTGAGGAGGAGAATTGGATCGAATAACGTTAAGGTCCTATGGGATGGATCGGATAACAACCGCTAAAGCCTGTGCGGTTACAATGTATCTTTATGGAGCTTTAATGTTATCCGATACATCCCATAGGATTTTAACATGCATCGGATAACACTAAAAATCAGATAACACCAAGACTTGTGGAACCAAGTCTTAGCGTTATCCGAGGTATTACTGTATATCCTTTTTCTCCCAAAATCCTTTTCATAGTGGCTTGGTCTTATCTGAGCAATTAAGATCTGTTGTCTCTACAAAAAAAAAAAAAAACACCTGGTACTGGTGAAGATAAAAGCTGTAACAACTGGTTCATTACTATTATTGGACTGCAATTCCCCTCATCCCCAGCCAGCCTAGCCAAGAGTGAGAAATGCTGGATATTGTAATCCAACAAGATCTGGGGTAGATTAGTAAATTAGCATTTCAAGTGGCTCAAGTGTCTAAGACGCTGACTGGGAGGCAAAAGGTCAGCAGTTCGATACCCGAGTACTGCAGGACGGAATGAGCTCCCGTCTTTGTCCCAGCTCCTGTCAACCGAGCAGTTCGAAAGCAAGAAATTGCAAGTAGATAAATAGGGACCACTTTGGTGGGAAGGTAGTGTTCTGTGCGCTCCGATGTCTAGTCATGCCTGCAACATGATCGTGGAAACGTCTGCAGAAACAGACACCGCTGACTCTTCGGCTATAAAACAGAGATGAGCACTGAACCCTAGAGTCAGATATGACTGGCTTTTGAGCAAGGGTGACCTTTACCTTTACTAATACCCCCCTATGTAATTGTACAAAGAACAGTACCTTAAAAGCAATTTTAACCTGATTTCCAACAATGCTCCATACAAAATTGCATTGGGCCATTAAAATTCCAGTAATGCCAGGAGATTTCTTCTTTCTTATACAGTGGTGCCCTGATTTTCAGGCATTAAAACCTCTAACATTCAGTAGTCTTGCCACCGTAAAGACCTGAATAAGTTTTGCATATACTTAGAATAATATAGTATATAAATCTACTTTGCTACCTTGAATAATATTCAGCATCAAGACAAATAGATTAAAGCAGGCTTTTAATTTGACCCTATCTAAGCAGGGGATCTAAGCAACATACTGTACAGTACTTGCATTTACTCTCCACCACAGATCAGTACACAGTACATCAGTTATAGCTGACATTAATCTTCATTTTTTTTTATTTTTTAACATGCATTTCCCTCGCAGCAATCACATTCTTTTTATTTATGTCGACATGAAGTGAAAGAGATTAGGTTTAGAGCTTTGCACGGCTGTTAGATAAGGAGAACCTCGATTCGGCAGGGAGGAAAGGAGGAGGGGAGGAAATCTGCCTTGCAGCACGTAGAGAAAGTTGCTATCTACCCAGCGAAGGGAAAAAAGTGAAACATCTGCTCTCACTGTTTGTAACATTTCCCCCCTTATTTTAATTCAGATAATGATGGGAAATGCTTCTTTGCTCCCGTGCTCTTTCCTCCTCTGGTATTCACGCTCTCCCTTGCCTGCCACTTTCCTCCTGCAGCATTTTACTAAGAATAACAATGGGAACCCTGGCCTGAAAATGCTGTTGGGGGAAGTAAAATGCCTACTTCATGCTGGACTAGTTAGGTCAAGGCTATATTTAGATGGGGAGGGGGAGCACCTGCCAGTCCACATTAATTGGCATAACTTCCTTGAGGCTTGTTTCATAAATTGGAAGAATCTCACACAGTTTATGAACAAATTATTATTATTATTATTATTATTATTATTATTATTATTATTATTATTATTATTATTATTATTATTATTATTATTATTATTATTATTATTATTATTCAATTTATATGCCGCCCTACTCGGTGAAAACCGACTCAGGGCGGCTCACAACATACTGTACAATCAAATGCAATGTAACAATTCAACGGAACAACACAATGTCACAATACAGTGAAATATACATCAATAATAAACATGAAAGGTGAACTAATATATTATAAATAATATAAAGATTTGGGATTCTAAGTACAAATAATGGCTTATCCTATACAGTTGATTCTCAATATTTTTTATTTATTAACACATATATATTGCGACAAACATATAAAACAATATTATAACAAAAAATAAATAAATAAACAATAAACAGAAACCAAAATTGTACATATGATGACATCTGCGAATGCACCCACCCATTCCCATACTCATGAACCCACGCTAACTTGTAAACAAAGCACATAAATCATGCCAGCTCATATTGTACATATAATTCCAAATAAGTTGAGTATCTTGTAGATATTAAAATCTCAATTCTGCCAAAACTTCAACATTTCTTGGCTTGGTTTAATACCTTCGTTACTAGTCATACCAAATATAACGAATGGTTCCCAAATTTCCCAAAATACATTCTTAATGTTTAAACCTCTTCTAATCTTTATTTCATTTGTTAATTTGTCATTGAGAGCTAAACGCCATACCATATTATACCATTTCCCTTTTTCAATTATAAACTTATTTTTCCATTCATCCTATACAGTTGTACCTCGCTAAAAGAGCAGAATACGTTCCACAGGATTGCTCTTTAAGCGAGTTTGCTCTTTAAGCGAAACACCATTGTAAATGACCAATTTTGACTTCTGGTGAGGGGGGGGGGATAGCGAACCCTGATTTATTTGTTAAGCCAGTTTTTCGTTGGTTTTATTTGTTAAGCAAAGCGAACCCATTCAGAGAAAAAATCTGCTCTTTAAACAAATTACTCTTAAGTGAGGCACTCTTTATGTTTTGACTGTACTGTACTTAACTACAGGTTGAAGTAAACTGAAAAAGAGCTAAAGTGAGAATGAGTGTAAAGCAGCATTTAAGAATGATAACAGATCATAGATTAGAATTACAGAATCACTGAGATGGAAGGGGCCTATTCAGCCATTAAATCCAACCCCTACTCAGTGTGGGTATCCAAATCAAAGCAGATCTGACAGATGGTTTTCCGATTCTCTCTTGAATACTTTCAGTTTTGGAGCATTCGCCACCTCTGAAGTCAGGTGCTTCCGATTCCCAGCTAAAATTTAATGACAAGCATGAAAGAAGCTTGTGAAACAAGCAAACTTAAAAGACAGTAACATATGGGACAAGGAAAATTATTTTGACTAGGCCACAACCAGCTTTGTGAACAAAGGTGATTTGTTCAGATACATAGTGTCTATAGGTTGTTGTTGTTGTTCAGTCGCACAGTCAATTCCGACCCTTTGCGACCCTATGGACCACTGTCTGCCAGGCACTTCTGTCCTCCACCATCCTCCTCAACTCGCTCAGTTCTGTGCCCATTGTGTCTTCAATACCATCTAGCCATCTCATTTTGGGCTACCTCCTTCTTCTTTTGCCCTCCACCATTCCCAGCATCAAGGCTTTCTCAAGCGAATCCTCTCTTCTCATTTGATGTCCAAAGTACTTTAGCTTCATCTTTACTATTTGACCTTCTAAGGAGCAGTCACGGTTAATTTCTTCTAAGATTTACCTATTTGTTCTCCGTGCTGTCCAGGGGACTCTCAAAACTCTCCTCCAACACCACATCTCAAAGGCATCTATTCTTCTGCGCTCAGCTTTCCTAATGGTCCAGCTCTCACAACCATACATTGCCACCGGAAATACCATTGCTTTGACTATACGAATTTTTGTTTGCAATGTGATGTCTCTGCTTTTCACTATGTTCCCCAGATTTCTCATAGCTTGCCTCCCCAGAACCAGTCACCTTTTTATTTCATGGCTGCAATCACCATCTGCAGTGAGCTTTGATCCTAAGAAAGTAAAATGTAGTATTCAAGTTATCAATGCCATTTAGAAGTTCCAAAAAGACATGACCATCATCTGTCACAACAATCTTTATGTATACTGTGGATTATAATTTGGCTTGGGATAGCGTTGCCGTATTCTACTTCTTCAAATCTGTCAGCCTAATGTAAATTATAATTATAACTATGTAAAATAATGTTATGCTACTTAATGTGGGTTTTTTGGAATAACACAATTTTAGCACTGTTTTTCTACTGGTATTTTTCAACCTTGGCATCATTTATTTAGGGAATTGGTGGCCAACCTTGGCACTTCAGGTGTTCTTGGACTTCAATTGCCAGAAGCCCAAGTCAGCACTCATGGGAATTGAAGTTCAGGAACATCTGGAGCGTCAAGGTTGGCCAACACTGATTTAAGGTAATGATTAGTGTGGGCTAGGAAAGGGGGACCTCAGTTCTAATACCAGCCTAGTCACAAGGCTTATTGGGCATCCTTGGGCTAACCTCTCAGCCAAACCTATCTTACATGCTTGTTTTTGTCATAAAATGGGGAATGAAGAGCCAGCTACAAACATTGCTGGTGGGTGTAAATAAAGAATAAATAAAGAATTCAATTTTAACATGCAATTAGGTTTCGGCAATTCCTTTAGAAGAAGGTCACAGTTCCTTCACAATCAGGGCTGAAAAACACCAGAATGCATCTAGTAGGATGACCATTCTAGAAGATTCTAATTTTTACTGGTATTTCTAAACTAGAGTTGATAATTTCTGAGTATATTTTATATCCATTTGTATTTTATCCATGTTTTCTGTTGTGCATTATATTTTCAACCCCTCATATTTGAATTCTATTAACACACCTTTGCTTTCTCTCTTCTAAAAGACGGATGAGAAAATTAAATGAGAGGGATTTCTTACTGTTGATGGTCTTGTCTTCCTTTATGCTTCCCTCAGACTAAACCACCCGCTGTGCACCATAACTCTTCCACCCTTTCAAGCAGTCTACAAACTACAAAGTGAGGAAACTGGGCAGATAATTTTTTTAAAAAAAATTCCTTTGGAGTCTGAAAGACCTTGCGCAAGCAGAAGAGTAAGCAAAATGAATTTAATATTTCGTGTAGTCACACAAAGAATAACACAGAATAGCAATTCCCACTCTAATCCCAGAACATTGGCCTTTTTAGTCAACAAAGGAGTGGGGGAGCTAGGCTATAGAATTATTATGGAAATTGAGTAAGTTATGTAAATAAAGTCCTGTCAGCAATAAGCCCATGATGACTAACAACAAAAATGGGGGAGGAGGAAATTAATGCAAAATATTGGAACAATAGCATGCATGTGATCTAGTATATGTTGTGGACAGAGTGGTGGGCTAAGACTCAGGAGACTAGGTCTAAATTGTTTTTTGGGCATGGAAACTCACTCGGCATTCCAGGAGTAAAACCTTTCCGTAAATACTTTTAAAACCCTGTTAGTGACTCTAATTATATGTGATCTGATGGAATTGACATTATGTGTAATGTCTGGCCAGGTTATCCTGCTATGGTAATAGAGTAGACCATACTTCCAGCAACTCAATGTCAAATGTCAGTCAGCAGTTAACTAACCTGACAACCCTGAGGGCCAATGACTTTGGCTTCCCAAGTCCACAGAGAAGGGTGATGGTCACCAAGTGGATTAAGTCCCACTTGAATCCATCTTGATGGAGGAGAGCAGCTTCATCAATACTGGCCTGGGCCTGAGGAAGACTTTGTGTGGCAATAGGGCTCCTGGACCAGAAAGCAATTAACAGAACTGGATCAGTGGGACAGGGGACATGTTGCAATGCAGAAGGCAGATGAAAGGCCACTGCATTATATTCTCAGGAGAGTCTTCATAGCTGATCGCCATGATGATTGCCAATATTTGGATTCGGATATGGCAGAAGAAGTAATGGCTGAATGACACTGAAAGAATAGCTGTAAAGCTGGAGGGAGAGTGGAAATAACATTTTGGTCAATGTTGATTTATTATTATTATTATTATTTGACACGATGCCCTTGGAATGGAAATGCAAGTTTAGAAAGTACATCTTCTCTTTGCATGGTTGACATCATGTACTTATGAACCTAGAAAGTTTTAGATACAGTTGTATAAAACCAGCAGCAGGACAGGTACAGGCATGAGAGAGGCTGGGAGCTGGATGTTGATAATTCACCATATAAAATATAACTGGTAATTCTAATAAACTTGACAGTTGAAATCTTTTTGTGACTCTATGACTGAAACAATTTTCTTAATTCTCCCTGGTGTTTTATGCACCTCATGGAAAACAGGATTTTTGGCTCAGTGCGTTCAATACTTCCAAGGTGGTGGGGGAAAGTCTAGAAAGAAAAGAACTAAAGTAGATTTGGAGACCAGAGCACAGGAAAATGGAAGGCAAGCATGCTGATGTCTCTGTGATAACAAGACCAAGTCATGCTCTGTAGTGATTACAAATTGGGAAGCTTTTTTACATTTGACATTGTGATGCCATGTCTCTTTAATGTAGGCTTGGAGTTGGATAGTTTGAAGCCCTGATTGGACAGCCTCATGCCTGTCTGCAGAAATCAGAGTAATCCTAGCTGATTTTATCCCACTCCAGTTCCCTAAATCTGCTGCTGTTGCTGCTCTACCAAGGGATTAAAAGGCCGGCAGTGGATTACGTAGCTACTGCTGCTTCTGCTGTTTGCAGAGTTCCCCTCTTTGTCAGCCATTCCTGCAGGGCATGGAAGCTGAATTCCTAGGGTTGTTCTTTGCAGCCATGAGGTGGTGGATTTCCTTGAGCATCTCCATCTAAGTGAGCCCTGGAAACTTTTGGTGGAGTTTCACATGTTGCTCCCTTCTGAGAGCTGTAGTCCATTAGGAAAGTGATGGAAAGAAGTGACGCTGTACCATCACATAGGATGAAGGGGTAGAGGCTCCAAGACACTGCTTTTCAACTTTTCACCCCAACAGATCATCATGATGGGACTTGATCACCTGATGCCAGGACCATCCTAAAAGAAGGAAATGTGATCAGAAATCTCTGACTCTATGCAACTAATCCAGCTGCTGAAGGCTGTGGTCTGAAGGATGCTGCCAGGTGGCCTTCTGTGGTTACTTCTCTCACTCAGCTGCTTCCTGCCCTTCACAAGGTCCCAGATAAATATACCACTTGAAATGTAAGTGACCTTTTCTTCTCCCCATTCTCCATGGCACTAAACCTTTTGCCATTTCCAAGATATCTCTATTTACACTGTATACATTCTCCCAGAAGTATTTGCTCCCTCCTTTTATGTAAAGTACAAATCTTTCCATTCTATCCTGACTACTTTATTGCTTGATATAAATGGTATATACATATGTGTATAATGTAAGATTTCTCTCATACACATTCATTTTCAGTCTGGTGCTAGGCATGACTGAGCAATCTCCCGTTCACAATTTTTTCTCTGCTCAAAATGACCTTTTACCATTGTGAATTGGTTTATTTATTTTAATCACTTATAAGAATTCATATCTTATTCAAACCAATATTCTGCTGCAAGAATGTTTTGGGACAGGATAATGTGGAGGAAACTTTAACACACTAGGGTAGGTGCAGTTTGCAAAACTTCCCTGACAACTTACATTTTGGGCACTGAAATCCAGGACTGTTAGTCAATCCCAGAAGTAATTTAGCTTTTCTTTGGACTGTGTGGAATTATAGTACTAATAATGTGCTTTTTCGGTATCAAAATACTAGCGGATGTGAGTTGAGGAAGATCTGTGTAAAGTCGTATACTCAGGATATATCACCAAGATTTGAAGGGGGGGATGGGCCATTGGTCAGACTCACACTGGATCAGAAAAGCTAGGCATATGAAAAAGAAAATATAAGAAGCTGGTCAACAGAAACAAATGCATTCCCTTCATCACTTAATTTATTTAAACAAATACTGTAGCTGTTATCATGACTGAAGCTACCTAGTTGGATACGCAGGTAAAATATGTAGCAGCTTGCAACTCTGCCATGTAGTTCACTGGAGTAAATAACTGATCATATCTCTAAATGAATTATATATTATTTTTCAGAAGTTTATCTGCTGAAAACAGTACAAGTGCACATCCTGTTGCTCTTTGTTTTAATATAACAAAACAGTGCTAGTGGCGGCTTCCTCTTTCTTTTTCCTCATTTCCTTTCTTTAAAAAAAAAAAACAGAAAAGGGGGAAATTGAGCATTGAACACATTCTATGTAGAAATGGCGTATAAGGTCTGGAGCAAAGAAAAATGCTGCAGCTACTTTGTCTGACCAATGAACATCCTTTTCCAAAGCCTTAGCTATAACAGGTGACTAAAGTAGGTACCTGGGGGCACATTGCCCCCTTTCTGAGTGAAAAAGAAAGTCCTGAAGCAAGTCTTGCAGCTTGTAAAAAGCTGAACATGGAAATAAGTGTTTTTGGTTTTCCATACAACAGCACATGTTTCCAGAACGTTCTGTGGGCTAGGCCTAGAAAGCAATTCCCTTATCTTGATTTTACTTGAGGCCTGTTATGTTGCATAAGGAAAAGATCACTTAGAAAGTTACCTGAAGATTTTTGGTGGGTCCATTAAAAATGCACCTGATTTTACGGCAAGGAGGGGGGGGGAGCAGAGGCTATTTGTTATTTCCTTCACCAGAGCTAAGCAAAGCTGTCTTATTACTTGAGGCAAATAACTAGATGGCAGATAGCATATATGTTTCTCCTGTCTATCAGCTGCATGTGGTAACAACCCAGTGAGGTAACACTGCCAGAGAGAATATGACTGACTCACATTGAGAATTACGTAGTCGAATGGAATCTAAAGCTAGGTTTCCCAAGTTTTAGTTTAATACTCTAACCACTACCTCAGTTTTACTCCAATACCAAAAAGCAACATAGTTTGTCAACACACTTCATTGTAGCAGGATAGTAGAGGAGGTACAACGCGCCAAGGAAAAAAGGAAGGCATGTATGCCAACAGTTTTCTGATACTGGTGCTAATTCCCAAATCAACTTTTGTGTATAGGTTGAAACTTTTCTACTGATGTAGGTTTCCCTGCATAGTTTATCAAACTGTTTTCCCAGGGCTCTACATTTTACAGGAAACCTACATAAGTAGAAAAGTCTTTCTATTGCAACTTGTGGGAGACTTAAACTGGTAGAGGCATACGGGAGAGGAAGGAATTTCTATCTCTTCCCTCCATGTAGTGATAATGATGTGGTGACAGAAAACAACTGAATAAGATTACATACACTTCCTGTTTTCCATTTCAGAGGTAGTTGGAACAGATCAGTGTTTGATATAGTGCAAGCCTTGAATCCAAGAGTATCTTCCCTCTAGATCGAGGTCAGCAAACGTAACTCTCCAGATGTTTTTGGACTTCAATTTCCAAAAGCCCTGATCAGCAGGTGTGCTGACTTGGATTTCTGGTAACTGAAGTTCAAGAACACATGGAGAGCCAAGTTTGAGGAACCCTACTCTAAATTTATGTTACAGCACAAGTCATAAAAAAATTATGACAACCAAGTCACCCATCTATCTACAAGTGTCCAAGAACATACACTAAAAATGTAATGAATTAAAAGCTTGTAAGAAACAGAAGTCCCCCAACGAACTTTGGCTCTCGTCCGGTCCGGCCCGGAGAGTGAGCCCAGCTGGTGCGCGGCGCGGGTGGGCAGCTTCAAGACCTGCCGCCACCCCCAACAAACTTTGGCTCTTTTCCGGTCCGGCCCAGAGAGTGAGCCCAGCTGTTGCGCGGCGCGGGCGGGCAGCTTCAAGACATGCCGCCCCCCCAATGGACATCTGGAGCTGAGAGGACTAGTTCGAGATTTATTTATTTATTTATTTATTTATTTATTTATTTATTTATTTTAAATGTATTCTATAATAATTATGATGTGTCTTTAATGACCTGAAATTGGGTAATTTGTAACTATGATTGGGAATTTGGTGATTTTGATTTGTAATTGTAACTGGGGGTTGGGGGCGGTAAAGGACACCGAGTCCGGCCCTCACTGAGGACGTTCAAGCAGCAAGGACTTTTTGTTAGTTATTTAATTGCTATATGATACTGGACTATTATGAGCCATGTGCTGTTTTAGTATGTCTTATGATATTTTTATTGTATTAATGGATATTATGTTGACTGAATGTTTTTATATTGTATTGATATTGTATTGATATGTCTGTAACCCGCCCAGAGTCGCATTGCTTGATTGGGGCGGGATATAAATCGAATATAGAATAGAATTGAAAATATGTGTATTGGAATATATTGCCAAGAAGAAGGGAACAATTTACAATATACTATTCTAGAACAAGTTAAATTAAACAGATTACTACTACTACTACTACTGTGGCGGCGGCGGCAACAGCGACGACGACGACGTGTCTAGGCCAGATGTGAAACTGCCAAAATGAGGCCAACTTTGGTGAATTCATTCTGAATTTCCTTTTGCATGACCTAGTGTGAGAATTTTTTTTGGTCAGGACAAGGTTGCCATTGCCCAGGGTATGCCTGACCGTGGTTCAAAAAGAGATGCATGTCTCCTGTGCTAATATTGCATAATAGCATAATGTAACCAAAAAACTACTGGGGTTTTGGAAGTATGGGACCACTATCTTACATTCTATTAGATTATTTCAAACTTACAGAAGTGAAAGAACTTTAGAACATAACTGCACAGCAGTTCGACAAGTTATATATTCTATGTAAACCTAAAGGGCAATTCAGTATGTCAATTTGGATATAAAATTGCATAGTATCCCTTGGCAATTATCCTTTCCCTCCTATATCAGTGATGGCTAACCTTGGCACTCCAGGTGTTCTTGAACTTCAATTCCCAGAAGCCCAAGTCAGCACTCCTGCTGATCAGGGCTTCTTCGGATTGAAGTCCAAGAAGAGCTGGAGTGTCGAGGTTTGCCATCACTGTCCTATGATGGTGAACCTTGGCACTTCAAGTGTTCTTTTTTATATTATTTTTAAAAATATAAACAGTGTACAAAAAATAAAGTGTGAATATTTAAAAGTGAATAGAAAAAGATATACCTATATATATAATAACAAGAAATATACATAAAACATTTGACATCATTACATACTTATAATGATTTATTCACTTATATCAATTCTTATATAGCATACTTGTATTTATATTTCGATTTATATGCTGCCCCACTCACACAGCGACTCTGGGCGGCTTACAGAAGAAACAGTTACAATTACATAGCACATTCCATAGCATTAAAGCAATTACAAATATCACATAGTAAATTACAAATATCACATAGCAGGAGTAACATCACAAAACAGAGTACCATAATCTTAATTCATTCTGCAATCTCTTAACTCATTCTTAAATTCTTATATACAATACCATACTCTTAAATCATTATCCCATTTGATACATTATATATACAATTTCCCCCTTTTCTTATTAATAAAAATATCTAAAATAAAAAAGAAAGGAGAAAAGAAAAAGAAAAAAGTAAAAAAAATAAAAATAAAATTCTCCCAGTGTTATCTACACAATCACACAATTTTAGTACTTTTTTCTACTGGTATTTTTCAGCCTTGGCATCGTTTATTTAGGGCAGTGATGGCCAACCTTGGCACTCCAGGTGTTCTAGGACTTCAATTACCAGAAGTCCAAGTCAGCACTCCTGCCGATCAAGGCTTCTGGGATTGGAAGTCCAGGAACAGTTGGAGTGCTGAGGTTCACCATCACTGGCCTATATCCTTCAGTTCTCTTCCAATGGGTGTTGTAAACTACCCTCTTGTGTGGGTTTTTTATTTTGCATTAAAAGGTGAAAATGTGCAAAACCTCTTATAATCTCAAGGGGGGAATCTCTGAAGTTGCTGGTGTACACCTGAAAGGATGAAACATGCTAATTGTATTGCATTGTATATTCACATTTATATACCGCCCCCTCGATTGCTTGACTCTGGGCTGCTCACAGAACAGGTAAACATCACAAAATCATACAGGTTATAAATACAACATTATAAAACATCATAAAAGACATTGCAAGGAAAAAACATTCATTTAAAAAGTCCATACATTCAATTCACAAGTCTATGCCAATAAAGTAACTGTCTCCACACAGATCATGCCATGCCACAGGTAGGGCCTGGAAGGGGGCAATGACGGCCACAGCTGCTCTTCATCCTCAGGGGAGGCCCTCTTGCATCAATGGCCCCAGTGTTCTTTATCCCCTGTCCTCAGGTAGGACCAGGGGAATATGTGTGTCACTACCCCACAGGTAAAATACAATGCTATGTCAATGCTAGCAAGCCACCCTGAAAAATAATTATCCAGCTTCTGTAAAAAAAATCTTCCATTAAAATCATTACCTTTGATTGTCAGATGTTTCCATCTCATGTTTAGTCATACATAGCTACTTGAGCAGTGCATCTATATTTTTGATTTAGGTGTCCATGGCCTCTGTGCAAGTATAGGTATGTGAAACATGGCAAACAACCATGCAACAGAACCTTACCCTTTGCTTCTAGTTGCTCCTGAACAGCCGTGGCTGATGTGCCCAGAAGCTTTATGCATCTACACTAGACAACTACAGTGTTACTGTGGTGGAGGGCAGGACCGGCAGAAGGAAGGTTGAACCCTAGCCCTACTCATTCTCCTCCTTGTTGCTGCTCACTCGCTGGTTCACTCAAAAAATGTGAATAAGGTCAAGTGCTAGGACTAGGTTCAGAGAGCCAGAAAATTGGTGTGGTATCATTGATGTGCACCCTACTCATGAATCTGGAACCCTGACATTTGGAGGTGATAGCAGAGGGAAATTTCAGCATATGGAGTAGCCAAGTTGGTCAGTCCTGCTTTACTGACTATCAAATGCAGATTATACTAACATCACCTCTGTCTGCTGTCTCCCCCCCCCCCCCAACAGAGTGAAATCCTGGGCTGATGCCTTTGGTGAGGAGTTGTATTACGTTGTTGCAAAGTATTCTGGTTCTCTCTTGTTGCAGAAGGTAAGAGGTATACAAGCTGTGTTTACTTATGCACATCTCATGTGCTAACCAATGCAAGCTATTTCTAGTAAGAACACTACTTGGTTGTCCAAATAATTGAGAGACAATCTGAGGCATAAAGTGCCAGCTCTTCATGTTTTGGGCTCCTACCCAAATATTTGAGATGCCAGGTGTGATGTAGTAGATAGAGTGATGGATTTGAACGCAGGATGCCTTGATTCGAATCCATGCTGAGCCATGGAAGCTCATTGGGAATATAAACTGGTAAAATCACATATTAAATCTTGCTTAGCTTGAAAGCCTAATTAGGATCACTATAAGTAAGCTTCGACTTGAAAGCATCCAAGTATTGGAATATCAGAAAACAAAACAAAACAAAATAAACAACATAAAATAAAAAACACTGTAGCACTTTAAAGACTAACTCTGATATTTTTATTGTTAGCTTTCGTGGATCAAGTCCACTTCATTGATCCACGAAAGCTAACAATAAAAATATAGCAGTTAGTCTTTAAAGCGCTACAGTGTTTTTTATTTTATTATATTTTGTTTGTTTTGTCTTCTGATGTGCCTGAACCACAGACTAACACGGCTACTATTCCAAAAAATTCAAGTATTGGAGGTATTGGGAAAATTTGCAAACTGTGAGTGGTTTCTTCCTGTTTGTGTTGATTTTTGCCTTTGGATGCCTAATAATTATCTATTATTTGTGCCTGTCAAGTTAGGTACAGCATATGTTTATTTCCACGGGGCTATTCAAGTCCTTGCTGGTGAAATTTCTGGGTGATGTTAGGTCATATTTTCACCCCAGTGAATTCTGTTATTGGAACCATACTTAAGTCTAATAAGAAATCAATTTCTACCAGATTAGATTTGTTGGAAATTTCAGCTGATAACTAGGCATGTTAACATGTTAGTGATCATTAGTTCTTCATATGCCTTGTAAAATTCTTCACTAATAGTTTTCCTAATTTATTCTGGCAGAAATATAAAGATGTGGAACCAACTTTGAAGATCAAAGAAGTAGATGGCTTGGAACTTGTGAAGAAGTTTTCTGAAGAAATGGAAAGTATGCTACGGAGGAAAGTAGAAGCCGTTGAGGTGAGCATTGCTCTCAAATTCTTTTATAACTAAGAGAGAAGGAAAGAAGGAATGAAAAGAGAACATGCTTTTATCCAGCATATTCTTGTTATGTGCAGTCAAGTCAGAACAGTGACCTTGATAGGCCTTTCAAGGTAAGTGAAATGTTTGCGGAATAGTTTTGCCAGTTCCACACCCTCAGCAAAATTACATGGCTGAGCAGGAATTCAGAGCCAGGCCTTCTGAGTCCTAATCCATCACTCTATCCATTACAATGCATTGTGGTTAAAAAAAAACCCACACACACTGAAGGAGCTATTGAAGCAAAATATTCGAAGCATGCTTCTTGGTTTGGGAAAGAGCTATAACTTAGGGGATTGTTTGTGTTTTGAATGCTCAAGAACCTAAATTCAGTCATGACGTTTCTACTTGGATGAATCTGGAGTCATATCCTGGAGAACTGGTGCCAGTCAGCTACTGAGTTAGAGGAGAAAGTAATCTGGTATAAGGCAATTTTCTGTTTCTGTGATTCAAAATCTTCATGTCCCCAAATTCCACAGCAAGCATGGCCAGGAAAACAAATGTTTTCTATCTCTGGCCTAGCTGTACATGACATCAGCAGCCAGAGGGGAGTTAGTCTGTGTTCTGTTTTGGTTGTTTTATGAGGTTGTATTTTATTACTGTTACTGTACTGTTGTTGTTTTGATTGTAAGCCACCCTGAGTCACCACGGTGAGTGGGCAGCAATATAAATCTGAATAAATAAATAAATAAATAAATAAATAAATAAATAAATAAATAATCTAATTGCTTTGAGATTTCAAAAGAGCTACATTAATATGTTCTATCACAAATAGCAAAACACAAATGAAAACAGAAGTACAATGGAACCTTAGGAATTGGGATGTTGTCTGTGAAAGTTTGAGCTGCCACAATGCTTTTGCATTTCTATGTGCTGTATAAATGCTTTGTGAATATTGTGGCTGTCTTGTACCAGCTCAGGCTATCAGGCTATCTAGCTCAGAACTGTCTAATGAAACTGCTACTAAGTTTCTTCATGTATTCCTTACTTCTTGGAGGATAAGACAAATTGTCTAAAAACAAAGGGTTAAACATCCTCTTAAAAGCCCCCCTCCTTCTCCACTAGGTAATGGTAAAGGTGTCCCTTGGTCAAAAACCAGTTGTATCCAACTCTAGGATTCAGTACTCATCTCCTTTTATAGCCAAAGAACCAGTGCTGTCTACATCTGCAGACATTTCCATGGACATGTGGTAGGCATGACTAGAGTGCAAGGAATGCTGTTTGCATTCCCGCCAAAGGGTTGGCAGGAACTGGGACAGAGATGGCAGCTCATTCCGTCATGCAGCACTCAGGTCTTGAACTGCCGACCTGCTGTCCTTCCAGTCATCAAGTTCAGCATCTTAATACCACTAAGCCATCGCAGTCCCTACTTCTCCACTATACCACTCATATTAAATTGGCGATGCTCCATGGTTTTGATTTATTAGAAAAAGAAATGAAAACAGTTCCCTTATGGACTTTGTAGTTTGATTTTCTGCCATTCCTAATTGTTCATTAGTGAACAGTTGTGTGTGCTGTGTTATTCATTTCCAGCCACAAACTTTTGTAACATGTTCAATAACAAAAAAATGCTACATAAATGGTGATGTTCTCTATACTACTGTCTATAAATGATCCTGGTTTAATAAACTGAATCAGAAGGTAGCTGCTTGTTTCCTTCTTTTTGGTAAATTAAGGATAAGGAAGGTCACTTAGCTCAGTGTTGCTTCTCTGTTAACATTTATTTTCTCTCTATAAATAAGCTGCTTAGTTGCATAAAAAGGCAGTTCAAGGGACTGTTGGGGTCATACTGTGAATATAAGCTGTTACGTTTAATTTCAGAGCAGGAAAGATTTGCATAGAATTATATACATAGAATTCTCTGTACTTTCCTACAGCATCCCTTTGGGCATCTCTAAGATGCAGACACCAAGGGTGAAATTTCTATGGTTGTCATTGTCTCCCCTTCCCAAGCAGCAGTCTATTCTTTTAGCTGGCTTATCACAGAAATTCAAATGGAAAGTGTTTTCTCACCAACTACTGCATCTCCTTTATGGGGGTGGGTCATATTTGGTCATATTTGCTTAAACCAGTGGTTCCCAAAGTGGGGCCTATGCCCCACAGGGGGATTTCAATTCCATGAAAGCCTAAGTCAGTACATTGGCTGACTTAGGCTTCTGGGAATTAAAGTACAAAAACCAAAAGTTGGAAAACACCGGCTTAAACAGAATTTAGCTAGATCTGTGATGGCAAACCTTGGCACTCCAGATGTCCTTGGACTTCAGTTCCCAGAAGCCCAAGCACCCTGTGAATCCACATGAATGGGTTTACTGCTATTCATCTGGCCCACACTGCCCTCGTCGCTCCCATAAGGGCCTGTTTTACTTATTTATTTATTTATTTAAATTTAATACCCCGCCCCAATCGGGAGAACCCGACTCTGGGCGGCTTACAGCCAGAATAAAACAAGAATAAAACCAACACTAAAACATCAGAGTTAAAACAGTCAAAAGTTAAAACAACGCGGGGATATATACCAATAATTCCCATATACCAACCCAGGGGACAGTCCTTATATAAGCCACTTGGTATGGGAACCCATGTTCCTGGGTCCCCAAACCTGTCCTGCCAGCCAGGTTTTCAAGCCCTTTCGGAAGGGCAGGAGCTCCGTCTGAAGGCGCAATTCGGTGGGCAGGAGGTTCCAGAGGGCCGGGGCGAACACAGAGAAGGCTCTCCTCCTGGTACAGGCGAGATGCGCCTTTCTCGCCGAAGGAATAACAAGGGAGCCTCTCCGATCCGCCCTAGTGGGCCGGACAGATGTTCTAGGGGTGACGCGGTCTCTTAGGTATCCTGGCCCACTACCATATAGGGCTACTTCTGCTTCCAGGAGCGACAAGGGCAGCGTGGGCCAGATGAATCACAGTAAACCCATTCATGTGGATTCACAGGGTGCTTGGGCTTCTGGGAGTTGAATTCCAAGAACATCTGGAGTGCCAAGGTTCACCATCACAGAGCTAGCCTTTTGTGAAGACCTCATTACATGAGGTGCTATCTATAGGAGCAGCTGTCTCAATTGTCAGTCGGGGAAACATACTTAAAGAAGAAATACATGTGTTATTCGAGTTCCCATTGGAATACAATCACTAGATGTGTAATCGTGGGGAGATGCATATCAAAGGAGATACAGTAATGTAGTTGAGGTGGAAACTGACAACATGAATGTTATTTTAACATCTCTTGTACTTTTGAAGATGTTTTCTTATCCCTTCCCATTTCTACTCCTAATAATATTTTTATGATTTTTTTTGTGTGTGTACATGTGTTTTTGAAATTATAGCGCTTAGTTGAGGTAGCAGAAGAAGCAGATCTGTACCATGAGTTCAATGCATCCTTGCAGGTAAGCCACAGATTGAATCAAGTGGATTTTTATGCTTCAAGGACATATCCAGCACAATGTCAACATCTGTATTTGTATGATGTACATTGCTCAACAGGAAGTGAAAGATTGGCTACATATCATTTTCTGTGCTTGGGGTGGGGAACCTGTGGGTCTTCAAATGTTGTTGGGCTACAGTTACCAATAGCTTCAACCTCCATTGCCAGTGACCAAGGGTGATAAATGATGGGTTCATCCACATCTGGAAGACCACACTTGTATCTGGCCTGTACACTTCAGAATGCAGATAATATTCAATGCTTTTCTGTGAAAAAATATATCACAGTCCATCCACATGGGAAAAAAAGACGTCTCCTCAATCCTTTCTCTCTGCAAAGACTAGAGATCAAGAATGTTAATATGTAAAGATACATGTTTCATTTGTACTTACTTTATTCATCTATATCAGTGTGATAAGATGACTATTTAGCCCACTTTTCGGACTGGTTGAGAGACTGGTTGGCATGCTCTTAAACATGATGGTCAGGTGATATTAGAGTGATCTACCCCACCTCTAGAATGTTCCTACCTGCACATTTCTGACCCCCATCAAATGGTTTCTAGTTTGCTGATGTAGGTAGGATTGCTTTATTTTGAATCATCTCCAGTGTGTGTGATTGCTGGGAACAGACCAAAGGAAACCTGCCTCTTTCAGTTTGCCAGTATTATTCAGTGGCTTAACATCTATCTGTCTGTCATTTCATCCAGTTTTGTTACATCACTATTATTGTTTGTTATATCGGTGGCTGGAACACGATACAAGTATAGATTTTTCCTGGTTTAGGAAAAATGCCACTGGCATGAATTTGTTCCCAGCTTGCCATGAAGTGATCCACAACTATGATTTGTGGTTTAATTAGATAGATGGATGGATGGATGGATGGATGGATGGATGGATGGATGGATGGATGGATGGATGGATGGATTGACGTCTGACTATTCTATATCTAGAAAACCATGGAAGGGGGTCACAATTTGTCAGAAATAACTTGACCACATACCGGTATTACTATATAGGAGAAGGTTTATATACTTGAATGATAAGGATTCAGAATGTTAGATGGTTGAAAAAGAAAGATGTATTTTATTTCAGTCTAAACTAAATTGTGAATTCAATTCTTTGTAACTTTTATAGTATCGTGGTTCCCAAAATGAAAGAAGAAGCTGCTGCTGGCTGAACCACTAGATGTTTTTGTTCTTCTGCTAGCAGGCAAAAGCTTCTTTACTTAGCCAGCTTTTGGGCACTGACCATACTCACTGAGGCTTTAAACAGGCTCTTATTTATTTATTTTTTAAAAAAATGTTTTTGATTTAATACATTTTATGTGTTTGTACCGTTTTCGTGTATATTATATTGAATCTCATTTGGGAGGAAGGTAGGAAATAAATCAAATAGTTAAACAAATTTTGGGCCTGTCAAATAATTTTTTTGATGGTTGAATTCTCTGCTTTGAGTGTTACTTAACTAATAGTAGTACAGTGCAGTGGAACCATGGATAACGATTACATTGGATAACACTAAAATCGGATAACCTCCTGTACGGGGTGCCTCAGGGCTCGGTGCTTTCTCCTCTCCTATTTAACATCTACATGAAGCCTCTGGGTGAGATCATCCGTTCCCACGGGGTGAAGTATCATCAATATGCTGATGATACTCAGTTATACATCTCGGCCCGTGGGGACCCAAGCGGTGCGGTGGAAGTCCTTTCCAGGTGCCTGGAGGCTGTTAGGGTCTGGATGGGGGCAAACGGGCTACAGCTGAATCACGGCAAGACTGAGTGGCTTTGGGTAGGGGGCCCCGTGTTACCTCGGGAGTTACCAGCTTTGGTTCTGGATGGGGCAGTTCTGCCCCAAGCAGATCCAGTGCGTAATCTGGGGGTCCTCCTGGACTCACGACTACTGTTCAAAGAGCAGGTGGCAGTTGTGGCCAGGAGGGCTTTTGCACAACTTCGTGTAATCCGCCAGTTACGCCCACTCCTGGACCGGGACGCCTTGCTCATGGTCACACATGCTTTGGTCACCTCCAGACTTGATTACTGTAATGCGCTCTACATGGGGCTGCCCTTGGTGACCATTCGGAGACTGCAACTGGTCCAAAATGCGGCGGCCCGGGTAGTGATGGGGCGCGGGCGATATGCTCGTGCCACACCACTGCTTCGGGAGCTGCATTGGTTGCCAGTGTGTCTCCGGGTGCAATTCAAGGTGCTGGTTATTACCTTTAAAGCCCTACATGGTAGTGGGCCAGGATACCTAAGAGACCGCATCACCCTAAGAACGTCTGTCCGTCCCACCCGGGCGGATCGGAGGGGCTCTCTTGTTATTCCATCGGCCAGGGAGGCTCGCCTCGCTGGCACTAGGAAGAGGGCCTTCTCTTTGTCCGCCCCGGCCCTGTGGAACCTCCTCCCAACTGAGCTGCGCCTACAGGTAGATCTCCTGTCTTTCCGCCGAGGCTTAAAGACCTGGCTCACAGAACATGTATGGGGACCCAGTAACATGGGATCCCATGTAGGCTGGTTGATTTAGGGGACTGCCACCTCTTCCTGCTCCGGTTTTTAGCGGTGCGCTATTTTAATTTTAATTTCTCTTATGAACTTTTTATGGTTTTAAACCTAACTATTATATTAGTTTATCTTGTGTTTTTTAATCCATACTGTAAGCCGCCCAGAGTCGGGTTTACCCGATTGGGGCGGGATAGTAAATACGATAAATAAATAAATAAATAAATAAATAAATAACGATGCAAAATGTTGAGAAATTTTTTGCCTTGGATGACGATATTTTAGCATTATCCAAGGTAATCGTTCATAGCAGCTGCATGGCTGGGAAGCCAACTGGGGGCTCCCCATTTGACTTCCCAGCCATCCTGCTACTGCACCCTTTGTAGTGACGGTGTTTTTGGGAAACAGAACGGGGGCTCCCTGTTCGGCTTCCCAGCCATGCCACGGCTGTGTGCATCATAGTGGCTGCATGTTTGGAAAGCCAACCGGGGGGCTCCCCATTCGGCTCCCCAAACATGCCGCCACTGCATGCTTCACAGCGGTGGTGAGGCTGGGAAGCAGAAAGCGAGACGGATTTGCCTCCCCATCCTGTTGCTTGAGCAGGGTAGGCAGGCAAATCCATCTTGCTAATAGAGCTGACTGCTTTTTGGCCAGAGAAGCGCTTTTGAAAAGCGCTTCTCTGGCCAAAGGGAAGCCAGCGCTGTTAGCAAGGTGGATTCGTCTGCCCACCCTGTTGCTTGAGCAGGGTGGTCAGGCGAATCCATCTCGCTAACAGCACTGGCTTCCTTTTGGCCAGAGAAGCACTCGTGAAAAGCGCTTCTCTGGTCAAAGGGAAGCCAGTGCTGTTAGAGAGACAGATTTGCCTGCCCACTGGGGGAGCAGGTGAATCCGTCTTGCTTTCTGCTTCCTAGCCATGCCACCACTGTGAAGCGTGCAATGGCGATGTTTTCGGGAAGCAGAATGGTGGCTCCCCATCTCCTTCCTAGCCATGCTGCTGCTGTGAAGTGCGCAGCACTGGAGTGTTTGGGGAGGAGAACGGGGAGCCCCCGGTCTCCTTCCCAACCAAGCCGGCAGTCTGATGCTCAGATCACCGGTTTAGTTGGGGGGAGACCGGGTATGCGTGCACCCTCACCCCCACCAAACCCGCACTTGGCTCGATCCGCCTGCCTCTTTGGAAAGGGCAGCGGAGATTCATGCATGGAATCCCCACTGCCCTTTCCAAAGAGGAAGGCGGATCGACCCCCTGTTCCCTTTCCTCTTTGGAAAGGGAACAGGTTTTTTTTTAACGTTGTGCAATGTATGCATCACACAATGTTAAAAACTGGATAACGCTGAGACTTGTGGAACCAAGTCTTAGTGTTCTCCGAGGTATTACTGTACTTAACTTATAGACCTCCAGAGAAAACTCAGAAGCCTGTGTTTATCATGGCTGATATTTACCTGTAACCAAATAAAGAGATAAATCCAGAATGAAATGAGAAAATTACTTGCAATCAGATCTACATTCATCTGGATATTGCAATAATTTGAGGCAACAACAGTTTGTCTATTTCTGCAAGCTTTATTTCTTTAAAGTGCTTCTATGCTCGAGCACAAACAAGCCTCACATCTGTGAAAACATCCAAATTCTTATGGCTATGAATAACTATACTCAGGTACTTGAAATGTACAAAAACAGCACTGAAGTTGCAAGCAAATACTTAAGTCAGAACACAGTCTAAAATAAAGGGGAATAAAATACAAAAATATAAAAAATGTTGTAAACATAACAGGCCAAACATAAAAGCCAAGATCAAAGACTTATGTACAGTACTTTAAATATTTAACAAAGTACAGTACTAGACAAAGAATGTTGGACTTATATTTTAAAATAGAATAATTATTTAAAATAAAAATGTTAAAGTAAAAGGCATTTCTTAAAAGTAACAAAGCATTATTGCTCTTAAACCAAGGGTTCCCAACCTTTTCAAGCCGGGGACTGGGTTGCAATCTCTCAGTCAGCTTTGAGGGCCGGACGGCCATTTTGCCCTGCCTGCACAATAGAGGTGGCCATTTCATCTCAACAGCTTCAAAAGGGGTGGCCATTTTGTTTCTCAAATGCCCTTAGAGGGGTGGGGGCACATGAAATGGCACCGCAGGCTGAATCCAGCTCACGGGCCTTACGTTGGGAACCCATGTCTTAAACAATCTCAAAACTGTAAGCAAGTTTAAAAAGAACACACAGAGAAACGTTATTACAATACTGTAGTTCATTCATGCCTACGTGCTTAAATCTATGGGAGGAAATTCCTTGATGCTTTTACTGTTGTTACTTCTGTGGGGAAAAGCCTCCTGTCTTGGCTGCAACGTGTTGCCTGTGTTTGACATGTGACAGCCCTGTGTAGAACTGCGATGTGTTCTTTTGGAATAAACAACTGGCTATATTTTAGCCATTATTTATTCCTTTTAAAATAAAGTATGGAAAAGGCCATTTATCTTGTTTACCAGGACAATGAGGAGTGTGTAGGATGGGTAGCTGTTTTGTGGGAGAGTTGTTCCATCAAATATCACATTAGCCTTTTGATATATCTAAAATTTGATTTCTGTCTGCAATAGGCTATGCTACAAGTGTTTAAAATGACTTGCTTATGTGGTGGTCTGCAAAAACTTGATTAGAATGTGCAAATCCACATTAAAAAGGTTAGAAATTTCTGACAAAATACTTTTGCAACAGCTGCAGAAGGCACATTTTGGAACGGTCTGATTATTTCATAATACAGTATCAGACAATCTGAGCAATATCTGGATACAGTTGATATATTCAACAGAATCTTTTTGGTTCTTTCGTACAAACCTTAGTTTGTTATTTTAATATTAGAGCCAGAATTAAGAAACAGAGGATTCATTTTGTGGAGACTCTAGGCAGAACTCTGGAGCAGAGGTTAATCTTAACAGGATCTACAAATACATATAGTACCTCATTTCCAGTAGTGATCGGTATCCCTGACTTTCAAGCTATAGCATTTAACAAATTTCCATTGAGGCATCTTGTAGTTGCAGACAGCCTGTTAACAAAATTGCCAATTACTAAGGCTTTTTGTGTTGTCAAAGTAGTGTGGAGGATTGGGATTCAGCTATGTGTTAGACGAATTCATCAGCACTAAATCCAGAGGAATATAGAATGAGTCTGAGAATGTAGGTCAGTAAGAAATGAAATCCACTATCAGCAAGGAGTGTGCAGCACAGGGAGAAGATGTACAGTATAGCTTATTTCATTTTCATGAATTCAAAGTATGTTTGAAAATGTAAGTTTCTCTCCTCCCCTGTCAGTCTGGTGCAGCGGTGGTGAACCTATGGCAAGCATGCCAGAGGTGGCACTCGGAGCCCTCTCTGTGGTTGCCCCAGGACAGAGTTCACTCCACCCCCTGCCCAGCAGCCCAATGGGAGTGCTTCCTCCCTACCCTATTGCTGTGTTGGCACTTTGCAATAAATAAGTGGGTTTGGGGTTGCAGTTTGGACACTCGGTCTCTAAAAGGTTCACCATCACTAGTCTGGTGGCTGCTTATAAACTTAGGAGAAACTTTTCCACCCATTTTTGGGCTGTTTATGTTTACTTCTGGTCCTGCTAGTAGTAGCAAGGATTGCAGACTTCCCTACTGATTGACCACTATTTCTTAACCTGGTTATTATAGAAGGATCAGGTATGCCCTCCTGTGCTCATAGGAGGAAGGAGCTCCTTGCAGCAGCAGCAGCCAACGTTCTTGTTGTTGTTAGAATACTTGGATTTGTATGCTGGCCACTCAACAACGCAACTCCAGGCAGCTCACAACAATACCACATCTAATACACTATACATATATAGTAATACAATGAAATAAGATACAAATAGCATACAATAATAGAAATAAATCACAGTATCAAATAAATCATGACATCACATAAGTCACAGCAACACAAATCAATTAACATCATAAAACATTAAAGAAGCCCATCATCTAAAAAGTCCAACAAAGCGACCGCAAAAGAGTCCGAAGCCTAGGCAGCCCGGGAGGTGGGGGCGATGTCCAGCCCCCCCCCCCAACAGCCCACGGCACAAACAGCATAAAGTGCAAATAACTCCACCACCCCAGGGCCCCTGTCACCAGCCCCTGTGTAGCTGAGCCACCTGTTCCACAACTCCCGAGCGGCCGAACCCCACTGCATGGCCCGCAGCTCACACCAACCAATAACAGTGTTGAGACACATTAGGTTCCAGGTCCATACAAACAGTGCATATGAATGATTCAGAGTCAGTAGAAGTCACCTTAGTCATCAAAGTGCAAGGGGCCCAAATGATTATTGGCTCCAAATCCCTGGTGAAGAAGGAAATCCATAGTTAAAGCAATTCTGACAGATGGTCACCTAGCCTCTATATAATCATCCCCAATGAAGGAGAATCTACCACCTTCATAGATGATCTATTACTGAACAGCCTTTATTGTCAATATGTCTTTTTAATATTTAGTTGATACCTCCTTCCTTTTCTTTTCAGTCTGTTGCTTCCATTCCCACCTCTGTAGCCAAAGAAATGAAACTGCTCTATCTACCATGTGACAGCCTTATGTGTTCACTTGAACAGCAAATAAACAGAAACTTACAAAAGGTTTCTGTGATTACCAATTGGGTAATATTTAGTCATGTTCATTCCCTAATTCTAAATTTGCTTTTCTGAATAATCTAGCTATTTTTGTGCTCTCTGGATTCAAGTCTGCCTTTCAAGTTTCCCTACAGTTGTTTGAAGGAAATACTTCCAAATTTGTGTTTTCCAGCACTGGATTCAGTGAATAGATCTATCTAGTGAAGGGCATCATCAGGTTTACCCCAGTTTGCCAGAACTGGCAGCAGAAATTCTGGCTGGCCCTGCCCATCCAAGTTTTGAAATAAAGTAGTCCTAATTTGGTTGGTATGGTGGTATGGTGGGCTTTCCCCCTGGCCACACCCACCATACCACACCCACCGTGTGGTAGTAAAAACTTTGGAGCCCACCACTGGATCTATCAAATAACCAAGCCATTATATTTAGCCTGAAAACCTCTACACAGATCAGAGAACCAGTTCCACTGAACATATAGAAATTCAATTCTGAGTAGATATATTGCACACTCAGGGTGCAATTTTAAAACTCTTTTTCTCCATTGAACCCAAGGACCCAACCTTTAACTAAATATGCATTTGAACAGAAATTATTGAGTTCAATTGCTGAGTTATTATCAGTTGTCATTCTTGCTTTAAGTTGAACTAAGGAACTTCCTTGAACCTCTTGTCTTAAAAATTTGTATCCAAGAAGCAAGTGTGAAACTTTGGTGCTGAACATTGTGCTTTTTCTTTCTTTCTAATATTCTTTCTTTGTTTGTAAAACAACAAAGAGTTGTAGACTACAAAGACTATAAAGACTAACATTTTTTGGTGTAGGCTTTTCATCAGGTTCAGCTGTTGCTTTTCCCGTAACAGATTAAACCAGTTGTCCCTTTGAAATGTATTTATGTTTTCCTTCATTGCCAGTTCGATTATTACAACGCTGTCCTCATTAACGAAAAGGATGACAATGATAATTATGTGGAGCTCGGTAATGAATTTGTTCTGGAACCAAATGAGCACTTCAATAACCTACTGGTGAACACAACATACAGCAGCGTACAGCTTCCAACAAATGTCTACAACAAAGGTACAGCAGGCCTGCTTTTATCGTGTTATTGAAATGACAGTAAAACCACAGCTGAATTTAGGGGGGAGGGGGAACAAGCCAAAAGACAGTTGGCAACATTAGGAGCAGGGGGAAAATAAGGTAGGATGATAGGTTTAAAATCTGTGTGCTCTCATACCTGCATTCTGAGTTTCTAGTTCAATTTCCAGATTTCTGTTTACAGATATTCTCCTAAAAATACAAATTGTGGTTGGAGAATTTTGATAATTCTTCTGAGTTCTTTTTTCTTAGTCTTTTATTCCTTTGTTACAGACCCTACTATTCTGAATGGAGTGTATATGTCTGAAGCGCTAAATCCCATTTTTGTGGACAATTTTGAAAGAGACCCAACTCTCACTTGGCAATACTTTGGCAGCTCTTCAGGGTTCTTCAGGCTTTACCCAGGTAATGGAGGCCAAGTCTCCCTGGCCTTTTTCCAGGAAACTTGTGGTTTTCGTGTTAAGAAAATGTATACAGATTGTGGCTAGACCACTAAAAAAAACAATTTCAAAACCTGTATTTTTTTTCAATCAATTTATAGTCATGTGAAATAGGAATTGTTATTTGCATCTATAATGAAGTTTTATAATTTGCTTTTTTTTTTGTAGCTGTATACTGATCCTCACAACAACATTGCTTTGCAATTTGTGTCTTTTAAAACTGATTCTGACTGTGTTGTGCTTTTAGTTCTCATCTTATTCTTGTTCTGAAAGTGCAGGTTAAAAGGTACATGGGCATATTCACACATGCCTCCTTGATGTTGAAACACGAACTTGCTCCTCAGTAAAGGAATTTCTGAATATAGTAAGGCAAAATATACAGTAATACCTCGGATAACGTTTGCCTTGGATAACGCTAAAATCAGATAATTTTTTGAGACAAACACAAATTCCCACAACAATGCAAATGTTTGCCTCACATTCCCTGAAGTTGATCTCTGCCACAAAGCCTGCAGGGCTGGAGACCAGCCCTGCGGGTTTGGGGGCAGAGATCTACCAAGACAAACATACTGGTTTGGTGGGGGGGGGGAGATCGGGCATGCGCCCGGTCTCCCCCCAACCAAACTGGCACTACAAAGCTCACAGCTGCGGCGTGGCTGGAAGCAGAATGGTGTCTCTCCAGTTGCTTTCCCAGCCACGCCGCTGCTGCACCCTTGGCAGCGGCGATGCGTTTGGGAAGCTGATCAGGGAGCCCCTGTTCAGCTTCCCAAATGCACCGCTGCTGCAATTGGTGCTTGGGTTGGGTGCACATGCCCCGGTTCTTTTCCAAACCCAAGCGCTGATCTCAGCATGTGATGGCCGGCTGGGTGGGGGAAAGAACCAGGCGCCCCATTCTTTCCCCAACCCAGCTGGCCATTGCAGCGTGCGATGGCCGGCTAGGTTGGGGAAAGGACAGGGGTGCACCCCTTTCTTTTCCCAACCCAGCTGGCCATCACAGCATGTGATGGCCAGCTGGGTTGAGGAAAGAATGGGGCATGCACAGGGGTTTCTGTAGAGAGGCTGGGAAAAACATTTCTCAGGTTCTTTTCAGACACCCCCGCCCCTTTTCAGACACCTGGGGCTTAGCCATCCAGGCCAGGGTGGGGTCTTCTGAAGAGAGGCTGGGAAAAGGGTCCCTAGCCTCTCTTCAGAATGCAACGCCTGCCAGATCACTAAGCACATTCTTTCCCCCAACCCCAGCACCGATGTCAACTTGGGATCAGCCCTGGGGTTGGGCAGAAAGGGAACAGGCCTTTTTTTAAACATTGTGTTATCAATGCATCGCACAACATTAAAAACCGGATAACGTTATGACTTCTGGAACCAAGTCATAATGTTATCCGAGGTACTAGTGTACATTGAGTCATCTAGGCATGAACAATAAATTGCTATAATTTAACACAGGAGTTCTCAACCTTTTAAAGCCAGACACTGGGTCACCTTCCCTCAGACAGCTTCCTGGTGTGGTGGAGGCGGTGCCCCCCCCCCCCCCGAAATGGTGCTACAGGCCGCATCCAGCTCATGGGCCGCAGGTCAAGAATCCCTGATTTAACATAATATTATTTTAAAATAAACTACTCTCTCAAGACTATTTCAGAGAACTCATTAGTGACATGCAAATTTGTATCAATTTTGTAAATTTGTATCAATTTCACCAGGAAGTGGATTAACCATTCTGTGTTAAATGTCTCTTAGGTCTCGATTCCCTGTGCATAAGAACTTGGGGACTGCCTACTCACCTGACACAGAGGAGGCAGCATTGTTGATGAACATACATAGCTAGAATTCTTACAAATTGCAATAAAATAATTAAATAGATGCCTAAGTATCTCTTGCTGAAATCATTGGGACTCAACTGAAGCTTACTATCTGCTGCTTTTAAAAAACTTTCTGAGCATGGGGGATATATGCAGTAATTTGAATTCAATCAAATTCTGAGTATGACTATAGAGTACCCAACCCTTTAATACAGTTTTTCCAAACCTGCTCACCCTCCAGATGTATTGGATTAGATAATTTTACAGTGATCATAATGATTCTCCACCTCACTGGTTTATATGACCATCTGACAATTTTGTTATGGAGATTTTAGATTTTTAGATTTGAGATTTTGTGATTTTTAAGATTATTAGATTTCAGAGATTTTAGAGTTTTTATGATGTTTTATCTATATGTATAGATTGTTGGAGTGTGTTATGTTGGGGGTGTTTCTTGTGTTGTAAGCCGCCCAGAGCTGCCTCGGCGAGGGAGCGGCTAAACAAGTCAAAATAAATAAATAAATAAATAAAAATTCTGGCTGTGGAATTATGGGAGATGTAGTCCAATGCATCTAGAGAGTGTCTCAAATGCCAAATGTTGAGGGGGTGGGGGAGAACTTTACCAATCATGTTAGTAGCAAAGAACAATCACATTAGACTATAAGGACCCTTCTCACTGATCTTGTGATTCAAAAAAGTGTGCGTCCTACATCAGGAGAAGAGCTGTAGCTAGTCATTTTGGCAACGAAGGCTTCCTTGCCCTATTTGGTTCAGTGTGGGTCATATGAGATTGTCATAAAAAAGGAGTGGACAGAGGAATGGGAACAAAGAGTGTGTAAGAGCAACTTAGTTTACCCTCCCTAGTCACAGTCTTGAACAATAATTATTTTTTAAAGAAACAAAAATAGATCACAGAATTATAGGCTGTATCTACTTCCATTGAGCAGAAATGAGCCAAGGGAAGCGTACTTCCCTCCATCCCTCCTGAAATCTCCTGAGCACCCCAAATATTTTCTCTGGGAAGCTACTTCAAATACCACATTGGATTTGGACTTTTGTGACTAGTCTGATTGCTCTGTTTCAAAATGAAGTACAGTTGTACCTCGCTTAAAGAGCATAATGCGTTCCACAGGATTGCTCTTTAAGCGAGTTTGCTCTTTAAGCGAAACACCATTGTAAATGACCAATGGGGGGGGGGATTGTGAACCCCGATTTATTTGTTAAGCGAGTTTTTGGTTGGTTTTATTTGTTAAGCGAAGCGAACATTCAGAGAAAATGGTGCTCTTTAAGCGAGTTACTTTTTAAGCGAAACGCTCTTTATGCGAGGTTTGACTTTATAAGGGGAAACAAGTGTATTGATACTTAAATAGTGGAATGGGTCCAACTGGAAAATCCAAATTTTAATGCTTGAATAGAAATTTTTGGTTTTCTGTGTGTTTGTGCAGCAAAATACAGTAATTGCAAATTCAATTATTATTTTACCAGGAATAAAATGGACCCCTGATGAAAATGGTGTCCTTTCCTTTGACTGTAGAAATCGAGGCTGGTAAGATTTTTTTTTAATTAAATTAAATTTTTATAGGTATTGATAAGATATTTTTAAAAAGATTCTATACATTTCTGTTGATTTCAATTGCTCTTCTACCTAGGTAGCCTATAGATTAAAAAAAATATCTTCATTTCATCCTTTAAAGTGGCATGAGTACAGCCTTGGAATGCATCTCTACATTGGAGAGAGTAATTAGCACTCCTCTTTGAACATGCAGAGTTTAAGTACTTAATTGCCAAACTTGCCTTTTTAAGGTGATTCTCCCTTCATACTTATATCAGAGTCATGTCCTAAGGATCTGTGTATTCTATTTTATCCTTTCCTTCTTCACAACACTAACTATTCAGAGCATAGGTCATGTACTTCTGGACTTGATGCCAAATCTAGACTGGCTGGATCACTGTATATCCCTCTGAGTTTCCCAGATGTTCCTACAATTCATTCATTTCATTTATTCGATATATATGCAACCCTACTCAGTGAAAATCGACTCAGGGTGAATCGACATACAATTGAATACAATGTAACAATTCAATAGAACAATACAATGTCACAGTATAATCAAATATACATCAATAATTCAAAACAATAGGATATCATAAAATACAGTACAATCAAATAAAACCTCAATATACTTCATAAAGATACAAAAATATCATGAAAAACATAGGAACATGACACAAAATATTACAAAGGGGGGAGTGTCACAAAAAGGCTGGGTAAGCACAGGTGAGAGTCCGGAAGTGGTGGTGGTGGTGGTGCCAACTCCCTGCTCAGCTGGATCTTCTCCCAGCCAGACTGACCATGGGCCTCCCCACCCCAGCCACGGCCAAGGTCCGGAGGTGGAGGCGGCGATGGTAAATCCTGCTGCCTGGCACCGTAGCCGGCTTTTAAAGTCTGGAGGGGGTGGGGCCCGAAAGCACTGGCAGCTGGCAAAGTCCGGGCGCCCATGGCTAATGGGCCTCCCCACCCCAGCCACAACCAAGGTCTGGAGGCAGCGGTAGCAATGGTGAGTCCTCTCCCGGCCGGACTGGCTGATGGTCACGGCAGCAGCGGCATCTGCGTCTTTATGGGCAGCCGGCTAGGCTACTCAGCTGTTTCTCTTCCCCTCAGCCTGAGTGGCTGAAGGGAGGGTCCCAGAGATGATTACAGCAGCAGCAGCAGCAGTGTCTTTATGGACCATGCTGCTCATCTGTTTCTCCTCCCCTCAGCCCTACTGGCTGAGGGGAGGGTCCTGGAGATACCATCAAGTTTGCCAGCTTTTGCAGGAGCAGTTTCCTGTTCTAAAAAGGCATCCTGAAATGTCTCCTCTAAGGCTTATGTCTCCTGGTCTGATGATGTTATCCTGCTATGGTACTAGAGTAGACCATATTTGATGCCAAGTGTCAGGTGGTGGTTAACTAACCTGACAACCCTGAGGACTAATGGCCTTGGGTGCTGAAGTCCATAGGAAAGGGTGATGGTCCCCAAGTGGATTAAATCCCGCTCGAATCCATCTTGATGGAGGGCAGCAGCTTCATCAATACTGACCTGGGGCTGAGGAGGACTTTGCGTGCCAAAAGGGCTCAGGACCAGAAAGTAATTTGCGGAACTGGAACAGTGGAACAGGTGACATGCTGCAATGTGGAAGGCAGATGAAAGGCCAGTGCATTATATTCTCAGGACAGTCTTCATGGTTAATCGCCATGATGATTGCCAATATTCTGATTCAGATATGGCAGAAGAAGACAATGACAATGAAGACGAAGGCTTATTTATTGGCAGGCAGTAAGACATTACAAGTAGTATATCAGCTTTAGACTAAAACATTCTACTACAGTACTGTATTTTGGTCGTTCCCTATTTCCTTTGATTCTACCCACTACAGGAATGCAACCCCTTAAAAAGTTCTTTGAAGCTGGCTGGATTCAAAGAGTTTTTTCACTCTTGCTTTAGAGTTGAAAGAGAATCGTGCATTCTGTGTGTATGTATCTGCCCATACATACATGGAAGCACACATGCATATGTACTCTGGTAGAACATAATAATAAAATTCCATCTGGTCTATCTAGTAGAGCATTTTCTTCAGCAGCTACATAAATATCTGATTGTCTGTAACAGTACTCTTTCACTATTGCTTCCAAGAAAGATGTTACATATTTTTCTGTGAATCTGGCTGTTTCATTTAATCATCACAGCTCATGGCACTGACAGATCTGTCCTTAAATGTACCTAACCTAATATGTCTTCTGCTTTCAGCAGAATTCATAAGTATATGATGGCAGAATTATTTTCTTTCCTATTATGAATCTACCAGTTTTATGAGAGGGGTACAAATATACCTCTTATAACACAAAATATGTTGTGCTATTTATTATTAAGTCGAATTTTTAATTTATGCTTTATGCATTAAAAATAAAAAAAGCTTTTTATAAACCATACATCATATCTACTTTGTGTACACTGTGCATAATTTGATATCACGTGTGGCACCCATCCACCCCAATATCTTTTTAAAAAACCATATGTTCTAACCTTTTGCGGTAGAAAAACACGGTGCAACAAAATTTTCTTCATTTTTTTAGCCACCCATTTTCCTGAAGAAAATGGAATGAATATGGTAATTGTCTAATGCCAAGTTGGGGGAATATGGTTTGCCTAGACAAAATGGTTAAGAAACAAAATGCTTAATGATAAGGACACACCAATTGGAAAGTCTATACAATTATTTAATCTCTCTGATTCTTTCAGTTCATATTAAACATCCCCCCTCCACCATGCACTAGTTGTGAAAGAGAAAAAGTAAAATTGGTGAACCTCCAGATGGTCCTTGGATTAGAATTCACATTATGTTCAAACATCGGGCATACTGCTTGAGGTTGATGGAAACCAGAGTCTGACACCATGTAGAGGACCACAGACTCTTTATTATTATTATTATTATTATTATTATTATTATTATTATTATTATTATTATTATTATTATTATTATTATTATTATTATTATTATTATTATTATTATTATTATTATTTTATTTTTAAAGCATAAAAAAGACATAAAAATAATACAAAAAAAGTCATATACTGTACTGTACATATAAAATTTACATACAAAACTGTTTAAACCCATCAGGGCCACAGATTCTCACCTCCGTGCAAAAGAACGAAGATCCAACACAATTCCCCCCCCCCCGAGCTATACAAAATTTGTCAAAATTGGATTTAGTTACAATTAGCTTTCCTGTATTAATTCATTTTTAATATAATTAGTTTCCTTCAAGTATTGTGGTAATTATGAATGACTTGCATTTCAAAAGTATTACCAATGTGATGGGTTTTTTTTACAAAAACATAAGATGCATCATGCTGGGTGAGACCAAGTTTATTACTGTCTACTTCAGTGGGAATCAGTTACCTAGGGGGTGGAGGAGCCCACCAAAGGGACATAACGAATTTTTCGCTATGCGAGTCGGACTTTTCCCTATGGAAAAACTCACATAACGAGTGTTTCTATGGGGAAAACTCACATAGCGATTTTTTTTTCATTATGCGAGTTTTCCCCATAGAAACGCTCGTTATGCAAGTTTTTCCATAGGGAAAAGTCCGACTCGCAAAGCGAAAAATTCGTTATGCGAGTCAGACTCGCATAGCAAATTTTTCGCATAGCGAGCAACCTTGCAGAATGAATTAAATTCATGGGAAGGTAACAGTGTTCTGTGTGCTTCGGTGACTAGTTATGCCTGCCATATGACCATAGAAATGTTGGCAGACACAGACAGCGCTGGCTCTTTTATTGTAAACAGAGATTAGCATTGCACCGTAGAGTTGGATATGACTGGCTTTCAAGCAAGGGAGATCTTTACCTTTACTTAGGTGTGATTTAGCCAACTTGTTCAATATCCATAGATACCGCCAACTTCCATCTATTTATCTAATCCTCATTTAAGGCCATCCATGTTGTAGCAACCATCTATCTTTGCTGCTATCACCATGGAGCTTAACTGCAGACTGAATGAGGCCATTGTGTGAGGTCTTCCCACATGCTCTACATGCAGTGTTCCTTTACAATAGTGTTTGCAGGGAGAGCAGCCATGTACCAGCAGTGTAACGTGTGAATCATAAAGATGGCATCTACAAATAGTTTCCTTATCTTGACATGGCAGAAGTTGTTACAAGTATATCTCAATTTTCAGTAGCTCGAGCTCTCTAACTGCTTTTCCATTAGCTAAACTGTAGCACAACTAGCTTCTATTACCTTGGGGAGTAGAGCAGTTCTAATACCAATGCAAGCCTCAGTAGGTCTACACAGGTCTAAAGCTCTACTTAACTCAGTGAGAGTTATTTCCTGGAAGGTATATATAGAATTGCTGCCTGAGCAGTGCATCCTTGAATTGTCATGTCAAATTGAAAAGGAATACTGTAGATACTTTCTCTTGACTTACCATATGTTTAAGTGAGGCATTCATCATTTCTTCAGGTTTAGATTATGTGTTCCATTATACGTCTGTGCATCCCTTTTGCCATTTTTGCACATCTACTTTATGGCTCCTCTTTCCTGTCCCTTTCAAGGTATATCCAGGCAGCTACTTCACCCAAAGATATAGTAATTCTAGTGGACATCAGTGGAAGCATGAAGGGTCTACGACTGACCATTGCCAAGCACACCATTATTACTATTTTGGACACCCTGGGGGAAAATGACTTTGTCAATATCATTGCTGTGAGTATGCAGACATCCTTTCCTTCACGTCCTTTGAATGCACTTGCACAAGAATGTTGACTTGGCTGTGCTCCTACACCCACACCTCAGTTATTATTTTTTTAAAAAAATCTTAAATCTATGGAGTGGAAAGAAGTGATTGGAGCAATAACCCTTTGAGCATTCTGTTTCATATGGACAAGGCAAGAGCTCTTTCAATCATTCTGATAATTGTGGCTTAAATTTAAGGTGGGTTGTGGCTGGACCCTTTCACTTTTTAAAAGTAAATAAATTAATCAAGGGTGTCATGTTGTTTTACCAAAACAACTATCTTGCTTGGCTTCATTCCTTCCTTCAAAGAGTCATGTGCCTATGTTGTTGTTGTTCAGTCACACAATTGAGTATGACCTTTTGCAGTCCCATGGACCACAGCACACCAGGTTCCTCTGTCATCTGCCATCTTCCATAGTCTGCCCAGATTTATGCCCACTGTGTCAATGATACCATCTATACATCTCATCCTCTGCCACCCCCTTCTCCTTTTGCCTTCAATCTTTCAAATCAGGGCCTTCTCCAGTGAGTCCTCTCTTCTCATTTGATGGCCAAAGTACGAGCTTCAGCTTTAGTATTTGTCCTTCCAAGGAGCAGTCACAGTTGCCTATGCATACCCTTAATTTAAGAAGGCCAATATCTAATTAGTTTTAATTTAAAAAAAACCCACTTTCCATATACATATACGTATACATGTACATGTATACGTATATGTATATGTATACAGTCAAACCTCGCATAAAGAGTGCCTCGCTTAAAGAGTAACTCGCTTAAAGAGCAGAATTTTATCTGAATGTTCGTTTCGCTTAACAAATAAAACCAACCAAAAACTCACTTGACAAATAAGTTGGGGTTCGCAATCCCCCCACAATTGGTCACTTACAATGGTGTTTCACTTAAAGAGCAAACTCGCTTAAAGAGCAATCCTGTGGAACACATTATGCTCTTTAAGCGAGGTACAACTGTATGTATATGTATATGTATATGTATATGTATATGTATATGTATATGTATATGTATATGTATATGTATATGTATATGTATATGTATATGTATATGTATATGTATATGGAAAGTGAGGATTATCTAAACATAGTCATGCAATGCTATTTAAAGACTTGGCACTGACCAGTTCTTCTCTATAACCCCACACCCATCCTCTGGCTTCATGCCACTCCAAGTGATTTCTGGGCTGTCAATATAGTTTAGCTTGTAAGTGAGAAAATTTGCATATTTATTGCTTGTTTTACCCCTGCCTCCCCTTCCTTTCCCTTTCTCTGTAGTTTCCCCAAGGCTGAATTTATTTATTTATTTATTTATTTATTTGAATTTATATACCACCCTTCTCACCAGGGAAAATTTTACTTGAGGCAGAGTTTTAACAGTAAAACCTTAGGGGGCTTAACATATGAACAAACAAATAATTCTAAGAGTCTCTTTATTCATTCTCTTGCTCATCTGCAGCCGTCTGATCTTTGAGATTATTTGACTAACCCTTCCTTACTTCTCTGTGAAACATCAGTTCCAGTGTCTCTTGTTTGTCCTCTGATTCTCTGAGCATCAGAAGCGTGTCAGGCAAGGAGAAATATGCCCTTCCTGGTAACTGTTGCAGTAAAATCAATATTCTTTGAATGACACCTTTGGACGTCCTTTCTTAACCAGGTGTCCTCCAGAAATGTTAGACTACATCTTCCAGCATCCTCAGAACAACATGGCATTTGTGAGCAGTTGATGGGATTTGCAGTCCACGCCAGGTCAAGTGACCTTGCATTAAGATCAGCTAGTTCTGGTCTCAGTCCAACAAGGTAGCTCAGACATTGAGAGTGTGGAATACTGACAGAATAATCCTGATTTGAAAACTTTATTAAGAAGTTAATACAACCACTTCATTAGGAGCGTGAGCAAAATGTCTCCACATTCTGTGGGAAGGAGGATGCTATTCTTGCATTTTCTCCACTAGCTTTTAGCTTATGCTTTCTTAAAATGGCTGCCTAAGGTGTGTTTTAACCTTCTGACTAGCTCTTAACTCTGAATACCTATTGACTCAAGCTGATGTTCCAGGGTTAATGTTATTTTCTCTCTCCCTTGCTCCTCCCTGGTATCCCAAGTCATGAAAAACAAAGATAATCCCAGAAGTCTCTGGCCTCAAATAAGTCACTTTGCAGAACTAGTCGTCCTGTCTGTATTAGTAGCTTGCTGAGAGACAAAGTTGTTTACAGGAAATTATCCACGTGTGTTCAGAGCAAAGAAGTAGTTTATTCTCTTTCATGTTTTAGGGCTATTGTTGGTTTTTATTCATTGTTCATAACTGGGGAGCCTTGACTATAATACTCCCTATTCATTGTACCTTGCCTGTAACAGTGATATTAGACAATGGGATTTATATTTAGATAATATTGGCCAGAACTAACTAGCATTCAGGTAAGGTTTATGTAATTTGTTACAGGTAGTTACATCTAATTGAAAAGCTGCCAGTAGCGCATCTCAGTGGTGGGCCTGCCCACAGGACTGACTGCACAACCAAATTGCATCCTATCACCTCATCATAAGGTTACAGAAACCTCCCATAGGGTTCTGGCTATAAAGTGGAGTACTCTACACATTTTCTCTTCCCCGACATACTTCTAATAGGAAGCAAAGAGCATGTCTAAATGAGTGCTCAGAGTGCACTGTCAAGCTTCCAGGAGTAGTTCTAGGTTTACAACATCTGCATTTCACAGACATTGGAACATGCCAGCTTCCTCCTCAGTGATCCTTTTAGAGCCACAATCAGGGGATTCTACTTTTTAGGATCACTGGGGAAAAAGGTGTCCCAAGCACCTCCTGTTTGTTGACAGAACTAATGAACCTGTTAGCTTACCAGGGGTTTTCAATTTACACTTCTCCTTCTTCTTTACAGATAGAGGGAAAGTGTAGATATTTTTTCCTTCCTGGCCTGTCATAGGACTGAATTGGCAAAGCATGGGAAAATATTTATTTCCCTTTTGATCTCCGATTGAAGCTGAAGACTAAGGGGCAGTCTGGACATGCTCAAAGTCTACAGGGCATCTTGTGAATTGCACATGAAAAGCAAATGAGCTCTCTTCATTTTTATATCATGTATTAGCCTAAGGAAAGCGCTGTAGCTTCTTCTACAGTGGCTTCTTTGAAAAAGAAAAATCATTTGGTATCTAGAATACTTTACATAAGAGAAGAAGAGCCTTTGAGTATTTCAGTTTTGGTTTTTAAATCTGTCCCTGATTCAAATAATTGAAAATTATAGAAATAAGTAATGTGACTATAATGTAGCCAAAGTGTTTATTTGTCCAGAATAGTTGCATCTATTCTGAGAGTCTTAAGAGTCTTCCAAAACAGTTTACAAAAATCCACAAAATAAAGCCATAGCCAAAGAAAAATGTTAGGAACAGAAGACAGTGACCATATTCTACAAGAGTTATTTGGACAATATTTCATCACCTTATCTTCCATTGTATTTTCCTGTGCTGCCCTTGGACTACTGCCTCTTATGCAGCAACTTCTACTAAAAATTTCTAGGTCACCCATCTTGTGACAACTCTAGCCAGTAGTTGTCACTCAGCAGTTCCTGCTAAAGTCCTTTGAGGCAGGGAAGTGAAACTCTGCAGATACAATTTGATCAATCATTGATGGAGATGAACCTTCCTTTGATGGAAGCTGGAACCTGCCAATTAATCATGCTGTGGATTTCCTTGTGAATTTTGTTCTTTCCTTATGGTTTGCAACCAAATGAGGAACAGCTAGAACTTCTTCTGATAACAACAGGTTGCCCAGTTCAGCCCAGAGCAAAGATGAACTATGTTGAAACTCTTTTAGAAATTCAAATGAAGAACTTGAGAAAGGAAATCAGACAATTACAGCCAGGGCCATCCATGACTTCAGTCAAATTTGCTATCACTGCATGATGTTAAAATGTTTGTGGAAAGGTGCCAATTGTTCATCCATTACTGGATTTATTTTCCAAATGTAAGGAGAGGTATTCTGTAATATTCTGAACTATAAAATAGTGTCCTCAGAGCCTTAAGAGCACTGCATGTTCTTTATGACAAAAATATCTTGTAGCTCTTTTTAAAAAATTCTTCTCGTATCTACATTGTTCTGATTGTTGCTGTTTTTTCCCCAGTACAATGATTATGTTCATTACGTTGAATCCTGTTTTAAGGGGATCCTGGTTCAGGCTGACAGAGATAACAGAGAGGTAAGCACAAGAACTCTGAAATTGTCTGCACAGGCATAATAGCCTGCTCCTTGTGGTGTTTTGAGGGCAGGTGGGGATAGATTGGTCCATGATTAAAATTCACATGAACACATCTTGTCTGCTAGAGCAGGTCAATCTGACCCATCCCAACCCATTTTGAGCCTTTTTCAAGTGGTTCTGTTTCCTTGTAATGCTTTAATTTATCCCACACTCAGAGTATGTGCATCCTGGTGATAAGATAAAAGAGAGTGAAAAAGTTGTTCCTCTGTGCACTTCTGGATCTTGTAGCTGCAGTAGGTGTGGGAAATTAAGCACTGTCCCTGATGGTTTGTGGAAAGTCAAGGAAAGTGTAATTTTTTGTTTAGTTCAATAGGTGATTATTATTAGCCATCGCTTACAGTAATCATTCATCAAACTTTAAAAAGTTTAAAAAGGCCCCTACCCCTGTGCCTACACCAACTGCCAGGGGAAGAAGAAGCCAGGGCAGGTTGAGGACCTTGTCGCCCGTACCCCTGTGCCCACCCCCTGGGCTGGGGGCTTAAAAGCCACAACGGAGGCAGGACTCTTTGCCCTCCCAAGAACACCTGTGGCCAGGCAGAGAAGCTGCCTCAGCGTTCAGCCCTGGGACTCTTTCCACCTGTCACCAGGGGCTCCGCTTGGGCTGGGGGCTTAAAAGTCACAACGGAGGCAGGACTCTTTGCCCTCCCAAGAACACCTGCGGCCTGGGAGAGAAGCTGCCTCAGCGTTTGGCCCCGGGACTCTTCCCACCTGTCACCAGGGGCTCCGTTTGGGCTGGGGGCTTAAAAGCCACAACGGAGGCAGGACTCTTTGCCCTCCCAAGAACACCTGCGGCCCGGGAGAGAAGCTGCCTCAGCGTTCAGCCCCGGGACTCTTCCCACCTGTTACCGGGGGCTCTGCCTGGGCTGCCCTCGCTGCTGCTGCCACCAACAGAGCCTCTTGGAGCCGGCTGGCTTGCTGATGAGGAGCAGGAACACCTGGGCGGCAGGGCGGGAGCTTTAAAACTCGGACAGTTTTGTTGCCCTCGCCGCCGCCGCCAACAAGGCTCCTGGAGCCGTCCCAAACAGATAGATATTGTTAAATTGATTACTTTGTAATTTTTGCATTGATTAGTGATTGTATTGTGATTATATTGTTTATTGTCTATTCTGTACTGGGTAGTGTTTATGGATGGTATTCTGATTATATTGTGTTTATATTTATTTTATTGTACTATATTTTATACTGTGATATTGTATTATTGAACTGTTACATTGTACAGTATTTTATTGTATGTTGTGAGCCGCCCTGAGTTGGTTTTCATCAAGTAGGGCGGCATATAAATCAAAATGAATGAATGAATGAATTGTCTGTAAGCCACCCTGAGTCGCCATGGTGAGTGGGCGACATATAAATTTGAACTAATAAATAATAAATAAAATAAAAACCCTCTTATTTATGTTCAGTAGATGATCACTATTTCAATATATCACTTAGATCCCAATTTAAAATAAACCCTGTTATCTAAGTGATGAATCAGCACAGGAATCATTTACCAAATGTAAAATAATCGCTTCCTCAGACTCTTCCTAGTCAACCAAGGGAAGTGTTCAATTTGCCCATATTGCAAAGCAGCTTCTCAGCCACCTCACAAAACAGGTAATTGCTGTTTAGAGGAGAGAAGCAAGCTAAATGTCCTCAAGTGACTTTAGACATCCCAACACAGGCTGCACTGGGAGGCCAGTGTTGCCTGGCCCCAGTTTGTTACATGTTTATATTTAGAAGCTAGTAACTGGGGGGGGGGGGGAGTAAATCTTAAATCAAGGAGAAATGTAGAAAAAGAGAGCCAGTAAAAAACAATGGATATACTGTACCTTGCATTCCTGTCATCTTAGAATTCAAGGATTCAATTGAAAAATCATAGGAATGTAATTTTAAAATTCCTAGCACACTCACAGACTATAGTCATTTATTATAAGTTTGACTGCATTGGCTCAAGTGGTTAAGACACAGACTGGGAGGTGGAAGGTCAGCAGTTCAAAACCCGAGTATTGCATAATGGAATGAACACCCATCCCTGTCCCAGCTCCTGGCAACCTAGCAGCTCAGTGGGAAGGTAAACAGTGTTCCATGCACTTTGTTGTCTAGGCATGCCTGCGACATGTCCATGGAAAGGTCTGCAAACACAGACAGCGCTGGCTCTTTGGCTATAAACAGAGATGAGCACTGAACCCTACAGTCGGATACGACTGGCTTTTGAGCAAGGGTGACCTTTACCTTTATCTGACTCAGAATAGCACTGAATTCACTGACTGGAATGGTATCAGTCATGGATCCCTAAATACTGAAGATAATAAAAAAGCATAATAATGCTAGAATTCCATATTCATGGAAGTTTCATAGTTGTTGTTATTTTCCTAGTGTTCTGATGTCCCTGCTCTATCCTGTAACTTATGCTTCTTGCTCATTAATGGGGGGAAATATTTTCTTCTCTTTCTTATTCAGCACTTCAAGCAACTGGTGGATGAATTGCATCCAAAAGGAGTGGGGAAGGTGAACAAAGCCCTATTGGAGGCCTTCAGAATCCTGAGGGAGGTAGGAAATTTTGTGGCCCTGGGGTGTTCCTCTTCTGCAGCCTTTTCTTCTGAGTCTTGCAGCAGTGTGGTGATTTATGGCAGTGCAGTGGAGGAGAAGGAAGAATAACAGTGATAGAAACTGTTTGTGACAGTGCCAAAAGCTGCTGCCTGAAATTGCAACATAGAGGATGATGGTGAAATGTTTGGACATTGCTATTTTGGGAATACACACACACTTTTATTGCATGTTTGACTCAGGATAGCACTGGATTGGTGATTTTGCCACAATGTTTCCAGTTAAGATCTGGCAGTTAACCACATAGCTAAATAAATTTTGTGTCAGAAATTACTCCAGGCTGAAGATTTTTGCTGGAGAAACTCCGCTCAGGGGACGCTTGAATGAGGCTGCTTACATGTCCCCAAAATCTATCGTATAGCACTTGGGTATCGAAACCAGACCTTCCAGTCTCCAAGCTCAGTGTCTTAACCACTAAGCCACCACAGTGCTGCAGCACATAGCTAAATATCTGCACAGATAGGTGACTGCAATAGAGCAGGCTCTTGACATATCCAGAATGTTATTTTCTCAGAGGTGACAGTGCTGAGTTAGGTGTTGCATTTAATTAGAATCTAGTCCTCTCTGTTTCAAACATCATGCTAATTCTTCAGTGGTTCCAGAGTGCAAAATGATTCATTGGGTCTATTTTCCAAATGACAGGAGAAGCCAAAAGGGTTAGAGCAAAGTCATTAGAGAGAACAAAAATTAGAGCCTTTTAATGCTAAGGGATATGTGACATAATTAAACAGAATAGTTTCTGTGCATCACATTGACTCACACAGACGAAACCCAAACCCCTGCATTCGGTGAATTGATTGAAGTAACTTGTATTGCTCTGCTTTATAGTAGTACAGTACGATCAGCTAGACCAGTGGTCAGCAAACTTGGCTCTCCAGCTGTTCTTGGACTTCAGTTCCCAGAAGCCTTGATCAGCAGGAGTGCTGACTTGGGCTTCTGGGAATTGAAGTCCAAGAACACCTGGAGAGCCAAGTTTGCAGACCCCTGAGCTAGACCATTGGTTCCCAACCTTTTTTTGGCCATGCCCAACCTATGAATCTCTAATGTCCTGGTGGCTCCTCCCTGTGACATATAATTCTTATTAAAAAAGTGAACTCCTATTCACATTAAGGAAGCCCAAAAGGCATTTTTTTTGTTAATAACTCGCTCTCGAATTGCCCCCCTTAAAAGTCAAGTTGCCCCCTTGTGGGGTGTGTGCCCAACATTGGGAACCATGGAGCTAGACCCTCAGATGATGCACAACTCAAGCAAATAGTGTTTCTTCTAGGAAAAAGTGAGGCTTAGAGTTGGAATTTTTTTTAGCACTCCTCATCACAGTTGAACATCTGGGAGATTATTTTAAAGGAATATTCTGCATAAGTTATAATGATGATGGTACCATCAAGCTGCAAATACATGCCATAACAACCAATTCTTCAAATTCTTGCTTTACTCATGCAAAGCCTGAGATTTTTCATCTTACGTTTATAATTATTATATTTTCACCACTTCTGTATTAAAATTGCTGCAGTATCTATTTAAGAATCAGTGGCTAAAATCCTGTTGGTGTAAGTTTATACCACACAACTGGATGACATCATCATCTGGGGACAGAAAATTTGATTTGATTTGATTCAAAACTCCCTTTCCCTCCTTCTGGATGATGGTAACATCTGAATTGCACAGTGTAAACTTCACACCAACAGGATTTCAGCCACAGTGTATGAAAATAGATTAAAGAGAGAGCATATTCACTCTCACAAAAGAGATTTATTTGATTTCAGATTCCTTCTCCTCTAGCTAATTAAAAATGAAACTCTGTCTAGAACTATACCATTGCAATAAACTAAGGAAAGTGTATTTGTAATGGGTTAGCTACAAAAAGGTGTGATCCCAATTGTAACACATGGACAATTTGCAGCACGTTTTTCAGTTTTAATTCAGTATACATGGACACTTCCTTCTCTTTTGCCACAGTAAGAAATCATATGGAAACCCTACATCCCGGCCTTTAGAAATTAAATTTCAGCGTACTGTATCTGATTTTGGTAAGCTAGTAGCAGTCTGGATCCCTTGGTAATGCAGTCTGAATTATGAGATTCTTAAACAGCTTTCAGAACAGAACTGTTGACTGAGATAAATGAGTTTTCACTGAGTCTTAAGGGCTTTGTGATAAGCTTTTAGCAAACTTTCTTAATAAATATTTTAACATTCTTTTAACAAACTTTCTTAATAAATATTTTCCAATCAAAGTCTGCTTTGTTGCCATCAGATAAAAGCTGTGCTCTATACCAGGGATTCTCAACCTGTGGCCCGCGACACCATTTCATGTGGCCCCACCACCACCTCCACCACACCAGGAAGTGTCATGTGGTGGAGGAAAGGCAAAATGGCCGTCCTGAAGCTGTCTGAAGAAGCATGATCTGGTCCCCGTCTTTAAAAGGTTGAGGACTCCTGCTCTACACATATTTATCACTGTGTTTTCTTTCTGTTTGTAGTTCAGAAGTGATGGTCAAGGAGGCCTTTGTAACCAAGCCATCATGCTGATCACTGATGGTGCTATGGAAGATTATCAGTATGTCTTTGAAAAATTCAACTGGCCTGATCGAAAGGTTAGTTTGCAAAGTGACAGAAATTTTTGAGATAGTAGCCATGTTAGTCTGTGTTTCAAGCATATCAGAGAGCAAACAAAACAAAAAGACAAAAATGTTGTGGCGCTTTAAAGCCTAACTGCCCTTCGTGGATCAGATCCATAAAAGCTAACATTAAAATACAGCAGTTAGTCTTTAAAGTGCCACAACATTTTTGTCTTTTTATTTTGTTTACTCTCTGATAAGAAAGTAACAAAATAGAGTGGAGATTGATAACTAGTTTTGCATGAGCTGGGAAGCTATTTACAGAACGTTAAGTATCCTGGAAGTATTTTTGCACCCAAACAAATTTCCCATAGATACTTTGTGGGAAGTGTTTCTCTAATCAGACCCCAATAGCTGGGATTTGGATGGATCCAGGAAGTTATTTTAATATGTGTATCAAGGCATGGCTTGACACCCACCCTTCGGTACAATTGTTGATGTGAGTTTTAATGCTTTTATGAATTTTATGAATTTTTAAAGTTTTAATCATCAAGTTTTAGGACGATGATATTTTGATTTGTAGGCTGCTCAGAGTCGGGCTTGCCCGATTGGAGCGGGGTAGAAATACGATAAAATAAATAATAAATAATAATAAATAATAATGGCTTTTATGTGGCAGATTCTTTTGTGCCAATAAAACATCAAAGAAAAATTTTAAAATGAAGTTTTAAACAGGAACTGACAAGTTGCACTTGGTCCAGATTTCTGTTTCTTAGTATGTATTGAGTAACATGTATTGATTACATTTACATTCCCTTTTTTTCTCCATATGTTGAGGTATATTGAACTCAAATGTACATTACTTCTCCACTTCCCATATTATCTTGTTTCAGTGGTCCTCTTAGACAGATAAGGCTGAATTTGTAATAGAGGAACAGGAATAAAGGAAAAACAGCCATGATAGTGAAGATGGAATGCTGAATTGTTCACTGTTCTTAACATTTAATTCCAATACTTGCATTCTTGTATTGCAGGTCCGGGTTTTTACATATCTGATTGGAAGGGAAGTCAGCTTTGCACAGAATGTGAAATGGATAGCATGTAATAACAAAGGTAAATTTGTTTAGTTATGTTAGGACAGTGATGGTGAACCTTGGCACTCCAGGTGTTCTTGGACTTCAGTTCCCAAAAGTCCAAGTCCTTGTGAATCCACATGGTTGGGTTTACTACGCAGTTGAAAAGTCTGGATTTTCTTAAATGCCCTCCAAACTGGGCTAGGCTTAATTGCATATGTATGCATAGGGATATGGCATTATTACATGTAGAGAAGGCTACTTCAGAGCCTGGGCAATCATTGTAGAATCCACAGCACTTTGGAAGATATAAGAATCAGAAATTTAATTCAAAAAATGAACTCTACTTTTGGGGTATATTTCTTTACATAGGCTACTACACCCAAATATCCACTTTGGCTGATGTTCAGGAAAATGTAATGGAATATTTGCATGTTCTCAGCCGACCAATGGTTATCAATCATGATCATGACATCATATGGACTGAAGCCTACATGGACAGTGCAGTAAGTATTCTATGATAAGCTTCCAGCTGGCAAATGTTAAGGCAGGTGATAAATAAGGGTTTCCCCAGGGTACTTTCTAAAAGAACATGCACATAGCATGGAAGTGGATGACAGCAATCAATGGTTTATGTTGCCTTCTGAAAATTATCTGCAGACACCATGTGTCAATGGCATGGATCTGTGTGCTGTCCTTGAAGTAACGCCATGATCCAAGTACTCAAAGAAAATTACATGGGTGTCACATGGCTTAAGTAGTATCTTTGTCCTCTGTGAACTCTGCAGAGACACTTTGTAAAGGATTACCCACAGGAAAAGAGATTAGTATTAGCTCAGGAAGTGGGTCACTGAGCCTCCAGCCTGATGGGGCTGCTATCAAGACAGTCTGTTATCAGTTATACAGATAGAATTGTCATATATTAAGGCATTAGGTATTGCCAGAAGCTATAGATGCATGTGTGTTTATATATATTTGTGAATGCATGCAAAAATGTGTAGTTTATTTTAAAAACTTTATATTTTGCTCAAAATGCAAGATTTTTGCACAAACTACAGAGAAAATACAAATATCTTATAATTTTGCATAATAGAGATAATATTTTTTATTCACCGCTGCCCCCCCCCCCCACACACACACACACACACGCTTTTGGGAATGAAATAAGCAGGCATTTACAAGCCTAGTTGATACTGATCTCTAGTAATTCTTTGAACCTTACTGCCAAGGCAACAAATCTATGATCAAGCTTTTTTCTCTCTTATGTGTATTCTCATACAGTACTCTGTATCATCTTCGACTGCAACTCATATCTAAGAATGCATTTTTTTTCCTAAAGCAGGAAAAATGCCATTGGTGTGGCATGAAGTGACCCACACACTATGATCACAGAGCCATCTCCTGTAGCACATATGAAATGAGACATGCATGATTTAACACCAGGACTGTAATGGACTGCTGCAGCCTTGAGGATATCATCAAGGCATGCCTTCACAACCAGTCCATCTGGTATGGCCTCTTCCACCTCCATGACTGTTGGGAATCAGAGTTCCTCCTCTGCTCATTTTGCCATTGGGCCCAATATGATGGTTTCCAGTGGTATTTCCTCCACTGAGGGAGCCATCACCTCACCTAAAGGGGCTTATCCACCCCTTTAGGTAGTCAGGTTAGTTAACTGCCGCCTGACACTTGGCATTGAGTCAATGGCTGTATAGTCTACTACATTACCGTAACGGGATGTCTGACCAGACATACTCTGTATAATCCTACAAAAAATAACACAGAGGCTGCGTTTTTCATTGGGAAGCAATCCCATTGCTCAAAGAGAAGTAATTTTAATTAGAACTCTTCTTCCTCCCTGTTTGGTCAAGATAATTATCATTCTATCTCTATAGCTATTTGAATTTTGAAAGAATTGTATACTAAATGCAAAGATGTATTTAAAGTCACATCTTGTTTGGCTTTGAAATGGCAGCTATATCCAAGTTTTTAATGCTGTGCTAAACCAGTGCCTACAGGTGCCAATGAAGTCCAGCAGTGGATGAGAGGGTCCACCAGAGGGTACCTTGTCCAGGGTCTTCTCAACTCTGGAGCTGGCCTTGAAAAGATCCGTGGGCGTTTCCTAATCAAGACAGTAAACTTGAGATTTTCTGAGCATTAACTGAGCACTATCTGTGTGACTGAGCCATTTGCTCTTAGATGTTTTACTCTGGATTGTTTGGGATCTTGAAAACAACTGTGAAATTTCATTGCTTGTTGCTCATCTGTCTTTTCCTATTCCATTATTTTGTTTGTGTTTGTTGGTTACTGCATATTATAGAAGCTTGTCATTTCATCCATTCAGCCATCCATACATTCATTAATGTGTACATTCATTTGTCATCCATATCTTTTACTAGCTGCCACAATCAGAGGAGGTAACAATCTGTCCTATACTCTGTGAACATCCGTTATTTCTCTTGTGTCAGTTCCTGTGTTCTGTACTAGTTTAGCTAGATGTAGTTAAATCATACATCCAAAGAATGGAGAAGATAGTAGTACAGCAATGGTGTAGCTGTACAGCATGAGAAGGAAAAAAATATATCTCTGGATGTATTAGAGATATTACATTTTGTCATTATATGATTGTGTGGTAGCAAAGAGTATGACCCATGGAAGTCTAGTTTCAATTCTATGCTTAGTCACAGACTCATTGAATGACCTTATGCTACAATCATATTCCAAATCACATAGGACTAAGTCCCACTGGATTCAATAGTGTTTATTTCTGTTGCTGTTCAGACTCTGTCTCTTAGCCCACCGATATGTAGTGCTGCTACTCTATGTTGAAGTAGTTTTTAAGGACTGTAGAGATAGTTTACATGCTATGCTCTGTTCCCATAAGAAAGAATCTGTATGGATACTACAGTGGTAGCAGTTTAAAATGAAGACATTGTTGGAAGTCTCTTAACTAAGTCATGCGTGCACACATAAGCACTCATTAGCAGCATACATGTTTGGGCTTTGTTCATTTCTATATCATTGTTTTATCAACCTGCATTGAGCCAAATGATGCAACTTTCTAAAACTGGTTTATCACATTGCTGATTACACTGATGCGGCTTGTATGATGCCTATGTTGTGAAAACAGATGATGCCACTTTTCAAGTGTTCTAATGAAGAGGAGCTATTTGCATAGCAAATGTTTGCTTTTTGTCTACAAATGTATACATACATCTCATTCTCCCCTTCACATTGTCTCTAAAAACTCCCCCTCTCATATATACATATAGTTATTTGTTTGTTATTTTTGATGTCTATGTTCATTTTCATCCTTTTATCAGTTCCAGCCTTCTGACCAATCAAATACTCTGTTTTCTGTTGTCCAATTTCATTTTTTACTATTTCTGTTTTTCTGAATTTATTGTTTTCTTGCATTGTGGTATCCTACACTGATGTACGATACCACGATACAAGAATGAAAATGTACATTAGTTACTTATGCACATAGTCCACCTCCTCATCTCTCCCTCTTATTTTATTGGTATATGTAAGTATGCTTGGGATGTATTATGCATGCCACATGCTTTGGGTATGTCATTGTGTCTCCATGTAAACCCGAACATGCATAGGTGACATACCCTTTAAAGCTTTTTGTTATATATTCCTTCACTTTGAATATTTCCTGCCATCATTGAAAAAGTACTTCTCAGTCTTGTTAGCCTCTTTAAAAGGAGCTGTAATTGTAGGATCTTCTTGGATTAGATGTTTATTAAAGTGTGCTTCTTAGTGTATCATCTCCTATTACTTTCAATGATTGGTGCCCCTCATATTATTAGTACTGTTCCATGTGCTAATGTATTGCTCTTTTTCTACCCGTTAGCTTTTTGCAACTCAAGCTCAAAGTCTGTTGCTCATGACAACAGTGGCTATGCCAGTCTTCAGCAAGAAAAATGAAACGGTAAGCATGGAGCAATATTTCAGGCAGTTTCTAGGTTCCCTTTCAAGGAGGGGTAGGCAAGTAACATTTGAGTCTCCAGAAATTGTTGGATGATAACTCTGAGAATTCCTCACCTTTGAGTCGGTTGGCTGGGGTTGATGGGAGCAACAGCCTTGCAACATTTAGAGCAGTGTTTCCCAACTTTTGGTTTTTGGACTTCAGTTCCCAGAAGCCTAAGTCAGTACATTGGTAGTGAACTTGCTCTCTATCATGATCTCTGTGCATCACCTATATAGGTCTGTACTGAGTCTTCTATCTAGAGCAGTGGTCCCCAACATGGGGCCTTCAATTCCCAGGAGCCTAAGTCAGTACATTGGCTGATCAGCCCAAACACCAAAAGTAGGGAAACACCGACCAAGAGAGTTATACTTTGCTCTCTTGATTGACAAAAGCAGTTATGAAGATAAAATTATGGTTGCAAAATTGAAAGCATATAACGTCTAAGTAAGCTTTAATGGCTGCCTTATGTACAACTTCATTTCTTAAATTGAGATTCTGTCTTTGCCTATTAGACTACTATTTCTCAGCACTGCTGATTTAATAGTCACATCCTTAAAAGGATTTCAAATGTTACATTAATCTGTCCAATGGGATAGCCTATTTTCCTGTCCAAGAAATGGCAATGGCCCACAGCTCTTGCTCCAGCACCAGTAAAATGTGAAACCTGATTGTGCAATTACCCTTATGTTGGTGGGATTTTTTGAATAGACCTTTAGCCAGTGGGCTTTGCGTTGAGTGTGGAAGCATAACATTGTGCTGCTGAAAAGCTAAAAATGTATCTATTAAATAGTTGTGATATACAAGTCTAAAAGATGCAACCCAAATTGTACTGTGATAGCAGCAACCAGGGCTGGTAAAAGAATTTAGATACATTCCTAAGGGATATTTATTTATTTTATTTTTATGGCACTTCTTTACCACTGGACTTAGTGACGGACACTACTTGCAACATTAAAAACAATATACATAACATAACAAGAAAGCACGTTAATTCTAGGCATAAAATAAAAAACATAATAGAACATATACACAAACTCTGATGGTGACCAATCTTCCTTATGCAGGAGGCAATGTAATCATAGATCTTTAGGACCATCCTAATCCATCCCCTCCACATGGGAGAGCTGCCATTCTCAGGGAAAACTTTAGCAGGTATGGTCTGATCCTGACCGGGGAGTAGAAGATAACTCCACAATCCTCGAATCATCTCCCAGCCTCAATGAGAACACCAGGTCAAGAGTGGGAACAGCTACATGTGGGGGGTCTGATGGAATTTTGGGACAAGTCTAGAGAAGTTATGGGTTCCATGGACTCCACAGCTGCACCTGACAAATCTGTCTCCACATGGATGGCTCCCAAGAGCAAAAGGCTGGGTGTCCTGAATGTCACTGCCGAGACAGCAATCGGACAGCTGTGAGAAGAAAAGTGCTGGGTCTTGTGGGGAGAGCAGTACACCAGTGCTATCCCATATCTGTCTCTGGAGCCCACAATTACATGGAGACACTCTAGGCCCGGGATTGATAGTGTAGCAAGTCTGCTACATTTGATGGTGTCCTTGAATATAATAGTGACTCCCCACCCCC